>CM057379.1:68931428-70245000 GCA_030015415.1 Cynopterus sphinx | reverse complement strand
ATCTCACAGAGTCCCAAATAAGATGAATCCAGAAGCCTACACCAAGACATGTTATAATTAAAATGCCAAAGGTTAAATTCAAAGAGAAAAATCTTAAAAGCATCAAGAGAAAAGCAGTTTCCTACAAGGGAGCACCCATAAGACTGGCAGATGATTTCTCAAAAGGAACTATGCAGGACAAAAAGGACTTGGCACAAAATATTCAAAGTGATGAAAACCCAGGATCTACAACCAAGAATACTTTTTGCAGCAAAGCTATCATTTAGCATCAAAAGACAGATAAAGAGCTTCGTAGACAAAAATAAGCTAAAGGAATTTATCAGCACCAAACCAGTATTACAGAAAATGTTGGAGGGAGTTCTTTAAGAAGTAAAAACATGTATCAAAAACACGAATAAAGAATGGTAATAACTACATTCCTATCAACAAGTACCTCAAATGGAAAAGAATTAGGTGCTCCAACCAAAAGATGGGGAAGATGGATGGATAAGAAAACAAGACCTCTACATATGCTGTCTACTAGAGACTCATTTTAGATTAAAGGACATAGACAGACTAAAAGGAAGGAGATAGGAAAAGATATTGCCTTGATGCACCTAGAAGGTATTGTGATGAATGAAATCAGTCAGATAAAAACAAATACCCTATGATTTCACATACATGTAGAATCTAAAGAACAAAATAAACTACAAGAACAGAAAACAGAAACAAACTCATAGAATATTTTAAGGGGTACTAGATGGGAGGAGGGATGGGAGGATAGTGAAAAAGAGCAAAGAAATTAAGAAATACAAATGGATAGTTACAAAATAGACATGGAGATATAAAGTGTAGCATAAGGAAAAAAGTTAATAATGTAGTAATAAATATGTAAAGAGGAAGAGGGGTACTAGATTTAGTGGGGTGATTACTTTGAGTTATACAGATATCTAATCACTATGCTATACAACCAAAACTAATATATTATATGCCAATTATAATTGAAAAAATACTCATTAAATTGTACAACATAAATGTAACTAATTGTCTATTATATTTCAATAAGGCTGGGGAAAAAACAAAATTTGTATTATGAATGTAAATGATTTCTTGAAAATAAAAGAAGTCATCACTGCAAAACAAAAATACAGATTTGAGACACAGAAATAAAACTCTTTGTTCACAAATAACATTGTTATCTATGCAGAAAGTCAGTAAGAATCTACAAAAAGCTCCTAGAATTAAAAAATGAGTTTAGCGAGGTAAATATACAAAAAAATCAATTGTTTTTCTATATATTAGCAACAAACAGCAATTGAAATTATAAAGCACAATATTACAAAATATGAAATACTCAAGAATAATTCTTATTTTAAAAAAGATGTTAAAAACCTGTGCATTGAAAACTATAAAACATTACTGAGAGAAATTAAAGAAGACTTTAATAAATGGAGTCACAAGCTGAAAGAGTAAATATTGTTAAGATGTCAATCCTCCCAGAGTTGACCTACAGATGCAATGAAATCCCAATAAATATTCAGCAGGCATTTTTTATAAAAATAAAAAGCTAATTTTAAAATTCTCAGGAAAATCGAAAGGACACAGGATACCCAAAACAATTTTTTAAAAGAACAAAGGTGAAAGGCTAGTGCTACAGGATTCATAATACTTACAAATCTAGAGTAATCAAAGAATGTGGTATCTGTGTAAAGATAAAAAAAATAAATGAAACAGAATAAAAGGTCCAGAATAACCCCACATATATAGACAACTGATTTTTAAAAAGTGAAATAGTTATTTCAATAGATAGTATTTTCAATCAATGGTATGGGAACAATTGAATCCACATGCCCTGCCCACATAAAATGAGAAAGAAAAAAAGACAAAAGAGGAAAAAGGAGCATCTATACTTCATACTTATACAGAAGCTAACTCAAAATGAATCACAGACCTATATGTAAGACCTAAAATTATAAAACTTCTAGAAGAAAGCATAAGAGAATTTCTGTGACCGTAGGCTAGGTAGAGATTTCTTAACTATAACATCAGAGGTACACTCATAAAGAATAAATTGAATGGACTTTGCCAACTTTTAAAACTCTTGCTTTTAAAATATGCTATTAATAAAACCAAGAGCTACAGGCTGGAAAATAAATCTGGCAAAGCATTTGTATCCAGAAAATATAAAGGACTCTCAAATCCAATACTAAAGCAAACAAGCCAATAAAATATGAATACAAGATTTGAATAGTCTTCACACACACACACACACACACACACACACACACACAAATACAAAATACAAATACGCACATAGAAACATGCTTAACAACATTAGTAATTCACAAAATGCAAAACTCTAATGAAATACCACTATACATGGTCATGTACAGAATGGTGAAAATCTCAAAGATTGGCTGCCCAAAGTGTTGGTAAAATGTAGGCAAACTGAACTCTCATACACTTCTGGTGAGAAGAAAAATAGCACCACCATTTGAAAAACAGTTTAACAGTTTCTTACCAAGTTAAATATATACCTACTACGTAATCCAATTCTTCCCATCCTAGGTATTTATCTAAAATAAAGACTATGACCAGACAAAGTCTTGTATATAAAAATTCATTGCAGCTCTACTTGTAATAGCCCCAAACAGAAAATATCCTAAACATACATCAACAGGTAGAAAAATAAACAAGTCTCAGTATATCCACACAAAAAATTATTTCTCAGAAATAAGAATAAACTAGGATACATGCAACGACAAAGATAAATCTCATAATTACTCTGAAAGAAAGAGGCCAGACCAAAAAGATGTATACTATGATTCCATGTATACGAAACTTTAGAATAAGGGTTGACAAATATTTTTCTGTAAAGACCCTGATAGTAAATATTTGCAAGCCATAGGGTCTCTGTTTCAATTAGTCAACTCTGATATTGGATAGCAAAGGCAGTGATAGATAATGTATAAATGAATGAGCATGACTTTGTACCAATAAAGCTTTATTTATATAAACAGGCAGCTAACTCAAAGGCCACATAGTTTGCTGACACCTATTCTAGATCATGCAAAATGACAGAAAGCAGTTCAGTGTTTGCTAGGGGAAGCTGAGTGAGCATTGAAGAGCAGTAAGGAAAGATTATAAGGGGATCAGAGGAAAGTTTGGGGAGAGATCCATTTGCTCATTCTTAATTGTGGTGATAGCTTGACAGGTGTATACATATTTCAAACATATTAAATTATACAGGTTAAATATGTGCAATTTATTGGATGTAATTATACATCAATAAAGCAAAAGTATAAATTTTTTCATATCCTTTTAATAATTTGCAGCAGCTGACATTTTCAAAAAACAGCTCTTGTTCTTCCATTATCCAATGTAATGTTGAACTGCATTTCAAAACCAATAACACTTTGTCATACCAAGTTTTTGTTTCTAATGGAGCATTCATTTTAGCATGTTAGAGTCATAAGAATGCCACTTGGAGGGGCACATCAATCACAAACAAAAGTATTTGTTGTATGAGAAGAGAAGTATTTAGTTCAGCTGAGCAATACTTATCAAAAATACCTGCTCTGTTCTGCTCCCCACCCATCTTCCCAACATTTGAGTGGCCACAACTGGGCTCCATGTAGGGATACCAACACCTCCAACAGCTTCATAGATCTCTCATTACAGATAGACAATGATCTGTTCTGTAATTGGATGTTAAAGGAAATGGCAATGGGGCAACATCTCCTTGAACAGACTGCGGGAATTATGGAAGAGCGATGATAGATGATATTCTTCATTTCTGTCATCTCTTTAGGTCATCATCCACATATGTGAGCTCTGAAGCAACCAGACTGGGGCTGTGGCTACCCCAAACCAACCAGCGATCCTGAGGACTTTGGTGATCCTCACCCCATCCCTGTGTCAATTGTTCATAGTGTAACAAAATGCCCAGCTATGTCCTCCGGCTTTGGCCCAGGAAGAGATCAGCACAAAAAATATTTTTTTTTTAAATATGCAACATTGATTTATTTAAATAATTTCAGGTCATCACAGATACAGAATATTTATAACCATAAATGTCTACAAAACTATTAATATGACTTACATTAGAGGTATGTACCTGGCACTATATTTTTTTGAAAAATAGCTTTTCTTTTTTGGAATAGTTCATTCTCATTATCAGATTACACAATATAAAGAGATGATTATTTTTAAAATTCACACACTTACAAGTTATTAAAGTAGATAAATATACGTTCACCTTACAAGAAATATATGTTTGACTCTTGCTACATTAGTTGCCACTAAGATTGCTTTTATATTATAATTCTGCCTAAGTTCACTGTACCCGATTCCGAGGAGCTGTGAGAAACAGAAACCTCTTTTTCAATGTATTCCAACTATATAGAATGGAATCTCTCAAAAATTTATGTGATTTGGTAGTACTTCACTGGCTGCAGACCCAGAATAAATCTGGTTGGAATCGCACTTTTGCTTCTTACTGGCTGTGTGACCTTAAGCAATTCACTTAACTTCTCTGTGCCTCAATTTAACCTTGTCCAAAATAAAAATTACTCTGAATATTCTGTGAAGATTAAATGGAATAATAGAAGTAAAGTGCTGAGTTAAATGTTAGTGATTAATACTATAATTGAGGCCCCTTAGAGAAATTTATTTCTGGTATCAATATCAGTAGTTTTTCCAAAAACTTTATAGATCCTATGACTTTTTTATGATAGTTCCTCTTTCATAGTGGTAGCTAATGTGGACCATTTTCAACATATGTGCTAATTTTATTGCTTTTATTTTGTGTGTTTCCCTTTCCCTGGCCTCTCCGATTTTCCCACCATAATCACTTTCCTTCATTTTATTTTTTAAACTTGTTTTTTTTTATGCTATATTTTCTCTACTTCTACAAACAAACTTAAATGTTTTTACTTACTTATTAGTTTGGTGTTATTGTTTAGTGTAGACTGGGTATATTCAAACCAACTAAAACATGAAAGAGTGGTTTACATAATCAAATGCCAAGAATATCAATTTACCCTTATTTACAAAATGTTTTCTCGTTTTAAAACTGAAATAACGATATCACCTATAGTCATCATATGACAACTTCAAGGATTAAATAATGCAAATGAAGCACCATGTTGCCTAGCATTAAACTAAGCCACATACCTCCAAATAGTCTATTAGTTGTCAATTTGTGACAACCTTCTTTTTACTCCCATGTCTGTATCTATAAATTATATATTTCATTTAAAGCAAATAAATATCAAGTTTATTGCAAATGAATTCATCAGGGCCAAAAATAAATGTATTTCATGGTGAAAACCATCAACCTCTCACATATCCTAGGCATACTTTGAATTATTTTAAATTTGGGGAGTAGAACACAATATTTATTAGTAATGATTTGTCCATGGTCAATATGGACAGACTATATTCAAAGGTCCAGTATAAGAAATATTTAGGTGTGAGTGGATGGATCCTCTCTATAATGAGCTCGAAAGAAACAGACAATAGAAAAATTCAGATTATAACTCTAATTTCCCTTACATTAACTTCGTGGACTTAAATGATGTTTTTAACCTTTTCTAAGTCTTGGTTTCTCTATATATAAAATGAGGAGTTTAGTCTACATCTAAGGTTGTTTTTTCAACTTCAAAAATCTCTGGATCTCTTGGTACAGCCACTATGGAAAACAGTATGGAGGTTTCTCAAAATTAGGAATAAAGTTACCGTGTGACCCAACAATCCTTTTTCTGAGTATCTACCCCCAAAATTTGAAATATTTATCCACAAAGATACATGCACCCAATGTTCATTGCAGCATTATTAATGATGGCCATGACATGGAAACAACCCGAGCACCCTTCGATAGATGACTGGATAAAGAAGATGTTGTACATGTATACAATGTAATCTTACTCAGCCATAAGATGAAAACTGTCATTTGTGATGACATGGATAGATCTTGAGGTTATCGGGCTAAGGAAAATAAGTCAAGAAAATAAGTTAAGAAAAGTTGAGAATCATATGATTTCGCTCGTATGTGGGATACAAAACTGAAAGCAACAAATGAACAAGACAGAGACTCATAGAAATGGACAATATTTTAATGGTTACCAGAGGAAAGAGGGGGAGGGGGAAGGGGGAAGGTAGGGAAAGGAAAAGGGGACTAAATATATGGTGATGGAAGGAAATTTAAATATATTTAATATGTTATATATACATATATGTACACACATATATATTGCAATATATATACATATATATTATTGAATTGTATACTTGAAACCTATATAATCTTATTAGCCAATGTCACCCAAATAAATTTAATTTAAAAAAAATCTCTAGATCTTCTTGCACAGTACTTCTAAATCTTTAGTATGCCGAAGAATACGAAGGGTTTGTTAAATGATTTTTGGGCACCAGACCCAGACATTCCCATTCAATGGGTATAAAAATAAGCCCTGAAATTTTGCATTTTTAAAAAGTTCTCAGATGATACCAATGCTGCCTGTTCAAAAACCACTTTGAGCAGCTCTGTCCCAAAACAGACCTCTCCTCCTGCATAATCTTTCTTATTGAGCTCTCTTCTCCCTATATCAGGTTTCAGAGGGATAATCACCAATACAATTCTCCCTTGTCAATTATCTTCTTATCCATGCAATGACACAACTATGAAATAGACTTTTTAACTCCTCAAGTTGCCATTTTTATCACATTAAAAGAAAGATTTATGTATTATTCCTCTTTAATGTCTAACAAGCCTACTTTAATTTAGGATGGATGTGTCAGGAATAGAGTAACTATAGTTCTTAAGTTACCCACAGTCCTAGTGGTTGGTGTCCTAATGTAATCATGAATAATTTCTGCCTTCATTCGTAAAACTCCCCTGGCTTAGATGACAAACTGTATGCTCACCTTAACCAGAAAGTACTAGTTAAAGTTGTTTTGATAGTAGCTCATCATTTCTTTTGCATTTAAAACTGGGCTGAAAACACTTCTCACATGTAGTTTTAATACTTATCAACCCTAATAACTGAGTTTTATGATTTTCACATGAGAAAACCTATTGAGAGTTGACAGTAATTGCAAAGCTAGGGCTCTCTGACATGAAAGCTCCTCAGTATATCTTTCTGATTAAAGTCAAATTGTGATAAATGAAGAATTCCACCTAATAACTGACTTCACTTTAGGATGGTATCAAAGTTCACCACTGAAAATGAGAAAGGGTCTGTAAGAAGAATTTTAAAAACTAAAAATGAAAGACTTTATGGTTTTTTTATTTGTTATAGACATTCAACTTTAGGTGTCATCAATCTTAGCATTCCTCTATTCTTAAATTCCAAACACCCAAGTACATACTGAAGAATTATTCACAGGGTTCTGATTTTCTTGAGTTTATCATATTTCCTGAACACTAATTTTTTCAATACATGTCATCTGTTAAAAAAACAAAGGTTAAATAACTTCTAACCATCAGGAGATGGAAATAGAGTGCCACTGGATGAAAAGCTTCCTGCTCATAACCAGGATCTGGTCTAATTTTCACTGCTCTAATGTGCATTTTTACTTCTGTGCTTTCACTTACTCCAAACCCATTATTGAGTGGCTATTATATGCCAGGTAGCTTTGTAGAGCACATAATAGTGCGTAAAACTTTTTCATTAACATTGTCACTACTATTGAAATCTATCTAGTTCTAGATCGAAGAAACTTCTCCTTAATAGTGGAGAAGTCTGAAGTAATTTTGAATATGGAAAGGCCTGTTTCTAACTTTCTTCAGAAACCCTTAATAAAGTATAGGTTAATACAGTAGATTGCCCAATATTGTCAAGTTTTAAATGTTCCCTATAAGAAGAAATACTTTGAAAATGAACCATATTTCTCATTGCATAACAAATACACGAATGATACCAAAAGAGAAAACAACATTGGCCAGCATGAATTTAGATTCTAGGTAAAAAGGTATTTACGTGAGAATCCTTCTGCTAACATTGATTCCCTTAAAAAAACTAGCTATTTTTTTTTAATTGAAAGTTGTAACAGAAAATGATATCTGATTTACATTTCAAATTTCCACATAACTATAAACTTTTATAGTGGTGAACAGATGTTGATGTGAATTTTACAAAGTTGAGAAATACTTTTAGAATTCATGTCAGAGGAATGTCAAATTGAAACCAGGAAAAGGAATACCGAAAGAAGAGCAAAATCACAATGTCTACTAGGATTTGCTTAATATGACAATGTCTTTTTCCAACTGAAATCCTAAGTGACTAATAGTTCAAAGTCATCTTCATCCATGTGAATCCAATTACAGATACGAGCTTGAAGTCAATTTATAGCTACACAATTAGTAAACACATACACACACACACACATATCATGACTACAGGTCCTTAAGCACAGATTTTTTTTGTATTTCAAAAAATGTTGAAATGTTAATGGAAAAGTTGTCATGGATTGATCTTTTATAAATCTTGATATCCATGCTAGCAATCATTTCAAAAAGAAACTAGCAGCAATGAACCAGTCCCAGAGCAAATAGAGGCTGGATCTTGCCTCTGATAAACTGGTCAAATAATTTTTTTTTAATGTGGATAAGTTAGAACTGGTGTGAACTCAGAACTGATCCCTTTAACTACTTCCCAGCTCTAGTCCTGTATTAATGTGAATTAATACTAAATTTATAAGAAACGACTCCTAAGAAGAGAGGATTCAGGCAAAGAGAAGAACAAGGAGATGATTTGAAGACCATTATCTAATTGAATAATAGTTTCTGCTAAACATGCAAAATATTTGAAATCATTTCATAGACATGTTTAAAATACCAAAAAGAAATTTAGGTCAAAGGCAGCAGCATCCAGTTTTCTGAACTGCAACATTATGAATATATTAGCACTGGCCTCTTATGTCTAACTTTTGTTAGGGTAAAAGACCAAATTCAGGATTTTCCTACTTCACTGGGTTCCTTCCAAAGCTCAGATTCATTTTGGTGTATTATGAAAGTGTATGTTGCTGATATTTAAAGAAACAGATAAGGGCACCGGATATTGCACACAGAATATCACCTGTTAATTCATAAATCAATAAGATCTCGTAACAGGCTAGACTCTGTTAATTATGTTTGTTACAGTCTGATAAGATATGTTTTGCACCAAACTATTTTCTGTAGCTAGGCACAAACATTCACAGGGGGGCTTGTTGAGGGCTTGATCCTACACCTAAACTCTCCACATAAAATTCCTAATGAACCAAATAATTCAGTCTCAAACAAAATTCACACTTTAATGCCATTTTATTGAGTGTTCTATTTTACTTCCACTTGTGGTTTAATAATTTCCTGTTCCCTCTGCTCACCTCCTAGGAGTCATCTAACAGTATTTACCAGGCATTCATTGGTCCTGAAGGGTTGCCATAGTCCTGACACACAGTCATAAAGCATCTATGCAGAAGCAAATGGTACTCCAACTGCTGCTATTTTACATACATCAAGAATCACCCTAGGGGTTGAGAATAAACATAGCATTGTGCAACACGGGGCAGCTGGTTGGCTAAATGTGGCCCCCAGCTGTTGATGAGACAACTGATGATAATTAATTTCTAGAGATTCAGAAAGTTTCTGACTGTGTTTCAGTCCCTGGTCATATGACAGGCTCTCTAGGAAGGTCTGTTTTCATTTTTTCAGACCACTAGAGGAAGTTCTGGGCATGAAGGCGAACAACAGATGCAACAGCAATGTAGATGTACCTCAAATCTGGTGTGGTAAAATAAATTTATGGAGTGTGAATTACAGATTTCTTTACGTTTAAGAGGCCTTTTTAAATGGAGACCTGAGTAAGTTTGTTTTGTTGGAGTTTATGTTTAACTATATTCATGTTCCATTCATTTATTTAACATTTTTTATAAAAGTTTTTAAATATATAAAGGCACCAATGAAATGTGGGGGAAATCTTTGGTTAGTTTTTAAAGCAATTGTGTAATAATAAAAACTTGCTAAAAAAAAAAAGATCCTGAAAAAAATTTAGAAAGTCTCTAAAGCTAGGTAAAAATTCATGCCACATTCAGCAGGAACTTGTAATATTATGTCTTTGAAAAATGGCTTATCCTTTGTGAGAGGGAGTTCTGACCTGTCCTGACTTTGAGACTCCACGCACTTTTAAATCTTATATCTAAGGTTGTCAGTCTCCTGTGGTCAGTTCAGAATGACAAGACATTTCTGGGCATCTTTAGATAGGGGCTGTGCAGTTTATAGGAAACATACTTATTCCTATTGTTTTGACATGATTATTTATCATCTGATAGGCCACATTACATTGTATATATATTTTTTATCACCAATCTTAAGAGTGAAAAGCAAGATTTTTTCAAATAACTGAGTATTAACTAGACTACAACAATATTTAAAAAAAAAAAAAAGAAAAGAAGTTTTAAAATATTCATTTTTTTTCCAACCAGGAAACCAAAACTAAAATGGAATAGAATTTAATTCATTCCTTTTTACTTTTTCTCCCTACTTTTTAGCTGTCTTGCTAGAACTTTGTCAAGTCAGGACAGAAAAATAAATCAAAAATGAAAAACCTTTATAGTTACTCCCACAAGGTTATAAGCTTTGTTGAGCAGGAGTTATATCTCTTCATTCTCATTTCTCTCATAATGCCCTTCATAGATCTGACTCTAAGGCATATTAGGGGATTAAAAGTAAAAGATTAAATATAGAACAATCTTTTTAATAAGCATTCTGTAATGTCAGGAAACAAGTATCCTGTATTAAAAAAAAATGATTTGTTCTCAGTTCACCCCACCAAAAAGCATCACCAACATAACAGTAGTTAGATTGTTCAATTCCTACTTCTATATTGTAGAAAAAGCAGGAAACGTTATTTATACTTGCAGTTTGTTCTGAAGCTAGCCTTCCTTACAAAATATGCTCATTTTATTTATTTTTCTTTTAACATACCTTTATCAAACCTTTACTATACCTTTGCAAAGAGGCACATTAATATTAAATGATTTAAAAATAAAACACCAATTTATTTTTGTTGGCTGCTCAGATGCTATTTACAGATGAAATAGTGTTAAAATTTCTCTTTATACAATCATCAGTTGTTAAATGGACATGAGGAAAAAAATAGGCCAAGTGCTGATCAGGAAAGAGTGTTAGGATATTGTCTTTTCCAGATTAACAAACATTTGAATGGGAAAGAAAGACAGCCAAGCCATTCAATTTTATTTCGGTTTTTTTATAATACTAGAAAGTTTAATTTTTCAGTCCATTTTATTTTAGTATTAGCAAATAAAGATTTTATAGTCCTTAACTTTCTAACAATAACACTAAAATCCATGACGTTTTGGAATTCTTTGAGGGAAGTTTTGCCTGGAGTGGAAATTTCATAAGGAAGGTTTTTTTCTTCATAATGTAAAAAATACTACCCATAGAAATGCCTTGTTGAAAAATATTTTTTTTTTCATATTTATCGTGAGATAGAGAACTAATAAGTAGGTGCTCATGAGAATTTCTACACTAACTTGCTTGTTTTATTTCGATTCTGCTTCTAGAAAGAGCCTTAGCAATGCCTATTTTCTACTGACTCAAGATGATTACAATATATCCTGGCCAGAGGAAGTAGAGACTTCAATAATTTTCATTCCTGTCAATTTCTTATAGACTGGTTAAAAACTTTGTGGTCCATTTCTATCAAGATTCCAAAGGAATTTTTTAAGAAGGAAAAAAATCCGAACATTTATGCAGAACATAAAAGACTCTGAAGAACAAAGAAACAAGAACAAAGCAGGAGGCATCCCATTTCCTGATTTCAGGCTATAGAGTACTATGAAGCTACAGTAATCAAAACAGCATGGTACTGGCACAAAAACAGACAAATAGATCAATGAAGCAGAATTAAGAGCCCAGAAATAAACCCAAGCAAAAAAATCCAATCAATATTTGATAAGGGAGTCAACAATACTCAATGAAGAAAAGGCAATCTCTTCAATAAATGATCCTGGGAAAATTAGATACTCACCTGCAAAAGAACGAAACTAGACCACTACCTTATATCACCCACAAAAATTAACTCAAAATGAATTAAAGACAAATGTAATATCTAAAACCATAAAATTCTTTGGAGAAAAAGCTCCCTGACATAGGTTTTGGCTTGATTTTTTGGATATGACATCTAAAACACAAGCAACAAAATAAAAAATAAACAAGTGGAACTACATCAAGCAATCAAAAAAACTTTTGCAGAACAAAATAAACATCAAAGTGAAAAAGACAACCTACAGAATGGAAAAATATATATTTGCAAACCATATATCTGATAGGGGTATAAATTCAAAATATATAAAAAACTCACATAATAGCAAAGAACAATCCAATTTAAAAATGGGCAAAAGGCCTAAGTAGACATTTTTTTCAAAGAAGATATGTGAAAGGCCAACAGGTATGTGACAAGATGCTCAACTAGTCAGTAGGGAAATGCAAGTCAAAACCACAATGATATCACCTCATGCCTGTTAGAATAGCCATCTTAAAAAAGAAAAGATGAATGCTTGTGAGGATGTCAAAAAAAGTGCATTTGTTGGTGAGATTGTAAACTGGTACAGTCACTAAGGAAAATAGTATCGAGGGTCATCAAAAAACCAACAACAGAACTACCATATGACCCAGCAACTCTACTTTTTGAAATTTAGCTGAAGAAAATAAAAACACTAATTCAAAAAGATATATGCATCCCCACGCTCATGGCAGCATTATTTACACTAGGCAAGACATGGAAACAACCTAAGTGTCCATCAACAAATGAATGGATAAAGAAGTGCAGAATATATATACAATAGAATATTATTCCGTCATAAAAATGAGGAAATCCTGACATGTCAAACAACATGGATGGACCTTGAGGACACTATGCTAAGTGAAGTTAGAGAAAAACAAATATTACATGATCTCATTTATATGTGAGTTATAAAAAACAAACCAACAAACTCATAGAGAAAAAGATCAATATGTGGTTACCAGAGGTGGGAGAAGGAATGGGAAAAAGATGGTCAAAATGTACAAACTTCCAGTTACAAGATAAGTTCTAGGGATGTAACTAACATACAGCGTCCTGACTATACTTAACACTGTGGTATAACATATGTAAAAGCTGTTAAGAGAGTAGTACCTAAGAGTTATCATCACAAGGAATTTTTGTTGCTGGTTTTTTGTATATATATGAGATGATGAATGTTAACTAAACTTATAATGGTCATCATTTCACAATATATGTTAGTGAAACCATTATGCTATACACCTTAAAGTTTTACAGTGATGTATGACAGGTATATATCATTGAAACCAGAAAAATAAAATAAAATAAAGGCACATGTAATAAAGATGTTTATGATTGTGGGGGCGGGGGACTGTGTGGTCCAGTATAATTTAATTATAATACTAATTAAATCAATAAATAGAGGTAAAATGCTAGAAAGGGAGCCAAGTGACGAGGTAAGGACAAAAAGAAGGACAAGAAAAGAATGATAATGCATGGGAGAATGGTAAAGAAAGAAAGAAGATTAAAGTCAGGAGAAGTTAGAGGAAAATTCAAAACTTGTGAAATTGTACTTCCATCAATTAAGGAGATGAAACAACCAAAGGAACGGCCCAAAATATCCTTAGAAAAATATATCATGCATGCAGGTAAACAAGCACACATGCACATCTTCATGAAATCAGAATGAGAACATAAGGGAAGTTGCACTACATCTTCCCAGAGGGAATCAATATGCATGACTTTATAATGGGTTTCAATATTTTCTTTCAGTTTAATTACAAAAAAGTTTACTAAATGATTTTCCCAAATTCAGCCTTTTACTTTTATTGGGTGGCCTGGTGGAGGGGTAAAGATAATAGTCTTCTAATTGAGTTTTAACCCACTTTGCCTAAAGATTCTTATCATCTGAACTTTTAATATAAATATATAAATAAACTAAAATATACCCTGCACCAAGATATATGGCTAAATATATATGTGCATATGTGTATGTGTGTGTGTGTGTGTGTGTGTGTGTGTGTGTATGACACACATATACATATATATAAAACAACCTAAGATTTACTAATACACTTCAGGATGATGAGATCTCTCAATGCTATTAGAATACAGAGTAAAGACAGGGAAAGCTTCTGAGAAAAAGTTTCTGAAAAGCTGGTAGAATAGAATAGTAGTGAAAAGGAAAGAGCAGGTAGAAATGTGTAAATTAGAAAATTATTTCATAATAATATCTGCACTACTGACTACAGCAAAAGACCCAAGTAGGATAATAATGTGAAAAGGTCAGTGGACATCTGTTGTTTGTGGCTGTCCAGGACTCCATTTCTCTCTTTTTCTAATAGCATCTTGATTTTCTTATGAACAAGTAACCTTCATCCACTTCTAATTGACATGGCTTAGTTAAGGCTAAGGCTCAAAAAGTAGGCATGTGACTAAAGCCTGACCAATGAAAACAACACAACCACGCAATCCTAGATATTAGTCCAAGGATGAGCATGGAGCTAAAACTAGCTAATTAGAACAATACCAGAGCATTAAGAAAGTTTGAGAAAAGACACACTCTTTCATCTAGTTCTACCAAGCTAGTACAACATAAGTCTAGAGCTTCTAGAGATGACCTTTGCCACAACATGGGGAAATTTTTCATTCAAATTCTATCACTTTAATTAGCAATGTAACCTTGAGCAAATAATGCAATCTTTTGGGAATTTGATATTCCCATCTGTAAGTAGGAACAACAGTACCCACCCTAGAGAATTTTTATGACTATAAAATGAAATAATGTTTATGTAATAGCATAGATGGTGCACAGCAAAAATTATTTCCCTTTCTAATTCCCTACTGGAAATGCCATCGCCAACACACATACAGTCTCTGGAAACCTACACCCCAGTGTAGCCCAGCTTTTCCACGCTTGTACTCAAAAGTTATATTCTTTCTCATTACAGTCTTCCCTATAGTTTTATTCACAAGATGTTACATCAACTAAAAAATAATTTATATTTTAAGGAGGGTCACTTAAATGGAAGTATTGAAACTGATAAGAATGACCTCCTTAAGTTGACATTTCAAGCATATTGGGGCAAGTTTGTTGAGTCGGGCATTAAGTTCACCTAAATGTTAAAATGGCATGTGTAAAAACAAAAACAGGTCACAAATTAAGCCACACATGCATAATATCTTAGGCATATAGACAAAAATGATTAGCAGGAAATGATTCAGCTGGACAAAATAATTAAAGCTGCATGTCCTGGGATTATAAAATAAAGCATGTTTTATATTCATATGTGAAAAAAAAAATACCAACAAAGTGGATGCATACTAAAATATTGAGGTAAATATTAGAAACTAAATAATTTAACAATTATTTCACCTGTCTCACCTTTCCCTCACCTTTTCAACCCAACTGACCACCTTTAGCTGACACAACTGCACTAAGCAGGCTCAGGCTCTGGAAAAAGTATCAGTGATCTACTAACACCCAAATGGAACAGACTTTTTGTTGATCTAACCTGCCTGACCTCTCTGGAGCTTTTACACTACACAGTAACTTGCAACTTTGTCTATCCCCAATTTCCCTTTTCCACTCTTGCCTGATTCTCTTCCTTATTCTTAAGATTTTATTGCTTAGTTTTCTTCAGCATCTTCTCCCATTGTTTGCACTAACTGAACTCATGCATTCAGTGGCTACCTAATTGCTGAATAATAAATCTGTAGTCCAGTTTAAGATCCTTGAATGAAATCAAAGGCATCTTCACCTGGAGTTCCCATAGATGTTTCAAACACAGACTCCTCTAATCTTGCTCTTTCTGCTATATTTCTTTGTGAACTTTTGTCCACCGTGTGCCCTAGCCAGACACTTGGAAGTCATTCTAAACTCCCTTCTTTTTCTCAGGCTAACACCCAGGCAGTCACTAAACAAATGTTATAAATTCTACCTTCTAACCTTTTTTACATCTGACATCACATCTCCATTCTTGTGCCTGTCTTTTATTTTTAATATAGACCATTATCTCTCACCAAGAAATAGACTCTATATGATTTGCCATCTCTAATCTCACTCCTCCAATTCTCCATTGCACTGCCATGGTATTTTGTTTTTCGAAAATGAAAACCTCTTCCCATCTCCTATGTCTGTTTCATGTCACCATGACTTTCCTCCCTCAATCTCAAACACCCTGCCACACTTTAACCTTGGGATACGTTTGATTTACTTCCAAGAATCATCTTCTGTCACCTCCACTATTAACACCTTTTGGTAACTATTAGCCCTCCCCTTCTGAATAGATATAGCCTGAAGTGACTTCTTTGTGTCTTTAACACTGCAGAATGTTTGTTTAGTTATCTGTTACTCCTATTTCATTTTAGGTTGTAGACATTCTAAAGATGTAAAATATATAATATCCATCTCAGTAGACTGAAGCAGTAGGTACTTAATGAATAGTAAAAAAAAATGCATTTTATTCATACAACTTGCATAACATAGATATCGAGGGAGAAAGTATGAAGAAAGTTGAGTGCAAACAATATAATAACAGAGTAAACAATTGATGCTGAGTTCATTTTCTACCCATAATACACCTGAACAACACAAATGTATTTTATCAGAGTGGAGTAGAAACCTCACTCCTAAAGGATAACACATGTAATATACTATGGCAGATATTTTCCAAAAATGTCACTACAACATCTTCCATCCCACATGGTTTTCTGCAATGTGACCCTACCATTTCTCCATCAAGAATCAGAATCTTTGACTCTTTAGGCCTAAGTGTGTCCTGTCACAACTCCTTTGACTGAAATAAAATTGCAGATGTAATACTGTGCCAATTCTGGGTATAGCCCTTCACTGGCCTGGCAATTTCGGGTTCCTGCTTCTTAGAAGCTAGCCGCTATGTATGCAGTATAACCACTAGGCCACTATTCTTTAAGAAGCCTTACCTACAGGAAAGAAAAGGAATGGTGTGAAGACAAGTAGCACTGAGACACTTCACATATGAATGGAGAAGTCATCTTAGATACCAACCCAGCTGAGCCTTCAGATGACAGCAGCCCCGGACCCCACATAACTACCCGGCATAAATGATTCTAAGTGAGAACCACCTAGTTGGTGCCCAGACATCTCATGGAACCAGAAAAAGAATAACAAATTATTTTCAAGAACCTAAATTTTAGGGTATTGTGTTTCACCACAATAGATAACTGAAACATATAATTAGGTTTTCAATTTTTCTCTAACATTGTTAGAATTTATAAATGAGTAACAATAGATGCTAACTTTCAAGTATTAAGTCATCTATCGAATTCATGAAACAAGAATGCAAAGATAATAGCAACCAAAGTAGAATAAGATCTAAAGATCTTTTAATTTAAAGACTTATTCTTTAAAAAAAGAAAAAAATTAATATTCTTTAAGAAAAAAATTAATATTCATTTATGCTGAACTGGATAACATAATTATGATATATCCCCTCCAATGGAATATATTACATGGCAATAGGAATATTTTAGTCCTATGTAAATTAAAATGGAATGATGCCAATGTAATAAATTAAACTGCAAAACAGTATGCACAATATGGATCTCATTTTTAAAAGAAATTTATAAGTTCAGAGAAAAAAATCTAAACATGTACCTACAAGGACATAGTTACTTCTGAGAAACTAAAGATAAGAACTTAATTTTACTGTATTTATGTCATATTGAATACTTTTACATTGAATGTGTATCATAACTTTTATAAGACTATACCTACCATCCCCTCACTATGTTCTTATCTTGCTCTGTCTTGAAAGTAATTCATGTATACTTTTGTTCATCTTTAGCTTAACGATACTGTAGAAATCCAGATTGTATATCATCTTACTATTATTAGGAATCAAATTACTAGATAAATTCAAATCCAAACTCCTTAACCTCGAGTTTGAAACATCCACAGTTTTGTTCTAAACAACACATATTTTCCAGTTTTTTATATGCTTGATTCCAAAATTACATCTGTTCTCAGAACTGTAGCCTGTTTTATCAGCATCTGGATAGCTTGTGCTATTCTCCTCATGAAATGTGTTTCCTCCAGTGTCACCCCCACACCCCCGCATACCACCCATCCTTTCAGTCCTACACACTACCATGTTTTCCTTCAGCAGGAGTTATATAATACTTTATTGACTTTTTCTTTGCTTTTGTCACTTTCTACCTAGTACTTTTTGAAATTACTTTTTTTAATTTTTAACTAATATTTTACAGATAATTAACAAAATTCCTAGTTGAAATGTATTTAAAAACATACAGTGAATAATTACTTTCTTCAACTACACTGTTCCATTCCTTTCAGGAATGTTTTATTACATACAAACATACATTACTTTACATTAAGTACATTATTTCCCTCATCTTTCATGCAAATGATGTCACTGCACTTTGCATTTTTCAAATAATACATTTACCAATTCAACCACAAATACCTATAGAGTAACTACTGGATACTCAAAACTGTTTTGGCACTAGAGAAACAGAAATCAACAACAACAAAAAGTTCCACCCAACATTCTTATGATGGAGACAGATAAGCAGTGGAAGAAATAAATATGTCATTTGCTAGATGATAAGGGCTAAGTATCAAATAATAGTAATAAAGCAGAGAAAATAAATATTATGAGGTAATATTTTAGACAGGAAGACCAATAAAGGCCTCACTGTAAAGGGACTTTTTAAATAACATCCTAAATGTAGTTAAGGTATTAACCATGTGGATCTTTTGGGAAACAGCATTTCAGACCAAAGGAACAGTGCAAAGGCCTAAAGCAGGACTGTGTTCCAGCGATAACAAAGGGGCTGTTGTGATTATAACAGAGTATACAAGAGACCTACCACCATTTAAAGTAGTTTTATTCATGTTTTGCTTATTTTCAAGACTAAAAGTTCATATAATTAAGTAAAATTAGTATGCACGGTTCATCTTAGTTTCTTAGTACTTAATTGGAAGCTTTATAAATAATAAGTGCTTGAGAGTTGCTAAATGATAAGTGGATATATGAATGAATGAATGAACAAGTGAATGAATGAACAAATGAACAACACACACAGTCTAAAGTCAATGATATTTATTACATTCAGGGCCTTTGCACTAGCTACTTCCTCAGTGTGGAATGCTGCTCTCCTAAATATCCATGTGACCACTTCCCTTAGTTCTGCAAGATTCTTACTCATACATCACTTCAGAGTGGGGTCTCACCATATATCTTATCTATAATTAACCAATCAATATAATCAAGCAAAGAAAGATCAAAAGGCTGATTAATAGCTCTACTTAGGTTTTTGAAACAGAAAACGTTGGCATTGCTGCACAATTTCCTAAGCTAATCTGGAGAAAGAAGGTACATGTGAACATCGACATAGCACAACAAATGTCCCATCTTTCCACCACAAAGGTCAAGTAGATGTGTTTCGTCAGTTGTCTGACACGATATTCATTAGGTAGTAGGTTTATGGCTGTCATATACCGACAGACATGATTCAATTTTCTCAGACGCAGACCCGCCATCTCAAGGCAAATAAATGGGGTTGAAGGTATTTCTCTGTGTGACTGAAGGAGATCTAAATACAAAGTTTTCCATTTGTGTCTTACATGCCTCATGCATATATTTCCAGTCTTTCTAATGGAACTTGTATGTAATAGATTGATATAAACTAGGTCACTCAGGTGAAATTTCAGGAAAAGAAAACAGCTACTGTATTTAAAAACCAAAAAAAAAAAAAAAAAGACAAAGCATCTAAAATTCTTTAAAAAAAAAAAACAAAAAACTTTCAATTCAGTGTTCTAGTGCTAAGTTCCCACTGAAAGCAAAGTTAGCTCTGATTTGCTGAATCACTGAGAGATCTGACGCTGTTTTTATCTTATTGAAATGGATGTTTCATGAAATAAAGATCTGCATTCTGAAAATTGTTTTCCAAGCAATGTGCATTAAGGAAACTTGTTCTATAAGCACATCTGGTTCCATCTCAGCCATGCTGTGAGGAGAATCTATACTATCTAAATGCCTCAACATTAAAACTTCAAGATCTTGCTTCACTAAATGCAGGCAAGGACAGCTCCTATCAATATTTTCAAACCCTTTAAAACCATCATGTTATTCTACCATCCATATTATACTGCTGCTTTTGTTGTTTCTCATCAAGTCACAGAAGAGCGCTGAAAACATTGTTCCAATTTCTTCAGTATGTCTTAAGTATAGTGAACCATTTTTCAACATATGCTACAAAAGCGCTCATTGATTTCCAAGGCATTTAATATATGAAAGAAAGCCAAAATTGTGCCTGTAGTCATTCATTTTTAAATCACTAGTTTACATAGCTTTTACAGGCTTTTTTCATTTCACTGCCCCGAAAAATATATTTCTCAATTGTAAAATCTTCTACAAGAAAAATTATGGTGTAAATTTCAATGGAATAGTTCTGTATATATTCTAATGTTGTTGTATATTCCTACCCTTTTGAGATTTTGTGACTAAATGTTGTTTCTAATATCTTCTTTATTTACATTTGACAAATAGCAAAATCTGAGATTATATAACTTTATTTGATTTTTTTCATTGCAGGTACTTAGTCCTAGAAGACTGAAATAGGTGTGACTTTACAGGTGTACAAGTTATTTTTTAAAATTAATTTGGAAAGGTCAGACATGTATGAAAATGAAATCCGTGACTTTATGAAAAGGTAAATTATAAATTTGAAAAGAGTAAAATTGATTTTTAGGTTCAATAGATAATTAAAATGTAGAATGGCAAGAAATATTAAAATTGCTTTAAATTTTTATCTATACTTTCAGGTTTCTCTTAAAGTATTTCCACATCTTTTCTCTTTGTTCTTCAAACTTTAAAAGTTTCAGAAATGAAATTAATTTTGTCAAATGTTAATTATGTAATTTCCAAATATTTATTTAGAATATAGAAATAATCATTGAATCATGTAAAAGTCATTATAAAATTTCTAACATATCCAGTTATAGAATGTGATTTTCTGATATATTTTGTTTCATAAAAACATTAAAATGTAAATTACTAGATGAAATAGAACTAAGTAAACTGGAGATAAATGTTCTATGTGAATTCTTTAAAATAAAATAAGTATATTTTCCCAATGCCATAGACAAGGGTATATACTCTCAGGAAAATTCAGCTTGCAATAACCTCTTCAGATATTTAAAATCTAAGCCTATTTCAGATGAGCTGCTCCACAGCATATCAGCCAGTATAATTTCTAGACACCTGGTTAATCCAGGCTATGAGCATTTTAGCAACTTCTCTCATTCATTTAACCAATATTCTGTAAGCGCCTCTCAGTGCCATTGTGCTAGCTATAGAAGTGCTGATAAGGTCACAGCTCTCAAGGAGTTTACAATCTAGTGAGGATAAACAAACAAGATAATTGCATGTCATAATGAAGGCTATAAAAAAAAGTGTACTGAAAGATTTACTAGAAGGGCTCATGGGACTTTCAATCCCAGATCACAGAAAGTAACATTCAAAAGGAGATCCAAATGCTAATAAGGAACCAGTCAAGGAAAAAGACAGAGGCAAGAACATTCTAGAAGTGGTAAATACTTAATGAAAGGGACTTTGATGCAAATTTAGCATACATGAAAAAAGTACATAAGCAACTTCCAATTCTGGCTATAATGGTCGAATGGATATGAGCACAAAAACCCCATAACTAAAAAATCGGATGAAAACTATGTAAAACAACTGTTTTCGGTCATTGAACGGTGGATGGCCCATGGCTATGATCCTTGCAAGCAGGAAAACATGTGGGCTAACCTCCATATTCATTTTGGCTTTCTGCCTGAGGGTACTCTCTCCATAACACAGAGAAGAAAAGTGCCAACACCCAAGAATGATCTGGCTGGGCAGAGGATATAGAGTTCAGAGTTCATGGCTACTAAAAAGGCTGGAATTTGAGCAACAGGAAACTGAGGGAAAGAAACTGCACAGAAATCTGTGTAAGAGACCCCTTGAGTCTGATGCTAAATACTAAGGTATGCATACACACACAGACAATACTCCATAGTGCACTGCACAAATCAATTACTGGGATTGAGGATTTTAAAAGAGATTCTGGAGGGTCTCACAGTGCTGTAAATTGTGGGAGTTCTGATCAGCCAGAGTGGAAAAACCTTGAACATTTCATTGAGATCCCAGTAAGGGTATACCTTATAGAGCTACTCTCATCTTAGAGTAAATGCTAACCTAGAAATGCCCTTAAAAAAAAGCCAAAATCAATTCTTGAAAATTTCAAGTTGAGCCTCCATTAAATTTACTGTTACCCAGAATAAGACTAAATTACTACTAAATAAAGAGAACACAATCAAGATTATCAATGTAGGATCCAGAGCAAACAGCATACGGTAATGAGTGAAGATATTAGAAAAAGAGGCAAAAAATGTGACCTATAATGGGGGGGGCAGTAATACAGTCTATAAAAAAAAATTCTAGAGATGACACAGATATTGAAATCAGCACTTTTAAAAACTATTATGAATATGTTCAAGAATTTAAGAAAAAAATAGACATGCTAAAAGAACAGTTGAGGGATCTCAAAAAAGAACTAGAAATTATTTTTTTAAATAAATGCAAATTCTAAAACTGAAAAATAAGTGAATTTTTCCCTTTAAATATTTTAAGTGAAGACAGAAAACACCAGATCAGTGAATGAAGACAGAGCTATAAAAATGATATAAACTTAACTACAGAAAGAAAAATATATAAAAAAATTAATAAAGCTTCAGTGACATGAAGAATAATGTCAAGCAGTCTAATGTACATGCATTTGGAATCCAGGAGAGAAAAAAGAGGCAGAAAAAATTGAAGAAATGGTAAAATATTCTCAAATATAATTTTTTTAAATGCCAAGGCAAAGATATAAGCAAATAAATAAACCCCAAACAAAATAATCACAAAGAATGCTTAATTGGATATTGTATAGTTTCAATTTTATATTTTTGGTTGCTCGATTTTATTGTATTACTTTGAAGAGTGTTGAGATTTTTCTGGCCTTCAGTCAAGTTATTTGAAATAAATTGGATCTTTTCTAGGTTTCGTTTTATTCTTTGTTTTGAGAAGGTCTACAGTAGTCTTTAGTCGGGCTAATATACTCCAATTCTTAGAATTAATCTCTGGTACACATTTACATAATAAATGTTAACTGTTGTATCATTACTTATTCCTTCAAAAGAAAATAATCTGTTCCTCAGATTATTCAAATTCAAATGAAGCTTACTATCAACCCCTAACATATTAATAAATAGCTGATAGTTATCTATATTTTTTAGATGAGAAGGAAAAAGGCTGAAGTCCTAAAAAGAATCTGTCAGAAGACTTTAAAAGCACATTTTGACTTTTGTTAAAACTTTTAAACCTATATTCAGATCAAAGGTCCTTCAAGTGTTTACTCTGTTTGCACTGTGTAAAGTACTGTTAACTAAGTTGTTTATAATTTAACCCCAATTAATTAAAAATATATATAGCTGCTTAACTATTTCCAAATGCATAATAAGCAGAACAAAAGTATACTATATAAAGAAAATCTGTAGACATAAAAATCACTTTAAATAAGTTGGGTTAATTTATATTTTGGTAGTTAAAAGTAAATTATAATTATGTTGAATATATAAAATAAATATGTGCTAATTGCATTCAGAAAATTCAGAAAAATTTTTGAAATATATCTTCCCAAGTGTTTATTCTGCCTTTCTGTCTCTCCCTCTTCTCCCTCCCTCCTTTCTTCTATGTTTATGTATTTCAAAAATGAGATGATGTTGTTGAGCATAAATCTTTTTTAAGTCATGCTATAGGGAATCAATAAATCCTCAATTATGAAACTCTGCCATAAGAGCGTGAATGGTTAATCAAATTGTGGTATGTTTATAAAATGGATTATTATTCAGCCATAAAAGAGGAATGAAGTACTTACATAAGTGACAACTTGGATGAACCTCAAAACATTACACTAAGTGAAAGAACCTAGACACAAAGGTCACATATTATATGATTCCCTTTATACAAAATATCCAGAATAGGCAAATCCATAGAGACAGAAGGCAGGCTAGTGCTGCCAAGGGCTGGGGCAAGGGGACATGGAGATGGGTTATTTAAAGGGTAGAGTGTTCTTCTGCAGTGACGAAAAGTTTTGAAACAAGAGAATTGTTATTTACACGATGTTGTGATTATATTAAATGCTCCTGAATCATATACTTTCAAATGTTTAATTGTATGTAATGTGAATTTCACACCAGTTGAAAACAAAAAATCAATGTTTCATAGCAACAGTTCTTATTTTCTTTACTAGTATATCACATTAATGAATAAAGATACATTTTTTAAAAATAACAATGAAACCATACACTCTGAGTCACTGAGGATTAACCCCATAACCCTGAGTCATCTCACTGGGCAGACTTTTTTGGTGACCAAGAATATTCTGTTACCTGCAGCAGGCTCTTGTGAACTACAGACCCACCTAAAAGAAATGTCATCACTCAAGTGGTCTGCAGACCAGACTGAAGTTCTTAATACAAGCAAATGTCTAAATTGTTTATCTGAAAATATTTACTGTTAACATTGCAGGTTGTTTTTATTATCAGGATTTATTTGAAAAATCATGTTTGCTGTGACTTTTCCCTGCTGCTATTTGACTCCTGAGAAATTTTGACTCAATCCAAAAGAGTCAGATCTTCTTCATATCATGAGTGTCCTAGTGCCAGATGTCTCGGAGCTAGCAAATTCCTGTGACATACCTGAGAACCCTTAACACTTTGGTCATATGTAATATAAGGTCAGTGGTTATGTTGATTTTTTAAATCTGAAAATTTTATGCTAGGCCTGTCCATGGAATCACTTTCTGTATTTCTTTTTTTTTCTCTCACTATTTCCACATATTCTGACCCATTCTTGAGGATTTTCAGAGCATGGGATTAGCCTTTATATTTCTATTAGCACTTTGCATAGTGCTAGGTACCTAAAAGTTTAATAAAAATAATGATTTTTTTCCAGAATTGCTTTCATGTGTAAAAAAATTACAATTTTTTGAAAACTGAAATTTACACATCTAAATTTTTATTCTTTCAAATTATTAAGCTTGATTCTACAGGATTTTCTCAGAGAAAATGTTTAAAGAAGCATCAACAAATGTGATGAGTTTAACACAAATACACAAATCTTGGATTTAACATCTTTACGGTAAATTTCATCTCGACGTAAAATTAGATCATAATTCCAAAAGGATAACTTCCCAAGAGAAAGCTCTGAATTGTGACAAAGTTTGAACACAGAAAAATCCCAGTGATTTTCTTCTAGATTTATTCAGAACTAATTCCCAGAGGTGCAGCTGATTATTACTTTGAAAGGAAAAATTCAAAGACATATGGCAGAAACTACTGCCTTCCTCCTTCCATTTTAGCAGGATTATGTCTAGGACACATGGCTGGACTACATTTCCCAGTCTCTCTTGCAGTTAAATGGGTCAAATGACTTAGTTTTCTCCTAAAGAGAATATGTAAATGATTGTGTACCACTTTTGGACAAGTGCATTTAAGAGTTAATGTACTTTTCAGCTACTTGCAAATGTTAACCAGGCTCTTTCTAGAAGACAGCAATGACTGGAATTGAAAGGAACTCAGATTCCTAAATCACTGTGTGGAGAAAACCACCCACTAGCCACCAACACAAGTCATGGACATGAGCGAGAATTAAACTTCCACTGTATGTGGGCCATTATACATTAGGGACTTATTTGTTATAGCAGTTTAGAATAACTTTTTTTTTTTCAAGAATTAAGAAATAGTAACAGTAGGAATGAGAGAATTAGAGTAAGACTTAAAAACTTGGGTCAAAACCCAAGCCATTATGAAATACCATCCAATAATTAAAATTATAACTCTGCGGTTTATTCAAGCACTAACAACAAACTATCAGTTCAGAAAGGTAGAGTCATCATTGTAGGAACAACGCTGAAGACCTGGTTTCTTCAGATTTACTTTACTCATCATACTAAGCAAATGTAATTACAGTGTTTCATTGCAGAGAGCTGAAGTGTTTTTGACTTGGACTAAGCAAACATTGTAAAACATAGCATGTTGTCCTTGCTAAAAGTAGTGATTTTCTTTTCAAACAGCTTTCCAAAACACCTAGGTATTATTTTATGTTAACCTAATAAAACTGATATGCAAAACAAATCTTTTTCAGCAAGTACCCATTCAGAGGTAGTTATTCATTCTGATGAAATATACGTTTATTTGAAGTGATCTTCATGAGAAAATTCAAGGGAGACCTTTCTGAGGAGTCAAAGCTTCCTCTTAAATTATGCCACTTTAGCTAAGTGATGTGCCATGACAATTTACTAGTCAGAATTTCCTTTTTGCCCTTTCCTTCTCATGTCTCTCCTTGTAGCTATCAGGTCTTTTTTTAACTTGTGTCTGCTTGCTGAGCACTTAATTGGGTGCAAATGTTAAGTACTAAGAGACACTCAGACCTCACATTCTCTAGAGAAAACAAATAGAGACACTAAAAATATACTCTGCCAAAAAAAGGGAAAGGCAGAGAGAAGGCACTGCTCCTATAATATTCTATGCCATTTGTCAAGGTTGTTCCTGGAGTTGGTGAACTGGAGGGATGTTGGTCAAGAAGCCTACTAAGACATTCCCAGTTCTAGGCCCCTGGCTCTGTTATAAACTCTGAGAAGCAGAACTCCTCTGTCCATTAAATAAAAATGGTTTTCAATTGCAAATAAAGAAATCTTTCTAATTTAAAGAAAAGAAATAGTGTTAGAACCCTGAAATTAAGAGAAAAACATGTATTTTTAAAAAACTGTTCTGGCATAGGTACTGATTGTTATAGACATCAAAACGAGATGTGCTGGAATAAGAGAATAGAAAACTCACGTTATCAGGTATGAAAGAGCAAGCTAATAAGGGCCACTGTCACCAGAAGAGGCTTCTGGTTTATGACAACAAAATATAGCCAAAAAAAAAAAAAAAGAGAGAGAGAGAGAAATACATGGAAGTCAGAACAAAAACACCTGTTAGCCACCCTCAGTGACTTAAAGATTTTTTCAGACTGGACTGTTGCCAGCAAAGGGCATTCGTAGCTGTCATATGCCATAATCTGACTTAAAATTGCATCTGTTATTTTTATGTTAATTTTTTCCATTTAATCTTCTGGTAAGAGTTCTAAAAAAAAATTCTATCGACATTGTCTTCTCTGTGTACCAAATTGTCCCAATATTGCTTGGTGTAGTGGACATCAGGTGAGAATTTAGAGGTTTTGAAAAGATATCTTACCCAAAAATAATTCCTAGTACATATTACTATCAGTATCATTGTTACATTATTGTAACCTGATTTGGCTTTAAGTATCTTTTGTTCTTCTACTAGACTGTGAGCTCCTTAAGGCCTGGAGTGCATCTTATTTACTCTTGTATTATCTCACCTAGCCTAGTACCTGGTACATACTTGGAACTCAATAAATGCTTGTGAATTGCGTGAAAGAAGGAATGAAGCTAACTATCTGAGGATCTTACAGAAAGTTGAACTAACATTTGTGTTAAAGATGTATGATGGCTTTTCTGGTGCTCAAGATTTTGAAGCGAGAACGTGGCAGGTCCTCCGATGCAAATTCCAGATTTCTCTGGGTCTTCTTACTCTAGGAGTCATCATCAACTAGGCTAACAATACAGGAGCAAAAATTTGTTTATCATCTCTATGAAGGGGATAAAGAGACTACCGAACAGACCTCCTGCTTCTGGTGTGGGTGACATGGTGATGGCCACAGTCAAGAACAGCAAACTAGAGCTCAGAAAGAAGATACATCCAGTGGTGATAATTTGACAATAAAAGTCATACCAGTTAAAAGATAGCATATTTTGTTTTGAAGATAATGCAGGGCTCATAGTAAACAATAAAGGCAAAATGAAAGGTTCTGCAATCACAGGACCAGTTGCAAAGGAAGATGCAGATTTGCGGCCCAGGACTGCATCCAACACTGGCAGCATTGCATGATTCTTCAGTGTATTTATAGAAAATAAAAATAAATAAAAAGTATTTGCTCAAAAAAAAATGTATGATGACTCTCACTTCCAGGAAAATGAGGTGGACCTATTTTTCCCTCACCCCCCCCACAGTACTGTACAGCATAGTACAGTACAACTAAAAGACCTATACCTTCTGAAGGGAACAAAGAGAAACTCTGAAAAGCAGAGCAAAGACAGACTACTCAGAGACCTCAGAGGCCCAGGGAAAGTCATGGTGGTGATTTCTTGTGTTTTTTGTTTTGTTTCCTCATATATCTCATATTTGTCTCTGACACCTAGTAATGCCAACAGACACAGACCCCCTCTACCCCCAAAACATAATAAAAAGTCACAAGAGCTTTCTCTTTTGAGCTAAAGAATCAGGAAGAGACACCCTAGCAATATAGAAAACTTTTAGATAATAACTCTTCTGTTCTACTCAAACACCACATAAAACTGTGTTCCAATACACACCCATGCTAGAAAATACCAAGTAGGATGCTGAAGCACCCCAATCCCCCCACCAGGGTGGTATTAAAGTAAGTTGAGTAGAGAACCTGAATTCCCACCCCACTCAGCAAAAAAAGGGTGTCCATCCCTAGCTGCTTGGGCGAACTCAGAAGAGGCCTAATGACGACTAAGGACTTTCATTACCATCTAGTGGTAATGAGGCCAACCCAACCCACCCCATGCCCCTGTGGTCTATGAAGGCCATGTGGGCAACAGTTACAAGGCATTCATATTCCTACCAGCAAAGGAGGTAGGTATCAGTGAACTAGTGAGGAGCTTGCATTCCTAACCTGGGAATAAAGAGAAAGTGGACTGCTTATATATTGCTGGTGAGAATGTAAAATGATAGAGCCTCTATGAAAAACAATTTGACAGTTGTTTTAAAAAAAGAAGGCACAACCATTATAGGAAGCAATTGCAGTATTGGTCATTTAGCCCATAGAAATAAAAACTTATGTGCGTGCAAAAACCTATATATATGAATGTTTCAACAGCTTTCTTTATAATAGCTTAAAAACTAGAAATAATCCAGACACCCTTCAGTGGGTGAATTAAACATTCTGATTTACATTTATACCATAGAATACTCCTCAATAATAAAAGAGAATGAATTATTGATACACAAAACAATCTATGTAAATTTTCAAAAAAAATTATGCTTAGTGGAAAAAAAACACACCTTATTTCTAAAGGTTACAAACTGCATGATTCCATTTACACAATATTCTTGAAATGACAAAATTATAGAAATGGAGAAGAGATTAGTAATTTCCAGTGGTTAATGATGAGGGTAAAGGTGAGAGAAATTGATATATCCACAAAAGGGAAATGTGAGAGATCTCTGTGGTGATGGAAAGGTTTTATATCTTGAATGTATCAATGCCGATATCTGGCCAGGATATTGTATTATAGGTTTACAAAATGCTACCTTGTGGTAAACTTGGAAAAGGGTATTTAAGATCTGTGTAATTTCTTAGAACTACACGGGAATCTATAATTACTTCAAAATAAAAACTTTAATGAAAAACTTGTACTTCTTACATAATAAAAAAAAATGTATGTGTGTGTGTGTGTGTGTGTATATATATATATATAGTCATGCTAACTAGAAATTTCCTGGTCAATCTTGTATGAAGTCACATATTCCCTTACATTCAGCATGCCTTCCACAAATCTGGCTGAGGTTTTTTAATACTATTTTGTCCTTCACCACACAGAATGTGTCATTATTACTTTTGGTATTTTTTTTTTACAAAAACTTTAAAATTAGTTTTAATATATTCTCATTTTTTGGAAGAAAAAAGAGATCAATATTACATGTATAAGGTCTATATTAACTGGAAATGAAGCTATAATCGAGATTTACAGCTGTGTCGGTATAAAAGAGTGACAAACAGTAGGATATAAAATGCCAAAATCTTTTGCTGGGAGCATTAAAATCTACTGTAAATCAATTTTTCAATCCAGGGTACAACAGTTTTGAACTATTAAAATCTCTAGTATATACCTCTGTTAAATGGTCTTCTGAATGAGAACTAGAGCATCTACTGAATTCTTTCATTGAGTTCACAAGGTCATGTGAATTTTTTGACAGATAAAGTACTGATCTGGAAAGCAAGAGTTATTAAAATTTTTACTCTGAGATCTAACACAGACTTGACTAGTAATTTTAAACAGGATATAGCATATCTTCAGGATTTGATTTTCCTATCAAATTTATCAGAATCGCACATGCAGAGTTTCCATATTGTCTCTTTTTACCTTTTCATCCTCCCCTTGGCCAGGCTAATGCACAAACTGTAGAATACAAGCTAGAGTGACGGCTTTGGCTGACACAGAAACAACACCCATCTTTTGGGAGAATCAAGCCATGGCCATTGATCAAATGCAAAATGCAGCTCTCCCTTCTGTAAAATCAGTTTCATTTTCTGCCCTTCCCTCTTCCTTCAGCTTCCCTCATTTGACACAAACTCCTGAGGACTACAAGGTCCCCTAGAACCCACTCACATAAAGGGAGAATGCTCAGCCTCCCAATTCCTCTGGGGCTTTAAGAAGGACATACAACACATTCCTAAATTAACTTTTCTTCTGTTCAGTTGTTTTACCAGAGAAAAGGAGAGAGACATGGAAAGGGTGGGTCTGTAAAATAGTTTACTATATTTAACTCACTATTAGCTCTCTGATGAAAACATTTGAGATCAAAACAGGAATTGCCTACTCAGTGAAAAAAAGCTTTGCCTTAGAAATACTCTCTAAGCAAAGTATCAGATAATTGCTTACTGGGATTAAGAAACAGCAGCTCCTTGGAATCTACATATATGTATTTAGGACTTTCCATGCTCATGCCATAATTGGCTGAAGGAGGCATCAGAATGTTGCTCTGAATTACCCAAGGCTCCAGTAATCATGGCCTCTACTCTGCTTTCTTTCTGCAGTGCAAATAAGCAAAACTTGCACCTTTGGAGTTCAAATTACTATCAGATGGCTACAAGGAGAATCATTTTTAAAACCGGGAGACTTGAATCAGAATCATCCTTTCACAGAACCAAACTAGACTTCGATGAGAAATAAAGCTTGTGAAGAAATATAACATATCTACTGTTTATTGGGGCTTGTCTATTCCAGAAGATATCTGTGCATAAACATCTTAGCAATGGAAGAAAGCAACTTAACCTCAAGTGTTCTATTCTAGAGGAGGAGACAAGGGGTACATTATAAAGGCTATAAAAGGAGCTAAACTTCTCTCTTTAATTTCTTCATCACTGTCATATATACTTGCATACATATATATACATGAGGAAGAAAGGAAGCCTGATATTTATTTCTACTGTGTTTAGTGTAGAAAATTCTAGTACAAATTACCATTATCTTAGAGCAGCATTTCCAACTAGTAGTCTAGAATCATCTCATTAGAATCACCTGGGGCATTAGTTAGACATTCTGAGTTTCTGGCTATAGTCCAGCTCACTAAATAAGAGCCTCTGGGGCCAGAAACTAGGAATCTGCCTTTTAGAAAACCTGCTAGAGATTACCACATCACTAAAGTTTGAGAAACAATGTCTTCAAAAGTTTACCTTTTTTATTGATTACACTCAAGTCTCATCTGTCAGTCTTTGAAGGTAAATACAGTCTTTGCCTTCTAGAGAGAGAGCTTTTGACTGGTATTTCCCTAATACTGATCTCAAGAATATTTAATCTAAGCAGAGCTACATCAAAATGAATTAGGTTTTGGCATTTATTCTCAAAATTTTTATAACCCTCTGTATGCTTATTTAGTGAACTTTAATGAAAATCTAGCAGAAAATTCCACTTCCCAGTGAGAATATCTACAATATCTACAATATTCTTTAAAGAAAACAGCTTTTCCTTAACCTTTGCTATGTGAGCTATACTGACTTACCTAAAGGCGGAAAGTAATGTACAAATTCATTTCCTTCAATCACATGATTTCTTAGACAACCTGACCATGTATAGCTAGCAAGTCTTTACAAATGGGATAAGAAAACTCATTGGATGAGGACATATATCTTTTGATTATGTGTTCAAGTTGTTTCTTCCAAAACTTATAGTAAGACAGGTGTGAATGCCTTAGAAACATGATTTGCAGGTTAAATTTCTCTTTAAGTAAACGGAATTTCAAATTAGAGAAAAGGCAATGTGACTGTTACAGAATACTATATGCCCTATATATAACCTGCAATCATTTAAGTTGTTTTCTCACCAATGGAAAAAGTTTTAGAAGAAATACTCCTAATATTTTAGATGAGAAAAAATTCAAAAATATAAATTAGTGAACCCATAAAGATTTGCATTCAAGAGAATTTCAATCCAAAGATTTGTACCTTTGAAAATATTCTCATCTAAAGCATTAATAGGGAGTTGGTAGATTCCTAGTAGAAATATATACAATTCAAAAATGAATACATATAATAAGTAAGCACAGATGAGAAAATACAGGTAAGTGATGGAGATGGCACTTAGACACATGAAGAATTTCTCTCTGCTCTTGGAATATAATGGTGCATAGACATTTGTCACATTTCTGATAAACAAAACAGCAGTTAAATCTTCTGAACAACTTTTGTCTCTTTCCTATAAAAAGGAAATAACTATGAGTTTTGAAAATAAAATTTTATAGCCCAGCCAAGTTGCATTCATGAGTTTGAGAAAGTTTTCTAGTTTGAGAAATTAATAATAAACTAAAATGTAGATTCTGTAAACACTAAAAAATGCTTTTTTGATGAACCCATTAATGGGTCTTGAATAAGTGAGAATTTCTCCTATTAACACTAAAAATTTCAATAATTATATTCAAACAAGAAAAGACATGAACTTAAATGTCACAAATGTAATTATGTTACTAATCACATTCACTCAAATAAAGCTGCCAATCCCTATATATAATTTCTTTTATCTCATCACTAAAAGGATGAACATAACATTTTTGTAAACATATAGTAACATCATAGAAAGAATCCATGACATTCCAGGCCCTACATACTAATAAAGCCATCCATAGATGAGTGTTTTAAAACTGGCCAGTACTAAATGCAGTTTGACCCACTCTCTAGGGTAGTTAGAATGTTAATGTCCAATATTCATGAGAAAGTGATTGTGGTAACACCAGCGCTCAAGTGCATCACACAGATTTTAACTGAGAATTTGTTGTTTTTCAATATGCCACAACTTGTTCTCATTGGTTCCCGATTTCATTTCTTTCCAGGGGGTCAGGAAAACTCATGAGAAATATTTATGTAGAAGAATTCAGGAGTGAAGCTCTCAGGGAATGAAATATGTATGTTAGCCAGTGAAAGGGAAATTGTTTGTCTTCCCAAGATTCATGAATAATCCTTGCTTATCCCCTAATAGCTATGAATTTATCAAATGCTCAGTGTCTGTCTCTGTGTGTGCGTGTATGTATCTCTCTCTCTCTCTGTCTCTCTCTCTCTCTCTCACACACACACACACACACACACACACACACACTCACTCTCTCTCTCTCCTCCCCACCCAGGGATCATGATTGAGGAACCCAGTGCTGCCATCTTACTTAAAAATTAAATAATATAATTTATGTTTCCAAACACTGCTTAATAGCCTAAAATTATCAAAATTAAGGATGGTAATAATCCGGTAATTAACAGCAATTTCTTTTATCACCACAGAAATGACATGATACAAACAGCAGTGACCTATAATTTCTCCCACATGAGATTTGCATAAATTATCACTATATTTTGTAATTATCCCAGCAGTCACCCAAAATATTGCTTATCATTTGCTCATAAGATGCCAAAGATATTAAAGTAGACTGGATCACCTTATTTTTCAGAGCTACTTAACAAAAGGTCACAGCAAAGGGAAAGGTAAACAAGATGCGACAAGTACAGCCAAAAGGTAATTAGAGATATCTCTTTCTTGCTAACTCTGGTAATTAAAACAAAATGTGAGTACATATAATTTTTTTAAAAAATGTATTTTACCTTTCAGAGTTTCTACTAGAATTAAAACTAGAATTAAATAGCAGTGGGTTAAGAAGTTAAGCAAAATAAACAGTGACTAAATTCTAATGGAGTCCATTCCTCTCTGGATCTATGCCTGGATCTTCCATCAGTGTAGAGGCAAGGCAGTTTGTGAATGAATGAATACCTTGCTTCCAGAGAACATTTCATCTGAGCCTCTGTCAGATTTCTAACTTCTCCAAGGGTACTTCAACTCTCTCTAGTTACTTATTAAACAGTAATTTTATCTTTCTTCCTATGGAAGAACTAACAGTACACAACTACCATATCTTGAGGCACCACTTAAAGCTTTATTTTAAACATTGTTATTCTATACACATCTCCAGAGCATCTATCCCACTGCCATTAGAAAAGAATATCGATACCTCCTTCTTATGTCACAATTGAATATCACAATTTGTAAAGCCTCTTCATATATTTTCAATCACATTTGACAAATAGCATACATGAGTCATCCGCAAGGCAGCATGGGTGCTACATACTCCTGTTAGAGGCAACAAAGCTGGAAACTCAACCTACGTGATTTGCCTAAAATAACAGGGCCAGTAAGAGGTAGGCCTTGGATGCAAGTGGACTCCTTGGTTCCATGTGAACAGCCACTTCCATCCACCATTTCACAGTTCTTAGTTGTTAACAATATTTATTATATCAGAAAACTGTTTGTTTTTTTATTTTAAGAAATTTGACTGGATAAGATTCTTTGTCATGATGATCCCACTATGACTTCCCACACGATAAAAATGGATATCAACATCTACAGAAAATTAATGAAAGACAAGATTTTAAAAACTAAGGTATATTTATATTGTGTTTGTTAATGTTTACTTCTTTGATTAGCTAGTTATTTGGTTCGCTTCTTTGAAAAAAGCATTTTACATTGCAGAACATAGTAATTCCAAAAAAGCAAAACAAAAATATTTATTCTGTCTTCATTCCCACTTTTATCAAAACAAGTAATGCCTGTTATCAGTTACTTATGTATTACTGAATAAGACCACACACACAGAGAGCCAGCACTAGCAAGCGTGTATTTGCATGCGTGGAGTGCATGATTTTATTTAAAAAAAAAAAAAAAAAGTAGCACACTACACACTGTTTCTTCACATTGTTTTTTTACAAAGTAATTTAGCCTACACATTTTTTATATGAGTACATACGCCAGCTTCATTCTCTTAAATTCTGCAAGGTTTCTACTTTATGGCTTTACCATACTTTATTTAAATTGTGCCAAACAAAGGGATATTTGTGACATTTCTGTAGTGGTGGTATTGCAAATAATGTATTAATAAATACCCTTATACTGACAAATTTCTGTAAGTATGCAGATATCTTGGAATTACCCTAATAAATTTATTTTTAAAAATCAGTGTTTATAAAGGTATAAGTCAAAAGAACTTTGACCTTAAAATATATTCTTTTAGTCTTGAAAAAGATAGGAAATGTAGTATAAAAACAAAATCAAATTCATAGAAATAGAGAATAGAATGGTGGTTGTCAGGGTCTGGGTGGTTGAAGAAATGGGGAGATGCTGGTGAAAGTACAAGCTTTCAATTATAAAATGAACAAGTTTTAGAGATCTAATGTACAACATAGTGACTATATTTAATAATACTGTATTGTACACTTGAAATTTTCTGAAAGTAGATCTTAAGCATTCTCATCACATACACCAGAAAAATGCAAACCACGTGAGATGATAAATGTGTTAATTAAATTGGTAATTATTTCACAACATACATGCAGATCAAGTGATCACATCACACACCTTAAATACACAAGTTTGTCAATTTTACCTCAAAGTTGCGGGGAAAAGAAAAAAAAAAGAATGCTCCGGGAGAAATGAGATTTGAAATTTTAATAGTTTAATCTTATCTAAATGAAACCTGTCATTTTCTAATTTAACTTTTTACTTTGTTTCCATTTAATATTTGAAAAATTATGATGTTGAAGAAAAAGGTTTTATTGATTGCTTCATATACATATGTATATAATTTCTAATTGTGTTTGTTAAATATTAATACAAAAAAAAAAGAAACAAAAACCACCACATAAACTTCACTAGGACAAAAAAATAGTATATTATTGGTAAAACAATTAAAAAAAATAAGTAAAACATCCTTTCCCATAGATACCTCCCTCACAGGACCTTCACCAAAAAAATCAGTATTGTTAGTTTCTTATAATTTCTTCTAAGTATAGGGGAGTATATACAAATTATGTGTGTATATACATGTATATATATTCAGACATACAGTAAATGAAAAACATGTACTATAATTTGCTGTACTTGGCACTTCCATGTAATAATGAACTTTGAAGATGTTTATATACCAGCAAATACAGATCTACTTTACTTTTAAAAAGAGTATCTGGTACACCTTGACAGGAACAGTAAAGCATAAGTCATTCATGCAGTTCTAAGAGACATTTTAATTATATCAGTCTTGTTGATACTTTAAACAATCCTTCAGTGAACACTGTTCACTGGGATGGTTTTTGCAAATAAGTCCATAGGGTAAATTCCTAAGTTGTATCAATATGTGCATTTTTATCTTTAATAAGACAAAAAAATGTTTTTACTGATTTATACTCTTGATAATGAAATATGAAAGTGCACATTTCTACAAATATGCATTTGTACTTAGTATCATCAAATTATGCATTTTCGGAAAGAAAAAAGAAAAGACATTTTATTCTTTTGTTGATTTATAATTAATTGGAAATGAGTTTGGAATTGGCTTTCCACTGCCCCACCACCACAACCACCACTTCAAACCTCTCTCCATTGTCTCTGAGTCATTCATATTTTTATTTATGAATTTGGTGTCCTTAGACAGTTTTTTGTCTTCCCAAGATTTGTCCTTCCTTCCTTCCTTCTAGAAATTTCTTTCTTTTCCAACTTTTTTTCTGTTTGGAATTCACTTTGGTACAGGAATGAGGAAGGGATGGTAACTCTCCTCCTCCCACACCCGCACTTAATGCTTTCCAACCAAACCATTAAGTAATAATCCTTTCTTCCTGTAGACCTGAAGTGAAATCTCTATTGCAAACTATAGTTCCATGTGTATTTGGAACGATTTCTGACCTCACCATCACAGACACTCCTATTATTTCCTGGTGCACAGACGCCAGGGCTGCTCAGCCTCCTCACAGTTAGGCGATGCCATGTCTGACCTATGTACTTCATTTCCAGGCTGAGAAGGAGAAAGAACTATGTCATTCTCCAGGCTCTCTTACCCTGCTGTGAAGACTGGAGAGCTCTATGTTACAGTTGATGCTTCTAGAACCTATGATAGCCAGCAGGAGACTGGGTTCCTAAGAGACTACCTAGCACTGAGCTGCCTACCACTACACATACCCACAACAAACCTGAAGCATGAGCAAGAAAGAAAACCTCATTTTGTTAAGCCCCTAGGGTTTCAGGGTTCATTTGTTGTTACCTACCTAGCCTGTTCCAATTAATACACTCTGTATTTTATTTCTTTGATCTGTTTTTTTCTTTCATAATATCAAATATAATTGTCATTGTTATCATTTGAAATATCTTTTAAGGTTAGTCTCTATTCTCAGAATTTTTCTAGCTGATCTTGTATATTATACTTTTCAAGATAAATTTTAACTTTGTTTCAGGTTCTAGAAAAAATAAACTAGATATTTCCAAAGAATTTGGGTGAATATATAGATTAATTTTTTTTTTTAAGTTGACACTCAATAGAATTTAAAGTCATTTTCCACTTAGGCTCTTCAAAATTTGTTTACACCTAACTTTTAAATTTTTGATTGTTTTCAGAAACTAGATTTTCCTTGTAGTTATATCTTCTAACTATTATTTGTATATAAACTATTAGTTTTTATAAATTGATATTTTAGAATCTGCTATTTTACTGAATTCTCTTAATCTTTTAAATAGTGTCTAACTCAATTATTTGGAGTGTTCTGTATAAATACTATCTTTGCAAATATTTCTTTTCTCATTTTAAATATTTTATATCCTATTTCTTTCTCTTATCTAACAATATTGGCTACTGTTTTCCAGAACAATGGTGAAAAGTAGTGGCACTGGAAAACAGCTCAACAGAAAGACATGCAAACTTGGAAGTCAGAAGGAAAGAAAAGGCAAAGGAAATCCACTTATGAAACAACATGCTAGCATGGGAACTTGTAGAAAAGACAAGGACTTGATTTAAAACTAAATGAAACAGCCTTCAGAATTATTAATTCTTCAGGTAATAGACAGTTTGGTTTTAATTGATACACACTGAAAAAGAAGTATAAAGGTGCCGAAAACTAGAGTTAATATAAAACAAAAGGATAAAATCAGTGTTGTTAATGTTAAAGGATCTCTAATAAACCATTCTGTTTAACACATGTGATCCAAATTATTTAATAATGCCTGTGAGTTCCTCTCTCCTTAGCTACTGAATCTCTTACTGCGTCCCCTCTTTCTTCTTTGTCCATCTCTATGAATTTTGATACTATTTCTATTTGTCTGTAATTTGCTTCCATTTCTTTAACATTATGTTTTATGGAGGGCAAGAAGAGTCTCTACTTTTATATTTTTTCTAATGTTTCCATTTTTAAAATTTCAATAATGTGAATTTTACACAGACTATACTCCCAGATTTGCCCTTGCATCAAGATAGAGAGCATTTCAGCCCTAGCCAGTGGTGTGCCCATGGAAACTGGAGTCATTGTATCCTAGGAAACTATGGCAACGAACAAACTGAAACAGGCCCATTGTCTTCATTTTTAACCAGTAAGAGATGAGTATCCTCTACAATGAATATAACTGCCATTTGCCAGAGAAGATGCAATTCAAGTCAGCCCCAATAATTAGAACAAATAAGTATTTGACAGTATACATACATAATCTATTTTATTCTTATTGCTTTAACAATGAACACTTACTAAGTTGGTCCCTAAAATAACAAAGAAAATTAAAAGATATAATCAGATGTTATGAGCAACTTCTAACACATTATTAAATATATCACACCCTCCAATGTTCTAGCAATGTATCCATGCACACAGATAATTGTTTGTTGTCACAGTACAAAGATATCCAGAGATAATTCTGATTTCTTCTGTGGCTCTACACATCTGAAGTTATTTGAATAATAAATTTAGATTCTTACCCACTCTGTTATGGTCTCTCCACATGCATATAATACTTAGTCCCCAATTTTATTTATGATTCTCCTCAGACTCTACTACAGTTTAGCTGTATAATCAAACCAAGTTAATAATGAGAGGCCATGTAGGTCATCCATGTCAACATGCCATCTATTATTTTGACAAATGAGTTTACAGCATGAAAACAAAACTCCCACTACACTGAGGTATGTTTAAGTTCATTTTTCCTTTTTTCATATCACATAGTCTGCCTCCAAAACTTCTAACACCAAGAAAATCTGGGACATACCCTTCTTTTACAAGAAGTCTCCCTGTGTGTGTGCATGTGCGCACACATACACATGTGTATTTATCCTTTTAATCAAACCTTTTTATATCGCGTCACATGATATTTATTAAGATCTAGCAGCTCCAAGAAACAAAAGGCAGAGAATAGAGTTGGATATTAGTGTCAGTGCTTTGTAATCTTAAGGGTATACCTCCACAAATAAAGTGCTACATAAAGAAAAAAGAAAACAAAAAGATCCTCAGTAGAGTCTAATAACAGGAAACACCTATTATGTGCAAAAGCTCATGTGTTTGATAAAATCTGGTCTATTCCTTGGTTAAAGCAGAAAACCTGAAAAGTAAAACATATAAGCTTTTTAACTTAAACATAAAAAGAAAAGTAATTTGCAACTATTGATATGGTTACCAAGGCCTTTCCTTTGATAACAAACCCACTGATTAGAGTTCTATATATTCTTTCCTAGAATAATTATATTACCTGTAATATCAAATTTTAATTCTTTAAAGAGCCTTAAAAAACTCATTATCTTTGTAAAACAATGCAAGTAAAAAACCTAAGGATTTTTTACATGTCCAATCTTTCAGTTTTCTCACCAATATCTATTTTAGCAGCATTATTAGCAATATAATTTTCCAAAGAGCTCACAGAAATATTTTATTTTCATAGATATCAATTTATATAATATTTAACTAGATTACATAATTTTCATCACAAGTGAAAGACACAGGTTTGAGAATAAGCATAACTGATATTAGTAAGTATAATCATCAGTGGAAACAGAATTATACAAACCCATTAAGGAGTTGCCTGCTACTCATGAACACTCAACAGAATATGAACAGTAGCATGTTTTAGGGAGGAAATCAAAGGTATGAGTTGTGTTGATACTGGTAAAAAGAATTTCTCCTATATATACTTAATTTAGGGGTGAAAGGAAGCAGGCTGTGTAGGTTGTACCTCAGTGCTACACAGGTATTTAACTGAACCAGAAGTTGTGAACATCCACCTGCCCTAAATTTAGGAGACTATCCTAAATACCACTGGGGCAATCTACACATACTTTGTGCTGACAAACACCAAAAAACTATTTTGTTCAAATATAGTACAAAAACTAAGAAAGACACAATCATGAAGATTCAGAGGAAAAAGAGCCCTTGAAAAATGGTCTGCAGCAGAAAGATGAGAATTTCAAGTAAGTGTTATGCTCACAATAGTGTAAAAATAAATAAATAAAGATAGATAGATGATAGATAGATAGATAGATAGATAGATAGATAGATAGATGATAGATAGATGATAGATAGATAATAAAGCAAACAATCTAGCTAGCTCACTAGCTAAATAGCTAGCTGAGGGAAAAACTCTAAGAGATACAACAGACAAATTTTTTTTTAATGCTTTTCTAAGGAACTGATGTCTTAAAAGAAAAATACTAAAATTCAGTTTGAAGTCAGCAAATGAAGATTACATGAAAAATTAAATCCAAGACATTAAGGGAAAACTCCAAGTAGAATTTTCAAAACAACAAGGAACTAATAAGAACTTTATAGACATGAAAGAGAAATAAAATTAAATGTGGATAATTTGAATTCCTGAAAGATGAAATAGGTAGAACAAAAACAATATTCACAGATACAACAGAAGAAAATATTTCCTGAGCTAATTAAGAGATCTCTCTGTGTGTAGAGTAAAAAAGTTCACTATGTCTTGGAAAAAAATTGTTAATAAATATTTTTTCCTCCCTTCTCCACCTTACCCTATTCCATTTAAAAGTCTAGGCTTTGTTCATGCCCAAATCTCTTCTGTGATAACTTGTAAAAATAATTTTCTATACCTCACTGGAGCTAGGCTTACTCTCACCTCAGAAATTAAAATATTTTCCTTAGCTTTAGGCAATAAATTTAATTTTATAATTAATCATTTCTTATCAGTATATGTGATACTTGATACCATTCAAACAGAGAATAAAGATTCTTTCCAAGTTAGAGCTCAGAAACCTGTCTCAGGAAAGTTACAGCAGTAGAATTGATAAATAAAGCTCAGAGCTGGTTATTTGAAAATATATGTATTTGAAAAAGACAAATCCTAGCAAGGTATATTAAGTAGAAAAAGAAAGATAAATGGGAAATAAAATAAAACCAGAGAAGTACAAGAGATTTTTAAATTCTCTACTGAATATTTTATAAAATGAAATATTAGACAGCAATATATTTGAAAACATTAATATGATAGCATTATATAAATCACATGATATTCTAGGAAGTATAGATGATACATAACATATATTCTAGAAAGTATAAATTATCATATTTAACCCAAAAAGAAATAGAATATCTGAATGCATCAATAACCAACCTTTTAAGAAGATGAAAATGTCAAATGACAACGAGCTATTCCTCAAATAGACTCCTGGCCTTTAGTATTTTTTACAGATAATTTCTATAGTAATTAACTGGTTGGAGAACATTAAAAAAATGTGTAAAAGTTCTCAATGTATTTAAAAATGAAAAATCTGATAAATTTGTCATATTGGCAAGCAAAAGTGTAAAAAAAAGAAACTCACTTATAAAATTGAGTGGAAAATAAAACTAAAAACAGTATCAAATACAGCAGTAAATTATTTTAAATTGGTGATAACCAAATGGAGTTATTCCAAGAATATAACAATTTTTCAATATTAGATAATCTAGTGAAACATCATTAAAATCCTAATTCAAAAAAGAAAAATATGATTATTTACTAGATGCAGGATCAGCATTTAAAGATCCACTCTTGATTTATTAAAAATCATGAATCAATAATAAATTGATATTTTTAAATCTATTTAAAATCAATAGCTAATATTTAATTGTGAAATAAAGAAGCAAAGCAAGAATGCCTATTATTACCACTATTATTTTATATAATGCTAAAAGTACTAGCCAATGAACATAGAAACTGAGGTAAAGAGAATTGTAACATTAATAATGATATAAAATTAGTGCTATTTTCAGGTATGTAGTCTTGAAAAACTCAGAAAATTAGCCAACATTATGAGCGTAGTAAAATATTAGAATAGGTGAATGATTAAAAGTATAGTAGTCTCCCATTATCTGCAGGGGATACATTCCAAGCCCCATAGTGGATGCCTGAAACCACAGATAGCACTAAAGCCTACATACAATGATTTTTTTAATGCATACATACCTATGATAAATTTTAATTTATAAATTAGGTACAGTAAGAGATTAATAATCACTAATAATTATAACATACTGTAATAAAAGTTATGTGAATGGCTCTGGCCATTATTTTTTTTCAGAAACCACTTTCATTTTTTAAATTTATTTTTTAATTAATTTTTTATGGTGACATTGGTTAACGAAATCCAAGTTTCAGCTGTACATTATAACAGTAAGGCATATATATATTTACATTGAGTGTTCACTTCCCGTAATTAGATTTCTTTCTGTCACCACATATTTGACCCTTTCAGTCCACCTATCTCCCCACTTCCTTCTACTTCTGGTGACCACTAGTCTTGTTCATGTCCATGAGTTCATTTGTCCATGAGTTCATTTCTCCTGTTCATTTGTTGCTTTTAGGTTTATATCCCACACATAAGTGATATCATGTGATTTTAACTTTTTCTGTCTGGCTTATTTTGCATAGCATGATTATCTCAAGGTCCATCCATGTTTTTGTAACATTATAAATTAAAATAAGAATTACTCAACATAGGCATTGCAATCCCATCATAGTCAATCCGCTAACCAAGACAGCTACTAAACAACTATGACCAAGTACCATATGTAAGTGGATATGTTGGAAAAGGGATGATTCATGTCCCAGCCAGGATGGAGCAGAAAGCAAAAGATTTCATCACACTACTCAGAATGGCACCCAATTTAAAACCCATTAGTTATTTTTTTCTCAATTTTTTCATTTAATATTTTCACACCATGTTTGAATGCATGCAACTAAAACTGTAGAAAACGAAAGTGTAGATAAGTAGGGACTATTATATAACTCTAAAATCAGAAGTATTTATCAAATCCAAAGTCTGCCATTTACTTGTCTCTAATAATAAACAATTGAATCTTTTAAACTTTAGTTTCTTTATATATAAAATAAACCTAAATTTGTACCTAAAGAATGTTGCCAAAATTAAATGATATAATTATGCAAAATTCTTTGCAGAGTAGTTGCCATATGAGTAGAGTTAAATATATTAGTCCTTATTAATACTATTTTATATACCAACAATTAGTTGGAAAATATGGGAAATCTCATAAGCAACAAAAATTATACAGAGAAATATTAAAACTTTGCTAAAAGGCATAAAGGGAAGTGGAATAAATGCACATTTCTGAAGAGACATTTAAAATATGTTATTTCCTCCCTAAAGTACTCTAACATTTAACAGAATCACAATCCAAATTCCAATGGGAACTTCTGAAGTACCTGAAACATAATATTAAAAAATATATAATAAACCAGATCTTTTTTCTTTAAAGATAAATAATAAGTGGGAAATTATCCCATTGATTAAAACATATTATACTATTGTAATTAAAACTTAGTGGCACTATAACAAAAATGATAGATGAATGGATCAGAATGAAAATTCCATAAGCAGACCAAAATAAGTTATATGATAAGGTACTATTTCAAACTAAAAATAAAAAATAGATTATTTAACAAATTAGGTTAGAAAACTGTCTAATTATTTGGCGGAAAAGTAAGATTATCTACTTTAAGTTTTACCCTAGAGTAAATTCTAGATAGATTAAAAATCTAAATATAAAAAGAAAAGCTATGAAATATGTTAAAAATATACAGATTAATATTTATATAATATTTAGTGAGGAAGTCCTTTTTTCCTAAAAATATGACCATAAGCAAAAAGAAATGGATAGATTTGGCTATGCATAAACAAAATATATACGTACAAATTTCCACTTCCACTCAGAATATAGAAAGCCAAAAGTGACCATCACTCTTGACTTAACAAGAAGAAAAGACATATAATCTACAAAATCAAAAGTTTTCTGGAGCTGAACATGTTAGGCAACCAACTGAACCAAATTCCAAAGAGTAACAAGCCCTTCCAAGGAAGGCCAAGACCTATCAACTGTTCTACCTTTGACAGAGCATGAGAGGGGAAAATGGCCACTATACAAGCAGGTAAGAGGAGATCAGCTGAAATTTTAAGAAATTCATAAAGGCCAACTATGGGTTACAGTGTCAATATGGAATATCTGGGAACTCTAGACTCCTGGGAAGTATGCATTCCCTGTCTAGATCCTTTCCCACAAGAAAGTCTGGAGGCAGGGCAGGGAACACAAGACTCCCACCATCAACATCACTCACCCATGGTGAGACCCATCTGCAGGTGATCAACAGCTGCTGGGAGAGAGGCAGAAAACACTGCCTTCTTTCCCAGGCCCTTCTCTCCCATGAAGCAAAAGCCAGCAGAGCACACAAATCTTCCTGCCCCATCCAGGGCCCAGGCATTTACCTATTTTTTTCAGGAGGGGTAAAAGTGAAATGAAAAAAAAAAGTAGTAAGTCCTTCTTTCCACAGGATACAGACAAAAATCTATTGCTACCAGACAAGGAAGAAAAGCAAAATTCCTCTGCCTGGGGGAGGCACAGAAAACTAAACACCCTCCCTACCACTCTCACAGATAGATACCCACTCTGGCCCTTCTGTTACTCAAACACAGTAAACTGGTACTTAACCTTAGCATATTTTTTATTGAGATCATGTTCACATAATATAAAATCAGCCATTTTAATTGTATCCAATTCAGTGGCATTTAGTACATTTACAATAGTCTGCAACAATCACCCTTATCTAGTTCCAACACGTTTTCATCAACCCCTATCCCATGGCAATCATTCATCTGCTTTCTGTCTCTATGAATTTTTCTATTTCAGAAATTTATATAAATGGAATCATATGCTGTATAACCATTTGTGTCTGGCTTCTTTCACATAGCCTAATGCTTTCAAGGTTCATCCATATTGTAGCATGTATCACTACTGCATTCCTTTTCATTACTAAATAATATTCCATTGTGTGGATATATCACATTTTGTTCATCCACATACCAGCTGACAGACAATTGGATTGTTTCTACCTTTTGGATACTGTGCTGCCAGGTTCACTGACCTAGCACTTTTGCACTAGCTGTTCTACTTCAACACTCTTCTCTAAGATTGCTGTGAAGCCGGCTCCTTGTCACTCAGTTCTAAGCATAAGCGTTGTTTCTTCAACCTGATCCTTCATAATTATCTTTCCAGCACAGCATCCCAGTCACTTGCTGTCCCAGTCTCAACATAGCACTTCTCATTATCTATGTTTTTATTATAATTGTAGAAATAAATGTAAATAAACAGAAAAAATTTTAGGTGCATAATATATTTCTTTTCTTGAAAACATGAAGGAGAAACAATGCCTTTATCTAGGTATGTATATATTTAAGCAAACAACAAACTGGAAATTTTCTGAATTTCAGAATACTCGGAGTCTCTATATTTACTCCCCATTATTGGTACCCTAAGTATGATCGATAATTGTTTTTCTTCTTAAATTTCCAATGCTAATAAACATATACTATAGCAGATTTTCCCAGATTATACATATATTACCTTATTGTCAAAGACCTTTGAATGTTATAAAGTATGCTAATGACTTCACACCTCCAGAGTCATTTGATCATTTTAGATTCAGTCACTAAGTTACAGATACACAGGGCACTTTCCAGGCATCCAGTCTATCCAATCTCCAAGCCAAACTGAATTTAAACCTTTCTTAGGGAAACAACAGTCTTGCCTTCGGCTAAGCACCACACAGGTGCAACGTACATGAATACTCTTGCAAAACAAAACTCTAGAAGCCTCAAAGAATTAAACACTCATCTTTGGATAAGGATGAAGCTTCAAAGGAAGCAGAGCAGCTCAAGGTGTCTGGCTTGGCCAGGTTTAGACAGGTCTTGAGGTTTACAAGGTCAAAACTAGTTTATAAGGTTAAATGGGCATGATGCGGGGTGGGGTACTACAACAGGTTAAGGTAGACAAGGAGCATGGTGATGCTAGGCAACCAAGTGATTTATTAGGACACTCTGAAAGAAACTGATGGAAGCCCAGGTGCAAAGTCCAAACACTTTGGAACAAGAAAAATCTGTGGCCTGGAGGTGATGACATGGCTGAGGTTCATCTCAGGCATACCTCCTGCCTGATCCTGAACTATTTAATTTGCAATTTTGACTCAAGTAGGCCTGCAGCTACTGCCCTGCTTAAGATTAAGCATGGGAAGAGGATGGGTTAATCTTTGTTTAGCAGAGAGAGGGAGGCATAAGTGATTTCTCCTGGAAAGGAAATAGGAAGGTAAAAATTGATACTATAAATGATATAAAGGTAGATAAAACAGATCCCCAACAACAAGGTATTTGCAATCCAATTGGGAAACACATGCATAGCAGAAATAAAGAACCTTACAGGTAGTAAAATGCAGTGAGATGCATTTTGATTTGGAGGGCTAAAGCAGCATTCAGATTTTATCCTATAGACATGGAGGACACTGTAGTTTCCTGCAGACATGGAGAACATTGTTTTTTTCTCAGCAAGGGTGTCACCTCACAAATGTAATGTTTTAAAGCTTTGGATCTGATTGTAGTGGGTATAAAAAGACAGGCATATTTTCTTAAAGATATTTTTCAAGCATAGTTTCTCTTCTCCTCTTTGGCATTTTTCTCTTTCCTTTGGTGGCCTCTTAGAGATGCCAAGCTCTGCCCTGTCCTATGCACAGGCATTCTAGCATTCCAGGACCTTGATGTTCTAGAAAGAAATACAGTAACAATGGAAGCAAGTCTGATGATAATAGTAACAATAAATATTTTTTTAGCCAAGTAGAGCAGTGTTTGAAGACAAACTTCAAATTTTAGGAATTTTGCTAGAGATAGACAGAATCTGTCATTCTTCACATCTCATTTTCAAAGTTCATGGACCCTACCTGCTAATGATCAAATGCTCAGAAGACACATTAAAATATTTTATTCCTTGTTCTAATAATAAGGAGACAAGAACCACAAGTGTCTCCGCAGTGACGCTCACTAAAGTATGAGTTAATTACATCAAATTAGGACAATTCTTCAAAGAACCAAGCACTATGCCTTACAAAATAAAATATCACTGATCATACTGTCCCACTTGAGTCTCCTGAGAATTTTTTGATCTTAAAGAACCATAAAGTCATCTCTGCACTGTATGTTGCCTCTGGTGATGATCACCTTTTGGAATACTCATTTTGTCCCTGACTACTTTCTCTCACTTTGGGATTATATCTATCTTCCCTTTATTGGAATTTTCTTTCAGATTTCTAGACTTGTTCTATCCTATCACCTAGGACACTTGACATCTCAGTGTTCTAAGTAGTGGTAACAATATTGTCAGGATGACAATAGAAACAGACATCAGTAATGACAACATTCTATGCACATTCTATCTCTACATCACTAGTTAGAATATGACCACAAAACTGTGGAGCTTGAAGGAGAAAAGACATGATGAGGTCATCCAGAGCATTAGTCAGTCTCTCTAATTGCTAGCATACAGTTCCAAGATTTCCAATAAAAACTCTTATTTTCAGGATTTAATAACTTGGCACTTGTGATCCACTGTTGACTTAAACTTGACATGAAAGGCCCCAGGTTAGGAACAAAATCAGCTCATCTGAGTTGTATAAAAAGCGGGCAACAAGCATATGCTCTAATCATTCACAAATGGCTCTGTTTAAAAATGACATTATACGAGTAGCCATTCCTCAGGTGACTATTCTGCCACCGGTGCCATGATTATCACCACCCATCACCCACAGAGAATTCTGGAAGGCAGGAATCATACCATCAAATAACCTCCTGGGCTCTTGCAAGGACTATGTTGTTTTAGGCCAAATGTCTGTCTATGTTTCAAGCCCATGAATATGGTCTGCATTTTAAGGGTTGTATTATTATTTAATTTTTTTAAATGTGTATTTGTACCAAAAAATCTGATTTAAAATGCCTTTTGCAGTGGTTTCAGCACTTTTCTCTTTGGCACTGGTCTCCTGGTGATGACTGGAGGCCACAATCAACCACCTAGCTGCCCGTGGCTCTGCTCTGCTCAGGGTGTTCAAAACCCATTAGACAATTCTCAACATGTCATTATTATTGCTAAGCAACAATTGGCTAGAAGTGACCCTGACTGAGTAAAGCAAATGGTGTTTCTGAAATTCTACAGAAAAGGATTGTTGTGCCAACCACCTGAGGGAAAAAAAATAATAAAGCAATGGGGATGGAAATAATAATGACAGCAATGTTTATTTTAGGATATACACAGGAATAAGAAAGCCTTCAATTCCCCACTACTGTGTGCCAACCAAGCTGCCTGGGCAGATTTTCTTAACCTACACATTTACCAGTTATTTTGCACACATTCAGAATTGTGAAAAGTCAGAATGTAATTCCCAAAGAATTTATCATTTAGTTATAAAAATACTAATATACATGAAAATCTGTGAAAACATCCACACAATTACTAAATATTACTTTGTGAGAGCTGAGAGGAGGGAAGATGAATGAGACTGGAATAGTGAGGGAGGCCGGGGGGCAAAGTGAGATTCTGGTCCATGGAGAGAAGAGACACATTTCAAATGACAGCCTCCATGTTAGAAAGGTTACAGACTGAATATGTGTGGGGAGAGGGTGAATCTTCAAGTCTACACAGCAACTAATGAAGCACCTGGAAGTCAGTCACATGCAGATTCGGACATCTGAGAACCTGGTGAGAATGGAGACCCTCCAGGCCTGCCCCAGACCTACTGAATCAGAATCTGCATTTTTGCAAAATCACCAGGGGATTCCTATACTCATTAAAGTGTGGTAAGCACAGCCACAACCATCAAGGAAAGACTGGGGTGGAGGGGCAGGTAGGAGAACAATGCGAGAGCTGAGTTCACCACCCAGTTCAATCACTTATTTGCAGGAAGAACTAGGCAAATCATTTAACTTCACAGGGCCTCATTTTCCTGAATCTATGGAGAAAAAAAAAAAAAAAACTAGAAATGTTCATCAAAAATCTGTAACAGAAGAATGTTTTTGTCAATTAAAATCTCACTTGAAACCTGAATAAATAAGACAGATATAAGTGAAGTGACCATTCATCCACATAAAATGCATTGTAAGGCCAAAATGAAAGGGCTGTGTGGTGCCGAAAATAACTGCTTTTGTTGATTTTGAAGAGTAATCTTACAATTCCTCACTAACCAGTGAGAAGCTGATATAGAGGACATACTGTGGGGTGCCAAGCATTCTTCTTCTTCTGTGAAAGGGTCTCTCCAGCCACACTGTCCACTTGGCAGAGAACACTGACTTCATTACCTACTTCAGATCAACAAACATTTGCATAACCCAAGCCCTAGGAGGGAGTTAACATAAATACTAAATAAAAGTACACACACTTATATCCCACAGGCGTGGTGCTAAACGCTTTCCATTAATTCTCTCATTGAGTTTATCAGCTGCCCTACAGGGAGGTACTATTGTCATCATTTTAAAAGGACACCAAAGCACACAGGTAAAACACTTCTTCCGAAGTCACACAGATAGGAAGCGATGGGAACAGCTGTGGATCCCAAGTCTTTCTGTAAAGGCCTTTTGCTAAGCCACAAACTCATGCTAATGTTGATGAATGTAACCACCAAAGGAGAGATTATAAATTCCCCCCACCCCCAACAGGGCATTATGATGACCTCCAAGAATTCTTTCTAAATCAGTGGTTCGCAAACCTGGCTGTGCATTAGAACCTCTAGGTGAGCCTCGATGGATAGACTAAACCCCAGACCGACTGAATGGGACTCTCTCTGACTCTCCTATTTGAAGGGAGCCCAGGTTTAGTCCTCAAAGCCCTAGTGCAAGCAATATGGAAGCTGAGAATCTAAAAGACTAGTTAACTATCTAACCAGGAACACTTTTCTAGGAAGAGCTTTACTAGGCAATGACTGTGCACACAATCACATATGCCTTGGGGAATAGACATGCTAGGAAGTCCTCAGTTTTAAATCTGGGTCTTCGGATCAAAACATTGCATTTTAAAACATGTTCTAAGTCTTCTTAATTTGTACTTTTAACTAACCAAAGAAAAACCACATAATGAGCTCTCTGAGCTATCTGGCTGAGCCTCACTTGAAAAGCAATTTCAAAATCAACTGAGGCCATTCCAGCTGTGGTCACATCTGCTCTGTTCTGTTTATTCCCTTGGCAGCCACTACCAATACACGTATTCAGGTTCTGAGATCAAGAGGGCACCCACTGGATCCTGAAAAACCAAGAGGAGGAATAAGAAAATGATGGAGCTTGGAAGACTGTACATTCTAAAACCGGATAACCTTCAAAACATAATATTTTTTAATCAATAAATGCTAAGTGATACTTTAGTTGGGACCAAGAAAATCTCAGCTGTAATTGTGGGAAATCCTACAAATAGAATTAAAAAAAATAGTATTCTGAAAAATAGGCATTTATCCTATTGCTTTGCAGTCTGTTAGGAGCACTGGTTCCAAATCCATCCCAGTGAGGTAGAGTGTTGCCAATCCAGCCCGTGGTTTTTCCTGACCTCTTATCACTGCTCATTAAACAACCTACCCTTTATTTCCAATTACAAGTTCTTATTTAAGGTTACAGATCCAGCTTATTTTATAAATCATTTTTTATCACTTGAATCTACTTTTTTAATATAACAGTTTTAGGATTTCTCATTGAATTCTGTGATTAACTGTAATAGTTTAACTCTCTAAATTTCACACTGGTTTCAATGAACCTTTCCAGTCTTTTTATACTTGATGTTATGTTCTTGTGTTTTCTTTTTTTCAGTCAGCTGGATTCACCTTCAAGTACTCTTCCTGTAAAGGACCCACAGTAATATACCCTTTAATCCTTGTATGACTGAAATCTTGGCACAGGTATATATCATTTATCCAGATTTTAAGCAGCCTACTATTTTTCCAGCCCTGGCAAGATCTATTTAAATTCAAGAAAACAGGCATACTGACCTAACTCTGATGGATACTTTGTTCTGAGTCACAAATTACCCTTCTCAGAATCCCATTAGATCAAGTCCGAGATCCAACACTTAACCAATTATGTAGCCCTTGCAAGTCACCAATAATCTCTGAACCTGTTGTTTCATTTCTAAAAGAGGCTGTAATAATTCCTACCTCAGAGTTGCTCTGAAGAGTAAATGAGATCATGCTTAGAACAGGGTCTGGTATGTAGTGTAGTCACAATAAACAGCACCTGCTTATTATTGTATTTATCAGTATGTTTCTAATAAGTCATCCCTGGGCCTAGTCTAAGATGAGACATTAAAGTATTGGCAGTCCACCTGTCCTTTGAAGCTAGTAAGGCAGTGATTTTTTTTTAAGAGCAATAAATTAAATATAGCTTTGTTGAAGGCAAAAAAAAAAGAAATTATTTTAATTACAAAGAACTCAGAAAGCCAGTCACATGTACAGCGTTCTGGAGCAGCCTCTATTGTGGATGACTACACAAGCAAAAGTAATCTTGAGCCTTGCTCACTGTTGCCACAGGTGTATGCTCTCCCTTCACCCACATTCTTTTGACTGCAAGCTGCTTTATCTGAACAAATTGGCCAAACTGATGGATGTGTTCAAATAAGAGCAGCAAGGAAAGGTTAAAACCATGGCACAGATATGCTTTCCACCAGCAGCGTGCATGTATTTGAGCCTTCAGAGCCTACTCAAATGGTCTTGGGTTTCTATAAAAGTGTTTGATGAAAAAATGTATACATGTGCTGGGTCAGATATTGAGTTACTGACCCCCATGATGAAACAAAGTTCTGATTCTATTTTTATTGTCAAAGAATTCAGAGCAATAAAAATCAATTTAGTCCTGCATTAAAGTATGAGATAGTAATGATGTACAACAGCCTAACTGCTAGATGTTCTGGCCAAATAATATCCCTGTTACTGTTTTTCAAGGGCATCCATAGATAATATATAAAAGAAGCAAAAAAAAAAAAAAAAGCAGGTCGCCAACTTATCATTAGTGATCTTTTATAAAACACATTCAGATAAACCCACAGCATGACAAGAGGGAACAGTGTGGTTAGCAGTGGCCACCTTGTTTCAAATCCCAGCTCTTCCACCTACTGCTGTTTGACCTTAGGCAGGTCAATGAATCTGTCTGCGGCTTCTCCCTAAAATAGTTATGATACTAGTACTACATAGAAATGTTCTGAGATTAAGCAAATTATTCTCCTTAAATAAGTTAATATATTCAAAGCACTTAGAATGGCGCTTGGCATAAAATTAATGTTGTTTACACATTCATTTTCATTGTTATTTCATAAAATACCTGAGTTAGTCTTTTTTGAAGTATTATTTTAGTATTGGGTTTGGGTGATGGTAGTTCCTTTGCAAGATATAACCACAGTCTCTTCTTGGGTTGGAGGTCATAATCATGTTTTCCTCTCTCAACTCCTAGAGCATTTGGAAGGTGTGTTTTTACATTTATCATTTGCTGTTCTATATGTTTTTACTTCTTCAACATTTAGATATCAAAGGTACCCAAAGGAAAAAAAGCCATGACTTTTTGATTTTCTAATCCCTTTAACATCTAGCACCTCATAAGCACCTTGGATGACAGAAAGAATTGACCTTATTTATTGCTAATGAATGTGTTGTAGACGATTTGGAAGAGCCAGTGGGTTCATTATTATCCAATCAATTGATGACCTAAAACTGTTAGCTTCCTGAGGACAATTCAGAATTCTTAGAGGACAGAGGTTCTCAACAAGTATGTAGGAACTTCCATGATCAATTTTCTTTCTAGCCTTCTTTATCATCATTTTAATCTTAGTAAAACTAAATTATTTATATCTTTCTAAACAGGCTGTTTATACCTCTATACTTTGGCTCTGTTTCCTTTGAATTTTATAAATAACTCAAACTCATCCTCTACCTCCAAATAACCTTAAGTATAAGCGGTCTTACGTAAGTCACCTTATAAATCCAAAAAGCCTTCTCTAAAACTCAAACAGGTGATCTAGTTTCCTATTTCAGTCTAACAAACTCCTTGAAAATTTTAGTGGTTTAAAACAAGATTTTATTTATTCTTAATGGTTTATTAGTTGACTAACCTCACTTAGTTTTTTATGTAGAATGTCCTATAAAGTTTGCAGTCAGATATCAGCTGAGGAAGCAGTCATGGAAAAGCTCAGATGGACTACCACCCAGACGGCTCATTCTCATGGCTTACAGCTGTTTCTGGTTGTCTGATGGGAGTTCAGCTATAGCTGTTAATGGGGCACCTAGACAGGGCCTCAACCACGTGGCCTCAGGTTCTCAGAATAATCACAGCAAGTGGGTCCCCCCAGGAGGAATGTTGCAAGTGGGAGTAGTTCGAGACAGAAAGTGGAAACTTCCGGTACCTTAAGGCCAGGACCTGGAAACTAACACAACATGACTTCTGCCATATTCTATTAATCAAAGTAGTCACAGAGCCCAACCAGAATCAAGAACAGAAAACTCAGACCCCATCTCTCAATGAGATGAGTGTCAAAGAATTTGTGGCGTCTTTCCTCAACCACAAAGGTCATATGTACTCTTTTAACAATCCACATACACTTGTTTTAAAATGTATTGTATTGGAATTGGAATAGGCTATTACTATAAGCTCCTTTATATTTTACTGTAAGTAGCTAACACTGTGCTAGATATAAATTAGATACCAAATATATGTAAATTGAATCAAGCTAACAAACTCACAAGAAAACTATTTTGGGAGAATCAGGATTTACAAATATTTAGAGATTAGTGTGGACAAAAGATTATTATAATTCATAATTCTAGAAATTTGTGTGCTTTTCAGATAACAGCTTAAGTATTGACTGAAGACTTGTAGTAGACAACACTTAAACATATTTATAAAATTTATTTAGTTATATCTCTTATGGCAAATTTAGTTTTCTTCTCAGATACAGTTCATGTGTCCAGTGTGTTTCTCCAAATTGCCTCTGACCCATATGTGGTACCATTTCCATGTTTACCTAACCAGACTTCCAACACCCAGGCTCTGTATTTCTTAAGGAAGAAGGTACCTGCTGACTGATGGGGCCTGTATATACCTCAGCTCCTTTGCTCTATGGCAGTATAATTCTAAGATTCGTGTTTTGCATTAATTTTCAGAGTTTCTCTATGTATTTAAGCTACCCACTATGAGAGGGAGCTTAATAATTAATATTTTCTGTCTTTCCTTCTCTATGTCATTTCCCTTTTCCTATGCCAGTGTTCCTTGACCTTCCAATAACTTAGCGCATTCAAATCACTGACTCATGTCTGTCTCCTGGGCAATCCCCAACTAAGACAATCAATGAAAGAACTCTTGGGAAAATAACACATATTATCACTGACTAAAGTTTCAGTAAAAGGTAAGCCTATCTGACCCAAGCCTGTCCCTGTAACAGATTTTTTAATTCTATAAATAGATCACTACATATTTGTCACCTGTGAATGTATTTATAAGGAACAAGCAGGATTTTCACCCAGTCACTGAATATGTACAGATTTAAAGACTAGAAAAATAAGACATAGATGAACCTAGAAAACCAAAGGTTTTAAAAATATTACAAACTAAAATAATATAAAATGGCCCCCTAGGGGCTCTAAATTATTTTCATTACTGCCTCTCTGAAGAGGGCCTCATGAAGACCCACATAGTACAATACATCCTGAGAAAATGGTTTGTATGAGATGGCCAGACTATGATGAAGAGTGTTTACATGGTTTATGTGTCCAAAGTAGTTAATTCTGTAGATGTAAAAGGATATTAGGAATTAACATTCAGAATTGGGTAGTATGTCAGAAGTGATCAGTTTCTAATGTGGCTCATGGTGATTTTTTTTCCCCCTCACATATTTCCTGGAGAAAATCTGATGCTCTGGTTTGAAGTATAGGAGAAAAATGAACATGAGAGTCAAGATAGAGACTGATATCTAATGGCTTCACTATACTCAATATACTTTGCCTCTTAAAAAACTGTCTTCCACCCCCAGCTTTACCTCCTGTATTCAGAATGCTGTTGGCAAGGATGAAAAGGGCAACAGTAGGAGAGACCCATCCTACCTGGGTTTTCCCTACCCCGTGCCAAATAACCTGAATAGCAAAGGCCTCACCCCAGTTTTCACTCACACTAGGCCTGTAAGCAGCCTAAAAACAACTCAAAAGACACCATTTTCATTTTCTGGTCCAGGTATGCTGACACAGCCAGCTAATCAAGAGGAAAGCTAGCTCAAGGGCCAAAAACCTAGTGTGGAATCTCCTGGCCATTTTTGTTCCCGGCAATATTACCTTATTTTTATCACTTAGTTACTTTGAGCCTCAGGTTCTTATTTAAGTTTTATACTTACCTGAGTTCATATTTAACCTGATACCAGGCATTAAGCATTTGATAAGTCGTAAGTATTACCTTCTTCTGAAATGCTTAGATCAGATTTTTCAAGATTCGCTTAAGCCTACATGTCCATTTATTAGTTAGCTGTGTCCTCAATCCTAAATTTCTGCCCAGGCCCTAGGTGATTTGGGTAGAAGGGTCTTACCTCTTCTTCACTAAAAGACTTCTTAGAAAATATTAATGCTCAGGCCATATCCCATATCAACTAAAACTGAGTGTCTCCAAATGAAATTCTTCAAAGTTCCCATGTGCTTCAGATGGATCAGTAAAAGCAAGAACTACATGGTTTAAAGTGATCCTGCTTAGCTAAAACTAAGATCTTATAGAGAGATTGTAATTTTGTCTGGAGGTGGTTAGTCCCATGAAACACTGAAAACGTCTTGTAAGAAGGGATCAGAGAAAGTAAATGTCCTTGAGGACAGGCCTGGGGTTGGGGGGAGGCTGACACGGAGATATGTGAGGAACAACCTTTCCTCAATATTTGAAGAGGCTTAAAATAACTATTTTGTATCAAATGATTAATCACCTTCTTTGTATTGCTGAAATGTAGAAATTAGAGGTATGCAGATTTAATCTCAAGAACTTCTAGTAATTTCCCCAAAGACAGACTTTAAAACATAATGAGTTTCTAATCACTGGAAATGCTCAGGTGAGGGCAGAAGATTATCTTCAGGAAGAAACTGAACTGATGATCTGAAAAGCTGCTTCTAGTCTAACATTTCATGAATTAGGATTAAGTACTTTCAATGTGTTTCCTTTTAGAATAGGACTTCCCCCTCCCATGCATCATGGTCAAAAGAATACTTTCAAATAAAGCAGAGGATTTTCAAAAGCCATTTTAAATAATTGAATAAAAAGGTGAACCAAAATAAAAAGTATTTCTTTCACTTAACTTGACCTTAGTACTCATAGATTTCCAAGAGTTTGATAAGATAATAAATGAGAGAGGTCTTTCTTAAAAATAAAGTCAGCCTGACCACTATGCCTAGGTATTGTAGTTGTTGATTTTATGGAAACACGTGGCTACACAAATCCTATATGGCTTTGTCCTTGTGAGATAATTCCCATATCACACACTTACCAGATAGCATCTTTCTCTTGAGAAGCTCACACAAAGCAGACAAGTGCAGCGTCAAAGCCCTGAATTCACAAGAAGTTATTTACAGAGATGGAATTATAGAGTCCCTGACAGATGTCATCAACTCTCAAAAAAACAGTTCTAACTCTTCTTCCAATGGAAATGCATCAGATGCTTTTTATTATTTTTTATTGTGCAGAAAAAAAGTACTAGATATCCAATATGGTTCCTACCAAACTAGGCCTCCAATATGGTATGTTAGATGCTACAATAGAATGCTTTTATTAAGTTCCTTGGAGGTCACTTCTTTACTCGCGAGCATTTGGGTATACTTCTCCATAGGAAGGAATAGTTGTTCTGGTCACCTGTCAACCAAAATGTTTTCTGCTTTGATGAGAATAAAAAATAAAAAACTTCTAAAATACACAACAATCACTTCCAGAGCTCGATGGAAAGATGCAAAGCAATAATTTAGTTTCAAGGAAAGACTTCACAAGCATCAAAAACAAAATGCACTGAGTTTCTTCTTGTGCATTGGACTTGAAAACGGTCAACATGAAATGTATTTTCTCTCTTCTTTATGCCTAGCTTACTTATTCATGTGGATCATTTTGATGAATGGATTAATTTTTCTCATACATTGTCTCTTTCTTCATATAGAGCTTACTTTAGTCAAAGAGTTTAGAAATATAGATTCTGATTGTACTCAGCATAGGAGCAAATTACATTAGACACTTGTGAATAGTAAGGGAAAACACAAAAATCTGTCTTTTCATTTTGTTCATTTGGTATTCTCTCATCCATCCTGGTAGGTATGAGTCAGTCTGGTTTTTGCCTTTTTTTTTTTTTTACAGCAATTTCATAAGAAAACCTACTTATTGTGAATATACCTTATAAAAGCTTATATTTCTAAGGAAAAGACACATCAGACTTTTACTTTTAAATAGAACAGATTTAAACACTATTACAAGGAAGACAATGGGTTAAGCATACTATTTGATTAAAGTAATTGTACGAATGTAACTAAAATAAGCCCTTAAATTTCTCAAATTGGAGTCCAGTCTCTTATAATTGGTATTCATGCCTCTAAGAGAGCTGATCACAGGACTAAGTATTTGGTGAATGAACCATTGAATGTACTCTTGAGGGTAAAAGTAGGTAAACTCCAAAAGATTCCCATCCTTTCTTTATAATCCTAAAGGTGCCTCTAATTCATATAGAAAATGAAATTCTGTAAACATCTAATGTTTAATTACATTACCTACATTAATATATAGAATCTATGATAAATGCATATTTGTTCAAAATGGTGTCAGTTTACTATCTTTTTAATTTTCTGATAACTCCTATAAAATCATTGAAGGTAAATCTCATAACATCAAGGAAAAAACTTAAAATTTTGAAGAGATACAAAACATATGGAGTAAATTTGGATTAACTATTGGCAACTGACACCTGCTTTGCTAGCAGAAAGCAAGCTGACTCAACAGCTTGAAAGAAGCTAGAAAGATTCTTTTGGTTTGACTATATTTTTGCCTGTCACCTAACTCAATAACCCAGCCCTGTATGAGTCAGAAGATTAGTGGAAGTTCCACTGCTATTGGTGGCTAAAGGAATACATCTTAACAGAAATCCCTTTTATAATCACTGGTCAGGTTCAACAACCATATAACAATAAAATAGGAAGCAAAGGGTAAAAGGTGTTATGTTGTCTTGTATCTGAGTAGGTTTAATTCCTGTATACAAGTCAAGAAATTAAAAAGGAAAGAGGTTTTAAAAAAAAAAAACTCTAAGCTGTACTTTCTTGAGATTATATTTTCACACAATCTGCTGGATCAGACTGTCAAAGAACACAGGAAAGGAAGTTTTTTGCTACGTCTGCTGGAAAGCACTGGGTCTGCAGAGGTTGTCCTTCATTCCAGAAAGAGTAAGCAACAAAACAGAAAAAATGAAAAGATACTTATAAAAATACACAACAGGACAATGAGAGAAATATCATTCTGAAAACTCAGATTATAATGGGTATTTGTCGGGTTTGACACTCAAAGATCTGTTCCCCTTCCTATCAGCTCCTCTCTATATTTGAGGAAATCAATACCTTCCTAAGTAGAGATGTATCTGGAGTCCCTTGCAGGTCCCTAGCCAAGAGACAGTTATTTGACCCAATAAGATAAATTAGGTATTCTTGCCTGGTATTTCAATCTTCAAGGGGTTTTGGGGTCTCCATTCCTGCTGTCAGTGGATGCCTCATTCCATTAGCCTATTATTGTGGCTCCTTTCAGCCCCACTGCTTTTGCCACATACAGCATTGAATGTGTTCCCTCTTCCTTAATGTATCTAAAATCTATTTCTGTTAAGTGCACCAAAACAACAACATCTGATACAAAGAACATTCTGAAAATTATTTCTGAGGGCAACCAGAATCAAATGTTATTGGTCTTTTATCTACACGCATGTAGAATAATCTTCATTCATACATTGCTAGTAGAGATTTTAAATTGCTGCAAAAAAATTAAAACAATCCTAAGTAATTTCTTATAAATTTAACATATTTTTGTGACTCATAATTCCAGTCCTTGTTATTGACCCATGAGAAATGAAAACTCATGTCCACAGAAAGACTTGTATAAGAATGTTTACATCAGCTTTTTTTATATAATAGCAAAAAACTGGAAATAACCCAAACATCTATCAATATAGGTGATTAGATAAGCATTTTGTGGTACATTCATATAAAGGAATACTACTCAGCAATAAAAAGCAGCAAATTACTTATATACAACACAATATGGATTATTCATTAAAATATTATGCTCAGCAAAAGAAGTTATAACAACAAGAATACTTACTATGTAATTCTACTTATATGAAGTTTTCCAAAAAAAATATGAACTAACTTATGGAGATAGAAATAAGAATAATTAACAATGAAGGTGAAGACGAACTGAAAGAATAAAGGAACTCTCTAAGGTGACTGACATGCCCTATATCTTGTTTGAGGTGATAGTAATACAAGTACATATATTTGTGAAAACTTGTAAAAAAAAAAATAACAGCCATGAAAATTCATATTCTGTATATTTCTGGCTCAAAATTAAAGAACAAAGTTAGAAAAAAGGGAGATACAGAAAGAAAAGCAATTGTTATGGATGTCTTTAGCAGAGCCCCATGCATATTTGACAGACTTAATAGGTAATAATAATTTTAAAACTTGTATATAATTAAAGTAACATATTATAGAGTTTAAAATACAAGAAAATTAAGTTTTTAAACAAATATGAATTTGTTCTAGTTTTTTTAGTAAAGTTAAATAAAAGTGATTTCAGCATGACATCAAAAGCGCATTCTATGAAATAAATTGGACTTCATCAAAATTTAAAACTTTTGCTCCTTGAAAGACCTGTTAAGAGGATGTAGGGATTGAAGGGAAATGGTATAGATGATAGAGGCTCTGTTCATCCCTCTTGCAACCAAATCAAAGTTGTGACACAAACACTGGGCAAACAGAAAGCAAAGTCACCTGGGATCTAGATGAGCAGAACCACTACAACTAGAGAGAGAAATAAATCACTTTGAAATGGTAGAGGTAGGATGGGACGAAGACACAAGTCTGTCTAGTTCCCAGCGGCTGAGTGGGACAGAGGCTACAATAGTTGCAGATGCCTCTTTAAGGGGTTGTGTCTACAACCAGACTTCAGGGTGATGAACTTGATCCCTCTGAGCACCAGCGCAAGGTCAGTGGCTCAGAGGAAGCACCAGGGACTTATAGGGGAACACTGAGTTGTTGGAGCAAGGGTGGGAAACAAGGGGTCATCAAACAAAATAACAGAGGTCACTCTGCCCAGAGGATTCCTTGAAACTCTGCCTCTCCCAACTTGCAATCCCACTCAAGCCACATCCAGTGGTGTCCTCCGGCAGTCCAGTTCCCCTTGCTGAGCAGGTCCAAAACTCACACTGGTGGCAACTGACCTGAGTTTCCGGCATGACTTCTTAAGGCAACTATAAGCACAGTATCTATGGATTGTTTGCTGAATCTTAACAGGTGGCCCCAGAGGGGTACAGGTGAGGATTAAACTTGGCCTGCAGCTGAACTCCTCTCAGGACTGTGCCACTAGACACCTACTTTGCAAATCCACACTAATAAGACCGGGAGTCTTAAGAGCTTTGCTTAATACATAGAAACAGACACAGAAAGGCAACCAAAATGGAAAGACAAAGCAGCAGAAACCATATGAGGGAACAAAACAGATCTAGAAATAATGGAGTCAAGCAATCTCACAGATGCAGAGTTCAAAACATTGGTTATAAAGATGGTCAATGAACTTAGGAGAAGTGTAGATGAATTCAGTGAAAACCTTAAGAGATAAAAAACATAAAAATGGAAATGGAAATTATAAAAGGGAACCAGTCATAAATGAAGAACACATTATCTGAGATGAAGAGTATATTAGAGGAAATCAACAGAGTAGATGAAAAAGAGGATCAAACCATCAATACAGAGGATGGGGAAGCCAAGGACACTAATTCAAAATGTCAAGAAAAAAGAAATCAAGTTTTTAATAATAATTTAAGGAGCCTATGAGACACAATTAAATGTAAAACTATCAATGAATAGGGGTACCTAAAAGAGAACAAGAAGCTGAAGAGCTATTTGAAGAAATAATAATGGAAAATTTCTCTAACCTAGTGAAGAAAAGAGACAATAGAAGGAAGCTCAGAGAGTCCCAAATAAGATGAACCCACAAGGCCTACACCAAGACATGTTATAATTAAAATTCCAAAGGTTAAATATAAAGAGAGAATCTTAAAAGCAGCAAGAGAAAAGCAGTTATTTACCTACAAGACTGGCAGCTGATTTCTCAAAAGAAACTATGCAGGATTTCAGAAGGACTTGGCACAAATTATTCAAAGTGATGAACACCCAGGATCTACAACCAAGAATACTTCATCCAGCAAAGTTATCATTTAAAGTCAAAGGACAGGTAAAGAGCTTCTCAGACAAAAATAAGCTAAAAGAATTTATTAACACCAAGCTAGTATTACAGGAAATGTTAGAGAGAGTTCTTTAAGCAGTAAAAACATGTATCAAAAACATGAATAAAGAATGGTAATAACTACATTCCTATCTATAAGTACCTCAAATAGAAAAGAATTAAGTGCTCCAAACAAAATATGGGGAAGCTGAATGGATAAGAAAACAAGACCTCTGCATAGCTCCCTATAAGAGACTTACTTCATATTAAAAGACACACAGACTAAAAGGAAGAGGATAGAAAAAGATATTGCCTTGATGGACCTAGAGGGCATTGCGCTGAATAAAGTAAGTCAGATAAAGAAAGACAAATATCGCAAGATTTCACATACATGTGAATCTAAAGAACAAAATAATAATGAAAAATAAAAAACAGAAACAAACTTATGGATACAGAGACTATTTTGAGGGCTACTAGATGAGAAGGGGGTTGAGAAATGGCAAAATGGCAAAGGGATTAAGAAGTACAAAAGGATGGTTACAAAATACAGATGTCGAGTGTAGCATAAGGAAAATAGTTAATAATGTAATAAATATGTAAGAGGGAAGAGGGGCACCGGATTTAGCGGAGTGATCACTTGGTAAGTTACATAGATCTCTAATCACTGTATAACTCATTGCTATACAACTGAAACTAATATATTATTCTATGCCAACTATAATTTTAAAAACCTCATTGAATTGTACAATGTAAATACAAGTATCTAATTGTCTATTATATTTCAATAAAGCCAGAAGAAAAATTTAAAAAAGAGGATGTAGAGATAAATCATAGACTTAGAGAAAATATTTGCATATTACATATCCGATAAAAAACTTATGTCAGAATAAAGTGCCGTATAAATTCAACAGCAAGAAAAAAAATACATCTAGAAAATATACTGAACATTTTAATGTACATTTCACCAAAGTAGACCCTAAGAAGAGCAAATTACAAAACAGTTACTCCAGAAAACCGTTGAATGGTTTCTTATAAAATTAGATGTATACTTACCATATGACATAGCAAATTCTTTCCTGGGTGTTTATCCTAGAGAAATGAAAACTTAGGTTCACACACACACAAAAAAAATAATGTTGTATATGAATTTTTATAGATTAATTTGTAATAGGTAAAACTAAGTAAAAAAACAAATGCCCTTCAAGGTGAATGGATAAACAAACTATAGTACATTCATACAATGGAATAGTACTCAGCAATAAAAAAAGAACTATTAATATACACAACTTTCATGGACCCCAAAGCGTTATGCTGACAGAAAAATGCCAATCTTAAGGGCTACATACCATATGAATCCATTTATATAACATTCTCAAAGTGAGAGAATTATAGTGATGAATGACAGATCAATGGTTGCATAGGTTAGGGTTGGGACTAGCGTAGCTATTAAGGAAAACATATGGAACTCTATTTCTCACAGTGGAAGAATACTATATTCTGGTTGTGGTGATTGTTACACAAATCTACACATGTTAAAAAAACATCCGTATAACAATAAATAAATATACAAATAGGCTAGTAGATAACAACATAGGAGGATACTAAGGTCACCTTCTCTCATGGACACATTGAATCTACAGCTACCTATGGAACAATTGCTTTTGAAAGAAACACAAAAATTAGCTTAGCAATTCCTACACATGAGGTAAACAATAAAAAATAATTGAAAGGGCTAGGAGAGGCTGAGATGCAATACTGCCATAAACACCACTCCACCCTCAGCATATCTACTGACAATCAGGACAGAACTCAAAACTCTGGGCTCCTCCCTGAAGAGAATGATTTGAACCCCCCATCTGGCAACCCAACTTTTAAGACTTGCACCTGAGAGACTAGCTGCCAAAAATTTGTGTTTTGATAGCCAGTGGGGTTTGCATTCATGAGACCCACAAGGTTATAATGAACTGAGAAACAGGCTTGCACAGACTCACTCAGCTCAACACATAAGCAGCAAGCTGAAATGTGTCTGGCCTTTCTTTAAAAGAGACCCATCTGCTTATCTTAAAGTTTCATCCTGAGTGGCAGGCATCTATTTTAACATACATCTAGGGTTCTATTGAAATATTCTCTAAAAACCACACAGATTGGCAAACACTATCTTTGCACCCTTCCCCTGCCCTACCCTATATTGTGGGCATCTCAGAAAGGAGTTTGTGCACACATCTGGCTGCCGCTCAGAGGACACATTCCTTGATAGCCTGGCTCTGGTGACAAGCAGGGCTATGTTCACAGATTCCACAGAATGTTAGCGAAGAAAGAAACAGTTCTTAACTGGCTATCACCCTAGGGCTCAGTGCAGAGGGTGAAAACAGAAACACTTGTCAGTTTTCCCCTGAAAGAGGTATATTTGGGTACTTTAAAAACTGCCACCTGAGGGTCCAGCATCCAATCAAGCCTGAATCCAGATGAGTGAGATCCTTCCCTGTGGAACACTGACAGGTCTTGGCAAACTCTCAACTACTGGGAGCCACTAGGAACAAAGTAGGCTTCTTGGGCAATCACAAAGGTTTGAGAGACAATCAAGAGCTAGGCAAAGTTGAACAAATATTCAGTTCCTCAACTGTTTAATTCTCAACTCAACAACGTATCAGAAGGAATTGCACACAATGACCAAGTGGGATTTATTCTAGAAGTGCAGGGATGGTTTGAAATCTGAAATGAATCAATGAGATACATCATATGAACAACAAGAAAAAGAAAAATCATATGACTATCTTAATAGTTGCATAAAAAGCACTTGGCAAATTCAACATCCATTTATGATAAAAACTCTCCACAACAAGGGAACAGAGGAATATATCCCAATCCCAATATAATAATGGGCATATATTACAAGCCCACAACCAATAATATATTCGACAGTGGAATCCTGGAAGTTTTTCCTCTAAATCAGGAATAATACAAGAATGCCCCTGTCACCACTTTTATTCAACATAGTATTGGAAATCCAAGCCAGAGCAATTAGGCAAAAAATAAGAGGCATCCAAATTGGAAAGGAGAAAGTAAAACTGTATTTGCAAATGACATGATCATATATAGAAAATCTGAAAGACTCCACTCAACAGCTGTTAGAACTGAAAAACAAATTCAGTAAGTTGCAGGATACAAAATAAACATGCAAAAATTAGTTGTATTTCTACACATCAATGATGAACAATACAAAAAAAAATAACAATCCCATACAAGGACATGGAAAAAAAAAAAACCCTTAGGAATAAACTTAACCAAAGAGGTAGAAGATCACTATACTGAAAACTATAAAACATTGGTGAAAGAAATTAAAGACACAAATGAACAAAACGATTTGAAAAATATTTTAAGGTATACATATTACCTAAAGCCATCTATAGATTCAATACAACCCTATCAAAAATCGCGGGGTAGTTTTACAGAAATTTTTTTAAAAATATCCTAAAATTTATATGAAACCGTAAATGACTGATTATAGCCAAAACAATCTTGAGCAAAAAGGACAAAATTGGAGGCATCACATTACCCAATTTCAAAATATACTACAAAGCAATACTAATCAAAACAGCATGGTACTGGCATAAAAATAGACATGTAGGACAATGGAATAGAATAGGTAGCCCAAAAATAAACCCATGCATATATAGTCAATTAGTTTACAGCAAAGGATCCAAGCATACATAGTAAGGATAGTCACTTCAGTAAATGCTGCTGGAAAACCTGGACGGCCATGTGCAAAGGAATGACATTGTTTTTAAGCCACAAACAAGTTGACTAAAAATGGATTAAAGACTTGAACATAATACCGAAAGCATAAAACTCCTAGAAGAAATCATAGGCTGTAAACTCCTTGATAACAGTCTTGGTGATGGTTTTTTGGATTTGACTCCAAAAACAAAAATCAACAGATGGAACTACAACAAACTAAAAAGGCTCTTCATGACAAAGGAAACCAACAAAATGAAAAGGCAACATATGAAATGTGAGAAAATATTTGGAAATCACCTATCTGATAAAGAGTTAATATGTAAAACACATAAAGAACTCATAAAAATCAACAGCACAAATGAAATCTGATTAAAAAATGGATAGAGGTCCTCAATAAACATTTTTTCCAAAGATGACAGACAAATGGCCAATAGGTACATGAAAAGGCAACATCACAAGTCATCAGAAAAATTCAAATCGAAATCACCCCACACCTGTAAGAATAGCTATTATCCAAAAAGACATCAAATAACAAGTATTGATGAAGACATAAAAAAAGGGAACTCTGCACACAGTTTGTTAGAAATGTAAATTGGTGCAGCCAGTATGGAAAATAGAATGAAGGTTTCTCAAAATATTAAAAATAAAATTACCATATGACCCAGCAATTCTACTTCTGGGTATTTATTCAAAGGGGAAAAAAAAACCTAACTTGGAAAAATATCTGCACCCTCATATTCATTGCAGTATTATTTACAATAACCAAGACACAGAAAAACTTAAGTATCTACTGATAAATAAAAAGATAAAAAAATTGTAGCATATATGTATAATGGACTATTATTCAGCCATATAAAAGAAGGAAATCCTGTCATTTGTGATAATATGGGTAGACTTCAAGGGCATTATACTCAGTAAAATAAGTCAGACAGAGAAAGATAAATTCCATATGATCTCATTTATGTGTGGAATCTAAAAACATTGAACTCATATAAAGAGTAGAAAATTGGTTGCTGAGGTGAAAAGTGAGGAAAATGGGGAGATGATGGTCAAAAGTGGATAAACTTTCAGTTCTAGGAAGAATAAGTTCCAGGGATCTAATATACAGCATGGTGACTAGTTAATAATACCATGGTATATTTGAAAGTAAACGTTATAAGTTCTCATCACAAGAAAAAAAAAATTCTAACTATATATGGTAATGGATATTAACTAGATTTAATGTGGTGATCATTTCACAACATATACATATATGGAATCATGTTGTACACCTGAAACTATATAATGTTACATGCCACTTACATCTCAATAAAGATAGGAAAGGAAGTGCTAAGAAACAAAATTTAGGATAGTCGTTACTTCTCATGGGAAAAGAACAGGTTATGTTTGGAGGGGCACACAAGAAACAGATAACAATGTTCTTTTTCTTAAATGAAATGGTGGATATCACTATTCTTCATACTTAATTTTATGTGAGAAATATTCTTTAATAACTATTCACTATTTTATAAAAACATTTTTTAAAAAAAGCAAGGAAAGGTAATATTAGTTTACTTGGAGAAATATAAAAATACCAAATGTTGATTCCACACCTCAAGTTTTCTAAAAGTCCTAAAGTCAAATATTCTATTCACACTTTAAATAACATGTATTACTACCCTTCACTTTTTTGACTGAGAAAATATGCTCACCTCTCCTACTGTGTGTATGCTTTAAATTTCATCTGTGCAAATAAATTGATTTTTATCTTAGGAAATAAAAAATATCTGTTGAAAAATTAAATTCTATATTGCATAGTGGGCATGTTTGTTCGTTTTTTAAACTAAAATTTTAAGTTCATTCTCTGTTAACAGTAAGGAAATCACATGAATTATGAAATTTTTATTAAATTTATAATAAGAAAATATATTCAAATACGGATTTACTATAACTGGCTGATTGGAACACTCAAAGCAAAAGTGTTCCCAAAAAGTCTCTAGGAAGGTTACCACAATTTCTAGTTTTTACACACACACACACACACACACACACACACACACACACACACACACACACAGAGAGAGAGAGATAGAGAGAGAGAGAGAATAGCTATGGAGATTTTAAATAGAAAATATACAACTGTTTAACCAATCTTTTATCCATCCTGTATATTTAAGATGACAAGCCAGGAATCAATCATGTCAGAAATACTAAGCAATATAATTCTGTTATAAATAGAGAAAAAGAACTTATTTCAATATTGTTTTTATGTCAATTAAATTGGAAAAAATATTGCTTTGTCATATACATTTCTAAATATTAGTATATGTGAATAAAAATATCTCTTATTATACATTTTTTTAGGTTTAATCATTTGCTAGAGCACTATTTCATCAGTTAAATAACTCTAAACCAGCAATCAGAAAACTTTTTCTGTAAAGAGCCATTCTAGGATTTGCAAGTTGTAAGGACTCTGCAGAAACTATTCAACTCTGTCTTTGTTAAGTCACCATAGAAATTGGTAAACAAAAGAATACATGGCTATGTTCTAATAAAACTTTATTTTAAAAAAAAGGCTATAAACCAGTCTTGGCCAAAGGGTCATCATTTGTCAACATTTGTTGTAAAATATATTTTCAGCAGCTCGGGGTATGTGTGTACACACATGATGATCTCCATGCATGCAGCATGTATCTCTTTACCAGAACCAGAATTGCTAATACGAATTTAATTTCCCTTGAGGATTCTGCTTAAAAGGTATCAAAAATATTTACTTAAATGGACATATACCACAGTGTGTAATGGTGACATACCCTCAAAATAAATAATAATGATGAAGATCATGGCAGTGTGAACCAGAAAAAAATACCTCAAATAGATGACTACCATATCAGTTTTCCAAAGTGGAAAGTATTTTTCTCACCTCCTTTTGTCCCTAAGAACTAGATCTTAAAGTCTTATTTATTCTATCTCTATTTTTCTATTTTATTAAACTTCCTGGTGTGTGAATATCATATGCAAACCTAGGAAGCTTGTTTAAGTAGATTATAATTTATCTATGATTGGATTTAATAAGAAACTGTTGACATCATACTCCAAAGATTGTTTCTAAGGTGAATTATTTTTTAAATATTTTTTCTTTTAATTACATATTTACATTACACAAAATGTAATGTGTTTACTCAGTTTCATGCATCTGCAAATTCGCTGTTAGCTCTTTCTCAATTTAAGTATAATTACAAAGTTCCTCTCATAAAATTAAGGCTAAGTGCTACCATGTACTTTTATTATAGTAGATTTTTTTTGTGGATTTTAAACCAAGTGAACACCTAATTCAAACATTGGAGGAGGAGGCAGGGCCAGCTTCGTGGCCTGTTCAGTAGGCTCTGCTGCTGCCATCGTGAAATTCTTTTTAAATTTATTGGGGTGGTATTGGTTTAAAAAATTATTTCAAGTGTACAGTTTTATAATACATCATCTGTACATTGCATTGTGTACAGATCCAAAGTCAAATTTTCTTTCATCACCACATATTTGACCCCATTTACCCTTTTCTCCCTCCCTCTTCCCCCTTTCCCTCTGGTAACCCACTAACCTGTTGTTTATGAGTTTTTGTTTGTCTTATTCATTTGTTGCTTTCAGTTTTCTATTCCACATGAGTGGGATCATGGTTCTCCACTTTTTCTGTCTGAATTATTTTGCTAAGCATGATAACCTCAAGATCCATCCACGTTGTCACAAATGGCAGTATTTCAGCCATCTTGAAATAATTTTGAACATAGGTCCTGAATATTATGTAGCTGGTCATGCAGGGCAAAATGAGAACTCAGCAAAGATAGAAAGGCTTTCCCAATAATTCAATTTAAGAAAGTTTAGATTCTAAAGTCTCAATAAAAGTTGCCTTTGTTTAACTTCAAAGTATCAGCTCTTCAGAAAGTGGAGAAGGCAAGACAGTTGACAGAGAATAAGTGGAAATTCTCTTTACACTTCTGAAAAATGGATAATTGAGCTGTTTCATTTCTGCTAAAAATGTCAGAAACAGCCAGCTTGTTTATACAAGATGGACTTTTCCTCCACTGATTTTTCTAATAAGGTGAATGAAGAATAAGTAGGCAATATGATTAACATAAACCCCGATATGATAAAGAGGAAGGAAGGGTGGGTGTCCTTTTATTTGGCAAGGTTTTGGAGTAGGTATAATGATGCAGGTGGGTTACACGTGGATAAATTATATCATAGCTGAGTATTTATGGGCTAAATATCCAAAATCCTGAACCCTTAGAGAGTAGAAGTCCTAAAGTCAGAAGCATAATACTATCCTAAAACATTTAGTTAGGATTGCACAGTTGCAGATCAAAGGAGAGCTTATGTAAGATCAGCAGAGTGAGAGTAGGACAAAAAATAATAATTAACCTACCATAATGAAAGCTGCAAGCCATTCTCCCCATCCTTTATGCTGCTCTATAGCACTTGCCCTTTTAACGTACTTTGTAATAGAAGCTCCGCTGATGTGTCCTGAACTCCTAGAACAATGCTTGGCATGTAGCTGGTGCTCAATAAAATATTGGTGAATGAGTGACCAAACCACTGGGATGATTTTCAATTGTACTTAGCCTTACAAGCCAGAAAAATGTTCCTGCTGAGAGAAAACAGTTACAAATCAAAAGCTTAGAGAGGAATAAGAGGCTGTAGCAGAACTACTGACTGATAATTATACTGTAAAAACCCCAACAAATTTGAGTAGGTTTGAAGATGAGGAGGATGACAGTAATTGCAGGAACCTTCTCTGATATTCATCATCTGTGCTCCCTAACTTTTTAAAATGTTGAAACCTAAAACGTAACCACAAAGCCTGCTTTCCACAGTTAACTGGTATAGGTCAATGCATTAGAGTAAAACTACCATCTAAAAGCCAAATACTTCTAAGCTAACAGGTTAGCTAATGGTGCATAATCCTCCTGGATGCCTCAGGCTTATGTATGGCTTTGTCAGCTTATTTGTGACTACTCCTCACATCAGAGTCCCAATTAAGAGATCCCTGTCATCCTTTCCTGGGCTGAGGGCTCTTAATAGCTCTCAGCCAGGGCCATTTTCTGCCCTCCAAATCTCTCCTCCTGCCTGGGCTGTATTTAGTCACAGATAATGCACTTGTACCATTACTCTTTTTTCTCAGAAGCTTCTAAGCTGAAGATGATTTCATAACTCAGACCCTGCTGGGATTGTTTAGTTTTGCTTTGGGTGTTTGTTTTACACAACAGAATAATAGTACGAGGCAGAGAGCACTGGGGATCCAGAGCCTGTCACTCTAAAGTTCAGTGTCTTTTCATGCCAAGTACAGGTCAAAGCTCCTGCCCAGAGTGCCACAAAGGTCATTCACCTATGCAAGGCTGGAATGAGACAAGTGGTGAAAATGTTTTGCAGGTTACAAAGTGCTGGAAACCAGAGAGCCCCCACTGCTAACCTCACTCTTCCAAGCATGACAGGAGCCTGTGGGTTGGGTCTGCTGTCACATAGGACTCTTTTATAACAAACAACATCAACAAGTCAATCCTCCATAAACAAAAAATAGGAATATGTTCCATTCATGATTAGGAACAAAGAGCCAAAAGGCAGAACCAGAAAGTGGACAGCCTTTGGGTCATGCTTTCTTTCTCCTACATGCTGGTCCATTTTATTCTTTTCTCTCTGCAGATATGCTTCCTTGGCTCCTCAGGGTACTTCATGAAATGTGGTCATACTCACTTCTGAATTTACATTTGACCACTCCACCTGTCCACTGCTCTGAGTTCCAAATATCACCATCTCAGACTGATGGCTAGGTGTGAGTCAGGCATCTCTCTCTAAACTTACCTACTAAGGCAAGTGTAAATGGACATGGCTGCGAGGGACCCACCTCCTGTGCAGACACCTAGACTTGATCACAGGTTCCAGGGAAGTCCCCAAAGGAAAAACAACAAAAAATTTGAACCTAAAGGAATACTGAGGCACATAAGCAGTTCCAGGTCAGAGTCAGCATCGATTGAGGACCATTTTGTGTTTGTTACACAGAAGGTCATAAATCCAATCCACAGGAATATGGAATCTTAGAGCAAAAAAGTGGAAATAAAGAAAGTCTGAAAAGTGTATGTGTACTACTTTGCTAGGGCTGCCATAGCGAATTACCATGAACTCAGTGGCTTAAAACAACAGAATATTATCTCCGTTCTGGAGGCTAGAAGCCTAAAACCAAGGTGCCAAGGGAATGGCACTCCCTCCAAAGGCTGAGGAAGAACCTCCCCCAACTCTTCTCAACTGTCATGTTCAGATATTCCTTAGCCTTGTGGCTGAAAAATTCTGATCCCCGCCTTTATTTTTAAATGGCCTTCTACTCTTTTGTCTTTTTTTCTTCTGTCTTATAAGGACACTTGTCATTAGATTTAGGGCTCTCTTAGATGATTTAGAATGATCTCATTTCAAGATATTTAATCAACACAACTCTTTTCTAAAATAAAGTCACAGTTACAGGCTCCAGGAGTGAATATATTTTGGAAGGGCCACCATTCAACTTGCTAGACCATGGTCTTTGATCTTTTTGGCACTAGGGATCAGTGCTCCTATGAGAATCTAATGCCTGATGACCTGAAGTGGAGCTGAGGTGGTAATCTAGAGCTGGGGAGCAGCTGCAAATAAAGATGAAACTTTGCTCCCTTGCCTGCTGCTCACCTCCTGCTGTGCGGCCCAGTTCCTAACAGGCCACAAACTAGTATCAGACCATGGCCCAGGAGTTGGAGACCCCTGCATTATAGCATCTGTTTAACTAAAGAACATGATTCCAAAAATTAGGATCTACACCTCCAATGTGAGGAAGCAAAAGATATTGTTGCTTGGAGCTTTTGATTAAAGCATATGAAAATGCAAACTGAGCACCAACAATAGGAGAAGATACAGTCATTGGGCTTCGGAGAGCATCGCTGGTTTCAGAGACAGCAAAAATGGCCTGGGCAGCAATAGGCCTGATGGCCATGTGGATATATGAACAGAGAGGACTCACCAGAGAAACCCAAAATTATTGAGAACAAAACTCTCTAGGCCAAGAAACTCCCCCCCAAAACACAGTTTTATTATAATTGTTGCTGGTCTATTAATTAACCTCCACAGGCTGATATGTTCTAAGCCTTCTTAGTTTTTAACACATATATATGAAATTCACATACACCAAATTAAAGTTTTCAGTTGCATTTTCTCCTAAATAGCTTGACATGACAAACAAAATCACTGTAATTTTTAAAAGGATGTAAAGTTTTCTTCTAAGGGAAATAACATATTAGTCCCCTAACAATTCAATGTATCTTAGTTTCATTGGATGAATTTTTTTCCTGAATAGACGTAAAAGCAAATCAATAGAGAAGAAATAAGCAGGCTTCGATGTGACCCTTATTTATTGCCAGCGCCCTGCTCTATAAAGTCCCTGTGTGCACAACTGAAGGAGTACAAAGAATCAAATCCATTAACTTTGATCTACAGCATCCCCTCCTACAAAAACAGCTAAAAAATATTTGCATCTAAGGGAAAGTTGAATCTAGGAGTGCAGTTTAAAGCAAAGGAATAGGGTGGCTAAAAAAATAGATTTTGCCTCTTTCACAACTATGCTCAGTATCAAGTTCTACTTGATTAAACAGATCAAGATATAAAATATAACCAATGATATTTCTTGGTATGATGAATACAAGAGGTCTAGAAAAATTGTATTGCCCTCTTTATGAAGGAAAAATAAATCTTAACAGAAGATAGTGAAAACAGAAGTTTTCAGTTTAATATTGTCTTTTTCATTATCTTCACACAAACAACTGTGGATTTTTTTTAATGTTTTTATGTAAATCCCTAAGTGTATGCAAACACATAGCTATAAACCTAAGATTGAAGACAGTCAAAGTGTTCTTCCCTTTTCATCTTTGTTGAAGTTGAGGGAGTCGGGGAGACCAGACAGACTATAGTGAGACTGGATTTTGGTTTTGCTGATAAAGACTCTTTACTTTAGTCACAGCTCTATCTCTAATAGGCATACTAGTAAAAATAAAACCTCACATTTCTCTCATAGTTTATCATTTCTAAAGTGTGTTCTCTCAGAAAATCTCATCTAATAGGAGAAGGCAATTTCCAACATTCCTTCTCATTGGAATGCCAAGTTTATAACTTTGGGAAGTCACAGTTCATTATCTGGGATCATGGTCTATATAATCCCAGTAGAATAGTTTGAATCCAAACAGCTGCCATATCTCATCACACAGAGGATCAGGAAGGGGACTGTGTAGTGAGTGATGAGACTAGGCTCAGGTAGGATTTGGAATGGAAGTGGGGGAGATATCAGGTAAGCACTGTAGGGCATGACAGGGAGTCTAGACAGGCAGGCAGGCACCAGAAAGAATGATCCAAATAGCCAGAAAGATTTCCATGAAGCAATGGCCATCTAGGACACACAGCAGTGTAAAATGCAGGCAGTCATTGAGCAGTGCATTTGACCAACATCACCTACTCATAAGTCTCCCTCACAATTTTGGTCATAATCATGTACCTACTCTCCTCTTGTAAATACTTACTATTTACTTAAACAGATTTATCATCTAGTTTTCCCTAAAGTCAAATTTACTATGTTTGTAAATGGAAAAACAGGATCACCTGCCATCAGTAGAAGGTAACCAAAATAATAATAACTAAAAGAATGCTATTTAATTCTGGCCAAAACTTTTCTGCAGAAGGCCTTTAGCCTGAGATCTGCCATTTGTGTTAAAGAGCAAGTGTTAAAGAGTGTGAAAGGCATATAAGCACTAAGAAACTTTCTCCTGGATTTATATGGAATTAAAAGACAATTAAAAGTAACTGTTCTCATCCATGGACCATCGGTAGCAGTGCCTAATTCCAATTTTGGAAAATTCAGATTTAGCATTAAGAAATGTATCAGGATTTGGCAAAATCCATGCACTTAAAGTCAATAATAGGATAGGGAAGGCTCAAGAACAAGGGAGGGGCCTGGTGTGCGAAAAAATGGAAAGAAAAGCAATATAGAAAACAGGAAAAGTTCTAGTCGTAAATTAGAACGCAGATCTCTAGCATAATTCACTACACGTTACTAGGTGTTATATACATTAATGTGTGTGTGTGTGTACAAATATTGCTGTGTGTGTGTGTGTGTGTGTGTGTGTGTGTGTATATATATATATATATATATATATATATATATATATATATATATATATATATATAAAAATTAGTACACAGATAGTATAATGTCATAATGAAGAGCCTGGATACTGGAGCTCAACGGTTAAGACTCATTCTCATTGCCACAAATTTGAATGAGTTAACCTCTTTAAACCATAGTTTCCTTATTTTAAAGTTCACCTGAAAATGGGCATAATATTTAGATCTATCTCACAGAATTATGAGGATTAAGTGAGGAAATATATGTAAAGGGCATGAAAGAGAACCTGCTAGATAGTAAGCACTATGTCAGTGTTGCTAGGAATAGTTGGCAGAATAAAGGCCCCCCAAAGATATCCACATCCTAGTCCCTTGAACCTGTGAATATGTTACCTTACATGGAAATGGAGGCATTGATGTTATTAAGGGTAAGGGCCTTAAGATGGGAAGATTATCTAATCACATGGGAGAACCATTCCTAGCTGATGTCAGGGTGGGAGAGAAATGTGACAACAGAAAAAGGGTCAGAGAGATGCAACACTGTTGAATACAAAGATAGAAGGGCCACAAGCCAAAGAATGTGGGTGGAAAAAGCAAGGAAACTATTTCTACTCTAGAACTGCTAGAAGAGAATGCAGCCCTGCAGACATCTTGTTTCAGTATTCCAATGAGGCTCATGTCAGACTTTTAACCTATAGAACCGTAAAGTAATAAATGTGTGTTGTTCTGAACCACTAAATTTGTGGTAGTTTGTTACAGCAGCAATAAAAAGCTAATATGTTGTGATTATTACAAGGTGAGGACTTGGACTCAATAGGACCCTAAAAACTAGAACTGAGATACAGTTCAGAGAAACTTCAGGCTACATAACATGAGTAGTACTACAATTTCTCCACTCTGCCCTGGCTTTAAGGTAATCAGTCCCCAACCCAGAAGCAAGACCAGGTCTTCATGTGGAAGCTTAGTGTTTTTGGTAATGAGGTGTAAGCAATACTATGTATTCAAACCCTTTTTTGCCCCCTCCTGAGCATAGAAGAAAACTGTTTTTATCTACATTATTTCTAGATAGGCCACTTTAAACAGTGAATATTGAAAGAAGTAAAGTTTGCCTCTTCCAGGTCTGGACCCTAAAAGTATCCTAAATAATCTTCCATGGTCTCCTGATCCAAGATGCTATAACCACACAAAGGCAGCAGCACTGGGATCCTGGAGTGAGCACTTAGAGAATAGATGCCTCAGAAGACCATCCAACCTACTTCGCGTTGTGACTTGAGAAAAAAATATATTTTTTTTAATTGCATGGGTTGGTATGTTCTTCTCTTAAAATGTTGGAATTTCTTAGACTCATACAAGTTTAAAACCAGAGAAAGGGAAAAAGTAGTATATTTCTCACATAAGCTTTATCAAAGGAATAGCTGGGACAAGGTAAAGACTTCAATGGCATCTTATTTGTGAGCTATCCACTCCTCCCATGACTTATAAGGCAATCAGGAGCACCCTGGCCCCAATCTTAGCCACTCATTCTGTTTGTGATAAATCAAGTGAGGGACAGGGCAAAGCTCCTCTTTAGCCCCTCTAAGAACATCACGGACCCCTGATTTAGGTACTATCTAGCAACCAAGAGAAGGATAAATCTTAGCAAACCTATTTAGTTTCCTTCTATGGCAGAATGACAGTCTCCATAAATAATATGTATAGTCTAATTTTACATCTCATATGATTCTTTCTTTACAAAATAGGTAAGGATGGTCCTACCATAATCTTGTTGGCATGACTAACTGACTTGAGGTTTGCCCCAAAAGAATAAATACCAAGGCAAGAGCTGCCTGTTTTTCTCCCATAAGCATGAACCAACCATATCAGCAATTGCACCTCCCTCCAGGGGACATTTGACTTTAAATATATTAATAATAGTATAGGAGGTATGTGTATCTGCAAAAAGTTTAGAACATGTTGCATGTGAATGACTGTTTTTCACATCATCAAAAGAAAAATTAAGAATTTTCTCATAAATTTTTCAGATATTTGACTAATTGTTATAGCTAGAACTCTGGAATGACAGAAAATATTTTAAGTGTCAATAACAACTGATGAATTTCAGTATTAACAAGTGTAAAGGACAAACATCCACAATGCAAATAGAAGACCAGGAAATAAACATTATGCCAAAGTACAGATGAACAAGATCTAGAAGGTCATAGTGGCTCTAAGTAACAGCAAGAGTGGGAAGATAAATGGGTCTTCAACTATCCTTTATGTGGATCGTTATGAAGCTCATTTTAGACGCCTCCGAGACAGCCTCATTAAAGGAAATATTGATGCCCATGGCAAGAATTCAAAGTTGGGAACACGAATTTCAGTTCACCAAGGACCACCAAAGTGGAAGGAGGACTGGAAACCCATGAGTGGCCCTACGAACAATTTTTCTTAACTTTTTCAAAGACAGGTTGGAGGCAGGGGACAGAAAGAAGGCAACCAGTGTCACATACTTGAGGATGCCATTCAGGATATTGGTAGAGGCAGCAAGATGCTGGAAAAGGAATTCCAGAGAAGTCCCAGCAGTTGTCACCATGTCCCACATGTATAAGACAACACTAAAGCGCTCCTCCCAGCAATAATGCTGGCAGGCAAGCAAAGATAGGAGTTGAAAATGCACCAGAGGAAGGAAACCAATTGACATGCTAACTGTGGTGGGAGGGAGAGGGTTAAATGGGAGAAGAGCACCTTCGCTGCCAGTATACAAAACAGGGTAAAGCTATAAAATGACTGCATCCCCTGCTCATGAGGAGGAGCTCAATGATCCCACCTGAACAAGACACTGTTACCACTGAGACACAGTGATCCTCATAAGATACAGACATTTATAAAGGAAAAAGTGTGCCTTCCTTTATAATATCCTAACAATGTTTTCCCCGTGTAATTTGTGTACTCCATTATGAAATATTAATGGGATTTTTCAGTCAATTAAATGCTATATGCAAATGCCATCAAAATGTAATTAGCAGTAAATTAAACGTGGCCATGAAATAGAAATTGGTGTGAGAATAACCTATCCCCTGCTGATTAGTAATAGCTACCATTTGTTGAGTGCTTACTATGCACCAGGCAGAGTGCCCAGGAGTTAAAGTCATCATCATACAGCATTTAGTCCTCACGACCACCACATAGGTAGATACTAGTTTTCCCCAATTTATAAATGAAGGAGTCGAGGCACAGAGAAATCTCTGTAACCTGTTCCAAATCAGTCAGTCAGTAAACAGCAGAGTAGCTCCAGTCCAGGTTCTTCTGGCTCCAAAGCCAGCACTTATCCCCTAAGCGGGCTGTTTCCCATGGTCCTATATCAGGAAGGTGGAGAGGGCTTGTCCTTTCTCCTCAGTACACTTGGGTGGGCTTTAGAGTATTCCTAGAAAATACGTATGATGATGGGGTAAAAGTTATACCAACACATGAACCTTCTATAAACTTCCACAAAAGTGAAGCAAAGAATTTAAAGATACGAGTTTATCAGCTCTATAACCTTGGAAAAAGTAACTTTTTGGTCCTCCACTCTTTATCTGTAAAACAGGGATGATGAGAAGTGTTTATCTCATAGGTTGTTGAGATGATTAAAAGATTCAATGCATATATAACTTAGAATAGTATCTCCCGCATGGAACGCACACAGTAATTTTTTATTATTTTCCCAATCATCAAATCAATGCTTATTCCTACTCAAGGGTATAGATTGTACTCGGCTACATGGAATTCCTGGGACTCAACTGGAAGACTCAAGAGTGTTCTTCACTCAATACTAATACTTTCTCCCTTAATTAGGACAAGGCTAACCATATAACCCTTGGCCTTTATGTCTCTGAACAGCCCTTCTCAAATATACCCTTACCCTTTCCTACATTTTTCTCGGTCTTCTCCCTGTACCCAAACTCAGATCAGCCACTCTAAGTCACCAATGCATCACGGTGGAATTTAAAAGAAGCACATATCACACCCCTCACATCTCCATTTTAAATCTAAAGTTAGCTTCCAAGATACTCAGCCCACATCCAGCACCCTCTCATCTACCCCACCTGCTCATCGCTCCCCACTGCTTTTGTTCATTTGAACAAGTCCATCTCATCTGCTAAACTTGGGTATGTCTATTTGTTACTCATCTTTGTTCTTCCTTCATTTCTCTGCCACCTCACCCCAAAAGATATTCTATAGGCTGTATTTGTTCAACAAGTGATTTTTTAAATAAGTGGCACTATTTCAAGGATCCCTAAGACCAACTCCAGGTTCTGCAATTTGCTATAGGGACACACAAAACTCATCACATACATAGACATCAATAAAAGGATACAAAGTGAAATGAGCAAAAAGAAAGGTCACATGGGGTAAAGTCCAGAGGAAACCAGGTGCAGGCTTCTGAGAGTTCCCTACCAGTAGTCACACAAGATGTGCTTAATTCTTCCAGGAATAAATTATGACACACCTGTCAAGTATTGTCTACCAAGTAAGCCCAGAGTCTCAGCATCCAAGGTTTTTTGGGAGGTTGGCCATATAGGCACCTCCTATCCACCACATGTCAAATTTTCAGACTCCTGGAAAAAATGGTGTTCAGCATAAACCATATTGTTTGCACAGTCTAAACACATTGAGCCACCTTTATCATTTAGGAAAAACTTCCTAGCGATGCAGGAAACTATATGCTGTCACATTCCCATATGTCAGCTAAGGGCCAACCTTACAAACAGACCTCTCTAAGAATAGCAGTCTCAGGCCTGGCTATGTTAACCTCATTCAGCACAGGCAGAATAAAATGTGAAATCCCGAATGTTTCTTTCAGTTTCAGTTTTCCTTTTCAGAAGCTGAAATACAACATATAACAAACAATGTGAGGAGATCACAAGTAACTTAATATCAATGATCCTTAAAATATCAAAATTGACTTATGTAAATTAATGAGAATTCAAGTCCATTCTAGAACAATGGCACTTTACTTGCTTTCTGCTAAGATTTCTTTTAATAGGAGAGAGAAAGGTTTGGGCACAATCAATACCCTGGGATTTGTATAGGGAAGGTCATCACGTTTCTCATTTGCTACAGAGGAGTTTAAAAGTCTAATCACTTGAGCTTCCCAATTAAGAGATTTGGAAACTGAGGCCCAAGAAATGCATTTCTCATTCTCAAGATGCAGCCAGCTAATACAGGGTAGACAGGTAGGAAGAGGGATGCTGCCTATGGACCTGAAGGTACTCTCCGACCTCTAGACCTTTTCTCATTGTTATTTCAGAGGACGGCTGTTTGGCTTCTTTTCTTCTTTCACAGTCTCTTGATGACGGCTTTCTAGGACCTTTTTTAGGTCAAGTAATATTTGACAAGGAAGCCAAGAATAATCAATGGGGAAAAGGATATTCAATAAATAGTGTTGAGAAAACTGGATAATCACATGCAGAAATGAAATTTCAAGCCAATCTTAATCCACTTACAAACAAAAGAGTTCAAAATGAATTAAAGACTTACATTTGAGACCTGAAATCACAAAACTCCTAGAAGAAAACACAGGAAAAAGCTCACTGATGTTGGTCTCAGCGGTGATTTCCAGGCACAACAAAAACAAGTGAAACTATTGAACTGCACAGAAAAATAATCAAAATAAACAGGCAATTTATGAAATGCAAGAAAATGTTTACATGCCATATATCTGATAAGAGGCTAATATTTACTAAAATATTTACTGTTAAAAACAAGACAATAGGCCTAAAATGGAACCACCTGTGCTATGCTACATGTCATCAAACAGACAATTTCTCCCAGAAATGCAATCTTAAATCAATCAATAAAGAATTGTCTGATCATCATTGGTTAGGTTATCTGCCTGACAACGCTGCCGCCATTCCCTAAAGGAGTCTTGTAATAACCAATCCACTTTTTTACCGAGAATAACCTCTTTGTTCTCACTCTCTTTTCCCTATAGAAGTGTTTGTTCTCACTCTCTTTTGCCCAGCTCCTCAGAACTTTCTATCTGCTAGATTGGATACTGCCCAATTCAAATCAATTTTTGCTGAAATAAACAAAAATGTTTAATGTGCCTCAGTTAATCTTTTAACAGTTCCAGTGTCAAAAAGGGGTACCTAAGGAAACCCCAGGAACAATAAGCCACCAGGGAAAAGTACCTGCTGAGCTTTTTGAGCTTGCAGCTTTCTTTGCTGCCTCTGGAGGTAGGAAGTCCCCAGGTCCTTGCTCCACAGCTTTGCATTATGAGCTTTCAGACTTAAGAGCATTTCTTTTCTTGGACTGGGTCTAGAATCCAGCCTGGGCTGGACCCGGTCCACCAGAAACTAGCCCAGGCTGAACCTGGTCCAAGGCCACAAAATGGCCTGGGCCAGACCCTGGTAGCCCCACCTAAGCTGGAATCACTCCATTATGAGGCCTCATATAAATAAAATTTTGTTTTAAGGCTAAAAAGCAGGTTAACCTTTACCAAATATCATCCTGAATTATAGGTACCACAGTGGAGGAGAACTTTTAAACGAGATAAGCTTATCCATTTGTGAGGTACCCAAAATGTGTCTCAGCCATAATGGGCAGAGGAAAAATAATTTTCCTCCTCTACAGTTTCTGGGGACCAGAATGAGACTTTCTGGGACAACCTTACTCGACAGTCTGCAGACAGGATCCTGGGAAAACTGGGGAAGCCGGAAAAGGGTGAGTTCTTATTAAATTCAGCTCTCCTAGATTTCTATCTGTGGAGCCTATCAAGAGAAAAAGCAAAATTTCACTTTGTCCCTTTCTTTCCAAATTCAGATCAGCAGGCAAAAAACATATGTAAGAACTGCATCTTTGAACTGTGATGTGTGACTTTGCTTTTAGGTATTCATTTTTTGTCTATCCAGTTTCTCCCAGGAACAGCACTGCCTTCTCATTTGTCTTTGTGCCTTGAAAACTTGGCTTGGCAGGCCAAGTTGGAGACCTCCAAAATATGGCCAGACAGAAATGTGAATTGTACTTCACTTGTGGATAGAATCCTACTGATGGTTGCCAGCTCTGGGGTGGGATTATCTACGTATTCTTTTCTTTTAGTTATCTTTGGAAGTGGTTCTAGATCTTGGAAGGATAGTATCTTTTGTGTCTTCTTTGGAGATGCTTTTTTGCATCCATCGAGTTGTTCAATACTGCCAGGAATATTTACTGTTTATCCCACCTGAAACCTGACAAGATATTTGAAAAAAAAAATTTTTTTTTTTACATGGAACTAGGGACAGAAGTTAGCCACATTGAAAGCTAATATTCAGGGCCACATAAATTTAATAATAAGAGAAGTGGTTAATTTTTCAGTTTTTGATGAATAAGAAAATAAGAGGACGAAACCCTAGAGAAAGGAAGAAGGAAAATGAATGGGAATAGGAAAACAGAAAACGGATTCACCTGGGATTTTGGTTCCTATGAAAAAAGGATCTAGGATTACTCGAAAAGATGACTTCTAAGGGACCAGTAAGAAAACCACACCAACTGCTTTTTTTAGAAAGCTGCTGGCCGCTCTTTCTTCTGTGGTCCCATAGTACTTTGTCTCCTATTTATATGTGATGACTACAAAAATAATGTTCATTATAAGTCTGTCTCTTGTACACTCACACAAAGCAAGGCCTTGGCCCTAGTAATTTTGAACAACCCAGGTAGCACCACAGAGCCTGCAAGAGAAAAGAATACCTAAGGCTCTCATTAAATACCTGTTAGAATGACATAATGAATGAGTAAATGAATATACCAAGCAAATGATGATTGTGGATGAATTGAAAAAACTGAACACCACTTTTTAAAAAATAGTCTGAATGCCGTTTCTAATCTGACACCAATTCTCTACTTTGAAGGACACAGTCATTGTAAAAACTGCCGCCAAACCATTGCTAACAAACTTCTGGAGCTTTCTCTCACCTTCACTAGACTCCTTTCTTTCAGTGTCAACCAACTGTTTCTTACATTTAGCTCTATTAAAAATATTTCCAGTTGGTTCTTTTTAACTCTGGTTCTGAATCCATGCAATACTGTGTGTGTGTGTGTGTGTGTGCACGCGTGTATGTAAAAACATGAATGAATGTGTGTAGGCGTGAATGTCTGCACATGTGTTTTGAAGTCTCATTTTATTTCTGGATTACTAGGGCTGGTTATGTTAATCAGAAAAACACAGTTGTTTTTAAGTTCAAGTCCCAAGAGAAAGCATCTCCTACAGCTTAAAATGCATTCCAACTGACATCCAGAGGTCTGCTCTAAATAACCATGCATCTGTCTACAGATGGCTTTAAATCATGAGACAAGCTTGTACCTTCTGCCCCTTGTCTGATGGAAAGTCATATTTAATATTATTTCTCTCTGAGCTTCAATTACAAATGAATCTTTTTAAATTTCAAGTACTGAAAAAATAAGCAAAGCAGCTGGGCTTGCCATAAATCACCAGATAAATGTGCAGAAACTGTTTAGACCAAGAGAGTAGACAAGCACAGCTGCCATCACTGGGACATTCCATTCTATACCAACAAGGCTGATCTGAGAAATCACTGCACAATGAACAACACTTCTCAGTTCACTGGATCCTGAACCATCTATTTAGACAGACAAAAAATGACCCCAAATAAGAGGGAAATTGATATTCTGAAAAAAAAAAATGTCAACAAATGCTTGAGGTTTTTCTGGCTTACTTAGCCCACATTTCAATCTTTAATTAAAATAAAACACAAGAGAACACAATCTTCCTTGGCTTTTAACAGTCATTAGTATGGTAGAGGCAACAAATACAAAAAGACAGAAAAGATCTGAAATTGGTCCAGTGGGGATTATTTCCACAACTGGCACCTACAAAAATGTTCTCAGGTACGAACTAAGACCTTGTGGACCTGGGCTCTTTCCGCAGTCCACCACTCCCTTCCTCCCCATAAGCTAAGTTCACCAGAGCAGATTGTTGTCATCACCTTTACAGTGGGACAGCTCCAAATTATACAAAGACTTCTACTGGACACTACTGGGAAATAAAGCACACTAACAAAGGAAGAGGATGGAGAAGAATGGCTGCTGGTTTATATCTCTGCTTCTATTTCAATCATCTTCCAGGCTAACATGAAGTTGGCATTTCCTAACTTGTATTTCCAACAATCTGCTTAAGGTTTAGTTGCTTCTCTATAGCAAAAAGACGGTAAGAACAATTCAAATAAACATGTAAGATAGAAGAGGAATTTCATTCCAAAGTTATCGAGAAGCCACATATTCTACATGTTAATGCTTTTCATGCCATTCTACCTCAATTGACCTGAGCCTGATTATAAAAATAAGGTGGTCTGCAGATAAAATTAAAAAGGTTGTTAAACTCCACATAAGCTTAGTACACAGAGAATGTGCTAATATTCGAAATATCAGTTCGATTAAATGTTTGGTTTGAAATATGATGTTTAAATTCTTATGATACCTGATACTTGATAAGATCTGAACCTTTTATAAATATGATATGGTTAAAGCAGACTAGGTCTGTATTGTCAAGTGGAAATAAGACACTATTACATTTGATTAACGTAGTCAGTTGCAATAATTAAAATGCAGGAGCACACACATACCTTCTTTTCCTCAATAGCTTTAACTCTTTAAGGCTAAGAAACCACATATGCAAAACTAGAGCTATGGGCCACATTGTGGCTGAGTGCTGAGACTAACGCTGCTTCTTAACTCAAAGGAGTGTTTTAGGCACTGAAGAAAACTGGCTCCTTAAGTAGCTTTTATATATTATTGGTATGCTGATTTTGAAATAACCTTTTTTTTTTTGTCTTCTACATTAATGTATCTTCTGCATTTTCCTTCTTGCACAGTTAGTGGTTCAAAGCCCTGAGTGAGACACCAGTGCCTTCGGAAGACCTGAGAGAGCTGTCAGCCACAGACGGAAATACCTTTTCCAGGGCTGAGAGCAACTATGCAAAGGAGAAAAAAGGGGTGGATGAGAAATTTCAAACTAATAAGTATTTTTAAGACAGTCTTTAGCCAGAAATATGTCAAGCTCCAAACGGCATTAAAGAAATATCAAGCAGACAGTCTTTGAAGGTCAGCATCTCAGCCAGAGAGGAGCAGTCTCCATTTTCATAAGATTGTTAAATGAATTCTTTTAAAATAAATTTTGGTATTAATACTTACAAAGTCCAAAACCCAAGTTCTTCAAAATTGTTAACTGTTTTTCCTACCCAGTAAACCCTGTTTATTATGATGTAGTCTAAAACCATTGCTCTCATGACTCGCTGTTTCTTGAGCTGATCTATTTTTTCTTACTGTATTTTTTTCCTATTTTACCATTTAGCCCCAAGAACTTCATTTCAACCCTGCAGTAGCCACAGAAAAACTCCCATGTGTCTTAAATTTTATTTGAGCTTGGAAGAGTTCCTTTTAATATGTAAATTTCTCAAGTAAAGAGTGTGCTCTGACACTTACTGAGAGTCAGACAGCAACTCAATATTCTAAGGAGATTAAGATATCAAATAATATACTCACAATTTGAATCAGATAGATGCAAAGAAAACACTCACTGAAAAACATGTGTGTTCTCCTTTTAAATCAGTTTATAAAGATACAACTCCATCTAAATATGAGTAGAGAGATGATGGAGATCGAGATGTGTGAGCTCTAGTACTATCCTGTAAAAAAATCAACCTCAGAACCTCAGTTTCCCCCACTGTACATAACGTGATCACAAGAAGTTTGGATATTGAATATTTAGTCTTCCTCCCATATGTTGCTTATATATTAATAATTATTAATAAGGACTATTAATTCTGATCTCTGCAATATAATCTCAAAATCTGAAGATTATTGGTAAATTAAGTTGTAACAAGATCAAATACTGTCTCATACCATCTTTCATGCTGGATATTTTGATTTGTATAAAAAGAGAGTCGTGAAGCCTTCAAGAATTCAGATCCCCTTTGTATTATATTACATTTAAAAACAGCCTTTGAGAAAATAATACAGGAACCAGAATATACTTTTGAAGAAATGCTTTAATTTTTAGAAGAACAACTTAACAGTAAGTCTCAGGAATATCTAATCTGAGTTATGATGACATTCCGTTTTGTGGAAGCTCATGCTTAGAATTGGCATTGGAGGTCTCATCAAGCCTTTGAAATTAACATGTAAAAGAAAAATCTATATGTGTATGTGTACTGTATACGTGTATGTGTATTTACATTTTTATATACACACATATGCATGCATATATACATCAAGTAACTTCAACATCAAGTAACTTTCAGCAATGAACTAAATCTTCCTCTTTGAAAAAGCAAATTAAGAATCAGAAGACAAAGACACTCAAATATTTTAAGTGAAATGTTCTTAAAATGCTAATAGATCTGATTTTATAAAGGAAAAAAAACCAATAATTTTATGAGTTGACTTTAAAATTAAAATATTCTAAGTTTATAGTTAGGAACTGAGTAAAATAGACAATAATGAGCTTTTATAAAAATTATTTGAAAAGGAAATTACATGGAGCCTATATCTGCATCATATACTATTCTCTTATTTCATTAAAGTCCTTTGAATTTGAGGGAAAATTTAATCTATGCATTGTGATTCATTTTCACACAAATCATAAAAAAACACTGTTGAATGTTTGATGTATTTTTAGGACTGATTTTATACTTTTATAGTTTTTATACTTCTTCCTTCAACCCCAGGAGGTGGCACCTTGCCAAGAAGACAAGAATTTATATGTGGTTTCTTTAACTACTACTCACCTACTCAGGGGGTAGAAAGTTTGTGGGCTACTGGGGAAGGTGATTTGGAGAAATAATAATGAAGCTATGGATATACTTTGAAGTTTGCAGCATTCTAAGGTCATGGGATTAATGGTGTTGAAAATCTAAGAGTATAAATAAGATTATTCTGGTTGGTTCCTCTATACTAATGTATACCAAAGTGACCAAAGTATATATAAAGAAATACTTTACTCATGAGAAGTAGCTGGCCTCAACTTTCTGAATTATTTTTTCTGCCTAAAATTAATGATACTTTTGTTCTTGGTTGGTTTTCATTCCACTCTTTTAAGTGAGACATTCATGGAGAAAATGTGCTCACCCACCCTCAGCAGAGATCTATCCAACTTAATTCATCAGGGCACCTTAAGAGAAGGAGAGCCCTCTGCTCCACAATGCAAGAAGCTTAATAAGAAAAATAATGATCTATAATCCTTGTAAGATCCTCACTAACCCACAATAATCTTGCCAACATAACTAAATTAACCAATCCCATGCTTCTCTCTATAGACTGTTAGTACTTGTTGCAGGTTGCTAAATGACCTGTACTTTCAGAAGTAGAGGAGGTGAAAATCAATAGTCTCAATCTCTGAGGTTTACACAGATTGGTCTGACTTAATTAGCATTGAGTTAGACCCTAATTTTTTTGCACTATAATATCCTTCAATACCTGGTTGAAATTCTACTGAGTGGAGAAAGGAGAAAGTTGGCTTGGTGTTCAGTGGCAGAATAAGGTGAGATTAAAATAAATGCATCAAATGAAATCATACCAATTATAATCACTGCAATTTGGTATTTGAATTAATCTTCAAGACTGAACCCTTCTACTCTGAGAGGATCCAGAATTTAACAGCAAGCAAAACATGGCTCTCTGCTGCAGATTTTGAAACTATATTTAAATGCCTTTTTAAATACTTAGGACCTCCTTGACAGTGAGAAAGTAGCAGGAGGGGATGCAACCTGAAGAGTGATCATTAAGACAAGGAGAAACTCTGGGGTTCAAGGGAGCTCCTTGCCAGGCAGCATAGCCCTATCTGGGAGGTTTGGGACTTTATTTCAGACTGAATCATGGAGTCAGCTGGGAGGGAGGATTTCAAACTGGTAGATCAGTATATGCTGGCAGTTCTCAAGGATGTCTTTATACTTTTCAAAATTATTGAGGCTCCTCTAAGAACATTTACACAAAGGTTACCTCTCTCAATATTTACCATATTTAAAATTAAAACTAATTTTTAAAATTTCTATTTATATATTTTAAATAATAATAAACCTTACATATGTAATCACAAAGAATATATTTTTATGAAAAATAACTATGTATTCCAAAATGAAGAATTTAGCGAGAAGGGTGGCATTGTTTTACTATTTACATTTTTGTAAATTTCTTCAGTTTCTGCCTTAATAGAAGATAGCTATCTCCTGCTTTATTCTCATAGTTGCTTTTGAATGTAGTCTGTTGCAATATGTTGTTCTGGTTGAAATGTATTAAGAGAATATAGCCTTATTAAAAAATACCGTTGGAAAAAGGAATATGTTAATAGCCTTTCCAAATAACTGTGTGTATTATTTTTGATACCCCACTAAAACCAGACAAGTGGTAGTTTTTTAAAGGTAAGCTGCAATTTGGACATTTGATACCACAGAAATGAATTTCTCATGCTCTATTACATGAAAACCATTGGTCTATCTTGTATATCAATTGGATCTTTTATATAGGTATGACAGATTCTGTAAGTCTAGCATTGGCCATTTGGAAAATATTAGATCCCTGAGTTTAAATTCAGATCTTACAAATATTGGCACATTGCATTATATGTTATCAATAAAATCACATTTGTTGGTATTACCCCAGTCTCATAGTAGAGGCTTTAAGTATTTGGAAACTGCCAAGCTCACAGTGATAGACTCAAGTTTTCAAAAATTCTAATTTTTACTTGAAAGCTTAAAGTTTATCATTGGCAAAAATATTGTCAGTTGTTTTCCTTGAAGTGATAAGCTTATTTCATTTTTTTTTTAAATAAAATTCCTGCCAAATACACAGGTCTATATAACTATAGTTTGTCAGTCATGCTTTCAAATGAAAATGGCATTTTCAACATCTAAAGAAGTGATCTGATGTGTGTTCTCATCTGAACTGTAAATACATTAAATCATAATAAACATTTCATAATATTGAACCAGACTTGTATTCCTAGAATGAAACCTAGGTAATGGACATATTATATTGACTTGCCAGCATCCCTATCTTTGAAGGACGACCTCTTCCCCATTTCATGTTATTTCAGTGGCACGTTCCACCACTGGCAATGCAGAAAGGCATGGAGTTAAAGCCTGAAAAACAATACACTACCTGATTAGGGTTAACATTTTTGCTTAAGTTCTATTTGAAATTTTCCTATGTAGAGTTGTTTGATCAATATTCATGTGTAAGAAAAATCTATTTTATGTGTAAGTGGGTAGGTAGATATTGATTTTATCAAGGTATGCTAGTTTAATGAGGTAGGGTGGGGATGGGAGGAGAGGAAACAGGATGGAATTGGGAATGAATCAGACAAAATGAAACCAGAACAGTAAAAATAACAGGGATTATCTGTTACTTAAAGGTTTAAAAAGTTCTTCTGTGAAATCATACAATTTCAGACCTTTTATAGTTTTATTTTTATATTCTCATCTTTTTCATGATTATTGGTCTAGTCAGGTTTAACTTTTCTTGAATTATGGCAATCCATATTTTCTTAGAAAAAGTATTGCATCCATGTTTTCTTATAAATTAGCCTACTCATATACATTTTGATATCTTTTCTAACTGTGAGTATTTTACATTTCTCATTCCTAATTATGTATTTAAACATTTACTCTTTCTTGATTAGATAAGCTAGTGGCTTAATTGGATACCATTGTTTTCTTATTATAAAAATGGTATTGTACATTTAATCATTCTATTTTTTATTCTAATTCATTAACCATTGCATTTATACTTGATTCTTTACTCCTGCTTTCCTAAGCTTAATTTGTTGTTCTTGTTCAATTTCTTCAAACTGCATCATTAATTCTTTCATTTATATGGAACTTCCTTTCCTGAGAGTCATCTCCCTGACTTTTCATAGCCCCCTAAATGACACAGTTCTACCCATATTCCACTAATTATTTTCTAGCTTTTTCTTTAAATACAAAAAAAAAAATTAGTTCTTTCAGCTAAAACAGGTAATGCTTTCCTCACTATTTTTTTCCTGTGGCTAATCAGAAAGAACATTTCTTAATGCTTTTCAGAAAGCCATTCATCCAGGCACAAACCTCAAGAGAAGCACAGATGGGTCAAACAGGCCACCTTGAATACAAATCCTGCATGATCAGTAAAATAGCTCTGAGAGATACAAATAATTTTGTCAAAGTAGAAGCCAATTTGGGGCTTGGAAGAAAAGAGGGAAAGTTAAGACCCTTGCTAAGATCTCACTTTGGGTACTGGGTTTAATCCTACACAATTTATTGAATTAAACTTCCATTAACCTCCCTTTAACACTAAAATTGCCAAAATACCCGAATCTGCTAATGGAAAAATTACAGAAACATATCACAAATAAAACCAAGGTCTTGTCCAAGGACAAATTGTTTTTATAAGAATTTAATGTAAAGCATTCTGACCATTTCTGAGAGGCACTAGAAAGTTTTAAAAAATGGCTCCTGATTTAAGCTACTAAAAGAGTATTTATAATAGCTATGATTTTTTCCAATGAAATCTTGCAGGAGACAGGTCTCTAATTTAAACTTACAGCACTCTGTAAGTTACAGTGGAAAAAAAGAAAGTGTTTCAAGGTATTATACTGTTGTCTGTACCTTGAAATTTTTATCAAAATCAGAAGAGTTTTGAATCAGGTGAGTTGGGATTGCTAAATCATGGGGTTTAGACGACTACTAAAGAACCATTTCCAGGCTCATGTGTTATTAATACAAGGATTAAAGTGTATTCAAAAGGCCTCTGACAAGACACAGCATAACTGCTCCACAAAGTCATTATATTCTAGTCTCTGAGTAATTTGGAGACTGAGGGCCTGGGCCAGCAGGATGAACAGCCAGTAGACAAGGACTATGACCAAACTGGATTTCCTTTGCCAAGACTTGGGCAGGAATAGTCAATCTGTTTCTATTTTCTATTTTAAATAATGAAGAAACTATTCTCCTCCGGAAAAATTTCTACCAACCCTAAACTCCCCTGTGATTATAGTTGAACAAAACATGTGTCCTCCTTTTCACAAACCAAGACTGTTGTCTCCTGTTCTGGGGTATTGGGCAGCTGCTTTCTGCTGGACCAAGAGATAGGGCTGTGATTCAGGGATTAATTGAAGTAATTTCCCTAGAAACAATAAAACTTGTGTTGGTAAGTCACTCTGTGAAGACCAGATAAACTTAGTAAATGAGGGCTGGGCATGATTTCACAAACAGTAGAATCTTAAAAAGTTTCTGACCAAGGGTCAATCTTAGTAATATTCTCATGATGCACTTACATAGTATATTTTATCCTGGCTAAGTTATTACATATACATACATACATACATACATATGTGTGTGTACATACATACATACATACATACATACATATACATGTGTGTGTATTTATATTTATATATATTCAGGACTGCAAAAGTTGGTCTTTGAATTGCTCAAAGTCATTGATTTTCTTAGTGGTCATGCCAATAGCAGGCCTGCAGATATCAAAGCACATGCTCTTTTTCAGTGGTATCTAAATGGCAGAGCCACACAGAAGAGCAAGAGAGAAAGCCCACCAACTGGTGCCATCTTTTCTGAGTCAGCTCAGGGAAGATGAGAAGATAGGCAAGCCTTTATCTTGATCTTCCTTGTGTATTCTTCAAATTTAATTAATCTTTCTCCCAGCTCCAGCTTACTCTTCTATACAAAGGAACATCTCTGCAAAACATACTTTTTTCTAGTTTGTGTCTTGTTTAAATATGAGTCTATTGAATAACGAAAGGTGCTTATTATGCTAGGCATTGTTCTAAGCCCTTTATATGTATTACCTACTTTAATTTCCCCAACAGTCCTATATGATAGGGTACTATTATCATCCTCATTTTAAAGGTCAGGAGACTAAAGCAGAAAGGCTAAATAACTTGTAACACTCCCAAGGTTGGAAAGTACCGAAGTTAAGATTTGAACTTAGATGAGATCTAGACTTTTAACTTTTTCCATTCGACAGTGGTTCAGTATATCTATTTTTTTTTTTTTTTTTTTTAGTTTTGGAGCTTATAGTGTACATTTAGGACTAAAAGGAGAAAGGGAAAGATGAGAGTTAGAGAAGAACAGATCAAGTGGAGACCAGAGGAAGAGTAGTACTGCCTAATCCAATTATTTATAGAGAACTCTTGGGGAGTTGGGGAATTTATAAATCTAGTAATTTTTTTCCTGCTACTTGAACACAATTAGTCTTTTATTTCTATGGTCTCTCTCTAGTCTTCAAATACTGAAACCAAGATTCCGGTTCCATCAAAAATACAATAAACTAACCATTGTCTAAAAAGTAGAAGAGCTTTGAGAAAACTAAATTTCCTTTTAGGAAGAATAAAAGAGACTTTTTAAAAACATATGAAGTTAATTTGTACAAGTGATGACACAAGAAATTAATTACCATCATGTACATAAACAAGAAGAACCTAGGAGTGAAGAAGAATACAGGGTGTGTTTTGAAAGCTTGGCAGCTGAAAACATATCAAGACACATTCTTCTTGCTTCCAAGAAGACTACATCCTTATTCTGTTTAATTATTTGTATTTAGTTAGAAGCATGAAATACACATTAATCTCACTTGGCCTGTTTCAGAAAGAAAGGGCAAGGCCAGAGCAAGGCTGATAGCACAATGGTGTTGTCCAGCAGCAGCCAGGAATGGGTGCTGAGCAATTTAAAAAACCAGAGTGAACATTGCAAGTTAAGTAGCACGAGGTCTTGGTCTAAGGAAGTTAATACAATGGAAGAATCAGGCGGCTACTAGGTCACAAAGGTGTAACTTAGATGCAGCTCAGTCCTCTAACCCTAAGAATTCTCTGCATTTCTAGTGACTGCTTCCCATGTGCCTCTATTTGCAATATTGTTTCTACATAAATCTATATCACACCCTTCTCTCAAAACTAATGCTTCCTTCTGTTACTCCTCCCTGTTCTAAATCAGATGTAGATAACTATCTAATTCTCATGTGCGTGAACACACATGAACGATGAATAAAGGACACACAGACATGGACATGAATACATACACACCAAATACTAAAAGCATTTCTGTGTAGCACACATTACTGACAGCTTAGAGAAGTGGCTGGATTTACTTCCTAGCTATTAAAAAACTTAAAATCTAAAAGTTCTCCAACTACCCCACCACGTTATGCGGTCCTCAATTTCCCTTACTTTCAGTCACCCTCACTAAACTTCTCCTCGTCCATTAGCTCCCGGCCCAGCATTGCAGCCATCCTTATCATCATCATCATCATTTTTTATTTATCCAGCTCTAAGGTCAATTATCTTCTGCTATCTCTGATTTGTTGAATCCTTTCTGACCTCCAAATGTCAGAGGCACACTACAATTCAGTGTTCTGACTTCATTGACTCTTATGCTTTATTCCAATGTAATCTTATAAAGTCTCAGAACCTTAAATGACAAATATACTATTAACTTTCAAATTTTCTATCTCCATATCTCTTTCAAACCACAGACTCCTATATCCAGTTATGTTCTCTGCATCTCCCCTGGATGTCAAGTGGACATCTAAAACTCAACAAATCCAAAACAGTACTGTTGATTATGCCCCCAAACTTATTTTTCCTCCAGTGTTGTCCATCCCAGTAAAAAGAATCACCATTCATTCACACATTCAGGCCAAAGCATGAAAATCATGTTTAACACCCCTTTCTCTCCCAAACTTTATCCAACCCACCAGAAAATTCAGTGGATTTTGCCACAAAAATTCATTATATTCACTTATCCCTGCCTCCACTACTAAATGAATCACCATCATCTCTGGTCTAGAGATTGCAATCACTTCCTAACTGTTCTTGTTCTTTCCTCCCTACAGTCTAATCTCTACACATAAGCCAGAGTGATCTTTTTCAAAACATAAATGAACATGTGCCACTCCTCAAAATCTTACAATGACATCTCTTTACACAAAGTAAAATCCAAAGTCCTTGCCACCTCTCTAAGGCCTTCTGACTTTTGAGAAAACATTCTCCATGGGATTTTCATATTTCTGGGTGTCTTACATGTGAGGCACTAACTGCACTTTGTTCCAACTATCTTTTAAAGATGTTTGTAAACAAAAAGCCTTAAAAGATAAAGATAGTCTCTTTCTCTGGAGCAAAGTGCGGGCATGCTTACTTTCCATTATAAAAAATTCTGATTCCATAAGTTCAGGGTTCCTCTTCTATACTATAACACAACCTGTTATGAGTAGGTATGACTTTTATCATGTTGCCCTATAGAAATATAAGTTTGGGGAACTAAAACAAAAACACATATTCTGACTAATGCTACTAATATAATAAATTGTTTTTTGTCTTTGAGCCATAATCTTTAACTAGTATCCATGAAATTGTGGCAGACTAACTTGCAAGTAAAAGAAAATCTGACCATTTAAAGATCTTAAACACTTTCAAATCAGTAACTTAACTATCAGTTCAAAATACAAAAAAAAAAAAATCAACTAATGTAATAAGCCCTATTAATAAAGGGGAAATCCATATGATCATCTCAGTGAATGCAGAAAAATAATTTGACAAAACTCAACATTATTTTATAATAAAAAATATTCTACAAACTAGAAATAGAAAGGAATTTTCTCAACCTGATAAAGGACATTATGAAAAATTCACAGCTAACATTACATTAATGGTGAAAAACTAAAGTTTTCACCCTAAAATTAGGAACAAGGAAGACAAGGAAGTTTGCTCTCTCCACTTCTGTTCAACATTGAATTGGAACTGGGGCAATTAGGCAAGAAATAGAAATAAAAGGCATCCAGACTAGAAAGGAAAAAGTAAAACTATTTGCAAATATCATTGTTATGTTTGGAAAACCCTTAAGAACACATACACACACACACACACCCTTCATCCGAAATACAAATGGATAAGCAATACTTTAGGATACAAATTCAATATACAAAATCAATTGTATTTTTATACATGGAAAGGGCAGTGAACAATCTAAAATTGAAATTATGGAAATAATTCCATTTAAACTAACATGACAAAAGAATAAAATACTTAATATATTTAACCATAGAAGTATAAGATTTGGTACTCTGAAAAATATGAAACCCTACCAAAATAAATTAAAGACCTAAAATGTAAAGACATCTTGAGTTCATAGATAGAAGGACTTAATACTTTTAAGACCTTGAAACTCTCCAAATTGATTCAAATCCAATGCACTAAAAAATGAAGAAATTGATCCTAAAATTCATCTGGAAATTTTAGGGACTCTGAACAGCAATTACAAAGTTGGAGAACGCACATGCCCCCATTACAAAATTACCCATAAAACTGCAATAATCAAGATAATGTGATACTGGCATAAAGACACACACGAGGATTGATGAAATAGAATTGGGAGTCCTAAAGTACACCTTCACATTTATGGTCAATTAATTTTAAAAAGGATACCAAAATCATTCCATAATGAAAGAATGATTTGTCAAATAATGCTTGGACAACTGAATAACCTCACGCAAAAGAATTAAATGTGACCCCCTAACTCACACCATATACAAAAATAACTCCAATTGATGAAAGACCAAAATGTAAATGCTAAAAACTATGACTTTTAGAAGCAGACATTGATGTAAATATTTATAAACTTGAATAAGGTAACAGTGTCTTTGATACCAAAAGCAAAAGCAACAAATGAAAAATAAGACATCAGAATTTAAACTTTTCTATAAAAGGACATTATTATGAGAGTGAAAAATAATTTACAGAATGGGAAAAAATGTGAAAACTATATATCTGATAAGAGTTTAAGATTTAGAATTTTTTTAAAAAAAAGAATAGGCAAAGGACTTTAAAAACATTTCTCCAAACAATGATATACAAATAGCCAATGGGCATTTGAAAGATGTTCAGTATCATCAAACATCAGGGAGATGAAAATTAAAAACACAATGAAAATGCCACTTCATACCCCCTGGGATGGCTGTAATTTTTAAATACTGGAAAATAAAATGTGTTGGCAAGGGTCTATTAAGAATGAACCTTAATACATTGCAAGTGGAAATGTATGTTGCTACACTGTGAAGAACAGTTTGGCATTTTATCAAAAAGATTCAACATAAAGTTATCATAACACTTAGTGATTCCGCTCCTATGTATATATCCAAAAGAATTTAAACTATATGTTCATACAAAAGTGTAAATGTTCACAGCAGCATTGTTTATAGCAGCCAAACACTGTAAATACAAATGTTCATCATTGATGAATGGATAAACAACAGTCATATATACATTCAGTAGAATGTTATACGTCTATATAAAGAAATAAAGTATAACATGGATGAATCCTTAGAATATTATACCAAGTAAAAGAAAACAAACAAAAAAGACCATATATTATATGATTCCATTTATACAAAATGTCCAATAGACTAGACAAATCCATAGAGGTAGAATAGATTAGTGGTTGATAGGGGATTCGGGGAGTAGGAGTGCTTTTATTTCTTTTGGGGGATGATATATAATTGTTCTGGAGTTAGACAGTAGTGATGTTTGTACAACATTATAAATATAATTAAAAACCACTAAATTTAACAATGGTTAAAGTGGCAAATTATATTAAATTTTATCTCTAAAATTTTAAATGATGTGACATTTTATCTCTAACATAGCACAGTTCCTAATATATAGTAAGTGTTCAGATATGAACTGATGAATGAACCAAAGATATCGAGCACAAAGCAGAACAATTTAGATTCAGTTGAGCAAACACTGAAGTTGTACATATCAAAGGTAAATCCTGGGGACTAGATAAGTGAGGAAGGATCCAGTGATGTGCTAGTAAATGTTTAACAACCGGTCCTCTGTGGTGGGGAGAGCCCTGATTTATAAGCACTCCACTTTGGCTAGTTTCAAGATACCTGGCATCACCAAACACAGACTTGAAAAGAGCTATGTACAATATTGGCTCTCGTGAACCAGTACAAGCCAGCTCCAACATACTACTGGAAAAATTCGAAGTCAGGGAGTTGAGAGAAAAGCGCCGTGTTAGGTGAGCTTATTTCCTAGGGCAGAGTGGCTTTGCAGTCTGCACAGGTGTGAATTATAATGAGAAAAACATCAGACTCCTAGAGGCACATACTATTCCTGATTAAGGTGCTAGGATTTCCTCACAAAGAGGACATGAGATAAAAGAACAGCCACTGCTTTTGGACACTGCTGTCTTGATCCACATAGGCACCTGCTAGCTGACACCTACAGATTCATCACAGAAAGTCACAGAAAGTCAATACAAATTAAGAGCTCTGCTTTCAGAAGCAAAAATTCACTTATGGGAACACTGTGGAGACAGCGCAAGTCTCAGGACATAACTGAATTTCTCTGTTGTGTTTTGCAAGTTAATTTATACTGTCTGTCCTGAGCCAGAGGATTCAGGCTGCCTATTCCACACCTGCTTGTTTACTGCTCCAGGTGGTTAGGATTCCAAATTGTCATGAAGTAACCTGGAGAAAGCAGTTTAAATGCCCACATAACATTTTCTGAATATATTATCAGAGAAAATATTATTTTAAATCTCACAAATCTATCCAACCTGAATGGGGAAGCATGGGCTCAGAACAGAAGGGTGAGTTTATCTCAGAGCCACCAATTCAATTAGTGGTTTGAGATGATCCTTTGGGGCAGTACAATCACAGTTCTATATGTGATAAGTTTGTGACTAGGGAAAAAGGTAAGATGTGAATAATAAAAGTCCCCATAGCCATTAAAAAATGGACAGGCAAAAAAAAAAAATCACTCAGTGAAAGCATCTCATTCAAGCATATTTATCATGAATTCAGCCTTCTGGTGAAATGCATGATAAATCTCCTAATAAAGCCAAAATACCTCTTGGACATAAAGCTTTTCCATATATGAATCTCATCACCACCTCTACCCTAACACACAAGGAAAGGGAGAAACAAAAACTAAGCTTCCTATATATGAAAGAATGAACATAGATACTTCTCTTTATTTTTTTATAAAGATCACAAACACTGAAAATTTTAAGTGTAGCAAAACTCTTATTCATTAACAAGCTAAACAAACTTGACAACGGGATAAAATGTGGAGGGCAGTGATAACCCAGAAGACATGTTAATTAATCTTGTGTCTTCTTCAGGATGTATTGTTTCTCTGCATCAACATCTTAAATAATTGAGCAACCTCTGAAGCAATCTTCAGAGGCTGTTTTTAATAGCAACAGTTTTTTAAAAACAATTAGAAAGAGCAGTTTGAGCCATCAGGATGGTGTGAAATGGACTTTGAAGCCACAAATTAATAGTGTTTCAACTAGGTGAGCAGAGCTACCAGTAATCTGATAGGATTTTTCTGACCCAGATGTGTAAAAAGACAAATGGTTTAGTATCATGGTGCAGCAAAATAGCAAGTGCTTGACTTATGCCAGCATTTCCCAGTCCATACTCCCTACACAGAAAAAAATATTACTGGTTCTCAAAAACTACTCTTTGGTTAAATAAGTTTGGAAAATACTCCATGCTATATTTGCTTGTTAGATATGGACCATGTTAAAGCTCAGAATAAAAAAAAAGGGGGGGGATAACATTTTTATCCATTTACTAAACATTTTTAATAAAAAGTCATATCTAAAGGTTACTAGCATTTCTCAGGACACAGTTTGGAAAACCCTGTTATAAGAAATTTTTTGAGGCATTCACAGTGGTAACTTTTTCTAAAACCTATTGCAAATGTACTTTCTATGTAGCTCACTCATACTTACACCCAAGGGAATATAATAAGATACTCAGCCAATGGGTGATCCCAAAACCCCAGAAAGGCTCACAGGAGATACAGTGTCCCATGTTGCTATTTTTTTCCATGTGGACAGTGATGACAGAAATGGCTTATCCTATAGCATACAGGCAAACTCTTCTTTTAAGGACAAGATGGTACGTATTTGGGCTATAGAGTATTTGTTACGACTACTCTGCCTTTGTAACATAAAAGCAATGGTAGATAAATGTAAACAAATAAGCGTGGCTGTTTTGATAAAACTTTATTTACAAAAACAGGAGGTGGGAGTTACCTGCCCTATAGGTCACAGTTTGCCAATCACTAAAGTAAGGTATGGTATCAGCTGCTGCCGTGAACTGAATTGTACTCTTCCACTCCCCACCTCCACCCCAATTCATATCTTGAAGCTGTAACACCCAATGTAATGTTATTAGAAGGGCCCTTGTAGTCCCTTTATGAGAGCTTTTTCCTCTCTGCTAGTGAGAATACACCCAAGAATCTGCTGGTGCCTTCATCTGAGACTTCCCAGCCTCCAGAACTGTGAGAAATTCCTGTTTTAAGGCACCCAGTCTATGATATTATGGCTGCCTGAGCTGAGGAACATAGCTGCCACTTTGAGAAACCATAAATTCTACTTATCAGTGTCCCTCGTCTTGTTTACTGTTTTTTTTTAACCCAGTAAAATGGTAGTAAACAACCTGATGGAGGCTCAGAATTAAATTTCTGGCAAGTGTCAACAAAGCCCAAGCCTTAGTTGCTATATGGCTATTACAGAGAGTCAGTGGTAATAAAAACGAGAACTGGATGATTCAGAAGATGACAGTATCAGAAATCTAATTTGCTTAACTTAGACTGCCCTTTTATTTCCCATTATATATAATTTATACATGTATATAGAGAAGACATCTTTTTGATTGGGAGATCATTAAGTTTCCTAAGAACTGAGCCACCTACTAGCTTATCATTCTAGTTATTTAAAAACTCAATAATTGCCACCAGAGAGGTGCCTAAATGCGTATACATAACCATGTGCAATGGGGAGATTTCTTTTTAGAACCCCTATCTAAAAGAGTGTACAGGAGAGAACACAAGAAAATAAAGAGATCGTAGGCAGGACAAGATATTCAGATGAGAAAGAAAGCTTACATAAACATACAATGCAATGTACACATATGCCTTACTGTGGGATTGAACACCTGAAACTTACTAGATTTTGTTAAACTATGTCACCATAATTAAAAGGGAGAAGGAGAAAGAGGGAGAGAGATGGGGAGAAAAGAGAGAGGGAAAGAGGAGGGGGAGGGGATGGGGAGAAGAGGAAGGAAGGAGGATAGGATAGAGGGAGGGGGGAGGAGGGAAGGAGGAGGAAGGAGAAAGGAGGGAGGGCAGGCACCTTGAGACGAGGTAAGCAGCAAGAGTTATTCCTGGTGTTTGTCTAACAACATAAGCAACCGGGCATTTTATGGAGTAAAGCTTTGGTGAAGGCAGTACTCGAACTTGGAATGTTTTCAAATGCAAACGCTAAAGTATCTAATATTTCTCAAAGTGTGGTCCATGGACCACATACATTCAAATAATCTTGGCATGTTTTGTTAAAAACGGCCCTCTGGCCCTCTCCCAGCCCTATCAAATCTGCAGCTCTGAGGGGAGAGCCAGGAAGGTAAAATTTTTTTAACCAAGATTCTAGAAAACTCCAATGAACAATATAATTTGATCGCCACACAACTAATAGGGAGGCAGTAATAAAAATCCTACATCATCTTATGGAATGGCATGGAGCAACAACGACCCAAGCCACAGAAGGGAAAAACCAAATCAGAGGCAAAAAGAAAAGATATATAAGTTACAGGAAAGCAGCAACTGCGTTTCTTGTTAGTGGTTTCTAAAGACCACTTATAGGGAGGACCTGAAGTTGGTCAATATCTATCACTGAATATATATGTGTATGTGTGTAGGTGTACATATATTAATTAAATGAATACTATGCTGATGTTGATACCCGGTAAAATTAACAATTCGGAGTTTGGAACTCCTTAATAATTCCTTTGTTATCTTCAAAACGTTCTCAACTAAATCAAACAGCAATGTTCCCACTATTGTTGTAAAACAGATGCCAGTACTGAAGACTCAACTCAGAATGAAGACTCTACAGACTAGAACGGGCCTTTGCGCAAAAGGCTTAGGCAAACACTAGCAATGTCACATGGAGCAAGCTGGAACTTAAAGGAAAAGAGTCAGCAGGTGCATGTGTCTCCCTGCAAGGCAGGTACTTGGCTCACTACAGTTGGGCCCCTGTTGGGCCAAGCTGGAGGTATGCTGTAGGAGAGGAACTCCACCCCCCTGTTGCTCTCCCATTCTATAAAACAAGTGTGATAGCAGACCTGCAGGTGGTGGACAAGCAGCCTGGGCCAGGCACCTGCTCTGCAGGGAGGTATTTGGGAATGCCACCTGCTAGCACATGGTGAATACGCAGTATGAAGTGGGATTTAGCGGCAGTCCCTTCTGTGCAGGGAGGAAATGCTACTTGTTCTGTGGAAAGCTGAGTGGAGGTGTAGCCCCTCCCTGAGGGTTGGCGTGAGCCCCTGTTCACAGCTAACTCATGACCTGACACATGGAGAGAGGTGACCCTTTATTTCTACTCTAGGTAATTTACCGGTCAATCACTCTCTCCTCAGGGCAAAGTCCAAAAGATTAACTCTTATAGAATGCTGTCTAAGTAAATAATTCTATCTCAAGTTTAGCTACGTGTTCAGAAATATACACATATGTGCTTATACTTACACACTCCTTTCAGGATTTATCTATATAAAACATAACCACATATTTTTCTTAAAGTTCCACGTTTGTTGTTATTGTGTTTTGAATAGTTCAGGTTGACATGAGCATTAGACTTGCCTGTCAAAGTTTAAGATGTGGTGCCAGGTATTCCATCATCAGGAAAAAGCATGGCCCCAAGGTCAAGACACCAAAATGAGTTTTCTGCTCAAAACTTCAGTGCACCCAGCCTCAGGGCTGTAGGCAAATGACTTTGCTGGCTATTGTTGCTCAGTTTCCTCATCTAGAAATACAGATGATGGGATGTAGGATAAGCATTAATTAGTGTTTGCGAAGCATTAGAGATCCACTGATGAAAGGGACAAATTATTATTTTTCTCAACATGGGCAAACACTTGGTTTAGCTCCAGCTAAATCATGCAGAGTTAATTACCTGTAAGACTTGAAACTGTTGTCTCCAATCTATTTCTCATTTTCCTGCCCTAGGCAGATTTAGTACCTGTTGTGTTTTTCTGTGAATCACCAAAAGAATTTAGCAGACAAATTAGATCAAAAGATATGACTGTGGTTCATGCAGACTCCTATTTCCCTGAAATAACGATTGGAGGAGCAACAAAAGAACCACATTTTTAATGTATAATTAATGTTGGGTCAAATAGGCAACCTGCAGTAACCAATAGTAAGCATACTATCTCAAATGACGAATGAAAGCCAAGATATCGAACCACAAAAAATACAGTTGTATCCATATCATTCTTTCACTTATCCCAAAGATTATTAGGTTGCTACCTTTAAAGCGTTTTTTAAAAATCCTAGGCCAGCTAGGTGTTTGATACGGCAAACACAACTTCCCAAGTAATGACTTATATTTCACCTTTCTAGGAGAAGTGAAAGGAATGCATTGCAGCCTTTGAGTAAGACTGTTTAAATATCACATTTCAAGCAACACCTGAATTTGGACAGTGCAACAAGACAACTCAAGCAAAAAAAAAAGTCCGGGGTAGCAGAGTGGAAAGGTACAAGTTACACTTAAATCTGCAATAAATCAAATCACAGTTACCCTTCCAATTAAACCAGAAACCACAATTCTGGAATAAAACATTTTACCAAAACCACTTACCAGCTCACACAGGACTTTCATCTTGCCTTATAGAAGGCAGGCAGAAATCCTCAAGTCCTTTTGGGTTCAGACAAGGCTGGTTTTGATGTAAAAATATGGGAGAGAGCACAAACAGAGAAACACTCAGGCATCATCCAGTAGCATCTGAGCAGTAGTTTTTAGAATGTGTGGACCTGGAGCCGAAATTCAACATCACCTGAAACTTGTTAGGAATGCTAATTATCAGGTCCCATTCCAGACCTCCTCAATCAGGCCTAGCAATTTGTGTATTAACAAGCCCTCCAGGTGATTCTGATCCAAGCATAAAATATTCCGATTTTAACTGGCTGAAGTTTGAGAAGCACTGGTTAATAACTGCAAATTGGTATCACCTTGAATGTAAATGAAAAATATTCAATTGATGTAAATCATAGGAAAACTAATGAAGTGAGAAATCTAAGTCAAGTGAGCTGATACAAAGTTGCAAGCTTTGAAGTTTTATGAGTGTGATTATTTAGTGCAAAGAATCTGTAGTGGAGGGATGCTTTCTTGCTACTAGAATCATTTTCCCATCAGCATATAACAATAAATAGGTGTTACCGGATAAGGCCAAGATTCCTAACTGTCCATCAATTATATTCTCCCCTTGTTTGGACACACAACTACATTTCCCAGCCTCTCTTGCAGTTAGCTGTGGCATGTGACTGAGCTCTCCCTGGGCATATTACCAGGATGTGTGCCACTCTCAGATCTGGCCCATAAACAATATCCAAGTTTGCTCCTCCATATTCTTCCCCCATTGGGCAATACTCAGGATGATACACACTAAAGATGTCAAAGGAGCCAACAATCTCGACTTCTGAATCAAAGCACAGAGGACAGCTTCCCTAGATCTAAACTCTCAGCCTGAGCCTTTTGTGAGAAAGAGGTCAACGTTTTGTTCTTTAAGTGTCTAAATTTTAAAGAGCCACTATTTAAACCTTGGTTTACCTGCCTTACATAATATACTAGGAATTCGAGTTGATGAAATATTTTCTCCATAGCTAATAACAAGCATGATCATGTTGTTTTCAGTATATTCTGAAAGTTTGATACTTTCATTAATCTTTCCCTAAAATACACACACACACACACACACACACAAATAGAAAAACAGTAGGGAGGATATAAACATTGCAGGCCTTCCTTTAAACTTATGTTAACAAAACAAGACACCAATTTCAGGCTAATATGTTACTTTTCTTTAAAAATCGTGACATAAAAACATCCCTGCCAAGAACAGGGTGTCTGTTTTATCAGTAGCTGCTGCATTTACCTTTTCAGAAAATAAACTAGCTATGATTATTCTGTACAACTGACATAATATTTATTCATCTAATTTCAAAACACCCTCAATTTAAATCACCAAACTTAATTTGTTCAGCATAATTGTTTCTATGTGTAGTTCTAACTCTTAAAAATAGGGCCTAACATGTTCCTGCCAATTGAATACATTCATGTGGTATTTCTTTGAAATTGTTCATCCATGTTCTCACGTCTGAAAGTGATATTCTAGGTAAATTCAGTGAATTCACTTAATAAACTTATGACACCATGTACTTAGCTATAGAAAGGGAGAGATATTAGTAGCCACCTGTCTGTGATGTAAACACTGGTAACATGAGTTCTGTGTTCCTTGGAAAAGTAGAGTTCTAAGCAGAGTGGGTTCTGCAACTTCCGAAGACAAGTGTCCCCTACCGTTGACCACTGAGCAATCTCTCCTACCTAGGACATCACCTCACTTCACAAAGCTGCCAAAGTTCTGCAGTGGATAACTATATCGTGCCCTGACTTTTGCACAGGGGTCCTCAAGTCATTGTGGGTTCAGGAATCAGACAAGCTTGGGCTTCAGTCTTGGCTGCACCACTTAGGAGCTCTGTGGACCTGAAATTTCTTAACCTCCTAAGGGTTTAATTTTCTTATCTATAAAAACACTCTTTGCCTTGCTTAAATCCTTCAAGCTTCCACATCACCTTCAAGAAGTGAAATAGCCTAGTAAGCAAGACTCTTTACAATCTGACTCCAACCCACCTTTCCAACCCATCAACCCCTTGTCACCTCAGGCACCAGGCAAGGCACTTCTTGCTTCCTGAATGTGAGATGCTCCACTGAGTTTCTTTTATGCTTTCTGTCGGTCCTCCCCAGGCAATCAGAAACACTTCCTATGTTCAACAAAAGAAATGAAAACATCTCCTCCTCAGTAAGGCACTTCTAAATGCCTCTGGGCAATCTGTTTCTTCTCCTATGTGCTCTCATCACACTAGGCACAGATCTTCAAACTACTTATTACCCTCGACTACAATTATTTATAATTACTTTGTTTGTTTAGCTTTTTCACCACAAGCATGTAAACTCCTGGAAAGCAGTGACTTCATTTTATTTCAGTGTCCTTACTCTATCTTAAGGGCTCTGCGCCAGCTGTTCCTTTAACCTAGAATATTCCTCCCCCAGCAATACACATAGCTCACTCCCTTCTACCTTCCATCTGTGATCACAAGTCAGCTGCTTGCTCACTTGAACTCCCTATTTAAATGTGCAATCTGGCCTTCCTCCTTCCTTGATCCCCTTGGCCAGGCCCCTTAACCTTTTGTTGTTCTTTTTCAGTCAATACCTTTTAAAATACAAGATAAGTTTACTTATTATTTTGCTTATCAATTATGATTTGTCTCCCTATCTAGAATGTAAGCCTCATGAGGGTGTAGGGAATCTTTGTTACTTACTGATAAACGATGAGGTCCTAGAACTGTGTCTGGCATATAATGAGTATTCAGGAACAATTCGGTGACTACATGAATAAGTGAATTTTTGTATCCCAAAGGGCCTTGAAGTTCAAAAACTATTGATTGATTAAACAAATGAATGAATGCCTGTCCCAAAATTGTTTCAGGTACAAGAAAAAAAAAAAGGAGGATAAAATTAATCTATCAAAAAAATAACTAGCTCCTGTTTTTATTTTCTTTCTCTTGAAAGAGGCATGAACTGGTTCAAATCCCAGCGGAGACCATTCAGTGCTATTTAGCTTCTCCTGATCCTTAGTCACTTCAGTGTAAAATGGGTTCAATAATAATAACTACTTCTTAGGGCTGTTGTTCACAATCAAGAGATTATACTGCAGAAGCCCTTAACCACAAGATGCAACACATTGAAAGTGCTTTGTGGATAGCAGCTGCTATTATGATTGCATTCTCAGTAAGAAGATCCTCTTATTATTACATACTCAGCTCCTCAAGAGCTACCTTTGATAAGAAGAAGCCTGAGGCCAGGGTGGACACAGTCTCATTTTCTGTTCCACAAAGTGTGGACTCATATCTCTAGAACTGACTCAACACCTAGATACTCTGCATAGTAGAGAAGGAGGCAGTTCCACGCATTTTTTTTTTCACATCTACTTTCCTGACTGCCCTTTTTCTTGCATCTAACATACTCCATCTAAACAGAGACCCAAAAGAATCACTAAATTATGTGCCTTCCATGTAACAACATTAAATCAAACTAAAATCTTCTAATTTTAATCAAGCAGTGGTATTTATTCATTCTTTCTTTCACTCGTTCATTCAGTCATCCATTCAAAAGTATTTATAGATGCTGACCCTATGCTAAATACCAAGTATACATTGTAGATAAACTGGACAAGACACCTGCCATTAGAGCTTCCTATCTAATGGGAATAGCAGGCAATAAACAAGCCTACAATTGTAGACTCACAAGCTGTGACAGGTGCTCTGAATGATATAAGCAAGGTGTGATGAAAGATAATAACAGATGTTAAGGATAGACTTAATTAAAATAGGGTGGAGAAGGTTACCTTGAATACAAAGAAATGTAGCATATTATATACTGCTAGATTTGTAGTTGCCCATTTCAAACCAGTTTCTCTGCTTCTCAGCCAGAGTGCCAGTTCTTCAATGACAGTGAAGGGTCTTAAACTGGATCTGCAAATTCTACACTACCTGGCCAGGACTGAACATACTGTAGGTTCATTAAACAGTGTTTACCTAGTTGGATTTTACTGACCTTTAGTATTTCAGGAGAAAAAGGGAAAACGATATTCCTAGAATCTGTAATTTTATGAATGCTATAAAAATTTAAATATAGTATCACTTCTGATGAACTTTTTAGAAACCTCTTAAATTTTTACCTTAATTATTATAGACTAACTTTGTTTCTCATACTAAAAATAGAACCATCATTTCTTCTACTTTTATGATTGTTAGTTATTAAGAGTGTTAAAGAGATTGAACAGAGAGGAATATACTCCAAAAGAAATAAAAAACTTGTCACCTTTGAGAACACTCAAAAACAGTCAACATAATAAAATTAAGTACTTTCCTATGACTATTCTTATTTTTCATAACAGATAGACTTGCATTTATAGTTTATGTTTTATAAAGAAAAGAGACAAGAATCTTGGCATAGTTTGACAATGATTTTAAGATAAATTTATATTTAAAAAAACAAAAAGAACAAAGCCCAAGAAATAGCACAATATGACTGCTGGTACACTCCTTCTTTTCTCTCTTGAGAATAAAGACAAAAACAATTGGGATCTACTGGAAAGAAAAACTGCCTCATACTGTTCATTCATGAGTTTTCAGCTGTAATTAAACATCTAATGCTCCAGATGGCTAAGTATTCAAAATTAGTACATTTCAGCTCCACTAAAACAGTTTATTTTGAAATGTTCAAAATACTATCCAGTAGTGCTTAACAACTAAGCAAGGAAATCTTTCAAAACTCTGCATGTTAGGATATATGTCACATGGAAAAATTTGTGATTCCATACTATTTTCTGACCATTTTCTTCTTTTTTTCCTATTGACCTGTGTAGTAAAAAATCTAAAAAACTAGATGTGAGTGTACTTCTCTTGCACATAATGCCAATCCTACTTTAGGATAGAATCCCTAATCTTTGCCAGGTGAGAATGCAGTCTCTTCTCTCCTAGAGGCAGAGTATGTCCTTGCCTCTTGACTTGGATCTGGTATGTGATTTGTTCTGGCCAATGGACTGTGGGCAGAAGTGACTTTAAGAGCAGCATGGATTTTTGCTTGCACTCTCACTGAGTAGCTGATGCCCCTTCATCCTGTGCCTGAAAATGAATATAAATATACATGCAATGAAACTGATCACAGTCCATATCAAAAAGTCAAGTCCAGCTGGACCTTCAGCTTGAAGCAGAGGGGCCAATTTGGATTCAACCTACATCAGCAGACCCCCATTTGGGCAGCAGATACATGAGCCAGAAGAAATAATTGTTATGTTAAGTGATTAAGTTTGGGGGTAGTTTGTTAGGTATTAATAGCCAACTGATACACTGTGTCACTGCCACATTCTCTGAGGTTGTTAGGAGAAGAAAGCTGAAGGGAGAGAAATTGCAGTCACATAAAGTAAATATCAAAAATTGTTATTTTGAGCATGTTACACCACTCTCAACTAATTTTAAACTTCTTGGGTCTGAAAAATACTTGTTACTAAGCTTTGACACATGAATAGTAGCCACTTGAAATTCTGTTGACTTGGCTTTATTAAAAATTCTTTGGTGTAAGTATTAGTGCAAGCATTTTCTTAAAGCCTTATAGTTGGACATTGTTTTCTTCCCCATATATCCATTACAGGCCAAAAATTTTAGAGAGAGAAATTTTAAATTTTTCTGCTAAATGAAAATTTTGCTTCTGTGTCAATGCATGGTGATTGTTTTGTCAAAAATTCATTCTTTATATTATATGTCACTTTTCTACTGGACACTTTTCACAAATGACTTGAGCATTCAGAACAATATTGTGAGGTAGACTGTTGTCACGTTCAATTTGGTGAGTGGATTCAGAAAGGTTAAATAACATGCTCAAGTCAGCTCAGCTAGGTTGAGTTAGCATTTATACCAGGACCATCTGATTCCAATTCCTACCCCCGCCCCATACTACTATATCTTCCAAGAAACAAAATTATTAACAAAATCACTTAACTTTTACTATTCATCATATCTCACCTAGATACTGCAGGTTGCTTCTTTCTCTGTGTGATTAAATTACTATGAACTGATCATTTTCAGGCTTTCAGCCTACACCAAAAAAAAATGTACTTCACTAAACTCTTGGGATCTGGTGGTCTCATCAACTTTTGTGGTGGCCTATAAATCCAATAATTGACATGGAATTCTAAAGAAGAAACCGCTAAGGAGTTATGAGTAGCAAAGGGTCATGTGCCATGGAAGCAAGTAAAAAGAGGGAGAGAGAGAGACCGAATAGGTGAATAAGATTAAGAAGCCACCTGCCTCTTCAGTTTAAGAATTAAAAAGTTGAACTAGAACATTTGGACAGGAAAGGACATAAACGGTTGTTAGAAATGTAGAACAAAAGCAGAAATTCTGGAATGGAAAGAAGTTTTGTTTGAGTAGTTAGGGCCTACCTGGGGGGTTGGGTGGAAGAAAGAGCAAAAGAAGGACCTGGATGTTGGGAAGAATCACATGGGCGCAAGTGCTAAACTAGAAGAGAGTTCCTGGTCTGACAGTGAGTGCTCACTGGAACACCATCAGGACAAGAATCCAGGCTTTTATTACTTGGTCATTATTAATTCATTGGTTCTGCTGCACATCTTCTGGGGACTCAACCACCCTGTGCCTGCGCTTTGTCCTTTCTCTGCATCTGCTGTTTCTCACTATCTCTGCCTCATTCTGTACAGATGTGTGTGCCTCTCCAGGCAAACTCCACATGTGTGGTCACTACAAAGGATGGTCAGGAGGACCATACACACATTATAGGCGAAGGCAGAAAGGAGGCATCCCTCATGGATCTACTTCATATAGAGACAGGGAACCACAGTAGGGTAGATAACAGGATATATTCCTTTGTGAAAGAGGCATGGATATAAGAAATATTGAAAATCAGATTGGAAAGAGCATTGCATCAGAGGTTATTTAGCTCAACATCCTCATTTTATTAATTGTGACAGAATTAAAAGGGGGAAAATTCAAAGTGTGAAACATCACTTTGAAATGTTACTTTTAAAATAATAGCTTGAGACCCTTAGAGTAAATCAATGAACTAAACACATCTTACATTACTCACAGGATAGTAGTAAACAATTTTAATTATATTAAGTCAGATTTGATGTGATTTTCTAATAAAGCAAATTTTTGCTTAGAGCGGCTATGCATTAAATCCATTAAATATGTGAAAATGCTGTGCATTTGGGAAAAATTAATTTGAAGTTTGTCATATTACTTTCCTTTGTTTTGACTTTCGCTATTCATTTACATTTAAAAATAGTGCTTCAAGGATGATGAGCTCTTACAGTGCTCAGGTAATTTAATCTGCAACTATATTTTTAAAGTAAGATAATCTCATTTGTGTTATTAACAGACTATTGATTTAAATTTAAACACCTTGGGCTCAAGTCTCCAATCAATCTTACAAAAAAAGACACATGGGAGAATAACTATTCTATGCTAATACAATCCTTTGTTTGCCCCTGCTTTCTAACGTATATTTTTTTTTTACTCTGAGCAGTTTCAAATCTTCTCTAGGAGTAAGAAGGGTATAAATCCATAAATAGAGTCACCGCCAGTCATTTATTAGTCAATAGGGAAATTGTCACAGGACTGTGCTTATTGGTATGGCCAGAACAGTTCTGCTGGTTAGGATTTGGAATGAAATGTAAAAACACCACTCATTTCACAAACTTAAAAAAGAATACAAATAAGTTATAATACCTGAGAGATTCTTAATCTAAAAAGAAAAGAATGTCAAATATGCCTTTCCTGTTTTCACTCAAAATTCTACAGATTTGAGTGGACTTTCTGGGTCATCCAACCCTAGTCCTCCAGCTGATGCTGGAAGGCCCTAAATTCTACACTCAATCTCTAGGTGAATATGTCTAGTTAGAGACCCTGAGCACAGCTAAGGCAGAATATACTATCATTGTCTGACTCTGATCTTTACAAGTTCCTTCCAACAGTGGGTCAAAATCATTCTCCTGTGAGTTACCATCCATTTGTAAGATGAGTCAAATTTCTCTTTTGCAACCTAAAACACAAAGATGCATGTCTGCCATCAGATACCTCCTACCTTAAGATGAGTTCTGACATAAAAGAGAGGGACGTTTAAGTCTAATGAGCTGAATCATCTATTAACTACCATTACTTTAGGGAAACAAACTTCTCAGCCTCTTTTTTTTTCTTTTTCTATTTTTCTCTTTTCCCATGTAACAAAACTACACAAAACATATTGAGGCACGAAAGGAACCGAAATTTTACCACCCTGAAGCTGCTTTTTGGTATTCTGATTTTAAGCTGTTAAGAAATAAGCTGCAAAAGAACCTTGGGCCTTACTCCCTTTTCCTGCTTAAGAGATTCAGATAAATCTACTTCAAGATGGAGATCTTAGAATGCTGCCTCAGCCTAATTCAAATTAAGTATAGTAAATAAGAGGACATCAGGCAGGTTCCTGTTAGCTAGATACCTCATGACCCATTGTGTCCCAGAAAAAATCTTCCTGCCCTATATGTTCCACCCTCCTTCAACTACCTGTGAATCACCATTCTCACTTCTGAAACCTAAAACCCTGCCTCACCTTTTTCTCTTTTGTCCAAAAAATCTTATATACTCAATGTTGCTTCATTGTTTTTATAATTTTCATGCTTATGTGAATTCCCTATGTGCATGTATTAAAACGTTTTTCTCCTGTTAATCTGTCTCTGTTATTTGATTATTAGCCCAGGTAGAAAATTTTAAAGGTGAGAGAGGAAGTATTAATTTTTTTCAGCCCCTCACAGACAGAAAGTTTCTACAAATGACCTCTGGTCATTTATCTCAGTACCTTGTTATAAGAAGGGCATTCTTCTCTTTGAACCTTGACCTTAGAATTAAAAGTCAGACCATTTAGACTTTATCTTTTAGAGTTGTTCTGCAACGTGGTAGCCACACATAGCTATTGACCATTTACAGCAGAGTCAGTGTGACTGAAGAACTGAATTTTTAATTTGAACTTTAAGTTTAAAACTTAAAACAATGTAAACTATGTTTCCATTAAATATTGCTTTGTTGTTTTGGTGGATTATGTTTTACCTTAACAAGTATATTACGGAAGATATAATTGAATTGTAGTGCTGTTTCTGGACTAAGTGTTATTTCTAATGTATACATAAATCTATGATCAATCTAACAGTAGGTGTCAATGATTTGATTCATTTTGAATGATTTTTCTCTAAGCACAGAGAATATTATATGTTTATTTGATTATTTTATATGAGCAGCAGAAATTATAGTGATACCTATAGAAGTCATACTTGATAATTAAATTAAAATACTTATTTTAATCGTAATAAATTCTATTTCTGGTATAAAAAGTAAGTAAGGACAAATTTTTAGATTTAAAATAAAGGTATACTACTCATGCAGAATCAAGTAGAAATTAGAAGCTAGTATTATGACCATATGGTAATAAGAAAATAAAAGAGAGAATGGAAGATGTCAGAGTTTTCACAAAGAATGACAACTGCAATTTCCTGCAGCAGAGCAATATGAAAAAAGCTGCTACTCTGTTGTGTAAAAACAAAATTATACAAAATTAAGTAGGCAAGGTTAAATACATATTCAGCAAATATATTGTGAATTTGATAAGAATTTTAAAGTCAAAAAGTATTCAGTGAAATTAGTTTATAGAAATCAGATTTAATATCCAATAAAATGTTAAATAATTTTTCAGTGGAATCTGAGTTTGTAACTCTGGTTTAGCTCCTACACAAAACAGAACACCATTTTTAGATGGAGATGTGGTAAAATAAGTTATTATTTCAGTTATTGAAATTTTATTCAAAAATTATAAGGAAAACATTTTAATGATGCTTTTCAAAAAAGTGAAACATCTTAATTTAAGCCACTAAATGACTGCACATAAAATCTTCCTAACAATACTGAAGATTAATTGATTCAAACTTTGAAAGTTGCAAACATTTTTTATTAGTATTACTTTAGTTGTATGCTACAAGTCACCCCCTTATTACTACTTCAGTTATTGTTTGTCTCAAAGGACTCCCAAAATTACACAGAAATTTTGCCAATTCCTGGTCTAAAAAACTAAATAATGAAATAGTATTTTTGATTCTTTTATAACTATAGAAAATTTTAGCTATATATAAAAAAAATATTAGTTATTATTAAGACAAACATTGCTCTAACAATATTAGGTCAAAAGAATCTAGATTCACTGAAATTTTAAAACCAGAGACTGATGTTTCCTCTATTGTGTACTGAAGTATAACACATATTAGAAGTATCTATGATCAGTTTTCTGAGGCACACTTCATGATATAGAGTTCTTAAAATCATTATGTAAATAGTAAATTCTATTAAAAAAATAACCCACTTGTGACACAGTTAAAGAAACAGAAGACAATTAAATGATCTTGTAATCTTTACAAATACTTGCCAGTTGAATTGTGGAAGAGTTTTACAAAGATTTACTATGTTAACTCTAATTCAAGATTTTCTCAAAACAAAAGAAATGCTTGTCAAAGACAAAAAAAAAATTATAGTATGATTCATGCCACAAAAAAAATGACAGTGTGATTTATGTTTTCTCACTGATGTGACGCTGCATATAAATTAGCTAAATTTGATGCTGTGAGGAAAGTCAAAACTCATTTGTGACCTAGCAATATAGTAAGGGAATTTATGTTGAACTAAAACTTTTCATAAAAAAATTCAATAATAATTATATTGCAATTATTCCTAATATGAATTAATAGTTCAAAGATTTTAATTATAACCAACAGTGTTATGTGAATTGCTGCCACAGCTAAAAGAAAAAGTTAAATAATGTTTGATTAATTGTGATAAACATAAAGATGTCTTTCAATCTATACAATACCACTTTGAATTTGATAGCAATAATACTGAGTTGTCATAAGAGTTGGTGAATTTACTTAACTTGGACATAGTTTTTAAACTATATCAAATCCCTTCTTAAAAAAGATGAACCAATTTTGTCAAATAGAAGCAAATATTAAAAGAAAATGACAATGACTTTTTGGTAACTTTCAATTATTGGAAAACTTTTGGGTATGTTTAGAGTTACTTGCGTATGTGAACCTACTTCAATTATAAATTTCACAAAATCTGTGTATAGAACAAGACTTCTGTTGAAAATTTAACATCCAAATTGAGATGTAGTATAAGCATAAATTATATAGCAGATTTTGAATATTATTAAAACAAAGTGAAAAATATGTTATAATATTTTATGTTAATTATGAATTGAAACAATATTTTTAAATATATGGGTTAAACAATATATATATGAATTAATTAAATTAAATAGCAGTGAATCTATACTGTTACACATAAATGATGCTTTTATTTTCACTAAATAAATGAAAAATAAATTTCCCACACAGAATCCCCAGATAATTCCCCTAAAGGAAGTAGAGCATAATTCCCGTCCCTTCAGTTTTCCTTCTAAAGAGCAAAGTATGGAAAGGGCTGGGATGAATAACTTTACAATGGAGAAACCTGACAAACGCTATCTCAGCCAGGTGCTATCAAGGTTAACGATTTCTGTGGTAAGTAATATTGATAGCACGTACCTTTGATATGATGTGATAACAATGGCAATGTACTTTAGTGATCCTCCTCTTAAACTCTCCTAATCTCTATACGTGTGTGCTTGAATACCACCACCAAGCAATTAATTCAATTAGATTTGAATACTATCTACCTGGAGATAGCATCATATCACACAGGTTAATTAAGGGTTCAGTCCTACAAAACTGACCCCTCCTCCATCCCCACTTGAGCTGCCTGATTGTCAGTGTGCATTTGACCCACCAGCTATTGATCAGAAGTTCCAGCAACCCCTTTCATGGGTTTAATTAATTTGCTAGAGTTGCTGACAGAACTCAGAGAAACATTTTACTTACTAGGTTACCCATTTGTTAAAAAGTATGTTAAAGGACAGGAATGGACAGATAGATGCTTCTTTTTCCATGGAGTTTGGGGCCTACACATGGAGGGCTAGAAGCTCTCTTAAACTACCTCCCTTCTGATATTTTTGGAGGCTCATTTCATAGGCATGCCTGAGTAAATCACTGACCATTTACAATCGGTTCAACCTCCAGCCCCTGTCCCCTCTCCAAACATTGAGAGTGGAACTGAAAGTCCCAACCATCCAGTCACATGGCTGTTTCCACGGGCAACCAGGCCCCATCCTTAGGTGCTTTCAAAATTCACCTCACTAACATAATCTCAGGTGTGGTTGAAAGGGGTTTGTTATGAACATCAAGGTACCTTTATTGCTTTCATCATTTAGGAAATTACAACAGTTTTAGGAGCTCTATGGCAGAAATGGGGACAAAGACCAAATATTATTTCTTACAATAAATCACAATATCACAAGCCCTGTATAATCATGAGAAAAACATCAGACAAACTTCAATTCAGGGACCTTCTGCAAAACACCTGACCAGTATCTTCAAAACTGTCAAAGTCATCAAAGCAAAGAAAGTATGAGAAAATGTCACAGTCAAAAAGGAAGCTAAGGAGACATCATGGATATTTTCCTGAATGGGCTCCTAGAACAGAAAAGGGGCATTAGGTAAAAACAAACGGAATCTGAATAAAGTATGCACATTAGTTAACGATAATGTATCGGTGTGGATTTATTATTTGTGAAAAATATATCATACTAAGATGTTAAGGCTAGGAAAAATTGGGCATGGGGTGTATGGGAATCTGTACTATAGTCAGCTTTTCTGTAAAACCTATAACTATTTTAAAATTAGAATGTAACTACAAAAATTTAATTTGACCTATTTCTTTTTATTTTTTTAATGCAGCTTCTAACATTGTTTAAATTCCACATACGGCTCACATTACAATCCTATTGTAAAGCACTCACTGCTCTAAAGAATGGAGCTGTTTGGAGCAAACAGCAGAGAACCTGTTGTCTGGAAACCTCTAGTTTGAAGCCTGCCTTTGCCTCTTACCACACATATCACCACCCTCTTAACCCAAGATCCTCACATGTATGATGAGAATAAAAGGGTTATTCCAAAGGTTACACAGGTGGTTTATTAGAAGGAAACTAGCACAGTTCCTGGCCTATAATGAACCAGCACTTTTTGACTGTTAACGTGCTGGATTCTTGCTCTTGCAAAAGGAGGCAAATAATTGCAATGCAGTATGCAGCTCTGGGGAATTGCAGAGAGAGGTATGGCTTTCAGGAAGTCTTCCCAGAAAGAACAGCATCTAACTTGCATCTTCAAAGATCAAACAGGGGCTGCCACACAGGCTCAGAAAAACTTTGATTAGCATACGGATATCTTCAGTCTAAATGCTGAACATGTAATACAGACTTATTTTTTCCTCCTATCTTTCAGGCTTGGTTCCCAAACTCTTGGCTACTACTTTCTCTGCAATCAAGTTACTTAGTTCTCCTTGTGTCACCATTGAGGCCAACTGAAGTTCAGTGTTGGTGTTGCCCCAAAGGCCAGGGGTTAGGGCGAGGGATAATGGTACAGAAGTATTTTACCTCGGTTCTTCCTCATTGATGCAGTGAAGAATCACAGGTCAGTGAGATTAGAAAAGATTTATTATACATATATTTTAGAAAGACAAAGAATGCCCCAAAGAGGCACAGGTCCCAGTGAAGAGCTGTAACACTGTAACCACAACCATAACAGCCAACACAAAAGCCATTAAAATGCCACACAGAGGGGCCCAGAAGTGGAATGTCTGCCATTGTATTTGGGGCATGATGGGTAGTTCCAAAGGCATTCCTAGGTGATTGGCAAGTGAGGTCATTCTGAGTGACACTTGACTGCTATGTAACTCTTTGCCTAGTGCTCATGCGCATACTCAGAATTCTACTACCACTGGGTTGTTCTTTGAGAGGTCTCTAGGCTGGACCCTTAATCCTTTGTACCCCTGTCATTCAAGTCTGACTAGCTACCTAATACTTGTATTTGACTTAACTTAGGCTATACAAAACTGGCACTCCAAAAGTTCCACATTTTATAATTTAATTTCTATATCACATTCATAAAATTATTTTTGCCTGGAGCCAAAATAAGTATAATTTCAATGCATAGGTATAAAGAGGCTTAGTTATCAGACACTAATCTATTCATGTAATACTTAAATTTGTTCAAGTTTAGCCATTCTCCTAAGAAATATGGCCCATGGTTTTCTTCCCAGCAGGACATGGACAATTCATTCCATTTCCAATAGAATGCTTCAGGGATGACAATCTCGTTGTCTGAAGTACTGCCTTCTGGCCATCCATTCACCTTTTATTCTGCCCACTCCCTCTTTCACATCATGGATGTTGTGCCGACCACATGTCAAGTACCAATGACACATTGTTCTGCACGTATGTGTTTTCATGTCTATTTCATATGTGTTTGCCACATGTTCCAAATAAGATGTGAATAACTTAAGGACCTGATTTGTGGCTCCTCTCTCTTCCTCAGTCATCTTTCCTTCTGGCCCTATTTCCTACTCCAGTCACACCCTGCACACATGCCTATCAGCACCACCAATGGCCCCACACAGCATAATTCCTACCTTGAAGAGGAAAAACGATGTGTTTTAAACTCAGTTGCAGATAAAAGAGGAAAGGAGTGAACTATAAGATCACTTCCTTTTTTTCCAAATAGAAAATACCAGGCTTCCTACTCTCACCTTCCTGCTGATTCTAGACTACGATTTCTGTTGTACTTTTAAAGTCAAATCCAGTTTTCAGTAATTGTAATTAAATTCAGGCTTATCTCTTGGCAAACTATCCTTCTTTATTTGATAAATCACAAAAAGTTTCTCCTAAACATTGCCCAAGCTGAGTTTACCAGTCTTGGAAAAGAAAGTTACATTCTCAATCACAGGAAATGAGGTTCATGAGGGGTTTCAGGATCACCCCGTCCAACACCTGCCAAGGTACAAAACCTTGCCATTGTTTTATGCAAGCACAAGTGAGGGCCGGGGTAAGTTCAAGGAGTGGATCAACAAAGCTGAACTGGCAGTTGATTTTAATTTGACACAAACCAGATCTCAGGTACTGAAAGCTATTTAACTTAATTACTCTTCCAGTATGAAGCAAAATGGGAAACTGAGCACCATAATCAGTGCCAGAGTTCTTGACTAATCTGATTGTTAAAGCTGGAAAAGTAATCAGTTATGGTGGGGGGAAGGGTGTTACTTGCTTTCCTTCCTACTAACTTGGTTGTTATTCTGAGGAATGCCTTTAATTATAGAGAGAACTCAGTTATTTGCTTTCTAGTAAGCTGGCTCTTTTTTGGTTATTCCTACCAGTGCCTTTCCTTTACTGAAAAACAGAGCCTGTTTACAACTAAACCACATCTTCTGGCTTTTTCAGGGCTTTCTCCCTCACCAAAGGAAAGCAAGGTAGTGTGATGCAAATACTCCACAGTAGGCTACCTTTGCCAAACAGGGACCTATTTTCAACTGCATGCAAACTAGAACTCTCCAAAGACCTGTGAACTGTAAATAACTCAGGCTATGAAAGGGGTCAGCTTGGTTTAATTTAGAGTTCCACAGAGCTTTTCTATAGAAATTCAAACACCGGTGAACAAAACCCTCCGGGGCCTTTAAAAAAAAATTCCAGGGCCAGCACCTCTATTTACTCTTTAGACTCCTGCCTGTCTGGTGGAGGTCTGCTCTTAAAAGCTAATCAGTTCTTCTACGGTCGCTGCTGTGGCTCCCCAAGGCAGGCTGCCTCCTCAGCATAGCCCCTGCATTGAGCTGCTCGAATACAGTGCTGACTGGGAAAATGGTAGGAGAAGCATTTGCAGAAAAAGCAGCGCTGAGGTTAATGCTGAGGTCAGGACGAGGCTGGGGACCTGCAGAGGGGTGCTGGGCTGGGCTGAGCTGAGCCAACCTCACCCGTCAGTCACCCTACACAGCTCACTTCTGCAGTGGAGAATAGCTCCCAGTCCTGTCCCAGCACACAGCTGTTCACCAGAGTCACCTGAGAAATATCTTCATTGCCTTCTCTTATAAACTACTATATCTTCAATTCTACAGTGGCCAGAAAAGTCAAAAGGAATACTGAGCATCTTTACTTTCCGTCTGTCTCGTTTTCAGAAGTCATTGATGGGGAGATCCAGAATCCCAAAGGATCCCAAAGGAAAGTGGTCCAAATGGATAGATGTTGGGACCAGAAAGGACACTGCATCCTAATAAAGTCTCCTCAAGCTGTAGAAAGAATTTTAAGTTCTAAACTCTTACTTTCGCTATGCTCAAAAAATATCTTAAACTGTGGCAAAAAAGATTTGAATTAGCTCTTAGGAGGGACTTTTTTACAGCAAGAATGTGAGGCATGGAATACTAAATAAGAGCTTAACATGCTTTGCTCTAAAGATATTTAAGAGAGAGCAGAGATTTTGAATTTTTTCCTGAGGTTATAAGAACAGTTCTTTGAACCAGATGACTCCTCAAAAGTGGCAAACTTTGCAAGATTTATTGGTAAAGACAGCTGCCTACTCTGGCAAGGCAAATGAAAAATATCCTGGCATACACCATAAAGCAAGTTAATACCCCATTATGATCACAACCTAGAACAGCTCTCCCATAAAAGAAAGTTAAACTCTTTGGTGTACATGGTTTAATTCCATGATCTTCCTTTATTGATTTATACTGCAAAGACATACCTTGACAGGTTTCTGAGCATCAGTGCTGATTTACCCAGCCAGAGCAATAGGTCCTGTATAGTTCAAAAGCAGTGTAATCTTCTCCCTGATCAGGCATGTCTGCTGGGTTGACTTCAATCGTGGACAACCGAGCCTTTGTGGTTGGATATCAGAGGCCCTAGAAAAGCTGTCTGCCTCAAACATCTGCTCTCTCCAACCACAAAACACTGCAGCACCAGATTTTTAAAAAGGTCCACCTTTGAACCAGTCTTTGGTTAAGACATTATATCTGCAGTTATATGAATCTGTTGCCTGGCAAGGGAATTATTTAATCTGTGAGTAACTATCTGTTTGCACATATCCACACTTTGCAGAGATGGTGAATACCTAGGCTACAGAGTTACCTAGGGGCTAAGGGAATTCAAAGCCCTGAGAGCACTGAACTGGGAAGGTGGTGGATGTGGGGGGTGGGTGGGGGTGAGATGAGAGAGAGAAAGAGAAAGAACAAGAATACCAAGAAGGAATAGGAAGACTGAAGACTGAGGAGGACTATGGATGTGAGGCAGCACTATAAAAGACAAACATGCCACGTTGTAGTTTTCTTTTGTTAAGGGTAGGTAGTCTTGGCCAGATGCACCCTGCTCTGCCATGCACTCACTTTGAATTTGACACTAGAAGATGAGGACTTGGACCTGAGGTGCTAGAAGGCGAACCTGGACTGGCCACAAGAAAAGCTATAGCAGTGCAGGCTCCCTGGCAAGGTAGAGAGGCAAGGTCAAACGTTTCTCTAAGGAGAATGACAGAAATCTGTCACCAGGGAGACTGAACCAAAAAAGAAGCTCCAAAAAGCAGCTGTTTTGTTACTATGAAATGCACAGCTCTGCACATATGATGCCTGAGCCAGCCCACACAAAAATGAGTGCACTGACAGGAATGTACACATATGTATGTATATATTTACAGTAATGCACTGAATAACTTGATAGCTATGTGTGCAATCAGCTGCCTCTTTTTCTTATAAAGAACCAAGGAATACATAGAGTGAAAATTTGAAAAGCTGAGTTCTAAATCACTTCTGGAAACATCTCATCTCAGTATTTCCATGATTCCCTTCTCTTGGTAAGTTCGACTTCCTTCATCCAGTTTCACAGCCCTTGGATTTGATTTCTAGGTGTAAAGGCTGCCAAATGCCAGCATTTGAGCTCTGTTTACCTTGGTCTCACTGTATTGGCATCCCACCACACTGGCGAGAGTCTGAGCCAAGGAGGGAAAACCAGAGACTCTGAGACCTGGCCACACTTGCTTTACAGACCCCTAATGAGAGCTTGCAGAGCCTGGCCGCCAGGAGCAGGTGAGTCAGACTCACTCGGCGGTTAGCCGCGTGCCTGAATTAAGTAACCCTCTTGAGGACCCAAAGTGACTGAATGCCAGATCTCGGTGCTTACATTTTATCCAAGAGACTACTTTGGCTCTCAAGCCTAATCTCACTTGTAGCTTGATGTGAACCAGCTTCTTTCTTAAATGCCATTTATTTTGAATGTGCATCCCACTCCCAATTTCTTTCAATTGCAAGTTATACACCGTTCCATATCTGTCATTGACTTTGCTTTCCCCCATTCTCACCCACTTATGCTGTTCCAGCTTACATGTTTGCCCCTTAAGCCAAAAGCACTGACATTTCCAAGTAAGTTCTTTTGATTTTAGATTCTCCTCCCTCTATAATGAGTTGACCTTATAGAATTCTTGACCACTACAAGATAGATACTTTCCCATCTCCGTTCCTCTGCAAGTAAACAGAATAAAATGGAGTGGGAAGGCAAATCAAGATTATTTGTAAATGTAAAGGAAATGAAGTACAGCCGAGCGAGGTAACCTTAAGTAGAACAGAGTAGAAGTATTAGAGAAGAGAAAATGGGAATGAAGGAAAGTAATGAAATGTAGAGAAGAGTAATCAGCTAAGCCAATGAAACGATTAGACCAAGGTAGATCATATAAAAATAAACATAAACAAAATCTTAGCCTAAGCAATAGTCACTGGATTTATTTAGTTCTGGGAAGCTGTCATTTACCGCAAAGGACCAAAAATAAAACAAAACAAAACAAAAATGTGTGGAAATAAAAGACTTAGCTGAAAGGCTTGAGAAAAATAAAATTTCCTAAATGTCAAGAAAAAGAGGAAATGAAATGGTCTGAAGTCCATCAGCGGGAAAATCCATGACGGATAAAGACTGGGAAAATGTTTGGATATGTTCCAGTGATGTAACAGTCATCCAAACTTTCACTGGACACAGCTTCTCTATAAGAAATTCTTTGCAGTTCATTCATCACTCATTAAAAGTGCACCAAATGAGCCTTAAAGAGAGATAGATGACCTTTCATATTTTTTCATGAATAATGTTAGTAATGGTATCTTTTATCTTCACAGAACTGCTCAGGGCCTCACATAATTTCCAACCCTCTCTGCCCTTAGAGAATAAAGTGTGAGGCCCTATGGCGGGAGCACTGAGAATGCTAAGCATTCATTTACGATTTAATTTTACCAGAGCACCAAGTCCTTACAAGTTGGTGTCTACTATAAAATCTATTTGGTAAGTCAGCATGTTGCTAAATTCTTATTTTAAGCTTTAGCACAGCTGTGGCATAGACATAAAAATATAACTTCTTAAACTGTAGGAGTAAAGACCATGCCCCTATTGAGAAATAGTTCAAGAGGCTAAAATTTTTTCCCCTGCAGTATCAGAGTACTGCCAGTAAAATGAAACATCAGTTACTAAACAAGATTCTTGGAACCTGACAATGAATAAACGGAATTTTAAAAGTGGTGAAAGGGCATAACTCAGATGATTATGAAGCTCTGGACAATACAATGCTACATAGATACTAAATATTGATACTGTAATGGAATTTCAAGTTAATTTCAAGTTCAGATATAGAATTCGTTTAGGCTATATTTGAAATTCCCTTTCTGATTAGTTTTCAATAAAGTTCCTTTCTCTTAATCTAAGCAAAAGAAAGAACTTAGAAAAGGTTTGATTGTTGTTAGTTTTACTATTAAACTGAAGGTGAAAAGTGAAGTCTGGACCTTAAAATTTCAAAATCCTATTATAATTGACCTTTGTCTTTTAATGCAGAGATAACATCTTCCTTCTACATCGTTTGAGTGCTTATCTTCAGTTTATCAACATAAATGCATCTGTATTACTGAGCTTGTTATGGCTGAGAAGATTCCATCCATAAACAAAGTATATATATTTTTGTCACTGACTCAATAGTAAAAGACTGCTTTTGTCACACATACATTCTAGTAAGAGAAGATGAACAATAAACATATATATATATTATGCTAAGTAGTGCTAAGTACTAAGAAGAAACATAAAGTAAAGTATAAAGAGATAGAGAGAGATGAGAGACTGATTTTTTTAAAAGTGTAGTCAAGGAAGTCCTCTTTAATAAGGTTGTATTTGAGCAGAGAAGTGAATAAAGAAAGAAAACTTGTCATGAAAATATATAGGCGAAAAACATTTCAGAAAGGACTGGTAAATGAAAAGGCTCTGAGATAGAGGCATATGTGGCATAGGTTACAAAATAGGAAGAAAGCTAGTGGGACCAGCTGGAGAAGACAGAGTGGAAAGGAGAGTGGAAGGAGGTAAATGAGAAAGATGGTGCAGGGCCATACTGTGTATGACTGTAGGTCATTACTAGACGGCCTCAATTATAAGAATGCTATTTAGAAAAAAGACAAAGAAGAAAGCGGTCAGCAAGCCCTGGAAATCATGTAAGTAAATAAGGATGGAGACTTGCCCTGTGACAGAGCTAGTAAGAGATGGTTGAATCCTAGAAACATTTCAAAAATAGAGCAGTCTGAACTTCCTAATAGATTGGATGTGGGATGTGAGAGAAATAAACTAGTCATGAAACCTCTTTGGGTTTTGGCAAAAGGAACTTGATAAATGGAGTTATCTTTTAATGAGAGGGCCAATTTTATTCTACAAACTCAGATGGTCAAGGGATATGTGGCATTCTCCTCAATTTATATACAATTCTCCTCTGGTATGGTTCCCCCTTTCAGCCATTTTCTTTTTCCTCCCTCACCTTTTTTAACAAGGCCCACCCTTAAGGTAAAGACCAGAACTGACCTGGAGGAAGGAAAACACCTCATTCAGGCTGACTAAAAGCCAGAGAATTGTGGGACTGAAGATGCTTTCCCTCACCCACATCTCTCTACCACGTTGGTAGAGCTTCCTTATCAGAACATAGAATTACACCTAAAAGAATTCCAAGACCCAGACTCTATTTCATGTATCTCTAGGGATACCCAAAGAAAACAGAGAAGACAAAACCAAGGACACTAGGGACAATTTTAGCCTCTGACACCACAGCTATAGTAAACAATTAACACATCCTAACTCCTAGCCAGAGTATGGCTATCTTTCAACGGAAAATTACGAGACATGCTAAATGGCAAAAAAACACATTTGGAAGAGTCAGAGCTAGCATCAGAACCAGACTCAGATATGGCAGAGATTTCAAAACATACTACAAAGCTATAGTAACCAAAACAGCATGAAATAGGGATAAAAACATATATGTAGATCAAGGGAACAAAAGAGAGGGCTCAGAAATAAACCCACACATTGATGATCAACTGATTCTCCACAAAAGTGCCAAAACATACAACCGAGGAAGGATACTCTCAATAAATGGTGTTAAGAAAATTGGTTGTCCACATACAGAAGAATGAAAGTGGACCATTATCTCAGTTCATATGCAAAGTTAAAAGCAAAATGAATTAAAGACTTGAATATAAGACCTGAAACCATAAAACTATTAGAATGAAACAGGGGAAAAGCTTCTTGACATTGGTCTGGGCAATGCTTTTTTTGGATATGACCCCAAAAGCATAGGCAACAAAAGCAAAAATAGACAAATGGTGTTTTATCAGACTAAAAATATTCTGCAAAGGAAACAATAAACAGTGTAGAGACAACCTATGAAATAGGAAAAAAATACTTACAAACCACCTATCTGGTAAGGGGTTAATAAGCCAAAATGTATAACGAATTCAAACAACTCAATAGCAAGAAAACAAATAGCCTAATTTTAAAAATGTGCAAAGGATCTGGATAGACATTCCTCCAAAGAGGACATACAGATGGCCAACAAATATATGAAAAGATGCTCAACATTACTGATCATCAGGGAAATGCTAATCAAAACATAGTGAGATATCACTTCATACCTGTTAGAATGGCTATTATCAAAGAGACAAAAGAAAAGTGTTAGTGAAGATGTGGAGAAAAGGAAACACTTGTACACTATTCGTAGAAACGTAAACTGGCATAGCCATTATGGGAAATAGTATAAAGATTCCTCAAATAATTAAAAATAAAATTACCATATGATCCAGCAATCTCACTTTTGGATATTTATCTGAAAAAAATAAAATCAGTATCTCAAAGAGCCATGTACACTCCCACGATCATGGTAACATTATTTATAATAGCAAGACATAAAAACAAAGTGTCCATCAATGGATGAATGGATAAAGACGTTGTTTACTATGCATACAATGGAATATTATTCAGCCACGAGAAAGAAGGAAATCCTGCCATTTGCAACAGCATGGATGAACCTGGAGGACATTATTGAAGTGAAATAAGCCAAGCAGAGAAAGACAAATACTATATGATCTCAATAATACGTGGAATCTAAAAAACAAGCAAACAAAAAACAAACAAAAAAACAAACAAAAAAGTTGAGTTCATAAAAGCAGTCTGTAGAACAGTGGTTATCAGGGCCTGGGAAATTGGGAGAAATGGGAAGATGTTGGTCACAAGGTACAAAGTTACACAAGCAGGATGTATACCTCTAGAGATTTAATGTACACGCATGATGACTATAATTATACTATGTATTGAACACTGGAAATATGCTAAGAAAATAGATTTCAGGTGCATTTATCACCAAAAAAAATGGTAGCTAAGTGAGGAGAGATGTTAATTAGCTGGACTATAATAATCCTTTCACTGTATGTATAACAAATCATGTTTTACATCTTAAATATATGGGGTTTTTATTATTTTAAAAAAGAGAATAATGTGGAGAAGGTCACAGTTGAAACTAGACGTATTGAGCAAGGGAGACAAAGAAAGGGTGAATTTCAAGGTAATTTCAACAATGTCAGTTCTCTGTCCCTTTACAAAATCAGCAGAGTCTCAGTGCAATAAGCATATAGGCTAGATGAAAAGGGAGTGTGTCTCATAAAACAAAGAAAGGTGGATCACAGAAGAGTGAGAGAAAGCACAAGTACAGCATCAACAGAGCACTGGAAATGCACCATTTTGAGGAAGTTTGAGAACAAGATTCACCCCAACATAATTCCTTATCTGTAGTGATCTATAGTCATAGGCACTGATTCACACACCCAGGATCGAAAATTTGGCCTTAAGGAAACAGTAGAGGCGGGGGAGTAGTTGGTTTTATGCACCAACAGCTTAAATGGAGTGTTTTAAAATAAACATTCCACTGTTAATATAATACTTGTAGATCATTGGGTGATAAATTATTATTTGCTACCTCAGTACTTTCTACATAGTTAATTACATGAGTCAGTTGTGAAAACGTACCCTACCTCAGATATTAAGCAAAACTTTAGTGATGTTCATATTGTCTGAAGTTCATTGCTGCAGAAAATAATCAATACAGAAACAGTCCTAACTACACTGCATGAACATAAATCCTTGGGTTTTAGTGATTTGTTCTAACTCTACAATGGGGGTTACAGGTTTCTGCTCCCCATAGATCACTTCCATTTAATATTTTTCTACCAAATTCAAACAGAAAATTATATATAAATCAACTTCATTAGACAGCTGAGATCTAGAGATCTAGGAGCATTGATTGGGGTGAAGGGAAAAGCAACACTTACATAATATAATTGCATTTCTGACTTTCAATATATAGAAGTCATTTCTTGGTTTAGCAAGAACATTACCATTTATAGAACAAAGGAACCTTTTTCTTAATAAGGAATAAGGTAGCAAGCATAGTGTAGCAGAACAATCTCTGGACTAGGAATTAGAAGAACTTTGTTCTAATTCAATCGAGCACCATGTCATTGAGGAAGGTGCTCAGCCAATTTGAGCCTCATTTTCCTTCTTTGTAGGATAAACATGATTACACCTGCCTTGTATATTTCATATTATAATCAACTGAAATAGTGTATATGAAAATGTTTGGGAAACTATAAATTATAACTGATATTTTTATATTCTGTAATACATTCTGGATCCAATTTTTTAAATTATGAAACCACAATGAACCTACAAGTTATTATTCAAGTTATTATTTTGTATAGTTTTTCACACTGTGAATGTAGGCCATGGCAAGATTCAACATATCACACATGATTGGCAGATAAATTCCCCAGCATTTGAAATATAGTCATTTAAGCTGCACTTAAAGAAAACCATATTTTGAGGTATTTTTTTCCTTTCAAAGAAGACATCTAAAATGGCCTTAGAAAACACAGAAAGCAGGGTGCAAATAGAGGTGTAACAGTAGAAAAATTGTTTCAGATTTCTACTTCATAGGACTCTAATATCATGTAGTGAAATCATAAGTAGTGAAAATATTTTCTCTAGCTATCTACACTGCTATAAAGACACAGTCAAATATATCTTTATCTTGTTTGATAGCACTTGGTAAATATTGTTCACTTAAAAGACACTATATATTACTCACTGCCACATAGGAAAAAAAGTCAGCCTTTATAACTATGAAGTAATCAAAGGCTATATTAAAAACTTGGAGGCCACAGTCATAAAATGTGATTTAACTGAGGATTTTATGATATGCTCATGAACAAGTACATCATACTCTTTACGTTTATCTCTGAAAACTTCTGATTTCACAACCCATCGCCCAGAAATGAGCAGCTATAATGAATCCCTAATACAGATACTCCATAAGCAGTCCGCAAGTAATAAAAATGAAAATGGCTTCCCCATGTTTTGGTGTCACTGAAGAGGTATTTTCTAACTTTCTTTCCTGATCAAATATCAGATCTGAAAACTTGAAGGGGTAAAGAAAAAAGAAGGACAATGTCTGAAATAGTTTTTTTTTTAAGATAAAACTTGTTTATATAAGAAAAATTCATTCTCAAAAAATGTGTCAAAAGTTATTTATGGAACCAAAGTTGAAACAAATCTTAATCTACCTAGGATTCTAATATTAAATTTTTAAAAAGGAAGTTATCTGAGGAACATTCTAAAATAATTGTTGGCTAACTTTGTCTATAAAGAGTCAACTAGTAAATATTTCAGGCTGTGTGGTTCATACAATTTCTGTCTCCAGTACTGGCCTCTGGAATAACGGTGGTGTTATAGACTGCTCCCTAACTTCATGGTCTATGTCCCCTAATTGGATATATTAAGATTTGAGGAGGTCAGAGAAAGTGTTGTCTTTGAATACAGTTTGTGAAACTATCCAGGCTTCCTCAGGACTGACTCTGGCATAGTGCCAGCGCTGGAGAAAGAGGGTATAACTGAAAAGTCTTCCCAGAGAATTCTGAGATGCTCCTGGATTAAAAACCTCTTCCACTGGGCATTCTCGATATCCTCTAAATAAATAACAAAACAGATGACAGTGGGGATCTCAACAGAGTTTATAAGTTGATTGCTTTATTACTGTCCTCCTAAAAGGCCTTCCCTGGTCTGCTGTTACTTAAGTAATAAATCACATAAGTTTCACATTCTATATTCTCTGAAATCTAACCCCAAACCAGTTGTATTTCCTGCTGCTTCCTTCCACATTATCCCACTGGGTCCTATCCCAGTAGTCTGATTTAAGGTGTAGGAAGGGACTCTGGCATCAATATATTTTGAAAGCTTCTCAAGTAATTCTACGATAGATCCAGGATAGATAAGCTCCTAATGTTTTATTTTATAGTCAAATAAGGTCACTATTTATTATGTAAACCTACAGTAACATTGTATGTTTACCTTTAGAAATCCACGTATTCTTCAAAGATCAGGAAGCCTTTCTTGATCTCACTAGACCAGAATCAATGTCTATTTCTCTGGGATCCCACAGGATTTTATTTGCCTTACTCTACAGTATTTTTCACGTTCTGCATCATAATATACTTAAGCTCACTTTAAAAGAGTGGTCTAAATATTAGCTATGTGAATCACCCTGTAATTTTAGTAGCCAATTTTCTGTTTTCAAAGCTTTAAATATTTCATCTATAACATTTAAAAAACAAATGGTTAGCCTATAGTGTTGTCATAAGGTTTAAATGACATTTCTGTGCTCCCCAACCTTCCTCATGTCATAATAAATAGAAAAAGCTATTTTGGCAGATTATGTAAAAATGAACAAACAAAAAAAAACAGATAGTCTAAAATACTTAAACATTGCTCCTACACCTCCACCCCCACCCAGTTCACCTTTACATACACACACCTGTTATTTGTGTCATTCAGTTTGGTAAGCCTCCAGAGTACTTGGGTTTAAGTTGGACTCTGTTAGCTCTCATATGATATTAAACATGCTGTTCAAACATGTATTTGTGCATGCCTCAGTTTCCACACACACCCTTACAATGAGGAGACTATAACATTACTAATGCCTTTTAAACCCTATTATGATTTCATGAATCTTTTCAGGAAAATAAAATGGAAACTAGCATCTAGTGAGTGCTTACTTTCAAAAGTTAATCATGTGGTTGCAACAACAACAAAAAAAACATACCTAAACTAGTCTAACAAAAAAGCAACAACAACAACAAAAAAACTTTTTAGAAAGTATCAGGCATTAGAATGAGGCCTAATAAGACACTAGGCCCCAGAAGCGGACCTTTCAGAGCCAATGGGACTCTTATTAGGCTCCAGCTCACACAGGCTCCTGTTGCTGTTTCTCTCTGAGCACTGCCTTTTCTTTGTCCTCTCTCTACCAAGTGGTGGTTTTCCAGCACACATACTTCCCACTGAAAGATATGCATCTTTGGTAGAAGTTACACCATGTGGTTGTATTTGCTATGTATTTTATTTAATAAAGTGAAGACTTTTAAATAATGCTATGTGATGGTTTTGTTTGGACATACTAGGCATTGTAAATAAATCTTGATTATTAACTTTTTTAAATGAGAATTAATTTTTAATGAGGATTATTATAAAAGCTAATAATTCATAATTTACATGGTTTCTTTTCCTAAGCATAGACTTTCTGGGAACTAACAAATGTTCTGTGTTCAGGTAAAACAATAATAGCTCTACTTATCCACAGGAAAAGTACCTAATGCTTTACTTGCACATCTCACTGAATCTTTAAAAAATACCAATAATGTAGCTACTATTATTATTCTCATTACCCATAAAAAAAAAGTTGAGGCTGAGAGAAGCACACTAACTTGCTTAGGTCTCATATTACATAGCAGCAGACCTAGCAGTTAACTCACGTCTAGTTGACTCCATAGCTCATAACCACTGAGCTGGGCAGCTTCCCAATCTTGGACCAATAAGCACATGAGGATGAAATCTTAGCACATATAAATGATGACTAGTACAGATATATTTCAAATTTCACTTTTTTTTGTATGTTAAATTTGTACCTAATATTTGGCATATATTCATAAACACTAGAAATAACATTGTGCCAGGAGTTTTTTATGCAATACTTATTGCAGTCTATTATATATCAAATACTGAGCTAAGTAATTTATATTTTAACTTTTTGTAGGCAGATTAGAATCAACTGATTTTTTTCAGGAGACTGTAACCTAATTTCCTAGGAAAAAATTAACAGACCTTTCAAAGGAAACAAATTTACATTTTTTTCTTTGTCTCTGATAAGAAAAGGGAGTAAAGTCTCAGTTGTCAGTAGATGTTCCCAGCTTCCCCTGGAACAAATTATAAAGGACTATAACCCAGCCTTGGTCCTGCTGCAGAGTCATCTTAAACTCTTATTTACCTAGTTTTTTTCTTCAGCAATCCCTAAATTAGGGATATGTAAATATTTAAAAGAAAGTAGGAAGACAACAAATACATGAACACATATGTAAAAAAGCAATCTAACTAAAATGTTGTCACATTTAAAGAAAAAGAAATGTTTCAACTATGCTTTAAATTAAGAAAAGTCCATTAAACTGGCATATATTTAATAAATATAATTTATAATAAATTTTGTAAAACAGTTCTGTTAAGGTAGAATCAGAGAAAAGAAAAGGATTCGGAGAAAATAACACAATTGAAGAGCCTTAATAGAAATATAGAATAAAAAAGGAGAGAAAAATCATTGATATGTAGACACATCAAAATAGAAAATAGAGGTAAAATGCTATAGGCAAATGAAAAGATAGAAAAAAGAAAAAAAAAAGATAAATCAAGAGTTTCAGGGGCTTCAAATCAGTGTTATTCAGGATGTGGTCAGAGGAACATAAAAATTGCCTGGAGCCCTTATTAAAACACAGATTGTAGAATCCACCCAAAACCTACAAAGTCAGACTCTCTGAGGGCTTGGACACAGGAAACTGTCATTAAAATAACCCTCATTTGGTTCTTAGACACACTAACACTTGAAAAACACCACTTGAGAATTGAAATAAGTGGATGCAGTGGTGTCAAAATTCAACTTCAGTTTTATCCAAAGCCCAAAGTCAAAACTCTTGATTACTTTAATAATATTTTTATCTTAAATAGGAATGAGGATTTTGATTTTTTAAAAATAGCATAATATATGAATATATAATACAAATATCTTATTACTACCTAATTTTGAGAGCATTCTTTATCATTTTTAATGGAGGGAAAATCCCACTTCTGGAATGGACAATGTGAAACATTAGATTTCATTTTAACAATTAAGATTATTTTCTAATCCTTTAAACCAAGGAACTTCTGTGAACTTTCTGAATCATATGTGAAATTTTATAGATGTCAATTATTATGAATAAAATGTTCATAGGATTTATCAGATGTTCAGGCTCTATTATTGACTCCCACAAATTAGGAATTTTTTAAATACTGAGTTTAAAGTCATGTTGCATTTTTGCAACTATTGTCATGAAGACTATCTTATTTAATACAATTGCTTTCTCTGATAGATTAGCCAAAAATTTCCTTCTCCTTACCTCAAACAGTAATATCTTAAAATCAAACTGACGTTTGGCAGATTTAGATATAAAAATCTGAACTTGAAATAAAATAATTTTGCCAATTTGATTAATCTTCCAATACTTTGCTTCCTCCTACATTCCATGTAGTTCCAGTGTCAGTTCATGTCTACAATTTCTTTGTGGTGTAAAGTGTTCAAACTCTTTCCCTTTATGTACCCATGTTTATATTTCTGTCTAGAATTTTCTTTTATTTGACACTGGAGGAAATGAATATTTTTAAAATCCTCAAAATCCAATGGCTCAAAGCCCACGTTACAAAGCCAGCCAATTTCCACGTATATTTAAAGTTCACAGATTTTCCATTCTTAATACAGATTCATAAGAGAAAATTTTATCAATTGTAAATAGTTTCACTTATCAAGTTTATTATTTCTGCAAGTCTGATTCAGAATTTACCTGGCCGAATGACTTTCACAGGGGTTCATTCTTCTGGCAAAAATTTATTTCTAAAACTTTTGTGCAAGATGAGGGTTCAAGAGATTGTATACAAAAAAAACATGGTATATTGATTATACCCCAATAAACTTGTTTTAAAAGAAAACAAACACACACAAAAAAAGAAAATAAAACAAAAACGAAGCTAAAGAGAAAAAGATTTGAGTGCAAGATATCCCAGCCAGAACACATTTGTTCTACAAATTTATTTCGGCTGTGAAACAGGATGTGACAGAGACCTAACCCTTGTTTTCTTTACCAAGTCACTCCTGCTTTTAGTTATAAAAAATACTGCAAATTATATATTCCAGCAACCTCACAAATTAATCAGAGCCCTTACAAAAATTAGAAATCAGATCATATTTCACGCTCCCAGAGAACATCTAATTAATCACACAAAAGGACTTTTAATGTGCCTGCCATATCATTGCAACCAACACCTGCTCCCTCCTAAGTTTTCTGAGCACCTTTTGCAGAAACAAGTTGTGTCTTAGAATTGACCTTGACTTAATATATATTTTTATAACAAAAAAATAGTACCATCAGCTCAGTATGTATTTTGTGTGTCTTTTATTTGCAACAACAGTAGTACTTATTTATAGTCAGCCTTTTAAAAATGGAGAAAATATATTTATTACTGATATAAGTAATTTCAGAATATTTCATGTTCCTTCCCTTCATCCTGAAAAATGAAACTTTACCAATACATAAGGTTTTATCAACATTTCACTTCTTTGGTGTCTTCATGTTGTCAGGGATGAAGATCAGATCAATGATTTGCCCTCATGATTTGCAACCATTGCAATCCCCAAGGTTATGACTATGTACTGGCATCTGACTGTCCTTTTCCATTCTAAAACCAGAATTTATAGTTGTAGCAGAGGATAGATTCTCTTCATTCTAAGACAAATTTGTATGGCCTTCTAGAATTATGAAAAAAAATGTTTTTATCAGTCTCCTAAATGCTGGTCCAAGAACTGGTACCTGATCAGCACCATCCAAACTTAGTGAGCCCCGGAGTCCCCTTTCCTAGCCCCCACCCCTAACTCCCACCACAGAGATTGCATTTCAGCAATGTCGAGGTAGGACACAATTCAGATTTTTAGAACACTTAGTGGCACTAAGAGGCAGCAAGTTTGGGGATAAAATGAACTAAGTAACCCTTAAAAGCTTTAAAAACCCTCTAACTCTCTAAATTCTCATCTTAATCATTCACAGTTACTGAAGAGATCCTAGAAACAATCCAGCATGTTCCACTGCAGACATTGGAAGGACCGCCTAGCTCCCAGCACACATGCAGTGGTAGTGATCTTGGGTACAGGGTGAGATACTGCCTGGAGGACGGTGTCTGTGGCACTCTTGTTCCAGCCTCCACAACTCTCCACTATTCCTCAAGAGCAGAAAGCCTAGAAACTACATTTTCCAGACTTCCACACCAGTGGGGCTCCAGCTATATTCTATCAGCGTCAGGCAGTTATGCACAACTTGAAAGGATGAGAAAGAAAAGAAGCCACGTTTCTCCAGCAGCAGTTCCTCCAGGTGTGTGGACCTACGCAGATTGGTGACTCAAATGTTTGCCAGCAACTTCCAGGAGCTGAAGATACCCAAGACCTCTGGTGGTGGCATTCCTGAGATTTCTTGAAAGCAACTTTCCTAGCCTGTACCCTATCCCACTCCGCACCCTCACAAAGGTTGTGTAAACTCTTATTCTCTGTATTAAATCTCTCCCTCCCTGAATTTGAAGTGACCACTGTTTTCTTGACGTGGCCATATCAACTATGATTATACTCATTATTCTACAGACTCTCTTAGAGCTAAAGATATTATTAACCCAGGAATTTTCACTCTGCATTCACAAGAGTTACAATCCAGCAAAGACAGAATCTCCTAGAATATGCACAATTAAAATTCACAAAACCCAAAGTTCTAGTAGGAGAGTATACATAAATCAACTCATTGAAAATACACATGCTTTCCATTGTGGCCACGAGAGCAAAAGCAGTAAATCTCTCCCACAGGGGGCTGGTTGCTTTCAATACTTATAAAGTTCCAGGAAAGTTGGCTAACTCTGTCCTGGCACAAAGTGGACCCTACTACTACACCTCATCCCTCACACGGTGCACTTATGGGAGTCTTATAGGAGTGTGGGGCAACTTTAAGAAAAAAAGTTTGACTCAAACAACACTAGAAATCTGAGCGTCTCCAAATACTAAATTCTTAGGGTTTGGGAAAAAAATTATTTTGGCACCAGTTAACTTTAGAAATGTTAGATAACAACAGATGTAAATATATGGATTTTTCCCTTTCATTGGTCCGAGTTAATACATTTTATGTTTTCAAAAGCAACCCAGTTTCCAAAAAATGGGAGATAGCTTGGAAAATAATTTAGATCACCACTGTCCTATGGAATTTTCTGTGATGATGGAAATATTCTATATCTGTGTTGTCCAAAACAGTAGCCCCTAATCATATGTGGCTGCTGATCACTTGAAGAGAATGCAACTAAAAAAATAAATGTTTGATTCTGTTTAATTTTAATTAATGTAAATTAAAATTTAAATAGTCACATGTATTGGCTATTGTATTGGAGAACAGAGATTTTTCAAACTTATTTGGTACAGGTCTTAAAATAATATAAAATGATATGTTTAATTCAATACATTTATGAAAAGGATAAAATTACATGAAAATGTAAAGTTCTTTATCTAGATAATCCATGATAAATTGATTGCTATAGAAACCCAGTACATTATATTCATAGCTATATGTATCTTTCCAATTTAAAAATTAGACTTTAATTGAATAAGTAGCATATGAAAATATTCTTACAAACTCTTCAAACAACGCAGGTAAATATATCAAGCTCCCCAACTTTCACTCCAACCACCAATTTCATTTGCTACATTCTCTAAAGATGTGCATATAGACCTCAATCTTTTTCATGGCTGTGTAACATTCCGAAGTGTGAATTTTTTGTAGCCTATTTGACCATTTTGAGCATTCTTCCCTTGCTAAAATCTTAGTTATTTATAGTTTTTTTCCTATTACAAACAACATCATAATAAACATTCTTATATGAGTTCTTGTGTATACTTAAAATTTTAACAGATTGCAAAATTTTCCTCTATAATGACTACATAAATTATACTCACTATTACCTCCTCTGATGTTATCAGAGGGTGTTTTTTTTTGCCAATTTGATGAGCCAAAAAAGAATCTTATTTAAATTTTTATTTTCCTATTTACTAATGAGGTTAAGCAACTTGCCATATGCCTGATAATTTTCATCTTTTATGAATTGACTATTTACATCATTAATATTATTTTTTTTTAATCAGGAAAACACATACTAAAATAGAGCAAGACCAGGGATGAATTATTTTTCCTCGGATATACAGAGCCTTGTATGTAGATCTCCATAAATAATTATTGAATTAATTAATAAAACAACCAACATCATGAAATCTTCTCAAAAAAGGGGGGAGGATAAGTAAAGTCCATATTTTTTAAAACATAAGTCCCATTTTTCAGAATATCAGGGATAAACAGGTAAATGATAAGTTTATATCATTACCTCTAGAACTGCCCATTATTACATTAGACAAATACATTTTTAAAATTTGACTGAATATTCATTCCATAATTCCCTCAAGAAGTATTTCTGATAGAACTCTTACTCTAATTCCAAGTAATTTTTTCCTCTGGACCCTAATCTCCCTAACATCATAAAAAAATAAGAATGATGTTTAATTAATGTACATTTTAGAACTTGTAATGTTGATTGTCACAGATAGTCAATTCAGATAATTCAAGCTATTATTGATCACAAATACCCCCAAAGTATTTCCAACTCTACTTTACCAAAATTTGCTCTTCTGTTATGAGTACACTGTATTTTTTATTTATTTATTTATTTATTTATTTATTTATTTATTTATTTATTTATTTAAGGATCTATATCTTCTCCTCCTCCTCAATCCACATGGCATCTCTGAGGCTACTATAATCCTGGCCCTAAAGATGGGCTTAAAACCAAAAATTGGCCTGAGCAGCCAAGTAGAACCAATTATATCTGTCTCCAGAACAATGTAAATTCAAAGTGACTAACAGCTATTTTGTTACTTGATCTGAAAAACCTGCTTGAGCATGAAACCAATACAAAGGAAGGCAGAGCCTAGAAATGAAGAGAGAAAGAGCGGGGACAGGGAAGGAGAGGACCAGGTCCATAGTGACATTTAAACCTTTAGATCAAGTCACACTTGAAACCACTTCTACCCCTGGTCTTTTCAGAAATCCTAAACAAAAAGTCCTTTTTTGCTTCACATCTTTTGAATTAGGTTTGGTCACTTGCAATAAAAAAAATCTCAACTCACACACTTGAACAACAGGTATTTTTAGGGATCATTCTGAATTATCCAATATCTAGATTGCCTTAGTTTCCCTATGCCTCTCTGCTTGTCAAAGACATTTTCAGAACTTGCATTTCTGTAGTTGTTTTCTTAAATTTGAAACATTTTTTCCATTTTACATTCTCTCCTGGAAATAACTGTATAGACACTATATAAGTCTAATGCTATTATCCTTATTTTATTAGTGAGAAAAATGGAGACGCAGGTAACCTAAATATGTTCAAGGCCTGAGACAATATCCAAGATTTCCAACTCATTGCTCACTGCCTTTTTTATTTTTTTCCCTTCCATGTTTTTCTTATAAGACACTAAGGATGGTATCTGATGATGTCATTCTGGACATTTCCTAGCCTCACGCAATGGAAACTTGCCTTCAGTTTATACTCTACATGAAGTCACTTTGCTGTTAAAAGTGCATGAAAACTCTTTCTCCCAAAGTAATAGCACAGAGCAGAGATTATCACCAATCATAGTCAATATCAATTCCACCAAATGACTCAGTGAAAAGACACTGGAGACTGATATACAACTCATTACAGAAAGCAATCAAAGTCACTGTGGACCTCTGACACCCTGCATTTTAAAAGAAACAGGGTAAACAGTGAAGGAGAGAAGTTAGGAACACAACCTGGAGTTAGACAAATTAGTGTTTGAATGTTTTGTGTCCATCGGCCTATCATTTATGCTCTCTCTTTTATTCTCATAATCTCCTCTGAGTTGGCTCAACCCTCCTAGGTTTTAGCAAGTGGCAGGGATGTGAGCCATCTAAGCAATGGTTCCAGCCTTGAGACAATCTACCAGAGAGCATCAGGAAAATAAAGCTCTGTGTATCCCTGCCCTACCTAGCTTTCTTCCAGGCAGCAATGACATAACAACGTGCAGTTACACAGTGTATTAGAGCCAGAGGAACAAGTAGTGACTCAGAAGCTATCTTCCATAGAGGCTCAGAGTAACTCTTGTATGCCTCATTCTTTATCTGCCATGCAAAAACCCCTTCCATCTTCTCTCCAGGCTCTCATATTAGCCGAAACTATGGGTAAAAAATGAATGTGGCTCTGAGTACCATCTGTATAGTTTATTTATTTATTTTTTTTTTTTCATGAGAATGTCATGCATCTGGAGAAGGGTTTCCACTGGGAATCTGTTGTGGACCATGAACAATCATTTCTTTGGCATCCTTTGCCTGATTTGCCCAAACTACAGATAGGTCAAACAAACCTCCTCCACTCCTTATTTTGTTAGTTTCCCTACAAGGTTCTGGATGTATAGACATCTTGCTTCTACTAACTCAGATGTCTCCTCCTTGCCATAATACAGTGACTTTCCCTGTAAATGAATATCACTCACTCAAGAACCTGCCTTCTCTAAACCTGACTTCACCATCTACAAAATGAAGGTAGAAAGAAAAATTTGTGCTCAAGGGGTAAACTATACATTATCTGGAAGATATTTCAATAGGAAACTATTTTTACAACTACTTAAGTCATATATAACTAATATTAATATAAAATAGTTCTTGTCTGTAGACATGTAAATTCTATCCAGTTAAGTAGAAGTTCAATTGACTTCTTTTGCTCTACTGTGGAAAAAAATGTTTTGCCTACATTTGTACATTCACTTCAATAGTTCTGTTCTACAAATGTGTTTGTTTTTTAGATTCTCTTTTGAATCAGTTATAACACCTGCCTGGTTCTCACACTGATTAATGAGTAGAATACACTTTTTAATACATGTTATTTTGTATATCTGTATGATAGTCACAGTTTTACCCTTTTGAAAATTATTTTAACAGAAATAAGAACATTAACTATCTCATAGAGCTAAAGTGAATATGCAGTACAGTTGGAAACATCTAAGAGTTGCAGCTACAATGAAGTAATGTTTATAAAACCGTATGCATTAAGCACTCAATAAGTAATACTTATTATTATTATTATAAAAGAGAAGCTCAGTCATTTTTTAACTAATTCTTTTTTACATTTTAATAAACCTTTAATTATAGACATCTGGAAAAAAATAGACCTTTCCTAAAAATTAATAATAATGTTAGCTCTCAGCCTGGCAAACCCATATCCAGAAGTTTCCGTCTCACGGAATAATGCTTTAGTCCATGAAACTTCTTCCAGTTTGGGCATATTCCTTATAACATACAGCAATCATAACATAGAAACACAAATTTTACAACTTGCAACAATAGGGAATCTGTATGAAAAGTGGAAGCAATTATTTCTAAGTACAAAGTAAGAGTGTGCCTCCAAAAAAATAAATAAATAAAAGAAGAAGAAGAAAGAAAACATGAATTCTCTGGCTTCCAGCAGATATGTATTAATTGTTCCAAGGTATAACAACATACCTGAAGCCCCAATATTAATGATTTGTTCAAGATTTAATTCATAAGCTTATAGGTAAAAAAATAACCCCAGACAATTGTTGTTGCTTATTACCAGATGCTGGCCTTTGTCCAACCAACTCCAGATGAACAGAGAGATGGCAAATGTTTTTACAGATTAAATCACATATTTTTTTAATTATTAAAAGTCATGTATTGTGATGATTATCACAATCCTGTCACTGATGTAACTTAAAAATTGTATTTAATCTTATTTTTCCTGTGCTAATATTTTCAGAATTTGAATTGTCTCATTTTCTCATTTATTGAAGAGCCTGTTGTCAGATATTTAACTTGCGTAGTAACCTAATTTACTATAAGAAAAATAGTCACTGAAAAGCTTTATATATGTTTTAATACTATAAAAATTTTAAGATTTGCATTTTTCTTCTTTCACTCTCCGAAAAAAATATCCTGTTTAAAAAAAAAAAACCTTACATTTTTACCATATTGATTTAAAACTTTTTTATTAACATGATTTATTTCTCAAAGACGATGTCTAGTCTTTAAAAACCAAATCTATTTTTACCTTGTCAGTATAGGTGTTTGAGTCATAACAGAAGCCAGTAGACAGAATTGCCACATGCTTAACTAAATTAAATGTTTTAAGTGTCACAAAGACCCTGTTATATTATACAGTTACTCTCATCCTACTAGATCAAATGCACTATGCACATTCCATTGATTGCCTGTGTGATTAGTCATTAATATGACCTAGAAATGTCATCAAAAACAAAATCATCACTTCAAGCATACTATACAGACAACTGACAGAATAGATATTCTGGAGCCAAGTTTTGCCCAGTAAAATTTAATGTAGCTGGAAATACCAAAAATGTCAAAGATTTATAAAAATATTCCCAGTTCGATCTTAAAGTAATCTGCACTAGACACCTTTGCCCCTACTCTACCCTTTTAGACCCTCCTCTCAGACCCATCCCCCACAGAAATGACATCACCAAAGCAGAGCATTTCAGTGATACATACTGCCTGCAACAGACAATTAATTCTAACTCACAAAGTTTTCCGATCAACTTAAATTTGATGAAAAGTCATCCTCCTTTGTACTCATTTCCTCATTATTCATGAAACATATTTGAATTAACAGTATACAAGGAGAGAAAGATGAGAGTGAACTGTGTTAACTTGGTAAGGCTCTTTGAACAGAGAAAATTAGTATTCTTTCTCTTACACTGCTTTGTATGTCTTTAAAATACACATACACATACACACACACACACACACACACACACACACACACGCAATGTTTAATTGGTCTTTTGTACTATACCATAAAAGCAATTTATTCCCCTTTGTTTTCTTCTCCTAAAACCTGACACACCCATAGTTGAGGCTCTTTTAACTGAATGACTCATGCCAGAGTAAACTGCATACTCCATGCAAGTTGGTGACCCTCCTAGACTTTTGTACTTTTCCCCTGACTGTGCCAATTGCACATTTCATTATAATTAATAAATAAACAAAAGTGTGGCAAGAAAAATCACTGTAGTTTTCTTGTGAAAATCATATGCATGCTTTGGAAAACCTTGATAAAGGGAGTCACTAAGAAAAAATGCTGTTAAATTAGTTGTGGGTCAGACAAATATAAACAATCAGGAAAAAATACAGATTTCTGCACTCAAAATGCTTCACATGTATATTTGAGTTCTTGCTCCATTTTAAACAAACTCTGATAATGGAAATCAATAACAGTGCATTATGGTATAGTTTAGATGAGAAAAGCCACAGAGAACTCCAAAGAGAAGCCCATGGGCCAATATCAAGAATTAATAAATGAATGCATGTTTATATATGTCAGATAAGAATACAATATTTAAATTAAATAAGATTTTTTGTCTGATTTCCTGTTTTGATTTAATTAACTGCCAGTCTCCATTGCTTCAGATAAAAGGGCTTTATTGCAGGTAGTTTTCAAAAACTGTTTGTTAAATGAAAGACCCTCTGATAAATGAATCTAGACCATGAAGAATACATAGATGTAAGAAGTCAGAGCAGTAAGATGATATCACGCACAGGAGGAAGCTCAGTAAAGTTTCACAGGGACTGTTGCCTTTTCCAGGTGCCTGATGCCAAGAGTTTTGCTATACTCAGCTGGCCTAACTTTAAGGGACAAAAATCAAAAATCATTTTTTCTCCTGGGGCATGATTTATCCTGGCCTCACTTTAAATGACTTGTTCATTAGCTAAAGCCATTTAGAGAGGTTTTAAAATTTTTCCTAGTCACTTTACTTCATGACAACATATGCCAAAATGTCAATATGGGGCATGTCTGGATCCAGCTTTTGGTAATACACTGTGTATTTTTAACATTTTATATTACTTATTAAGAGGTAAAATTTGGGTTTTGCTCATTAGTCATCTTTTAAAAATATGTTCCTTATACTTATACTGATGTTTTTATGACAAAAATTCTTTCAACATTTCTTAACTGGAAATATTTTAGGAAATTCCAGACCATAGCATCATATAGTAAGTTTTTTGTAAAACTGTGCCTTTTCAAGGTTTGCTCTAAGAAAAAAAAAATGCTATAATAAAGGCTTTGATAAAGATTAAATAACTGAATTAATTAAAATCACATTTTACCTCATTATAAAGTTCACCTTTGTAAAATACCTAATAGGTGCACAGAGCTGAGATCTAAATCCCCCCAAAATCAACAGTTCAGAGAAGCCTGCAAAGATCCTTGATATGCATCTCTTCCATCTATCTTGTATTCATTCATTGCTCAAAAACTCTTTGATAATTACCAGGAGCCAGGACTAGGGGATGCAAGTATATCTTCCCCAAAGCATTTGGATGTTAACTCTCAAAATCATATATGTGAGCCCAGTTTCTGCCCAATGTCTGTCAAGAAGACCAAAAAAAAAAAAAAGAAAAAAGAAAAAAAGAATGGCTGGAGAGAGGGCCTGGTTCAGCCACATTTATTCACACATTCATTCACAACTATGATTTTGATGTAATTTTATATTATATATTTTTGACCACTGGCAACCCTGTTTAATATGATGCCTTTTTCTCCTTCAAAAATATTTGATTTTTACTTTGGGTGTAGCATACCTGGTGTTATCTTTCATCTTCCCATAGGAAGCAGATTAGCTACACTCTTTCATAAAATGCATAAATATATGATAAATGATAAATAGATAGATGATTAGAGATTGATTAGAGATAAAAATAGAGACATATAATTTGTTGGTCTTGTTTGTAAGAAGAAACTATCTAATGCACAAAGTTAAACCATGGGTGTATTCCAAACATAAGTAACAGAGATACCATTAGTTATTAACAAATTGCTCTTTTCATATTATTAAAGTTTTCACACTGTGCAACTCTTCCAACAATGGTGAGTTGATCAAAGTACTGAAATTAAAGTAACAATATTTTGATAGATGATTTCTGTAAACCCCGGGAACTGTTCTGTGTAAAAGTCTCATAGAGAGGAGCATCTTTAGATGTAGCTGTACTAAGCAGCCTAGAGCAGGTCCAGGGTTCCTGCCTTTACGCCCTGTTAGGTGAGGGCCAGAGCATGCTCTGGAGCCTGCAAGACCATGGGGCCCAAGCAAGTCTGCTACTCCCAAAGCACTGGCTCTTTTCTTTTTGTCTGGTTCAAATCTTTTGCTCTTATCATGTTCTGTTTTCTCACAGACTTTTGGGGGATTAATTTAACCCTAATATTTTATTATTTGTCATTAACCTCAGATCATTTACATTTAAAATGTGCCTATATTGTCTTTAACAAGCCATGTATATCATTCTTGATGCTGAATTGTAAAAGATGGCATAAATAACTCAGTACGCATACTTCTAACATGGTCAAATGCATTATTTTTGCTCGTGGCCAAATTGGTCTGAATATAATGTAATAAAGTATATTCACAAGAATGTAGGTAATGGTAACTGCATTTTCAGTGAAGTTTAATAAATGTTTTATAGTTTACATAGTACATGATAAATTTTTTTGCTGCAAGCAAATAGCTAATAAGGTTTTATTCAACAGTTTTTTCAGAAAAAGATAGTCCCAAACATAATTCCTTTCTCATAATAAATAGATGAACATGCCCTCACATGTGCATGGTAGTTCACCAACCATACTTGTGTGAATGAAGTATGAGAAAGTGTGTAGTGTGGTCTCTTCCAGGCTCTTGTACTTTGGTTCTAGATAGTCCCTGACCTTAAAGCAATACTTTCACTGAGCAGGGTCCCAGCTGCTGTCCTTAAAGCCAACTAGAGAGTTTCCATGGCAGTTTTTGAACATCTACCTTATGTAAAATCAAGAGCATCTTAGACTCAGTCTAAGATTTCCAATTAGGGTAGGATATGGACATACAGATGAGTAACGTTTGGAAGACTCAGAAAAGGCTGAGAAAAGCAGGGATAGGAAATCTAGGGTATATCAACTAGCACTATACTCTCTTTCCTTCTTTCCAGAGCCAATATTCAAAATCTATCTTAAAAAACAAAACAAAACAAAACAAAACAAAAAAAAAACAAACAAAAAAAACACCACAGGTCATCTCTACCAACTGATCAAATGTGGCACTCAAGATAAAACCTGTTTGCCACTCTGCCAAATCACAATGAATGACACATCATTCCACTAAATACCAGTGGGCCCGAGGATAAATAGATCTTATGGTCGAGAAAAGTAAACAGTGTTGCATCCTCCATCCCACTTTAAGAGACTGACATTTTTGGAGACAGGCATTTTAAAGGCCTACAGAAGTCCTACAGTAAAAGCATATTTCTTTAATTAACCTAGCATTTCTCATACTTCCAAAAATACCAGAAGTTCCCTTAGAATGTATATTGCAAAACCCTCACTTAGAGTCTTATCCTACATGTGTGAGGCCAGTCTGCACATGGACAAGCAGTTCCCCAGGACTCCCAAAGTCCTCTGGACATTTTTGCATATAAAAGGAAGTGTGCAGAAGCCCCACAGCCGCCAGCAAGCACTATACAGCAACAGCTATGTAGCCTCTGGTCTATTGGCTTCCTGCCCTGGCAAGTGAAATGGGCCTCATTGTGCTGGCTCCCTAAATACATGCTGTGTTTCCTATTTACTCAGAATTTTTAAGGGACTGTTTGCGAATTGTTGATCAAATAGCATAAAATTATATTCAAACACATTGAAGCCTTAATAATCTAAATTAAATAGGATAAATTGTAGGTTAAATTTATGGAAATTAAAAAATAATGAAAGAAAAATTTTATTCCTAATAAAGATTTCAGAGGTCTAAGCCTATCTTTTTATAGATGAGAAAACTAAGGCACAAAACAATGAAATAAATGTCAAGAGAAATTGATTTGATTGTTTTTAAGGACCAAGAATAATTCAAGCTAGATGTGCACAAATCGTTAGCACATAAAATGAGTTTCAGTATATGGAATACTAGATTGAAGGAGCCTTGGTGTTAAGAAAAATCTTAAAAACTGCTTATTAAACAAACAACTCTCCTTCAAACATATTTGCTCTAACTACGTCAATCACCTTTTTTTCTGTTCATATTCTATATATATTTAGGGGAATGTATAATCCTGGTATACATATACCTACAAAAGTAGACCTTTTGGTATTTAGCACCTCAGTTTCTTTTCATATCACCATTTCTAAGTCTTTCCCATAGAGTATGTTTTGACCCAGGTTATGAATTTGCCTTCTGATGATGACAGATTATAGATAAATGATAGGCAAATGGATAGATAGGAGAGAGAGAGAGAGATGATAAATTGTTAATGGTAATAATCAGAGATAATTTAAGCCTTTGTACATTTTAACAATTACATGGGTACCTAGTTTTATAATTTGCAAGCAGTTATAAAAACTGTTGTATTTTCCATAAAAATATCAAGGCAAATATGCTGTGAACTCACTGCAAAAATAGTGAAGAAGCTAAAACTGCAGGTTGCAAAGCCGAACCTCATCTTTAGTTTCTACACATTTCATTCAAACCTATGCTTGTTCTGTGTTGGAGGGTGAAAAGACATCAGAAGTTCAGGTTTTCAAGGATCAAACTTTCCATTGTTCTTTGAATCAGAGATTGCATGTGAGTACAGAGCTTTGCATAAAAATTAGTCCTCTTCCTTATATCAAGTCAGCTATTTTCGGCTCAGCCTAGCAATCTTTGATTTCTTGGTTTGTAACTATGGCAATAAGATTAAATGGCATTCAGTTTAATTCATTTTACAAATTAGCTTGGAAGGGTGTCCATGACTGTGATAAAGAAGCAAGGCAAAAATACTAGGAAAGAGGGAAATTAAATCAAGTTTTGTAGTATTCTTCAAAATAATGCTCAAAATCATCTAGTGCCATATGGCAATTTGTGAGTGACGTCTGGTGACTAGATATAAAAACGACCACATAACTCTTGATAGACTCCTTAGCTCAGCTTAAGCCACCCCACCTCTCCACTTGCCTTTCGACCATCACACAATATCTTTTGCCTGTGGTTGCCTATTTGTTTGTGGGCTTGCCAGAGCCTTTGATCTGGGACTTTTTATACTAAATAACAGTCAAATCAATTTCAAACACCTTCATTACAGTATACAGCTCATTATGTTCCAGAAAAATGTTTAGCTCCAAGCCCCAGGCCACGTTATAATGAGGACAGGAGTGCACACTAGTACACACGCGCTACAGAGTGTCTCCATATTTCTAGGCAATGGCACAATCACCACTGGTCTAAGTGAAAAGCAGGCATTCATTTGCACCCTTTAAATGTGGTTTCTTAAAGTTTTAAACCATTTACCACAAAACATAGATTTAACATTGCTATGCTGTTAATGCTTTTTTCTTTCTATTAGCAACCTTTTTAAAAACAAAAGTCTATATGTAGACATGGAAAAAAAAGGACCAAAATAAATATTTTCTGAAATATTTTCTGAAATGAGTGACATATACTATGTATACATATATAATATATGAGTGACATATATAATATATATATACATATATTACACATATATAGATATATAACAGACATGTAAATTCTCTTAAATCTATTTTTTGAAAAGTTATATTTATACCTATATATGTATATAGACAACATTGTCTTTTCAAAAAACAGATTTAAGAGAATTACTTTATTTGAAAAAATTTGAGGGTAGATTTTCATCTTATCCGTTGTTGGCTTACAAAAAAACTCAAGTGCCTCATTAAGCCAATAGTTTTATTTATATTTAGCCTTCTTACTTTGGGGAGGCAGGAAAATGAACATAACCTCCATGGCCTCATTTCTGCACTCTAATCTTGGTCTTTTTTTAATGCCTAAATGACCATCTATGAACATTTTGACATTACATTTGAAATAAATATGACACAATGTTGACTGCTAGTGTTTTTTCTCTCAGCTTTAATTAAATTCTTGCTAAAAGCCAATATTAGGGGACTTACTTCACTGGACACACAAGACATAATCAAAATTACTTGTGTTTCTCTGTTGTTAGAAATATAAGCTGGTGGGTAAAAATTCTTTTTTACTGTCACAATTGATTAACATAAATTAATTGTTTATAAGTCTAGATGGAAACAAATGCATACTGGCATGCAAATAATTATAACTTGTTTTCTTGCCAGCAAGCCATAGTCTGCTTGGTATCTGAGAAAACGCCAGTGTAACACAAGAATTGCAATGCTTTTTTAATAAAAGGATTGTTACAAAGATAAAACAGATTTTTATACAGCATAAACAAGTGATAATAGTTTTCATGTTAACCTTGAAACTCTACTAGAGTACAGGATTCAGCATTATTTTTAGTTAGCCATGAATATCTTAGAGAGATCAGTGGGAAGAAAATAGTTCTTATGTAAAAGAAGCATTTAAACCATCAGTTATAACGTAGTATGACAGTCAAGGTCTGGCACAGGGGGACAGATTACTAAAAGCAGTATATTATCTACATAATCCAGGGTCAGAAAATGGAGGTGAAACAGACCAAGAGAAACCTGAAATCAAGCCTTGTCCTTCAACACATGTCATTAGAAACCTTGGTTTCAAGAGGCAGAGGTGATAGTATCTAGAGAATGAGAAATCTCACTACTCATTAAGGATGCTGCTTCAGATTGGTCTATGCAGATTAGCTGGACCCGTAACTTACAGGCCAACTAATGTCCAAAACAGGAAAAAGATTAATTTATGAAATATCCTTCACATTAAGTAAGCACAATAAAGAAATCTAGATGTATGGACAAATTCACTTGTAAAAGTAGGTTTATGCTATGAACATTATACAGTATATTTATAAGATCAGGATTTTGTATATAGAATAACATTTGAGTCAATAAAATTTATTCTAAACCTAACATTTTCAAGTCAGGAATAACTGAAGGTTAAAAAAACTTTAATTTCAAAAACTAAATACTGTTTTGTTTAAATTAGCTGTCTTATACCTTATCCTAAATATGTCTATGGATGTAGAATCAAATTGATTTAAATCAATATGAAAGATATGTCTTGAAAAGCAAATACAGACTTGCTTTTTAAACAGACATAATGACTTATAATTGAGGAACAAATCATTAAAAAAAAACAGTGAAGAATGTGAATTTTAAAAAGAAAAGAACTTCAGTACTCCAAAACATATAAACAGAAACTAAATCTATAAAGATTCTGCTATAAATATTTAAGGTTATTATAAATCAAATAAAAAATTAGGATTCTTGCTTCATTAGCTGGTAGCATCTGCTCATTAGACAACAGAAATGTCTGTAGTTTGAGAAGAGAAAGGAGACTTCCTTAATATGTGTCTATGTGAGCTGCCGGCTATGCAGGAATCATTCACAGAGCTTCAGAATCCTATAAATAGGAGAAAATTGTAAAAAGACAGGTCTCATCCTCACACATTGCCAGTGGAAATGTAAAACACATTAGCCATTTTAGAAAACAGTTTACAAGTTCCTCAAAATATTAAATGTAAAGTTACCACATCACCCAGAAATTCTACACTTAGGTAAATGCCAAAGAGAAACAAAAATAAATTTCCTCACAAAACTTGTAGTGTGTGTTAATAGTAACTTATTATTCATAACAGCCTACAAGTGGGAACAATCTAAATGTCGACCATTTGAAGAGAGAATAAATTAAATGATATATCCACATGATAGAATAATATTGGACAATAAAGAAGTACTGCTACAACAAGGATATACCCTAAATACATTATGCTAAGTGAAAGAAACCAGTCACAAAAAACTGCTTACTGCACATTTCTGTATAAAAGATTCAGTAGACAAATCTAGAGAGACAGAAAGTAAATTAATGGTTACTTGGGGCTGATGTGGGGAGGTAGAAATGAATAGTTGACAGAAAATGAGTACTATGTTTCTTTTTGGAGTTATAAAAAATGTTCTAAAATTAAGAGTGTGGTGATGGTTGCAAAATTTCATAAATAAACTAAAACCCATCAAATTGTATACTTTAAACAGGTGAATTTATATGTAAATTATATCTCAATAAAACAAAAACAAAAACAAAAGACATGCCTCACCCAGCTCAGAAACAGAATGCTTAAGTTAACAAAGAAGCTGCTGCAGAAAAATAAAAGCCAGATTTTAATCACTCGTTGTCTATTCCCACTTCACCCATCAACTGTTTCTTCTGTTAGCAATACATCTCAGTAGTCATATCTTCATTCTCATTCTCTCTCTCTTTCTTTCTCTCTCATTACTTTTTTTTTTTTAATTGGACAGCAATGCACAGAAAAAACCCAAGGTTTACTGGGATAGGGTATATCAATAACTCATATAAATGTTGACTGTTCCCTCTTTTAATTGGTGAATGCACTGATTGTGTCCCCTGGGCCCACCCCTAATGGAAGGGGGTGTTTGCTGGTAACAGGAGCCTGTGGATAAGGTTTGCTGTCTCTTCTGGTTGGCACGACAAGAACAATGCACTAACTGAGCCATTACTTAACTGACAATAAGGTAGATCAGAAAGAGTTGATGCTTATCTGTGACTGAGAAGGCTCCACCATAGTTCTTTTTACCTAAGTAATTTTAAACCCCTTTTAATGTTTTCAATAAGTAAGAAAGGAAGCTCTGCTGTTAAATCGAGGAATCAACATTCTTAGTATGACTGAATACCAGCACATCACAATCTCCAACCTATTCTTGAAAAAAGATAGGTGTTATCTGTTCCTGACTGCAATATTTCAGGAGAAGAAGTTTGTTGTGGTTTGTTATGGTGTTTTTTTTACTTTTCTCCCATGGGACAAACCTCATACATTCCATTCATAGAAAAGGTTTCCCAGGAAACTTCCATTCAAAGCTAGAAAATGGATAGAGAGATGCGAACTGAGACCAAGGGGGAATGTTAATGAAGAGATGACTGTTTCTGCCCTGTTGTGGGATTTACATTGTTGGCAATGACCAGGAATATCACTTAACAGAAGCCTTCAAAAGTGTTTCTTTGGTGCTGCACTGTGTGGGCCACTTAACTAGAATAGTTTGAACACTCTGCCTTATCATTTGGGTCATAAATATCTCTTTTACCTGTCAACATGGAAATTCAAGTTCACCTCTTTCCTCTTATTTTTTGTGTCCCAGAGTCATATAAGCTGTGATTCTCTTTCCAGCATTAATGTCTTCATGTATAGGGATGGAAATTCTACCAACCCCTCCTCTGTACTCATCCTACCTACAGTGTCCTTTCTAAGTGTTTTGATGCCTAGTTTAAAATATTAAGGTCAGATATCAAATAATCAGATCTGGTTCTTCAAAGTATACAGTGAACTTTTTTTTAAGATTAAGGATTACATATTACATAACACATGAATATTTTATTTGCTGTAAAAATTCTGATTTCAATTGCTATTTCAGGGTTTTCTTTTTCCCTGGAGATAGAATCTTTCATGATATCTAAAAATATCTAGGAGATATTTTTAAATCAATTTTTAAGAGAAAATACTGAATGATAATAATACTTTATATTTGCATAGCTGTTAACAAAGCACTCTAACATTTCTTGTCTCATTGGAGACTACTGACAATAGTTTGAAGTTCAGAAGATATTGTTTTATAGATTAAGAAATGAACCTAGAGTAGAATGGTCGTCCAAAGACATTAAAGTAGTAACAAGAAAGTCAAGACCATAACCCATGTTTCTGACCCCCATCCTAAACCAATCTGCCTATCCCAGTGAATAACCACTGCACCTAATCCTGCACCAAATGGAGCCGTGAGTCCCCTTCTCCTGGTAATATCAGCCCTCCTTAGACAAAAACTACATCAACAATTTAGTCAATAGAATTTCCTACTTGTAAAGTTGTCAAGAATAAGTATTGGGATTAAGAAAGAAGAAAGAGTTGATGGCTACAAAGGGCCAGAAAGTTGTGTACAAAGGAAGCTCACTGGGCTACTTTCTATGTTCATGGTCAAACATGAGATGAGCCTCCAGGCGTCCAGCCAACACTCCAAGTCCAGCAGAGAGCTTCTGGAATTCTGCAGCCAGAAGTAATGTCCCCTCCCATGGACTCCGCATGTCCTTTCTCTATCTGACATGCTGCTGACCATTCAGAAGGAAAGCTACATGGTATCTTAGGAAGAGCACTTGATTTGGAGCTAGAAGATTTGAGTTCCAGCTCTGATTTCAGGAAAGTTACTTAGCCATGCTGCATTTCTGTTAAAAGTGACTAGAATTTAAAGGGTTGCCTTGAGGATTAAATTAGCCAATTTTTCCAAAGCACTTGGAAAATAGTACATACTCAGTAAATGTTAGCTATTTTTATCATTATTAATCTAACATACCCATTTTACAGAAAACAAACTGAAGCATAGACAAAAGAAAAAGTTTGCACTGAGGAAAAGGTGTTATTTATACACCCAACTCACAGAGTTGATGTGAAGACTTCAAAAATGTGATGTGTAAGTTATTTATGTACATATGCTAATATACCATTTGGATTGGATGAAAGGCAAGAGCAGTACTTCTTTATCTTGTCCCTCCTCCAGAGCCTAGAAGAGGCCTTCTATAAAATGTTAAATAAGTGTCAATCAAATTGATATAGGACATATTATTATCTAAAGGTAATAATTATCTAATTTATTAGATTTATTAAAACTATGCTTCCACAGATTCAGTCAAGACCTGCTTTGTCATCACACTATCAACAAAACACCGTTGGTCACTGGTTCAGAGAGTGACTAGCCTGCCCTACAGTGTAGGGAGCCATTCGGAATGGACTGGAGCACCATAATTGCTAAGGAGATAGTTTTTCTCCTGTCAGTTGGGTCCAAATGTCTAACTCTCAAGCATTCATCCAGGTGTAATATGAGCTCCTTTCTACAGAAGTTCATCTCCAGTAAAAGTAGGAGGCCAAAGGTAGGGCAAGGTGAAACTTCCTGGCAATAAATTCCACTCTAAACTACAGGCCTCCTAAACTTGCAACTCATTGATTTCCTCCAAAACTCATGGCTCACTTCTTTTATTTGGTCCCTAGCCGATATATTTTATCTGCTCAGGACAGTTTTAAATGAAAATATTTTCAGTGGTCCTTGCTAGGAAAGGGAAAAGTGCAAATTCTAGTGCATACATCTGGATGTCCCTAGTGCATAACAGCTCAGAAGAGTGCGCTGGTGCTGTGGGCCGAGGAAGAGACAAAGATAGAAATCCCTGAGAAATTTAACAGGCGTTTTGGTCAGTACAGGTTCTGACAGGAGAATCAAAAGCCCTTGTCAGAGAAATGTGGGTGAACTGCAGTTTCTCATTCTCTTGAGGTGGCATTACTTCTTTTCTTCTTCATATCTGGTCCACAAAAATTCAACTTAAAACTTCTATGAAAACCATAATTTTATCTGGGAGTAAAGCCAAATCCAGAACACCTATCCTCAGTATTCTAAAAGTTTCAGACTCACTGTTCTTTCTTTATGAATAAGAATGAAGTTTTAGACTTTTATCTAAAAATCTTTATTGTTAGAGCTGCCCTAATATCTTGAAGCAGTGGTCTTCCACAATTTAAACACTAGTCTCAACATCTTAGAAAGAAAAGTCAATCAAAATTTGGTTATTTATGAGCAAACTGGAAATAGGACTTTGAGTCACAAGAAGAAAGTAGAAACCTATTAATTCAATTTTCAGACAAGAAAAAACATCATTCCCTAAGTTTCACACTCCAGTCCCTCTTAGAAATTATACTAGGAGCATAGTGCCAAATTATGGGCATCCAAGGACACCCTGGCTAAACAAAAAAGAAAACTAGGTGAGCAATGAACCTTATTAGCATGTGTCCTCTCAGGCTGATGACTGTCATTAGGCTGCTGGAGGATGACATCATTTTCTCTAAGAGGCAGTCAGCTCGAAAATGTCAACTATTTCAGTGAATTAATTCTTACAGCTGCTTTATAATGCCTTCTGCTCCTTGCTAAAAGAAATGGACATATTTCATATCTGGAATCTGTCAGACACGTTGCTGTTTTAAATATTACATTTTAAGCCCAATTCAATCTGAACATATTGTGTTTTGAGAAGCCTTGTGAAAAAACCATTGACTTCAATAAAGTAAAAGGCCAAGGTGTAAAACTCAGTAATCTTGTTTGAAAAGTAATCCCTTTTTTTGGCTCAAATTACTTTCATTTTAAAATGTCATTTTTTTTTCCAAAGACTTCTCTAGTATGAAGTTAATAAGAACACTATACTATACTGATGTGGTCATAAAGTAGTTATATGGGAAGGCAAGGGTAGGAATGAGGACAGATAATATAAGTGCAAAACACAACTCATTCAAAAGTTCTTGCTTCTGAATGTGGCTCTTTTTCACTGCACCAGCTATATAAGAAAAAAATAGTGACATGTATTAATTTATTCAATGAACATTATTGAATGCTTATATCATTTTCAGATCCTACACTGTGGAAACAAAATGATATAACGCTACTCGCCACATTTAAGAGTGCTCCAAGCTCAGTGGGGGAGACAAGTCAAGGAAAATAATAAAAGTCTGAAAGTTCCATAAGAGAAAGAGATAAAGCAGAAATTTCTGAGAGTGGATTTTAAAGGAAGATTATGTGTGTTAATCAAAGACATAGACACAATTCTGCATGTAGGGGTGAGAGGAAATGAAAAGAAAGACAAACAGAAAACTGTCTTTAAAAAATAACTATACAGGAATCAGCAATAACCTTCACAGATGAATAAGTAACTTGACCATTATGTCAGATACACCATAAACAACCTTGCAATACCCCAAAATCTTTCTTGTTTTCTGTCTGATGTCTGAAGTACTTTGAGCTCAAAACACTTCACATCCACTACTAGACTTGAAAACTGGTAGATGTAAACCATTGATTTACATAAACATTAAAGTATAATTAATTGATACTATATTGCCATTCTGATAGTGAGTTTATAGAATGGTGATGGGAAAGCATGAAGCCTAAAGTGATGGGCAATGATCAAAGCTAAAAAATAGAAAAAATAATGTGCTCTTTTCTTGTGTTTTTCTTTTTAATTATTTTAATTTAATGCAGACATTTGTATGGCCCACACACCTGTCAGGACCCAGAACATTTCCATCACTCCACAGCTTCCACCAGCCCTTTACAGTCCTCCACTCTTTGCTTGGCCAAAGACAATCATCATTCTGACTTCTTTCACCATAGATTAGTACTGCCTGTGTTATTAAAGTTTATATAATGGGAGGAGTCTGTGTGCACTCTTGTATCTGGCATATTTCACCAGCACAATGTATCCATGTGTTATAAAAATAGTAGTTGCGGTATTCCACTACGTGAAATCAAATTATATTACCAGGCTACAGTAATCAAAACTGCATGGTACTGGCATAAAAACAGATACATTGATCAATGGAACAGAATAGAGAGCACAGAAATAAATCCACGCCTATATGCTCACTTAATATATGACAAAGGAGGCAAGAATATACAATGGGGTAAAGACAGTCTCTTCAACAAATGGTGTTGGGAAAATTAGACAGATACATGCAAAAAGAAAAAAAGAAAAAGAAACTGGACCACCTTCATACACTGTATACAAGAACAGACTCAAAATGGATTAAAGACTTAAATGAAAGACCCGAAACCATAAAACTTCTAGAAGAAAACATAGGCAGTAAACTCTCTAATATTACTAACAGTAATTTCTTTTCAGATATATTTCCCCATGCAAGGGAAATAAAAGAAAGAATAAACAAATGGGACTACATCAAACTAAAAGTTTTTGTACAGCAAAGGAAACAAAAAGACAACCAACTGATTGGGAGAAGATATTCGCTAATGATACATCTGAATAAGAGGTTAATATCCAGAATATATAAAGAACTCATACAACTCGGACAAAAAAAAATCCAATTAAAAAATGAACAGAAGACCTGAACAGATACTTCTCCAAAGAGGAAATGCAGATGGCCAGCAGACATATGAAAAGATGCTCAAGGTCACTAATCATTAGAGAAATGAAAATTAAAACCACAATGAGATATCACCTCACACCTGTCAGAATGGCTATCATCAATAAATCAAAACAATAAATGCTGGTGAGGATGCAAAGAAAAGGGATCCCTCATACATTGTCAATGGAATCACAAATTGGTACAGCTACCATGAAAAACAGTAAACAGGTTTCCCAAAAAAATTAAAAATGGATATACCTTTTGACCCAGCAATTGCATCTCTGGGTATTTATCTAAAGAAAACCAAAACAATAATTTATAAAGATCAATGCACCCCAATATTTATGGCAGCACAATTTACAATAGTCAAGATATGGAAGCACCCTAAATGTCCATCAACAGATGATTGGATAGAGAAATTATAGTTAATATATACAATGAAACATTACTCAGCCATTAAAAAAATGAAATCCTACCATTTGCAATGACATGGACAGACTTAGAGGGTATTATGCTGAGTGAAATAAGTCAGAAAGGAAAAGATAAATACCATATGACTTCACTTATACATGGAATCTAAGGATCAAAAAGAGCAAACTAATCAAAAATTGACTCACAAATATAGAGGAAAATTTGGTGATGGACAGAGTGGGCTGGGAGAACAGGTTGAAGGATTAAAGAAGAACAAATTAGTAGTTGATAAATGGTCATGGGGATGGGGAGCACAGCATAGGGAATGGAACTAGCATTAATATATTGCCTGAATGGAAAACTAGAGGAGAGAAGGAGCAATTAGGGGGATCATTTTATAAACTACATAAATATCTAACAAATGTACTGTATACTTGAAATTATTAAAAAAAAAAAGAGTAGTTGCTTCCTTTTTATTTCTGAGTAGTATTCCATTGAATAAATATACCATAGTCTGTTTATATAGGCTCTATTGATGAACATTTGGGTTGTCTGCATTTTCCAGCTATTATAAACAGAGCTATAATGCACATTATGGTTCAAGTCTTTTTGTAGATTATGTGTTAATTTCCAGTGGGTAAATAACTAGGAGTGAATTTCTGAGCTATAAGGTAAATGTGGGTTTTAACATTTTTAGAAAGACTTAACCAAGGAAGTAGATGCATTTAAACTCAACCTTGAAGGATGAGGTAAAAAGAGAAATAAGAACCACCCAGGCTGTGGGAAGAGAATGAGTATAGCAGAAGGTAGGGAAATGGCTGTGGAATATGGGAAGGTGAACAGTCAGATGTGAATCATAAGGTGCATGGAACGTTTTCTTTCTGCCAAACAGCTTCTGGGAGTTTTCCAAAGTCTGTGTTATTGTTAGCAGAGTCTACAGAGTCTGAAATAATTACTGGAACTTTTGAAAGTGCTACTAAGCTTTTCAGAAAATGTCATTGTTTCTGGGAAGCCTAAGAACATAATAAAAATACAATCCTACCTCCTGTTCAAGTGTCTGTCTCCAGTAGACCTACCTGATCTGGTAGAACAGGTATCCAGCTGCATGTTTGGGTATTGGTCCCAACACTGTCATCCATGCAGCATTTCCATTGCATCTTAAGAACAGGATCTGAACTAGAACAGAACTTCAGATGGTGGGACAGTCTCAACCACTTTGGTAACACAAGTCAGTTCTCTGCACCCTTTTGCACACTCAGGTCTATTCTATATGTAAGAGCTGTGAGATCTCTAAGGTTGTGGGTAAGATGAGTCAACTTGCTAACTAGAAGTATATACTGTTCAGACTGTGTTGTCAAAGTTTGAATTTATTAATAAGTGTATTATTTTTAAATTTAAGCTTATTATTAAGTTCTTTCAATAATTTAGGACTCTCATATATTAACCTCGATGATTAAAAAAGGAAATAGAAATAAAAGGTTGTTGAATGATTTAATGAACTCTCTTCTTTGATTTTTTCTACCCTAACGCATGATTCATAATTAAGAAATGATAGTTGAGATTTTTAAATGTATATTTTCCTTGATTCTACCAAGTATTCTCCAAGAAAATATTTCTAAACCACAAATTTTCCAAAAAAGGCTCTAAATTTCAAGATGTATAACATTTATAAAATTAAATAAACACAATAAAAACAATAACACCCCCACACACACATCCACACCCACACGCTCTGAAATAGTGGATGGTCAACAACTGACCAAGTAGATAAGAGTTAGGTGCTATTGCCACCTCTTCCTTCCAATGGGATCTTTTGTGTCCATAGAAATTTATTCACAGGATCACATGAGCTGAACTAGGTTACACTGTAGTTACAGGAAGAAAAATCTCAGTGGCAAATCAAAACAGAAGCTTATTTCTCACTCACACTGGAGTGTTGGTTAAAGAATAAGGTATTAGGAGCCTTGAGACCAGTGTTTCTACTGCTAGCCACATGTCCTGAGTCAAGACTTAACTTCTCCAAACTATAAAATATTTTACAAAATAAAAATATTATGCCAGATGATCTCTAAGGCCCTTTCCAACACTAGAATCCTGTAACAAATAAAGAAAAATCACCGAATTACAAGAGCACTCGTCAAATAGGCACATGTTTACTGAACTGAGACACAATTTGGCTGCTCCAATTATTTTGTTCATCTCCTTGATCAATAATGTTCCCAGTGGCCCAATCAATTATGCCACTAGCTGTGTGGATCATTAAGGTGACTAAGGCAGCCTGACAGACTGTTCATGATCCATTCCAGCCTCTGCGTTCAGCTATAGCTAAAGCAGACAATGTCCAACTGTCCCTTTTACTCAAAATCTTTTTTCTCCTGTTGTAGTCTTGATCCCCTTTTATTTTTCAAATGGAAATGAATGACAAAGCCATACGAATGAAAGAAAACCGAGAATACGGAGTCAATATTTAATGTCATCTTGAAAATCTCCTATGTGGCAGACACTGAGCTAGGTACAGGAAAAACAAACTAAATAAGACTTTGTTTCTGCCCTTTTCACTCTTAGTCTACTATGTAGGTCAGCAAAGAAAGAAATATTGCACTGTTCTCAAATATAGTGCCCTTTGTTCTCAGGTCTTGAGACTTGAACTGAATTGGACATTGGCTTTCCTGGTTCTCCAACTTACAGATGGTAGATATTGTGACTTCTCAGCCTCTAAAACTATCTGAGTCAATTTCTTTAATTAATACATGTATAGCTCCTATTGGTTTCTCTAGAGAACCCTGACTAATATGTTCTATTAGCTTCTTCTAGACGTGTCTCAAATGAGGGTCCTGTGGTTAAGCAACTTTGGGAAAAGTTGCGTACCATTTCTTTCACTCCATCACAACGGACATCAACAAAAAAGGTTCAATGGTGGTCTGTAGCTAAAAAAAACCTGTTCAGCTATATTTAACCCAACTCTTCACAAACTTATTTTATACCAGAATGTATTTTGGAAGAAATTTTGCTAGAAGTAACAATTTTACTATCTATACTGCTTGTTCGTTTTTCTTGAAACAATATATTGATACTTGAAGCTTCAATTAGTATAACCTCTAGAACTAGTCTTTCACTTTCTCAGGAATTAGCATGCAGGTAAGTTGGATCAATGACTATTTGAAAACACAGAATTCTGAGAGAATTAATAGCGTGGGATGAAATCTCTACCCTTGAACTCAGCACACCCAGGCTTCAGCCCTGCCTCTGCCACTTCTGCTGTGCTACCATGGACAAGTTTTAGAACTTCACTCTCAGGTTTAGCGTCCTTTTTAAAATGCAGGTAATAAAGGTAACTCATAAGGGCTCCTGCAAGAATCAAGTCAGACAATATAGGTGAAACAAGTAGCAAAGTGTCTGGCACATCATGGGATGTGGATAAATATATAATTATTAGTAGCAGTCTTCTTGGTCAAAACACTTAAACATTTTAAACCCGCTGATTTCTAAGATTCAAAGAAATAAGTATAGAAAGCACTATGCAAATTGTTTTGTTTTGATGCCAGGCCACCATCTAGGTGATCCCTTTGATTATTGTCCTGATATTTGCCTTTAGAAAAAAGGTCCCTTCCTGACCTTGGGCCTCCCTATCAGCAACACTTAGAATTTTCACTTTTGTCATGAGGGCTATTCTTTTCCATAATCAGCCAAATCCTGCCAGTTTTGTGAATGACTCTCTGGGAACAAGTTAGGTTCTTTATAAAACCACATCAATGAACTCTTTCAGGCCACATGAGTATTCACTAATAAAATATTCCCACAGTGCATTAAAGAGTATCTTTGTAGCTTAGGTCAGTTACTATCACATTTCATACTTATTCTCACAGAGTAGATGCTTTGTATGTTTGGAGAACATAACATTATTTTATGCCATTGATAATCAGTACCTACTTAAAAATGTCCCATTTTCTACAAATGCATGCCCAAGTTCCTCCAAATATTATATGTTATTTATGTTATTAAAATAAAATAAAATAAACTTAAAACAATCATCTTTTTATACAATCAAAATAGCCTGTTGTCTTTTTTTTTTTACCACTAATAATACTTTCACCCTAACTTTACCAAAACCATAAAATTTCTCAGCCTTTTAAAAAATATTTTCATTTACAAATTCATACGCACTCTTTCAGCTGGGGTCAGCTCAGTCACCGTATTAAAAACAACTAAAGTTCCTGTGACCCTGATTATAAATAGCATCCAGTACTAATCATTATCACCCACTCTCAAATTTGCAATCTTGTTTCCTCTTCCATGACATGAAAGATTTCATTGGAAGTGCATGAGCCTTATCGTAGACTTGGAGTCATTTATCACCAAGAAGTATGGCTTCTTTAATCAACCAGCCTTAACGGGCATTGGATTTGTCACAGGAAGTAGGTATGTGCTTTCATTCCTTGACTCACCATTATCTAATTAGGCAGGAAAAAATAAACCAAGTCTTTGAAAAATAAAAATGGAAAACTTTAAAAAACATTTCTCTATCTCATAGATCACATTATCTTTTTAAATGATTCTGATAAAAATTTATCTAAATCTATTTAAAATCATTCTTGATGATTTTATACCTATCATCTTAAGAATGAAAAATAAAGCTTTCAAGAACTAAAATGGAGGGACATATCTAAGCCTCTAGCTAAAGCTACTCTTGGCACAGATGAATCAATATACTTGCCACTGTCTTATTATTTATTTTTTAAATATGAGAGCATACCACCCAGGATGATAGAACTGTTTCAGCTGTCCTTTGCTGGACAAATGCTAAATGGCTTTTTTTGCCACTTGGATGCATAATGATGGGCAGACAGAAATCTATTTGAACAAAGAAATCCAGTCAGTGCTCTGTTAAGTAGTATAGGTAAAAAAGGAATTGAAGCCAGTAGGTTAACTTTAAAAAGTAAATGAGTACAAGAAAGTGGAATCCAAAGTTCTTAAGATCTATAGAGATTCAGAGAAATAAAAAGGTCTCATGAGTCTAGGTGAGTAAATAAAGTCCAAAGTCATAGTAGACTACCAAAGACACAGGAAAGATAAAATCAGGCCATGAAGTTCTGAGCTACCAAGCAAGGTAACTTTGTCTAAGCCCAGATTTTTGCATCAGAGCAGTTTCTTACCATATTGCCATGAAAGTCAGGCAGTTGGGTGCCTAATACACACCAAGTCCTGGGGAATAAGAGTAAATAAAAATGTTCTTGCTCTTCTGCAGTTTATATTTTAGTGTATGTGTATATATATATATATATATATATATATATATATATATATATATATGGCAGGAAACAAAGAATACAATTTTAGAAAATAATATATGTTATGAAGAAAATAAAACAAAGTAAGGAACAGAGAGAAGGCAGATGACTAGAATCAAGGGCATTGAATTACAAGCAGCATTTGAATAAAAACCTCAGTAAGTGCTTTCCCAAAGGAACATTAGAATAGCAAAGCCAGAGTTCTCCAGTGGTGGTACTGAGATAATTTTAGGTGAACTTTGGATTAACTTTTGAAATATTTAAATAGTCTGTATATTTTTGTGTTACCTTTTTATGGCAAGGTATACTGACTGCTTTTCTATTCAAGATAGTAATAACAAAATTTTAATAGTTATTTTATAAAAAGAACAGGGACTTAGAACTAGTAAGTAAACAATGGTACAATTAATACATAGATAAGGAAAAATAATGAAAATAGTACAAGAATAGCTGAATAAGTTCATTGAGTTCATTATGTCAGTTGTAATTACTATCACCAAATTCAAATCTACTGACAATGTTAGTACCTCAATTGGAACATGCTCCTCTTTCTTTAGTTCAAGAGAACAAGAAAAAAATGTTGGCACCCAGCTTGGTAAAAGAAGGAGAGAGCAAATATTTTTTCATGGACTCTAGAAAAAAAATTCAAAACTCCTTGTATCTATTTAAAAATTGCATAATTCAACCCAGATCTCACTTTCCTACTAAACTGTCTATTCATACCTTTACTTCCACAGTTTATCCTTGAACAATCAGGGTCTTTGCCTTATTCAAATAAACTATGAGTTCTTTCAAGTCAGGCCACATCTTACATTATTTCATATTTATTTCTATGTCCAGGCAGAATGTTAATCCTGAATAATAGGTTGAATAAATATGAGCTACATCAGCAAACTGATTAATTAACATGATTTTATGTTGTGAACTCTGATTCAGGATAAATAGAAGTAATTTCACAGAGCTGGAACAATATCACTTCTGGAAAAACACTAAGTTCTATGAGTTTGTCAGATGCTATCAAAAAAAAAAAAGGTCATGAACATCAGATGGGAGAAGACTTACAGCAATGGGATAGAAGGTAGGTAGCAGAATTAAACTCTGAAGTGAGTCTTTGAAGAAAATTTCAACCCACAACAGAATACTATAACCCAAAGTCAGGCAGTAGAATACTCATTATTCCAAAGGTCAACATGTCATGTTGTGATGGGGTGTCATGTCAAAGGAAGCCAATTGGCAGGTAGCAGATCTCCAAGCACCAAGATGACAATCAAGTACTGGACATCCAGTCCTGTGGGGGGCAGGGTGTGTGTGACAGAAGAAAGTCAAGTGCAATTTGAAATGGATAATAGTACTACTACATTTTCCACTAGCAATCATAACTACAAACCTTTAGCGAGTGCCACATTATGTACTAAGTATCTGTCTAAGGTCTTTACATTATTTAATTTACAACTGACAACAACCTTCTGAGACTAGTGCTATTATCCTAATTTGAATATTGAAAAAAACACAAAAACGTTAAATAACTTGCCTAAGATCAAGCAACTAATAAGATACAGGATTTGAACCCAGGCCCTCTGGTCCAGATCACCTACACTAACCAGTATCTTTCATAGGCAATTTATAGAGACAAAAACTCAAACACAGAGATTCACTTACTGAAATTGGGACACAGTGAAGGCCAAGTCTGGGGAACAAGACAAAAATACATGTCAGAGTAAGAGCCTTAGTCTAGTGATGGGGTACCATTAAAGACAACTTAACATCGCATATTAACATGCTAAGCTAGACTTCCAAAAGTTTCTCCTGACCCAGGTTAGGAACTGGTCCTAGAAACTTAGATAAAGCTAATTAGGCATTGATGATAGTTAAGCTACAATAACTGAGAACCATACAGGTCTTAAATCAAAGAGGTAATAAAATGCTTTGCCACAAAATTCTCTTCTTTAGAGGCTCCCAATTAGTGGTGCAACTTTCAGTGACAGAGACAGAATAAAACTTAAAACATTCAGCCAGCATTATGATTAAAAGCAAACCAGAAGATTTTTCATCAAAAAGAAGACAAAAAAAATTATAGTCATCATCCTTAATTAACATTGTTTTGGAAGTCTTAGCTGAAGCAATTAGGCAAGAAAAGAAAATAACAACAAAAACAAGGGACATGCATATAAGAAAGGGGAAGGAAAATTCATCATGTTAACAAACTATGTTATATGCTAAATTTGCGTGAAGGCCCTAGTCACCTGAGGCTACCTAGTCTCAATATTTCATCTATGGCTCTGACCCCACATCTTCAGGATCTGAGATGGTTCCTAGTTGATTTATACTAAAGTAGTCATGCATGTCCTGTGATAACTAAGAGTGACCCCTGGTCTTCACCCAACCTAAATTAAAAGAAAAAAAAAAGCTGTCTATTCAGTCTCTAATCTAAACAAAATGTGACTAAATCGGAAAAGGCAATCTGTCATTTGAGTAGCTCATTCAACCAAACAATGCTTGCTAAAAGCAATTCATTCTTTACTATATCACTCAAAAGAAGTTTCCCTGTTTCATAATTTACTTTTAATCACAGTCTTTAATACCTAAATATGGAAACATGAGGATCTTTATTAGTCACACTTCTAATTAAATATTGTCATATTCCTGAGTTTTAGTCTAGTAATAGTTCTAAAATTACATTGCTTAATAACAATAATGAATGTCTTTATTCTAAATACAGTTTAGTAATCTTAGACTGATAGCAAGCTAAATTAAGAGCTGCAGGGCATTGTAAATTTGGAAGCTATTCCCAAGAAATCATACAGAACAAACCTAATCTTTCTTGCTCAGGATGGGATATTCCTTCCTCTTGACCCAGACCTTCCTTTTGCATGGATAGCAGCCAATTTCACTGCCCTGAACTGGCCTACAGAGGACTGTGGGTGGAAATGAACTGCCCTCTTTATGCAGAGCATCCTGTACGTCAAACTATTGTACTCCACAGTGTTTGTGTATGTATGTGTGTACTGTCTTTTGGGTGGGACTTGGTGCATTGCCTGAGTTAAGAGAAACTTCTTTCATCCAATTACCTGCAGGTTACCAGCTGGAATAGCAGACAGAAGCAAAACACTGAACTTACGTCAGATCAAGAGAAGGAAAGAAAATGTTGGCACCCAGCTGGTTAAAAGAGAGGGAAAAACAAACACTTTTTCATGGACTCTGAAAAGGAAAAAACATTCAAAACTCACCAAATGATTGAAATAGAAGGGTAACAGTGAATTATTTTCAAAGAAACCACATTTCTGCTTTTTATGATACATGTATCAAGGTATATATGTTTGCAAATAGAAATCTATTCCAATGCTCCCAGGTGTGAAAGGAATGCATAAGGCAGACTTGGTGCATCTTCACAAGACAAAATTACTGTCAACATGAGAATCTTAATCCAATGTCCCTGCTGAACTTGGCACAGAATTTCTGCTCCATGAGATCTGGCTTCCAGCCTTATATTGAGATAGGAAAGAGCTGAGCCTAAGAGAGATCAGGTTCTGTATTATTTCTAACATATTATTAAATTTGGAAGGTGAGCCTCCACCTCTGTGGGAAACTTCATAAAGATATTGGAGAACTGCAACATAAATTTTAATACTTAACCCAGTGACAAGAGGCTATGGAAACATCACCAAACTTAAAGTCTAGGAATTTGAATCTGAAGCTAAGATCTGCTATTCAGTGGCCTTGTGGCTTTGGACAAGTTATGTAATCTTCTCTTCTACATAGCTTATGAGAATTGGTCCCAGTCTACCTCAATAGCTTTGTGAGACTTGCATAATAGGAAATACACAATAATAATGTACAAGTATTAACACATTGTATAAACACAAAATGCAGCTATCATTATTACAATTATAATTATTATTATTATTAATTCACTAACTCTTAAATTCCTTTTCCTACATCACCCATAATAATATATAGGAGTTTATAGTGGACATTTCATTAGTTCTTGCTTATGGACTAGTATAAAAGTAATTGGGAGGTATGTAGGGTCTAGTCCTAGAGCTAAATGTGTGAACATGGCCATATCATGGAAATCTACACAATGAGAAGGCTGAATTAGATGCCCTCTGGAGTATCTTCCAGTTAAAATATTCTATGTTTTCTATCTACCACCACCAATACTGTGAAATTTGCCTTTGTTGATATTGTCATTTTGCTTCTTCCCTCATGCCTCTCTGTATTTTATCCTGGAAATATGCTTCTTTTTTATTTTCCACCCCAGTTTCTAACCCAAGGCCTAGATATTAACTAAAGATATATTTAGATTAAGATGTATGAATCAAAACAGTTATAACTTTTAGATTCCTTTCAGCAATGAAAATCTTTCCCTTAGGTAGGATTCTCAGAGTATAAGGTACAGAGATAGGTCCAGAGATTTTGGAAGTAGTCAAATGTTGGAGGACATATTAAACATTTTATATAAATATATTTAATGCTTTACACCTTCCTGATATTATCGCATAAGAAGAAGAACATGGCGTTCCATTTTGGCTCAGCCATTTTAGCTGGGTAAATCTGAACAAGTCACACAGCTCATTCATCCAAAACATCTTTATTAACTAATACGTACCATGCAGGGCTCTAGGCAATAAAGATATAATAATAGACACAAACAGATACAGTTCTACTCTCAGGAAGCATGTAGTCTAAAGGCATTACAGTATTTAATCAAAGAATCATTCAAATAGGCATAAGTTTATAACTGTGATGATGCTACAAAAAAAGAGAAGCATGGTGCTAAGCGAGTGAATAGTATAGGAAACTGGTGTGGTCACAGATGATCAAGGAAGCTATACCTATCGATATAGTGATGTGTTTGACATCCAAAGAGAAAGCAGGAATAATCCAGGTAAAGGGTGGTAAGAAGAGCATTTCAGTCAGAAGGAAAAGCAAGTGCAAAAATCCTGTTGAGGTTTAGTTAAATGAACTAAAAGAATGTCTGTGTGATTGGAGCATAGAGTGTGGGGAGCACAGTGTGAAGTGAGGCTAGGGAGACAGATTATACTGACTTTGTGGGCCAAGTTAAGGACTCTGGTCTTTATGTGAAGAGCAGAAAAAAGTCACTCAAGTGCTATAAGTCGGCAGTAGCATAATCGTATTTACATTTTGAAGAGATCCTTTGTCTGCTGTGTAAAAAATAAATTCAAGAAGGTCAAGAGTGTATTGCTGAGGACCAGCTAAGATGGTAGCTCAGACAAACGCTGTGACGACAGAGATGCAGGCCTTTATGCCACACAATGCAGAGTACTGCTGCACAATTTGGGATGAGTTGAATCCTAAGCACCTTAGAGATCCAAATTGAGATGTCAAGTAGGCAATCGGACACAAAAGTCTAAAGCTAAGATAAAAGGTCAATCTTATAATAAAAATTTGAGCTCGAGCTTACAAATGAACTGCGAGACCTGGCCAGGAATGAGGTTATCTAATGAGACAATGGAGAAGAATAAACAATCTCAGAACCCTGCACCTTCAGCTGTAAAATAGGAATCGTAGCAGCCATTTCACAGAATTTTTATAGCTCGGATGTAGTAGGCTGTCAATTAAAATTCAGATAGTATTATTATTATAATTATTATAGTATTAAGAAAAAAATAGCCAGTTACAAAGCAATTTACAGTATGAACCAATTCTTTTATTTTAAAAAAGTATCTGAAGTCATAAAAAAACAGACTGGGGCTTTACTTTCCATTTACTAATGATTATTGTCAGGTTAAATTAAAGTGAGTGATATAAATTTCTTTTTGAATGAATCAATGCATATTTCAATAATTTCTAAGTTGTCTGCAATGAACGTGCATTCTTTCTACGGTAAAAAAAAAATAAATAAATTAAGTGTTTTGCTTTAAAGTGTTTTCAAATACATGGAAGTTCTTTTTCAAGCGTAGAGTCAATGATGAAATGAGTCGAAACAATAGGCTGTGAGAGTGGCAGGTTCTAGCACGTGTGGCTGAATGTCTCTGTTTGAGGCCACTGTGTGTTTCCAGGTCTCTGACATGGAGATGGAGAGGTGAACTGCTGGGAATTGGACCAAATTATTGTTTTGGTCTAAACTGACCTGGCTGGGTTTCCATGGCACATGTGGCCTGAGAACCACCAGCCTTGCCAAACCCTTTATCTATAATTCTCCACAAAGAATCGCCACAGCACAGAGGCCCTTAGAGTCCTGGAATATCCATGCCCAGTTGCTACACACATGCACGGTTTCTACAGCAATGGCTAAAATTGGCTTGATTCCTCCTTTCTAACAAATAATCTCGAATCCTGTGATAAGCTATGGTATACTAGCACCCTCACGGTGAGCATGCTGTCAGGGAATATGGATCTGAGGTATCAAGAACATGATATTTGTCTCCCTGGGTGGGTTTCCCTGGTCTCCAGCATAAGTCAGGAAAGACTGGCCACACTGCTGTTCTTACAGATAAATGCTGTGTGGTGTGATGGAAGGAACTCAATTGTGGGAGTCAGGAAACCTATATTCTGGCCTTAACCTTGCACAAATCATCTGTGTGACCCTGACATGTACCTTGACTTCTCTCTGTTTTATTTTCTTTTTATCTGTAAAATGAAAACCATTCCCTATGAAAGATCTCAGGAAATTCATAGGCTGAATCCATATGTTGGTCACCCAAGAACTTATAAAACATATGTATTTGAATGTTCTTAAGCAGGCTGACAATGAACACTCTACTAAAAATACTACCTCCCACACCACCTAAACCACGACCCCCAACTCACTCCCACGCCACTCTCTAACATACTCCTTTGCTCTACTTTCTCCACAACACATATAACTATCAGAAAGTATTGATGTTTTTACATATCTATTTTCTATTTTCCCCACCCAAGAGGAGGAACTGACCTTTTCTGTCCTGTTTGCTGCTATATCTCATGTCTAGAATATAGAGTAAGGTACACAGTGGTGCTCAAAAGTGTTGAATGAATTTGAATGCCAACATGTCCTTTTTGGTGACATGGGACTTGCAAATTTCCCAGAATAAAGAGTATGAAGAATTTTGACTAGAGTGTCAGCATAAGGGCACAAGATGGACACTGTCCCACTCTACTCCTTAGGACATTAAGCCTGGACACATCAAGAGAAGAGATGCACATAGTATGTATAACAATACAGAAATTGGAAGATCTTGTCCTGCCTCACCTACTTACTAAACTTAACCAAAATCTCTGTAAATCTCAGCATCTACATTTGTAAAATAGAAATCACAATTGTACTTACCTCACAGAATCAGAGTGAGGCTTAAATAATTTTAAATGGGGTCAGGGGTAGTGGTGGGGGTGTCTAAATAAAAAAGCATTATCCAAATGTGAGGTATTGCTCTACATAGAACCTAGGACATCTACATTGTCAAAATGAGAAGATGATGCCAATATAAAAAGACATATGAACTTTGACTTGTAGATCCATGAACGGGACCACAACTAAATAGGCTGCATTGTATTCTAACCCCTGAAAAAACTAAGATTTTGCAAGTCTTGTTCGTATTTCCAAGAAGCCTCCCCTCATTTTTTGTTTGTTTGTTTGTTTAGTTTCAAGTTTTGAGTACTTAGTTGAATCTGTTTTCAAAATATTCTTTACAAATGGGCTGGGATACCTGGTTTTCTTCCATAAATTTGCAAACATTTTTTAAGGGTGTCTGAACTCGGCAAATAATCAATTTAATATCAAGTTATTGGTATTTTATTTACATAATATAACATATTATAATGAAAGATGGTTGTATTCAATAATATGTTTCCTTAACATAGATCCTGAACTCGTGAATGGAAATTTACAGAACTATAACTGAGCCACAGCTGGCTGTGGGGTTCAGCAAAGGCCTTATCCAATATATCCAGCCACTGGCCATTACGTGGAAATTCCATTACAGAAATACTTCAAAGAAAAGAGAGTTATCTGCTATTTTGTATATATCAGAAATGTTAAACTTCGATCTTCAGGAAAAAATTAGAAAAGTAGGCCTTTATGACTAGACGAAATATTAAGTAAGATTTCTAAGAAAATGATCAATATGGGGTGTCTTAGTTTCTGGTTTTGTTTTCTCAGATCAAAGAGCTCACTAAAAGGAACCTTTTGAGAAACTCAGAAAGTGACATTGCGCGTTTGGCCTCAAATATACATAATTGAAAGCCCTTGACGTTTAGCCTTTATTTTTTCTATCTTTCTCAAGGGACCTTCAAAGTCAGGAGATGGTGGCTTTGGCAGAGCCCTGATGGAAGAGTTCAGGAGGAGGGAAATCGATTAAAAACAGGTCATGGGATGTAGCTTTTCAACTAAAATGGCTGTTGATTTTTATGTATGGGAAGCTTTGAGTGATCACCCCCAACTTCTTAATTACGGTAACATAATTAACATAATCAAAACATCTTATCTTTCAGCAAAAGTTTTGACTTGCAGTGATTTTTTTTATCCCCCCCGCCTTCCATTTTCTGACAAGCATGATTATTGGGATAAAAAATCAAAGTAACTACTTACAGGATACAGTCAGATTATACTCTTTAAACTGGCTAGCTAACAGCATGCCTTGGCCAACCTCTTGCCACACCACCCCTGCTGTACTGCAAATGACCCTCCCAGGCTACATGAAAGACGTGCATGTTAGGGGAAGACAGATCAGAGGGAACTCATATGCCAAATGTTTCTTTGGAGACAGTAATTTTACATAATTATAGGAAAAAATAGAATTTGTTTTATAAGCTAAGGACTATCAAACCAAGAAAAATCAAGAAAGCCCCTTCTCCTTCCCATCTAGCTGACTCAAAATTGTGAACTCTTAATTAGACCTGTCATTGCCATTACCATTTGCTCTATTTGGATGTGATTCAGGGCCATTGAACTTGAAAGTTTTGTCAATGTTTTTAACACCCTACTTCCCTTCCCTGTCTGACAATGGTCTGTTTATTAGTCACGTGGGGCTTTCAGTTTTATTGGGTGCGGTTAGTCTCACAAGGGTTTTTCCTTTGCTCTGTGTCTAGGATTCCAGGGGCTGCGTCTTTCTGGGTGATGCACAGGACCCCTGTTGGCAATATGTGCTCCTAACCCATCCAAGGTTTCACACAGGCTGCTTTGTGCTCTGATTCTCCCTCTCTCAGCAGCAGGTGGGCTCTAAGCAGTGACAAGACAGCCCTGCTGTGCACGGCTAACGGGTACCACACAAATGGTACTGCTGGGCCCATGGGGGCACTGAGGAGGGCTCTTGCTCAGGCAGGCAGTGCCTCTGAAATCAGACAAGCTGGTGGGAAAGTCCCTGGAGGGGAGGGAACAGGGCCCAGGGCCCAGGCTGGCTGTGGGAGTTCTGCCCTCACAACACAGCTTCTACCCAGATGTGCATCTCTTCCCCAAGGGCTTGCGACTTCACACTGTTAAAGCCAATCAACCACCGCAGAGAACTGGAACTCTGCTTATGAAGATGAAGATTTCCCTGTGTCCTCTGATTAGTCAGTCACTCCCCTTCTTCCCAACCCACTCAGGATGAAATGAGAACAATGCCATTGAAATTTCCTACATTTAGGAACCTAGTTGTTAATCTAACTGGATTCTGGGTACATTTTCTGACTTCTGTATACTTATCAGAACCCTTTAAATTAAAAATAAGTAGTCTCATTTCTCTGATAGGAGTTCTTAGAATGACTTTGTGGGAAGAGATTGGAAGGTAGAGAAATCCTACCTGACACCCCTGGTGAGACAGGTGGCGGGATATTATTTCCTAATAATGAGGAACAAGTCTCCTGATAACAAAAGAGACAAGCAATTGCCCATTTCGAGCACACACTGCAGACAGAGAAGCAATGAAACCTGTGGATGTACCTTGAGCTAAAATAAAATCAAGTCTACAACTTGCTCATAAGCAGTGGCAAACTCCCATAACTAAAATGTGACCTGTGATGAAAATTAGAGACATTTTATCTGATCCAGTTCCTTTCATTATCACGCCCTATGTCCCGAAGGCTAATTCTTATGGGACCTAAAGACAACTATATTTATTTTCCTTTAAATTATGCTGTAACTAATTACGAAGGCCACAAAGTAACAGAAAAAAATTCACAAAATCAAATTATGTGAAAAAAAAAACGTACAGAGTCTGGCCATAACATGATTACAAGTATGTAAAATCACGTCAGTGGTTTGTTTATGTTACTGTTTTTGCTATAAAACAATGTTATCATTATTTCCCTTCACGATGTTATATTTTGCTTGTTGGTCCTGTTAATGTTTTAAGTGTTAGCATGTTTATTTCTTAGTGTTAAGAGCACATCGGTCTGTCGGCCTCTGATCGGCTCCATTCCACTGGTGAGCAAAACTACGTAAAAGGACAGGGCAGGCCCCAATTCTCATGATGCAAGGCTGTGGTCACACGTTGCTGTGTCTAATGAAGTCTCAGAGCGGATGTGGAGATTTGTCCTCGGGCACACTGGGAAATGGCCATGGCAAAAGAGCACAGACTCCGCCAGGCCCACTACTCACTACTGCAAGTCTCTAATCCTGGAGAAGCCAGGCTCAGGGAGGGAAACAGTTTTTCCCAGCTTCCGGCAGCTGCACTCACAAGCTTACCTGGCTCCAGAACAATATCAAGATTGGAATGAAAAAAATAAACCCTACACATCAGGAGCTTGAGAAAAACGAGCCAGCTGATTAACTGATTGCTCAGCTGCTAAAAGAGGGTCGGCCATTCCCTTGGGTGGGGCAAGTAGGACAGTTGTCCTGTGCCCTGCTCTTGGGGGCTCCACAGTGCTCTGTACCACAAATTTTATTTTAAATAGATAAGATGCTTACAGACCCCTCCTATATAATAGGGTAGGCCTCAGATGTACAGACCCATTCCGAGTAGAACTGACTTTATGTACTCTGAAGGGTTCAAAATTTTGCCATCCTGAAGCTGCCTTTTGTGATAATGATTTTAAACTGGCTATTAAAAAAAAATACATCAGAAAGAAGCATTGAGCTTCCCCAATTTCCTGCACAAAAGATTCTAACAGAAAAATCTACTTCAGGAAGGCAATTTTAGGATGTTCACCTTAAACTGAATAGCCTAATTTGAATTAAGTACGATAAATAGGAGGGCTTCGGTTAACTAGATACCTCCCCAGTACCCCTCTCCTGATGTTCCATTGTTTCTGAGTTGCCCAGCAAGAATTTGCCTGCTTTGTGTATTCAGCTCTTCCTTCCTTAACCACCTGTAAATTGTCCATCCTCACTTGTGAAATCTAATACCCCATTCCTTCATTTTCTCCTTTGCCAAAATGTTATATACATGTATGTGTATGTGTATGTGTGTGTATGTGTGTATGTATGTATGTATGTATGTATATGTATATGTATATGTATATGTATATGTATATATGCACACCCAAAGTTGCTCACTGTCTTTGGAATTTTCATGCTTATATAAATTCCTCACGTGCACGTATTAAAATTTTTAATTTTCTCTTCTTAATCTCTCAGTTAATTTGATTATTAGCCCCATTAGAAGAACTTACAAGGTGGGAGGAAAAGTATTAATTTTTTTCAGCCCCCACAACTCCAACAAATGAAAATGCAGTAAATGAACATGTATGTCTTTTAGATTTAAAACAAATCATCAAAAAGAAAAAACTGCCAACAAAACCCGATTCAAGGAAATATAAAACGCAACTTTGCAGCCTTTTATAATATAATTAATTGGCAGAGATGCATCTATGGGTTAATTGGCAGAGACAGCTTACAATTCTGGCTGAGAAGCAGAGTGAGTTAGTAGTTGTATAGACTGTACCAGATTGGGTCTGTTTTAAGAAACAGTTTTCTAACCTCAAATTTGTGACATTTATACTCTGTCTTGCCTTTGAACTTCCTGAGTCTACCACTTAACACTCTTGCTTTTGAGCTAAGTCATCTTCATCAGCAAATGGATATGTAAATTTCAGGTCTAGAGGGACCTTAGAGATCATTCAGAATCCTGGCTAACAGCTGAAGAAAATGAAGATCAGGACGATTAAATGACCAGCTGCCACAAATCACAATACTTCTAGGCAAATCTGGTCCTACTACCAATCCAGTGATCTTTCATCATTTCCAGGACAGTCACATCTACAGACCAAAAATGACAAAAAAACAGACAGTAAACACTCTCTAAAAAATAGTAATAAAAACAATAAATAGTATCTAGTAGATAGTAATCATTATTATCTAAAACAATAGTACCTAATTTAAAAAGCTTAATAAAAAAATTTCAGATCCTTTCTTCTGTTTTATTTGCAGCAACATTAACCAAGCCCCATCTAAGCTCCAGGTATTTGACACATGTTCATTTAATCCCTCACCAATTTCAAAGGTTTTATTTTTAATCCAGAAAATCATGAAAAGAAAAAAAGATCTATAATCTTACTATGCAAATAAACTCTGTTGAAGTTTAAAAAATAAATAATAATTTGACTTGGCTAGAAAGCTTGAACAACAAAGAAAAAATATAACTAAAAGTGTAAGCCTTACTTCTGACACCTAACTTTCCATTCCTCTTCCCTAAACTCACTTTTAACTATTTCTTAGGATTCCTATCACTGCTTCTGTTATACACATCCTAGGATGCTTATCGCCCTATGTAATTTTTTTTACCTATTTACACAAAAAGAATTATAATATATGCATTGTTCTACATCTTGTTTTTATTACTCAATATTTTTGGATATCCTTCCACATAAGCACACATGTCTCTATTTTTAAAGTTGTATACTACACCATATTGTAGATGTACTGCAATTTATTTAACTGCATCTCTATTTGTAGTTCTTGGTTGTTTCCAGTTTTTTCTATTAGGTAGGTATTATTCACTCCATTTCACAAGCAGAAAAGCTAGAACTCAAAAAGAATGAACAAGATAATTGCTTGATATTGCAGTGTTTAAAAAGCACTAGAGATCAAAGCACCAGAGCTAGTATCTAAATCCATGTCCGTATAACTTCTAGTTCCTTGCTTTTTCCTTTATCCTGGATATTTACCCTAACCCAATGCATGAGTTCTGCCAACCAGATAATAAAGGCTTTTGGTTGTCCCACTGACACCATCCCCAAGAAATTAATTTTCTTTCTTTTCTATTGTCTATTGAGTACATAGAAAGTGACTCAGAAGCTAAATGGCTTATCTAAAGTTTTACTGTTAGAATGGCCCACATGGTTATTAACAAGTTACTAAGGGTAGACTACCCTCATTTCTTTGTATTAAATAAAAACTAACCCTCCCAAATATAAGAATTCCTCTCCAGAGGAAGAGAAATATGACTTCTGCTCCTTTATCCAGAGAGAGGAAAAGAGAAGAGAATGGAGAGACAAGCATTTCCTCCCCAACCTTAACTCAAAGTGAAAGGATTTGTGAGAGTACACTTCCCAGAGCTTGCAGAGACTGGTTCTCACAGCAACCAATGATGCAACAGTGCCAGAAGGGGAATGAGAAGCTCATCTAGTAATGAAGAAAATGCAGGGACTTCACTGTTTTGGTGATGCTGGACTCCAAACTCACTGTGTGGTGGTAGAAAAGGAGGAAATTGATTCTCTACCAGCCAAGAGGGGAAATGATCTCAATAGGGCCACACAAGTTAATCCAACCCCCAACACAGGATAATTTCACACTTTCCCTCAGGGGGTTAATGACTTTGTTTGAGGCTATCCCAGAGAATGGCTCCCCTCTTCCTGAAACCTTTAACTCCAGTCAATAAGCCTTCCGTTGCTATGCAAAGCTATTTAGACCCTTGAATAATTCCATGCAAGGTAAAGTGCCCTGCCTCCCGACCCTTTGTTAGGTATTGTGCTGTAGCTTGTCTTGGTTAAGGCAGAATATTTCACCTTCTTCTCGTAAATAGCTATCACTTTAGAAGGCTTGTCTGGCGATCACTCACAGCAAGGCCACCGGATGGCCAGCTGTACTGGGCGTTGCCATAACATTCCCTGGCCTTTCTGTTCACAGGCCCCTGCTGGGCTCCCAGCCCTTCCCCTGCAAACTAAACACACTTATCACAGCATGGGTCCTCGCACACCAAAGAAGTCAGAGAAACTGAGGAGCTCAAGGTGTGAGCACTAATCAAAGCAGTATCACCTTCTAAGACTGGATGGGGAACCCGACTCCAGATACCACACCATGAAATGATGCTTCAATATATGTTGACAAAAATTGAATAAATTTGGGCATTATGTGACTAGACCATTAAATGAAGAATAAAGATTTGCTCATTGCTATGGAAACACATCTTCTAAGAACCTAAGTGCTTTCTCACTTGCCATCACCCTGAAGTAGTGGTTTCTCAAGTCAACTTATATAGCTCCTCTCTTCTAATTCCTAACTTGTACTAATTTGAAACTATTTTGCATTGGAAAACACAGCTCAAGATTTACTTAAGTAGATGGTCAGAGACCACGCATCAGCTCCCTAATGTTTGCTTATGTACTCCCCAAGCCTCTGAGAAAAGGACTTGTGTGCTCACCTCCTCTCCCTGCTCTGGGATTAGCTCCCCACATATAAGTGCTGGAAAGAAATGAGACGATATTTTGATTCCAAAAGAGCTACATCCCTAAAGAGCTACAAATCCTTGTTTTATACAATCTGAGGCCTGTCAGGGGTCTGAATAACACTTAAAAGTGGTTCTTGTTGAGAGCATCTACATTTGCCAAAAGCCCAAATGTGTAGACAGCAGACAAACTGAACAGTGCCAAGGAGGATGTCGAGTGGAATGAGTGAACTGTGAACCTGGAACAAATAACACGTTACTTGAGCAGAAAAGCTGAGAGTTTTAAAGACATATGGTCTGTGCTGTTCAATCTTTATGACTTATCCACTGGGGTTTTGCCTGTTTATATGCACAGTTTACTCATTGTCTTTCCATTTATATTTGGTTTATGTAGAAGGGGCTTAACGCCTATGTATTTATATGGTTGGCAAATCTCCCTTTGGTGTGTCTGTTTTTATTCTTCAACTTAAAATACTTCTAAAGACCTTCCCATTTTAACTTTCACACCAAAATCAGTGGCTAAATGAAAGCATCTTTTTAGCAATCGCCTTTCTCTGATTTATGCCAGGGTTAACCCATTCTGTGTCTTAAAATTAGACTTGGAAAATAGCATCCACAAAGTGGAGAAAGGAAGAGAAATATTTAGATGTTTAGGCAGATACCTATTTCCAAAACAAAAACAAAAACAAAAACAAAACAAAACAAAACAAAACAGCAGGCTTTCCAAATGTCCCCAGATGTCCTCAGTAATCTAAACTGCAGATATGAACATTACTCTGTGGATTATTAGAGAGAAAAGTTTTACCTTCAAGGTAAAGAGATGATCTCTCAAGCTTTGAAAAGCAACTAATAGGTCCCATTTGCAAATGCAGCTCTCCAGAAGGATCCTGGCAGCAGCCATTTTCTCCTGTCTTAAACCCAGTGCAGTTTTAGCTGGAGGAATAATCTGGAGAAAAAGAAAAATAAACAGCAACATGAATGAATATGGATAACCCAAGCTCCAACTGTCTGCCCATCACATGAAACATTCTAAAAGTTAAAAAAGAAAGAACACTAGGGTGAGTTGGTGACTTTGTCATTAATCACAGAGTCCTGTGGGCCATTTTTATCCTATTACTAGTTATTCAGACTTCAAATATTTAAAATGATTTTGTGATAGGAGTTGTTCAGTCTAGTTTGTGTCTCAGAATAGAACTGCATTGTGTATTTGTAGTAAAAATTTTAATGTTTCAGAACCACCGAATCACAACTTCACCCAATTTACTTTTGTTTTGTTTTTACAGTTCCAACATATTTTCTAAGAATGTTGATTATTTGAAGTTATATATATCCTATCTCTTTGCATATAGAATTTACCCCTCATGATAACATTATCTAACTAGACATTGCTTATGACTGAATACTGCACATTCAATTAAAACGCCACTAGGGATAATGAATTTTGTCTGCACAGAATAGCAAAGGTATCCTGGCAGTCTGGCCTTTTACTGCCTCGGTCTCTTGGGTGTTCAGAAAATCACCGTGTTGAGAATACACTCCTGGACAACAGGACTTACATTGTTCCATGGTGTCCAGAACTGGTTTGGGATGTTGCTACGAAATCTTCACTCTGTGTCTGCAGCTGCTCCCTTCTCTTGACAATCACTTCCACATGCCTCATTTCAGAGCTAGGAGGAAAAGTCTCTGAACATGGTTTGGCCACACACATTGAAGAGCACCCTCTCTCACGCTAAAGTGACATTAAAAAGTGTTTTATGGAATTTACTTAAAAGCTAGCTTTCCACAAATGTCTTTGGTCTAGGCAAACCTTAATGCTGTTCTTGTTAAAATAATGGTGTCTTGTAGCAAAAAAATAAATAAATAAATAAATAAAACTTTACAGCTTGTTCCAGAGAACTCAGTTAAGAGAATTCAACCCTTAAGAGATAAACTTACAGGTCCAAGGTGTGTTTTCAGCAAAGCCATTGTTTACAGCCCCTCTGGACTTGTAAAGAGAAGTTGGCTTTAAGTTAGAGCAAGGATTTACCTTAGGAGTTACTGGTCACTGACTTTCTCAGGGATAAATAATAATGTCCCCAGAGAGCTAAAAATGTTGTTGCACAGCAGGTTTCAAAAAAACATTCACAGCAACTGAGTACCTGAGACTTCAGCTACTAGTCAGGAGCAGCTCTGCCTCTGCTCTGCTACTGTAGAGAGAGAGCTCCTTCTTCCAAGGCATTTCTCTCCTTCAGGTTCCAGTCTGATCTACCGTGAAACAAAGGAGATGCAAATTAAAGAGGCTGAGCAAGTACATGGGTCTACTTCCTGGCATGCAAGAAGGTGAATTTCTGAAACACACTGGTTTTTTTTCCCCTTCTATTTTTGATAGACATCTCTAGGTGAATTCTAAATGAATGTATATAAGTGGTTCGCAAGGGTATACCCTATTTTAAGAGAATTTGATTTATGAAAACACAGAGACATGAAAAATGGTATGAATTCATTTGCAAATGGATCTCTACTGCTTTACCCTAGCATTTATAATACAAGTCCTGAAGATGCAAGTTTTCTCATTATATTTAAATTTTGATTAGATTAACCAAACTTGTGAAATTTTTCTAAATCTACCTACTGTCCTAAGGAGGTAGAGAAATACTTTTACTTGTACTAATGCTAAGAAATAAAGCTAAGCAAAAGCCTAGAGAACAGAATAACACTTATATTTAAGAATCAATATCACAGTCATGTTATTGGATCCCCCCATAAGCAGTGTCACATGTAAGACACTATACAGGAGAGGGAGAAAGTGTATTTATGGTTGCTGTGTTGGAGAAACCCATGATCATCTGAGTAGACACAATGGCACAAAAGATAATAACAAAAATATGAAGTTTAAATGATTTTTCCAACATTATGAAACAAGTTATTACAGTGTGACTTTAGAACAAAGTCACTGTACCATGACACCTCTTAAACACTTGAATTTTGTCATAATTCTTTGCTTTGGTCTTTGGTTGGCCTTTAGCCATAGCAAAACTTTAGACCTGTGTCCTAAACATGAATAAAAGAGAAAGGAGAGAGGTCTACATGTCTGTTGAGAAGTGAAATGAAGGTTTTGGTGAACAGGATAGACCAGCAAAAGATCAATGGAAATATGAAACAATTTGTGAGGCCTCTTTGAAATGAACAGACAAGCTCTGTGGAACCAGGTCTCTTTCTCCTCACTGACATGCTTATCCAAGCCTGTTTGTTTGTTTGTTTGTTTGTTTGTTTGTTTTAGCCTGTCAACTAAGAATGGACTGATTTTCAGGTCAAACTTTTTGTGCCATAGAGCTTTGCTTGAGATATTATTTTCCTAGGTCCCCTAGACATCTAAATAAAAGAAAACATAATTTCTAACTAACTGTTTTTTCACCACCTAGTCAAAGCCTTAAATAAGAGAAATGAGTGAACTGAGAACTTGGGTCAGCTACTGAGGAGATACTGGTAAGCCCTATTACCTTTCACTTTCCTTACCTACCTGCATTTCTGTTAGAAGAGAATAAAATAAAATAAAACAAAGAGTCCTAGGTTTACCATCTTCCTAAGTGATGTCCCATTGAGAAAGAACCTCCCATGCCATAATGTCAAATGTCATTTGGTCTGATATATTAACTTCTATTAAACTACTATAATGATCTCTAATGAGATATTGAATTTCCTCCCAAAGAATCAGTCATCAAAACACATATTTTTCTGATGAATTAATTAATAAAATATAAGGCTCCTTGTGCAAAATATATACCAATAATTCCCAAGTGTGTCGATGCCCTGACCACTCGGGTTAAAAAAGCTGAGGCTTGAGGATGATACAGTAATAAGTGCTGGGATTCCTGCTGATGCAGACAATTTCACAAGCTTTCTCTTACAGAATAAGAAATGTGTGTTATGCTGTAAGCACAGCAAGCAGAGCATGGCCAGACACTGCCAGGAGGGGCTTTCCAACCTAGCACTGGAGAGGGGTCGCTCAGCCTCCTCAGTTATGCTCTTTACACTAGAAAAGCCATCTGCCAACACTGCTGTCTGGTTAATGTTGGCTGACTTCTTTGAAGGTAGCAATTACAAAAGGATATTTTTGGAGAGTCAAATATACATACATGCATGTGTTTAACTGGAAAATACTTTCTCTGAATATATTATTTCTTATATGATTCAAAAGAGTTATAAATGTTAATCCCAATGAAACAAGATAAAAATCACAACCTAAAATATTTACTAGTCACTGTCATCCTGGAACAGAATTAGATCCTATTTGTTCCAAAGTGCTCTGCAAAATAATGAGTTGGACCTTGAGAGAACAAACAATGACTATGCAAGTGAAAATGCAGCAGCCATCAGGCAGTCTCAACACAGACAGATCTGGGTCCTGAGATGGTTTCTGCCTTGAGAGAATCGTTGCCAGGACACTAGGATGCTCTCCCGCTGTGCAGAACTCCTACCTGGACTCCAAAGGCAGTTGACAGGAGTGCCTGCCCAGGCTCTGGTTCTCACCTTACCCTCAGAACACAGAAGGAATCTTTGGAGTAGAAGAAGTTCTGGTGTCTGGCCATTAGACTTGGTTAAATTATGTGGCAGATCTAGAGAAGCCCCCCCAAATCTCCCATTTTTGATTTTATACAATTCTTTGGAGAGTCTTGTCTCACAGACAGGACTGTCAGGCCACAGGAGTCCTCCAGTAGCATCAAATGACGTCAACATTGGATGTGAAATCAATGCCCCGAGCTCATAGTTCTTTGCATCAGAGATGAATAATACTGGCTGAGTCATTGTTTCTTTCCAGCTATTCAGAGCTCTCTCCAGAAAGCATCTCATAATGGACCATCTCAGACCTTATTGCTTACTGTAATATTTTTTATTTAATAACACTGGTGGTGAGTAATGTCTTGATAGTATTTCATGAAAACAACACTGTGCTCTTAAACTTCATTAATATTATTGTCTGTATACCATAAAAATGCATTTTATTTTTTCACTATTTCTTATATTTAGAAAGAGAGATATTGTTCTGTCCTTCTTGTTTTTGTTTTGTTTTTAAGAAATCAAGCCATAAGTAAGTAAAGCAATTTTTAAAAATTCATATAGCTTGCGAACTTTGAACTCCTGAACTTTATGAACTTTGAAATTTTGAGCTATTCATTAAGATTATCTCAACTTACCTTAACTTAAAATGTGCTGAATTGTACCAAATTTAAGTAAAAGAAAAAGAAAGCTTCCACAGAGGCAGTGTAGAGTGGTGGTTCTGTGCATTTCGGCTCTGGATTCTGAGTCATTCAGGCAACAACTCTTCATTGACCACATGTTATGAGCTAGGCAGACAGAAAGAAGACAGAAAAGTTCCTTACTGTCATGTAGTTCTTATATCTGGGTAAAGCTTAGGGATAGGGAGAAACAGACTGACACACAACACAAATACGTATGAGAGAGAGACAGAGAGTAAGAAAGAATGCCAGATCATCATAAACACTGTGCCAGTCACTACCACTGTATGATACAATCAAGAATGACCTAATGGTTTCCCTCTGAGCAGGTTCCTCATAAATTGAGTCCTACAAGAAGGAGCCAGCCAGAGTCAGAATTCAAGGGAAGAACATTCTAGGCAGAGGGAGCAGCAAGTGCAGCAGAAACGAAAGACAGGCAGAGCTTCAATCTCAGCTTTAACTTCGGTAGTGTGACCTCAAGCATGTTACTTAACACATCGACGTTCTTGGTTAAAGGGCACCCTTTAAAAGGGTCATAGCAGCTAAGTCTCAGGGACTTAGAGGAACATGAGAATGGCATATAATTACTCATTAAAAGATAGTTGATTTTCTATCTTATCTTGATAAATCCCCTAAGATTCAAAGGGCACTAAAATCTAATTTTAAAAGTGGCCAATGCCTTGATTTTTTTCTGTTTTTGCTATTTTTGTTCGTTTGTTGTTGGTTTCTTTGAGCAAGGCACTGCAAAAAGAACAGCAAGGAACCTAAAATCACAGAAATACCAGATTATGAGTTCCTGGGTTAAATTTATTTATAGGAGAAAATAAAGTGCCACTCATTTGGGGGCAGGGCTAACTTCTGCATTAGGTATAATAGTCTAGTACCTAGGGCCCACAATACTTTGGGGGATAGGATCAACAAAAATGTTCTAATTTCTTTAAAAATCAGTAGGAAGAAAAAGAACTGTCAGGTCAAAGAAAGTATTTTAAGATTCAACGTTACTTATTTGCCTTTATGCCAACACAATCATAAAATTTAATTTTTAACTTTGTCTTAAGAGGAGGGGCCCACCAAGGCTCTAAGACCACTAAAGTCTGAATGTGGGCCTGTTTGGGCAGCTTTATATACCTACAGAGGAAAAACTGGAGGACAGTGATCTGGTTGAAAGTGGAGTTAAGTTGCTAGTTTTGCATCTCAGCTGGCACAGAAAGTACCTAATGGTCACTTAGAGTATGTTATGTAGGTAGCTCTGGGTCATAGAGATCAATGCGGTGAGTGAGAGGGATATAGCAGCTCATCTCGACAACCTCTCTAAGTCTAGGGCACACTGTGGTGGAGGGTATTACTTTACTCCCTTCACCATATCTTTTCACTCCAGACCGCCTACAGTTTCCAATGCTCCCTTCTCTGGCTCTGCCACTCGCCCTTCTCTTCCTTGCACCATCATGGCTTACTTTCCCACCTTACCCCTAGCCCTGCTTTTCCTTAGACCACCCAGCCCAGATTTTTACCCAGTTTCCTAATTCCTTCATTTCCCCTAGTTCAGCAATTTAGTAGAACATTCTCTGGAGGTGGTGTGACCACAATGAGTCATTCCAGATGCATTTAAGTACACAGAGTGCATGGGGCCACTAACTTATGGCCATGTCATTTCCAAATGGGAGTCTCAAAAGGCCCAGTCCTCTGGCAGAATGGGTGATAAATGCCTCAGGTTTTGATTTTCTGGATTGTATCTCAACTAAAATGACGTGTGTTCTTGGTCATCAGAATTCACAAATTGTTGTGTCATTAATAATGAGGGATACTGTCACTGCTGCAGTGGCATTTCTTCTTGGCTTGACATTTTGTTTTTCTTTGTTCAAGAAGTGTCTGGACTATAACAACTTACCAAAGAGGTGAGCTGCTTGGATAGGATCCTGGATATTGACTCCAATGAAAATAATAAAAGTTTTAAAACCGGGAAAACTCCTTAGAGACTGAACTCATAGCCAGGGCACCCCCACCCCCACCTCCTGCCTGATGAAATTGTAAAGTTGGCTGAGAGTATTACAACTTAAGCACAACTGGGACATGGGCTTCCTCAGCTCTGAACCTGCCACCCTACCATCTCTCAAACGAAACTTGACCTAGCCACTTTCACTCATACTCCACTGGGAGGTGAGCTCTCCTTGTTAGGCTAGGGAAATGCACATCTTAATTCTAACTCTAGCTGTAAATAAAAATGGTAAGGGGTTGTGTACAGCAAGAAATAGGTAGAAGTCTCCTATTCAGAAGCTACTGTGACCTTTCTTAAAACTGAAATTATTTAAATATTTTTTGAAATTGATTTTTAATTACACAGGAAATCTATAAGTACGTTTTCCCTTTCACATTAGAATAATATATATAAGGCTCAGATCCCCTTTAACACTGCTCATTCCTGATACCCTTTGTTCTCTCCTTTCTGAGGGTACTGGTATGGTTCATAGTGCATCTTTGAGACCTTGTTATATTCATTTGCATCCATGTATGCATAATCACAGGGAAAAGATAGAGTATTGCTTGGTAATTGCTTTTTACACAAACGAAATAAAAAATACTTTTATATACATTTACACTGTGTATTTTTGCCCTTCTATGTTAAAAATCTACTTTGTATTTCTTTTTTAACTATGCTACCACATTTATAGTATAAACATATTAAAGTTTGTTTTGTCATTCCCTCACTGATGGGCTTCAACTCTTGCCTATCAGGTGACCATCTTAGTATTCTTCTCAATCTAAGTACCTGGCCACAATTAATTAATATACTAATTAACACACTACCAACACGAGATTAGAGTGTTAGAATTCCAAAGTCATATTTTAAAAAGGTAATAAAAAAGTTCCAAAAAAGGATTCCTCTATTATTTACTGCTGAAAGCCAATGTGGGGACACCATGTGCATTTACAAAGGGAGATTATAGAAAGAAAATCTGCAAAGGGAAAATAAATTGCTGAGAATTTGGGGACTGGAAAGAAGTGAGGCTGGGGTAACCACCATTTTAAATCAGTGAGGAGACTAATGGAAAAAGTTACACACTTTGGAATTTTATAGGACATGGGCTTCAATTTAGCACTCACCCTCACTCCTCATTGAAGAGAGCAGTGTTGCTAAGTACTTTTCCATTATTCACACAGACTGATAGAATAGACCCTTCATTAACTTACTCTGGTTTGTGTTAAACTTAATTAACTCAGTTAACTGGTGCTAGGCTGGCCTGAAACAAAAATCTATAGAAAGCACAGAAAATTCACAGTCAAGTTTGTGGTCCTGCTGTGTTGTCAGTTGGGCATTATCGCTACAAAGAGGACATGTTCAGATTCATGTTGCCTGACCTTCTAAGTCCTCCCAAACAGGAAACTTAAAATTCTACATAGAAGTAGTGCTGGAGCTCAGAGAAAGGGTGTGGTATAGACTAACAGAAATACACAGAGAAGTCCCCACTCTAATCAATACGCCTTAAGGCACTAATTGGTCAATGCCTGAACCTTTGGACTACACCCCTGGGTTTGATTCCCAGCTCTGCCACTCATTTGCTGCGCCATCATAAGCACATTACTTAACATCATTGTGCTTTAGTTTATCCATCTGTAAAACAGGTATAAAAGTACTCTTTTCATAGAATTGTTAAGATTCAATTCAATCGTTGATGTAAAGTGCTAATTCAGTGCAGCACCTCTCACATAGTGAACATTCAATTAATGTTCACTTTTATTAACCTAAATAAAGTACGTGATATTCAGCCATGAAAGTTCTGGTATCTGAAGTTAAATGATTTTATGATAAGTATTACCATTTTTTTTAAAACATGAAAGAAGACTTAGATAACATTTACTGGAAAAAGCTAAAAACTAACTTCCCACATCATAACTTCCCATATCATGACTCAGCCATGATATTTATTACAGATCTGTAATTCCTAATCTAAACTGGACTTTCAGAATTTGAGACTTTCTCAGAAAAGATACCTGGCATTATAATAATTTCATCCTGGGTTCAGCTCCTGTTTCTCTGGTTTTCATCACTATTCCAAGTCCTTTAGCTCTGGGCACAAGCTTGAGACGATTCTTTTTTAAACAAACCTGGAGCTAAGTGACAGCAGGACAGACTCCTCAAATGAGGCTTTGCCAGCTTCTGGGCTCTACACCATGGCTAATTAGCTTTCTCTGGAGGGGGAATATAATCCCCAGAAGGTGGAAGATTATAGAGTTCAAAAAGAAAGTGAATAACCTGTTTATCTGCCTTAGCCATTAACATCCTTGGCTTTTCCAGCTTGCTGTCACCTTCTGCAAACCCCAGCGTTGCTGAGGGCACATTTGAGGGCCTGATTCTATGTCTTTGAACAAAGTTGCAACTACAGTTTCTCCCTCAAGAGCAAAATTTGAAATTCATCAAAAATGATGAGGATTGTTTACCAGTAGATGTAACTTGAATTTCAGGCTCTGCTTTTGTGCTCTTAGTCGCCAACCAACCACATCAGACGGCCCATAGTTATTCAGTGCCTTGATCTCTTTTCTCTAGAAGCAGGGGAAATAGAATGTGCTTCTAACTGCTGGGTTTATAAAGAGCTGTGAAATCCCCGAAATTGAGTTGTTTGAAGTAAAGTTCTCTCAAGGTCACAAAGGTCCACCTTAAAGAGGGAGGAGCTGTGGCTAAATTCTGGCTCTAATGTCTCACAATGAAATTGGAGTTACAACCACACAGACATTTCCCTAGATGTTTCCACCAATGAGTCCTCTAAGATGTGAAAATAACGACTCCCTCTCCCTTTCTTCTGAAGAACAGAACAAGATTATACCACCAGCTGTTTTCTTCTTCTTCCTTTTTGTTTACGGTTTCTTTAGCTAACTGACACTGAGAGGATTGAAAGCATAAGGTTCTGTCATGGTATTTTTGCTGCATCACTTGATTCCATTAATCCTGAAACAGCAGGGCAGGTGGTTTCTTCATGATCCCCTTTAGCCTGGCTGTTCATTAGGCTTTGGGAGCTTGCATGTGAGAGGGAAGCACAATCACCCAGCGGCTGAGCCTCTCAACATGGCTTTCTTTGTGCCAACAGAAAACTTTACAGGCCTGACTCAGCCTCAGGAGGGATGACGGCTGAGGGCCCCCAGATGCAAGTTTTCTTGGGGGGCGGGGGTGAGGGGTGGCTGGTTCCCAGGAACTGGATCAGCAGGGAAAAGACTTGGTTCTATGCCACAAGGCTCTACTCACCAAGTGTACAAAGTCAACTATTCTCTAAGTGCCCGTCTAAGTTAGTAATGACCATTATTTTACTGCAATCCTGAGTCTCATAGCCCCTCAACCAGGCTGTGATGGTTAAGAATGTTTCCATCAAATTAAAAAAAAAAAAATGCAGGAAACAGAGCAAGGCAGCACATCTGCTAGCCAAGTTGTTAAGTCTTATGGTTCCAATGGTGGTATTGACAAAGAGTTACGAGAAAGGGCCAGAGTCGGCCTGCCATTAGGTGGGAGCGGAAGCCCGTGCAGCCTGACCAGGGGCTCCCACTAGGACCCTGGGTCTAGGAAAAGCTCCAGAAACTGCCTGATGCTTAAAATTCTACTGCAAGCACATTGGCAATACCCTTCCCTGCCAAGGTCTCAAACTGGTGATCCAAAGATGTTTGAATCTCAAAATGTTTGTTTGTTTGTTTGTTTGGTGGGGGGTAGAATGTTTGAGTTTCTGTTCAAAATAAAAAGATCTGTCAATTCTGAGCCCTCTTTCCTGCAGAGCAACTATCACATGGGGCTGACTAGTGGGCAGCCTGCTTAGGTGATACCAGCACTCTTCCATTTGCCACAGAGGCCATCAGTCCCTCACAGGTCCCCAAAGCCAACACTGCTTGCTCTTATCTTGTGCTGTCTTGACTTCACAAATGTATGTTGCCTATGTATGGCACTTACTACATTCTGGTTTTATTGCAAATTGAATCTTGGTTTATCTATACTTTCTGTTTGCAAGTAAATTTTCCTTTTTTGGAGAAGAGAGGATGCAGGATTACTCTATTTCTTCTGAATCTACTACCGCGCCTTCCAAGTGATTGATTTATCTTAATACCTGACTGCTTTTAAATAAAAGAACCACCGATAGTCATCTTTAATGTGAATTAAGAGAAAGAGAACAGGTTGGATTTAGAGGTAAAGAGAAAGAACTAGAAAGGGGAAGATGGACACACAAGAGTAAGACTGAAGAGTCTGGAAAGGGTCTCTGCCAGCAGAGTTGATCCAGCTTTAATCCAGTCCATAGACATGTTTCATTTGTTCTGCCCACTACTTAAATTATATATATACATATGTAATATATATATATTGGAGGCAAGATTTAAAAATCAATTGAACAATGGCTGATTCTAGGCCTGAAACAGGCCTAGTATCTTGTAGCATCAAGAAATAAGGAAATGCAAAGAAAGCAAACAGAATTTTATACAAATGAACACAGAAGCCAACTTGAAAGAGCTCCCAAAGACCAAAGTTAAAAAATTTGAGTAACAAGACAAATAACATAGTATTGAATTATAACTCAAAATATAAAATAAATATGAGTCCATACTGATTTAAATAAATGATTGAATAAAGTTATAAATGGGAGAGAAAAAATCTTCCAAGCAGAAGAATTTCACATAAATTATGCAGATTCTCCCTCAAGAAGATGAAGAAGCATAACTCCCGTCTCCTTAAGTGTGGGCTGTGCATAGTGACTTCCTGACAAAGAATACAGTATGAAAAGGGATCAAAAGAATAACTTTACAGTGGAGAAACCTGACAAACTACCTCAGCCAAGGGATCAGAGTTAATATCATCAGTGAGAAGTCATGATGGTATGATGTGATGAGAAGAGTGCTTTACTTGTATAGTCTTTCTCTCAAAAAATTCATAACCCCAGTCTAATTATGAGAAAAACATCAGGTAAATCTAAATTAGCACACTTCTACACAATACCTAAGCAGTATCCTCAAAACTTGTAAAGTCATCATAAACAAAGAAAATCTGAGAAACTGTCACAGCCAGAGGAGACATGAAGACTAAATGTAATGTGGTACATTGACTTGGATACTCAGAACAAGGATATAAGGTGAAAGCCAAGGAAATCCGAATAAAGTATGGCTGTTTGTTTAATAATAATGTATCATTAGTTCAATAGTTTTAACAAATGTACCATATCAATGTAAGATATTAATAATAGAGGTGACTGGGTATGGGATATATGGGAACTCTCTATGCAAATTTTATGTTAGTATAGAAGTATTCTCAAATCAAAGATATATTTTTAAAATCAATTTATTTCACATTAAAATCTTGATCCCTAGCTCTCCAAGAATGTAATACTGTATCAGCAATCCAAATATCAGAAGGCCACACTACAACTGCCTGTCTACAACCTGCAGACTTCTCTGTCATGTGAAACAGGAAGAGAAAGACGTCCCCAATTCTGCCTTTCAAACCTCACACAAGTGCATCTAACTAGCAGAGCGTTATTCACCTATAGGATCCTACCTATAATCAGGTACCTAGAATAACACAGAAAAGCATGCTAACTCCCACATGACTGTATTAAGCACAGATGGAGCCATCACATTTGCTCTCCCTACTTCTGAGGCCAAATGTGACCTGGCACTGATCAGTGCATTTACATTGTTGCTACACGTGCCTCTGCTTTCCTCATTTACATTCCTCTCCTTCTCCAACTTAAGGACCATGGCACAATTTAGGTGTTCTATGCATGCTAGTAGGAAAGTTTGGTAGCATTTAAAGTTTTAATGGTCATCTTACATATTCAACAAAATTTATCAGGCTTAAATTACTCAGCTAAGGGCTATAGGGGAGAAAAATAAAGAAGACACCTCTTTTGTATGAAAGAACTGCCATCCTTGTTAGGGGGACATCGTGTGAATCCCAATCACTATAACAAGACAGAACTCTGTAAGGATATATGTTAACTGAGCAAATATCAAACAATATCATTATGTAAATTAAATCCAATGGTGTGATGGGGCTTTGAAAAGGACAGTACAAATTTTAAGTATTATTTTTATTGTGGATATATCGTCCACACATTGTCACATATGTCACATATGTCCATACATGTACTATAACTACAGACAACTTTAAATTTTAAACTTAGTTACATAAAAGATGTTACATGTCACTATTTTCAAACTATCATAATAGCATTTATTCATTGAAGTTTTATAAGCAAGAAAATCTATCTACAATTGTCCTTAAAATTAGTCTTTCTTATTTGATAAGCCTACCTAGAAAGCATCCTCTTCAAACCCTTCAAAAATGTCGGTTTTAAATTTGTTCAAGAAGCGCCTTTTCCACTGGGAATTCAAACATTATTTGTAAATATCCACCCACAAGAATCCTGCAATAGCTTATAGGAAAATTAACTAGTGGAAAATAATATCCAGCTACTTGAAGGCAAAGAAAATCCTGACAGAAGAAAATACCTGGCTACAGCCATTTGCTCCTTGTAGCTTATATTTTATCATTAAGATAATATCTGTTTGGTGAGGAACATGCAAACACAGCACTACCAATTTTCTTTTCCAGTTGTTAGGAGGTATTATTTTCCTATAAGAAAATAGCCCTGTAAGAAAATGTTCTAGCTGGGACTTGAAACCTAAAACAGATATTAAAGGTCTATTAAGTGAGGACCAGAACAGTAGAATTATAGAGGTCATCCACTTTAGTCTCTTAACCTCACACAGAATCTCTGGCAGATTCAAAGTTCAATGCTTCTGCAGATGAAATCCTTACTGCCTCACGAAGCTCTTGGTTTAAATGCGTGACTACCTCTACTTGATAGAAGCTGCTCTGCTGGAGGAACTGGACTCCCTTCTACTTACAACTTTCCAGAACAGGACAGAACATGATCGTTCCTTCCTTCTCCCCTGGAGCCAGCTGGATAACTTAAAGGAGTCAAGTTTATGGGTGGGGGATTCCATAAGGCATCATGGGCACTGAAATGAAATGGCAAGCTTATGCCTTTTAACTGGGGGAAAGACTCTGTAGCTACAGAAGCCAAATATGCAAGTCTAGTGTTGCTTTCAATTTTTAAAGTAGAAAATTATATAAAATTATATATGATTTTATATAAGGATCACCATATAAAATTCTCCTTAAAAAGAAAGCAAAAAATAACAACTATGTGGACCAAACAAAATATGTCTTTGTAAGAAATTTATTCAGATGCCAAAAGACAATTACTGGGTTTTCCCCCAAAGTTTCATTTCCCTTGGGCTCATTCTGAACTTCCTTACCATCGCCTGCAGACCACAGCCTCCTGGACCCCAGCTAGAGGCAGTGCCCTAGACACGTTTTAGACAAGCATGGTATAAAATCCCAGCTCTCCCTTTATCGATTGTGTGACCCAGGGCAAGATTCTGGAGCACCCCAAGCCTCATTTTATCTTCTGTGAAAGACAGTGTGCACCTCCTAGAACTTTTGTGTGAAATAAGTTAGACAATGCATGTAAAGTATTCAACGGAGCGCCCGGCCTAGAGTAAGTACAAATTCAGACTGGTTTGGAATTCCTTGTCATGCTTCTCTGGACTCACTCTCATTTGTACATGCTTATCACTAAAACGTATTGTTTGAAGGAAAAACTATTCCTGACGGGTTTTGAACAACACAGTACGACAGGCCTGTTACTTAAGAATGTTTACAACCTGGACTTCTATTAACGTAGCATGAGACTTTTGTTTTAATAGCCACATCACACTGCTGGCTCAGGTTAGGCTCATGATCAGCTAAAAACCCTCAGCAGTTTTTTAAGAGAGGCTGTTTCCAATCTGGGCATAGCTCTGCATAGACAAATGAATTGATTTTGGGGGAACCCAAATATCTTACTTTACATTCATCACTATTTGATTTCAGATGGTTGCTTTGAGCCCTGCCAAATTTGTAGTAACAACTAACATCCTAAGTTTATTAAGAGTGTAGGTTATGGAGTCAGACAGCGTGTGTTTGAATCCTGGCTCCATCTCCCTATCTATAAAATATGGATAATAATAGAGTCTACCTCATAGGGTAGCCATGCAGATAATGAGATAATGGATATAAAGCTTTTAGAGAGTGCCTGGAACATAAGCACTCAATGCGCATTAGTGATGATGGTGATGATGTTGATGATGATGATGATATTATGTTATCAAAATATCAAAAAGAACAGATGACTCTTTGATACTATAACAGAGCTGGGAAATGTTTGTTCAATAAGATATACATCATCTAACAGAAGTATTATTTGGTCTCTATTTGGCATGTTTCTTGGGTCACTCTGAGAAATCATGGACAAGGAATGTAAGAGAATGTTCTGATAAGCTATGTCTCAGTTAAGTTGCAAATGGCTTACTAAACTGCCCCTTCCAAGAAGTCATCTTTAGCTAAAGATCCCATGTCCACATAAAATTGCTGTATGTCAACTGTAATTGAAAAATAAATTTAAAAGATATCCCATGCCATCTTGTCAATGCCTTATATACAAAAGTAATACCCTCTAGACCTCTCAGACTCCTGCCTGTCACACCATCCCATGTATGTGTGTTGGGGTGGGGGGGTGGTAGAAATTAGAGCTGATCTTTGCTCCCCAGATCAGAACACCCTGGTAATGTTTGATCCAGATATGGTGCTAGAAACAATAGGTATAATATAAGAGTATTTTTCTACCTACAGGAATATATACTGTAGAGAAATTGCTATTCCTCAGGAATGTCTAACCTTCTTCCATTTTATTCCTACTTCCTCTTCTTTTAAAGGTATCTTTGGAGCTCTTGCTAGTCTAAGAAATATTATCTCCATCTTTATACTTATAAAAGCAACATGTACTTCTAAAAAATATGAAATAAGCCAAAGAGGCACAAAGAAAATAAACCCCCCCTCTGCCACTTGAGGTCACCAATATTGGCCTCTGGTATGAGTCACCCCACCTGATTCTCCACTCTCATACTAACTCTAAATCATATGTTCACAGAGAGGGCAGAGTCCTTTTATTGGCTTTCAGTTGTCATTGATGCCATTTTACAAAACTTGACTTAGAGATATATATCATCCTATAGGTTTCTTTTCCTTTTTAACAGTACTTCGTGGGTATACCCCCAAATCTAACTAGATTAAATAGGTACATAATATTCCATATTGAAAAATGTATTATAATTTACTTGCCTGTTGATTGACATTTATGTTGTTTTCTAGATTTTATAACCAAACACCAGTGCCACTGGGTGTGTATGTGCACTCATGCATCCTTATTTTACTCTTTCATTTCTGAGGGAAGTTTTCTGCAGGGACTACTGGGTCAAAAGAATTTGTTAATCTTATTAAGTTTGCCAGGTTATAAGATTGGACTCTATACCCAGCTTTAGGTTTCTTTCCCAAGATCCTGCTTCTTCAATGTTCCCATAGGTTCTCCTTGGTACCTCTACCAAGGCTGGAAACCCAGTGTAACCAGAGCCTTGTGCCATGGATCCTTATTATCTAGGCCAGGGCAATGGGTACCTATTGTCACTCTTAGTGAAGACCAGGTAGTCAGTTCCCAGCCCCATTGCTGAAAGAACAAAGATATGTGTCTGGCATACCAAATCATGGTATCCCATGAAACAATGCTTAAACAGTATTGAGATGGAGTTGAAATAACATCAGGACAGTACTAGTACCAAAAGAGAGGTACATTAGGGCTAAAAGATGACAGATGATTAGGCGCCAGTGTGGGACTCTTACCCACGTTTATACCATGACTTTGATGGGAAAGTGGACTTCAAATGCCAAATAGCAATGAACTTCCAAGACTCTACTTGTTCTTGAGCTGTGAACATATCTTGGCTTTGAAAGAGAGTGTTTAGAAACAGCAAAGCTTAATGTGTTGTGAGAAGCTCATGGTGAACTGTAAGGCACAGTTACAGACATGGTGAGCTGATCATTTGACCATGAAACTTCCTGCATTAACATACTCCTTTGGGGTCAGGGGACAATGAGTCAGAGAGGGCCCTGGGTGAGCAAGGAGGTCCAGTGTGACTCCAGCAGGCCAAGCAGGAACATGGACCCTGACTCCTCACTTCAGCACCAGGATCCAGCAGAATTCAGTTTCAGTTTCTTATTCAGAAAAGGCAGATGATATGGTTTTTTGTTATGGTTCCTGCTCCTTCTCCAGAAGTCTCCTAGAGTTCTATGGCACAAGTCACTCCCCGCCAAAAAATGTTACAATACATCTCAGCAGGAATATCACACAACTGCTGTATCTAAGTGACAGATCTACTAGGGGGTTGGCAGCAATTAGGAAGATAGCAGTGATAATGACAAATGGCAGACAAGCATGTCTTCAGGACTTAAACACATGGGTAATTGTGCCTCCAGAGAAGTACTGAGAAAAATAAAGAGTATGACAAAGATCACAGCTTGGGTAAGGAGAATGAAGCATTGTGGAGAACAGTCATGGTTGGACTGGTTCTTAAGAATGGTGTTGTTCAAAAAGGATTGGACTTGAAATATGGAGACTGACCTGGGGTCCTTTGACCACTCATTCAACCCCTGTGCAATGATTTCTAATTCAATCTCACCACCACTTCCCAGCAGGTGCTGCAAATGAGCAGAAAGAGCAGGACCAGGGAGTCATCTCGCCTTGATTCTAGCTCATTTCCCCCTTCTCAGTAGAGCACGCTACGTTCAACCACGTCTGAAATGAGAATGATTCCTGTGGCCATCATGTTAGTAACCATTTGGAAAGAAATGGGACAACATTTTCTTTTGTCTTCCTGCCAAGTTTCCAACTCCAGAGATGTGGCTTTTAGGATTTCCCATAAAAGCCCAAAGTGGCAACATAAATAAACTTACCACAATAATTATCCACCCCCTCCTCCAGCTTCCCAATGGAAACTCTTATCTTTCTTCTCCTTCACGAAGCTCTCTCAGATTTATTACCTATGTGGGGCAATTCATCATCTAGGATAAATAATACTTTCTTCCACTGGGCAAGTCCATGATTTGGGTGGCTGTCATTTCTATATAGTATGCATAATTAAATTTGGGCTCGGGGAAGAAGGAGACTGTTAAGATAATGGGTTGCTTTTTTTCGGTTATATATCCTCAAAACAGGCAATTTGCAGTGAACTTTATTTCATTTCTACATTGCTATGCTCTTAGGCATGTTGAAGGATACAATTATATAGTGTTTTGAGTCAATGTGGTACAGTGAAAAGTGTATGGGTTTTGGAGGGACATACATTCAACTACTTGGAAGTTGTGTGACCTCAGTAAGTAAATTAAGTATCTCTGAGCCACAGCTGCCTTATTTGTAACACAGAGTTAGGAATATCTATTTGCAAGATTGTTCTAAAAATTAGAAATACTACTTACAAAGTATCTAGTTTTGTACCTGGCACATAGTAGGTACTTAGTCAGTGGTCATCATTGTGTCTAATTTCACATGGTAAAAAAAAAAAAAAAAAAAAAAAACTAGGTCATGACCCTCTGAAGAATTTCAAATGTATTAGCTTAGTTTCTCAGTAATAGTCTCTATAAACATTGCAAAGAATAGTATCTCTTTTAAAATATGTAACTAAGCCTGAGGTGGGAGAATCACTTGAGGACAGGATGGTGACTTTCTGTCTTGGTCCGGCCTTCATAAGGGGTTTTCAAAGAGACATTTCCACAAAGGTCATCCTAGACCAGGGAGCCTTTCCCATAAAGGGATTCAAGATGATAGTAAGTTGGAAAAAACTTTGGCAATAAATATTAATCTAAGAGCATTAAGTGTGATTGGGTGTCCTACCTTATTAATTACTGTATTAGACAAATGTTCATTAAACACCTACCGTGTGCCAGGCTTTGCTCCAAGTCCTAGAATAGAACAGAAAAAATCTCTGCTTTCATGGGCCCCTGACCCCCCAAAATATTTCTTTTACCAGATCAGGAGCAGAGGCCCTGAAAGTAAATGGTCTAGAATAGTGTTGTCTGATAGGGTTGGAGGCCACTAACTGCGTGTACCAATTCAAATTCAATTTTTAAATTTTCATTAATTAAAATTAAATGCAATCTAAAATTCAGCTCCTCGGTGGCATTAGCCAGATTCCAAGGGCTCAATAGCCATGTGTGGCTACCCTAATGAACGAACAGAGATACCGAACATTTCCATCATCATAGAAAGTTCTACTGGACAGTGCTGTCTGTAGAGGCTTTGCAAACTAAAAACAATGTATATGGCCACTGGCCTAGAGCGTCTGGGTGCAATCACAGTGTGTCCACAGCAATCTAGTCTGACAGAACTGTCCCAAATGTGCTCTTCATCGAGAATAGTGCGGCTGGACATCCTTTGCCCCAGAGGTCCTATGAGAATCTAGTGCCTGATGATCTGAGGTGGAGCTGAGGCTGTGATGCTAGCGCTGGGGCAAGGCTGCAAATGCAGGTGAAGCTTCACTTGCTTGCCTGCCACTAACCTCCTGCTGTGTTGCCTGATTCCTAACAGTCCAGGAACCAGTACTAATCCTCTGCCCCTCCTCCTAGCTCTTCTCCTTGAATAATTCTCAGCCAATAAGAAAGACCCAAGCTCATCTATACCCACATTTGAATTTTCTTCCCAAGGAAAAGCATCCTTGTTTCCTTCATTAGAGCTTATCACCAACGACCTATTTACAGACCCCCATTCTCCTCACACGACACCTCGACCTACTGTTTGGCCCCCCATTTCATTTATTCCATAAACCCCTAATCTTGTGGTTCTCACATTTAGTTTAGATAACCACTTCTGTCTTGCCACTGTGCTTGAACACAGGCCACACACTGACCTTTGGCATGCTCCCTCAGAAACCCTCATGTGCCACGTGGTGCCAAGTATTTTATATCACCATGGAATGGCCAAAATGACTCAACCATTTTAGTAAACCAGAATATTCTTCAGTAAATTATTATGTCACAAAACTATATGATATCTGGATCCATCCTTGAAGTGTTCCTGGACAGTGAGACGAACCATATAAAACTGAAATTCTGACACATGTAACTCACTATAGTATATACTGTACTAATTATTCCTTTTTACAATCTGTAACTTAAAAACAATGCAGAAAACTCAATACAGTCTCTCAAAGTGGAAGAGTGCAACGACCTGAATGATATAAAAAAATCAAAAACTTTCAGTTTGATTTTTAAATGAAAGAATTGATCCTCTCATGTAACGGATTTATCTTCCTAATTACTTTATACCTGAGATAAAATTTCAAAGTGTCCTTTGCTATGCACCTAGTACTACATGAGAGGATGAAAGGAGGATATAAAAAGCATGTGGAGCAAAGACCAGCTAGTATGGCATTTTAAAGTTTTGTGGGGAAAAAAAATGACAAAGTTGATGATTTGAGTATGCAGAGCAAAGAGCTAATGGTTTATAAACTTATTTGTTCATTATATTTTTTACATTGCCCTTTTCTTGTTTCATAGCCTCCTCCTTCCTTCCAAATGCCTCTTCCACACTCTTCCAGATGGCTTGACCTGCTCATTTTGCCAACATGGTCACTTGCTCCCTTTGAGCTGGCCAACCACAGGTGCTGCTCAGACACCCACTGAGCCTCAGCAGATCTTTTCACTCTAAAAATATGGATTCATTGCTCCATCTTCTGCTTGCCCCTAGCTGCCTCCCCCACCTCACTTCCTACCCTCATTCTCTCAATTCACAACTGACTTCTCACTCTCTCTCAGATGCAACAAACATGCTCCTGCCTCAGACCATTTGCACTTATTGTCCCCTCTCTCTGAAATAGCTGTTCTCCAGGTGTTCACAAGGTTCAGTCCTTCACTTCATTCAAGTATTTTCCTCAAACTCTTCCCTAAGTACTCTATCCTCTTTCTCCCTCTTTTTAAAATTTTATAGCAGCTCTCACGAGTTGAGATTATGATATATATTTTTATAGACTATCTCTCCCCACTAAAATGTAACTACCTTGAAGGCAAAGACTACATTAGTTGACTCTGGCTGAGTAATAAACTTCTCCAACACTTAGTGGCTAAAAACAGCAGCCATTTACTTAGCTCATAATTCTACAATTTGGCTATTTGGGCTGTCAGCCTGGAGATCCTCTGGTCTGGGACAGGCTTGGTTGATCTTTATTGAAGCTTGCTCAAACATCTGCATTCATTAACCAGGGGAGCAGAAGGCCAACTGACTTTTGGCTGGGCTGTCTTGTTTCTTTTCCATGCAACTTCTTACCCTCTAGCTGGCTAGCTTGGGCTTGTTCATATGGTCATCATGGTTCCAATGTACAACTGCTATTCATGCCTCTGAGTGAGTCATATTTGTGACAGTTCTATTAGCTAACTCAGATTCAAGGGGCAGAAAAAGAGATTCTGTGAGAAAGATCTGTAACATCACTTTGCAAGGTCCTACATGCAGGGAGAGAAATTTGCAGATATTTTGACAAAATACTCCAGGGACTATATCTGTTTTATTCGCTTCTGTATCTCTAACATCTAAAACAGTGTTTACCTCAGAGAGGGCTCTCAATAAATACTTTTTAATTGAGTAAATGGAGGTAATTTCAGAGGGCCAAGAAACAGGAAACACAAAATCTGCCGAACCCCAATCACAACTGAACACTACTGCTATGGTTGTCACACTGTTCATCTACCATTACCCCTGGCCCCACCACTCCTGAAGAAGATGCACACCAAAACTTTCTCTTTGCATTGCTGGCTCAAAGACTGAAATCAGCTGGAGTTTCTGATTGTCCCAGCTTAGCTCATGTGACTGCCCTGGCTCTTGGGGTGGGGGAGGAAAGACCAAGCTACAAAAATGCACACATTAGGGAAATTACCACAAAATAAGAAGATAGATTGTGGAGCAATCAACCCCCCCGCCAAACTTCCACAGATGTCCAGTAAAAACATACTATTTAGAAACTGTCCCAATGCCTACTTTTTGTTAATTGATAATGACAGCTGATATCCATCTGGACTACACACACACACACATTAATTTGCATATAAGGGAACCTTTAAATTCAGCCAAATAACTATTCTTTCCAGAAACAGCTGTTTAGTGAATGAATTATTTTGTTTCTTTATATATAAAAAAAAATCATTCAAATTGCATATAGAGGCTGCAAAGTTCTCTGTGTACAGAATGCTTGCTACCCATTTATCTCACAAAAGAATCATTGCAAGAGTGGGGGGAAAGTGCTGTAACTATCATTTAAAGTAGTCATATAGAACAACACACAAAGACCCTGTACAACTGTCACTTGAATAAATATGTGCATTAAAAAGGAGACCTAGCATTGGTCCTGAAGATCAGTAGACAATTTCAAATGTGTGATATAAAGGCTCAGAAGCCATAATAGAATCTTGAGGCCTTTAAATCAAAGCTTCTTAGGAAAAATGAAACTACAGAAAATACCTAACCCACACAAAACTGATGTAATTTTCGTTCTTTCCTCCAGGGTTTAGAAGACAGTTATGTAAACACCACCACCACCACCCCAACACGCACTGAACAGTGCTCCAACTTGGACCCAGTATCACTTTTTGTTCTTTTTACAATCTGTGTCTAGAAAGAAAAAACATGCTGGTAAATCTGAGCCTAAGTAGGATGTCATTCAGAATGAAACTCTTAACTTCACAGCTATGGTTTCAAGGAATCCAAGGAAACTTGTAGCAAGTCAGGCAGTACCCGAGTACCAGCCCACATCCTCCTCCCCTTCCCACATCAGAAACGTCCAGCCTCATTACCAAGTGCCAGCACCTGCATTTCTCTGCCTTTGGGTTTTCTCTAAACATGGAAACCTATTTTTCCTGCCTATTTGGCAGGCCGGAAAATGCAAAGAATTTACACTCCCCAAACCCAGCCACCCTCAACCAATGACCAACAGAGTAGTGTATAAATATAAGTTTCATTGCCCCCATCACTGGATAATTCTGAGGTGTATGTGCTTGCAAAAGAACAAATGCCTCCCAGGTTTCTCCAGTGGAGATAAAGCTCCAGTAGCCCACAGAGGTAGCCGCTTGATAAAGGCAGCTTCTGTGGCTGCCTCCCCTTTCCTGCTTTATTCCCCCAATCCATCATTTTGGAGTATCCTTCACCGCCTTCCTTGCTGACTCAGAGTTGGCTTATGGAGGAACCCAAACCAATGCAAAGCTCCAGCCTACCAACTGCCCCTTCCCCCCAACACAGTCCCCCTCTAATACTTTGGGTTGGTCCTTAGAGCTCCTTGGTTTTAGTATGCGGTCCAGATGAAAATACAGAACCCCTGAGAAAAGCCTCCTGCCAAGTATGCTGAGCTATTTACATCTTAATGTACAGAAAGGATTTGACATCCAGTTGAGTAGATGAAGGTGAAGGAGAGGATGTCAAGAGTCTGGATTGTGGAGGAAGGCACATTCAGGAAAGAGGAAGCAAGGGGCTCATCCCTTCATTCTCTCCCTTGGTTTGGAAAAGCTGTGCTAGCGGGCACAGCTCAAATGCAGTCAGAACATGGGAGATGAAGCCAGTCACCTTGATTTTACTAGAAAGTTGTGTGCTCTAGCTAAACCTTGATTTCCTCGTCTTTAAAGCAATAATAATAATACCTACCTCTGAAAGTTGTTACAATGAAATAAATATTCCACATAAAGTGCTAAGCACAGTGCCTGGCACATAACAAATTTAATCGCTATTTTATTATTAATTAAGATTTTCTCATGATTATCTTTATAATGTTAACTAATGTAATTAAACCTTAAATTTTTTATTCGTCCTCCTGACCTGCCAAGGATCTGAGAAGCAAATGGTAACTTTAAAAAGACAGAGCTGCTGCTGTTTCTCTGTCTCACCAACACACACACACACACACACACACACACACACACACACACACACGGCTACTGACTGCTGTTCCTGTCCGTTTCCTTCCTGACCTGTGACACAGCGATCCCAGGATGAGGGCGTGGAGGGAAGGGAAGCTCACGTGCTTTGAACCGTGCAGAGCAACTGCAGTAAAAACAAAAAGGAGAAAGGACCAATAATTCTCATGGCTGCAAGGTTAAACTCTCGTGTAAAAAGCTCATTATCCCGCATCCTTTCCTGCCCAGCCCCTCTTCACCGCATGAGCCATTCTGCAGCGCAGGCAGCCTTCCAGAGCCATTTTTCAAGCGCTTTGCAGCAGATGTGATAATTATAAAATGCACCATCAGAGGACTGTGGTATTTATCTGTTTTCCTTAATTTCAATTTTTACTACCTCTCCTTTAAAGACAGAAAGACACAGATTGAGCCGTAAACTGTCAGATTCCCTATCTTATGAGGCTACCAATTTCCTGAAATGTTAGATGATTTAAATTCCCAATCAAAAGGACAGATAGGAAAATACATTTCAACTCCAGTAGGCATTGTAAAGCTCTCAAACCCCGTTTTTTCCCTTCTTTTAGTCTCTATCAGCTCACGGTATCGATATGGACAGAGAGAAAATAACTGCACATTCAAAATTAGATGCAGTTCATCGAACCAAGCCGGCAGTAATTCCGGACTCCACCAAAGATCCCCTTTACCTCCATCCCAGTAGCCTCAGACTGACAATGTGCCGGGTGTGGTGTCAAAAGTCAGGAAGATAGTGCAACCTGCAAGTTACGCATCAGTAGGCAAGAGGGCTGGAATCCTGCCTGCAAAGTCGTTTTGGAAGCCAGCCATGTCAAAACTAATACATTTGCAAAGACCAGTCCACACAATTAGGACAAGTCCTCTGTGGCAACATCACAGGTGTCGCTGGATTTTATTGATTTCGTTCTCGTTTGCTTGTTTTTGGTTGGTGATTTGTTTTTCCTTCGGATGGACAAGACGGAGGAGAAGGCAGACATACACTTTTGAACGTGATTTCCCAGATGGAACCCTTTTCCTGGCAATTTTAACACCTTGAAGCTTGCCTGGTTCTGGCAGATAAAGATCTGAATGCTAGTAGTTGAGTTGGGAAGTGATCCCAGGAAATAGCAGTAGGGGAGTAGGAGAGCGAAGTGGGTAAAAGGAAGGAAGCAAGCCAGAATATAGTGTATTAATGTGCAGGCTTTCACTGTGAACAACTGGGACTCAATCCTACTCGGGCTCCTGGGTGACTGCATACAGGAACTTTCAGAGTATCCCCATTCCAGAGGCAAGGAACCGGGGTCATGAACTCTGAGGACAAAGCCAGGCCCTGGGAATCCACAACACAGGCCTGGAGGGGAGATACAGGGAGGGCACTAGCAATATCTGCTACAAACTCCACTCTTTGTTATACGTCCTGTTCCACTCACAGAAGTAGCTGGTGGCCAGGAGCCAAAGCAAGCACCAGGAAAACCCAATTCCAGTAAGAGCCAGCAGCCCTAAAATAGGAAATGGTACTACTAACATGTGGTGATGTTTTGCTAGGTGTGCTATTGTGGGCTCTGGAAAGGGCTCTCTGAGAGGATTTGCAATGCCTATCAAATCATCTAGAAAGGAGCTTCCAGCTCAGCAGTGTGACGGCGTTCAGTGGGTAACAGGCATGGAAAAGCGAAGGCCTCCTGGGATCCTGGGCTAATTAAGTGCAATCCTGTTTCTTCTTCTTCACTGCTGAAACATATTGCCAAAATCTCCTAAAAGCCCCGAATTTGTAGCTGTATTCATTTCTTTAATTGCCAGGTCTGGTTCACTTTATTTGCAAGCGTGGGAGCTTTTTACCACACTTTCATATCTCTGTGCAAGGTATCAGAGAATCAGAAAGACCCAGAGGGGAGACAGGAGGAAAAAAATGGTCACTCAGGCCAATAACTGCAACTGGTCTTTCCTTCGTGTCACTGAAAAGGTATATAAACTGTTCAAAACTAAAGGGAGTACAAGCTGGCAAAGCACTAAGGCATGGGACATCTTTGGACTAGATTTGAGTTCAAGGAGGGGCAGCCAAGCAGCCTACGGAGGGAGCACTGAGTGTGTCACCAGGTCCTTCTTCAGACCAGAGGCTTCTCTTCCAGTTGCTGGAAGTATTACTGGAAGACGGCTCACAGCCTGGCTCCTCTTAGGGGGTGATGGGAAGTGACATGCCCCAGGGTCCCTTTCCACCCTGGGCGTAGGCCTCTTCTATAACAAGTCTATATGTAGTCCAAGCCCCTTCTTTCTTGCCTCATTCGATACATCACTGAAAAACCATCCCAGCGCAGCCAGCTCCAGAGCTCCCTGTGCCTGAGGCCTTGGATGCAACTGCAACACAGGTCAGCTCTTCCTCTGCCCTGCTTCCCTCACTCTCACGAATGCTGAGAGCATTCCCCATAAACTTCCTACACATAAAGTGCCACCCAGAGTATGCTTCTTGGGGAACTCAATCGAAGGCAGCTGAATACCATGTGGCGAAGCCCTGTCTAGGTGTCTCTGGAAAGTACTCTCTTGAGAAAAACGTGCTAAGGGCAGAAAGACACATCGAAGGTGGTTAGGCAGGCACCAGATGCCTGCCATTTCCCTGTGTATTACCCCACAGTATCCTCACAGCATTTGAAAAATTAGCACATTCAGTACGCTTAAAAATGTTGGTGCATAAAATTTTTAAATTTCTGCACAGCAAAAATGAGAAAACAAGTGAAAAACTGAGAAAAGCATTTGCGGCATATGAGACAAAAGAATAATTTTAATATATAAAGAACTCTTGAAAATTAATAAGGAAAAAAAAAACAGCAACCAGAAAAATAAAAAGGGCAAAGAGAGTGAACTGAGCTTGTAAAAAAAAAACCCACCAAATTACAAAATGGCCTCTTCACCTGTTAAATGATATTTAATATTACTCGGAAGAAAATAAACACAAATTATTACTAACCTAAATGCCATTTTCACCTAATGGATGAATCAAGATCAAATAGTTGAATAGCATGCTGTGTTGGCAGGTATGTGAAGTAATAGGTATTCTCATAAAATTCTGACAGGTATATAAATCGATACAACCCTTTGGAAGGCAAATTGGCAGTTTTAAATGCATATACCTATTGACTCCTCAAGAATTGGGCTTTTTAAAGATTTATAAATCCAAAAAGTGTGTAAAGGTGTACATACAGGGTTATTCATTTTTACATTGCTTATAGTAGCAAAAGACCATTAATCATCAAAATGTTCACCATTACATGCTAGAGTAAATAAATTTATAATAAACCCATCAATAAAATACTCTTCATCCTGGTTCTGCCCTGCTCACACTGCAAAGGATCAGTTCTAGGAGACAACCAACTCTGAGGTCAAAAAAGCTGCCTGTATAGTCTATAAATGAGGCAGAGCCCACCCCAGCACCTCCCCAAGCACCCAATATTTTTGCTGGGTTTGGTCAACTTGACCATCACTCTAGGCAGCAGTACTGGATCAAATACCCTTTGCCATTCACTGTGCTCCTTATAATAAACAATGGATGTAAAAACATATTTTGTCACCTTCGATACTTTAACAGATTATGGTATTGGTTGTTCTGACTTACATTAGTCTCTCTCAGAAAAAAACTACTTCTAGTGTAAGTGTAAATTATAGTATTTAATTTTTGGATGTTCAGACCAATCCAAAGGAATTTTAAAGCAAATATTTCCTAGGTTTATCCTATTTGTTATGGTCTTGAACATCTTTATTCAGAAAGTTCTAAGGGTTCACATAATCTATGTCAGCCACAAATTTCTATGTTAAAGGAGTAAGAATCTTTGGAGCAAAACTCTCTTAAAATATTTTTCAAGATACTAATGGATGAAGAAGTACAAATTGGTAGTTACAAAACAGTCGTGTAGATTTAGAGTATAGCACAAGGTATATAGTCAATGTTATTATAATGGCTGTGTGTAGAGCCAGATGGGTGATAAGAGTAATAGGGGGATAACTTCATGGATTGTATAAATATCTAACTATTTTAAATTTAAGAAATAAAGAAATGAAAAAAAAAATACTAGTTCCTAAAAAATTACAAGAAACAAACCAGAACTTGCAAACCCAAAAGCCTCAGAAGTCATCAACTGCTTCTTCTTGGCAGGAATAAAAATTCTTTAAAAGCCCCTGGATGTTCTTCCGAGACAAAATTACAATGGCAGGTGAAGATCCTAACCATTGCCCATCCACTGATGCCTGCCGCCCCTTCTGCAAAGAAGTAGAGGTCTATTTCATAGCAAGTGTCATTGACATAGACACATTTTCCCAATTCCGTGCTAAGCAGACTTCATAGCACTCTGTAGAAAAATTTCCAAGGCACATAAACTCAGAATCACACATCCAGATGTCAGATCTCTGTAACCTGGATCGGCACATACCGCTCCCTGACTCAGCCGCACAATTGAATCCCTTGGATTTTGCAACAAAGGACTGAAGAAGAGATGAATTGTGCTGGGCCTTCTCCATTCATTTCAGGTGTCAAAATGACATAAGAAGGTGCAGAGACATTTCTTCATTTGTGCAGCTCTTGAGATAAGATAGGGAGGGAACCCCGTATTTTGGAGAACTGAAAACCATCCCTCATGTTCCACAAATAAACGAATGCATCATCAATCATTGGTATTTGAAAGGACTTTGGATCATGTGATGCATTATTCTCCACTGAAACCTGCATATTGTTTTTAATTGCTCTAACTGCATGAGAGAACACTTGCTTTGAGTTCAGACAGCAACTCCTCCATCAGGTCTTTTGGCAGCTTAGGAGTGAGTGAGTGTTCTTGGCAAGAAGAATTTCTTAGTTGTGTGTTGATTAATAACTTGCTCTGCCCAGTCTCATTCTCTCATCCTCTCTTCCCTCCAGCCCCTCCCCCTTCTCTTTGCACATTTTCCCACAAAGCCCCTGCTCCCTTCGATCCCAGGCCAGGAATTTGATGCAAGGCCTGGAAGCTCTAGGGGGAGTCCATGCTGGTGTTTAAGCCACAGCAAATGAAGTGAGTGCTGAGGGACTGGCAGGGAGCCTGCTTCTGCCTCCTTGGGCTGATGTATCGTGGGAAGTTGTGCCAGGGACTGGTGGGGACAGCCCGTTTTATTAGGAGTCAAAGCTGCAACGTGGAACCTTTCCAAGGCGTCTTTCACATGTCCTTGCTACTCCTCTAATAAACCAAGATTAACCCTAAGTAAAGCACGCTGCGCTGGAAAGAGCCTGTAAATTTTATCTTGCATCGTGGCCCTAAAATGCTGGCCTTGTTTTTGGCAACCACAAAACTAAACAAAGGAGCAGCCACTTGCTTGCCTCCCCTCCACAATATGTAGGACACACCTCTCATGAAGCAGGTTTATAGAATGGGTGTCCAGCATGGGATACCAGTATGGGTGCACGTGAACAAGATTCTTGGGCTCCAAAAACAATAATTCTTTTCTAGGACACAGTCCCACCTCCTCAGCTCCCCCTGTCCACTCCTTGCCAGGGCCAGCTTCAGGGTGTGCAACCTGAGCAGTCCCAGGTTCCACGGGATTTCACATTTGGTTTCATGCTTTGCTACTGCCACCTTGAAATTCTGAATACCTCTTGAACAAGAAACCCTGCATTTTCATTTTGTACTGGGCTCTGAAAATTATGTAGCCAGTCCTGACCTGGCTTTACAGATCCTGACCCAGAGGAAGACATGCTGGGAAGGACAACCTCTGCTGAAATACCTTCTGGGTTTTGTTTTTTGACAGGAGGCTGTGCGGTTTCATGTCTGGGGGCCGGCCAGGTTCTCACAATTTCGCAATGATTCATTTCTTTATTGCCAAGAGCCCCTTGCCAATATTTCTGAAACACTGTAGAAATTAATACTTATCAAAATGATTAGGAAATTCCAGGCCCTGTTCTGAGCACTTTTTGTGGATTTATCATGTAATCCTCACAATTGCACTTCGAGGCAAGAACCATTATTATGCCATTTTAAAGATGAAGAAATGGACTCTCAGAGAGTTCAAGTCATTTCCCTCAAATCAAACTCAGATGCAGTTAACTCCAAAACATGTAGTTTTAACCACCGGACCATACAGCTTGATTATAAAAGAAAAATGTGTTCTCCATTTCATTGGCAGTTAACATTCACGATTGATGTGTTGATTGATTGTGAGTTTGAAGATGAAGACTGGTTGGAAGAAAAAATGTAACAGAAAAACATCCTTCCCCACTGAGTACACAGGAGAACATAAACTGATATTGCAGAGTGCCATAAAAACAAAAATCTTCTGCAACTTTTCCCTGCTCATTCTGGTCTGTGGGCATTACTTTTCAGGCTGTTGATGTGGGTAGCTGTGAGCACTATGGCTCTAGGACTGTGGGATTCATTATCCCAAAATGGATTCCAGGCCTTACGACTCTGTGTCTTCTCAAATGCATTCAGCAGACCAAGGATGTGCCCAGAAACCAGCACCAGGGAATGGGCTAGGATAATAACCATCATCGCCTAATAATCAAAGTCAATGTTTATTCATTGTTATGAGGCAGCCAGTTTACACATATAAACTGATTTCATCCTTACAACAACCATATCAGGTGTTTTCATTATACTTTTACAGATGAAGAAACTGAGGCCCAGAGAGACAAAGTAATTTGGTAAGGTCACTTAGCTGGTAACTCAGGTTTTGAGTCACAGCAGTCTAGGGCAAAAGGCAGGCCTTCAACACCTACACTCTGTGAAAACTGAGTGTCTTCTGTCACAGGCACTGTGAGGACAGGAATCTAGAGCAGAAGGGCCAGTGGAGCCTCCAGACCCCGGAAACACACTGTCCTTCCTCTCTGACCTTCCCTTTTTTACGTAACACTAACTGAATTTGCCTCCCTGGGAATGAGACCCCTCAGGATATGGCGCAGCCAGCACCAGAGGCTAAATGATTCTTTATTGATCCTGATTAGATTAGACATGTTCATAACTCAAGACTTTAACCTTCTTCAATTTCTTTACTACACCTACTCACCAAAGAACAGAATTCATAAGAGAATGGAAAAGACATTTCATGTACTGTGATATGTATCATTTAATTTCTCACTGCACCCCTGAGAGGGAGGTAACATTATCTCCATCCTACAAATGGAAAAGCAGAGGTTCAGAGTAACTTGCCCAAAGTCCTACCACAAGTAAATGAGCTAAGGATACAAATTTCAGACTGTTAAAATAAAAGCCAGGGTCCAAACCATGTAACCTCTCCAAATACTGTGTAATGAAGCCCAGTACAAGTCAACCCTCTTACACGAACAGTTTAGCATCTTACCTCTCAGCATGAACTGTGTTCCTGAGGTCATGTGGACTCTCCAACCCTCCAAGCCCTGGTTCCTAATCAAGGAACCAGGTACTCATTGAGGTTTTGTTACCACTAAAGAGGTTCTGTACAAACCTTTTTCCTTAGGACTGTATCATACTAATTTGAAATCATTTTAATGGGACAATTTCATGTTTGCAGAAGATAGTAATAGCAACTTAACTTCTACCAAACCTATTAATCTTCTCTTTTTCTTCCTTTTCTTCCCTTTAATTCTGTGAGGGTTAAGAAGTGAGTTATACTTTAGAAAAAGCATCACAGCAGATGTCATTAACTTTGCAGCTGTAGAGGTTACTCTGAACTGGAGAAACCATAAAAAGAGAGCTTTCCTCCCTCCCTCTGTCCACTCACCATACAGATGTAAGCAGCTATGCATGCACACACAAATGCAGCCACATACCCTCACACACGTACATAATCACACAGGCAAGCCCACAAAGTACACATACCTGTATGCACATGCACATGGGCACGTGTTTATGCTTACACATGATGCACACACAAGCTCTCATATACAAACACACATATGTACACACACACAAATTTGTGGGTTCCCTAGGACTCCCTGACTGGGTGTAGAGGTTCTTAGAAAGCAGGTCATTCAGGTAAACGGTGTTCTCTTCTGGGAAATGGCCTCTGCCCTTTCCTCGTAGACACGCCTCCTCTAGGAGCCAGTCTTAGGGACTTAACCTGGTATATTTTATTAAAGGCTACTGTCACTTTCCAACAATGACAGCAATGTAACTCCACGTTATAAACAGAATTTTGATTAGTTGACAAACACTTTTCCATCCACTGACTTTTTCAGACATGTTTCCAGCTTTAACCTAGATAGATATTTATGAAAATGAAGCATAATTATTACTAGTTTCAAAGTCCAAGATGGTGGTGGCACAGAAGGATGCTGAACTCAGTCACTCCCATGAGCAAAATCAAATATCTATGTATATGGGTAGCGATTACTCCGGTAAAACAACTGAGTGCTGAATTAACAGCTTCTGACAATAACCAAGAGAAAGAGACCAAACAGAGAAGGCTTGGAAGCTGAGGAAGCCCTCGGGGAGCTTGGGAACTCCCCGGTACAGAGGAACCAGTGAGAGCCGTTTTTTTACTCTCCCCTCCATCTTGGTAGGGTGGGTGGGAGCTTTATGGGGTGCTTTGGCCTACCTGCTTGGTCACCACAGGGAGTTCATAGCTTCACTGCCTGGAGCTTTTTGAATCCAAACAAAGAGAGCAAGCAGAGACAATAGGGCATCATCACACCTTCTGGAGAGCTGCTCAGGTGGGCAGGCTAGTACCCCAGGCACAATACACACCTGAGAGGCTCCTGGCGGCTTCCTCAAACTACTGGCACATAAAGCCTGCACAGAGGTCTCTTCTACACAGGACCACTTTCAGTACAACAAAGAAGAAAGAGACTGTACAGAGAAGATAGAGGAGCCATGAGAGCTCTCTGGAAACTGCCAGCATTTTCCTGTGGTCAGGGGAGCTGGTTGCACCATTGTTTATGGCCCCCTCCACCTCCATGAGGTGGGCAGGGGCCCTATCCAGGTTCTCTGGCCTGCCTGAAAAATAACTGCAACAAGTTCCTAGACACACCACACTTCGCCTGAGGCCATTTTGGCCTGAACAAAGTAAGCAGGGGGGATCCACAGGGCATTCCTACACACATCTGGACTTCCCACCCTAATCTGCTCCAACTTGGTAGGCCAGTGTCCTAGATGCTTTAAGCACCTGCTCAGCTCCTAATAGCCTGCCAAAACCACTTAGCACACACCTTCTACACAAAGTCTGCTTCTATGTAAGGCCGCTTTTCTAAGACTAGAAGAGACAGCTATTTTGTTAAATTCCTATAAGCAAACATAGAAAGTCAAACAAAATGAAAAGACAAAAAATATCTCTCAAATGAAGGAATAAGAAAAAAAAACTCTAAGGAAACAGAAATAAGTAATTTGCTTGATAAAGAACTCAAAGTAACAGTCATAGGATCCTCACCAAACTTGAGAGTGAAATAGAGGAACTCAGGGAAAACTTCAAAAAAGAGTTAGAAAGTATGAGAGAACCAAGCAGAATACCATCATTGAAATAAAAAATACACTGGAAGAAATCAATAGTAGATTAGTTAAGACAAAAGGATAGATATCAACCAGAGCAGCAGAAAGAAAAAAGAATTTTAAAAACACAGATGGTTTAAGGAATCTCTGGGATAACATCGAGCATGCAAACGTCTGCATTATAAGGACCTTAGAAGGAGAAGAAAAAGAAAAAGAAATAGAAACTTTATTTTAAAAAAAGAGTGGCTGGAAACTTTCTAAACCTGGGAAAGAAAATAGACATCCAGGTCCACAAGTATGCAGAGTTCCAAACCAGATGAACACGATGAGACTCATGACAAGACATACTATAGTTAAAATGACAAACCTTAAAGATAAAGAGGAGGAAGCAAGAGACAAACAAATTACATACGAAGGAAACCCCTATAAGGCTATCAGCTTATTTCTCATCAACAACTTTATAGGCCAGAGGGATGGCAAGACATTTTAAAGTGCTGAAAGAAACAAACATGACCTAGAATTTACCCACCAAGGATATCATTCAGAATTGGAGAAACAAACAGACAAGCAAAAATTAAAGGACTTCATCATTATGCTTTACAAGAGTTGTCTTTAAGTAGAAAATGAAAGGCCATAATCAGAAATAAGAAAATATGAGAAGGGGAAAAACCTCACAGGTAAAGCCAAATGTTCAATAAATACAGTAAACCGGACATTTAAAAAGCTACTACAAAGGTTAAAAGAAAAAAAATGGCAAACTCAACTCAAAGTATAACAAGTAGTTAGTTAGGAGATATATAACACAAAAATATCTAAAATATGACATCAGTAACACAAAGCATGGAAAGGGAAATAAAAAAACAATAGTCCTTATAGAATATATTCAAACTTAAATGTCTATTAGTTTAAAATAGACTGCTATAGATAAAGAATAATATACATAAACCTCTTGATAACCACAAACCAAAAACCTACAAAAGATACACAAAGAACAAAGAGAAAGGAACCTAAACAAAACACAAAAGGAAAACAGCAAACCTTAAAAGAAGAGATCAAGAAGGAAAAAAAAACAAACAAAAAACAGAGGACAACCATAAAAACAACCTGAAAACAATAAACAAAAAGGCAATAAGTACTACTTACTAAATGTATTAAAAACTTGACCCATATATGCTGCTTACAACAGACTCACTTCAAATCAAAAGACATCTACACCATGCTACCCTGAACAAGCTGGATCCCATCTGATCTCGAAAGCTAAGGAGGGTCAGGCCTGGTTAGTACTTGGATGAGAGACCACCTAGGATGACTGGCCAGGTGCTGTAGGCGTAATAAATAAATAAAATGAAAGAAAATCGAAAGACACATACAAATTGAAAGCAAAAAGATATAAAAGATATTCCAAACACATAGAAATAAAAAGAAAGCAGGAGTAGTAATACTGATATCAGACAAATTAGACTTTAAAACAAAAAATGTAAAACAAGATAAAGAAGGACATTATACAACTGTAAAGGGGTCAATTCAAGAAGAAGGTATAACAATCACAAGTATCTACGTACCCAACATAGGAACACCTAAATATATAAATTATTAATAGACATAAAAGGTAATACAATAATAATAGGAGATTTTAAAACCCCACTACCCTGCTCACACCAATGAACAGATCAGACAGAAAATTAATAAGTGACCTTAAATGTCACATTAGATAAGTTAGATATAATAGAGATTTTTAGAACATTTCATTCCAAAACTGTAGAAAACACATTTTTTTCAAGTGCACTTGGGATATTCTCCAGGAGATACCACACACTAGGCCACAAAACAAGTCTCAATAAACTCAAGAGAACTGAAATCACATCAAGCATCTTTACCAACTACAATGGCATGAAACTAGAAATCAACTACAGGAAGAAAACTGGAAAAAACATAAATATGTGGAAAGAAACAACATGCCACTCCTAAACAACCAATGAATCAAATATGAAGTCAATCAAGAAATCAAAAATATCTTGACATCAATAAAAATGAAAATACAACTTTTCAAAATTTATGGGAAAAAATGATAGGATATAAGCGGTTCTAAGACAGAAGTGCATGGCTATTCAGGCCCACCTCAGGAAACAGGAAAAGTCCCAAACAATCTAACTCTACATGTAAAGAAACTAGAAAAATAAGAACAAAAAAAAACCCCAAGTAAATAGCATGAAGGAAATAGTTAAGACTAGAGCAAAAATGAGCAAAATAGAAATTAAAAGAAAAATACAATAGAAAAGATGAGCAAAAGGGCTGCTTTTTAAAAAAAATAGACAAGTCTTTAGCCAAATTCATCAAGAAAAAGAGAGCTCAATTAATAAAATTATAAATTAAAGTTGCAACTGGAACCACAGAATTGAAGAGTCATTAAAGAATACTATGAACAATTATATGACAATGAATTTGAAAATATAAAATTGATGAATTTCTAGAAGTATATAACCTTCTAAGACTAAACCAAGTATACAAACTTTAAACAGATCAATTACTAGCAATGAAATTAAAGCAGTAATCAAAACTCCAACAAATAAAAGTCCAAGACCAGATGGCTTCACAGGTGAATTATACTAAACATTCAAGAATTAATGCCTATCCTTCTTAAACTATTTCAAAAATTGAAGAGGAAAAATCACTTCCAAACTTATTTTATGAGCCAGCATTACCCTGATACCAAGAAAAAGATAGATTAAACGTTTGATGTTCTTGCAGCATTCTTTTTATTTCCATCTAGTTAAGGACTAAGTAAAATTTTTATTTTGGCATTAAAAATACCTCCACTATGTGAGATATACAGGTTTACAATTGGCCTGATGTTTTTCCATTGGATTCAAGAGCATATAGGAATCCACAAGAACAGGCTTCTCTAATTTTCCATGGCTTTACACCTGGAAATAGCCAGAGAATAATAATTGCATGTATGGGAAGTGCTATTGAGTTTGCCAAAGACATTTACACATAGCAACTCATTTTGAGCCGCACACAACCCTGTGATATAAGTTAAATTACTCTTCTTTCCTGACCCTGCCACAATGATGGAGTTAGAAAAGTCATTTAACAGGAGAAATACAAGGTCTAGAGAGGTTAAGCAATTTGACCGATAAATGGAAGAACTGAAACTAAATTCAGACTTTTGGACTCCCAGATCAGTCCTTTGTGACCACACTTACTATCTGAATCAAATTTTACAGAGCAATCTGGTGCCACTGGCAACATGGCCTCTTGTGTAAGTAAAGAGATTTGTTAACAAAGGACTTTCATGGTGGTGATGGAGGGTTACCAAGGCCTTCTGAAGAATTCCAGAGTGCACCCCCAAGCTCCTCCCTTACCCAGCCTCAAACAGCACCTGCACTGAGTACACAGAACTTAATAGCCCCTGCCAATCCCAACTGATCTGTGTGGCTGCTCAGAGCACTATGTTGACAAGGCATCTTTGTCTGATTATTCTAGGGTTAATCAGCAAAAGTACCATGAATACTGGCCAGTTTACAAGGGCAGGAAATGGGAGTGCGACCTGACTGTCAGTTATGTGACTTTGCTTTCTTTACATGGCATGTTTGTGACCTACAGGTGAGCACTTTCTTACAATCCCATGTTCCTATCCGAAATACTTAACACCACATATAATTTTGACTTCAGATGACTGGAAGTCCCTTCCTTCAGAGTACAAAGCCTTTTCTTATTTTGGAGGTAAGTGGGAGGGGAGTAGTGGTACACTGTGCAAATCATACTCATTAAAACCTTAACTCCACTGCCTTTATCATATTCTCTATCAGACCCAGCAAGGGTTTCAAACAGGGAGCCATTCCAACTGATGGGAGTCTCCCCACAGAAGTGTTTTATTGAGCAAACTCTGAGGTCAGCTGTGCCTTCAACTTGACTGCTCCAGGCAGCATTTGCTCTTCTATACACTAAACGTCATCTGTTCCCCTCAGACGATATCCACTGTTAACCTGCCTCTATGTACAGGCGTCTGAGGTTGCCCCCCTGACTTATGGTCTCATAGGTGCAGGACATGGCATGGATATTTTCTTTTCAAGATTCAGACACAGGAAGACAAGAGGCTTAGATCCAGAGAAAATGGGGCATCTTCACTTTGGGGTAACCAAGCAATAGAGTGAGATTGAAAAAGAGTGGCTATAAAAGTGAGGGCTTCCTAAGAAACAATAAAAATATACCTGACAGTTCTGCTCATAATTATACCACTACAGTGAGCTTTTTGAGTTCTCACCACCACCAATTTGCAGACAAGCTGACCTTTCAGCATCAAAAAGCATCAGAAAGAGAAGGCCGATCACCCCCTCTCCTCCCCAACCCACATGCCTTGCACAAAAGTGGGCAGCACTGGCAGCAGTACAGGCTGGAAGGGTAAATTTATCTCCTAATCCCAAATGCAGGGAGTGTGACCTTGTGAATAGCTTCCTACTTTGCAGAAATGCTTTCTCATTTGCTTGCTCTCTATCCTCACTGCCTCATGATAAACTGTTTCTTTATAGAGTCCCTGCTTCAATGCCACTCTGTTCCACCACGTGGAGAGTCCTTTATTGCTTTTGATCTCTTTTTGATTAACTAACCCCTTAGTATATTCAGATTTGTTGTTTATATATACTCTTTTTAAACTGATAAAAAGGCAAAGGTAAAGCAATACATTCTTTGATTTTTATCTCCTGCAGATTCAAGATGAATTCCAAGTGTATTTTTAGAAGTGACTTGCTGCCTCCTAGATTTTGTTTTCCTGAGGCTAAGAAAGCAATTGAACAAGGAGTGAGGATTCCAGGAACTACAAATGTGGCCATGTATTATATATGTGCAACTCCCTGGTTGTGTCGATTGCGTGCATCAAACAAACAGAAATATCTTTTTCTATGTACTTCTTTTCTTCACTTTCAGATCTGAAATTATAACAAGGGACAAGATTGTCATTATTTTATTATTAACTTGTGTTTGTTTATATATCTGCTTTGTTCTAGAAAAGATTTAAGACAGCATAACGTATGAATTTCTGATCTATGTTCAGGAGCTGTTCTATTTGATTTTTTAAAAATCAAATCCACTTGTTAATGATTGATATGTTAACAACTGAATTAATCCATTGGGTTTGATTCATTTACATCTTTATTTACATTTCATCAAGATATGTTTTTAAGGAAACATTTGAGGTCCTACTCAAAATGCTCCATTTCTTAGCATGGGAATCTTTTGTTTTCCATAAGCAAACAAAATCTGAACCTTGGAAGTCAACTGATGGGAAGATGAAATCTAAGTGTGGAGATGTTAAGTAATCTTGCCAAGGTTTCACAAACTCTGGAGGAGGCCACTTTTTCTATGTCTATGTTTCTTCTATAAGGTACTCTATTTCTCTAAAAGATACTGAGGTCTATACAATTTCTAAAAGAAACCTAGCCCTGGCAGGCTGAGAAGATGCCCAGAAAGCCTTAGGCCCCAGGGAACAGGGCCTGTCTGGAACTCTAAGAAGAAAGCTACACCTATGATTCTGCTGAACCTGGCAGTCAGGATGTGACTGGGCTTTGTAGGTATAAGCGGAGTCATGTTCATGTGAACTGGAGTAGTCAGGTGAGGTCACTGGTATCTCAGATGATTTTTGTAGGACACAGACAGAACATCAAAAATTTTGAAGGCATCGTGTAAAAATTGTTCTCTTCTGTCATTTTTATTTTCAATTCTCTTTCAATTCTTCCAGTGACATTAAGAAGAAAGTCCCAGCTCGGTGTTCGGTAGACATTTAATACCCCTCTCACTCCTGCTAAACTGAATTGTCAACAAAGAGCTGGCATTGGGATTAAGAACCGTGGGCAAGCAAGGGAAGTTGGCTACAATCTAGCGGCAATGTTTCATTTTTGTTGTATTTAAATTTATGTTTACCTTCTCTTTCTATCACGTGATGCCATTTGTCCCTTTGAGGAAGTAATCTAAAGTCATCTTCTAAAATAAATATATTTAGTAGGGGGAGGGTGAAGTGGGTAAAGGGTATAAAATATATGCTAGCTGAAGGAAACTGGACTTTGGGTGGTAATCACACAATAGAATATATAAATGTCAAATTATAATGTACCCTTGAAAACTATATAATTATATTAACCAATGTTACACCAATAAACTTAATAATATATATATAAATGTTTTTTTAAATAAATTTTTAAAATTAAATAATTATATAAGTGACTTATAAATGGTGACATTTAGGATAACGGGAAGAAAAAGGTAAAGGACCTTCAAGGAAAGACAAGCATCTGATGTCCTGAGAAAAACACTGGCATTAACCCCAGAAGAGCTGAGTCCAAGAGCAACACTTCTACTGAGAAGCCAAATGAGGTGACAAACATCTTGTTATTGGTTTCTCCACTTATATGCTGAATATAATAAAAACATTAACTTGACTTTTCTATAGGTTTGTGGTTAAGAAACAATTGAGACATTGCAAGAAAAAGCCTATTACAAATTGTTATGTATTATACCCATGTAGGGAATTATTACAATAAATGAGCAATGAAGATGGGATAAGAGAGGATAGAAGGAAGTTAGGTTGAAGGAAACTAGTTAAATAGCTAGATTGGAAATTCTGCTGTCACTGTGGGTAAATGGGCCTTCTTGTAAAAGCAGGAAGCAGCCCAAATTGTGATATGTTTTGTAAAGGGTAGTAATCATAGGAATAAAAAATATCAAAATCAAACAAAAAACCTGCTTCAATCAGAGGACCCACCAGGAGAGAAGAAAAAGCTCGGTAGATCCTGAGTCTGGGTACAACTGTCAAGTCACCACAGAAGGGCTCTGTGCCTCCCCTTCCACCTCCCCTGTCCATCCACACAATGTTACATCTTGACAGGTCCCCATACACGCAGCTAAGCACTTTGGGCCATGACACCTCCAGCTGCTGAGTGGGCTGCTTGAAGTGTTCCAGACAGAAGAGGACAAGATGATGCAGAGTAAATCCCCTGGAGGCAATGATACTGCCAGTTTCCCTTGGTTCTTAACATTCAGTGCCCAGAACAGTGCCTGACAGGGTGGCAGGTGCCCAGGAAGCACTCGTTAAGTTAGTGAAAAGAAGAAGAAAGGAAGAGAAAGAGAAAAAAATCTGTTTTCCAGGCCATAGCCTACGCCACAGAGGCCAAGACCAGGCATTTTACACCAAGCCTCCTGCTCCTCTCCCTAGAAGTGACAGCAAAGACAGTATCGTGTTCCTGAGCATAAGCCTCAGAGTCCAAAGGAACTGAATTTCAATTTCACCTTGATCACGTACTATTGTGTGACTCTGGGCATGTAGCTAATGCCTCTCATTGTCACTATTCTCTCTGCAATATGTGGGTGCGAATACCAGCTTCATAGAGTTGTTACCAGTATTCAGTGAGATAAAACAGGTACACATGGTAGATGGGCCAAAACTGTATTTTTAATTATTACTGTCGTTATTACATATGCTCTACAAAAATTCAGAGAAATTATTTTGATTCCGTTAGAAGTGTGACATGATGTGGATTTTCATTCCATAAACAGATTCTTACACTTTGCTTCCTAATTAGACTGTATCCGTCATATCTGTAATTCCCGTGTAATTAAATTGAAATTAAATGTCAATTTACTTTGAATTACAGAGTAATTCTATGTATACATGCCGTGCAATCTGCATTTTGTTAGAGGATGACAACCAAAAATATCCTGACAGTCCCTCTGTAATTACACAGTGATCTGATTAAGATCAGTGTGACAAACTACCTGCCAAAATCTGAAGAAAAATGGTGAGCTGGTGGAAGGGTCAGAGAGGTTAGGTACAGGAGGGGAAGGAGGGTGTGAGCTCACCGATGACCTCGCTACTCCCCGGGAACCCATAATATCCTTAACTAATGGCAATCACTTTTGCAGGCAGTGAGAGTGATCCTTTAAAAGAAAAAAAAATAGTTATTTGTTAACTGGTGCTGCTTCTTCTTCACTCTCTAAGTCAGCTCTTTGAATTAGGTTGGCGTCTGAGGTCTTGAATCCCCATGCCTCAAAGACAGTGATAACTGTCCAGAGAATACGTCAATCCTCATCCAAGAATTTTATCTTTTTGTAATGCACAAAATGGCTTCCAACCTCTAATTTACAAAAAAGAAAAAACAAAGAAACCTTTACATTCTGTTCTTTATAACCAACAAGCAAGTAAATACATCGTTGTTGAGCACAAGTGGCAGTGGGAAAATAACAGGTAAGTGGGTCATGAGCCTTAAGATTCCAAGGAACTGAATTTCAATTTCACCTGGACCACTTACTAGTGTGGGACACTGGGCATGCTGTTTACTTCAACTGTCAGTGTTCTCTCTGTACCATGGAAATAATCATACCAGCTTCACAGTTATTGCTAGTATTAAATGAGATAAGTGAAGGGAGAGACAGGGCATGGAAAATCTATGCCATGAGCCCACAGGGCACTAGGTCCAGTCTGCTAAGACACTCACAACAGTGTGGCAGCACAAAAATGGAAATGCTACCACTACATGTTCCTTCTAGCCTCCTTCCCCCAAACCACTCTGTAGTCACTTCCCTTCAGTCTCCCTTTTTTTCACTTTGCCTCTTGGTGACCTTCTCGCCAGGTGGGGCTTATTTCTCACAGTTAACCAAACCCTACCCTGGCACTCCTTCAGAATGAGGACTAGTTATTCCCCCATTAAATCAGCAAAAGTCTCCTTTTTCTGCTAACCAGGGTCTAGATACTCTCTTGGCTGAGTCTGCAGGGCACCCATTGCCAGTCTTCAGAGATGGGGCAAGAAGTTCTCTAACCTTTACAGGGCAGCAGTGCATTAAAGAGAATGGGCCAGTCCAAGGACCTAGAGTCATAGTCTACTCTGTCACAGGAGGTCCTGCAAAGAGTATAAAATCCAGACTCCTAAGTTCAAGAACAGGCTCTATTTCTTACTAGCTATGACCCCATGCAAGTCATTTAACCTCTGTAAGTCTCAGTCCTCCCAAATATAAATTGAAATTAATATAAATTGCCCTGACTGTTGCATAGAGTTATTGGAAGAACAAACTAGCTAACACAGATGAGTGTTTAGAAAGAGTAAAGACCTATCCAGGTTTGTTGCTGTTACAATCTTTATAGGAGATATTTTAGTCGGATTCCCTCTTTTACAGATGAGTGAAAACCCAACCCAGCCTAAGGAGATCAAAGGAAAAAAGGGAATGGGTTTTGGGGACTCCTGTAGTTCAAATGTCCAGGGTAGATGCAGCTTTAGGCCTGGCCAGTTTCAGGGATCACACTGTGTCCATACAGTCTGTTTCATTGCATCTCTGGGCTCTGCTGTCCGCTACCTGCCCTTCACTCTCAGGCCCCATGAAGCAATGCATAAATGCTTCAGCTCACAACCTCCCCAGATCAAATTCAGTGGAAAAGAGCATATCCCAGAAGCTCTCACTCCAATCCAGGACTTGTTCTGCTTTGACCCCTTGGGTAACGTGCACCAACAAACCAACTGCTGTGGCCAAGGGGACTTGGCGTGCTCTCTGGTGCTGATCCCAGCTTCCAGTCCTGGATCCAGGGACACCACCATCCTCACTATCCGAACTTCGTGAACTGAGCAGAGAGAATGGCTCCCTAGCAGACTAAGAAGAAGACAGAATGGAAGCAGGATGGTCACACATGTCCACTCAGAAGCCAAGGAGTTTGATTAGCATAAGGCTGAGAACAGAAAGTAAGCAAATGAGTGAAGATGGAGAGTGCCTTCAAATAAGGATAAAAGAGACACAACTAGAGAGACTCTTGATTGAAAGTAGTAGACAACATGAGAAAATGGTGAAGAGCAAATCTGAGAATTGGACAGTTATCTTACAGAGAAGGCTGCAAGAGCAACCATTGACTGACAGAAACTACGCAAATGACAGAATGACTTTCAGGGTGCCGCAAATGGTTACTTGAACTTTGCTTTCAGCTCAAAGGCAGGACCCCATCTCAAAGTGTTTCTCCCCGCATGAGAGCTGGGGCTGCAGACATCGTCCATTTTTTTCAAGCCCTCCTCTGTTTACCACCTGACACTGAATATCATGCCTCACTTTCCACCATCATGCTCCTTTGCTTCTTTTTAAATTGAAAGCTAAAGCACATCCTAGACCAGCTGCTGTGGAGGCGGCATTTAGCCAGCTGTATGCTTGCCTGTTGGCCAAGGACATCAGCAATGTGAAATGGATTCTGATACATCTGCCTGAAATTTTTTTAAGGTCACTGTGCTTGTTGCATGTGTCTCTTGTGTTCTGAATATTTCAGAGTTTTGCATAATAGGCAAAGTGGAAAAAGTCAACATTTTTCCCTTTCTGTCTGCCAAATTCCATGGATGATTTAAAAAGTGCAACATTTTCTAAGAAAAGGAAATTGCTGTAGCTAAGTATCTTTTAAAACTAAGCCTACTATTGCCCAAAATATAAAGTCATCTATCTTCTGAGATTGCCTTTTCTATCTATTTGGTCATTTTGGAATTAAAGAGAACCCAAATGGATTTCTAGGACTTCGGCTCTGCACATGATGAGTTTGGCAATTCCTTTAACACTAATTTTAACTCAGCATGGTTCCCTTCATCCAGAAGGTCAACTCAGCTGTTCATAAACCAATAAAGCTACATGTTTGTCCTTGTCTTTATGCTTTCCTTTTTTTAAACTAATTATTATTGGGACATCAAAATTTAAAATTCATAGGGTATATTACAAAGCAAGTATCCATAGGCCCCTGCCCAGAATGTCACTGTTAAATATATTGTGTGTCTTTTCACACACATGGATGTCCCATGCCTGTACAAAGAGTTTATCTATTCTTTTCCATAGGGCACATAGTATATTTTTCTGCAACTTGCTTTAGCTTTCTTTTACTCATGGGATTCCTTTTTATAGCTACTACTGATGGACTACAATTTGCCCATATAACCTATGCTGTTAGATTACTCTCTAGTGGTAGAATTCCTTATATATTCATGTGCACATTTTATTTTTTAAAAGCATATTAATTCTGAAGATTGAGTATATTCACATGATACAACCACATTTGTACATACATATATATGTATACATGCGCACTGAGTACATACGTATGAAGATTGAGAATATTCACATGATACAATCATAGTGTATGTAAGCTTCCTGAATATAACTGTTTGAAAACCCTTCTGTTCTCTTTCTCTGAGGCAACTTCTGTTATCAGCTTCTTTATATATACAGAAAAATGCAATGTTCTACACCTTCCTTTTTCACACTTAAACATATATCTTCACTATATGGCTATATATCAGCATGTAAAAAGGCTCTCATTCTTTTTTACAGCTGAGTAGTATAAAATGGAGAGCTGTGCCATAATTTAATTTTGCCAGTCCCATTTTGATGGATTTGTAGGTTATTTTCAGTTTTTTGCTTGTTCAAACAATGCTGCTATAATCTTCTAAACACATCATTTAGCAAAAGGACAAATATTTCCGAAGTAGGATACATTTCTAGAAATGTACTGGGTGAAAGGACAGTTGCATTTTAAAATATGATAATTCTTGCTAAGTTGCCCTCTATAGGGGTTGTACCAATTTACCTTCCCAACAGAAATTCATAGGACTGACTGTTTCCCCATATTCTCACCTTATCAGTAAACACATAATGTATAAAGAAAATTTTTGATCTTTGCCAAACAGATTAAGTGGTACTTCATTATGGTATTAATCTGAGTATCTCTTCTTATAAATAAGCATATTTTAATATGTTGAAAAACCACTAATACTTTCTTTTCTGTGATCTGAATATTCATGTACTTTGTCTATTTTTTCTGTTGGTTTAGTGTTCCCATTCTCATTGATTTGGAGAAGATTTTTATATACTAAGGAAAGTAGCTCTTTGTGTAAAATATAAATTACAATTTGCCATTTCTCTATCTTTTGTCATGCAGAATTTTTGCATAGGCTATTATCAGTCTCTGCTGTTAAGGGACTGATTATGTCATACTTAGAAATGTCTTCCACAATTAGAATTATTGTTTTAATTGTTTCATATCTTTTCAGGTACTCTCTTAAATTTTTAAAGCTATTGATGAATTGTCCTGTAGAGAGATTATACCAACCAATACTCCAGAGAATTATTTCTGACTAAGAAAAAATGACCCTGTCTTGCCACCTCATCCATAGCAAGTGGTGCTGGGAAAGTGAGTTACTTGGCATCTGAGACTACATTTTTTGAAGTACAAGTTAGAATTCATGATCTCATTATTTTTGGTTTTATTTTATATATAAAAAATCTTCAAAGCAGGATAGTAAAACAACATTTTAATTATATGTCACAAATCTCCTTTATAGAGGTGATACTGAATGTGTGAAATCGGGGCTACCCCCAGAAAGTCCAGAATGCTATAAATAGGAAACTCAGGAAACTGCATTGATTCCTTAAGGATGGATTCCTGGGGACAGTAGAGAAAGCAAAACAGTGACCACTGCCTGCTGAAAGCATGTTTAACACCTAAATAGGATGTCTACTTTTGCATAATAAGAAACTTGGTATGTATTGTGTGGAATATTATTACATACTGGCACAGAGAGGTTCTCAGAAAACAGATCTCTCTCCTGCAGTCTGCTTTTCATGAGCTTATATATAAGTTCAATTTATTCTACTCAAATTTTAAAAAATACAATATAATTAAATATGATGCTTCAACATAATGCAAAAGCCTTCTGATGAATTCAACTTCCATTCCCATCACACTGACAAGCAATTAGATAAGAAGTATATAGATATGTGACCCAAATCATACTCAGTGAGACCTAGCCCTGGGTGTTTTACTGGAACTATTGGGAAAGAGAAGTGCCCTGTTTGCTGGGATGGCTAAGCTGAGAGAAGTGGCTCAGGGACCTGCTTGACAATGAAACCAGCTGAGAGGAGAGTCAAGCTAAGTGACTCTTTGCTAGGATGGCTAAGCTGAGAGAAGTGGCTCAGGGACCTGATTGACGATAAAACCAGCTGAGAAGAGAGTCAAGCTAAGTGATATATGGGAGTTACTGAGTCCTAAAGACATGATATGAACCCCTAAATCACACTATGCCCAACGCAGGTCTCATTCCTGGATTATTGTAAGAACAAAAAAATCTCACTTTCCTTTCTTTTATTTTAGTTTGAATTGGGTTTCTGTCAGTTACAACCAAGAGTCCTAACTAACAGTGAAAGAACTGAGAAACTCTGTTCATAAATGAATCTATGAAAAACTTCATAAATATGTTCCCACATCAATCAATCAGGATAACATATTAAGCCCAAGAATATCTGATGTTTTATAGACTCTAATTTAACAATAATGAGTATATGGCCATTAATTTCCATTTGTAATTTCCTACTAGAAAACTTTTCTGGTCTTTCTTCCTTGTAAATTTTGATAAGGTGCTTGTACATTCGTTATACTTTGATGCAGATAAATATACATAATAAGGCATTCTCTGACTCAAATTGAAATCCATACAGTCAGGAAAGCAGTACACAGACATACACAAATAACCACCTGTAAAAGAAATTCCTGTCAAATAGCCTCATCTTTACACAGGCTATAATAAAGGGCTTTATGTTCACCTGTAGCATAAATGATTTAACAAAACAATTTAAAAAAAAATTTAGTGACAATGAGAAGTATGTGGAATAAACAACTAGAAAATGTTCCAGACTCAAATTCTATGAAACACTGTACAAGTAGGATGGGAACTCTTACATGTTAAAACCAGACCTGTTTTAAGGCAAGAAAATGTTCTAGACAAATGGTTCTCAAACATGTTTGCACATAAAAATCATCTGCAGAGATGATATACACATATACGGTTTTTTGCCAGGATAGCCCAGATGAGAGAAATGGAGTCAGGTCCTATCCTATACTTCTGACTTATAACCTGCCTTCTAGCCCTAGTATGTAAAAACAGTGCTAAAAGTCAGGTGTATATATAGTCTTACATATAGTCTTTATTTGTATCATTTTTTTTCATTTTAAACCCTAATAATGACACTATAGAGTAGGTACTACTGAGCAATGAAGTAGTTACAATTGTTATGTCTCTTATTACAGATTAGAAATATAAAGTTTAAAGAGTTTGAACACTTTTCTCCAGATCATCCAATAGGGCAAATACAGGACTCCAAACTCAAGACTCTTTACTACTCCAAATACAGATTTGACAGTTAGTGTCATGTCTGATGCAAGAAATTAATAATTGAACTTTACTACAAACATAAAGACTTGGATAGAATAACACTGCTAAGAAAGAAGAAATAAGGAATGGTAACGGCATTCCTAAAAAATAAAAATGGGTATCACAGAGAGCTGGAAACAGTCTTTAACTCCACAGAAGCCAATTTTATAAGAGACAGAAAGAAAATCAAGAGGAAGGAAGGAAAGAAGGAAGGAAGGAAGGAAAGAAGGAAGGAAGGAAGGAAGGAAGGAAGGAAGGAAGGAAGGAAGGAAGGAAAGAAGAAAAACAGCTGTTGCCCATTTATTTTAAAGGTTTGCAGACAAGAGACTCTATATCCTCCATTAGTAAAAAGGCCTATATATCATTTCTTCCTTCAATAGCTAATTTGAGTCCCAGGAGATATCCTAGATGCTGATATGTCAGCCCAGAGAGGGGCGTCTTATAGCTGTCTAGCTCATGCCACCAATAGCCATAATGGGGGTAGAAAGAGAGAATAGATTTTCCAGCACATAAATTGTATAAGCCATTTGTCTTTCCTCTTTCCCCTACTAACTCCAACTAAACAACACCAGAAAGACATCTTTTTTTGGAAGCACGTAGGATAAGAGTTTTAAAAATCAACTAGAAACAATAGCAACCAGTATGTCATGAAGAAGAAGATTATGGTGAGAAAACAAAATTGCAAATGTTTAAGGAATTTTGCCCTACATTGGAAACAAAAATGACTGTTCAATCTCAGGTTCCTTCCCAATTCTGATTCCCTTTATCTTCCCTAGAACAAACTTACAATGGCAAATATTGATGGGCCTTATGAGGCTTTCTGAGAAATTTAAATGTTACCTTATAGCAAGAGGGAGCTCTTTATTAAAGGGTTTGAAGTAGGTTGGTGATAAACTCAAATAGATGGTATGTTGTCAGTGTTACCTTATCCCACTGAGGTAGAAACAACTACAACCAAAACCAGTTACTCTGTGGTATGAGAAATGTTCCTGAGGTACGAAGGAGTATTTACTGATAATAACATTTGCTACATACTGGGATGTCGTTCTCAAGAGAGGCTAAAAAAATCACCTCCAGAAGTCTTTAAGAATACACTAGATTATAATTTGTCTTGGATGCTTCAGATGGATTACCCATTAGGGAAAGGGGATGAACTCCGAGTCACTTCCAGATTATGCAGTTCCATTGTTAATATTGTAGTAAACAGAGCTCTGCATTAGCAATTTGGACTTGATCTTCTAGTTGCAGATTGATTACAAGATTACAGAAACAGAATGTTCACAGGAGAAATATGCATAGAATGAACACCATATGTATGGGAAGCAATCGATCTATTAAAGATAGAGCAATCCGGTTTATGAGAGAAGTGAATTTTCCCCTTTCTCATAGGCTCATGATCTATCCTTGCTGTACTATTCTTCTTAGGGCTATCAGAACACTAGAATAGGTACTAACAGGGATGAGAAGACACAATAATGACCCTTAATGGAAATAAAAGAACTCATCCCAGATTAACTCAATATGTCAGCAATATGTCATCACTCAGGAAATTAGTTAAAACTAGCTATTGTTGAAGGTGCCCTCTGAGACTATTAGTAATGCCCAGAAATTTTATAAGTTTAGAGTTTAGAAAGTAAGTCCATGTACATTACCTTAGCAGCTCTAACCAAGAATACACTGATGTGAACAAGACTTTTCACAAATGAGGACACTGAGCTGAGAAAATTGTAATAATTTCCCCAGTCTATATAGCTACTCACTCAGTGGCACAACTTGGATTTAACCATCCTCCAAAACTCTCCCTCGGAAATACTTTATCTCAGTCTTAGTTCTCATAAATCTTTCCAAAGTAAGGGAACAACAGTTTGGAGAAGAAATCTAAATAAAATAATGCTAAATAAAGTAAAACCTAAAGGTCAGAACTTAGTTTCATTTCAGAGTTGTGAATAATGTCAAGTAGATGTCAATTTGCAAATACCTACTCTTGATAAACAACATACTTAAACTGAGAAAAGTCTCCCAAAACACTGATGAGATAACATTAAGGGGAGGCTAAAAATAATAATAAAATAACCATAATAGTGAGATCTCATGTAATTCCATGTGACTTATTACCAAAATAAAATAACTCTGGACTGATAGTTTCATTCAACTATGTATAACAAGTGAATTTTACTGAAAGTAAAATACCACTGATTATAAAATTCACTGTTACCTTATGTCCTACTAAGAAAGAAAAGACACTGCCAATTAAACGGCAATATGCTGTTGATTTTAAGATATGCCACGATTCTAGGGATGCTAAGTGAAGAAAAAAATTCTGCATTTAAAAACATATGAAGTATAGTGGTTAAATATATTACATTAAGATTTAATAATAACTGGGGGCGGGGCATATCAACTTCAAGTATCACAGTAATCTGTTCTAAACTGGATTTTAGATGAACAGAGGACCTCCTACACAGTAATGAAGATGTCACAATATAGGGTCCTAGATTTACGATAGAAGCATCATCTTTAGAAGTAGAAGGCAAAAATCTTTGTTAAAAGAAATCATATACAAAGGGATAACAGAAGAATCAGGTGAACAAGGCATATGGGAGTCCTAAGACCTACCTAATACATAGAAGCAAACACAAGATTTGTACTAATTTAGCCTGTTGTCAGGGACTCTTTGATATAATAAATCCCAGAGGTAGTGTTTTTCTATCAAAAAGTGAAATATTTTTAAATGTGATGAATACTATCAAATTGCCTTCTAAAACATAATAGTTTATAAGCATAAAAGTACATAAAAATTCTTATTTTCCTATAACTCCACCGACTGGATATTATCAGTTATTAAGTGATTTAATTATAAATATATGAAACGTAAAAAATCATTTCTCCTTTTAATTCAAATTTCAACATTATTAGCAAGGTTTAGACTATTCTAATTTGTTTGTTGTTCATCTGCATTTACTCTTTCAAATCAACAGTTCAAAGGTTTGTATAGTTTTCTAATGGGTTACTGTCTTCATTGATCTGTAAAAACTCTTATTTATCATTGATATGTTGCTATCATTTATTCTTTAATGTTAATTGCTGCATTTTTTACCACAACAAAGTTTTACATTTTTATATGGTAACATATATTTATCTTTTTCTTCATGAATTTAGAGGTCTGTGTCATCCTTAAAAGTCTTAGTTACCTGAAGATAATAAAGTGTTGCCTTTAGTATTTTAATTGTTCTACTTTTTATGTTTAGATCTTTAATTCAATAAAATTATATTTGATACAAGGTAATTTTTATTTCCAAAGAGAAATCCAATTGTTCTAACATATTTTATAAAATACATTCCTGCTCTCTAGGTTTCAAATTACAATCTTTTTGTCCTATCTTAACAGACCCTCTTTACTGTTTCATTCATTTATTTGTCCATTATGTGCCAATGCCACCATGTTTTAATTATACTATTATAGAATTTCTTAATATCTAATAAGGTAAGTCTCTCTACAATAAAATCACTCAAAAAATTTTTTGAGTAACCGCACATATCAACTTTCAGATAATCAAAAAAAAAAAAAAAGTGGCAAATCACCTTCCACTGACTTCCCCCTAAAACCATATTTGGGTTATGGTGGAAGTTTCAGAAGACTGATACACAAACTTGAGAAAGATGATATTTTTCTACTACATTTATTCAGCCCTATATCTTGTTAGGCAAAATGCCATTGCTGATTTCATGAAGACATATTTCTTACGTTTAGTCTGAGACTTTTCATAGTAGTTACTATCATTAATGAGATTTTAAAAGTTAATCTTAACTATTTATTGCTGATATAACTAAACTCGATATATTCACCTTGCTTCCAAACACCTTGTGAATTCTATTATTACTCTTAATACTATTTCATTTAGATCTATTTGATTTTCTAGGTATACAGTCATGCTTTCCACTCATCATCATCATCCTCATCATCATAATCATCATCATCATGTCTTTTCTATTACAAATGCCATTTATTTATGTATTATTGCAGTAACTAGAATCTTTTTTAAAATGTAAAAAAAAGCACTTATATTTTACCCCCCAAAATTTAATGACAATACATTTGGTATTTAATGAGACAGTTGTTATTTATATCTAATACTGTTTTTTGTACTTAAAAATTTTCCATCTCTTCCTATTTGTTTTTGAGGCTTCCACTAAGAATAGACGTAAAGTTGATACATTTGCTAATGCCATACTATCCTTGAATAAATCCCATTTGATTTCATTCTTTTGTTAAAATAATTTAAAGCATCTTTGCACTCCTGGAATAAATCTCACTTGAGAATGAGGTATTCCCTTAAATAGTTTTAAATGTACCATTTAAGATGTCTGCACCTTTAGTCATAAATTAGACAAATGGGAGATCTGATCAAGATTGCATAATAGGTAAACATTGTCCTCGCTTCCTCTAACAATCACATTAAAATTACAACTGAACTACAGAATGGCCATCACTGGGAGTTGCCTAAAGTCTAACTGAACAGAAGTCTTACAACTGGGGACACAAAGAAGAGGCCACCTTGAGACTAGATGTAGGAGAAATATCTCAGCTGTGGAGGTCCCCCAGAGGAGTGAGGGGCCCTGGCCCTACACTGGGGTCCCCCACCCAGGGTTCCAGTGCTAATAAGAGAAGTCCCCACAACTTCCAGCTGTGAAAACCAGTGCAGATTGTGGCTGAGATGGAGGGCTGAGAGAGTCACACACATTTCTCATAAGAGGCCCATGCATGGACTTACTCAGTGACAAACTCACTTGCTATGACTCCAGCTCTGGGCAGCAGTTCGAAAGGAGACAAGGTAATATGGGGAGGAACTGAGTTGTCTGGCTTCAGAGCAAAGGCTTGAGGAGCAGCCTTCTCACAGACAGAAGTGCTAGCAGAAGGCATTGTTCCTTTGTTGATCCCTTCCCTGCCTGGTTTCAAGATTCTGGTGGGCATCATATCTGAATCTTCATCAAAGTAGCTGACACTGGTTGCCCCACCCAGATAGGTTGCTCTGCCCCTTGTGGGCCCACCCAAGATGCTGCTAGTGGCTTTCCCAAACAAACAGCCTATCTTAGTTCATGCTGCAGACTTTCCTAAAATCTTTCAAAGGTTCACAAAACCTAAACAAGCAGCATCTGGCCTTAGTGTACCTCTTACTGAGCACCCCCAAGCCCAACACTAGCAGCAGTAAGCCTCAGTTTGTATCTTGGCCTCTCAGGGCATTTCCAAACCCAGTGTGGGTGGTAGCCATCTGCAGATTGCCTGGTGGCTCATGCCAGGTGGCCCCAGGCAGGAAACAGGCTGTAGCTGAACCTGGCCTATGGAAAGTCTCCTGTCCTCCCAGGAGGCCTTTATGACTGGTGGCCAGCTTCTGTCTGAGCTGGAGCTCCACTGGGGTCACATCTGAGGACAAAACACCCAAAAGGCAGACAGGGCAGGCACCAGAGCCCTGCTAAAGCAAATCCTGTTCTGTAGGGTCAGCCCCTGCACACCAGCTCCTCCAATGGTCATGGCCAGTCATCACAACCAATCAGCCCAAGAATCAATCCCTCCATTGGTGAGCAAACAGCAACCAAGGCTCAACCACAATGGGAGGGCACATACAACCCATACAAGGGACATACCTGAGTACCAGCTCAGGACACCAGGAAAGACTGTGCCATTGGGACCCAAGCATACCTATTGCATAAGGCTACTGTATTAAGACCCAGAGACATAGCAGACCTACCTAATATGTAAAATGAACACAGGGAGGCAACCAAAATGAGAAGATAAAGAAACGTGTCCCAAATGAAAAAATAAAACAAAGCTCCAAATAAAGAACTCAATGAAACAGAGACAAGCAATCTATCAGGCACAAAAAGTAAAATATTTGCTGTAAGGATGCTCAATGAACTTAGGGGAAGAGTAGATAAACTCAGTGAGAATTTTAACAAAGAAATAGAAAACATAAAAGTGGAGATAGAAAACATAAAAAGGAACCAGTCTGAAATGAAGAATACAATAAATAAAATGAAGACTATCTTAGGCGGAATTAATAATAGATTAGATAAAGCAGGGGATCAAATCAGTAATTTAGAAGATAAGGTAGCAGAAAACACCCTGTCAGAACAGCAACAAGAAAAAAGAATCCAAAAGTATAAGTATAGAGTTTAAGAGGCTTCTGGGACAAAATCAAGCATACCAACATTCACATCAAAGAAACACCAGAAGGAAAAGACAGAGAGCAAGGAACTGAAAACCTATTTCAAGAAATAATGACTGAAAACTTCCCTAACCAGGTGAAGGAAATAGACATAAAAGCTCATGAAGCAGAGAGTCCCAAATAAGATGAACCCAAACAGGCCCACACCAAGACACATCATAATTAAAATGTCAAAGGTTAAAGGTAAAGAGAGAATCTTAAAAAGTAGTAAGAGAAAAGCAGTCAGTTACCTATAAGGGAACTCCCGTAAGACTGTAGTATGATTCTTCAACAGAATTTGTACTGGCCGGAAAGGATTGACAGGAAATATTCAAAGTGATGAAAAGCAAAAAACTACAACCAAGATTACTCTACCCAGCAAAGTTATCATTTAGAATTGAAGGACAGATAGCTTCCCAGGTAAGAAAAAGCTAAAGGAGTTAAGCATCACCAAGCCAATATTGTAAGAAATGTTAAAGGGACTTGTTTAAGAAGAAGAAAAAAAGAAAAAATATGAATAATAAAATGACAGTACTACATATCTATCTACAATTACTTTAAATGTAAATGGTTAAATGCTCCAATCAAAAGATAGGGTGGCCAAATAGATAAGAAAACAAGGCTCTTACATATGTTGCCTGCAAGAGACTCACTTCAGATTGAAAGACACACACAGATTGAAAGCAAAGAGATAAAAAAAAAAGATGTCTCATGAAAATGAAAACAAACTAAAAGCTGGACTAGACAAAACAGACTTTAAAACAAAGGCTATACAACTAGAGAAAAAGAAGAACCCAGTTATCTCACTTTTAGGCATTTATCTGCAGAAATCCAAAACTCTACTTTGAAGGAACATGTGAATCCATATATTCAGTGAATATAGCCAAGATATGGAGGCAACCTGGGTGTCCATCAATGGATAAATGAATAAAGAAGAGGTGGTGGTCTATATAACAATGGGCTATTACTCAGCCATAAAACAGAATGAAATCTTGCCATCTGCAACATGGATGGACCTCGAGGGTACTGTGCTGAGTGGAATAAGTCAGACAGAGAAAGACAAATGTCTTATGTGGAACCTAGAGAACAGGATAAATAAACAAACAACAGGAACAAGCTCATAAATACAGAGAGCATTTTGATGGTTGTCAGATTGTAGGGAGTAAGGTTTGGGTGAAAGGGGAGGGGACTAAGAGGTACAAACTGATAGTTACAAAAATCATGGGGAGGTAGAGCATAACATGTAGAATATAGTCAATAGTATTATAATAACTATGTATGATAGCAGATGGGTACTAGATTTATGAGGGTGATCACTTTGTAAGTTATACAAACGTCTAATCATTGTATTGTACACCTGAAACTAATATAATACTGTATGTCAACTACAATTGAAAAATAAAAATATAAGAATGCTTTAAAGGTTAATTGGTTACCCTTGTTGAGCTCAGAAGTTTCCCATTCTATCCAAACTGTGGGAATCATTCAGTGAATAACTCCCCATTCTTTGCCCCTTTTTTGAGTTTCACTTCAGGTATGCTCAACAAAACCTTAAAGGAGACCCACATAGGTTTTAGAGCTTTTCTTTCTCTGTAAGTCCTTTATTTCTGGAACTCCGCTGCAACCTCTGGTCATGTCCACCTCCCCAAACTCCAGTCTCTATCTCCACAACTCAGTATGGCTTTGTTTCAGTTTCTTCTCCCTGTGCCGGTGTCTGAAAATTGCCTCCAAGCATTAAGCCAAGAAGATCTTAGGGCTTACCTCATCTGTTCCCTTCTCTCTGGGATCATGGTGTGCACAGCCTTTTGTCCAATATCTAAAAATATTTGTTCCAGATATTTTGTCCAGTTTTACTGCATGCAGTAGTTTATATCTGGTCATTGTTACTTCTCCAAGGACGCAAGCAGAATTCCTAATGCCTTTTTGATGATGAATATTTAAAACTCTTTTTAATTTCTTCAATACTTAATCCTTTGTTCAGTTTTTGTTTTTCTCATGTTCTCTTGAAGCAATTTGTATAATTTTAATTTCCTTACAAAATGATCCAATTCATCTAGATTCTCAAACTTAAATAATTATTCTCTTCTACTGATAGCACTACCAGATTTAGCAAATAACAATATAAAATACAGTTAAACTTAAATTTCAGATAAACAATAAATAATAATTTTTGCATAAGTTCGGCCTATATTCGAGACATACTTCTAGTATAAGTATGTCCCATATACTAGAAGAATATTTGTTGTTTACCTGAAATTCAAATTTAATTGAGTGTACAGTATTTTATCTGATGAGCATATCCATTAAGCATCTTTGTTAAAAAAATAACTTTTTTTGTTTTATTAAGTCCAGTGCTGTTTTAGGTTTTGAAAGTAGGTTTTATAAAATATAGCAATGTCTGACTTACATTTATTAATTTATTACTCTCATGCTTTCAATTATAATGGTTTATTTTGTCATTCCTTTTCTAGTTCAGTGTTTGATTTATTTGTGTTGAAATAATAAAAAACTTTGAAGTCATGAATTTTTCTCTGAATACAGCTCTATTCATACCATAGAGATTTCTCAATGAAGGAGGCTCATTTGCATTAATTGCTAAAGCATTTGCAATCTCAGTTTTTATTTCCTCTTGATTCAAGAGTCATTTATAAAAGCTTTTTTTTTTCAAATTGTTTTTTTTTTTATTATTTTATTCAACCATTGAAATATAATATTTTGGTTTTGTAGTCAGAATGTGTCCCAAAAGTGTTCTAGTTTTGGGGAAAAAATGTTAAAGGCTTTTGCAGACCAATACATAATTAAATTTTATACATACTTCATAAGCATATTAAAAATATATGTATATATTTCCTAATTATTAATTTGGAATAGCAAAATATAACAAAGTTAGTTAATCATATTTAAAGCCACCAAATTTGTACTTTTAGGCCCAGTTCACCTTAAACAAGATTGTAACAAATAGAAACCACAATGAACTTTTTCTTGCTTGAGACCTGCTAATGCAACAAGCTTTTCTATCCATGATTTATAAAGCCTTTTATAATATGGCTGACTTTCTATGAAAAAAATGTCCTTTTACAGAAATGTATTAGATAATGCATCATTGAAAGCCAATTAGCCCCTTGTTCAGAAGATAAAGAGCCAAAAATGAGAATTCAACTATGTAGACAAAGCACCTTAAACAATTCACCAAAACCAAACTTACTCATTCTTCCACATACAAAGCATGATAGTCACTGTTTTCATCAATGAATTGCTTAAAGAGATATAGAGGTTTAGAAAGATTTTTGTAAGATTTGAAGTTAGTCTCTAGAGTAAAAGCCTAGAAAGGTAAAATCAGAATTTTACCCTTTCCTAACAAGTTGGGGATGGGGAAAACAACAATAAAAAAACTAGAGGGTAGATTTGACTAATGATAACTAGTCAATTGCAAAAAATGAAGAGTTAGAGCCATGTGTGTAAGTAATTATAAAGCCTTCCAAATGGAGTTGTTTCCAGTTTTCAGATGTATCAATCATATATTTTTGTGAAATAAATAGACTGGAATTTCAAAATAAAGAGTTGTTTTCAGTTTTCTAAAATTTTCAATAGATTGCACCTGTCTTTAGGAATACTTCCTAAAATAACTGTGTCATGGACTCACAGTACAATTGTAAAAACACAATGAGGCAGGGACCCTCTACCATGCATTGTTAATGTTGTGCTCTCTTAACTTTCCCAAGTTTCCTAGGAAAACCAGACCTATCATGTGTCACTAGCCTTCATCTGTTTGACAATGTGAGGTTTCAGGTGTCTTTCACTTTAAGGATTACCAAAAGCTAAAAAATTGGACTTCCTAGATTCAAATTCTAGTTCTTCCTAGATAAACGATGTAATCTCTCTCCCTAAGGCTCATGTTCCTCAATCTTAAAATAGAGATGATGATGATGACAATGCCTCTCTCCAAGAATCACATGGGATGATTCTTACAAAGCATTCACCACAGCCTGACACTCAACAATATTACATACAGTTAGATAGTATTTTGTAAGCAACATATCTTGACTTAGCAAAATCCGTAAATAGAAATGGTTTTTACATGATTTCTTTAAAGCTTTTCAATGCCCTGGTCCTCAAGTTTTTCAGAAAGAATCCATCCATGGCTTTTCATCAGTGAATAACCCAAACCAATTGCAAAGAAGATTAATGGTGCCATGTTCCAACTATTGCAATTGTATACTATTCTAGAAAACTGATGTAAGGACTTCACCTTTGAAGCACTGACCAAGTCAACTCAACCTCAAGTGTATAGTACAAAGAACTTTCCCTAAAAAGACTACTCGCCAAAAATCTCCCGCCAGCTGACCCAAGAAAGATGGCGTTTTGTAATTCACTTTACACTGAAAAAGCTCTGTAATTGAACTGCAAATTCCATGAAAGCCAAGAGCCTGTCTTTTTTTAATGCTTTATCCAGAAACTAGAACAATGCCTGTTCATATTAAATGTACAATATATTTTTATGGTGATATAATTGACAAATAACATTATATTAGCTGCAGGTATACAACATGATGATTCAAAATTTGTATATATTGTGAAATGATCACCACAATAAGTCTAGTTAACATCTATTACCAAAACATGTTTTTAAGCACATTTTATAGGATATTAATAGTGAAATTATAAAAAGTACATTTTTTAATTCTTCAAATTTATAAATAAAAAAAAAATTTATCATCATCCTGCCAAAGTTAGCCTAGCAGTCACAAAGGAAAACATCAAGTCTGATTTTCAGAAATTGTAATGAGCTTAAAACAGAAGCAAATATGCCTGGAGAGGCAGAGTAGCATAATGAAAAGCCCAAAAAGTTGCAAGTCAGAACACCAGGGTTTTGGACCCAGTTTAGCTGCTAGACAAGTCACTTACTCGCCTTAAGCCTCAGTTTCCTGGTTTCTGAAGCAGCAGTTGCTGTGCCTATATCACAAAAAAGTTCAAATTAGACAAAGGATTATAATAAGGCTTTGAAACCTAGAAAGTACTGCACAATACAGATGAGTGTTTAAAAATGTAAAACCTAAGAACTACATTCATTACACAAAGTACATAAGGAATGAGCATAATGGAAAACTGCAAGAAATATAAACACTCAGTAAGCTATTTTCTTAAGAGAAAAAATTCAAAAGTGTGTCTGCATAGCTAATGTTCATTGTTTGATATTCGAAAAGAACTTCTAATCATATAGGCTGTACTCACGGCTGGAAAAGCCATGTTTTGTATACTTTTTCCTCCACATTTTTGTACAAAATTAAACTTATTGTCTTTATTTATAGAACAAGAAATAGTTCCACTGCTTACATTATTCCTAGCCTATCTTATCAACAGAGTCCAGAAAAATGTATGAAATACACTGATGGAAGAATTTAAGAATCTCAGAAAACACATCTCCTACTATTCCACATACAAACATAAAAGATTGCAGAAGTCAAAAGAAAGGAAAAGAGGACACACATATAGTACACAAATTCCCTCTAGCATGTCTCTGACAAAGCAATTAGAAAAGAATATTAGTAAATTTTCATAGCTGTTTAAACTACTGAGATAGCCAGTGACACAACTGCTTTGTAAACTGCTTTCTTTCAGTGGTTTGTTTAATGGAATATACTTTATAGTGATCCTGTTGCTTAGAAAATCTTCGGGATAGTGGGTAATCTATTGAGAAAATAAGCTATGGACAATGTGAGTAAATGTTTAGATTAGGGTATAGAATCTCTTGATCAAGAATGTCTAAATGTTTTGTACTTTTATATATACATGTACAAACATGGTATTAAGAAAACACAAGATCCATGATTTGTTCTTTGGGAAATAATGCTTTCAGGAGGAGAGGGGTCGGGGGGTGTACTTTCTTAATTTCAAATAGTAAAAATTTTATGTATCATTTCCTTTTGGCTAGTGTCAATAGTAGCAAACTTTCTTAATTCTGGTTTTTGTTTTGTTTTTTAATTCTGAATGTTGTTTCCTTTCATTATCTCTTCTGGAATTATCATTTTCTTCTCTACTGTAACATTTCCATCAGCACACATTTTGTTGTTTCTTCTATTAAAAAAATAAAAGTGCACAGACCGTGTGAACCCTTCTTACCTTGTTTCTCTGTCTCTCTTTATACCTATTTCAATACAGATTTGATCCTCCCTGCTCCACTGAAACCACGCTCATGGATGCCACAGAGGATCTCCAGCTCTCCAAACATCGAGTTCAACTTTCAGTCTCATTTTACTCAACTGGTCATCAGCATCTGACACAGCTGCTTGCCCCCTTCTTTTAGAAATGTTTTCCTCACTTCACTTCCCATTTGATGGGCCACTATACTTTAGTTTTCTTTTCTGATGTTTCCTTTTCCTTCCAATATATGTACAACTGCCTACTCAACATTTCCATTTCCACTTTGATGTCTAACAGGTATCTCAACCTAACATTTTCAGAAGAAAACTCTGATCCACCCTGCCACTCCAGAACTTCCTTTCCTTCAGTTTTTACCCATGTAAGTCAGAGTCCCAGTCGTCCATGAGCCCAGGCTGAAAACATCAAAGTAACCCATGGCTCCTCCTTTTCCCTCAAACCTTATATCTCATTCTTCAGTAAGTACTCAGGACCTATCTTCAGGATGTATCTAGACCCTAATCCCTTTTCACCATCTGCACTACTATCCATTTCAAGCCACCATCATCATGCACCTGTCATTCCTTCCTAAGCAGTGGCCTTTCACTTTCATCTTCTAAGGTCTGTTCTATACCCAGCAACCAGGGTCATCTTCTAAAAACATAAATCTGATCACATTACTTTCCTAATCACATTACTCCAATCTTATCCTATCACACTCAAAATATGAATCTATTTTCTCTTGGTAATTCTCAAACTACATTCATACCTGTTGTTCAGATAATACCTCCTCAAAGAGGACTTTCCTAGCAAATCCATTTAAAATAGCCCCCTTCCCTACCTCTGTCTTCTTAAACAGCAAATGTATTTTTCTTTATAGCACTTATCACAAGGGGAGGGACTAATTAGGCAAGCACTAATTTGGGAATTTGGCTTGTGATATAGCTATATATATATATAGCTATATATATATATCTATATCTAAATATCTATATCTATACTTTTTACCATACCTATTCAATCCCTGACACTGATGATTGCCAGACCTATTCACTTTTTCAGGAACAAGTCCAGAATGATTTGTAGGACCAGGGGTCTGATCCAGCTCAAACCACCTGAGGCTTTCAGAAGCAGCCTGGAGGACTCTACACTGACTTCCTCATGATCCATTCTCTTTGTACCCTCATTATAATACTAAAATCTCCTCCCAGGGGCAGAGGTTTTCCACCATTTTTGAACATGTAATATATGTATAAGCATGTTTTCTAACTGCACACGTACAGAAATGTACCCACCTATACCCTCAATGACAAAGCTCACATTGACATTTATGCATAATTTCCCTGAATAAAGATGAATCAGATCCTTTGTTCATGACAGGGACTCTTTCAGAAGTGACCTCCCACCCCCACCCCTGGTGTGTCCTTGCTTGCTGGCTCACAGTAAAGTTTGTTCCTTCTCATAAAATCATCTCAGAGTTGTCTTTTGGTTGGCAATTACTGAGTAACTGGACCCGGTTGGGTCCAGTAACAAGTCACTTCCTAATTCTACACCTATAAGATGTAGAAAAGTAAAAATTAGTAAATTTTCCATTGTCTGTGTGTGCATGGACAAAAGCATGGTGGAGAGTTAAACAATACATGCTAGAAAATTGACTCTAATAACCAAAAGATAAGTGAAAATTTATCATCCTCAATATCCATATAACCCATAAATATATGAAAAGATGCAACCTCATTAGTAATTGGGAAATGTAAATAAGACTATAATGAGAAACACTACTCAGCCCAAATGACTAGAATTAAAAAGTCTCATAATACGAGTGTTTGTCACCATGGAGAACAATGGGAACTTTCACACACTACTGGTGAAAGGTAAATTGGTATAATTAATATAGAAAACTACTTAGCAGTTATCTATTAAAGTTAAAATTGGTAAAAAAAAAAAAAAAAAAAAAAAAACCTTTAAGTCCAACAATTCTATCCCAAGTTATATGACCAAGAGAAATATAGCTATGTGTATATCAAAAGATAGGCACAAGAAATGGTTGTAGTAACAATATTTGTAATAGCAAAAACTAGAAACAAACTAAATATCAGCAGTATTAGAGGCAAATAAACTATGGTATATTCATATGATATAATGCTATTTACCAATGTAATTGAATTAACTACAACTCTATCCAAAAGCTGGGTCAATCTCAAACATAATTTTAAGCAAAAGAAGCTGACACAATAGTGCATAGTATGTGATACTATTTTATAAAATTTAAAACAGGCAAAATTAATTTATGCTTTTAGAAATCAGGAGAGGATGAGAAAAACAATATAGTAATGTTTATGTTTCCACTACAAAGCAACTAATTCCAATAATTTTTATTCATCTTAATTTTAACACTTCTCTATAACTAAACTGTCTCCTGGCTTGATTGCAAAAAATTATATCTCCATGGATGTGGAACAAAAGAGGGTGGGAGTAAAGCAGGAATTGTGTCCCAGAGCAGAACGGTTCATCCTGGAGTACTCATTTGCATTCAGCCTGAAGTCCAGGAAGCTAGCATTTTCAACAGAAAACAATTCCATGGCCCTCCCTCCCAGCTTGGCCTCTTCCTGGAGCCCTCACAGAATTCTTCCTTCCTTGCTGCTGCCCTTCTTCTACACCCCAGAGGGCTGCATAGCTGAGATGGGGCAAATTATTTCAGAATTACGTTTAGTTAGTAAAGAGCTCTGCTGCATTTGGTAATAAAAAGCACTTTGGAAATATGTGTGATTGTTGCTGCATTAGAAGTAAATATAGGATAACAATAAATCCATTCATGAGTGTTTCTGCTAAATGCTTTCTCAGATAGTCATTCAGAGACACATTTAAAGACACAAAATGTAGGAGATCCAATGGAGTCTTCCCGATAAGAAATACTTTAAGTGTCCAAATAGTGCTAATCACAGAAAACCATCAGAGAATTGTAATTTCTAAAAGAAGCAAAACCCAGATCCATCCCTCAAGGACAATAGCCTAAAGGCTTGCTGAAAACATCACGTTTTTAGAGACTTCCAAATTTCTTGCTTGTATTTACCCAAGCAAAAGTCATGATAACAACTTGATCTTAGTTTGCCACTAGCATAGATTTGAAAAAAAACAGAGTTTTTTTGTTACTCTTAAATCTATAACACCATGTCAAAGTCTATTTTTTAAAATTAGGGTTAGAATGATTACAGAAATTACAGTGTACATTTTAACATTACCAAGATATATTTTATTAAAAATCCTTTAGCTTTTATAAGTAATACATAGGCTCAGCTTTCACATACGGTAAAACACTACTTTTCAGTCAAAAAGTGACACCTAGCTGTAAACCACTAAAGACATTGAGCATATAACAGACACCCAATGAATGTTAGTTGTTGTGTTCACTTTTCCCTGAGGGCTTACCTTGTTCTCTCAAATTTACTTAGTCCAGTCTGAAAAGAAAAATAACCACAACAGTATCTTTCAGTTGGTGTCTAGTATTTGTGGTAATTGTGGAAACTACTATATATTAAATACTCTCTAATTTGGGGTAGATTGTATTATTATTCTCATTCTATTTAAGAGGTTGAGAAATTTGCCCACCATTTAAATAGCAAGTTTTTAAAAGGAGGATCACCTCCTCTACCAAACTGGTCAGAAGAGAATATTCAGACATTTCTTCTGACACATTGTAATGCATACACAAGATTGGAGATTGTTAGCTCTAAACTGTTCACTCTGTGTGTTTTACTAAAGTCCTGAAACAATCAATTTGTTGAAGAAAACTTGTCAGCTCTTCCGGATTACAGAATTTATTTTTCAAGATTCTGTATTCATGTTAGACTCACAGAGGTAAGGCTTGGAAAACTCCTTTTGGTTTTCTGAGCAAATTGCTTATTTTACTTTGTTCAGGGCAAATGTGTAGGCTTAATTTACGTAAGCCCTCATAGAAAGCCCTATAAATATGTGCCATTATGCCTTGGGGTAGTAAACACTCAGGATGTTGTCAAGGCCAAGTAGAATCGTATCAAGGCATTCAGAGTTCATTCAGTTCTCATTCTTGAAAATGAGTTTAAATTACCTTATTAGTGAATATTGCTATATGATTCCTGCTTATTCTACCATGTGGATATTACATGATGTTTCATTAATTACTTCCAGCTATCCATTAAATTTTCTGATAGAGCCAGGTGATTTGTGGGATCATTTTTCATAATGAAAGAAAACATCAGTCTCCAAAATAGGTCCCATTCATTCCTAACCTTTACCTTCACTCATGCTCCTGAGGAGCCACACCCCAATCTATTTAAATTATAATCCTTCTTCAAGGTCTAATTAGATTTTGCCTCTGCAGCCATCACTACCCTCTATCCACCTATTGCTTTCTTAATTATATACATTTCTTGGTTCCCCTCAAGGCCTCTCAGGGTCCTGCATATAAATAGTACTCAAAACATCTTGTTGATGATATGTCATTTATGGTCTGTAGTACACAGTTTAGTACTGAATCATTCATTGTTTCACACTGTTCGCCTTTAAGTAAAAAGTGTTAGTCTAGTATATTTGACTGAATTACATGTTCCTTAAGGGTAGAAACCAAGTTGTGTACTTCTTTTTATTATCAAACACTATAACTAACACATAACTAAGAACACAGTAAATACTGGGTAAATAGAACCCTAGAATTGCTCAGTGTGCCACCCACCCACACATACACACTAAACACTGTGAAGCCTAAACGAGATGATTTATGCAAAGTTTGTTAAATAATAAGCTCTTACCAAAAGAGCACTTACCAAGTACACACATGTGCTCTATTTTTATTTAACCAAAGACTATGATCTTCATTTGAAACACACATCAGGATGACAAAAATGCAAAACACCAAAAAGCATTTTGCAAAATCCAAAGGACTAAACTATACATGTTCCTTCCTGGATTGGAAATGTGTAGAAAAGGGGTACTTTCATACACTATGATGAAGAATAAAAAAATCAATATAACCTTTTTGAAGGGAAATTTGGCAGTCCAAAGTGATTCCATTATTAATCATCATTTTCTTAGGTCTTTTAATTTTTTAAATTCAAACTTTTTCCCATTTTTACTGTTTTACATTTCTTAAACACGATGAAGTTAATGATCAGTGACAAAATATCTCAAAAATAAACCCAAATACAGCAAATATGTCTTACACTAAGTAACTCATTGGCAGTTGCTATGTTTTTGTTCTAGGAATTTTTTATTAACGTGTATTAAATTTAAGCTCCATACTGAAAATACTAAGACTCTACTATAGTGGTTAAGAGCACAGATGCTGGAGCCAGATTACTTATATTCAAGTCTCAGTTCTGCCGCTTACCAGCTGTATGACTTCGGGCAGGTGACTTAACCATTTCCATGCTTCAGTTTTGTTATCTGTAAAATGGGGAAAACTAATACCAATTTAGAACTGCTGTGAGGATTAAATATATTCACAGGTATATAGCACATAGAGCAGTGTTGTAAAGTGCTTTGCAAGGGTTTGTTTTATTATTATTATCACTTTTAACTGAGCATCAGTTATATGCTAGACCCTGAGGATTAAATGGTGAAAAATTCATGAAGCTTACATTCTAATGGAAAAAATTATATAGGTTGTTGACTAAAGCAATAAATACACATATTCTTAACACAGACCTGCAGAACTCTCAGTAAGTTATAGGAATCACACTCTTTATTCAGCCATCTGGGTCTGCCAGGGGTATGCAGACCCCAAATTAAGCAGCCCCGAAATGTAGAGGTACAGGGTTTTTAAGCCCAAAATCCCATTCTTCATTCTGTCTGAACACAAAGGTCTATTTTTCTTCTATTCACTACCTGTCAGAAGCAGAAAGCTTGTAAGAATGTTATGTTTCCATAGTTAGTAGCCTATGTTCCTATGGCGATAGCCAAACAGTCATTTTCAGCAAATAATTAATTTTTAAACAGTAATTCTCTAGCCAACACAATGATATCCTAATAGAGGTTCCTAATAGAAAAACTATGGTTAATATGAGATATCCTAATAGAAAACACTATGGATAATATGAGAACTAATAAAGGAAGTACTATGGGGAACCAGAACAAGCCTCTATGAGATGTGTCTCTGTGTATGCAGATTGTTTCAAGCTAAAGGTAATTTTAGCTGCAGGCTCAAGAGAAACTTCTGCCTTCCCCACTTAACTACCTAGGAGAATCTGATTTAGAGACCTTGCCCATAAGGGATTATCAGAGATAACTTCTTTTGACCTAGCTATAGGGCAAGTCAAACTTCTATTTACTAAAGTTCTGTTCTTATCATCCTACAATGACATTTTAAAGCCCCCAAGGTACTTTACTTCATCCCTAGCTCAGGATGCTTTACATACTGTTCCTTTTCTATCTCTGAACCATTCCTGCATGTGAGGTCTGACTCTCATGTATGCAGGACTCCCATACATATGTATGTATTAAATTTGGTTATTTTATTTTGTTAATCTTTTTCCTATCTATTTATTAGACCAGTCAGAAGAACCTTAATAGAGAAAAGTTTGATCCTTCTCCATAGTACTATCATTCATTAGCGATTAGCAATCATGAAGAATTATCCGAGGATCAATGTGAAGGAAAACATTGGGAAGAACATATAGAGAGGCACATTCAATAAACTGAAGTAAACCAAGGTGGCCCAAGACTAGTGAGTGATGGAGGAGTGTCACAGATGAGACTGAAGAGGTTGGCAGGGGTGAAGAGGGCAGAGCCATGTGGACCATGTTAGAGATCTGGGATATTGTCTAAGTTCATTTGAAAGCCAATGAAGAGTTTTAGGCAGGGAGGTGGGGTAATTACATTTTTATCTAAAATGAAAATCATTCTAGCTGGAAAATTATGTAGAAGAGCCTGAGTTCATATACACACAGACACATGTACAATAAAATTTCCACACCTGAAAAAATTCAACCTCACATTCTCTTTTTTATATAATAAAAATACTATAAATTATATATTGCATATGAATGTATTATGTACAATACATTTCTGTATACATTATATATTTGTACATATCTATGACTGTGCAGGTTTACACTACACATAGTATAAAGCTATTCTGTACCCAATTCCACTGTTCGGGGTGCTTCCCTCACACCTTGAACAAGCAATTCTTGGACACAAGCGGTGTTATCTGAGAATTCAACTTAATTTTGATGCTAACTAGAAAGAGCATCAGATTCCACAGGTTAAGGGTTCAGTCCTACAAGACTGCTTACCCCTCCCCGCCCCAAACTTCAGACATGAGTCATAAGTCCAGGTTGTTAGCTGTGCTTCTGACTGACCGTTAGTTACAGATTGGAGATTTCTATGATTCCCTCCTCAAGTTTGATTAATTTGTTAGGGTGGCTCACGGAACTCAAAAAAACATTTTACTTACTAGATTAACCATTAATCATATAGGGATATAATTCAGAAACAGCCCAGTGGATGAAATTATAGGGCAATAAATGGGGAAAGGGTGTGGAGCTTCCATGGCTTCTCTATAAGCACATCAGTCTCCCCAGAGCGTCACGTGTTTACCAACTTGGAAACTCTCTGAACCTTCTCTTTTGCTGGTTTTTTTTTTAGGAGGCTTCATTACTTAGGCATGATTGTTACATCATCACCTATTGGTGACTCATCTCAATCTCCAGCCCTTCTAGGAGATGTTTAGGAGATGGGACTGAAAGTTCCAACCCTCTACTCACATGGTTGGTTGTCCTGGAAGCTAGCCCCATCTTCATGTGCTTCCAAAAGATACCTCATTCACATACCAAAAGGTACCTTCATTACTCTCCTCACTCAGGAAATTCCAAGGGTTATAGGAGCTCTGTGCCAGAAAACAGAATAAAGAACAAATATATATTTATTATAAATCACAATATCACACATGATAAACCAAGTACTCTAATTTAACAAATTTACAAATTAATTTCATTTCTAGGAATTGTTTTCTTGCATGTTGACTTTGAATTAAGACGTAACTTTTGTTAAATATTGTTCACTGTTCATTGTTTATAAAGAAAAATAAGTATAATTATCTATATATTGGGGATTGGTAAAATGAACTAACATATACAGATATTGGATAACTAAGCAGCAATAAAGTGCATGATGTAGATCTATACAGACTGAAATAAAAAATGTGTTAAAAATATTATTAAGGGAGAAAACAAGTTCTAGGAACATACTATTAGTAATAAAAAATTGTATGAAAATAAGTACATATGAATAAATGTATAAAAACGTAAATGTTTGTTTATCTAGAACTAAAAGTATACACATCAAACTGTTAACATTGATTATTCCTTGAATAGTAGGGTTAGGGGAAAGGTGAGCATTTATTTTTTTACTTTAGATGTTTTTTATTGTTTGAATTCTTTATAATGAATATCTGTCAATTTGCAATCAAAGGCAAACAATAAAAATATAAAATAAAATACAGGCTTAACTTAAAATTTTTATAACAAAAGTAATTTATAGCATAGTAAAGAACTGAAGTAAGACATATGTTGATGAAAGAACATCCAGCCTTACAAAGAGTATTGTAAGAGTTTATCTGAGCCAAACTGATGACAAGTGCCAGGAGGCAAAATCTCATGAACTGAGAAAATGCTCCAGAGAATGGCGGTTTTACAGTTTATTTTATACACTGGAATCATAAGGAAGGTAACATGAAAGTCACTGGTGGTAGATTAGGGAGGTGGGAGAAAGCAAAGTGGGGAACCTGTGATAAAAGGTAAAATGGGGAGACACATTCCTGGTGAGCACAGGGGAGTTAACATTTACAGCACACAGACTGTATGTGGGCAAGGAGATAACAATGCGGGGTTCTGTGGTCTTCTGCTGTAGTGCCTGGGGTTGTGCCTTCAAGGGGTCTGGGGGAAAAAATTACTCTGACCTCAAAGTCATATTATCCTAGATGCACAAAGACTAACAATTCCAAAGGTAAAGACTGACCTTTGACAAGGAAGCTATAGGTCTAGGAAGTGACTATCCATCATGACCTGCTCTTAGGAATTTTTACATTTAGACCACCCTGTGTGGTTACTTTGGTCTCTGGGTTTGTAAGGCCCACTATGCAGGCCTCTCCTGAGCTTGTCAGGTTTACTAAGTGACCTCTTCTTCATCCACACCTAAGTAGTACGTGAAGTAAAAAGAAGATCGATCTACGCTATTTATACTTTTTTAAATAGTGACATATAATTAAGGTATTTCCTATTACATACTGGCAGGCAGAATTAAGGGATCTCTTAGTCATTATTGATCAGGTAATACAACTGATGTCAGACTAATATATAATCTATGGGAGGTGGTTTATATTCTACAATGGCTTCATCTTCCTTAGCAATCCTCCCACCTGCTCCAACTTATTTTTTCAAGAATACATGGATATTAAAAGACTTTGATCAGAGTAGATTGAGAAATGGCAAATCTACAGGTATCCTATACCTGTCCACAGGCATCTGAAGAAAATCATTAAACTTCATTAACATCGCTTATAATTAGAGGGACTAGCTAATTATATCATATTATTAAGATGTAGTCAGTAGAGACATGGAAAGTTAAAGCCATCTTATTCATCATGATTCATTAATATGATTCAGCTGAATGACAGATCCCAAAATACCAGTCTGCCATTCAACAGTTTTAAGATAGCTCCTTGAAAATTGTACCTCCCCAAAATTTGGCATTATCTCAATGAAGCCACCATATTACAGACCAGCATTATTAAAAATATGTTCTCCAGAACACTAATTCTGAGGGCATTTAATAGGCATCACGTTTTTAAAAGAGGTATAGGTTATTGATTAAATAAACTTCAAAAATGCTGAGGAAATGAAGTTTTTTTTTTTTATTGAATTTTTTGGAGTCATTAATGTGAACTATTCAAGATATTAATAATAATGAGTAGTATTTTTAAGTTCCAAATTTATTTTTCCAGGAAATCTGTTTGTTTGTAATATATTAAGGGTATTTTAAAGGACAATTGTTTTTTTGGAACCACTCACGTAGCACCATGTTCAATCTAAGTTTGGTCTTTTATGCTATGAAACATATGTAGCTGCCTTCTTGCTGTACTCATTTAAAAGTTTATATAATCCTCTAAAATGAAACTTTGCCATGTTGTTTCTCCCCCTAATAAATATTTTTCTCTTCATACTATTAGAAAGTTATAGAGTACATCTAAGGCTAAACTTCAGAGGAAGCCAAAGTATACCAAGTTTTTCATTCATCTACCTCACACTTTCTACCCTCAAGCTTAGGGTGAAGCATGCACATGAATAAAGTCTGGTCTTGGCTATAGCAAATTTGGTTTGATGGATTTTAATACATAAATGAGGTCTCATTAATAGCAGTCTCAATTCATCACTGACAAATTTCTTAACTAAGATTTTACTCACTTGTAAAATATAAACTTACACTAATAACTAGGTAACCTATATTGAATTACAATAAATTTTTTTCAATTGCTAAAAAAAAGATGGCAACACCTATTTGAAAGTCAAAAATGTTTCTTTCCATTGATCACCATTTGATCTCACTTTTAGAAACTGATCACCAAAATATGCATAAGAATAGTTATAATACATTATTCATTAGTTACAAAAATTATACATTCATACAATAGAAACTTATTTAGAACTTTAAAATAACGTTATAGAAAAATATTTATTAACATGAACAAATGCACATGTCCATATGCATGCATTTTTAAAAACCAGAAATATATATCTAAATACATGGATACATACATACGGGTGTAAACTTGTATTTGTATAGATTATCTTGAGAGATACCTAAATTGAAAAGAGTAATTGTACCTGGCTGGATTGGTGAACTGGGAGACTGAGGAATAGGGGCAAGAAAGAAAGTTACCTTCTACTTTCCTCTGTATTGCCTGAATCATTTACCATAAATTAAAATAGGAATAGGTAGATAAGCGGATAGATAGATGAAGGAAGGAAGAGAGCTAGGAGGAAGGAAGGGATTCTGTGATGGTATAAGTTATGAAACAAAATGTGTCTTTAATCCTGTATATAGCCCCAAGTAACCAACTCATGATCCTGATAGTTTAAGCACAAGTTTGATATTTGTTATTCAAATTCTCTAGAGTTTTATTTTAAATTTTGCCTACTTTTTCTGTCAGTTTCTAAAAGATTGTTAATTTGAATTTTCTCATATTTTTAGTGATTTCTGCCTTAAGTAATTTGACATTGGTGCTCATAAAAGCTCCTGTTAGGTAACCTTGTTGGTTTGAACCTTTTATCGACATGATATATATTGCTTTTACCTTTTAAATAGTTTAGTCTTGAATTCTGTTTTGTCTAATATTGTTATAGTAGCTTTTCTTATCAATATTGTTGTTATTAGTATTATTTGCTTAGAGTATCTTTTCTCATTGATGTATTTTCATCTTTCTTGGGTCATTTCATTTCTCTCATAAAAATGTATAGCTGGATATTAACTTTTCCAAGTTGTAGTTCTCTGTTTTTTAATAGTGTTATTTAAACCATTTACATTTATTTCTTATACTTCTGATTTGTGCTAATCATCTTTTTTTTCTGTGGATTATGTTTACAGTGCTCTATTATTTATTCTTTAATAAATTGAATTGATTATATATGTTTTACATATTATTTTTTATTCCATGTTTTTCTTTTAATTGGTGGAAGTGTATCTCTTTTTTTTTGCTATTTGAGTTTTACTCAAATTTTTAAGAGACATTTAAAGTTATGTGACATTTATATAAAACTTATGTTTATCTATTGAGGCCTAACTTTAATCAATACTTATAACCTCCTGTTTCTCCCCATTCTTCTGAGCTCCCACAATATTAAACTTATGTGCAATCTTAGTTCTTAATTTTATGTTGTAATAGTCAATTAAATAATTAACACTCAGTTATAAATTATGCTAATTATTTTATAGTACTGCTTCCATATCTTCCTTTTGAGTTAATTTTTAATATTGCTGAGGTATATTCTCTATTAAATTATTCCATGTAATGTTCATAAGTGATATATTTTTAAGTGTTTTGTTGTTTAAAATGTCCTATTTAACCTTCATACTTGAACAATAGGTTGGAATAGTACAGAATACTATTGTCTCACAGCTCTCTGAAAATGCTAATTCTACACATTCTGAAGTCTCCTCTTGGTGACTCAATTAATTATGTATCTCGGGATATCTTTTTTGTGAAATGTAACATAAATGTAATTGCTTTCATGATGATCGGTGTTCTCAACCATCCTGATTTGGGGTTGTAAGGTCATCATTTATTAGCCCTTTCCTTGCAGCCTGTCTGTGACCTTAGCATGACTCTAGTGACTAAATTGGAGTCCTGAGCACAGGGGCTCCTCATTCCTTGTGGGCTTCACTCACACCTGGGATGTTGCCCTGCCTCTCACATTTGCAGCTATTACCTGGAACATCTCCAGAACGCTTTCACAGCAACTCCTGACCAGGCCCCTCCTGTCTCAACCCCACCGCCTCTCAGTCCAGTGCTCCCTTGGGGCCAGCTTCCCCTCCTCATCACCCCATCCTGTACCTATTTTGGGCTATGGATTCCTCCTTCAATCTAATCTTATCTAAATTCCAATTTTCAAAGATTCCTCATAAATTTTGACCCACTGATGCTATCTCTTTTCTTTACATATATTTAAAATTCTTTCCTGTTCATTTTAAGGACTTGAGGGGATAAAAGGGGTAGGAGGGAAAGAATGTGAATCTGCTCAATCAGCCCCTTTGGCCTAATCCCCAACCTTGCTAACATTTTTTAGGTTACATGCGAGTGTGTGCACGCACACACACACACTCTCTCTATATATATATTTTATGCTATATCTAAATAAAGTATTAGGTCTGACTGTTGCTCACTCTCACAAATGGTAAACCACTTTATTTCCATGACATGTTTAGGATAAGCAAACTTTCCTAAACAATTTTTCCACCAAAAAGTAGTTCCCTGAATTTATCTTTTCTCTCTTTTAGAAAGGATATTTAGATTACCGGATAAGGAACTGCTGCTTCCTGGTTTGGCAACCCTGTGTTACTTCTGTCCACTTATTTGCCTCTTTCCTTCTCTCCCTCCATTGGCTTTGTCAGGCCAACCTTGTTGAGTCTCACAGTCTGCACAGGACTCTCGTGGGATTTTGAATTCAGTATGTTTTAAGGGTCCTTTCTTTTCTCAAAATTCAAACTTTAGAATTTGCATTTAGATGAAGTTACACAGACCCTGTGTCAGAGGCCACAAGTACACAGACTATAAAATGTGGTCCACTCAATTTACCACCACATGCACACCACCAAGACAGGCATAGACACGTCACATCAGTCAACCTTTCAGAGAAAATGTCTGTGGAACATTAGTAAGTTCTGTGCAGACATATAGACGCTTATGTCTTGGGATAAACCTTTCTTTGATCTCTAAAATAAATTGCTTATGACTGCTGAATATTTTCCCCCACTGAAATATGAACAAACAAACAAAAATATATCAGTAAGTTAATACATAGTGAAAGATAATCTAGTATAGTGATTAAAGCCCAGACTCTGGTTGAATTCAGATTCTTCTATTTATCAAATGTATAATCTCTGCCTATTGACTTAAACTCTCTGTTTCTCGGTTTGCACATCTATAAAATGGGGACAATAATAGTACTTAATTCTGAGAATTGATATGAAAATTATAAAATTTATACAAAGTACCTAGAATGGTACTTGGCACACATGAGTATTTGCTAATATTATTAGCAATTGCTGCTACCATGCTCAGAAGTATAGACTAATCTGTGATTCTATTTCTGGAAGGAGAGCCTCGCACCTTCATTTAAGGATGCATTTGTTTGCATGTCACATTAATTCAACAGGTCGATAGTCTCTCTTGGCACTTTTCTCACTTCCCACATGGAGATTATAAGAATGGCAACTCTGTAGAGTAGACTGCACAAAGGGTGTGGAGATGACAAGTCACTGTCAGACTATTGGGCTGGTGCCCAAGTATTCTCAGGAGAAGTGTGACTGTCTTTTGGATCTCTTAAGAAAGTCCAGAACAACTCCCTGCAGCTCGGCAAGCTCATCAGCTCACATCTGCTTTGGGAATCAAGTGGGCCATATGCACAGAGCTGCTGTGTCTCACACACTCTCCAGGTACAACCCAAAGAGCCAGGCCCCACTGCTCGGCCAGCCTGCTGCTGTCTGGATCATGTGCAGGATCAGGTACTGCAGCTTTAGGCTCTGCAAATGGCAACTGGCCATAGGCCTGTTCAAGTAATACTCAGCTTCTGGATAGAGAGCACCCCTTAATCAGTTTGAGGGGTCCAGGCTGACTAGAATTGATTATGAAGACACTCTCACTGCCAAGACCCTGCCAAGAAGTCTCTTTTCAGTCCCTTATCTTTATCTAGCCAGTATCCACTGGATGCAGAATTTCAGCTTAAGTGCTTGGGGTGGGTATGGAGGGGCTATTAGAAAGGAGTTAAAGATGGTGTGGCTCTTGGGTTATAGAAAAAAAATAGGACCTCCGTATGGCTCTTAGGGTGGAAACAGAGGGAGCAAATAGATAAAAGGTTTCCCCCCTTTTTTCCATGTTGACTGGATAGATTATAGTTTGAGCAAATATTTCCTTGGCTTTCCCCCTCCCTCTTGCATTGATACTGTGGCTCACAGCCTCAATTAAGAATGCATTTGTTTGCATGTCACATTAATGCAACAGGTCTATTTACTAAATCCTGGAAATCAATAGTCTAGTTTGAAGATGTGGACCCTGGCTTGCTTTCCTGGAGATGGTCTCTAAAAGCATGGGGATGCATCATGCACACACACAGCTCTGTCATTTTTTTTGACCATCAGCAGATACGCAAAATTCTAACTAAACCAGGTGAGACTGTAAAAACAGCTCTAAAGTAAGTGCTTTTCATCAGAGTATGCCAGGGCCAGACTAAGACATGTGGGTGTTCCAGAGACTAATAATTTACTGCCTCAGCCAATAGATATTCATTAAAATACTGACAAAAGGAAACTGTGGTATGAATTAAGAGGGGGAAAAGAATCGCTGTGGCTGCTTTCTACCTCTCTGCTGTCCCAGCAATTCCCCTCTTGCCTCAAACTTGCATGCAGACCAAAAGCCCTGCAATTAACCAAAGCAACGATCTTTAGAAGGCAGTTTAGTAATTTAAGGACCCACTGAAGGCCCTTAGGTTCCTTATATCCCTCCTCCACTCGGAGCACTATACCAAATTATTTCAACAATTCAACCAGAATAATTCTCACCCAGAAGGGAATTCTGGTCAATACAAATTTCCCATCTCATTACATTTCCAGGGATGCTTTTGTGCCTTTTATATAACAGTGCCCCCAGACAGCACTGCAGCCCTGAGTAGTGCAAAATGGGAATCAGGTGGAAAGAAGGAGTAGGGGGTGGAAGGGAAACTGTGTCCTCAACCTCAGGGCAGGCTTTGTGGTAAGGAAGGCAGGACCGAGGAACCTGTCCTGTCTGCATGGGGCCATTTTCCCAAACGAAGCCAAACAAAAACTTTAAGGGTCCAGGGACGAAGACATCAGGAACGTGAAGTCATGGTGAAGTGCCAGCATCATTCATGTAGAACACCATTCACATGATTTACAGGGATTTAGTTTCCAGTTTTCTCTCTGCTTTCCTCCCTTTGTAAGCTCTTTCCTTCACAGAACACTTGAATTGGTCTCACAGAAAAGTCATGGGTTCCATTTGCTAAATTAGTGCTGTCCAACAGAAACTATTAAGAGCCACATAATGTAATTTTAAGTTTTCCAATAGCCACTTTTAAACAGTAAAAAGAATTAGATAAAATTTAATATCTTTTAACCCAATGTATCCAAAACAGCATCATTTCAACATATAAACAATATTAGAATTTATTAATTTTGTTCCTACTATGTATTGGACAATGCAGTTATTGAAGCTCTTAGCCTCATGGAGAGATAAGTCCTTGTTCCCAGGGAGTTTTCAGTCTGAAAAGATGGTGGAAGTCTGAAGACCATCTGACTGTGAGTTAGAGTCATCGGAAGGCTTATCCAGAAAAAAAAGTTTGTCTGCTTTAGTGATCAGAGGTCTGAAGTCAGACAGAACCTCAACTCCACCTCTTATTGGTGGTGTCACTTTGGACAAGTTCCAGTTTCTTGACATCATTGGGGTTGTTTTGAGGCTTAGCCCTCATAAGCATAGAGTAATATTAGCTATAATTACACAAATTGTGGGATATTTATCATCATTGATATTTTTATCAAGAATTCATCATGGTCTCTCATCTCCAGATCCCTGAAAAGAAAGACTTCTAATTTATCAGCGGCTGACAAATCCCTATGATGAGACAGAGAGAGAGAGAGAGAGAGAGAGAGAGAGAGAGAGAGAGAGAGAGAGAGAGAGAGAGAGAGAAAGTTAACTACTTAGTTAGTTAGTTAATTGAGTAAGGAAAGATAAAGTGGAAATGGAAAAAAATGAAGCCAGCTTAGGGATACAGGCATTCCCTATAGACAGAGACCCAGACTCTGGATCTATCTTATTCTATATCTGAAAACATTACAAAATGGATGAATTCAAGGGTAAATAAGAATGGACACTTCCTGACATATGGCTGGTGTGCAGGAATCAGAGTAACCAGAGTGACCAAAGCCCCTTCTGGGCACATGAGCTCAGAGTACAATTCCATAGGTTATGGAAAAGGAAGGAAGTGAGCAAAAGAGCAGAGGTCTGCAAGAATAACCCAAGCTCCTCCTCCCCAAGGAAGTGGAGTGGTCCTCATACTACATCTTCCTTTTCCCCATCAGGATTTCCTAGTCACAGTATATGTTCTCAAACTATGTGATAAAAAGATAGTATAAATTAGGACATCAATGGAGGAAAACACAAAGTCTTTGAGGTTGCAGGACCTCAGTCTAATCTCCTATCTAACCCCCCAAAACCCAACTCTTATATGTCTCAATAGGCTGTTTTACTCTCTGCTTGGCCTTTTGTCCAAGTAAGCTCTTTAGATGACAAGATAGCTTACGGCTCTACATGTGAGAAAGATCCCTCCAGTGTGGAACCAGGTGTGCTTTCACTTTAATTTCTAGCTCACCTTCAGCCTGAATTTTGCCCTCTGGACATGAATAATCTCTCTTCCATCAGCCAGTCTTCAAATGCATGAAGGCAGCTCTCACATTTCCTCTTGCTTGTATGTGTGTGCGCATGTGTACACACGCGTGCCAAAGGGATAACTGGTTTCTCCAGTCTACTCTCATTAGTCAAGGTTTCCAGGCCCCTTCCTTGCCCTGGATGGAATCTGCTACATTTTGAATGTTCTTTAAAACTGCAATGCAAAGCATGAAACACCCTCCTCCTAACAACACGCTGAGGAGTGTCCAGCACAGTAGACTATTGTTTAGGAGACACAGCTTGGCAGCTCCACTGCACGTCTGCCTTACCATCCTCTCAGCTGATCAACCCTCCCTTCTCTTCTCTCACAGTAAACACTGTCTGTTTTCCTTCCAGTGTTTCCCAAATCTTCTCCCCACCTCACTCGCCCACAGCCACCACTGCCTCAGCCCAAGGCCTCATCATCCCTCATGTGGATTATTGAAATGGTCTCCAGCGGCTTATATACCTGCAGCTTTTCACCTCTGCAATCCATCTTTCACCTTGTTGCCAGATGATTCTTTCCGATCCATAAATCAGTTAATATCACACCCTTATACAGAAACAATCACAACTCTCTTTAGTCTTCAGAATAGCTTTTAACTCCATGGTATAGCATTCAAAGATCTCAGTGATCCTGCTTTAAGGTACTTTCTTGGCCTCATTGTTTTCTACACCCTTCCAGCCATGCCAGATCCTGTGTTATTCCCCTCGGCCTTAAATATTTCACACTTCCTCTCTGGTTATAGAAAGCTTTTTGATCATCTTTCAAAGCCCAGAGTACATGTATTTTTTTCATGATGTCTTTAATGATCTCCACCTTGGAAATCTTATAGCATATTAGCTGTATCTCCTTACTGGATCATTCATTTATAATTTTTTTCTTTTTTTTTTTTTCTTTTCGTTTTCAATAAGACACTTTCCTTGCCCTATACTCAAGGAAGTTTCAGTCTAATAAGAGACATAGACAAGCAAAGAGAAAACAGAATCATGAGTGCTCTAGAGGAGGATTGAATGTCTAAACAGACTTCAGGGTCAGGGAACATTTCACAGAGACCAGGACATTAAAACGAGCTCACATCAGTGGGAGCTCCATGCAGAGGACATTATCTATGAAAAAGCCATATGACAATGAGATCATGGGCCATTTAGAGAAATAAAAATGTAACTTTGTGGCAGCTTTGTAGCATGAGGATGGGGAGTGGTAGAGGCCAAGCTAAAAGACTATCTGAGATCAGCTCAGACAGGACCTTGAAGGTTGTGCTTTGGAGTGTGGGGAGTCACTGAAGGTTTTAAACAGGGGAGTGAGATTGTGAGCTTAGAAATAACATTTGAGCAACAGTGTGGAGAATGGATGAGAGAAAGTTTGGAGTAGAGACAGAGAGACTTTTTATCAAGGCTGGAGCAAAACTACAGATATGGTACTAGGTTTTAAGATTCGTGGAGAGATGTAAAAAATACTAAGGACGTAAGAATTTCAAATGGTGAACTTGAATGTGAACAGAGAGAAAAAAAAGGATAAATGCTGGGTCTCTATTTAGTTTTTATTTTATTTTGTCTTGTTTTGTATAAAATACCCACCAAAGTAGCACCACCCTTAGCAAAGCTTGAGTCCCATATAATGAGCACAATCTCTCAATCAGCTCTAGATCCTCTGTGTTGCCTTCAATGGTTTCTTGCATAAGCAGGATCAAATGAACTTTTACCAAATTTGCCACAAGACCTAATTCTTGATAGGCAGGTTCAATTTACAATGTCAAATTTTTGTGACAAAGGTCACAATTCTTTCAAAGAAATACTTCTGTAGGAAGACGACTTTGAAAAAGGCCTAGGGTTGAGTCATTCATTCCATGTTTACCAATTCACTTTTCATCCCACCACTATTTACTGAGTGTCTCTCACATGCCAGGCATTGTTTTACATGTTGGGGACACAGCAGTAAATAAGACAATTAGCGTCCTATTTTAACAGAGCTTATTCTATCAGGGGAAGGCAAAAATATGTAAAAAAAAAATTTAAATTAAATTAAATTAAAATACAAATTCACATAGGTATAACTGTGAAGGCAAAAGTGGAGTAAGAAGTAAAAACAAGAAGGCAGCAAAGATCATGGGAAGAGTATCCTAGGCAGATGGAAGAGCAAAATGCAGATAGCTTGTGTGACTGAGACTCGAAGAAAGCACCTGGAGATGAGCTCAGAAAGGTGGAAAGCTCAGGTAGGGCCTCATAGGTCCTATAAAAGAGTTTAGATGGTTAGAAGAAAATTGGCATGAATTGACCATGAAGACATACATTTTTCCCCTTAGAGGTTGTCATAAGCCAGTTCTTTATACCCTTGGAGAAAAGCAGAGTACTTTTTCACAACTGTGACTTTCCTGGGAATGTTCCACAGGGAGCCAGCCAAATAATATTTGTGACCTTCATTTAGTGAAATTTCATCTGGGCTTTGCTCCAGCATCTTTAGCAATATTATGTATTATTTATTCAGGTACAGGAATGTACATGGCATTTGATCCAACTGAAGAGGACGTGGGTGGCCTAAAAGAAACGTCTATTATGTGTCCACTGTATATGCAGCCTTTACTTCTGTTACCTGTCTCTACTTGAAGCATGAGGATGAGGGACATGGGGGTGGGCCAGGACAGAGCCAACGAGGCTGTTGTGACTGAAGGACAGTACGGAAATGCAAGAGAAGAGAAGGAGGCTGGCACACTGGCGATGGTAGTCAGATGATGGCCAGAGCACAAAAGCAACAGCTGTATGGATGAGTCTGAGGTTGAAAGAAAGAGGGAATGAAGGCCGAGGAGGAAATTTGGCTTTGAGCCTCTTATGAAGTGGTAGTGGTTCAGCATCAAAATCATAGCTGTGAGACATTTTCTTCTGGTTTCCCCCAAAAGAAACAGAGCTAATTACTTCTGAAGTTCCAATGAGAAAAAAATAAAGTAACTAAAGAAAGAAGTTAAACTAAGCTAGATAGAATGAGACCCCCATTTTCCTCCATTCCATTTTCATACCAGGTCTTCTTAATACCTTGAAGTGCCAAAACAATTTTTGGAATAAGGAAAAAAAGACTTATAACAGGAACTCACATAAAGAGAAAAAATAGCAATGGCAAATGGTTCCCTAGTTGCAAGTTCTGTTTTATTTTCTCTTATAAAGATGAAAAAATATGAGGAGGACCTGCAATGGTGTTTTAGTCACTGTCATTTTCCCTTTGTTCTGACCCTCTCCCCCAAAACAAAAAATTCTGCATCCTTAGAAAAAGAGTGTTTTCAATTATCTCTAGATTAGAGATAATTGTTCCTTTTGCTTGTTACAACTGTGGTTGGAGCCATAACATACACATGGGATCTTTGGCACTTTTGCCTAGTCACTAGAATTTCATCAATGCCCTCACAGTCAAATGGTGCCCATGTGTTAGTGATCTCACAGATACACCATTGTAATGCTTCATTAATGGCTTTCTTTGGAAGAGTCGTGGGGGGATGGGTGTCCCATATAGGTTCCAGCATGTACAAAACACTGCTGTCAGAATTTTACCCATAGTAGTAGCCTGAGCATGTCATTCTAATCACAAGGGAACCGTATTGGCTCCTTGTCAAATGTTGAATTGATTTTAAAATTACTTTGATGACTTATAGATTCAGTGCACAGTTTGGAGCCTCAGTTTATCTCTCCATATGAGCCTAATTGCAGCTTGACAGCATTTGAAGCTTATTCCATTGGCTATTTGAAAATATAGGTTTAAGTCTCATGGAGCATGTGCTTTCAAGTTGCTACTACAGAGTCTCACATTTGGAGTTCATTCCTGGCTGGCCTCCAAAGCACTGAATGAATAGATCTATTTAAGATGAAATTTCAGTTTTATCTTTACACAGAATGCTTCTGAATTAAACATACACATAAGTTGTGCATGATTTTATTTGGGGTTATATAGCACATGAGAGCTTGAAAGAAAAGGAAAGGAAAACAAAAACATCACCCAGCCTACTGGTTAAATTGGTCACATGTTACCTAGTTTACCTTCCAAGTTTAGCCAGGTGTTCCATACAGCAGGAGGTTTGACTTTTGCCCAAGTCTCCCACCAGGAGAGATAAAAAAAAAAAATCCTGCCAACAGAGAGTGAAAATTCAGAACTGAACTAGAAAGATTAGACTCTTGTTCACCTAGGAATTAATTAATAAAAAAAAAGGAGGAGGGAAGTGAAATAAAAAACCAGAAAGAAATCTGAACTGCAGATCTGGGGTAATTTGTGCTATGTGCTAGATTAGTGATGATGATAATTAATTGAAATTAGGAAAATGGCAAGCAAGACAGGAATGCAACAGCCTGAGAAACCAGCGTACCCAGAGCCCTACTTGTCCTATCATGACTGGCTGATCCTTGCACAATTTCCCCCAGAGTGGGTGCAAAACAAAATTCCTTATGCTTATGGACATGTTTGATGGATTAAACTAAAATCTAACCTGGGATATCGTTATATTACAAGATGCATGCTCAATACACATGGACTTCATAGAAACTATGATAGAAGGCAGAGATGAATCGAGCCTGCTTTTGAAAATTCATAAGTTTAACCAAGGTCTGAGAGAGCTAATGATTTCACTTTCATTCATACTTAGTTCTGTCTACATTGGGAAAAATTCAGTTGTTTCAATCCTGTCTCCAGAGTATAAAGTACCATTAAGTCACCTTCCTGGGTATAAAACAATAGCCAGCAAGCTCTAAATTAGTGTTCCTCACCATCTTTCACAGTTTAATGTCCATTGGAGAAGAGGCAGAAAGAAAGAAAATGATGTTACAGCCAATCAGTCATGTTCTTTCAAAATCATCATTTCATTTTTCAAAACACATGGCATCAACGCTCATTTCAACAGAGAAAAGTATGTTGAATTTGGGTCAACTGACCAGGAACAGGACAGCTAAGAGTCACAGCTCTAAGGTTGCCAATTCAGGACATAAAGGGATAAGACCTAAGGTCAAGGGAAAATGTGGTCGGTCTGCCTGTGCCAGTCAACACATTTCAGAATAAGAGTTTTAAGCCTGAGCATCAGAGGTGGATTCCCAGTGATACTAATGACACTTAGCTTCATGATGCCTCACTCTGAACACACCCTGAGAGGGTCACTCTGTCCCACAGTGCCCAGCAGCGTATGTTTGTGGATGGTAAAAGAAAAAGGTTTTCAATGCATGGAGTCAGAAGCTATTCCAACTTTTTATTTCTTTCTAAATTTGTGGTATTTGTGGTATTTGATAGCTTTTTTAAATGTATAATTTATTGTGATTTCTTTCTCATTCTAAGTTAATATTTTCATATCTAAGTTGTATTTGTAATTGGGTATTATTTTCCTAAAGAACCCTAAAAGTGTAGGTCCCTCCCTGCCAATGATTCAAAGTGGTGTCCAAGAAGCCAACCAGATAGCATCAGAGACTATAGGCAAAGGGTTAGTGTAGTAAAACTTTCTAAACCTGGGATTTCAGAGGCCAAAAGTATGTGATCAATATTGCTAGAGATTCTGTAGCCTCCAGATAAGCTTGCTCTGACCGACCCTGTCTGACCACTTCACTGTATTCTAAAGATTTTTCTCTCTAAACAGGTCTTCAAAGGAAGGACAGAACACCCTTGAAAGAGAGCTGCACTCCTGCTAGGGTCATAATTCATGGGCCATGTTCCATCCCACTTCTGCTATCACTCTCCTAGGGCTGGGCCCAGCACCCATTGAAGAAACTGTGATAATATATCACATACACTGGGTTAAACTCTTGTTATCACTGAACCTCAAGGTATTAAGGTATCAAATCTAGAAGTCCCCTCTGTCACCTCAAATCCCCACTTGTGCTTCCCAGGATGCCAAGCTCCTCATATGTTCCAGGATAAAATATGAAACCAAGATAAAATTGAAAACCAAGCTCAATATGATTTACTTAATCACTAAACCATTCTTTCTTTCATTCCTTACAGCTTTTGAGTATTCTTTTGCACGAATACAAAGCTTTGTTTAGTGTCCTAACACAATTTTATTATTTTCCATCTTTCTACTTCTTTCACAGTCCATCTATAAACCATACTCCAAAGGATGTTAATTAATAAAAGAGAATAGCTGATAGAATGCAGTTTCAGGATCTATTATCACATACTTCCTTCTGCTTTACAAAGCATAATTGGGACACTGAGGTCTCAGAGTCCAACAAATGGGTTAAAGTAAGGCTATTTGTATATTATTCTTACACAGAATTATAGCAAACTAGAGATAATTCAAAAGATCAAATAACTTTGAAAAAGTAAAGAATGGGCAAGTTTAACTCTTACATATTAAAACTGACAAAAAGTTTCTGAATATAGGAAGCTACTTTTAAGTGTACATGCATTACATGGACACTTCATACCATTGATGTTATGCATGCGTCAGCAACCAGTTATAAACCCACATTCTCAGAGATGTGTTGTCAACTATTATTTGAGTAAAATTTAATCTTGTGTTCAAAAGCATTAGACTGCAAGCATAATAAAACATAGTTCCATTATTTCAAATGTCTACCAGTAAAGACAACACTAAATGTGAAGACCACTGAACATACTATTCTACCCTACCCTTTACAAACATAACATAAAAAGTTTTACCAGAAAGTTGCCCAGACCACAAACAGCATCCTCTGATAGCCAGTCTTTAAGATGGGCACCAACAATCTCTGCCTCCTGGAATTCAAACCTGTCTAGTCTTCTCCTTTTATAGGTTTGGTTGGTGTGACCAATAAAATATAGCAGAAGTGACATGTCATTTTTAACATTAGGATATAAAAAACTGTGGCTTCCTTATGTGCTTTTTTGTTTTCTCTCTCTCTCTCTTCCCTACCCTCACCCCATCTTCTTTCCCATACTCCAGCCCTATCACTTCCTCTGACAGAACCAAACTGCCATGTTGCAAGCAGCCTTATGTAGAGGTACCTATGTTGGGAACATTGAGGCCTTCAGCCAACAGCCAGTTAGGAACTGAGGCCTGCCAACATCCACCTGAGTGGATGGAGATTTGACTGGTACAGTCCCCCTACTCCCAACACCAAGTCCAAACTTCAATAACCTATTGGTAGAAGGCATATCTATGACCTCACAGAGATGAGAAAAGCCTGTGCATATATTTGAAACTGAGAAGGTCACATATTGAAAAAATAATCCTCTTCTTTGTTGAACCAAAATACAAAGAAGTACACTTAGAGGCCTTGAGGATGAGGCAAAGTGCAAACAAAACTAACAATGTTTCTGCTCTCTTTCAACTTCATGCTCATTGTGTCTTCCTAATCCAGAGAAAACTATAAAATCAAGCCCCACATTTTAGAGGCATGTTTAAATCACACTGCACTGAATTCCTTGCAGTAGATTTCTTTGAACATGACTTTGCATTTGCTGTGCACTTAGAGATTGCATCTGATAAGTCAATTGGTCCTTTTCAGAAACTGTTAACTCATGCAATATGTCAAGTAAGAAAAGCATTCATTTTTTTAACCTACCAAAGAAATAGAAAATGCAACATTCAATTCTGAAAGTTCCCAAGGTAGAGGTCAATAGGCGCTAAATTCACTGATACTGCTGCTGATGATTTGATCAACAAGAAATCAATATTTGTAACCCCAAACTGGAAAGAAACATAGTGGATTTCCAAGGGGCTTTGTGTATTTTAAGCTGCCCCTTTTTTTCTTTTCCTTTCTTCTCCTTCCTCTCATTGGTGACTTTTCTGCTACCATATTCTAGAGGGAATATACCATATCTAGTTCATTTCTGAATTCCTCTCACAGTGCATATCACAAAGCAAGCATACAATAGATATGCCAAATGGTTTGATTTTAACCAAGCCTTTTCTTCCCATGCAAAACCTAATCAGAACCTATGAAAGAGAAGAGACAACAAAATAAAACGTGAAATTCCAAAAAAGGAAGAGAAGTAATACAGGTGCATGGTTGTAATACCTTCCTAACGGATTCTTGCTTCATTCAAAGATGAAATATACTTAGAACTGATTTGTAACCAAGAAAGATCAACAGCCAAAGCAACATATATTCCCTTATTCTACTAATCTGTCAAAATGAAGTAGAGATTTTTATTTTGATTCCATAGCAATTACCAATCATCATACATTTTAAACAATTAAAATAAAGTGTTACACTTTTGTATGGAATAACGGGTAATAGTTGAGTAATTATTTCCACATATGTTCCCACTGAAAATGTTTTTCTAAGAAGAATTCATTGCTCCTCCATCCTGGAATTTGTCTCATAAAAACCACTACTTAGTCTTTAGGAGATGTCATAAACATCTCATTCCAGACAACCAGGAAATAAAACTTTATTTACAAAGTTAAAATAGAAGCTGCAATAAATAATTACTGCCAGAAAACTAAAAATAACTTTTACCCCTAATTACTATAAAAATAATATAGAAAAAAGTTGGAGCTTTATTTTCTAGCACTTCCTGGCTATGCAAATGTCAAAGTATCACTTGGCAACAGTTGGACTAACAACAGAGTTTTGTGTCAAACAAGACAAAGCAACTGATGATGGCTGGGATGCCTTCAGCAGAGGAATGAGGCAGCTGGGGGATAGGGATGGGGGTCGGCAGTTCCTTCATGAAAAGATTATTATCTGTATCCTATCCCAGCCCTCTCATATTTTCTTTTTGCTTTCCCCAAAAGTCTCTTGTTAATTTCCCATTAGACTAAATCAAGAGGAAACATTCTTAAGTATTGAAGAAGCATCTGGCCATAATGTAAAACAACTGTGTTGGTGAATCAGCACCTTTATAAAACTGAGTTTGACCAATGAAGCAAGCAGTCTATGAGAACTTTTGTGTTCAACATCTGTCACTAACTGAGATATTTCCAACTGTTCTAAATTTCCTATCTGCTAAATAGTTCCCACATCACTAATAAGTTCAATCTGACTTTGCTAAACTAATACTCTTCTGTAGAATTGGACATCAAGTACATATTACCCAGCAGAGGGAAGAGGCTGGTCCTCAATCTCACTATACCAACACTAGCTATGTGTTTCTGGGCCAGTAACTTAAACTGATTTCAGCAATGGTCAAGAGGAGATAACAAAATCTATTTCATAAGGTGGCTTTGAGTATTAAAGGAAGCAATAAGCATATTGCATGCTTGGCACAGTGCCAGGCATAAAGTGCTTAGGAAGTGTTGGTCCTCATTATTTGTATCATTGCTTTTAGTCTTATTTCTGTTGTTAATATTATTACTAGTGCAAAACCATGAGATCTGGCCTCCTAAATGAAGACCCAGTGGCATAGCCACATATAAAAATCTGACTATTGTCCACACGTGAAGAAGCAATGTTATTAAAAAGCATATTTATCAAATTCATCCATGTGTAAAGGTCTATGATAGGTACAGAAGAAGTAGGGAATGGTTTTATATTCATAATCAGTCGTGTGTATTCTCTGGTCTCATTTGAGTCACTAAGCTGTTTCTCCCAATATTCTGCATAATGATTTTTTTACAACTGCTATTAAAACATATTTCATTCTCTCCTTAAACCCAGACTCTTAGACTCTGCATAGTAATTCTCAACTTCTACAGTGATAGAATTCACAGGATAAGTGATGAAAAGAACTTGGAGAAATTCATCTCTGTTCCAAATAACTAAACCATAGCCGATAGGAATTCTATAATTTACTCATGTCCTATTCAAATTAAAAGATGGAGACACCAATAAGGGAAACCCAGCTGTAAGCTAACAAAACACCAGAAGGAAAAAAAGGGGCAGCAGGTAGCTCTGGAATAAAGTTTTTGTAAAAGCAAATTCCTGCAGGGCAAGTCAGTTGATTGTTTTTTAACGGAGTGCAAAGTTTAATTCAGTTACAAACTGTATCTCACCTAAACCAAATCAGGATCCTTCTAGCTGAAAAGAATCTAAGAGGGTACCTTGCTGCTGCTTTCCTAAAGATCTTACTCCTCCATGGTACATTCATCATCCAATAACATACAGAAATGTTTTACTGAGTTAGGATTTACATTTAGGCAATTGTCTTTTGGGGGAAGGATAAGGAGGGGGAACCTCTTCTCTTTCTAAGGTCAGAGAATAATCCAGGGCTTTTGGACAATAATATGAGACAATATACTTTGAAAGAGGGTTATCAGTAATGCATAAATTAACTTTCCTCTATTTTGAACAGGAAAAATAAAACAAATAATTGATGTTTGAAATTCTTATTTAAAAAGAACACTATCATTTATGTCTGGGTGGGACTCAACTGGCCATACATTTAAAAAAAAAAATAAGAGATTGCCATTTGTTGAGAGAATATTATGTTTCAAACAGTAGTGATTTGTGTAGACTAAGTCATTTACTTCTTACAACAATCCAAGAGTACAAGTATTGTTGTTTCCATTTTAGGAATGATGAAAGAAACTGATGCCCAAAGAATTTAAATGATTTGTCCAGAGTTCTACAGACACTTAGTGACTCCGCCACTGGAGACCAAAACCCATGCACGGTCTTTGCTCTACACCATTACTCTACGAATGAACCAAGTTATGTCACACATATACACAGAAAATAACTTTTAAACAAGTTATAAAAATTATTAACTCAGGTGTTAAGAAGTCAAAGTGCGTTTAGATAGAGAGATAATATTATAAATGACAGACTTGTAAACTAGATTGCAAATGAGCACTGAAACCAGAATTTAACAAAAGTGCTTAATCGCTGTTGCATAATTGTTTCGTTTTTCTTTTTCCTTGAATTAGGTGTTTGGATTTGTAGGCGAAAGAAGACAAAGAACTGCACTTAATGACTCCAGATATTAGCTAGGGACTACGTGATTGCAAGAAACAAAGCTTATTTAACTTAGCTTAAGTAAAATGCGAGAAACATGGGGCTAGAGGCCTGGACTGGAAAGCTGGCAGAAATGGACTAACTGATGGCTTGCTTCTTGCCGTTGCTCTGCTCTATGAGGTCACTCCTTCTTTGTCTGAAGATAATTTTCTCTGCCTCTCAACACTCAAGGCAAAGAATGGTACACTTTGAATCATGTCCCAATTCAAATACATTCATGAAAAAAAAATCTCTGAATCAATTTGGCTTGAAATATCTAGATATTCTTTGGAATATCTAGTTCACTGAAAACTCCTATCTCTTTTCTGTTCCAGCAGCAGAAAGAAGCACAGGCTGCTGTAACAGAATACTGTAGATTGGGTGCTTTAAATAATACATTTATTTCTCACAGTTCTGGAGACTGAAAGTCCAATATTAAGGTGTCAGTGGATCTGTTACCTGGTGAGACCTCTCTTCTTGCTTGTAGACAACTGTCTTTTCATGTATCCTCATATGGAGGAGAGAACAAAGCACTAACCCCATCATAGAGTCCCACTCACATGAGCTCATATAAATCTAATCACCTCTCAAAGGCCCCATCTCCAAATACCATCACATTGGGGGTCAGAGCACCGACATATGAATTTTAGGAGGACACAAACATTCAGCCCATAAAGCTTGAATCACCTCTGCCTTGGTTCTCAGGCCCACTCCCCATCACCATCACCAGTATTCTCAAGGAAGTGCTGGTTTCACATTTCCTGGTCCTCTCTTTCTTCCATCTCTAATCTTTCTTCTGCTGGCACTTCTTTCTCTCTGCTTCATCAATTGGCAAAGCCTCTGGAAGAATTTTTGGCCAAAGACTTTGGAACAAGAGTCGATTTGGCATTGAAAGCTGTAGCAGCATGTGTGCATCTCCCAGAGGGGTCTCAGATGAGTAAGGTTCCAACAAAGCAGCCTGAGGGCAGATTTAGAGATAGCCCAATCTAGATTTTATTTCGGGCACTACCAACATATATAGCATCTTGGACAAGTCACTTCTTTCTCTAATCCTTAGTTTCAAAGTGAGAGGATCTGAGTAGACAACCCCTAAAGTCTCCAGTTCTGTGATGAGGACACAATACCAGCTTTGCCATTCCTCTATTTATTGTAACTTGAAATCTGTATAACTATCCTTGATGCTTAAACTACACTTAATCCCATGTTACAAATCATGTTATCCCCATACTTATGAATATACTTATTTTTGGTTCTTCAAAAATTAGAGTAAATCAAAAAGGTTATATTGTTTTTATGAGTTCTTTGCTGCTACTAGCACTTCAGAAAATTAATTTGTTTCTTCATTATTTCAACTATTGGTTAGTGAGCACCTAAAGAAAGGTACAAGACATGGCAGGCCCTCAAAGGAAGCTGAAACTCACTGGAAAGAGATAATTGATTACCAGGAAAAAAAAACAGCAGAGAACACTAGCAACTTCTACGAGGGCTAATCATATGGCAGGCTAAAATACATTCTAAAGTTCAGAAAAATGGGGGGCAGGGATATCAGTGATGTTTGCCACATTTCTAAATGTAGCTGAGAAGGCCAAGTCCTTACCAGGGCCACTTCACTGATTTTTCTTTTGAGGTTTAACAATGTCACAAAGATGTATAATAAAAATAGACATAAAAGGATTGTAGGGGGAAGGGAGGGTTAATGATCGGTTGGCCCCTATCCTACATCTAGCCCTAATTCTTATCATCTTGCTCAAAGTGGGGAGGCATGTGGCAGAGAGGTAAAGGTATCAGTTATCTGTCATTCATTATGCCAAGCCACAGCTGTAACAAGGACAATTCACTGAGGTCCTGGGCCAACCAACCAGCTGCGCAAGGTCTTTCTGGTCATTTCACTAACACCCATCATCATCACCATGACCACACAACCTGATAAGAGAAATCTGTATTTCACACAACTGAACTTTTCCCCACCTATATTAAAAATTGATTTTAAAAAATTGATATATCTATCTGTCTATAGATATAAATATGTCAATTTTGTTTTGATAGAGATTGACTTATTATCAGGAATTAGCTGAAACAATTTTGGAGGCTGAGAATTCCCATGATCTGCCATCCATAAGATAAAGACTCAGGAAAGCTGGTGGCATAATTCAGTGTGAGTTGGAGGGCCTGAGAACCAGGGGAGCCCATGGTGTAAATCCCAGTTCAAAGGCAGAAGATGAGATGAACTATTCCATCTCAAGAAGTGAGGCCCAAACTAAACAAAAACCAAACAAACAAAAAACCTGGCAGATATCTCCTTTCTCCACCTTTTGTTCTATTCAGCTCCTTGAAAGATTGGATGATAGTCACCCACATGGGGACAACAATCTTTTTTCTGAGTGCATTGCCTTAAATGTTAATCTTATTCAGAATCACCCTCATAGAGACACCCAGAAATAACATTTAATCTACTATCTGGGCATCCTGTGGCATAGGCAAGTTGATACATAAAATTAATCACCCACCACTGAGCACACTGTGAAGTGGTTGTACTCTATGTGAATAGTTCATAAGGAAGGGTAAGGTGAGACAGGGCCAGAGTAATTAGAGAAATATTAAGTAAAAAGACATAAGACACCCACAGGCAAAAAAAAAAAAAAAAAAGGAAAAAAAAGTGCTGAAAGTCTAACCATATAGCAAAAAGGATGACCTGCTAGGCTGTTTTTCTCTCTGAATGTCTTCATGTCCATGTTCTCTCTCCATTCCCATGCTGCCATCTTGGCTCATTCACAATGAGGCTTCCAGCTGTCCTCCCCAAGGCTCCCTGTCCTTCAATATTATTTTCAAAGCTTAATGAGATTATCTTTTCTAACTGATTCCATCACATCCTTGACTTCTCAGAAACTTGATTGAATCTACATCAAATACCTGGACCTACCAAAGCTTCCTGTTTTCCATTCCAGTCAGACGGATCTCACTCCCACACAGTGGCAGGCTCATTCTTGCCCCTCTTCCATACTCCTCTTCTTGAATACCTGTTACCTCCCTATCACTAGCTTGAATTTTTCATTCTTTCAAGGTCAGCCAAGTTCCACTCTCTTCATGAAAATCGGCTATGTCCACTCTGGCCCTCCTCAGTTGATGATCCCATCGCTGAGTATCTACAGTGTTATGTCAAATAATTTTGCAAGTAATGATATATTTTAATATCTATAATCTTGTCTCTTAAGTTAGACTGTCAATACCTGGCACTATACCTGTCATATAGGATTTATAGGTTTTTAATAAATAAAATGATGAATGATTGCACAGGCCATGTCATCATATATTACTTAACTCTCATATAACAAGTCACCTAGGCCAGTACCAATGTTTTATCCAAAAGATTTATTAAATGGTTTCCCACTGTAGCACCTGGAGGAGTCCTTGAGTGATAATAATATGGACAAACTCATGCCCTCCCAGAGCAGTACACATGAGTGAAAAAGACAGTATAAATAGTCGACTGAAAAATTCTAGACATACAGAAGATAAGAGAGTTGTCATGTACAGACTAAGGGATCATGTAGGAGAGTGGATTTTAGGGCAGTGATATAGCAGGCAGATAGCAAGAAGCACAATTGCATTAATAATGAAGAAAATGAAGAAAATCGTCTACATCTCAGCTTGGACAAGAAAAAGGTAATGACAAACAGAGAAAACAGGCACAAGGTGCATATCCAATCGGGCACCCATTTAGATCCCCAAAATATGAGCGTGTGCGTCAGAGTTGGAGCAGGAAGGTGGGACTTGTTCATTAATTTGTTGATTCTAATTCCAGGTATCTGAATATAGAGTATCTATTCATTGATTCCAGGTGTTCTGTGTGGGTTCTGTTGGTGATTCATTTATTCACACACTGTTTTATTAGATACTTACTATTTGTCAGATTACCTGCCAGCTGATACGAAAGCTTACAAGAGACTGGGCTGGTACTTCAGGTGAAAATATGACTGATGAAAAGAAAGAAAAATAAAAATGCCAGAAAAGTAGGCAAGGGTAGAACAAGGAGTAATGCTATAGTGTCCAGAGAAAGAACAGCCAATTCTAAAGTTCATAGTGTTGTGGAAAATGTTCTGAACTAAGCATTAAGCCAGCTTTTAACAATATTAAATTTTTTATGAGTTTAAGGTGTATTTTTTTATTTTATATTTCATTATATCTGACATCAGCACAATAATAACAACAAATATTTAAAATAGCACTTATTGTATACTAGGATACATTCCAAATGCTCTACAAATGTTAATTTAGTCCATCTTCACAACGTCCTGTGAGGTAGATACTATCATCAGGCTCATTTTACAGATGAGAAAACTGAGGTGCAGAGTAGTTAAGGCATTTGCCTAAGGCCAAAGAATCTGTCAGTGGGGGTGCTTGCATTCATACTAGAAAAGTGGGCTCAAATATCCATCTTCATCAGCAATAGATTTAAGGGGAAATGCACACATGTACATTGAGCATATTCGACCCAAACAGTTATGGAATCAAAGGTGCATCTTACAGTCAAAGACTCCTTAAAATCAAGAAACTCTATACCATGCCTCTGTACTTGATACAATGCATTCATCTGGGGGTGGGAATTCAATAAGATTTAACAAATATTTACTTAGCTGTGGAGGATTAAGAGATAAACAAGATACAGTTACTCTTCCAAAGAGGCAAGTATGTAGTGAGAAACACAGATAAGTAAATAACTCATCACAGTGCATCCTGGTACGTGCTTCCATACTATTTCTATTGTGTGAACAATGCCTGTGGGCTGCTAAAGACAAAGGATTAATTCTGTCTATCAGGTTTAAAGAGGTTTTACAGAGGTGGTAACCACTGAGCTGATTCTTTGACAAAAGCTAGGCTACACTCAGAACTGTGAGGGGCAGGGAGAAGGATTGTGAATGGGAGAAGAACTTTCCAGGGGATGGTTATATAGACAGCTAATAAGGGGTGATAACAAAACAGTACTGTAATAGTACCTAAATTATGCTTTGGCCTCTCTAGTCCTTTACCTCAAAGGTCCCTGAGGGGGTATATGTGCACAAATAAAGACAAAGTAAGGCAAGTTAATATTTTCTTTTTAGCACCCCGCAAAAGAAACCCAGAGTAAACTCCAAGAAGCTAAGTCAGAACCATGGAAAAAGCCTTTGTCTAAGCTAAGATGACCGAAATGCCCTAGAATCCCAAGAGCATAGAAACCTCGCTCTGTTTAACACAAAACCTAAACCCAAAGTATGTCTCACCACTCTGGTGTGAGTAAAAGCTAATTCGGAGTATGGTGCCAGAGTAAGAAAAGCCGGTTGGAGAGTCAGGGTGCAGTAACTCGGAGCCTCCCAGTAAGGAGGGAGCCTGGGTCTCTCCTGAGGAACAGGCCCCAGCCCTTCAACAACTCAGCCAAATAAATGGAAGCGAAGGGAAAGACCAAGAGAGAGAATAAGCCTGCTTGAGGTGAGTGGCCTCAGTCCTCATTTTCACTCCTGCCTGGGGATCCTTTGAAATTTTCACAATACATGCCCTGCTGCTGTTACTCATCTATTTTTTAAATAGAAGATAATAAAATCTTCAGCCACTGGCAGTTCTCATAAGGGACTGATTCCCAGAGCCTACTCCTTGGAGTAGAATAAGGGTGGTGAGGGGAAGACTGTGAGGGCAAATGGGTTTCCTTCCCCATCACACAGAGACAAAATTCCAGTGTATCGAAGGGACTAGTGTAATTCAGCATTGTGGACACATTTAGTTCACAAGATGAAGAGTCACAGAAAGGAGGTCATGTTTCTTTAATAGTCTCAGTTTTCCCATTTGAAAATGAAAAAAATTATCTTGAAATCTCAGTAGGCGACATTTATTTCTGATACTCTAACCATTTTTTTGCTCACAACTGGGTGACAGAGAAGGCTTAAAGGAAGAATGGGATCTTCCTAGATAAGTGACTGACCTCCTTAATTAACCCTCACTTTATAGATAGGGACCCTCAATAAAATGGCAGTGATACCTACCTTGCAGGGTGGTTGGCATGAGTCAATGAAAGAATGTGCCTCACACGAAACCTAGCATGTGGAACTGTGAGGGTCTACTATATGATGGTACTCCCCGCCCCCAAATTCTATAGGATTGGACACAATGCTATTTTACAGTAGGGACCAGAATTTACCACAAGTATTTTAAGTAAAGTGGATTTAATATAGGGAGTGCGTGGCTTTCAAAACCATAGGAGAGGGTGAGAGATGAGCTTCTTGGAATGACTCCTGGAACAACCCAGATTCAGCCCATTAGAGGAGCTGCTAACTCAGAGGCACAACTGGAGCCATGTCAGTCTAGTCTGAGGCCCCTGCTGCAGCATAGACCAGAGAAGCTGTGCTCGGAGATTACGGATCAGATCAAGATGTGGCCACTACCACCATTGCTTCATGACAACCAGGAAACTAGAGAAGACTGGAAGCCAGTGCAGGAAACCCACAATCTTTCTGGTCAATGAAGACAGCCAGAATCCAAGAAAGCCCATCTTCCTTCTTCTAAATCTCCATTGAGAACTTCTAGTGGTAGAATCTAATTTATAGCCAGAACCTTGGCTTCAAGGGAGCCTAGGAAATTTAGTTTCTAGGTAGGCAAGAACAACTAGGTAATTGCAGTGAAGGTGAATAAGGGAGACCCTGCAAAGAAAACTAGAAACTAGACAAACAGCTTGCATCATCGAACAGCTAAAACAGAGACCATTTCTGACTTTCTGTATTTTCTCCCTTTAGAGTACTGAAAACTTATGATCCTTGCTTGGATGTTCTTCCCTAGGGGTCCCAAAATCCTGTTTAATGTCTCATTAACTTGTTTTAACTGGATCTGGAAATGACCAGAGGTCCCTTCCTCAAAGGCCAGTCTGCATGGAGCTGGTCTCCACAATGTTGTACTGTGGTATCTGCTCAGGCTCAATTAATGCATGAAAGAATTATTAATAGTTACCTGTCACTGGGTTTTCTAAATTTTTCTTTTAAAACACTATGTATTATTTACTACTACTACTACCACTCCTCCTCCTCCTCCTCCTCCTCCTCTATTATTATTATTTATTATTATTATTATTATTCAAGGTGTGACCTTTGAACCCAGAAAGAGTTTGCATAGAGTATTAAGTGGAAGGAAAGTAGACAATAAGTGACAATTCCAAGTTCACAAGTAAACTGGTATTTTATATCTCAAAGTGCTAAAGCCATTTTCTTTGTGCAGAGAAGGGCTGTTCTTTACTGGTGAAAGTGGGGTGGCAAAAGTAAGCAAAAATTACAGTATTGTTTTCAGTTTATACTGATGTCCCTAGACAGAATCATACATTTCTTACATTTGCTTTCTCAAGACCTTTATTGTTTTAGCTTCCTGTTAAAAATCAAGCTAGTGATGGCAGACCCAGGCAATCTCATTTGAACACTGAAAGCAGTGTGTTACTGTACCAGGCAGGAGAGTGAGGGCCAGACAATGGGTATAATAGGAAAGTGTTAATTCGAAATGAAACTGATAGTAAGTGCAAGCCATCACCATTGCAGAGCCCAGACTATGGCTACAAAATGAAGACACAAGTATCATTAATGGAGTTTCACAAGCAAGCAAAACAGGAGGGTGAGGGCAAAAGAGAAGAGAGAGAGAGGTTGAGGAAACTGGCTCTGTCCCTGATAGCACTCCCATGGGATTCACTGTGCCTTTCTAAATCAAGACTGTGCACCCAGACACAAGCTTAGTTTGGGCACTGAAAGAAGAGTTCTGAACAAAGCTGTATAAACAAAGAATCCATCAAAAAGATAAATATGTTTGGAGACTTTGATTTTGTGTGTGTGTGTGTGTGCATGCCCCTGTGTGCATTATCAACTACAACATCTAATCATGACTTCTTTGCCTAAACAGGAGATCCAAGAAGAGAATGTCTTTCAAAAACACGGAAGATGAACTTCAGGGTCAGTCCTTAAGGGCTTATGGCTAGATTCCCTCGACCCTTTAATGAATCTAAGAGGTAGCAGGCAAGAGAAAGATCAGCAAGTAGATAAACATACAAGGATAATGATAAATGATTCTTCGGCTGGACCTTGAACATGTACCAACAGAGGAACTGTGCTGAAATATTTCCAAATCATTACAGAGTGTGTTTCTAAAGGTGTAGATATACAGCTATAGGTACATATCCTCTGCCCACATTAAACCTTGCACTAGAGAAGGCAGGCCATCACTTGCAGAGGGAGATTGATTTCAAATTCTTCATAAAGGTATTTATTTCAAGAACAGAAAAATTTACCTTGCATACATTCTCCTCTCTGGAACAAATGTCAAACCTTTTAGAGAAAAAGTACACATTATCTGAGGTATACAAACTTCACGAAATTATCAGGCTAGATATTTTCAACAGAAAAGATGGATCTGTTAATATTTAATGGAAGTCAGAAAGGAGGAGAGTATAAGTAATTACAATCAAAGAAAATACTTTTGCCGTAAGATCTGTATGAATAAAATCATAAAACTTTACTTAAGGACATAAAAGACTTGAATAAATAGAGAGACTACCATATTGTTAGACAGGAAGACTCAATATTTTAGAAATGTCAATTCTTTCCAAATTAACCTATAAATTCAGTGCAATTTCAAGTAAAATCTTAGGGGATCTCATGGAACTGATAAGATGATTCTCGGGATGTCTGTGGAGAAGAAAATGTACCAAAAGAATAAAAAATATATTTTAAAATTGATTGATTAATTAAATAAAGCAATATTAATTAAAACTGCATGGTTAGCACAGGAAAAGTCAACTAGAAAAAAAGATTAGAATAATTACATGTATGCCATAAATTTATGTATGTATATATTTATGTATGTATGTATGAGAATTTATTTCAAATTAGTGGGGAAAGAAGAATAAATGGTATAAATATAATTTTTTTTACCCATCTAGAAAATAAAATACCCCAAATAAATTCCAAATGAATAAAAAATAACTAAATATTATCATAAAAGCATTAGAACTAGAGACACAAACTCTAGAAGAAAAAGAACAGATTGACAAATACAGCTATGCAAAACAAACCCTTTATTGTCAAAAAGTACTCTAAAACAAAATTAAAAGACAAGGAATAGACCAGAATAAAATATCTGGAACACAGAACACGTAACATAAAGAGGAATAATATCTAACATATATAAGAAAAAGAGAGAAAACACTATAGTCAAATAGGAAAAAGGTTTGAAAGGCAACCACAGATGAAACTAGGCAGTCTCCCTTGATTCTGCTCTCATACTCACCCCTCACATACAATTCATCACCAAGTTCTTTTCTCTCCAGCTCCATCACTGCTACCCTAGTTCGTGCTACCATCATTTCTCTCCTTTCTACCATGACAGCGTCCCATTTAATCTTCTTGCATCTAATTTGCCCCTCTTTATCAGTCCTCCACACTGAAGCCTTCACCTTCATGCATGTCACCTTCATGCCTAAATCATTGCTTCCCATTATCCTTAGGGCTGAGACCAAGTCCCCAGTCCTTGGAGGGTTTACAAGACCTCACAAAGTTTGGCTCCCTACCCACCACTCCGAACTTGTCTCTCACTGTGACAAACTCATTCTCTGGATTAGCCTTGCTTATTTTCTCAAATGTGCACGCTCACTCCTATGGCAAAGCCTTGAGTGCAAGCTACCTAGAAAGCTCAACTGCTCTAGATCCCTCCTTTCCCCTCCACCCCATTTTTTTTCTAGGCACCATAAATGCCCTGATTCTTCCTTGAAATCAAAACTCAGTATCATCACTTCCTTTGATTTCAAGGAAGAATACCTTCCCTGATATCCTGGATGAAGTCCTTGTCCCCTAACATAAGGTCTTACACTATGCACCTTTCTTTATTGCACTTGCCACATTTTTAATGTTATATTCAGTCATACAAGTCCTTAATTAATATCTCTAGTAGGCTGTTAAACTCCACAAGGGGAGGGACCTTGTCTATTTTTGCTCACCCTGACATTCCACTGCCTGAAGGTACTCAATAAATAATGTTGAATAAATGAATTTTTATTTAAAATGTATTTACATATATTCATGTCTTTATATTTATGTGTCATATAAAAGTGCTGGAAGGATAGACACTAAATATTAGCAGTTTTTCACTGGGGACTTTTACTTCACTTAAATTCTTAATAGTGAGCGTCCATTACATTTTAGAGGCTTAAAAAAATAAAGTTTTCATCATTTGAGAAAAAAAAATCCTAAAGGTAAAAATTCAAGCTCTATTACTATATAGCAGCTGGGAAAAATTCAAATATATCAGACTTGGGGTAATGATAATCTGTATTCTTTTCCTATTTTATATTGAGAGCCACCGCTGAGGCAACCTGCTTATCTACACCCACAGGATTTTCAGGCCACCTCACAGTTTACTGACTTAGCTTAATTTCTAAGTCACTTTAGTTTTTCGCCCTCATTTGTTGTTGATGATTTACTATTGTTATTATTAGTCTTTTCTTTTTTTAATTCAGTAAAGTGTATTTTGATTGCTTACTGCAAATACCACCCACTAACCTGGCAAAAGAGACTATCCTCATCCTGTTTCAAAAACCTGCTTAATTAGTAATAATGCTAACAAGAAACTAGAAAGAAAAGAGTGGAAGAGGTGAGGAAAACAAAAACACAAGCATACCTCAGAGGTATTGTGGGTTCAATTCCAGACTACCAGAGTGAAGTAAGCATCACAATAAAGCAAGCTGTAAGCTTTTACTGGTGGAGGGTCTTGCCTTCAATTTGTAAAAAACACAACAGCTATGATGCACAGTAAAGCAAAGCGCAGTAAAACGAGATATGCCTGCAGAAATTACTTTAATCTGTTTAGGAAAGGGCCTCTAGAAAGGCAAAGAAGGCTCTGATTTTTGAGTGTCTGGGCTTCTCAAAGGTGAGGCTTCTTAAATAATTACCATGGTACAGCCAGAAAAAGTGTTAATTAACATGGAAGTCAATTACTTCCAAGATGATAGCGTCTTTTCACCTTTGCATAATTACTCCGAGGAAATGCAAGACAGCTTGTGGGCTACCCTATCCTGAGTCCATCTCTACAGTAACCCAGGAAGGGAGTGGGGTTGTGATAAATGAAAGTCAATGAAAAGAAAAGTTAACATTAAATATTCTAGATACTGTCTTCAGCATTTGTAAGATTTCATCTCCCTTCAAACACTGAAAACTGTCAGGCACTATACCACATTTTAACAATGTTAAAGCCATGTACCAATTTTAAGCCTTAGAGACTCTTAGAAAGCAAGACATTTGCTCTGGTTTTTATAGCTATTATGATATTATTACAAATCTCACCTTAAAAATTAATAAGGGACACTCCATGAGCATAATTATATTGTTCATCTTTCCATAATCCATAATTCCTCTGTGTCTAATAACATGTGATCAGTTCTTCTTGTAACCCAGCTGTTTCAAATAATTGCTTGCTGTCCTACTGAGAAAAACTTTTAATAAATGACATATTAAGCAAAATAGTGCAACTCTGTTCTCATAGCTACAAAATCAGAAATTGTTTTTCCCCAGAATTGAATCCTATCTTTCTTTCTCTCTTTTTACAATAGCATTTGGTGTTGGTGAGGAGAGAGATTCAAATACTTCAATTAGAACCCCCACAGTTCCTTCGGAATACTACCAGAATTTTGCCACTAATTGAAGAAACAGATCACATGACTTTTCCTTCAGCAGCTCTTATTTCCTTAATAGACATTTTTTTCAGCAACTTTAAGAAATGTTCCCCTTTGAAATACAACATCACATAATGAGCCCCATCTGGAATAGGCAACTTTACACACAAACTAAGAAATTGGAAAAAGAAAGACTTTCTTTTTGTCTTTGTGTGGGTGAATAATTGCAATTAGCTACCACAATCTCTATGGGTGTTACCATGACAGAATATGAGCAAAGCTTTTCAATAATTAGGCACTCAAAATCCTGAAAAAGCTGATATCCAAGGGGAAAAAATCTAGTGAATTTTGTTTATTCACATTGGCAGCATTTTGCTTCTTACTTGGTTCTGTATTATCCTCATTTCTGATAGTGTGGCATTCTTTTTTTTAACATCTATTTGGAATAACATCTAAACTTTCTAATCTCCTCCCTTAAGTTTGGATGGATTCTTTAATGAAACATGGAGAAATTAATAGGAAAAAAGTGACCTTTAAAACTTTTATCCTAACGTTTGGTAAAATGAAGACTGGAGTAAGCAGAAGAATTCAAGACCTCTGAACAGGAAAATGCTGAAATGGAGGTACTGAATCTCTTCATTCAATAACAATCTCCTAGGTGTACGCTCAGAAAAACCTAAGTACAGGTATAACTCACAAACACCGAAAATGCTATAGTGTATGAAAGTCAAGGACCTGCAAGGGAAGGCTATGGACCAAAGATAAAGGTTGAAAAGAAGTGGTTGATTAATATATGATGAGGTGATCATTATATTGAAAACCAAACCAAAGAAGAATTCCTAGTCCTGTGTGGAAAAGGTACCTAAATTTCAAATTGTGTCAAAGGGAAAAAAGTAGTAGGTAGGTTAAGCGAAATCCTAAACAGAATCCCAACTTTGGCAGATAGTCACAGTTAGAATTGCGTTAGTTGCCATATTAACACGATTTTGTGTTTGCTTTGCCTCCTCTGGCATCAACTGTACAATGAATGGGACCATTCCTGGGAGCTATTTTACCCAGGGGCAGCCACTTCAACCCTTTCCTTTAGTTCTATTTTATGACATGATTCTAAATAGACAGTTTTTCATCCAGTTTTGGCAGAGTTTTCTCCCCCTAGAAATTAAGGAAAGGTATGTTATTGGCAAAATGAAAAAGAGAGAAAAGGGGCTAGTTGTAATTAAAAGCAGAATGTGAAACTGACTTGAAAGCATCAGGTTTTTATAAATTCTCCCTGTCATTACATCTGAAGTCCTTTGTAAACCCAATCAGCGCCGATGACAGCCAGTATAAGAAGTCTTCTCATCCTTCCCCAGCCTTTCTAACAAACAGGCTGAGACTGCTGACTGCTGAAATGTAAATCCTATTACAATGCCTGTACGTGGAAATAGCAAGTGTCTTCCAAGATAGGACAATTAGCGCTAAGCTCAAGAAGCATTAAAAGGAAACCACGGGTATTTTCAGACCTCAAAGGACTATATATCTTTTAAAGATAATGACATTTTGGACACAAAAAATCACTACTTTACAATAGAAATATCTGCTATTCAATCTGCCTCCATCAACATATGTTTAGAGCCAATGCGCACTGCTTATTTCATTAAATCACTATAAATCTGAAATTGGAATCATTACGCTATCACATTGCAATGCCTTCTTCTAAAGCATAATGTTCGCCATAAGTGTTTACTTTCATTCTTTAATTCTAGCCGTCTATCCTATTTTCCCTCTCTGTGGCAATTATCCATAACAATAAGAATTGCCTGATGATGCCATTTTATAATCCAGGAATACAGGAGATCATACAAAAGTTTTGCAATTAACTTTGGGAGGTGAGATCAAAGACTCAACCATAACACTCTATGACTGAACAAACATCTATTACCGCAGAAATAAGGTAATAACTACCTTGGCAAACTGGAAGGCTTAACGAGTAGAAATTCCTCCATTTGTGTGTGGTTGGGAGCCTCCCAAGGTGTTGTCCAGCAGCCAGAATCCACAGCCCAAAATGCTACCTCCCCCCAGACAAGTGGTAGATCCTACAGAGATCTCTTTGGAGGCACACACATCCCCTTAGGGTGACATGCCAAGTCATTGAAATTCAAAGCCCTGCTTAATAGAGGTGACCCCAAGTTAAAGTAATATTCCAGGCAAGGTAAAGCTGGAATCTCTATAATTAACATTTTGCACATGTTCCCTTGGAGAAAAAAATGTTAGATAAACACTCTATAAATTTTCATAACAAAAAATGGTAACGTTCTGATTTCAGCCCACCCACCACATAAACAACTGACAAACAGGGCACCATTAACAAGCTCCTCTTAGGCTTGATTAAAGGCACTCTGCACTTTTCCTAAAATCTCCATGTTATGACACACTCTCTGGCAAATCCTGAACCCTGTCATTACCCTCCTTAGTTCAACAACACTCAGAAATCTTGGTCTCCAGGGATGTTGTCATGTTTCACAAAGGGCCACATTGTGTCTCTAATTCATACTCTCTTTGCGGTTCATTTTATATGCTCTGTATGTGCATTTTGATTTTCAGAACATGACTCATGCCTTTTAAGCTACTCTGCAAATGTACAAATGGAGAAAAGGAGTAATGGGTTGACTGATTGGAAGTGAAAGAAGGGGTCCTTCTTTCCCTGGACAGCATGACTTTTTAAAGAGTGCACTGACTTCCTGGCTCACCGAGAGCAACGTGATGTGATGCGACATCTGAGAATGGAGAGGAATAGTGGGTATTCTCCTTACGTTTCTTTTATAAAGATCTTTGTTGTTTTTCTTTTACTGACAGAAATAAAGCCTCTATCCCATCTTTTTCTCAATAACAGAGAAACACAGAATGTTAGATCTAGGCTAGCTCTTTGAGAAAATTGGGTCTAACTCATAGATTTCACTAAGTGACCAATTTAGAGTGACAGTCAAAATGTATCGGACATGCTTCCGTTATCAGTGTTCAGTCCTGATGGGCACCAGAATTTAAGTAATATGTAAATATTTCATGCTTTTGTTAGGAGGTGAAGACATTAGTCTCTAGATTCACTTAGGAAGACTCTTTCATCTCTAAGATGGCCTGTGGAAGAGGCGGAGCCCTATCCACATCTGGGCTGGGGAAGGCAGTGGTGGGGATGTAGGGTATGGGGAGATAGACAGAAGTGAGGAGGGAGAGGAAGAAGAACAGGCCTTTGGAAATAGGGTCTCAATCTCCCAATGGATGCTGCTTCACTGTGGCTGTGTACACTCAGTTCCACCTGCACCTCCACTGCATTCTCACCCACTCCAGCACAACCTACTGGTATATTTGCAATGGACAGTGTAGATGGCTGAGATCATAGAGAGGCTGAGTTTCTCTGTGCTGCCTTAGGTCATGCAGCAGAGAGTCTGCTTGTAAGATATAGAAGACCAAGAACAGAAATCGTAAGAAACCTGAGGAACTTGGAAAAATCTTGCAGAGATTTGGGATGCTTAGTGCTATCCTGCTATGAAGCTGGAATCAAGGTAATCTGATCCAGATCTGTAAGAGCAGAAAAGTTCCAGCTATATCTGAATAACCTTTATATCTAACATTTATAGAACATTTACATATTTCTTATGCCTTGTGCACATGTTGGTAGTCTGTACATGTGTGCAAGAGAGAAAACTTGGGGTAGTATCAGACCCCAAATATGAGCTCACTGCTCTTTTTCATTCTTCTTTTTCCCTATGAGAGTGGTCAGTTTTAAACAAATCTGCTAGAAATTTGGGTGAAAACTCTATGGCCTACCAAGAGAACTTGGCTGGTCCTTGACAACTCAGTTTGGGGTAAAATGCTGACATTATAGGAATCATAATGTTCTTTGTTCTTTTATTATTTCAGCTTAGGTTTTTAAACTTTTTAAAGGGCTTTTTACATCCATTATGTCATCTCATACTGATGACACCCCTGTGAGGTTGGACAGGTATTATTATAACTCAGCCACTCTCCCATCAACAGTGATGGTTCATGACTGAAGCTGTTGCTTCCCATAGCAGGAAAAGCAATGTAATCGCTTTATGACCCTCCAAGAAAGATCTTCCAAGGCTAGCAATGTGACCAGACTTTGCACATGGCTGAAGGAAAAGGGTAGACTGCTCAGCATATGCCAACGGCGCTATCTCGCAAGAGTGGGATGAGGTGGGGATGATAGCTGCTCTCCTGTAGCATCACTTTTCTTCTTTTGAGTCTGTTAGGACACACAGAGTTTGAGGTGTTAGGGTGCCTAGTATGAGTTTTTACTTTCTTCATCAATCTAGGAGATAATAATGCAATGGGCTAGGATAAAAAAGAACATTCCCTATATTTTGTCTAGAGGTTTTTCTTTAGTAAAGCAGAAAGGAAAAAAATCTCTATATTTCAAGGAAAACTACACGAAGTTCTTTTTTTTTTCTTTCCCAGGGAATGATGGTCCAGTTTATATGTGCCAAATAGCTGGACTATTTTATAGCTAGGTGAGTCACTTTTTTCTTCTTCAATAATTTCTATGTTCACAGAATGATGTCAAAAACAATACGTAAAGTTATCAGCCTAGTATCCGGTACATAGAACAAATTCATTAAATGTCATATATTATTATAATTATATGCATAAGCTCTGCAACAGAGAGAACAGAGAGTATCTGTGGGTATGTATCTTGAAATGGCTAGATCTGCCACATGGTACTTAAATACCTAGACCTGTAAGCAAGACAAGTGCCTTGCCTGTTCAGGATGCAGGGTAAGCCAAGTGTGAATGGAAAGTCAACACATGTAAGATTACCATCAACCCTTCACGACCAATCAATCACTGCAAGTGTACTGGCAAGCAAAAGACCATTCTCATGTGGCAGCGCCATGTGAAATAGCTCATTAGAATGAGAGAAGCGGCGGTACTGAATCCGATGTGCCTATTGACATTTGTTTGATGATCCCCCTGATCACACACAATTCCAAAAGCAAGAACCTAAAATGATTTTTGAATGTATCCAATTCACAGCCAAGTGAAAATGTTTCTGTACCAAGAATAATCTTACATTCAACATTTTTTTAAGCAGCCTAAATTTAGCCAGTGGGAATTCTTTTTTTACATACTATTCAACCTTTAAAAACGAAAGATCTGATTTTAATGTGAAATCTGCATTTCATCAAAGATGGGACACGATGTCCTTGGCTTAATTATTCTTTGAAAATCGAACACCCTTACTACTGCATGTTTAACAGGTAGCAAGAAAAACAAATTGTAGAAAATTTGATGCAGGTCTTACAGACTGAAACAACTGATTCTGCCTACACAGAGAAAGCATGGGGAATTGATCTTGCCTTGCTGCTACTCACATGCCTAAGTGAAGGTGCATGTGCTATAATGGTCAGTGATAATGTCACTGCTGGCCTACACTTACAAGGAGAATTTATTGCATGAATAAGTAAAGTGATAGCACTTCACAAGTACATGACACTTGTTCTATAACCCCCCTCCTATGCCCTTAATACCTACTACTCTATTTTATTCTTTTATCAAATATCAGATATCTCTGGGAGGGAACCAGCCAGTAGGGTTCAGGTAGAAGACATTGTTATTGTGACCATGCAACTTACAGGTGGTAAAAATCAAGACTTGAATCTCACCTTTCCAGAGCCCCCCCCCCTTTTTTTTTCTGTCATGCAGCTTCCTAGTAAACGTTGAGACTTTTGTGGATCAGGGTAGGAGGTGAGATATCTTAAGGGAATTGTTCCAGAAAAAAGAGAGGGAGAACTAATGGACAGAAGTCAAACTCAGTTGGAGCTCTGATTATGCTTTTAAGATATCAGGGTGATCTGGGACAAGTGCCTTAAATATCCAGGACCTCAAGTTTTCACCTCACAAGAGGGAATGTTAATTCTAGTTCTATCTACCTCATCAAGTTTTTAAGAAAGAAGTAGCTAATAAATATGAAGCTGTTTAAAACATAACTCTTTCCAAATTGTAGGTATGAAGATGAGTTTTAAAATAAAGTATATTGCTAGTGAACAGAAACACTTAGGTTGAATGAATGTACTACAAGCCTATGAGGTCCAATCTGCTACTTGCCATTTAGATGACTCCAGGAACCAGCAACGAAGTGGACATCTGCTGTTCGAGCTGCTTAACTTCCATATCTCTTCTGATGGGAAAGGGTACAGATTTACTTTGGGAAACTCCTCCCACTGGATACAGACCCAAAGGGAGCTTCATCAAGGGACTGTTCTCCCTGGGCCCATCCATGCATTAGGGGAATTTGAGCTGTGATCAAAAGGACAAAGGCCTGAGAACAGCTGGAGCTCTTCTGCCCTCAGGGCAGAGATTGGGAGAGGCTTCCAGCCTCCTAAGTCCCTGGAGCTCCTCATGCCTGGGTCTGCCCTACCTGCTTCTCCATCCTGGCCTTTGGTTCTGGAAACTCTTCCACATCCTTGCAGTAGATCTTTTCAAAACCCTCTTATTTCCTTGAATTGGCCAGTGTTGGTCTCAGCAACTTGCAAACCAAATACCCTAACTGTGAAAGCAGAACACTGACAGATCTGTACAGCCAGAGTAAGGTAGGGCATTCTCAAAATATTCAAATTGTTGCATTTTTTTAAGTTTCCAAAAGCAAAAAGATTCAAATTTCCACCATTTATGTACATCAGCTATGTAGCTGAAGATCTCTAGAAGAAAACACATAATGATACTGACAGGCTTCATTTCAAATCCACCACCATAAACCTCAAATAAGCCCTTAAAGCTGCTTAGCAATTGTGCTGTACTTCCCTAGTTCATTCAGGTTCCTACCTTCTCAGATGTCTATGTTGCACCTTCTCCTCTCTCCTCAACCTCCAATATCTTCTTCTATATCCTCATTTTCAGTTAACAACCTTCTTACTTCTCTGAGACAACAAAGCAATTCAGAGAGAGTTCCTATACACCCCCTGCCCTCTCATCTTCCCGCTACCAGCCTTTATACAAAGGATCCTCAGCTGTCACACACGAAACATCCACACCCCATCCCAAAACCAGTTCCTCTGTTCTATTCCCTCTCACCAGTGCTTCCAGCAGTCCGTCCCTCTATCACCAACACCTACCAATCCAAAAGCATATTAATATGCTGTTATTTCTCCTATCTTAAAAAATATTTTCTTGACCATACTTTTTTTATCATCTCATTTTTCTCTTTTATATAAAAACTACTTGAAAGAGATATTTATACTTACTATTTCACCTACATCTCTTTACACTCTCTCTCTCAAACTTACCCCAATAGGGTTTTTACCCCCACCACTCCATCAAAATTATTCCTGTCAAGGTCACCTTGGACCATCTCAGTACTAAATCCAATTTCTAATTCTCATCCTGCATATCACTCGACCCACCAATTGCATTTGATGCTGATTCTCTTCTCCTTTGCATACTTTCTTGGCTTGGTTTCCAGACACCACACTTTCCCCCACCACCTCCGTGACACTCGTCTGTGTCTCTTTTCTTGGTTCCTTCGCCTCTTCTTTCTTTATCTCTTAATGTTGAGTGCTCCAGGCTCAGACCTTGAATTTTTCTCTATCTACTCCCACTATTTTGTAAAGTTTCCAGTAAAATAGCTTTAAATAACATCTATACGTGGGAAGCAACTTCCACAATAGATCTCCACCCAGAACTTGTTCCCAAACTCCAGACTCAGCATCTCTGCTTTAGCTGTCTAACAGGCACCAGCATGGAACTCCTCGTCCACCTCGCACTCTCTCTACTGCTCCTGAAGTCATTCCATCTCAGCTGATGGCAATTCCAATCTTCAAGTTGCTTATAACAAAAACATTGATGTCTTTCTTGACTTCTCTTTCTTTTATTGCATATCCATTACGTCAGGAAGTCCTGTATCCAGATTACAACCCCTTCTCTCCACTGTTCCAAGCTGTCACATCCACTGCCTCGGCTACTTAAATCGCCTCCTAACTGGTCTCCCTCTCTGTCTCCCACCACCTGACTGTCTGTCCTCGACAGTGTAACTAAAATGATTAGTAAAATATCAGCCATATCATGTCTCTCCTCTGGTTAAAGCCCTGCAATATCTTCCCATTTCAATCAGAAGGAAAATTAGAGTCATAACAATGACCAACAGATCACTACATGGTTTGACTTCTGGTTACTTCACTGACTTCTGCTGTTATAGTTCTCCTTCTCTTTCACTGACCTTGTACTTTACTTCAAACATTCCAGGCATTTCCCCACATTAAGGCTTTTGCCTTTGCTCTTCCCTCTTTGGGGATTGCTCTTCTTCCAAATATCTAAATGGCTTATTCCACTACTGCCTGCAAGTCTTTCTTCAAATGCCACCTTCTCAGTGAGTCTATCCTGACTCACTCTATTACCTCTGCAGAGACCTGCCCCTCCCCACCAGCATGCCTAATTCTTCTTACCCTATTTTGTTGTTTTCTGTATCCCTTCTCATTGTCTAACAGATTATTTAATTCACCCATTTATCGTTTATAATATCTACTGCTTGTTCTCTATCATGACCTGATAGAATCTAAGCCTCCCAAAATAAGGAACTTTTGTCTATTTTTTTTCACAGATGTCTCTTAACCCCTAGAATACTGCCTGGCACATAGCAAGTGCTCAATGAATAATTTTTAAGAACAAATACTGTGAAGACAAGATCTGTGAAGGAATAGAGTAGAAGAGAACGTACAAGGTATGATTTTAGGAACGTCAAGGGATTCTCTTCTCTCAAAGCAGCTTTCCCATCATAATGCCAAGGCACCACTCTCTCCTCCCCTCTGACCTACAGGTCTCACCTTTAGTTTATATAAGTAAGAACTGTGAAGTCAAATAACTAAAACATACACTTATTGAGATGTTGGTAGGAGGTCAAAAAAAAAGATGGGTTGGAATTGGCAAAGAAGTAAGGGAGACAAGAGATAGGATGGCAAAGCTGAAAGGGCACTGGGCCTTGGAAAATTTATATAATCTCAATTTTCTCATCTGAAAAATTAAAGGGGTGGATCATGATGACTCAGTTTCATCCATGCAGTAAAGTATAGTGAACAATCATCAGATTGGAAACCAGACAGCTAGACTCAACTTCTAGATTTCTTACTCATTAGTGTAAGAAAATGAATTAATTTCTCCTCCACCCAAAATAGTGAGCAACATGAAGTCCCCCAGGCTCTGACAGAATGCTCAGGATGTACCCTTGGAAACAGTAGTTGAAGGATTTAGGGAAGCACCGAAGGACAGATGTGGCTGTCTGCATCATGACTCCTGTCTGTGTAGTGTGCATACAGCAATGACAAAGTCCTCCTCATCTTTAAAATGTCCCAGTGTTCCAGAGGAGATGTATAACGTGTAGAAGAACTAAGATGCTATTATCTTCTTATCCGTTTATTATCTATGACTACAATGAAAACCTAGAAGAAAATGTGTCCCAACAGAGATTTCTTTTAAATTCTGGGAAGATGGCTGGGGTATAAGACCATAACTTTAAAGCAAAGGAGACGCAGAAGCAGAGCTATAAAATCAAACCAGGTCAGTCCCCTGGAGTCCCCTTAAGGTTCACAGGCATCAGAACCATGTGTCCACAACCCCTCTGCAGAGTGAAGCCTAGTTGGTTCAACAAGTTTTTCTTTCCGATCTACTCCACTTTCTCATGTAAATAAGGTCTAAGGCAGTCACAGATCAGCTAGTGCAGCTTGTTGACCTTCTCCCCAACATTTCACTGCTTGCATTATTTTCAGAGTAACTACAGCAAAGGGTACCCACAAACACACTCTCCCTCTCACTCTCTTCCCCTCCCTCCCTTCTTCTTTCCAGGTCTCTTTTTCTGTTCAAGAATTGGTGTAGAAACCATTAGAGCACTATTTGCTGAGTCAAAAAACTGTAGTGCACACTGTATAATTGAATTTATACGAAGTTCAAAAACCAGAAAAACTAATGTATAATGTGAGAGGTCAAGGTCACAATTAACTTAGTTGGGGCTGTGATAGGGAGCACCTGCCAGAGAGCTCCGGCGTACTGGTGATGTTCTCACTCTTCATCCGGGTACCGATTACATATAATGTACTTCTCTGTATGTTTATTTTACTTCATTTAAAAAACCAACTGTGAGGTGCCTTTGAGGGAACAGACCTCTTCATTTCATCAGTAAGCCAAAAGTTCATTCTCACTAATATGAATATTGTGTTAGTTCTGTTTCAAAATTGAGTATATGTCCAAAGAAAAAAGAAGTCACAAAAATAAATGAAAAATCTATTACCATCGCATATTTAAAAATCAGCATGAATGTCAATAATGTTCTAGAATTAAATTATTCAAATATCTCAAATAGCAAATCTCAAATGTTCACATTAATATGGTAGCTATTGCCTACTAAAATACTGAATCTATGCAACGCATGTGCTTAATTAGCATTTGAAATATTTGGCAAAGCCAGAGCATGGTCTGAGAGCAGAGGAGGAATTGAATTCTAATAAATCTTCTGAGCTACATTACTCAAAAAAAATCCCATACTATAAAATTTCAACATAAATTGTCTTTCCTGTTCAAATTCTGAACCACTGAGTATAGGAGGCTGCCTCTGGTGGGACAGAAAAGACCATGTACTCAACATAGCTGACAAGCCCTAAGAGAAAGAAGAAAGGCAAGGAGGAACTAAAGAGGCAATTCCATACCCTCCTCTTTTCCTCAGAGGAAGAACCGAAGGAGGGCCCAGATGATAAAACTAGTGCAGTTCCATTTCAAAAAAGAAAACACCAAGAGTGGGGTCTAAACTTCTGCACTTACAGATATCAAGATTTAATTAATAAATTAAAAGGTGCCTTTTATTGAGGTAGTTATTGTTTAAAGGACAATTTATAGGCCAGAGAAAGCTTTGTTATCCCACATCACAGGCCCGGCCTCACATGGAAGTAGATGCAGCTCCAATGGATTTTTCATACCATATATTGCATATCCCATGTTGTACTGTGTTTTATGCCCAAAAGCTAGCTGAGGCACATGGCCACCCCAGAATGTTAGTATTATTATGCTCATTCTACAGGTGAAGTGACTGACTGACTTGCAGAAAAATAATGTGCCCATAGTTACTAAGCACTGACTCCTCTCCTGTGTGTAGGACACACAAGCCAGCATTACTGTTTTAGGAAAGAGGAAGCAGAAGCACAACTGCAGCCCAGTGTGGGGTGGGGTGGGGTGGGGTGGGGTGGGGTGAAGAGCATGTTGATGGGGATGGTAAGATCAGTGCCTCCGGAGCACCCTCAGGAAAGCGCCAGCGAAAGAGAAAACTGATGATTCTTATCAAGAACCATTTCCTTGCAGTGAGACTGGCACCAGAAGTGAATAAGGATCAGGCTGCCTGCCCCAGGGGCCTGCATTCCAAGCTCCTATACTGCTTTAAGGGAAACATCACCAGGTGCAGTAAGTATGCATGGGTGGAATCTGGAAAAACCAACTTGTCTGCTGAGAAAATGGTTGGACGGGTTATAAGAGGGTAGTGACAGGCCTATAACAGGAACCTGGGGGCCAGAACAAGGGAGAAGCAGTGCGATGCAATGGTGATGATCCAGACCTGCCTCGGCTCATGTCCCTGCTCCAACACCTACAGTTGCACCAACCCAGGCAAGATGCTTAATCTCCAAGTCTCAAATTCCTTACTTGCTAAATAGAATAAACATAATTATCTCTTAAGTTCATTGTAAAGTTTAAATGAGTATAAAGATTTATAACATTTAAACACCTGGCATATCCAAAAAGTTACATTAAGTTTTAGTTGTTATTAATATTCGTGTCATAAATAATAAATTATATAGTATAAAAGTTAAGGCAGATTTTGAAGCCTGAAAACATATATATTTTCTTGTTTTGATTTGTTTGTATAATTGATCAAGGAGAAAACAAAAAAGGATGTCTTTATTAGTTAAACCATATGAAATTGCTGATACTCAGCCTTTTAATTTTTCCCCTCTAAGTAATAGCAATTTCATGTGGTTTGAGCTGTTATTAAGGAGGGAATTAAAAGGTATGTGTTTGCCCATTGTTGAACTGCCAGGACCTGCCTTCAACCTAAGGCCAATAATAAAATGTGAATTTTTGACCTGGATCCATCCATTAAACAATATGTACCCTCATGTAATTCATACACAACCATCAGCAAACATAGGTGCAATTGGCCATGGGGGCAGTGGGAGAGACTTTCCTCTCCCCTGAGCTTGTAGGTGGGCAGCAGAGACAGAGAATGCCCAAAAGCATCAATGGTGTTACTCAAAATAATGGACGGGTTTTTTTCTTAAAGTGTTTAAGTATATACAGTCTTTACATTGAGAGTAACAAGAGATGGTCTCCTTCCAGCACAAATCCCAACCCATCTCTGAGATTGCCACTCCAGTGTTCATAAAAGGTAAATATCCAGCCTGTTTCAAAGTGCAGAGTTACTTTTTAAAATCCATCCACAAAGGTATAAAATAAATACTACGTCTTCCTCACTTACCCTCAATAACTGATCCTCTTCCCTAAAAGAAACACTCTTAGGTATTTCTTAGTACTTAACCAAAAAAAAATTATGTTTTTACCTGTATTTATGTTTATACTTTTAAAAGTTTACATAAATGAGATCTTGCCAAGCATGCTGCTCTTCTGCTTTTCTTTAAGATCAACTTTGAATCTTCCCACTGCGTACATACAGAGGACCATCTTACAGTGCATGAGGGGTGTCCCCGAGGATTTCAGGAAGACCGACTTTTCTGTTGGGGAAACAGTGGCTTGGTCATGCTATGAGAGTAGTGACAGTCCTCTCATTATGGTAGCTAGAAGCCTCAGAGGCTAAAAAAAAAATTTTTTTTTAAATTCCACTGCAGAAGTGTGCCCCTAATATTTTTAAACAGTCCCTTATTCATGACCTTTTATATTCCTCCCAGTTTTTTGCTACTAAAAATGGTGATATGGCATTATCTTTGGCTCAGGGATGACCTATTTTTTAGACAAACTGTTGCAATGTAGGATACTCCAGTTATTAGAAAATTTGTCCTTGAATTAATTTAATATCCAACACTTTTTGAATTTAAAGTATTGGCCATAATTTAAAATTTTTGAGACAAAGAAACATGTGGAATAATGTACTCTTGTGTTTATAAGACACAATAGCATAGAGTCAACAAAAGAAGGACCAAATCAAAATTGAATTTCTGATAAGTAATGATAAGTTTGTCCCATGTACTAACTGAGGCATAATTATACTTTAAAAATATTCATTGTTTATCTGAAATTCAAATTTAACTGGGGCCCGCTGTTTATCTGAGAACCCTATACCTGCATTTCTTCTTCTAGCTAAAAATGTCCAATTCCTAAGACTATTTCTCATGCTTTTATTCCCAGACCCAAACCATGACACAGAGCCCTAGGGAGGCCCAGAGCCGTTCCTTCCTGCCATTAATCCATTCAGCACTGTGTCAGCCATTTCCATCCATCTCATAAAGATTGTGCCCCAAACACAGACCTATGAGTAAAAGAGCACACATTTAGATCCTGCCATACCAGAGAGAGATTGGACAAATACCTCTAATGTCTATACAAAGTGTCATTAGAAAGCAGCTGAACCAGGAGTCCTGCTTTTCAATCTGGTTTCCTTGGGGCACTGTTCTCTCCAATACAAAAGGAAGCCATTAAACAAGAATTCTTCAGTTCAAATAATTTACATGCTCTAGTAGCAGAAGTACAATGCTACTTGCACTTCCTTTAAGGCAAACATTAGACTTTTATTAATCAATTCATACTTGAAATTTCTTTTATATATATATATATATTTTTTTTTAACTGTCAAATTGTTGGTTTATCTATGCAGTTTTCACAGTAGCCAAAGTAGGCAAGTTTCCATATAACAGTTCATATGGCTGCTCAATTAATTATTCATTACCTTGATCATATGAGCTGGCGCAAGGACTGGATCCATTTATTTTGACACTTTATAACTGCTAGTTTGGCTTGGCCACAATTGGGTTCAACTGCTAGCTAATGAGAGTAAACAAAAACAGTTCATAGCATGTAGATTTGGCTCCTATTTTAACCCATGAAAGGAAGTGATTAAGAGAAAAAAGGCTGGGGAGTGAAAGGGAGGGCAGAAATGATAAAGGAAAACGGGAAGAGATGGCTGAACTAGGCAGAGCAGGGGAGCGTGCTCCTGGTCCTCTCTCCCAAAAGGAGGTCATTTGTGTTAGGTGATCATTTTCTTAAACAGCCCTGACAAACAGAAGTACAGTGCACGTCTCATCCTACAAACTCCCTTTCCACTCAGCAATATCACCTGAAGAGTTTTTCACATGAGCACTTACAGATCCACTTACTGTTTTTACTACTACATAGAATGTCATTGTGAAAATACACCACAATTTACTCAGACCCCTATTAAGTTGTTTACCCTGACTTCTATGATAAATGATGCTGCAATAACTGTCCTTGTCTATTCTTTCTCAAATACAATCAGGAAGTTTTCTGAAAAGTGGAATTTTTAGGTTAAAGAAAATGCAGAACTTTAATTGAAACAGATATTCCAATTTGGGAAAGGTCTGAAGGGTAATAGTTTGTCTTCTGGGGAGAGGATTGGTGTGACAGCCAAAAGAGATTTTAGCCTTATCTGTAATGTTTTAATTATTTTTTAAACAAAGAGAATGAATTCAGTCATTAATTATATATTAAAACATATTTAAAAAGATTTTAGACACAGAATACACCAATGGCTTAAGTAATCTTGAGAATAAAAGAGATCCTATCAACCTGCCTATCCTATCGAGGCCCCTGTCTAGGAGTGAAAGTAGCTGTCCTAGTTAGAAGAGACCAAGCTTGCTAGATGCCCTCCCTGTACCACACACACTGTCTAAAAGATGCCCTTGAACAGCCAACTTGGCCTTTCCATTCAAATCTGGTACGAGCTGCACTAGATGGGGTTGGGGTTTCTGAGGAAGATGCCAATAAGCAGCTTTCCCTCTCAGGTTCTGAATAATCTAACTGTGGAATTAACACAGAGGCCAAGATATCTTCATCAAGCTGATTTCTGTAGGTTTGAGGATGCAGACACTACCCATGTGTAGGCAGCCCTACTAATATTAACCTTACAACGGGGCAGACTGACTCTTCAGCCATGGGATCAGGGGCCTGGAGCAGGCCTATCCCACATCCCCAGCCCTGTCAGTGAGGGTCTCAGCAGGATTCAGAGGGTTCACTCAAATTAGGATAATTCAAGAAGACTCCATCAAAAGTGTGGACAGGAAAAGTACCCTAAGGTGAAGACAGTACTATCTTAAATTGGTGTCCCGGGGAAAAGAATCTGAGAAAGAACATGCAGGAAGTGTGTTGAGACTCCTCAGATTCACACCTGCAGGAAAGTGAAAGGAGTAGAATTAGGCAAAGAAGGTGTTCAACTGCAAAGAGTTACAACAAAGGCTTCAGTTGATCCAAAGACTGGAAAGAACCTTCCCAGATATCCTGTTAATGCAAGTCAGTTGGGGTTTTGACCATTGAATGGGGGTTGCCCATAGGAAGTGGAGTGTGACCTATGGCTCTCTTTAGTGGAAGACAGTTGCTACGGAAGGCCTCAGCTGGAAGGCACAAGTCACCAGTTCACTAACATTCTCAGAAGGTGGGAGAACAATCTGTGTCCTAAAGGAGGGTCTGGGCAGTCCCCTACAGCTCTCACTGGGGTTCAGCCCCAGGCTGCTGAGATCCACTGTCTTCAATAGCAACAGAACCCCTGGGGAACAGCAGCAAGATCTGTGTTCCCGATAGGCAGCTCATTGCCAGCTATTCTTCCCAGATTACCCAATCAGTAAAGAACCTCCAGCTCCCAGAAGTTGCATGAGTAAAGAGGCAGACAAAGGTAAGAAAGAAGCACAGAGAAAATTTCTCTCAATAGAAAAGCAGTGGGACTAAGCATCTCTTCTCCAATAAGCAGGACAAGCTGGATTCCCCAGGCCCAGAAGGACTAAGTACAGCCTAGAAGAGGAGGCCCCACTAGCAACTACTGTTCCCTCTCCAGTGCTGTCCACCACAACTTTTTGTGAAGATGAAAATCTCCTAGAAGGCTGTGTTGTCTAGAAATATAGCCACTGGCCCCATGTGGTTACTGAGCAGTGATATGCTGCTAGTGTGACAGAGGAGCTGAGGTACTTATTTTAATAGCCACATGTGGCTAGTAGCTACTATATTGGACAGCACAGGGACTAGGGAATACATAGGTCTTGATTCTTAGAGATAAGGGCTTTTAGAGGCTCAGTCACACAAGTTCCCATGGGGCTAAGGAAGGCACTGGACACTTTCACTTCTCTTGAATTTGATGAAGCGATAGCGATGCTTATGGCCCGGAGTATGGAAAAGGTTTTGGAGTCATCAGGCCAGGGCCACTGCTAAGCAGCTGTATGAATTCAAGCAAGCTCTCAGACTCCATTTCCTCTCCTGTGAAATGGGAATGATACTTTATAGGGCTGATGTAGATGTGAAATGAGACAGCATCTGTAAGGTATCTGGTACCTTACATTAATAGATCTTCAGATTCCAGCCACCAGCCTCAACTCCCTTCAACTTCTACTTCTCTTTAGCCCCATTCTTTAATCTGAGCTTTCTATCTCACCATGGAAGAATGAAGTAAGCAGGCCTCATTTCACATTTTTTGACCTCAGAGAACTGGAGCATGGATTACTTAAGAATACAAAATGGGGGGCAATTTAGTTGCTTTTTTGGGAGGGAGAAGTGAAATTCATTCTGTTATCCCACAACCACGGCATTTCCTTCCACACCATCCCAATGACACTAACAACAAAATTCCGTGCTAAAAATCAGCAGCCTCACTTCACCAGTGGAAGTGAAATTCTCACCTATTTTCTCTGCTAGTCTTAGGAGTAAAAATCTAATATGAAAGGCTGAAATGCTCCAGGGCCCTCATCTAGAGATTACGTAATCCCCACAGGGCAAACAGCCAGAAACCAAATTTGGCAACTCCCATGGTTTGCTGGAGACTGACTTCACCTCTGTTTATTTGGCTGTTTGGCATGGTTGCTTTTCTTTTGGTTTAGGGATGTTGTGATGTTTTGAGCTGTGCAAGTATTCTCAGGTCTGCCTTTTTGCCTATTGTAGGGGAGAAGAGAGTTTCCTTTGTTTGTGGAGCTCAGAAATGACCTTGTTATTTCTGTGGCAGGAGGTATTATGGGGAAGTTCAGAGGTTGGATTTTTAATCTAGCTCCACTACAGGTCCTGCTGATGAATTTATGTTTTAATTTTTTTTTTTTATCGGTGTCTTGGCACTAGACATCATGTAAATAAATGAATATGTAAATGCAATTCATGAAGCTGGTCTAGGGATTTGAAGCTGAGAAGCCTTGCTGAGTTTCAGGGGCAAGATTTAACATCAGAGCTTCCTCATCTTATTATTACACATGCAAAACCCTGTAATGAAGGAACAAAGTAGGTCAGTCCCAGCTGTACCAAAACAGAATACAGTGAAGGAATTATCAAAGAAATTAAAAAGCCTGTCGTGGTCACTGAAAGAGCACACTTTGATAGTTTTTCTTTCAGTGATAATCCTGCCAACTCAAACTTATGCGAGTGGATTGCCTTTTGCACTCCTCTCAAAGCAGCAGTAATAAGACAACATTCCAAGCAAGGTTAGTGTGGAAAAGGGCCGTGAGTGTTCATGACAATTAAAAGCACTGGGAACCTAGAGAAACTTCCATCCCCAGTCCGTTATTCTTACATCATTCTCTCGTTTTTTTTTTTTTCCTTTGTAAAATAAAATAACTTCAGTTAGTTTCCTCTCAACCACTAAGAGTCACTTTGTATTCTTCTGAAAAAGAAATCTGTGTCTGAACACACCAACATTTCTTCAGGTTGCTGGCATGTAAGTAGCTCTACCAGTTTGTAAGCCTTCTTTGGAAAGATTTTTTTAAAAAGGTGTTGGCAATCTGCCATGTCAAAATGAGCTAAGGTCCAATCTCTGGAGATAAAAAAAAAGTGGGATTAATTGTACCCCTAATGTCTTAAAATATAAGTATAATGAATGAAGGCACAGACCAAGCGAAAAGAAAAGAAGAAATTATGTCCTAACTAGATTATGGGTTTTCCCTTTCAGCGGTTTTCCTCCAAGAGAAGTCCCCCATTAGAAAATATTTTTCTCACAGGAATAGTCTCAGCAGATCTATGCAGAGGGTCCAAATCAGTTCTTGGCAGAGAGGGAGCATGTATTCTCTAGCTCTGAGAAAACTGCAGGAAAAGTAGAGAGTGTTCTGTCTACCTTACTATACCTGATCAATAATTGTAAATTCCCTTCTTGCTTAGCTCCTTTCCATCCCCACTCAGAGGACTACTGGGGAAAAAACTGGCCTCTAAATATGCCCCGAAAAAAAGAATAAAAGTGCTTCCCCAAGAGCACCTTTTCTGCCAAGGGGCCCAGGAAATGAAGTTCTCTCGTTTGGTATTTACCCAGCAGGCAGGGCAATCTGAGAATTTCATCCCCCTAAAGAGAACAAGATGCCTGCTCTCACACTTTCCCTCACCCTCCCATCTCCACCCAGGTCCTCAGTAGCATCTATGCAATTAGATGGCATATAAGGAACCATAATACCACTGTCATTATTCTTAACACCTCTGCAAGTTCCTTTTCTCTCACAATGTCATGTCAAAGTGAACAAAAAAAAAATCCTCAAAGTAAAAAGAAGCTGGGCAGGTGATTTAGGAGCAGTGCCCTACTAAGCAGCAGAATACCCTATCACCTGCATTGCTGTCCTTCAGGACTTATACATACCAACACACAGCCCCTTCCCTTGCATCAAGTACAGAGGTGAGGTGCACATCCTCTGAGAGCACAGGCTGCCTCCTTCCAGGCCACCCCTCACTCCACAAGTGCTAAGCAGCTTGTTGTCTATGCTGCCAGGGTCATGCTCCACACAGGGCAGCTAGAGACAGGGTATTAGGGACAAACCTGGGCCAAGTCAGAGGTGTTCATGATCCTAGCTCTTCCCAGATGTGCAGTCTTAAATTACTGAATCTCTCTGAGCCTTCATTTCCCCCTGCAGTACATGTAGATAATAATGCCGAGGTAACAGAGCTGATATAATGCTGAAATAAAATAATATATAAAAATCTTCTAGTCGTTCTCTCTCTCTCTCTCTCTCTCTCTCTCTCACACACACACACACACACACACGCACGCACACACACACACACACACACACACACACATACTTAAGGCAACATCAAAAAGGACAGAGGATTCAGAAGAGGAACACAGGCAGTGGTGCATATATATCACACGAGCTTCCAGAGCCACAGGATTCTCATCTGTAAAATTAGGAGGTTGGGTTATATGATTTTGTTGATTCCACAAAAAGCTGAACTAATCTATGATTGAGGAAGAGAAAAGAAGTAAATGAACAAAGGAATGACAGACCTCAAAGCAGGATGGCAGGCAGGTAGGACCCTAGTCTACAAAATTCCTAGAAGACTGAGAAGTCTGCCATGGAGGCAATCACAAGGGTTCCTTCTGACTCCCTGAAAGACTGAAATCTCAGAGGATGCAGGAAGATATGGAATTCAACCAACGTAGACTCTACTCAACAGATGGTAGGTAGGTAAGAAGTTCAATAGCACACACTAAAAATGCTTCACTGAAGTTGGAACTGCTTCTTCCTCACTGGTTCCTGTTTTCCTTGCTACTGAGCCAAGAGGATGGGAGGTGGACAGACTGAAGATAAGCACAGAGGAGAGGTTAAAGCAGATCCCTATCACACAGATACCTTCCTCCAGGCTTGGTCCTGAGTCCAGATTCCTTAAAGAGGCCACAGTATCATGATTTTTGAAAACATATTAAAGTATATGAATGCCTCAGGCAGGGCACATTGATTTCAAAACATAGATTCTCAGGAGATGTTGAGCATATGGCGAGTGATACACAGACTCTAGCCTCCATCTCGGCAAGTGGTCATCTTATTCCCTTGCACCTTAGAAATTTACCCTTTTTTTGTACCTGGCACATGTGAAACCAGGGAACTGTTGGGTCAGACATTTCATTATGACATATGTAAAGTAGTGCAAAGAATACCAGGCATGGTTCAGTATGGGCAAATCCATCCCATTCTCATTGGGTTCCCAAGAGCTCAGTGTAGGAGAATGAAGACAAGTCTCCCTCCACTTCTGAAGTGTCTGTGGCCCAAGGTTTATGTCACTTTCTTCCTCAATGTATAATATAGGATGTGAGGACACTGAATATGTCTCTAGCTACCCTTACAACAGCTAACTCATCAGTGGTAAGTGGTGAATAAAGAATGGTCAAAGAAAGAAAATAAAAGAAGGGAACATGCAAGATGCCTTTTAGGACAGGTGTCTTTCCTTTATCTTGAGTTGGAGGCTGGAAGTACAGGGCGGGGGCGATAGAAACTGGGTGGTCCTGGAGAACCGCCATTGACTCACCCATTCAGTACCTAGCAGATATTCTAAGCAAGCAAAATGTTTTACATTTTTGAAAAGGGTGTTGTCTTTTGACTCAATATCAGTTTAGGTCAATAACATTCTTTCCCTGTCTTGTGTTGTCCTTGGGAGAGCTGAAAGTTATCTGTCCTCAAGCAAGTCGAGGGTTGCCCTGGGCACCTTTCATTGGAGATTAGCAAAAGTGAGGGGTTTTGATTCCCTAACTCCAGGTATTATAGGTGTTTGTGCTTGGGCATGGCAGAGCCACAGCATCTGTGCTGTACTCATTTAACCTTAAGACAGGCAGTTCTGAGCATTCCCTGATGAACACTTGACTCTATCCAGCCAGAATCACATAAAATAAAGCCAAATACTTTTTGCTAGCAAGTTTAAAAAAAAAAAAAAAAGGAGCAGGATTAGTCTTAAAATGTGTTTCCTTCACTATTAGAGTCCTTTCTTTTATTTTCATCTCAGGTGAAATGGCTGTGCTCTCATTATAAAACTGTAAGAGAGTGGAAAACACAAAGAAACGATGTCTGGCGAAATGAGTAAAAAGGAGGCTTTTCCCCACCCTGTAGCTGTAAGAAACAAAATTCTTTAGAATTTCCTCCAATTCTAACCCTGAGGAGGTTCATTTGACCCAATGGAAACTGGGCCCACTCTGCACACTGCACATTCCATCTCTCTACCAGATCGTATCAGCTGACAGTGTTCCTGTTCATCACACTCCAATGTTGTGACTTTGTGGAAAGCCCAGTGACATGCTTCTGCTATGCACTGTCCTGCCTTTCTTTAATGTGTATTGAATAAAAGAATAGTTGAGAGAAGAGTGTTCTCCTCCTTTGCTTCACCCCAGATGTCCTCTTTACTTCCCAGTGAGGCTTTCAGAGAGCCTGCATCATAAGATTGAAGAAACCGAGTCGGGTACCACTGTAGTCACTGGCAATTTTCCCATCTGGAGTTGTAGGAGGAATATATATCTTCACTGTTCTGTATTTTTGCCAATGAGTTCTCTGCACCCCCCGCCCCCAAACAGATCAGGCCATTGTTAGAGGGAACACTGATTAGAATACAAAAGTCCAGAGCTAAGAAGCCAACTTGCAGACTTTACAGGGTCAGTAGGCCCATGTCTCAGGAGCCAGATGAGCTTGTTTGATTTAGTGGCAGCAGCAATCTGATCCTGTAAATTGTTTCATAGCAGAATGTAACCAGCTCTTTTGAAAGCCAGTCTGACTGTAATTTGCTACTAATTGTAGTTTCAAATGAGCTACTCTGAGCCCAGCTGATAGCAGAGCATAAATTCAAGTGGCTGCTCTTAGGATGTCCTTGGATTAAGGTGAGTTGTAGTATTCTCACTACAGGGGCTTCTGGAAAGTGGATCATTTCCATCCTTATTGTACATATCACCCTACACATCAAATTAAGGTAAGCTCCCAAGTGATAGGAAAGATAAGAGCTTCCTGGACAGTGTTTAAATTTCATCAAAGAATGGTGTCATAGTGGCTATTATAGTTTGCTTCTATAACGAATGCCTTTCTCTGGCTGCCCCTCTTCTGAGTTTCTACTGCTCCTCAGACTACTTATTCCTTAGGGCCATATTCGCAAATCATGGTCCAGGGAGCATGCTGGATCCTTGAAAAAATGCAGATCTCTAGGTCCCAGTCCAATTCTACTGAATTAGAATTTAGATGAGGGGTGGGAAACAGGTCCCAGAAATCAACATTTAAAATAGGATCCATGAAGGATTCTGATGCACAACCAAGTTTGTGAACCATTGCCTTATACAGAGGTTAGTCTGGGTCAACAGATTTTTTAAGTTAAAAAATTAAGTGCTGATTGTAATGAAATCAAAAACAAGTGGACAGTATAGAGCAGAGGTGGTAGGATGAGCAACTGTACCTCCCTCCAACCTCCACCACCGCTCAAATTATTGTCTATGCCACCCTGGATGCAGAAGTCCTGACAAGGCTGGACTTTGAATCAAGATCACAAACCACATATCAGGTTTTCCATCCTTTGGCCTTGATCTCCTCTCTCTCGAGCACACTCAACTCCGGCCAGGTTGATGGCCTATCTTCTCACATGACCATACTCGTGCCAGTCTCCATGTCATTGTTCATGCTATCTCCCCCATCCCATGTAGAAAGTCTTGCCACCACCTTAATACATCCCAATTCTACACAACTTTCGTGCTTAAGCTCCAACTCCCTATGTCCACTTCAGAACTTCACCTTTCCATTCTCTGAAACTCTACTGCTCTTAGAATTAACCTCAGGTTTGTTTGTTTGTTGTTTTGACTAGCATTTAATTATGAAATTTGTATAAGACCCATGTTACCAGCTAGATTTTGAAGTTCTACAGGCAAATTTCTCTCAATTTCTAACACTGAGTGTCTAGTAAGTACACAGTGAGAATCTAGTAAGTTCCTGTTAAGGTGTTGATTGATGGAACACTTCCCTGCCTGCCCAGAAGATTATGTGGTAATCTCTGCTATTCTTATCATGTGGGGCCCTAGTCAGCACCGAGTCAGTGGTATTACGGAGGACACTGAGATATGGCACAAGAAACACGCATGCACAAAGAACAGGGCACTCAACCAATCATTATATATTAAGCACCAACTGTATGTCAGGCACTGGTTAGGTCCTGAGAATACAGTGATTTGTAAAACATTCTCCTTATAGGGTCCCTCCCCTTCTGTTGGAGACAACCATTCGGGAGGTCATATAAGTCCATATATAAGATAACAACATGATCCACATTAGAAAGCAATAATATGTGTGGGCTCAGAAAGCAAGAGGCATGAGGGCCATGTGGGCTCAGAAAGCAAGAGGCATGAGGGCCTGACCTTCGCTGTGAGGTCAGAAGGAAGGAAACGCCGCTAGAAACAGAACTCTAAGCCTCTAGGTTAAGACTATGCAAACCTCTCCTGCACATTCGCCTCACTTGGAATAGAGCTTAAATTCAAGTCATACGACCTTCCCTTTGGTGTCTCCCAAGCTGCTTCAAGTCCCTGTGGCTGAACTGTGACTGCTGGGTGATGTCTGTTTTATCCTAAAGTTGGCCAGATCGCTGACATTCTCCTTGGACTTTCTGGCAATAAAATGGGTATGATCACAGAGCATACTGCTAAATGCACACTCTGAAGATTAAGAAATGATTATAATGCACTTGAACTCCTAGAAAGAGAAAACAATCATGGCCTCAAACCAGCAGAGAGTTAGCCTCAAATTTCTTCCCTAACCAACCGCAGAAAAAAATGTGAATGAGGGACACTTTGTGTGGGTGTGTGTGTGTGTACATGTGTGTGTCTGTACGTGTAATAAATAAAACTCAGTTGCACAGTTCAGCTGCTCTCTTGTGACTTTCTGTGGATTGCAACAAAGGGACTTTTAGGGGGTTCCAAAAGAATCCTCTTGGGGAAATTTGGCTGCCTATCAAATGACAGAGGGTATTGTTTATCCCTGAATAGCTTTGTCAGCAATAAGCAAATCTAACAACAAGATAGTTACCCTGAAAATTTAGTGTGTAGAAAAAGCAATAACATATGGAGACAGAAATGTGTTTTTGTTATTTTCCTTTTCTGTAGAGCTTGCATAATGTGTGCTACATGTACCTCTTGAGAGTGTGTGGGAAGGCAGTGAAGGTAGGGAAGAGGCTGGACAGCCACTATATGTAGCCGCATTCAGTCAGGTGGGTTGTATTATGCAAACTCACAGGTTGAAGACATTTCTCTTCGACCTTTAAAATATGAGATTCAAAATAGCGTTATTATAAGACACAGAAGATTTAAATAGATAAAATATCTGACTGTATTTAACAAAAACAAAAAACTTTGACTAAATCTAGGAACATCTTTGTATTAAATCTGATCTGCTTCTAATAGCCACTTTATAATTAATCAAAGCATAAAAGAAAAAGATACCTGTTTTAAAAAATATATGCTTTCATGGTCCTTCCTTCGAGTATTCAAATATCACACATTTAGAAGACAACATAATAAGAAAAAATATATGCTTACATTTTGCTTTCTATGTGTCAAGAATCCTTCTAAAAAATCTTTGGGTTTCTTAACTCATTTACTACTCATAACAACCCAGTGAGAAAGGTATGAGCTTTTACTTCCAATCACAGATAAGAAAACTGAGACTGAGGCACAGAGATGTTAAGTAGCTTGCCCCACTAGGTCACAGAACTGACTAGCGGTAAAGGGGCGATTTGAATATGGGCATGTGAATTCCAGAGTCCACATTCTTGCCCTCTCTCCCATATCCTCTTCCTAAGGCTTAGAAAGAGAGATGGCTGGTAGTAATTATAATTGTCTTGGAGTAGGTTGGAAAAATATAGTGTTTCCTTAGGCTTTCCAAAGGCTAATTTTTTAAACTCTTGTTTAGCTAGATGGTTAATGATGAGGTAGACACAAGTTAACTCAGAGCAAACTAAATGTCATAAATAAATCACAAACAGCTAATTTATCCAACCTAAATCAGAATTTGCAAAGAAAGCAAGAGGGATAAAATGTTTTAAAAAACTATCTTCGGAGAAAAAAAAAACCAGTAAGTTAAAATTGACTCCCTGAGGTAAAAAGACTCCACTCTTCTCAATTTACCCAAGTGCTTGGAGGTGACTTAAAATTCCCAGCCTATGCTCAGATCTGAGTTTAAAAGTGCTTCTTTTAGTAGCTCTTGCAAGATAAATTATGACTTCAAAGCAGAAACGTCTCCATTCACAAAATGGGTCACTGACAAGAGCTCTAGGGTGCAAAGAAATTGTAACAAGCAAAGAAATATGGCAACAAGAAAAATGAATTTTTACCCTAGGTTCTGCTTCCTCTTATCTCTTTCACACTGTATTATAGCGAGCCTCATTCTCCCTCTCATCACAGTGGGAGGAACATAAGAAAGGGAGCAGACTCAATTATATCCCATGGGTCTGGTCCACACAGAATGATGCCAGGAAAAGAAGATGCATCATTTACTTCGAAGGCCTGTGAAGCTTTTGCACTGAGCTGCTAGGCTGAGGCCCTGTGCTGCTGGTTGACCGAGACTTGAGGATCAAGCTTGGGGCTGGTGGTCTGCACCCACTGAGACATGGAAATGCCCTACAGAGGCTTCCTGTGAAGTCCCTCAAAAACAAGACATTTCAGGTCACCTGAGGATCGCCTGGGCTGCAGCTACTTCATACTGTATAACACCGTCCATCTCTGCATCAAGGTGGGGTTTCTGTCTAAATAGAGGGCAGAAATGACCAATACTGACATTTTTAAATTGCATATAGAAAAGTGGCTTTGGAAACGCCAGTGTTTACAGGGTCAGGATGAAGCTGTTTTAGGAAGCATGAAAACCTTCTGTGCTCCTAGAGGTAGGAACCTGGAACACTTGGTGTAGGTAATAGCACAGAGCAGCAATTAGAACACCCAAGAAGGCAATGCATGCATGTGAAGGGAGGGGGCCTATGTTAGGACATATGTGGAGATAGCATTAAAGCAGCCCATAAGCCAGGTGGTGATGAAACTTGGAGCCAAAGTCAACTTGGCAGGACTAGGTGATACCATTACTCCACAGGCTCAGCTTTGCTTAACTGTGGAGCAGTCCTTAGCAAAAGCAGGCTCAGAACCTCCAGCCTGTCATCAGTGGAATTAGTGGAAGGGGCCTTGCCCTGCCTGGATCTCTGGGCCTGCCTCAGTGCCCAGCCTGACACTGCAGTTCTTTCCAAGGATGAGCACATAGCTGGGACTCGGACCAGTTAGCTGAGTTCCTGATGCCTTATCTGGGTCTTACCATCTTCCTCCTCCGCCCTCCCAGGAACATGAACTCTCTCCTACCCTTGAAGAAAAAAAACTTGTTGAAACAGAGCTCTGTGACATGACTTTTTGGTTCAGAGAAAATTTGAGACTGTTCCCAAGAAACTGTGTCTTACCTAGTGTCACTCAATAAAAATGATAACCAACTCTAGGCCAGGTTTTGTTCAAACACTTTGGTTAATCCTCACATCTAACCTGAGAGGGAGGTATTTTTGTCCCCATTTTGTAGATGAGAAAACTAGGCACAAAGGGGTCATGACTTGCCCAGGTCCTCCACTAAGAAGTGGAAAAGCCAGGGATCAACTCTTGACAGATTGCTCTTAAGTGGAACATTACATTCTTATAAAACATTCTGGATATATTCCCTTACCTTTTAGTGCTTCCCCTTGCTTCTCTCCAGCAGAGGTTATGGACAGCCTCTACAAGGGTATCACTGGATGAGGCAGTGAAAAGAAAATGTGATCTGACCTATGAGTTCATACTGCAAGGCTATTGGTGCAATGAGAAAACCTCCTTTCATAAAAGGGAGGGAACTGTTTCGTACTATTATTTAAAATCTCTCTCCTTGCTATCCTACCTCTCACTACTTTAGTGGTAAAATAAAAATAAAATAAAATAAATAAAAATAACAAGACAAAATTAGCACTTTGACTCTTCCTGCTGTCTTGACTCAGCCAGGAAAACACTGAAAACAAACCCAGCTCCCCAAGAATAGAACATTGACAAGAAGGGATGGAAGGAGTTAGTTGGGAGCCCGGTGGAGGGAAAACTGGTTGCATCAAGAGAAATTAGAAATAAAAACAAAAGTGAGTTCTTTTATTACTATTAATATATATGTAGTATCAAGCTATGGACGGAGGAAAATGTGTGGAAAAATAAATAAGAAAAGCAAAGAAAGGGGGAAATTTTTGCAGCCATGTCAATCTCTAGCAAACAGACACTCAACTGGTATTTGGAACTGACAATCTGGTCTTGACTGTGCTAACTGGCTATGTGATGCTGGCTAAGATACTGCCCATTTCTGACCCACAGTTCCAGGTTTTGGTCCAGCCACAATCTAAACAAACACAACGAATCAATTAATCAGTCCACTGGCACTGGCCTATCATGAATTGTTCTTACATTCTTATGCCCATAACATACAAAGCAAAGGGAAAGGAAGTAAACAGTCACACTCAATCACCTGCTTCTTGTACAAAGATTGTTTCATTACAATATCCTAAGGGAATATAATTTAAAAGTCATCTTTACTATTCACGTACATGTATACACACACACACACACACACACACACACACACACACACACACACACATATTTTCCCTGTCATCTAAAAAAACTTTACTGATATTCAAAAAAATAAAATAGTAGGTGATATACCATGAATTTAACACTGTGTTGCTTTCATTCCACCATCATTAACTGTAGTCAGGAAGGATACACAGAGAGCTAAGAATGGGGGCTTGTAGAAAATAACCCATATTTTACTTCCAGGAAAAGCACAGATCATTTCCTGCTGAAAAAACAAGTACTCAGAGACTTATCTTACCATTTTATCCCTTTCTAGGAGTTAGTAAATAATGTAGGCACAATTATCAAATTTGAGGATATGTTTTCAGAATACATTCTCCCTTAGCTAATGAGACTATCACCTGCATTTTTAAATGTTAAATACACATTAGTGTAAAAGAGATAAGAATAACTGTGGCATCTTTTATCAAAATTAAGCCTTCTAGAGTTACTGGGAACTCTGAAAATTCTCTGAACCTTCGGTGATTAATTTTTGATGGAAGCGGAACACTTGAAAATGGTGGATAACGTGTGAAGAAAAGAGATGTAGAGAATGGGTCCACCTTTGCCACCCTCACCTACAAGATGCTAAGTGGAGAAACCAAAGAGTCACTTATAACATTTGCACTGGCATGATCTTTATTTAATGCACTCAGCTATTTAATTAGCATGCTAATATAAATCTTCTAAAAACTGTGTGCAAAGTCAACAGGGGGTCTGAGTCTGATGTTATTTTTCCCACAGCTGAATAAATAATTTCTACCATACTACCACACTCATACACTCATCCTCATTAGTATGTATGAAAGGAGTGGAATAAGCATTGGGAGATTTATACTGTACCATATACAACTTAATTAATAAGAAAGGGGGCCATTTCTAGAGGAGGACGTAAATGTTCGAAAGTTCCTACACACTTCTGTTTAATAATATAAATCCATCATAAGGAAGAGATTATAAAAGTGCCCTCCTCATTTTCTCTACCCATTTAACTATTAACTAAAGTTTTCAGTAACTTACAGATGTTATGGCGCCATGATCTGTAGGTAGAGTCTGCAATTTCATTATAACCTTTATGTCCCTACCCCACACCCAGCTGAGTCATTCAGTAAATATTAAATGAGTGTTAACTCTGGCCCTGCACTGGGCTAGGTACACAGGACACAAAGGTGAACAGAGTTGTTTTCAAGTAACTTTCAGTTAAGTAGAGAAGATAAGGAAAAAAGAAATGTGACTGCAGAGAAGGAACTTCTAAAGGGAGAGGTATGTATAAATTGCTAAAAGAGCCTCAGGCAATGGTGATGGGGAGAACAGAACTAGACAGAAGGCAGTGAAGAAGGTTTCACAAAGGAGCTGAGGTCTGAATAAAGATTTGAAGGACAACTGCTCATCTCCCTGATACTCTAGAGCCATGAAGGCAAGATTAAATCTTGTCCATCAGCGTATCCCCAGCATCTAGCACAGAGTATATGCTCAATAAAATCATCTGCATGAGTTAACTAAGTTTGACAGGCATAGAAGGATGTGACAGCATTTCAGAAGAGGTTCATGGTATATTCCACGGTCTTGGTATATTCCAAGAATCACAAATAACTTGTTACAATAGAGGATGTAGTTTGAGCAAGGAGTTAGTGAAAGGTGGAGCTGGAAAGGATTATAAAAGTCCTGGTTTATAAAACCAGGTAAAATAAATGTTCTTCTTCCAAGAAGTTTTATCTCTCTAAAACCTAGAAGCACATCAGAGTACATGCCAACCACATACATACATAAAGCACATTACTGGCACCTTCAGAATCACCCTGTTTTGTTTCTTGACTTGTTTACATGAAAAAATAAAACAGAGCTCATTTTTCTGTATGGTGTAAGACAGTGGTTCAGTTTCATTCTTTTGTGTGTGACTGTCCTTCCCCCTTTGTACATTCCTGGCTCCCCTACTATAAATTAATTGACGACATATCGTGGGTTTATTTTTGTACTCTCTAATCTGTTCCATTGATCTATGTGTCTTTTTATGCCAAGAAAGAAGAGATGTATGTTTTCTGTAACTTCCAAAAAAGAATCATTCTTGTTCTTTTCTGAGAGCTCCTGGAAATGACCATCTCTCCCATGCTCTCCAAGGGTACACATGAAATGCAGCATACTGATTACCACCACAAGGTAAGAGCAGCCTTAGTGTGAACCTGCCATTGTGGTGGGCAGAGAGGAGAAATGGAAAGAAACCTTGATGACACTGCTGGGCTACTGAATTAAAGTAATCCGTAGGTCTGTCCTCCTTGTAGACTGCCAGAGATATAGACTAATACATACGTTTTTAATGTTTAAGTCAGTTTTTGTTGGGTTTTTGGTTCTTTACATCTGACAGACTTTAAATGGATAATACAGTTACAAGTTGATTGGAAATCCAGTTGCCTAAGACCTGGAAGGAACACAAAAATCAGAATGCAGTTGCCTATTTCAGAGCAATGGCTTTAAATAGACCATGATTCTAAGCTTCCTAAAATGACAGATCCTAGGAAGTCACTCTTACAGTCCCAATTATGTTGAACAGAATGGTAAACTGGACAGAATTTTAGACAGTGTGTAGAGCATAAAGGATTGAGGACTTTTTGGACTTTACAAAATGGATAGCATGGGATCTATGGCGGTAATGTCAACTGGCACATAACAGGAATGCCCTTAGGGTGTGACCAGACAGCCCCAAACCACAGAAACATCAGCCACAAGAAGCCTCAGACTGCAGGAGCTGATAAGCGTTAAGGTTCCCACCTTGTAAGGACCATATATACAAGCTGATCACCTCAGACAGATGGTGCTCAAACCTGACCCGAGAGCATCACAGGTGGCTGAACTGAGAGCCAAAGACTCTCACCTCCTGTCGGTCATAGCTGCTGACTTGGGACCAATGTGAGACTATCCGTGCCACCAGTCAGCAGAGCTCGCTCTGGAGACACTGACCTTCATGCCTTCGCTCTGTTGCATAAGGCTGTACTTCCCCTCTGTGTGTGTTGCGTATTAACCTGCCTGGGTACCTGGCTGGCTTTTCTGAGAAGGTTCTGCTCAATAAACCTGGCACTGTGGAAAGACACAAACGTGTCCAATGGTGTTACTTCGGTAGCTGTTTTCCCTGCTTGCAACAGATAGGTCATTTTTAGTGGTTTTCTGTGTGGGGTAAAGAGGTATGATCGTGAAGGGAATGGCAGAAAAAGAGAACACAGATGTGATGATAATAATAATAGTGAACACTGTATTGTATGTATAGGTGCCTGGCAGTACTGTGGGTAGTGGACATGTGAACTCATTTACTCCTCATAACAGTCTACAACAATATTACACTTATTCCCACTGTTTGAGAGAAGAAACTGGAGGCACCAGAGTTAAGCGTGGTGGCCCCACCCCCAGTCCCACAGCTAGTAAGAGCTATAACTCAAGCAGAGGGTCTGGTTCCAGTGCTAGTGCTAGCACCTCCTGCTGTTTTTGCCTTTTTGGTCCTTAATTTAAGGCTGATGTAGAAATATCCCGCTATTGATACTAGGCAATCCTTGCTTGTAGTTTCCTTTGAGACCCAGCAGACACCTAGGATTCATCTAGTTGAAGCAAGGTGTTCAGACTGGGATGTACCTGGCAGAGTCTAAGTGGACAGTGTTTGCAAATGACTCACACCAAGGACCTAGGCAAACAGAGGGAGTTCTTCCGCCAGTTACCTGCACAGACCTCACTGCCACCTACTTACCTGCTGATGTCATTGAGAACTAATTTCTTCCCTGTAAACAGATTTTGCCTTTCTTCCTCAAGCCTCTCCACAGACAAGGGTGTTGTATGAGCATGAAGAAGCACAAAATGTAGCCGAGGATACCTTTTTGCTTAAGCTGTGACAATATTCGTTAAAGTTAATCCAGCTGTAAAACTAAACATTTATAATAAAACAAAGGATGCATTTTAAAACTTCTGATACTAGAAATGGACACTGCAAATGTTTTCCCTATACATGTAAATAAGGAGCTCTGTGAATTAAACGAGTCTTAAACTCCTGCCTTATCACCAGTGTTGTATAAGGCTCTATAGGAAACAGCCAGAAATATCTATAGATGGTTACTTTTTTAAAATATTCACTTACTCTTCTTCTATTCTTCATTTTTCCTCATTTTCCCAAAAAACCTCTTGCATCCACCCCATTCCACCACAAAATCAGATCTCTACTCATTCAGGAAAAGCACACAATAGAGTGGAAACCAGGGCAAACCATGAGCTTTTGTCTTTGTTTTGCAAAAGCCTAAACCCCCTGGGGAAAGAAAGTCTCTGTTCACAGTCTGAAGCCACAGGAATGAAGAAGTTCCTCTGAACACTCTGGTTTGGGGGGACGTGTGAAAGAGGCAGAGGTTGGGGACCTTCCCAAGAGCACGGAGTGGGGGGAGTGGGGCCCTGCATTAACAAGCCCACCAGGAAGGCTGCCAACCCTGAGAGGAATGGCTACATTGTGCAGACTGACAGAAATATAAGCAGCCTTCACTAAGATCCCCAGGCTCCCAGCATGACATGGGAACAGCAGAAGACAATTAAACCTGAGGATAGGGAGGACAAGCTCTCAGGCCTGCCCTGTGTGGGGCACTAACAGAGGACACAGTGTCTCCCCAGCACTTGGTTCTGTGGAAGATCCCAGAACTGAGACCAGGCTCCAGAGAAACTAACATTTACCTGTATTTTGCTTGTTGGCTTGCTTTTCCACAAGCCCAACAGAATGGGCAAACCATAGTCAGATCTCAAGTTGAGCTACAGAAGGTGTAAAGATGAAGCATCGTTCATATACGCACTTGGAGTGTGGATCCTAGCTGTGAAAGAAGACATGAATCCTGCCGTAAGAGTTTACAAGTCTAGTATGTAAATTAGAGAGACTGAATCTAAGAACAACAGACAGTAGCCAAATAACAGAATGTGTAGTAGAGGATATAAGATTGTGAGCTGGGGACCCAAATGAAGCTCTCTGGAGATGGTGGGATCTGACATCGTATTGATGCAAGACAAAGTGAATCCCTCCCAGGTGGGGACTCAAGTCCTACACGGAGAGAGAGGGTCCCTGACAGCACGCAGGAAGGAATTCAAATGCATGCCAGGGTTAGAGACAAAAGGAAAGTTTATTAGAGAAGGAATAACACCCCATAGACGGTGTGGTCTCCTCTCAGACAGAGACCCCTGAGTATTGGAGAAATTCAGTTTACAAGTGATTCCCAGTTTCTATGAATTACAGTTTAAACACTTTGTTTCCCTATTTTCTTCTGATGGTATGGGTATGCAGTGTGAAAGATACAAATATGCAGAGTGCAAGATTTGCTGGTAATCTCAGCCTTTGTTCTGTAGGTTCCCTGTGGTCTGGAAGCCATAGGGGATGAACGGTTGGGTTTATTTTGTGTAGGGTACAACTTAAAGATTTGTTTTCTTGTTTTCTTTTCATGATATGAGTAAATAGTTTGTTAGTAATCCCAGCAGGAAACTTCCCTTTTATTTCTGTAGGTTTCCCAAGGTCTGGAGGCACATTGTAGGCTCTGAATACAGCTTGGTTTAATATTGAGTTCTCATGCCTCTTCCTTGTATCAGCATCTCAGCAGAGTATGTGAAGGTGGAATGTACAGGAGAGGAGGCTGGGGCCTTCCAAGACACACAACAGCATGAGCAAAAACTCAGAGTCGAGGGTGAGCATATTTATTCAAGGGTGACAGGAAGGAGACACATTTGACAGACTGAACTGAGGAAACAATAGATGACTAGAAAAAATAAATGTGTGGCACCCTGGGTGCTTGATTCACAAGTTTGTATCGGATGCCATAAGCAACATGACATCAACGGAGAGTCTCAAACTGGACGATGAAATGGTTTTTAAAAATTATATTCTAAGATTAACATGAAGTCGGCATGGTAGATTATTAATAGCCAGTGATACTGGAAGAAGGCAGAGTGTATGGGACATTTCATTAACCTAGGAAAACAGAGTTAAAGGCCTGCATTAGGAGTGGAGGGAGAAAGAAATGAGTGCATGAAATAGAAGAAGAAATTTTGAAGAGGGGAATTCCTTCTGGCAAGTTTGAATTATGACTTTAGTGTTCTTTTTAACTGAGCTCACAATCAATTGATCACTTTGAGCATAAGATAGTTCATTCCATCTAAGTAATGTTATGTGCAAAACTCATGTAATGTATTTTAGTTTGCTACTGTAAGCTGTTCACCTCATTCCCCTTGGAAACGTGGTGCTTGGTTTGGGCTGGGAAAGAATTATAGAAGGGAAGAGAAAACAAGTGTTTCCATCCTCAGAATGTTTTCATTCTTGTAATGCTTTGTGCTACCGCTGTTTAATGTCTCCTGACACTCTGACACACTGCTGCACCAGCCAACTATGGAGATAAACACATCTGATTGCAGGAACAAAACCACCTTAGTCACTTTAATCTGTTTGTCCTAGGGAAGTAAGAGAGAATTTAAAGAAACAAATAAGATTTGTGCAAAAAACACCCTTGCCATATAAGGCTGCAAGAAATAGCTTCAACGGTGTAAGAGAGGTTTTAGGGGGAGAGTCCTGGGTTTAAATCCAGATCCTGCCATTTGAAGACCATGTAGCCTTGAACAACTTACTTAAAACATTAGCCCTATGACTTGTACAAACTTGAAAGGTACCACTCTGGGCAGATGAAATCTCAAGGAGGCTGGAGGCCCCATTTTTGACCCCACTCACCCCTGTGACTGAGTACCACATGCAGTTAGCAATCCATACAACTATACACAGTGGCTCTATTATTGCAAATCTCTGCGTTTTCATTTCCTCTTTGTTTATTGAAGGAAATGAGAGTATCTACCTCATGGGGCTGTTTTGAGGATTAAATTGCTATAGAACACAAAGTGTTTTGCATAGCGCTTGGCATGTTTTAAACTTGCTGCAAATGTTTACTATTATTATAGCATTTTTATTCATCTAAATCTCTCACATTTTAGGGCACAGGTTAGCAAACTGTGGTCCACAGGCCACATCCAGCCCACCACCTGCCTTTCTTCAACCTGAGAGGTAAGAAATGCTTTTATATTTCAAAATGGCTGGGAAATTTTTTTAAATGTACATTTTCTGAAGCATGACAATGTAAATTTTATTGTCCCTAAGTAAAGTTTTATTGAAACACAGCTACTCTCAGTCATTTATCTGTGGCTGCTTCATGGCACAGTGGTGGAGTTGAGAAGTAGCATCAGAGATGGTATGGCCCATGAAGACCTGAATATTTTCTGTCTGGCCCTTTGCAGAAAGGGTTTGCCCATCCTATTTTAAGGTGTTTTCTCATCAGCTCCAGGATGTGCTCTTCAATCTTTCCCAGGGACTGGAATTAAATCAAAATGATTTTTGAAATTCTTGAGCACCAGTGAACATCAAGCTGTTGAAAGAGAGGCATTCTTGTTCTTTCCAAGTATTTTGCGTATCTTTCAAAACACTGTCACTTCTTTTCATGGGTGATGACAATATGCTTAACATTAATTCTCCTTCTAATATACAGAGATTGTGGCAGCACAGTGCTGTGTCAGAGCCAGAGCAAACACATGCCTATGGAGGCTGCCCTAAGTGTTACTACAAGTTAAACAGGTTCAAGTTGGAAACATTTTATATGGACAGATGCCAAGCAATCTTTGGCTGTCACATGATATCAACATATATACAAGCAAAGCAAAAAATTCAGTCTATCATTGAGATGTTTTGCCTATTTGATGCCAAAAATCCAGATATTTGAAAACAGCTGGATAATTGATTATATTTTTCACTTTTCATCTGGATTTGGCAGTCAGCCTATTTCAGCTAATGAGAAAAGTCAAATATTAGCTGTATTCTACATACTAACATGGGAGAAAAAAACACTTTCTCCCCAGCTTTTCCAAGACAAGCTTCCTGATTCTTCTTCCTTTCTAGCACATGCACTGTTTTCTTCTATTCTGCCTCCCGGCCATTTCTCATCTCCTTTTTTTATCTTATTTTTGCCTTGACTATTCTCTCTCGTACATTCTATATTGTAAACCTTTTAAACAGTGTCCTCTTCTTTCCAATTCCTTTTGTTCTAAGAAGAAAAATGATTAGCTTCATAATAATTGAGATTCTCAATTAAAACCCAATATTCAAGCCTCTGATGGTATAAATGGCTTCCCAATTGCCAGGAGGCTGCTAACCACACAACTGACCAGACCGAGTCCATAGCAAATTCAAGGGAAAGGTCACAGTGATGGCTTTTGACTTACCTATTCATACGTTTTTTATTACTTTCAATTGATTTTTAACAATCTGTTCAATGTTATAAGTGTATGTAAAACCCTTATGATATAATACAGACTTCTCTGGGCCACTCATTTATAATTATGGCAATTACACCCTTTCCTTGACTTCAGCTATTTTGAGAGGTATGGTTATGGTCTACACTGGTCCACAGTCTTCTTCTGCAATAACATGGACCTTGCCAAGACAAACTCAATCCTCCCTCCCTGCTCCCCTAAATTCTTGATTGATGCTCTGCCTTTATGAAGTCTTGCTGTGAATAAAGCATTTAATCCATGACGCCCCTGTCAGGATGTCTTTTGCACATTCCCAGTGAAGGCTTTTTCTTCTCCAAACAACACTGCAGGGTTAGCTGTAGACCCATATCATATAAATGGGGATAGCAGCTGCAAAACTGTGAATGTTATTGTCTTTGGTCCTAAGCTGCTAATGTCATATTTTAAAAGAAAGAGCTTCAAAAAAAAAAAAACAAGAGTAAATATCTTGATCTTAAAATAATCATTGCATGATTCCTGGAGGGACTGACCTACGTTATATTCATATAAACACTTGGTTTCTTTTTTACTTAAAGACCATCACAAAAAAATACTTTTTTTCTGGAATTCCTTATAAATAAAGAGGAAAAATTATGTTTCTAATACTAGATTGGTCAGCCTAATTTTAAAACCAGCTGAGATCACAGAATTATTAAAAATGAAACTCCTAAAAGAAAGTAGTGACGATGAAATCTCAACCAATATGCTTCTGTGACAGGAAAATCATGTGAGACCAATTTGACTTGCAGGTAAAATTACATTACAAAGTAAATCATGACAAAAATATTTCTGTACAGCTAAACTGTCTTAATATCTGGAGAGATAAATGAGAATGACAGTGATTTTTAAGTTAATTAAGAATAATCCCTTATACCAAACTATTTTATGGAATATACACTTTCTCAGGTCTCTGTCCAAAATCTTATATTCCCAACTGTTAGACATCATTTTGTCCATTACCTATGTCAGAAAAAAAATAAATAAATAAAAGAGCCAAGATCATCTCACCTCTTCTGAGGTATCTATTAAGAAGGCATCCCTTTAAACTCTCCTTCCCACTGACACTTCAATACCCAACCACACCCCTCAAGGTAGGATTCAGTCACTCAGAGGAAGGAGGACACAAATACATCTCACTCTTTTCTCCTCTGGTTTTGAACATACTGTCCTCTTCATTGACCAGTTCACCAAAGAGCCTGAAAAGCAGTTCTGTTTCTTCTTAAAACCTGTGCTAAGACAGGAATTTCTATAAGTTCACTGATTTCTAGAAGTTTATGAGATCATATACCTGTCCCCCTCTTAGAACCCTCCAATAAGCTTCCTACCCCACTCAGAGTGAAATAAGATTGTTTTCTATGAGGACCTACAAAGCCTATACATCCAGCCCAACTTTCCTCTAGGACCAGAGACCCTTGCCTTTTTCTTCCCCTTCTCTGCTCTGTACCAGCCATGCAGGTTTTTCCTCTATTCCTACTGTGTGTCAAGCTCATCCTGACAAAGGGCTTCTACACTTGCTCCTTCCTGGGAGGCATTCCAACATGGCCCTTCATAACTCACTCAGATCAACCAGATATTAACTTAACAGTCAAACCACCAAAAAGACTCTTCCTGTCCATTCTGTGAGAGGCAGAATAATGGCCCTAAGATGCCCACATTTCTGACTCCTGAAGTCTGTGAATACATGAACTTACACAGCAAAAAGAGATCATGCAGGTATGAATGAGAAAGTTCAGAATCTTGAGATGAAAGATTTTCCTTTATTGTCCAAGTGGGCCCAGTGTAATCACAGGGTCTTTATAAGATGGTTAGTGTTGATGTCAAACTCGCCCCTGTACATGGAGGGCAAGGAGAGACCCAAGAAAGGGGCAGGCCACTCCAGTTAGTAAGTGGCAGGGTTAATGAGCAAGGGAACTTGCACATGAGGCTTATCTTGGCAAGATGAGTAGATCTCTGTATCTACCCACCAGAATCTTAAAAGTTTAGATAGAGGCCTTAACTGAGTTCAGTCACACACACCATCCGACGGTCTCAACAACATATTGCTTTCTCAAGGCTGGGTCCTTGAAAATGGTTCTCACTGTAGGAATGATAGACAGAACATACATTTCAAGGACAAGGGAAGGGGTTAGGAGCCTCAGGTTGCCCAGGGCTAGGTCACAGGTCAGCCAGTAGCCATGTCCTTTCGTGACCACCTCCAACAGGTGTCAGAAAGAAATCTGAGATAGGATGTTTGAAGGGCCATGAACCAAAGAATGAAGCAACTTCTAGAAGCTGGAAAAAGCCAGGAAACAGATTTTCTCATAGAGCCTCCAGAAGGAATGTAGCCCTGCTGACACCTTGATTATAGCCCAGTAAGACTTATTTTAGAATTTACTCCAGAACAGTAAGATAATAAATTGTGTTGCTTTAAGCCACTGTTTATAGTAATTTGTTATAGGAGGAATAGGAAACTTATATAACTTATATGCACACCCTATATAAAATAACTTCTCCTTCCTTCTCCCCACTGAGTTGCTTTCAACCCCTTATGATGCTTTATTTTATTTCATGGCACTTACCACTATTGACAATTATATTACTCTGTCATCTGTTTACTTATTTATCTCCTGTAATAGAATATAAACTTTATGAGAGCAGAGACTTTCCTTTGTTCACTTCTATATCTTGCATAATTACAAGATTACTTGGAAAGAGTAAGCACCCTATGGATATTTGCTGAATAAATGAGTGAATTTACACTAACTACAACCAGAGCCCCCTAAAACATAATTTTGATGCTTATAGAGTTTGTGTGTGTGTGTGTGTGTGTGTGTGTGTGTGTGTGTGTGTGTATGCACGCACGCGCACGCATGTGTGTACCTACAGTACTTGTAATGGAGTAGAAGTAGTAAATACTAGTAGCACTGGCAGTGTGGTACTCGGTGGATTGTGGAATTTAACCCATTTCTGTGATGGAGCTATGGCCCTGATTGACAATAGTTAAAATATACCAACATTTCAAAGAGGCTTTTGATTAACTCTTATAGAAAATGTCCTCTCTATATAAGTGCAAGATTGTTCTGGAGTATGATGGTACTACCGTTTATATGCCACCTTCAAATGAAAGGTTCTGCCCAAAAGCAATTATCAACAGTTCAGTGTCTATACACAGACTGCATACTTTGAAGAATACCCCCAAAATTATATGACTAAATAAGTCAATCTAACCATGATCATAGCTGCAAAGAAAAATGAATTCTAGAAAAATTTAGGTTAGTATTTAAACCCTCAATTTGTAAATTAAAAGATGGTTCCCATATGAAAAAAAGAATATAAAAAAAAAGGGAGCTAGAAAGCTGAGAATTTAAGTGGTATCAAAAATAGACCTTAAAAGAGTTGTGGGCCCAATTAGTAAATTGGATCTCAGTTGACATTTCGGTTTCCTATGTAATGGTGTATTTATTTAACTACCTTCAGACATTCTTTGTACTTGGAAAATAACGATGTTCTTTAAAATACCAATGATCCTCCAAAGAAATAAAAGGTAATCTAAAACTTTATTCAGTTTTATGAGCATCACGTTGCTGTACTATCACCTTCAAATGAATCCTGGTACCACCAATTAAATTGACCTGCTTCATTCACTTGTTATCATGTACTAGGCAGTATGTTCAGTGCTAGAGATTCAGAAATGAAAGGCATAGACCCTGTTTTTAAGGCTCTCACAAATAAAACAATAAAACAAGCCACTGTAATAATGCAGTGTTATATAGATCAACAACAGTGTAGCCCAGCCCTAGGGTAGTGGGAAGAGGATAGTGGGAAGAGCAAGGCTTTTTCTAAGAATTAGGAAGTAAGAGCTATGTAGGAGAGGGGTAGTGGTAAGCAGATGAGGAAAGAGCTGCTGAGGGGGAGATATTCAGGGAAGGCTAGAAATCATGGGACCCCTAGCACAACACTCTTTAACTTATACTTTTGATTTTTTTTCTCTATTTTTGATATGTGAGGATATATTGTATTCTTCTCAGATCTATCCATGTTTACATAGATAGGTACAGTTCATTCACATTAAATGTTAGTGTTTTGCCTTCTCAATAGGCCATATTTTATTTACTCTTTTCCCTATTTACAGACATTTAAATTGGTTTGATTGTTTTGTTTGTTTTTGCTATAAGAAAAATGCTGCTAAACATTCTTACCACTCCTTCTTATGTACACATGTGAGATTTAATAGAGCAGTAGATCTAGAAATGCAAATGATGAGTTTTAGCACATGTAAAAATTCAAATTTACTGGATATTTTCAAAATTTTTTTTAAAAAATGACTGTATGTATCAATTCATACTACCCCATTGGTATAGTTTGCCCACACCTTCTTTAATACTGTCATCTTTTTTAATTCCAATAAGTGATAAATGGCATCTCATTTTTTTTTTCAATCTGCATAACCGGTTTTAGTAAAGCTAAATTTTTTTCATATACCTGTTAATTCTTTTTGAACTTCTTTTGATAATGTCTGCTTATGATCTTTTCAGATTTTTCTACTTTGGGTCTTTTTCTTATCAACTTATAGACATTTTAAAAACTATATTCTGGATGTCAATCTAATCTTTACATATGGTACAAACTCTCTCCTAGTCAGTTTTAACTTAAAAATGTTTCATTTTACTTTATTTTGATCTATGTATTTTTATTGCCCTTTGCAATGAGACTGTTTAATAAACTATAAATCCATTAAAGTTAGGTTACTGAAAAACACATATATATTGTCTGGCCTCATTGTCAGAGAACTTTGTAAAAGGCTCAAATTATTTTTAGCCTAACCACTTATTCAGCAAAAGTGGCCTTCTTCAAAGAGTTCTACTTGGATCATGAATGAAGACATCCCAAAATTTAATAAAATTATTTTGCTTAATGATTAATCACTATATTTTCAAAATATATGCAGTTAAAATGTGCCTATTTTTTCATACTAATTTTCAGGAACTCTTAATATTCTTTCTATGTGTGTATGTTCATTTTCATTATTTTAATTATATTTTCTTAAGAAAAACAATACTTATTTCCTCTTAGGATATGTCTAATTTTAGTTTTGTGACTCAAAAAGGTACACGTTTCCATACTAAATTAATTTTTTATTTACTGTGTTAAAAAGTGGTTCTTTTTAAATGGCACATATAGAGATTAGGTTCATTTTATTAATATTTAACTAATATATAGACCTAAAGATACCAAATTTTTTATCATGTAAACAAAATAAAATGTTATAGATTATATACATCTTAAAATTTCCCCAGATATGTTTAAACAATGCTTCTGAAGATTATCTAAAAAAGTATTAGATCAGAAGTTTCTATAGACCCTCCCTCACAGAAGTAGACACAAGTTTAAATAATAATATAGAATCCACATGAAATTCTACCTACAGAATAGGTGGTATTGGTAAACATAAATTCTTGTTTAGTCACATTGTAAGAATAAAGCAAATCTACAGAAAATATTAATTTTCAGCCAGTATTCAAAACTTTTGCCCACCAATTCTCTTGTAAGAACTCCTGGAAAGAGGCAAACATGCATAGATAGGTGGCAGAGGAATGAGTTTTGCTTTATTTTAACATAAAAACTTCTTTTGAAAGTTCTTTTGAAAAAGCAAAACCACCAAAGGAAAGGAGTGAACTGGTGAGAGATAGGTAAAGACCACACAATTCACAAATAGGATCATTAGCTCCAGAACCAGCAAGTTTTGAGACCAATGAAAGCAGTGTTAAATAACATGTCTAGAATTGAAGAACTAGCAAATAACATGTGTGGGAGCATCTGAACATGCAATTATCAGGGTTCTGATTCATTCAATTAAGGTTTGTATTTACAACATAAAATAGGTATTACTTATGGTGAAGTAAAGCTGCAGATAGAGGGAGAGAGAAAAGAGGTGCATGGCTGGAAATTCTTTAAAATGACAGACTAGACTAGCAGTTGGGCAGATTCAATTCCTCAGTGTTTCCAACTGAGAAATGCATCTATAATGACTTGTGATGACCTTTCCTCTGCCATCTTCTAAAGTGTTCTCTAAATACCTCTTTCTCTTTCTCTTCATGATTCCTTTCCTCAGAATATCTAGCCACCATAGGGGCATAAGCCACTGTAAAAATACACAGCTATTTCATTCTACTTTGAAGGACTCTCAGGTTGCAAACTATACAGAGAGATGAAGTTGTGGAAGGAGTCTGCCACAAGTCCACTATTGTTCTGTTGATGTTGGATACATTTCTTAGGCAATTTACTCTATGCCAACCCTTGAGCTGAATCAGCCACTTTAGCACATTTGGAATGGTGTACTGAAGATGACAGCACAACAGCTCTGCAATTAAGATAGGCACAGATTTAAATATGGGCTCCAACCCTTCCCTAGTAGTGGCCTGTAAGGGGTAGTTTGTCTCTCTGAGACTCTTATTTTCTTACCTCTGAATCCAATGTGCACACACCCGCTTTTGTGGTACAGAACAAGGACAGTGAATGTCAAGTACCTGTGAGGCAGAGATAGCGCCCCTGGAATCCAGTTCCAATCAGCGGGTGGAGAGCCAAGGGATCCACGTCCTGGGTGAATGGAAGAAGTTCAGTGCTTCTTCCATCCTTGGAGGCTGTGCATACAAATGGCATAACCATCAGATGGAGGAAGGCTGTCCATTCACACAGGGATCTGTGAGAACAAGAGACAAACCTTGCATTAAGCTGAGACATTAGAGTTTATTTTCTACTGCATTATCAACTGGGAACTGCTTAGAAACACAAATTCTCAGGCCCCACTCCTGATCTGCAAACTCAGGAAATATGGAGATGAAGCCCAGGATTCTGTGTTCTAACAAGCCCTCTAGGGCAAACTCAATCCAACATATAACAAGTATGCAAGAAATGGTAGTTATCATTAGTAATTTAAACCACTTACAACAAACTAGTTAATGAAATTAAGTGAAAACACTCCTGGCTATCTATATTCCTCATTACAAAATATGTTGCTCATATTTTACAAATGGGATCCCCAATTAATATCTGCTAAGATGATCGAGAAACCTATGATGTGGTACTCCAGATGCTAACGTTGAGTTTATGACAATTAAATTGCTATGTGAGATTTATTAGCAATGTTTAGAAGTCAAATCCTCCAAATTTCAAATATTTCATAATCAATTATGCAACATAGCTGCAATAACCAAACAATAAACTTCAGAACTTCAGCTGTATGTTTTCAAAATTATATTTATCTAATTTATACAATCAAGTGTGAGTATTTGTCCATGATAGTGAGGTTGGCCCTCTTTGATAAAATACTTAAATTTATTATAATGAGATTTATTACAATTTTGCCTACTCACCTTTTCTTTGTTCATTAATGTCTGTTTAGATTTTGTTTTGGCCCCACCAGTGCTTAAGGTGCTGGAGCCACTAGCCCGTGATTCTCAAACAGAAAAGTACAGGCTTTACATGTACAGACTTAGCCAGGAATATATCAGATGATGACCTTGGAAAAATTTTAAATGGCCTAAAATCTATACATTATGTTGTGCAGAGCCCAACATTTTCTTCTGCGACGATAGAGCCCCACTCATCATACTGTCTCATTAATTTAATGTGATAATCCATTTTTCTCTTGAAAGTGCTATATAACATTTATCTGTTCTAATTAAAGTGAATTAAAACAAATTTTGAGTGAAGCAGCAAGCATGGAGCTTTTGCATAGATCAGCGAAATCAGACCTGGAAACCACTTTTCTGAGGATATCACCACATGACCATTCTTAATGAGTATGTGTGAGAGGAAAAAACAAGGGAATCTCAGGGCTGTTTTTCCTTTAAGAATTAGAAGACAACTTTGCACTCTTTTTTGGAATGTGTGATGCTAACGGGAATTATAATTTTTCTATTGCATCTATGCTAAGGAATTGTGTCTTTGATAAAGTGCCAGGTCATTACAACCACATTTCCCTCATTATTCTCAAAACCTTGGAGGGAATCCCTAAGTAATTAATAGATTTTTGTAAACTCCTTCAGTTCTCTCTTTTGTTATTCCTTAAAAATCCATACTTATTCACCTTACAATTCCATACTATCTGCAGAATCCATTCATCATTCATTTAACAAACATTTGTCCTCTTTTAGTTACTTTATTTTTATCTTATTTCCCATGCCATCCCTTCCTTCATCAGTCATTCCGATGTTTAATGTATACCTTTGTGTTTGTATTCTTGCAAAATGTGTTGTTGTTCTGTATGCATGTAATTTTAGTGTTTTAAAAGGCATCGTGTTACATATCTAATTTTCTTTTATACTACTTTCACTGGGCACTATGTTTTAGATGCAATTATATTGTTATGTATGTGGCCAGTCTGTTAATTCTAATTCTCATATATTAAGAATAAACTCTTCCTAGCTATTAAGTATAAAGGATTGAACAAAAAATTATGGTTCCTGTTTCCATAGGGCTTACATTCTAGTTGGAACTTTGAACAAATAACCAGTATCTGTCATTCACTTTTTTCAATAAATATTTGTAAAATGCCTTCCATACGCTGAATACAATGTTAAACACTGGAATAAAATAGAGAATGAGATAGAAGAGATACCCATCCTCATGAAGCTTACATTCCAGAGGATCACACAAGTCTTATAGATCATGGTAAGGATTTAAAGTCTATGGCAAATGATTAAGATGTTTTCTTCAACAGGGTGACATGAAGTTTGTATCTTTATTCCATATGTAGTAGGAATAATGAATTAGAAGGGAGCAAGACAGGATTCAGGAAAACCAGTTAGGAGGCTGTTACAGTGAAAGATGAGAAATGATAGTGGCTTCAATAGGGATGGTGGCAGTGGAACAGAAAAGAAAGAAGAGAGTGATGTGACATGCTGGAGACAGAACAAACAGAATTTGCTGATGGATTAACTGAGAGGGGGGAGAAGGAATCAGGAAGTGTCCCTGGGTTTCTAACCTAAAAATTGACCTGGAGAGGACAGTGTGGGATGAGTTTGGGAGAACAGCAAAGTCCTGTTTGGGTCATCATACTTTTGCAGGATATAAATGGAGGTGTCAGGCAGGTGAGTATATGAATCTGAGTCTCAGAGAAGAGCTGTAGACTGAAGAAGCATATTCAGGAGTCATCAGATATAGATGGTCTTTAAAATCATGGGGATGAATAAGAATGTAGACATAGGCCAAAAAAAAAAAAAAGGAGGAGTGTGTGTCATTGCAGAGTCCAAATGAATCTCAACATTTAGAGACTGGATGGAGAAGAAAGTCGGCAAGCTATGATAATGAAGTGCTTGGGGAGGATCTCTATGTTTCCCTAACTAATGTCTTGAGCCAAAGCTATTTTTTGTGGAGAGATGGAGATTCCTGTCGATATAGAATGGTACAAAAAGTGGAAGGTGGGAAGCAGAGATAGTATGAGCTGACCCATCTTTAGTGAACTTGAGGATGAAGGAAAGGGAATAAGTAGATGATATCAGTAAGGGAATTTTGGATTAAAAAAAAATTTTTTTAAGTGAGTGAGACTCCAACAGGATTAAAATGTGACATGACACATAGGTGTACAGGGATAACGCATGGTAGAAAGTTACTGAAAGGCAGGAGATGAAATCCAAGCCCAGGGCAGGTCTGCCTCCTGGTGAGAGGAAGGGCAGCTCCCTTCTGACAGCCCCCTTTCCACACCTCTCTCTGAATGTTATTGCACTGACAAAATGAGATTAGAGGAAGAGCTAGTGTGAAACTCTGTTCAAACGGGTTTCACAATGAGCAGAAGTGGCCTAACTCCTTGAAAAGTAATTTGCTCAAAGGTCATTCTCAAAGAAACCAGGCCTTAAAACAAGGCAATATCCATAGAATTTGTTGGAAGAATCTGATTTTTTGTTGTTACAGGGCAAATTTGGGTTGTGGAAGAAGGTTATCTAATGGAAGAAAATTACTCTCGTCTGTCTGGCAATAAACCGTAACAGCCTTTGACAGAAACCTAGAGAAATTGTGCAGCCTTTCCTTGAATTTATCAAAGAGCTAAAAGCTCCCTTGTTTTTCCAGCTTAAAGAGGCATATAGAGCAGAAGAAAGATTCCCCAGGATAAATAAAATTCAAGAATATCAAAATACGTAGGAAATGGCAAACCAAATTGGGAGTGATCAGAAGACACACTAGTGCCTTTCAGCACTGACCTGGGCATAAGCCAGAGTGACTCTCCCTCTACGGCCTTATCTGTGAGTCTGAGAGGACCAATGATGGATTTTCTGCTTAAGCCTGGGAAAAGACCACACACAAATTAAATAGTATTAGTAACAGCTAAAAGATAGGTGTAAATATATCTAAACTGTTTATTTTTTTAAAATCTGAGGCTAAAGGGTACAGATGTTTAATTTTCCTAGTCATAATATTTCACAGTGTTTTGGTACTTTCTGAATTGACTTCTTATACATAGGAATAAATTTACTGAATCACATCCTGTTTTATTCTTCAGGTCTTTATGCCATGAAGAAATGTAGACGGTTGGATCGCAAAGCCATAGCCCAAAGCCCAACACTGACTTGTAGGCAGCTACATAATAGACAAAATAGCCCAGAGGAGATAAACCATCTCTGCAAGGTTAGATTCTCAAACCCAAGCTTATAAAAAGCATCACAAGTAGTAAATAGAGGGGCTGTGTATCATGTGATGAAGCATACTAACTTTGGGAACTAGATGACCTGCCACTAACATAGTGGTATAACTTTGGGCAAGTGACTAAACTCCCTAAGTCACTTCAGGTGTAGAGTACCCTGAGGTACTCAGGAACTTTTAAGGTTTATCCTAGTTTTTAAATCCCTTGATCTGATGTATTAATCAGGATTAGCTTGGTACCAATTGATAGAAGCAGGCCTCAAACTGACTCAAGTAAAAGGGAGATTTATCCAGAGGAGAGGAGCAGGGAGGGGAAAGGAGGGGAGGAGAGGGGAGGGGAGGGGAGGAAAATGTTCCTTCCTCTAGGTAGATATAGCTTAACTCAAAATTGATTTCAGGCCCCATTTTTTACCTTTGGCTGAGAACTGTCTGCAGTTCACGAACTGCTCTAAATTCATGGGTAGTCTGGCATCAAGCTTCACTGGATCTAAGGATTCCAACACTAACATCAGGACTCATTCCAAAAACCACAGACTGGGCTTTAAAAAGACACTTATTTTCTCACAGTTCTGGAGGCTGACAGTCCAAGATTAAGGTTCTGACAGAGTTTGATTTCTGGTGAGCACTCTCTTTCTGGCTTGCAGAAGGTTGACTCCTTCCCCACTGTTTACTCACAAAATGAAAGGGAGAGGGAGAGAGGGAAACAGAGAGAGAGGGAAAGAGAGAGCACTAGCACAGGTGCAAGAGAGGCACTCTCTCGTGGTTCTTCTTATAAGGACACTAATCCCATCAGATCAGGGCCCCACCCTTAAAACCTCATTTAACTGTGATTACATCCTTACTCCAAATACAGCTACACCAAGGAGGTTAGGGCTTCGACAAAAAAATTTGGGGTGACACAGTCAACCTATAACAGCATCCTTCCCTCTCTCCCCCACCTAGATTCTTCTTCCCCAATTATGACCTCTATTGTCGATTCTAAGGTACAGGAATACAGCCAGCCTTTTTTCTTTAAAAAAAAAAAAAAAACTATAGCTTTTATGAGGTTATTTTGTGTAGTTTTTAAATATTCCTGTGTGTAGACTTCCTCAACTTGTTTATTATAAAATATGTCTTGGTAAATTGTCACAATATATAGTTATCTACTTTATAATTTTTTAGCTGCTGCATAATATTCTAATATATGATTAACAGCTCCTACTGTTTCAAATACCCAACACCATCCTGATAAATATTTAAGTCATTTCTAATATATTTTCCTGATTAAAGACAATCCTGGTAGGAAAATCTTTACACATAATGCCTCTTTGTGCACAAAGGTGAATGTTTCTCTTGGGCAGATATCCAGAAGCTGAAGGGCTGAATCATAGAATATGAACATTATCAATTTTAATAGACACTGTCAAATTGTCATCCAAGGTGACTATCCCAATTAATATTCCCACTGGTAATTTATGAGGCTGCTTGATCATCCTTGCCAACATTAGAGACTATGAAACTTTAATATCAAACCTTGCCAATCGGATGAGTATAAAAAATGTTATCTTACTACTTAAATTTGTATTTACTTGATTAATATGTAGTTGAGTATCTCCTAGGATATTTATTGGCCAATTGCATTCCCTCCTAAGAACTGCCTCTTTATGAGCTTTGTCCATTTTTTCTTATCAAATTGTTTATCTTTGTTTTAATCAATTTGTATGCTAATCTTTTGTTAGTTAGGTTGCAAATATTTTCTGCCAATCTACCATTTGCCTTTTACTTTATTTATGGTATACTTTGTCTGTATTACAAAAGTTTTCATTTTGGAAATAGTCAAAATTTCTAATTTTTCCATGTAGAGGGTTTTGCTTTTAGTGTCATTAGAAGGCCTATGCTGTTCCAAGATCACAATTATACTCTCTTGCATACTCATTTAACTTTCTTATATTTTGTTTTTGTTTTCCTTTTATTTGGACATTTTAATCCATCTGGAATTTATTTTCAAAAGTGGTATGAGGTAGGGACTAACTTTGCATCTCAAAGTTTCTGTACCTAGCTTAAGGGGAAAATTAGATGGTATATAGAGCTGTGCCCAACACTTTCCATAAGAACAGAACCACACACCTGGAAGCAGGGAACTGGGGGTACATTCATTCTTCATACAACAGACATAGGTTATAAGTGATATCAACACTGATGCCTCTCAAAGCAAATTATGTCTCCAAATCAAATTATCAACCCTTGCATTATCTCTTGTATAATTAAGATTTTCCTCTAATCTGGTTTTTGAATGAGCACACATTTAAATTTAAACAATTTGCTGAAATTGTGTTAGGGGATAGTTTGCCATAACTTTACACACATTTTGAACCAGACACTATTGTGTTAAATTAGCAGCAGCATTAAACACCACATGCCTCAGGATGTTTTTGACATCCACGTTTTTCTCAAAAGGCCTAAAACAAGGAACCAGCTGAATATAACACACATACTTCCTTTGCCCGACTTCACAATGCAGTTGGTGGCTGGGTGCCAAAGGTCTGGGTTTGAATTCTCCCTCAGCCACGTCATAACTATGAGACTTTGGCCACATTTTAATACCTGTTTGCCTTATTTGTTGAATGGGGATAATAAAAACTCTTACATATCAGAATCACTATATAAAGACTAAATAGGTTAATATCCATGAAGCTCTTAGAAAAGTCTTCGGCATGACCAAGTGTGAGGGGAAGCTTTTGGCCCTGCGGGGCACTGCTTTTGTAATATCCCACTTGTGACCTTTTTAAAAATTTTGTATTGTTTTCAGATTTTCTTCTCTTTTCCATTATCACTATTTTCTTTCTGGTGTATTTTCAAATATAGCCTGTCTCAAATTCATTGTCAAAGAATGTTGCAAAACATCTTTGTGAACAGTGGGATGAATAGAGCCCTGGACCCCCACACTCCAGTGTGATTCCAAGTGATTGTGAGTCTCAATCATGGACCGTTTCCCCATCACTCTGGAAGGCCAGCTCCAGGCCTGCATCACTCCTGCTCCCCCGTGAAGCTTCAAGAGCATGACTGCCACCTTGTTGACTGAGGCCCTTTTTGTGAGCAATAATTTGCCTGCGCATTTCAAATACGTAATTTCAGATAAAAAGCTAAGTCTTGGTAGAGCTGGCCTCGCCCAGGTTCCGTGGGTCCCGCTCCTAGGCTCTTGTGCCTCGCAGGCTGCCTCTCTAGGAACCAAACTATCTCACAGGTGCCCTCATTTTATAGAAGGCAGGCCTCTTTTAGGGGCTACACTGAGAACCCCACCCTGGGAGATGACCAGTTAGGGGAATAATTTGCATGTCTTTGGCTCTACCCTGAAGTCCTCCTCACCCAAGAATGCCTAGGATCCCTTTGTGTTCCAATTAGGGAAGTACCAGAGGTGGAAAGATTAGTCAATGAAGATGTTGACAATATTGGGTGAGGGGAGGAGGGGGGAACTGTTCATTGTGGGAAAGTCTCAAAGGGAAAGAACAGTGAAGGGAGTTTGGGGAGGGAGAGAGGAGTGGGAGACATAGTCAGGGAGAAGCACAGAGCTGTATGGACAATAAAACACAGGGAAAATTGCTGGAAGGAAGGGCCTTCATTTGGATGATAACCAAGAGTAACAGAGATAAAAAAGCATGGTGGATGTAATGCTCCAAATCTAGAAGACAGTCTTTCAGATGTTGAGAGCGCCTAGATGTTCCATTACACTAAAAGACAAGAAGTCCTAAAAAAGGCTCATAAGCACTGCACAAATATTTAATTTGGAAAATAAAGATTCAATGCTTTTATATATGTTATGTATATTATATATATACATATATATATATATTATGTCCTAGATATCTTACATACATACACATTATATATATTTTTATGATGTGCTATGTATATGTATGAACATTTTTTGAAGAAAAGATTAAAATAGATCATTTGAGAACTTTCCTGATGGGAAACCCAAACCAAACAGCTTTGCTGGCCTATCTTCTATGAAAGCCTGCCTAGAGGACAGTGGGCATGGAGTTTCACCAGATTCATTAAGCCTGAAAGAGAAGCTGGTAGGGACTGAACGTTTATCTTCCCCCAACGTTCAAATCCTGAAGCCCTAGTAAGAGTATATTTGAAATGGAAAGTAACTAAAGTCTTAAGGTCATAAGAATGTGGCCCTGGTCTGATAGGATTAGTGTCCTTATAAAATAAGACATGGGAGAGTACACTCTCTCTGTTCCCGTGTACTGGAAAAGGCCAGGTGAGGATAAAGGGAGAAGGCAGCCATCTACAAGTCCAGAAGAGAGCCCTCACCAGAAACTGAACTGGCCAGAACCTTGATCTTAGATTTCTAGACTCTAGAACTGTGAGAAAATAAATGCCGCTGTTTCAGACCCCCAGGCTTTGACATTTCGTTACAGCAGTGTGACCCAATACAGAGGATCGCATGGAGGTTATGACGTGAGGCTGGCAATCCTTTTCTTCCTGGTCATTGGAAGTGATCATCTGAAGTAACCGGCAAGCAGCAGAAAAAACTCTCATCATCCATACCAGGCATTTCTCATTCAAAACTTTCTAGCTCAGCATAGCCAGTCCTGCTCTCACCAGTACATAGCAAGCACTACACGAAAGCAAACTGTATCAAAAACAAAAAATGTACCCCATTCTGCCAGCTGTAACAGACAAAGAAACTATTAAGGGGGACTGTGTTTGACAGCATTTCCTGGCAGAGAGCTAGCTTCTCACTTTGCTCTAAACGTTAGTTGGTGTTTAGGACATGCACCAAGTGGCCCTCATATAACTGACATTACATGAGGCAAAGTATAGTTATTTATTCACTCATCCAGCAAGTATTCACTGCATTTCTAGGGTGTGCCAGGTAGTCTACTAAAAGCTAGAATATAGTGTTAAATAAAAGGCAGTTCCTGTACTAATGAAGCTTACAACTGAGTGGCAGGAGGCAAAACAAATAAACAAGTGACTACAGTAGGCCCTCGGTGTCCATGGGGGACTGGCTCCAAGAACCACTACAGATACCCAAATCTGCAGATGCTCAAGTCCCTTAGTCAGCCCTTTGTATTTGTGGGTTCTGCATCTGCGGATTCAAGCAACCACAAATCGAAAACAAGTCAGTCTGAGATCCATGGTAGCTTGAATCCATGATTGAGTGAATCCATGTATTTTAGAATGTAGGGGTATAGAGGGCTAACTGCATACACAGGATCACATGGCAGTAAGAGCTGTGAGGAAAAACAAAGTAGGGTAGGGGGAATATGAGGAAGTACAATAGGTTGAAGAGTTTTAATTTTATATACAGTGGTCAAGGAGGCCTGATATTTGAACAAAGACCTTTGAGAGGCAAAGGGGTAAGCCCTATGGATATCTGAGAAGATGGTGTTTCAGAAAGAGGAGAAACAAGAGCCTGAGGTGGGATGTGCAGGAAAAAGTGAGGCTGGAGTGGAGTGGAGTGAGTGATGGGAAGGAGAGGAGATGAGGCTGGCAAGGTGGAAGGAAAGCCACATGGTGTCGGCTTTGGCTTTTATCTGAGACAGGTGAGAAAGAAACCATTGGATAGTTATGAGCAGAGGAGTGCCATGATGTTATTGCAAAAGTTAAAGGATCATTCTGGCTGTTACTTGGGACTAGATTGTAGAGTACAGAATACAATTGAAGTTAAATGAGGGAAGACCAGTTACGTGGCAATAGGGAAACTCCAAATGAAAATAATGGTTGGTGACTGGACCAGTGTGATAATGGTGGAAAGGAGAAGAGGTCAGATTCTGGATATATTTTGAAGGTAGAGTCAACAGGATTTGCTGATGAATTGCATGTGACAAATAGGAAAACAAGAGTCAAGAATGACTCTAAGTTGTTTGGCCAGAGTATCATGACATTGTGATGTGATCAAGAGACGCAGAGTTGACAAGTGAAGTATTTACTACTGCATCTGAGTCACCATCCTCCAACATGCATTGATAGGAACCTGACAGACAGCATAGGGCTAATTCTCACTCCATCGTGGATGAATTAATACTGCCATATTATAGTTTATACAGTGTTTTGTTAAAAAAAAAAAAAAAAAAAAAAGCTGAACTATTTACCAATAAAAATGATCCTAAAAAGTAAAATGTGATGCCGTAAGAATTAAAGAAAAAGACAAAGGAATCTAGCAAAACAATGTCAACATTGGGCCACTGGGTGTAATATTCAAAACTTTATGCTTGTGATCCTGTTCAGAGGGTAGGGAAGGGTACAAGTGATGGTGAAGTGGAGGTGAGGGTTAGGGACTTTCAAAAGTTTGCTTAAACAAGAAAAGGTTTTAAAAGGCTATTTGAAGAAAGGAAATAACTCAATTGCTTTGAGGCATGAAAAGAAAGAGAGGGGAACTATGAACAAGTATATGCTTTTTTTTATAAAACTCTTAATGATACAGTTCACGATACAATATTTCTTAAGAAAAAAGATGCGTAGGTTTTCAGTTCAAATGTAAAAAGGTAACATTCTAGTTTATATTAATGAATACCTGGTTATGAATAAAGGTGTATTTAAAGGGTTTCACAAAGAAACTGACATCAATTGTTCCACTTGATTTAATTTTTGGTGAAGTACAAATGAAGCACTAGTAACTACTGAATCATCTGAAACTTCTGGAAAGTACCAAAGAACACATTGTTTATTTTAAAGTGTAATATTTAAGCTCATTTCAAGCTATAATCTGAAAACATTCTTAAACCTACCTAGTTAAGTGTTGCTAGTGCTTTATAGTGCTGTTAATTAGAGACCTGCCCAGGCACAAAATCCAAAGTCAGATGAAGACACTAGGAAACCAGCTTTATATTTTATAATTACTGGTATAGGGAGGTGTTCAGAGGATAATTTCCAATTCTACGATGTTATTTTTTATACTTCATTTAAAAATGTACTTTAGACAGAAGCATGTCCTTTTTTAAAAGTACTTTCATTGTCCACAATTATCCAGCCTAAGTCTCGATGTTTAAAACAGCTGTTGTCTGTTTTAAAGTTTCAAAGTTAAAGCAAACAGAATACCCTTAGTTGTCTCCATTTCTTTGGTTTTAAGACTACTCTCAAATATACATTCATCATAAACAGCCTGGAAAAAGCTTTTCAGTTGATTATCAGTACAATGCTTACTCACATAATCTAAAACTGATTTGGAGTGAATAGAAGCATAATTTTATATTTAAGCATGGGCCAGAACAATTCCCTCTGACAGCAGGCCTTCCACGACTGGGAACCAAAGACCTTAAAAACAGCTCTCGAAAAGTAAGTATATTTTACTTTTCATCATTCTTTTGGCCAACTAATAAATTCTAAAGTGATGTTTAATCATCCAGTTTATCCGGTTATGAAAAGTATAAATTACATTTAGGTAACTACATTTTATAAAGCTCATATCCAAGTAGATATTTTCCAGTCTAAATGTTAGTAGGAGGGGCAATTAAAAGAGTTATGTTGGAACAGAAAGACGAAAGTAAGGTCAGAGATAGCCTTTGCTCTGTATTATATAACCAAAGATTTCAATTAAATGTAAAGAGCTTTCATGGGGAGAAATGAAGTTCTGGTTTACATACATTGATTGTTCATTCACTACCTTATTTCTAACTTACCATTCTCTTAATTTCCCAAACAATAATTTGATACCAGAAGTGAATGGAGCCCACGCTTCACTATGGCACAGTGAAATGACAGACATGGAGAGGGCACCACCCGTGAAGCTATTCATGCAGGGCAGACAGTAATCACTGTCAGCACACATCAGTTCGATGGTGAGCGGTCCTCAGAGATGTGCTTGCATCTTTCCCAGTGGATTCAAACTGCACTTTTATCTTCTTCCACCAGACTTTTAGAGTTATATTTCTATTCTTATTTTCAAGCATCTTGCTTTGCAATTGTGGTATTTACTCATCACTTACATTTGTAAATCCTTTCTTCCTCATTCAATAAACAAATTAGACACTGTACATTGGAAGTCCTTTGTTGAACAAAAGCCTAGATTTTATTCATCTTTCAAACTGAAATCTCAAAATAACTTTCTAGTGTTTTTTTCTTTTCATTTTCAAATGATCCAATCCAATGTGACGAACATTTTTTTCCCTACCTTTCCTACTTGAAAAAGTACTTTTCCTTGAAAACGAACACACTGCTTTCACTAATTCGTTTACCCTCTTATCTACCAAACTCTTACTTTCTGCTTGGTGTTAGAGATACAAGAGAAACGAAAGAGATGTATTCCCAGGACTCATCGAGCTTCAGATCTAACAGGAAAAAGAAGCATTAAGCAGATAATTACACTGAAAAATTAACTCTAGCCATGATATTTGGACTAATTTGGCTGGGTACTTTGAGAAAGTAGGATGGAGGGGATATGATGTAGACTGCAGTATCGAGGAAGTCTTTCTAAGGCAGGGACATTTAGGCTGAAATTTCAAGGATGAGTAGGCAGTAGCCAGGTAAAGAGGTGAAAGAGGGAGATGACAGTGATGGTGTTCCAGTCAGAAGCACACAGGAAGGCCTGTAGTTACAAAGGGACATGGAACTTTCCATGCCTGTGAGGTTGCAGAGGGAAGAAAGTGCAGGGAGCATGACAGAGAGGAGACCAGAAAAATAGGCAAGAACCAAATCTTGCATAGTCTTGAAGGCCCCATTAAGATTTTGAGATGCCAAGGTGTTTTAAGCAGATGGTGATGTGATCAGATATACATCTTTCAAAGGTCACTTAAGCTACAATTTGGAGAACGAACTGGAGGAAAAGAGTAAACAGGATATTATTTATGTTAATTTTGGGGGGAAAATTATCAAACTCATTGCTCTATATTGGTTCTCTATATGTATGGTATATGTAAAAGCATAGAAAACAAACTACAAGGATACACAGGAAACTCATGAGTGTTACCTATGAAGAAGTAGAGAGGAATGGAAAAGACAATGATGATTACAAGGAAGTTAAGCTTTATATACCATGTTTTATTGCTTGAAATGAAGACAGAAAATACAACAAAATATTAACAATCATTAATTTGGGGTGGTGAAATTTGGAATGTTATTCTCTGGAAATGTCTGTATCTATTTCCTCAAAAGAAAAGTTTAAAAATGGGGAAAGGGAGGATGAGAACCAGGAGAAAATGATGTGCTGAGAAGTCAAGAGCAAAGAGTAATCACAAAAAAGGAGTGGTCATGTTCATTGTTACTGAGAATTCATATAAAATGAAAACTTGAAAATGCCCACTGGATTTACTTTCACAGAAGACTTTAACAAAAGCCTTGTCAATGGTGTGATGGGAACAGAAGCCAGACAGGAATGAGTAAACTGGGTGAGAAGGAAATAGCTGGTGATTAGCTGGTAACTGTCAACAATCTCAGGACTACTTGGAAAGAAGGGGTAGCTTGAAAGGAATAGAGGATGCAATAAGGGCTTGTTTATAAGATGTGAGAGACTAAAGCTTATTTACATGCTGATGGGTAGATGGAGGAAAGGTGGAGACAATAGGACAGAATTTCTGAGAATGTGTAAATGCAAACAGGTAGAGGGCCTCAGTAGGAGAAGCACTGCCTCCACCCTAAGAGGAGATATGCAGGAAATGAGTACAGAAGCAAAAAGTTCCCATCTGACAGACTCTGTCTTTTTAGAAAAGTAGGAGGCACAGAGGGTGAAACATCTGGATGAAAGGGAAAAAGTTAGAAGCTGAGAAAAAGGGAAGACGATGATGAGGCAGTGCTGAGGATCCAACTGAGGTTGGTAACTGAGTGTACACCCTGCCCAGATGTGCACTTTTCTTTTTTTCTAGTGGGCTTCAGCTGCCCAACGCAAGAGCAGAGAAGTCTGATATTTCTATAATTTGGGACTCGTTTTTAGTCAGATGGGTAGAACCAAAAGACAGAGGAGGAAGGGAACTGAAAGTGTTTGCTAGAGAGAGGCAATTATCATGAAGTTATGCTGGACAGAGAGAGGAATGAAAAAGGGAGGGAGTGGATGGATGGAGAGTGGCAGGACCCAGGGCTTGGAGGTCTTCAGGAAATCAATATGAATGCAAAGGGGAGCCTAAGTAAGCAAGCTGGAATGAAAGGAAGTTGTGACTGGAGAATGGGATGTAAGCATTAGTGATTTTGAAGAAGGGGCCTTTTATGAGGCTCGGCAAGAAGCCCTGGGGTGAGGGGCAGTGGTGAGGAAAAAGGACAGTGTAGATGAGGAAGGTGAGAAACTGAGAAGCAGAGTTTTGTGGTTAGGTGGACACCAACACTCCCATGAATGGTGACAGGTGGTGGGACAGATAAGAGGATGGTAAGCCTGGTGTTGAGGCTTTGCAAAATGAGAAAATGAGGTCTATGGATGGCAGCACCAATGTATTTGTAGGACACAGCCTCCAAAAGTCTGAGAGCTTTTGAGAGGAGGAATGGTCTGAGAAGCAAGGACATCGACCTTACTTCCCAACACCGGGATAAATGGGCAAGAGGGAAAATGAACAGCTCTACCAGAAAAGGCTGAGGAAAAGCAGTGTTCTACAACACAGGCAGGATTCACAGTGATGATGGTTCTCATTCCTGGCTACACGCTAGAATCATCTAGGGAATTTGGAAAAAATATCCTAGGTCCCACCCCAGACTGATGAATCAGAATCTCTGGGGCCTGGGAATTTGCATCGACAGCTCCCAAGTAATTCTAATGAACAAATAGATTTTAAAACCACTGATTTAAGGCAAGGAAGTGAAAGGAATTCTGGAGAAGGGATTGTAGGTACAGAGATTGTAGGTACAGGTATTAGGATTGATAATAGCCTGAATGTACAAACTGCACTCCTTTAGCGTCCCCCAGAAACTCATACTCAAAAGGAGTTGAGTGATAAGCACCAGCAGACCTTCTTCTCCCAAGTTCACTACTACTTTTTGTCATAAAGCAGAAATTCTGATCAAATAGATGTGGTCTTTAAAAGGATGCTGTGTGACTTTACCTTTTTATGTAATCTTCCTCCATACGTTTTCTAGGTGATGTGAAGGAAAGCAGGTGTCATATAAGCATTTATTGAAGAGGAGTTGTTATGGGTAGTTCCCAGCACCAATACAAAGCAAGCCACATCTCTCCTCTGTGCCTCCATCTGACTCCTGTAAAATATGGGGGCATGATTGATGTAGAAGATGGCAAGCATAATGATGCTAGTTAATTTTTACAGAGCAATGTGTGCCAGGCCCTAGACGTGGTTTATACTCACCATCTCATATAAGCCACACAACCCTTGGGAGAGAGTAGTACAAGAATCCCCATTTACAAGTGAATCAACTGAGGCTCCAGAGAGACAAGTAATTTGCCCTAGGTCACCAGCTAGAACTAAACAAGAACTACACCTGGCCTCCAGAGACCAAAGCTTTCTTCACTTCACTTCATGATACTTAACTACAATGTGGTCTAAGATTCCTTCTAGTTTTAAGTGTGATTCTAACTCCCATTGGCTTTTCTTCTCTGAAGGGACAGGGTAGATTGCAGACTTCGAAGCCTTTGGAGGAGGAGCAGTTTTACTGAAAAGTTAAGGTAGGCTTCTGGGAGTGAGTCTAAGTGCACAGAAAGAGAAATGACATCATTAGGTTTCCACCTGCCACCTCCCCACAGATGCTCCCCTGAGTACAGGAAGGATTCAGGAGACACAATAACTGGCTTTTCTTTTTTCTTTTTCTTTTTTTCCCCTCAGCTCTGGAAGCCATTTCTTCCCAAGCAGTGGACACACAATCTCATCTGGTCAGGACAATGGGCACTTAACTGCATGGTAAGACTTCAGGATCTAGTAATTGCCAGGAAGATTCTGGGTGGTATTTCTTAGCCGTACAAAAGTTAACTCAAATTCTTTTCCTCTTGTATTCTATAATTTTAAATTAGATAAATTTAATCTCTTACTTTTTGGCTCAGCGTTCCTACAAATTAAACATGCAACTATTAACAATGAAAATCATTTTCCTTTAAAAATATATCCTGAAACTCAATGTGGGGCATTTGCAATATATCCATAAAGCAAACAAGACAGCTTAATTGTTTGTTTCTCCAAGGGAAGAAGCTAAACTCGGAATTAATTTGGTTCAGCCTGTGAAACAATTCGTTTGCTCTGCCTAATTCTGCCAATTAAAGAACTTTTCCCAGACATAATTAGCATGTAAATCAGCGACAGAGAAAGAAGAAGGGGCCCCAGCGACCCAGGAGGAGTAGAGGTGCCCTTCGGAGAACCCCCAGGACCCTTTGGACCCCCGGGGCCTTCGGACTGCGCGGAGGGCACACGGAGGAGCTCGGGAGCCCAGCTTGCACCGGCCCTGCCTTTACCAGCCAAATTCTGGGCGTTAAATTAGCGCATCCGAGGATGGAGCTGTCCCAGTTCAAGGGCCTGCCACTGGTCCGGACCAGATTCGTGAGGGACGTCCAGGGGCCAGCCGGCACACGCGCCACGCGATCGCTCAGCCCAGCCCCTCCCCCACCCCCCACGGAGCCGGCTCCGCGTGCCTGGGGGCTGCGCGCGCACCTAGGGCCGCGCCCCCCCCAGCCACCCCTAATGTGCGGCGGTTTTCGCCTGAGAAAGGTGGGGATAGCGGCCCCTGCTGGCAGGCCTGGCGAACAGCGGAGAGAAGACTGACCTTTTCTCCCTTAACCATTTTCCTCACCTTTTCCAGGTGGTTTGTGGGGGCTGGGTGTGAGTGATGGGGCGGGACATTGTGTTGGCGCCTGTATCTTTATTCTTCGTGAGTCCTCATGAGCGGATCCGTCTACCTGATTTGGCTTCCCAGGACCAGCAAAAAGGGGAACGCACAATTAGTGGCCCTTGCCCCAGTTGGGGAACAACAGGTACAGTTTCTAATGCATTTATTTGAGGGCAGTTGGCCTAAATGTGACTGTGACCCCGATATCCCTCCCAATACTTCTCTCGTCTGACCCCCATGACTAGTAAATATTTCGTTGAGCACTGCTTGGCTGCCCGGCGTTTCTATAAAGGCTGCGGATTCGGCGCTCACAAGTGGGCGAAACCCACTTGGGGAAGCAGTGGCCAAGGCTCACAGTGGTTCGCGCCAGGAGCCGCGCGGCGGGGAGCACGCACCGGCCGGGGGGAGGGACGTGGTGTGGCCGGGACATTGGGCACAAGCCTGTAAGAGCAAGGCTTTTTGGCGATTTCAAGTCCGAGTGGTGGAGGAAGGCTAAGCCTGCCCTTCTTCGTGCGACAGCAACAATAGCACCTTGGAAGAAGCTGAGATTTACTTCTCCCATGAAGCTGTTAGACTCTCCTTGGGAATGTCTGCATCTTATTTTTGAAGTTAACTTATTTCTAAGAAGAGCCCATACACTTTCTACGTGTTAAAACAGATCGTGGTTGTAGGAACGCCATTCTTTGTACTGTGGTTTATTAGTTTACTTAGCGTGCTTTACGAACGTGCTGTATGTGCCTTAACTAATAGCTGTTTTCATGTCTTCGGAGTCTATTTTTAACCGAACAGGCTTCTCATCAACTTCATCTGGGTGCGTAGCGCTTCCATCACTTCTGGAAGCTCCCTCGATACAGTAATCAGAATTAGAAAGGCTCGCCGTTCACTTACCTTCATGCTTTAAAACTTTTCCATTTAAGAAAATCGATGAACAAATCCTTTCTTGTGACTCGCTCCTGCACTGTCTATTTTTATGTATTTTTCTGATTTGGCAGAACTCAGCAATGCTGTCCTAATTTTTTTTTTTTCCTTGCTAGAGCAGATGCAGGGGTGGGGAAGGCTATAGCGGGGCTCCTGCCCAAGGCGCCCCCGCGGGGACCTCCGCCCAGAGCGCGGCGGGGCGGACGATCGCGGTGGAAGGAACCTTCGCCCGCCGTTCGGCCGAAGCTCCACCTGCCGCCACCCGGCGTAGATTCTGTCTCTCCGCCCTGTTCACTCGCATTCGCACACACACACACACACACCCGCTTTCCTTTGGGTCGGAGAAGACGCTGGCCAAAGGAGGCGGGGTTGCAGGAGGAGAGTCCGCTCTGCGTAATCCAGTCCGGGACTTGGCTCCGCCTCTCCGGTGACAGAGGAGTTGTGTGCGGCTCGGGGTGAGGCTGCAGCCAACTCCGCTCCGCCAGCACTCGGCTGCCCTGGCGCTTGGGACGCAGCGGCGGCGCTTCTCTCCGGGGCGGACAGCCCGCGATGCCCGCCTAGTAGCGGCGGCGGCGGCCAGCACCGTCACACTCGCAGCACAGCGCTCCGGGTCGCCGAGCGGGGTTAGAGGGTGCACCCCTGCCCCAGCCCTCCTTCGCCCCCAGCCTGAAATGACTTGTTAATAGGCGCAGACACCACCGAAAGGACTCGCCGGAGTGGGATCCAAGTGGAATTGGGATTTGGAGAAGAGTTTTCTTGAACATTTACTCCTTCCTCTTTGGTGTTTCCTTTCTTTTTACCTTTCCCTTACTCCGCCTGTCATTGGAAAATGAAGACAGAGCGTTTTCATCCCAGAAAGTAGTCATCGCGACTGTTATCCCCAAAGAGACCAGCACACATGTAGGAATGACAAAGGCGTGCGAAGGAGAGCTCAGCTCGCGGCCCGGAGAGATCCCCTGGATAATGGATTACTAAATGGGATACACGCTGTACCAGCCCGCTCCGAGCACCGGCCGCCTACACGTCGATGCACCGAAAAGGTACGGCCGGGGCGTCCCGGCGCGCTCCCCCTCTGGGAGGCTCGGCCACAGCCTGCGGGTCCTGGGGCCGCGGCCGGCATGCGCCGGCGGCTTTGTGGTGCCTGCGTTTTATTTTGTCTCGTCTCTGTCTCCCGAGCGTTGCCTGGCCCTGGGGGAGCAGTCCTGAGCCCAGCCCGCTGCTCCTCTCCGCCCTGAGCCCCAGAGACCGCTGGGCTCTGTGTCGCGGGCTTCCCCACCCGCGCCGTGCACACTCCGGCGCCGCCCGGGACCGCGACCGCGCGGATGGCCGCCTGGCCCCGGCATATGTGTGCAGGACCCTCCTCACTTTCGGGCTAGCAAGGAGCAGAGAGGCCCTGAGAGGGTGGGATTCTCGGAAGTGCCCTGTCCTGATGCGAAAGCTGGGCAAGAGGTTCAGCCCTCGAGGACTGGAAGAGGTTGGGGAGAAGAGCGCTGTGTTCGGCCAGCACCAGGTTCTGGTTCTGGGGTGGGAAAAGGGGGTACGGCAGAGGCGGTGGGGAAGCGAAGAGAGTCTTTTGTTGTCCGCGCGGGGTCTGGGCTGGGCTTTGTGGAGTAAGGGAAACTTGTAATGAATGGCCCTGGCACCCGCGCGCCCTGCCACTTGGTGACATCCTTGTTCCTGCGGCCACTGGCACCAGAGATTCCGGGCTTTGTCTGCTCGAATGAGTACCCAAGAGCCGTCTTCTCCTCGGGTGGCGCGGGACCCTCACCCTGGGTCCTATCCCTTGCCTCAGCTCCCTCCTGGGCGGCGAGGACAGCATCCGTCGCGGCTGCGTCCCTCGTAAGCACAGTGCCCGCCACTCCTGGGCTTGCACCCGCTGCGACCTCCTCAGAGTCTGCAAGGCCCCTCTCGGAAAGGAGGTTCCCGCAAGGCGTAAGGGTGGGGAAGAATTGGCAAGAGATGGCCCAGAGCTTGATACCCAGACAAGGGCTCTGCCCTGGCCCCAGGTTCTGGATGTTCGAACTACTCGTTGCGTCCTAGAGTTCTGCCTTGTGTGCAGTGGGGCGCTCGGGAGCAGCCCGACAATGCCCACCCACCGACCCTGCATGACCATGTTGGGGTGGGAAGTACCTCTTCTCCAAATTCTCCACTTTTTCAGCCTTCTACTGTGGTACACTGCACATACAGGATCCTGAGGTCCGCTCCCTCTTCCCACCACACAAGCAATACAGGGGAAGCCAGGGAGCATGTGGGTGCCGGGAAAGGAAACACGACTCCGCTGTCTTTCCCGCTCCCTCGCCGCCCCTCCGCCCAGCACCTCCTTCTTTTCCTGCACGGGTCACTCGACCAGGCGCTTCTGCAAAGTTTCTCTGAAAGCCAGAGGCGGCGGGCACCACAAGATTGGGGCTCAGTATGTGCAGCCCCGCGGGAAATCGAACCTCGAGGGGAAGTGGGTGCGGAAAGGAGTTAGGTGGGAACCCATCCATCCGACAGTCCCCCCCCCCCGCAACCCACCGTCCTCTTGGCTGTGGTCGCGGCGCTGCACTTGCTGGACCAGTCTCTTAAGCAGTCAAGGAGAAGGAGTGGGGGTTGGGGTGTGGAAGGGGAAGTTCGGGATCAGGACGCAGGATGCAGACCGGGCGGCACAGGATGCGCGGGTGCATGTGGGCACCGGCTGGGGCTCGCTGCCTTGCAAATACAGCTCCAAGTGCAACATCCCCAGCCTCCTGCGCCCCGCGCGCAGTTTCCCAGCCGGCGGGTGTCTAGGGAGGAGCAGAGCAGGTTGCCTGGTGTGCGTGGAACAGGGTCGGAACCTCTGTCTTCACAGCCAAGGCAAGTACCTCAAGGGGCAGCCTCCGGTCTATATTGCAGTGGGCAGCCCCACCAGCCCTTTGGCGCAGGTCATTGGGAGAAAGGTGGCTGCCTTAGGGATGTGGTGGCTGCACACAGCCACGGTGGGAACGCTCTCTGCTTTTGCTGGACAGAAATCAAGTTGCTACTAAATGTGATCCGTGAAAGGTTTAAAAACAGACGCGCACAACACACGTTTTTTCACACTTGTATGCACAACTTTCTTTGCCTCAAATCGGAAAAGATGTTTAACCCAGTTGCAATGTCCTGCCAGCAGGTCTCAGGAAAGCTATTTAATGCCCCCCGGCGCTGGTTTTTAAAGTCTTTTCCGAATAGGAAGGTTGAGTGCTTTGCCTTGCCTTTCTCTAACCCTGATAATTGTTCGTTTTCCTTCCGACATAACATCTTGGCCATCAAGTCCACAGTCTGCCACTGACGGCAAAGGGAAGATTGTTGGTTCCAGATGAATCCTTTATTTAGGTTTTTGTTTTTTTCTCTTTAAAGATGCCTGTGCTCAATCTCTGAATGAAAATATCATAGCTTTTTACTCCTTACCAATGGCTACCAGTGGTCAAGATTTGCAAGAATTTTGAATGGGTTTTTAATAACCTTGTTTACTCTGTGTGGAACAGTTTTATGATTTACAGTAAGCTTTGATTAAACTACGTCAGGCACCAAAGTTAATTATTAACTAACCTTAAATACAGTGGCAGAACCGTGTCTCCACCTCTTAACCTAAACTATCTGTTAAAAAATAATTGCACTATTTGAATTGGTTTACCCATGCTTATTTATATGGTAACTTTTATTTGAATCTTGAGTAACCTCCACTCTATTATTATTCTGGTTTTAGGATATTCTTGAATGAGGCACTTTGCCAGCCAATCTGAAAGCAGAAAAGAATGAACATCGGTTTTAAAACCTAATTTTTGTATTATGTCTTTTTTTCAGCTTGATATAAGGAAGCTTTCCAGTTCATGTTTCTTATTTACAATGTTTGTGTGGTGATGATGAAAGTGTTATGTTTTGCAGTTATCACCCTGTAGAGATGAGCTACATTCTCAATAATGCATATAATCCACATGTGTAAATGTCCTGCAGACACCCCAAATCATTATCTCAGGAGCCATCTACAGGATACACTTATTGGATAAAACATTTAAATTTAACCAAGTTGAGAATTTATAAGAACCAGCATAGAAACTCAAGTAAATGCAAATAAATAAATGAATGAAAGAAATAGTCACACGTGGTTCGCATTTCTCTACTTAGAATGGACCTTTTTTCTTAAAGTGAAAAAAAAATCCGTCTTCAAGTAAGTGGTTATTATAAAGTAACAATAAGTGCAACTCTTTATTTACGCACACAGAGATACAAATATGAACCCCTCAGCTTCCTTCAAAGCCTCATGAATGCTTTTGTTGTCATTAAAAAATATAGCATTTGCATTTTGAGTAGGTGAATAACATTGCCAAGTGTGTTGAATCAGAAGGATCCCAAGAATTAGGAAGACTGTTATCTTCATTGAATAAAAATAAAACATCCCATTAAGAACTTTTATAATTCATAATAAATGCTTTAAAAACAAATAGGTAATCCCACCCCAAATGAAATGGAAGGAAAAATACAGTTTTGAACAAGAAACTTTGCTATGTGTACATAATGGTTCAGCTCCTTTGCAAGCAGGATAAGAGTGGTGAGAGAAAAAAATTTCTTCAGAACTAGATGGCCAAGAGCTAACATATTCTCCCATCTTTTTTGCTTGCAGAAAGGAATCACAGAACAAGCCAAACTAATTGTAAATGCTTTAATTAGGCATCTGCCATTTGCGTCAGTGTAAAGCCTAGGAAAGCCTGTGTGTATATCTCTACACTCCACCTACCGCCCCATCTTTAGATTTAGACAATTTATTGTCCAACTCCCAAAGTGTTCCCTGGGTGTTCACACTTTCAGGGGAAGGACGAAGCCTGGAAGTATCCTGCTGTGCCATCCCACATCAGTGCTCCCCACTCTCTTGGGGTGCCCTGGAGCCAAGTTGTCTCTGAGATATTTCTATTCCAGAGTGAAGGCTTTTCTCATCTGCCTTAAAGTGTGCTGCAAGAGCAAGTGAGCTATTCTCTGCTGGCAACCACATGGTTGCCTCTTGGGGATATGGTAAGGTAGGGAGGGGAGGGAGGCATTTAATCCCTTCAAAATGGGCAAATAAGATATCATACCACACAAGCCTCAAGGGGAGAAGGGAGTTCAGGATACTTCTCAGCACAGGACTATGACAGTATAGTATGTGCACTAGAGTATCTTGCTTTATGAAGCAGATGAGTTCTTGCAAAACTTTTTATTAGAATAATTCTAATTACACTAATGGAGAGTGTCATATAAAACAATCAATACTCAGATGTTTCTCAAATAACCTCTTGAGCCCAGACCTCTCATGGATTTCTCAAAATAGTCAGTACCAACAGGGTAGGTAGCTCCTCTTGGATCTGATAGCCATCTCAAACTCAACATGTTTGAAACACCTAATTCTGGATCTTTCTCCTCCAAATATGCTTTTCTTATAATCTCCTCCACCTTGGTAAATGTAATGCCTTCCTTTGAGTTGCTCTTCTCTTTTTCCTATCCACGTCCATTCCAGCTACAATGTGGTCGGCCTCAGGATGCATGCAGACTTCCTCCAGGTTTTCCACCTCTGTGACCTCACTTTTGCCAAGTCACTGTCCCCTCCTGCTGGTTGCTATACCAGACTCCCAGCCAGTCTCCCTGCTTTGCTCGTGGCCCCTATAGTCTTTTAGCAATACCACAGCCAAAAGTGAGTATTTTTAAAAGCAAAGCTAACTCTCCAAGTGTCCTTGCACTTTTCTTTCATGGCTTGAGATGGTTTCTTCCTCCATCTGGCTCCATGATTTGCTCCTCACAGTCCTTAGGTCTCTGCTCAAAAGTCTTTCAGTGAAGCCTTTTCTGATCACCTTATTTATGTCACCCCTTTCCCCAACACTTCCTACCCACCCTAGCCTGCCTAAATTTTTTTCCTTAGTACTTTTCAGAGCCTGCCAAACTATATGTCATCCTCGTTTACTTTACCTTCCACTAGAACATAATGCCCTGAGGACAGACATTTTTGTTTCATTCACTGCTGTAGCTCTAGCACCTAAACCTGTGCCTGGCATATTCTAGGCCTCCATAACAAGAAATTGTTGAATGAATGAAAGAACAGCAAATCTTCTTGCAAACCAACCGGTCTTTATTTTATCTCTTTTGTGTGCTCTCATTTTTCTGTATCATATCATGTTTCCATCAGATGAGCTACTTCTCTGCCCGAGCGTGTGTGTAACACTGTCTTCTGCGTACATAGGTGGTATGTCTCACGCACCATTAGTGGAACATTCACAGTGGGTTGTCTTCACAGTCTTGGTGATGGATTGGAGCCTGCTCATTCCCATACTCACACCCAGTCCCCTTCTGTGGCTGAGAGTACACATCTGGGGGACACCTGTCTGAAACTAGAGGGAATCTGAATTAGGTAACATCAACTTGCCAAGAAACTAAGTTAAGAAGACAGCCAGCACTTTCGGAAATTGAGCTTTTGACCCTGGCCTCATTTGTTCTATATTCTAACTGCTGGCCACAGAACCTTCTCTTAGAGTTTACTAATAGCAGTTTTTAAAATTCAGCTTTCTACCAAGAGAAAATAGTATTCCTGTTAACCCACAGTTCTGCCCTGTACCAATACAATGGTCACTGTTGTGAAGAGCCTGTACTTGTAGTCGGAGGACCTGTGCTTCTCACTCTTACCATCTCAGACAAACCACTTAACCTTTCTAAAGCTGAATTATCATAAATAAAAATTGTGAATAGTAAACCTATGCTTCCTACCTTGTAGGACTGCCAAGACGAAAACACAAGATCAAGAACTGGATGTATTTGGTAAAATATGAAATGCACTCTGGAAATTTAAAGTTTAATGCTAACTTCTCCCTCCCCTCCCCAGACCCCAGGCCTAGCATAGACCCTGCTTCATGGTCATCTAAATCAGAAAAAAAAATAAAGATTATAATCTGTTGAAGTCGTTTTAGTATAAACCACTTTGTGAAGTTAAATAAAATTGCCAAATTCCTTGAAAATGTACAATCTACGTAGAGCATGGATAGCAGCCCTATTAATCAGAATGCCAACTACTTCACTTCACGTAAAGACTGATTTCAATGTGACCATTAAATCAGGCAAGGTCATTGGAGCGGCACTCTGGCAGACATTATAAACAAAGTAAGGGCATTGCTTTTGCTCAGGTGAGTTCTAAACTAGTTGATGTCAATGTATGCATTAATGCAGAACACATGTTAGGGTGAACTAGTAGTAGCAGTAGAAGTTCTGATTTTTTTCTGTAACAAGGGCAGATTCATTAAGTTTATAAATGTGGAGGGACTGTCAAGAGGAAGGCAGTAGACACCTCTGGAGGCAAAGCAGAGGTCAAATTTCTTAGGCAGGCACAGCATACTTGGATTTGAATTCAATTTTTGCCCTTTACAAATAGCTAACTTTGAGCCAGTTAACTTCTCTGCCCCAGTTTCCATTTGTAAAATGCTAGTATGATGATAATCTTATGTTTGTTGAGAAGAATAAATACGATAAAATCTGTAAAATTTGTAGTGCAATGCCTGGCATATTATACACATTCATTAAATATAAGGTATTATTTTTATTTGGGTGACAGTAGTCATGGAGAGTGCCCTGGTGGGAGAATACAAAAGGAAATGGCCACAAACTTGTAACGTAAAGAGACCATGAAAGGAAACAACCTCCAGACTAGAAATGAATGTTCACACTCCTCAGCTGGCCACAGCGTCAGAGAGTTTAAGCTGAGTAGCATGTGAAAGTCATTTGCATGGGGAGAAGAGTCAGGATTCTTTTCCTAACTTCTGAAGTTGATATATCACACCCATAACATGGATGTTACTTTGAAAGTATGTTAGTAATAGACACTTCCATAAACAGCCTGTAGACCTGAGGCTTGCATTTAATATGACTCAGCCACTAACCTATAATTGCAATCTGTAGAAAATTTAATTCAAAGAATCTGTACCAATTAAAACAATTTAGCAGATGAACCTCAAAACTGGATGCTATTCACCCCTCTCTCATCCCTTCTGCCCTCCCATATGTTTAAGACCAAGACTATGGCCATGATTTGATTTGAAGCATTTATAGAACTGGAGCTGGCACTGAACACAATGAAAACATGCCATTGGAAAATAAACATTTTTGGGGACTGGAAAGAAATAAAGAATATATTAATTATGGTTTAATGTTGTATGAGACTTTTATACTCGAGCTTTCTGTTATGGATCCATTCTTCTTTACTTTTTCTTATCCCTGAATCGTTTTTAAGGAAAGCATTCAATCTTTTCATTAATATTGCAGCAACTCCAACATTTCCCTTGCCCCACCCCCAGTCTCCAACTGTCCTTGAATGAGGAAACTGAGAGAATACTGATTGAGCTGGTGAATGGAAATGTTCCTTTCCTGAAAATGGAATGCTTTATGAAAAATTGCATTCCTCAAAAAACACTCAAGACAATCGAACAACTGTCTCTCCTTTTTACTCCAGAGAATCACATGATTTCATTCACATATTTTGGTGTTTGAATGCATTTATTCTTGGGCTTCAAATACCCAGGTAAAAAGCTGTTGTTCTATTAAGCCTTTCCTTATTCTAAAAATGAGAGCATCTGAGTTACTAAGAACATTCTCATTTCTGCATAGTGAGTGATAAATAGAAACCAAATTGTTTACAGCATTCTAATCTGGAGTACATGTAGCAGAATGGCATTTGGGTGGATTTTTATAAGAATACTTTTTAATCATTTTTGAGATGGATTTTGTGCTAATTCTTCTCGCATCATGAATGATGGCCCTAGCTAGACACTGTCGCTGGATCTTCATCTATTAATCATGGAGGCTGCTTTCTTATTCGGTTGCCATAGTTTCAGTGCCTCAGATAGTGTTGGGGTGTCTTGGGAAAGGTTCGAGACATACTAGGGCTTGCAGACTGGCAGTTATTTTGGCAGTTGTGGTGCTCTGAAAGAACTGAAAACCACTTCTCATCTAATTCAGTGTTGGATTAAAAGAGGCAACTTCTGAGAGTGTCTCTCTGGACCTTGTTATGTGTGCAGCCAGCTGATATTTACTCCAAGATTTGCCTCTGCTCAGTCTTGCTGGTAAAAAATTACAGTCCAGAGGCTGATGTCACTTTCATCTTTCAACAAGAAAGCACAAGGTGTGAACTCTTCGTTAAGGCTATTCATAAATGTGAAGGTAAATGAGGGCATTCATGACTGCTCAAAATTTCAGTTTCATAATTTTGGCTCTGCAGATTGCTAAATAAATAAAATGACCTCAGGAGTGTTGTATGCTGTGCTTGGGTATGGCAATGTAAACATTTAGTGCTGTACTTCAGGTTTCACCTTTCTTTCTTTAGGTTTGACACACATTACTGAGGAGCTCGAGACCATTTTACTCTATTTCGCAACACTGTCCCATAGGTCTGCTGCTTTGTCAGCTCTTGATTATATGAGTGTTTTTTCCTTTCTGTAATTGCAGTATTTTGCTATTTTGTTTTTAGGCATGTGACTTCGGGGTTGATTAGGAAAAGCTCTCTAGTTGTGTATATATTGTATGACCTAGTCAAGAAAAGGTTTGGAGGAGTAAATTGCTGCAGGGGGGAGATAGACGCACTTAGTGACTTATGTACTTCATGTGTGATGTAGAACACAGCTTTCCTTTGTTAGGTGAATTTGGCCTTGTGTAACAGATACTACTGGTACACTTAATGTTTTCGTTCCCATTTCTCAAGTGGACTTTCAAGGACTCCTACCAGTCTAAGCCGAGCCATTTAATTCCTTTGTAGATTAAAACATAAAATAAAACAATCTCACACTTCAAGCAAACAGTACTGTATTCAGGACATGCAAGACAGCAAATGAAAATCCAAGCAGATTCAGAAGAAGAAAACCTTGAATTCATTACAAATGGGCCTAGCATAGAAAATTAGTCACTTTTTTTTTTTACTAGAAAATGACTAGTTTTTATTTCTGGGTGAGCTTCAAAGAAGCCATTTTAAATTTTTCTACATCCAGCCTGCCAAAATTTTTGCGTAAGATCAACAAGCATTTTTAATACACGTGCCTATTATTTGACCCCTCCCTTACCCAGCCACACTAAATGATTGATTTTAGAGGCCAATAATTTGAAGTAAATTAAAAGGATAACATGGCCTTAATTGCTAATGGCTTCACCAGGCTTCTGGGCACCGGAATTCCTTGTGGAGAAACACTTTTAAGTGTCACAGCAGTTTTTGATCATGTGGTCTGGCTTACTTATAGGCTGTAATCATCCCCCTAGCCCTTCTCCTTCCCCCTCAAATATCTCCGTGAAGCAAAGAAAACATACATTTGTAAATTTGCTATTATGGACTCCTAATTATTAGGCAGGGTAAGAAAATAAGTCCTATAAGTTTTACAGTATTCTCATAAGTTACTTGTTTAAAAAAGGGGGGCGGCACAGAGTGGGGGAAGTCAGGGGAACTAATGTTTAAGATCAGAAACTTTTTTTTATTGGAAGAAGAGTTTGTGTGAATTCAGTTTGGTGTCCTCTACAGTAACAGGATCATGATCACTCGGGTTTCTGGTCAAGACACGATATTGCACATGAAGCCTTAAGAAAAGTAAGCAGTACTTTATTGTGGATGTCAGACAAATACAATGTGGACTTCAATTAACCGTAATTAATGATTTCTGATTACAGATTTTCTTTTGTGCCTCCAAGGCACAAAATGTATTTTGGTGGAATGTTTCAGACGGCAGTGCTTCTACTATCCTGCCATGCACACCACACTAGGTTCCTAATGTATGAAAAATGTGATTCCGTATCACTTGCAGAATGGTCATGTGAAGAATGCAATATCGCCTGGAAGACAACTGAAATTTTTAAGTGATGCGGAGTTCTTTGAGTCTGTAGTTTAACCATTTTAATTTTAAAGTGATTTATTTATCCAGACTGCTGATATTTACTAGCTCTTTGCTGGACTCAAGGCTATTCCTTCCAAAGATTGGCAAGTTCTTTCCAATGAAAGCTACCATATACGGGAGACAGAAGACTAAGTGGTATTTCCTTTGCCCAAAAATACTTTTACCAAATGTAAAAAAATAATGACCAGTGAATACTATAGGCATTTGAGAAAAACAGGCCTTAACTTTTATTAAAAGTGCTTTTTACTCCTGTGTCATGAGTTTTAGAACAGATCTCAAGAAGCTGAATTATTTGTTAATGTACTATTTACATTCAAGTTTTAGAGGGTCTAATAAAAGCTTAGATGTATTAATGTCAACTTATGAATTAAATTTCTGTGTGACTAATCACTTCGTAGCTTATATGAAATTGTAATAGCATAATAGTTTAGCATAATTTGTGTTGATGAATTTTCATCGTTTTGCTTTTACAATTAAGCTGATTCATAAGCATCTTAATGAGAAATTACCTAAATTAAATTGATTTGTAATTTGCTGTTCTGTGTTCTAGGGCAGTGATTATTTAAAATAATTTTCAAGCTGGTTTTCCCACTGTACGCAATATGGTTTTACTTTTGATAGCAATAAAGTCAATCCCATGTTTGCCCAACCAAGAAGAGATGCTACTGGTGTCAAAAGTAGATCAGTTTCATATGTAACCCAGAGAAAGGCTAACAAACACCTTTTGGATACTCCTCTTTTAAAGGGATGTTCAGAGTACAGGGAAAAGTTTTCTATTAAAAAGCCAACTTTTATCTACAAGGTGTTTCCTCTCATTTTCGATGAGAGGAAGCTAAACATGTTGAATATGCTGATTAATTAATTCTCATGGGATATCTTGGAGGGTGGAGCTTTCGTTTTCATATTTTGTCGTGTCCAGAATGCAAGACCTGTTAATATTACCTAAACACATCCGTTCCCAAGAATGAAAAGGACAACATAATTGCCTGTGCTGTTAGAAAACAGCCACATCCAGTTCCCCAGCAGATCCTACAACATGCCAGGTGTGTGAGAGAAGGCTTTGAAATGTTGTGAATAGCTTGACATTATCACATTGTTATTGAAATGCAAATTATTCTGGGCAGAACTTGAAAAGGTTTTAAATGTAGGACTAGGGCAATCTCCTTTCTGGCTTGTTGTCAACCATACCTAGTCTTAACTGGAGGGCTTATTCTATTAAAAGTAATCCTATTTCATTTGTATATCTCATTGTTTCTCGTTGCCTGTTTAAAGTAGAGGCACACCTTCCTGGGATGGCACCTTGTTGGGAGTGGATGGACTGACTTCCAGCAGTGAGTGAGGTGCCAGCACAGAACTATTCTACCTGGGAAAGAGTCTTTCTGAGTCCCACATCAGATTTAGAAATCAGGCTTACTGATGATACTCAACATCAACAGTATTTACAGTTATTATTAATAATAAAGACCGCACTTACAAAGTGCTTATAGTTTTCAAAGTTTATAAACATTGCCTCATTTAATATCATTGCAACCTGGGTTAGGCAGGGCCAGGTATTATGCCCAATTTAAAGATGAGATAACTTAGGTTCAGAGAGGTCAAATAATTTGCCTAAAAGTATACCTCTGGTAAGGGAAGGGCTTGGGACAAGGTCCCCAAGCTTCTGAATCTCAGTTTTGTGCTCCTGCATGTTATTTCACTGTTTACTCAATACTTAAAAAAAAAAATGATTTCAGTCTTTCAACCATAGATGTTCTCATACTGTGCCCATTTTGCAGTTTGAATACCGACACAGAACAAGCTAAGAAGTAGCTGTCCAAGGATGCTACCTGATGAGGCTTCAGTGCAGTTGGGACTTAAATTCCTGCTTCTCAGTGGAGCGCCTTTTCCGGACATTGTCTCCAGAGGCTCTTAGGGTTAGTCTGTCAACTGAACGATGAAAAATGAAGGCTGTATTTATTTGGGATTCTAGTCCTGTTTTATGGTAGGAACAAAAATAAACAGTGGAAACTTTGACCCTGGTTCAGGATAGAACTAGAGGGTTTGAAGGGTGAGCCAGATACTCTGACAGGAACAGGGCTTCCAACTTGTACCTATGAAACAGAAACATGTTTTTAGCAAGGGATAAAGTGGACCGCATGGCACAATATAAGTGGATCTTTCCCTCTGACAAAGTCATTTTAATCCTGCGCATGCTACTGCGTCTAGTGAAAGCAGCAGTTCAGTTTAATTTAACAGGCACGTATTTAGCATCTACTCTGGGCAAGCTGGAGATACTGAAGAAACAATGATGAATGACCTAGTTCAAGATTTATTAATTTAATTTTGTATCCATTATAGGCCAGATGATGGGCTCAATTCTAGCGAGGAGGGTGGAGATATGAAAAATCACTATTGTGTAAGATTCGACTATGGACCTTCCCAAAAGCAGAGTAACGAGGGTGCTAAGGAGGGACAGGAAGGAGTGGCAGCTCTGTCCAGCTGGGAGGTCAGGCAGGCCTTTGTGAAAGAGGAAGCATTTGAGTGTCTAAAGCTGAGTGAGATTTCAGTAGGTGGGAGGCCAAGGGAGGAAGAGCAGTGGGGCAAAGGGAAAGGCAGGAACAAACCCAGAGGAAGTAAAATGGAAGACTTGGCCCTACTGCAGCAGGGGTCTTCCCAGGGACTGGTAATGTGATGTGAAAGAACTGAGAACAGAAATGGGGGTTGTGCAGGGCTCAGCCTGTGAAAGGCTCTGCCCTGCTCTAGAGATGGGACTTGGAGGTGCAGGCGGCTAAAGCTTTTAAGCAAGGAGATGACATCATTAGATGTGTGTTTTAGAAATACAGACCTGCTAGTATTGTGAGTGAAAAAAAGGAAACAGTCTGGGTGTGTTTGCAAGGTTTAGCTGTCAAGACTTAAGGACTAGCTAGGTGTGTCGGATAAGGGAGTAGTAGAAGTAAAAAATAGTAGTTGTAATAAAAAATAGTTCCAAGATGTCACATCTGGGGAATTGAATGGACAGTTGGGATATTGGAGAAGATGGGAACTCAGGTGTACAGACAAAATAGTTGATATTTAACAGCTATCACAAACCTTATTTAAATGACACATAATATACCAAACACCCAAGCCCTAGACCTAGTCCCGTTGTGCTCACTTCCAGCTCTGGAAAATGAGTGCTAAAAGATTTTAAAATTAAGCGTGTTTAAACTGTCACATTTGGTCTGGCAGCTGGGACCACTTTTGCCAACATCAACATCAGAGAGGTTAATACCATAATATGATGTGGATAATACGAAGAAGACTGAAGCACCATCCAGCACATCTATAAAAACTGGTTACAGAAATGCAGGAGGAGCAAGTGCTAGATTCACTCATGTGAGAATCAGGGCATGTATCGAGCCACCTGTTTCCTATTTTTTTCTTTCTGAACACTTTTACTTTATGCAAGATTCTGAATTCTGAAATTAGATATACATGTGTTTGTCCCTCCCTTCCCCCTCCTCAATCCACTGTTGGGCATATTGATGTAAGTGTTTATCTCTTAAGTTGCCTTGTGAAACTGAAATGTTATAGATGACGTAATTCACAAAACAGAACATAACACCTAAATTGTCTTGTTTATTTAATAGGACAGTGTTAACAGATAGCTAGGCCTTTTTTGCTACATTGTGCTAAAATTAAACACTGTTTATACAGTAAAAGGAAAAATATGTTTAATAATATTTAGGAAGAAATTAGTTTTCATTACAGAGGTGATTGAGGTATCATAGATTTTTATTTTATGGTTTCAACCTCTAGATAAGTGTTGATATAGTCTAGCTGTCAATAGAATCCTTCAATGCCTTTAATTATTGAATATAACTAATATTTATACTATAAAAAAATTCTAAAAAACAATATCTATATTTACCCTTCACTGCATTTTTCTTTCAGGAGTTTCTAAATAAAACTTATAACAGAAAAGTTTTATTTGATAAAAAATGAAGCTTTATTTTATATTTTAAAAACAGATTGAATCACAGAAGTAAAACAAAGCGGGATTAAAAACAAGTATCTTCAGAGAGCTTTAACAAATTGAGTTTCTAAATGGGAGAATATTTTTATGAAATTGTTTGCTTTGATGTTTTTTAAAGGCACCTTAAAATTACATATTAAGGAATAATTTCCTTTTTTATGTTAGGACGTCATATTTGAGTTGGTGTGATAATGTTGAGAAACTGAACTATAGATTACTTATCTATTGTGATATGTCAAATTATTGTACAGGTGTGGTGTCATTTGTTTCTAACTTGTAGGCTGCCCTCTAGTGTTACTTAATCTCAACACAACCACTTTTGTATAGATCCCATGAAATGTGAAAACACATCCCAAGAATTTTACCGTCTAGTCAGCAGCTAACCCCATCCAGCTAGATCCTGTTTCTAAATACAGTCTTAAGTTTATAATACATGGTCTAGGGTTGTGAACAAATTTAAATGTACCCATCACCAAAGCTCTAATGGCACAGAGGACAGTACAGTAACGCCTCAATTTCACCCACAGGTTCTTCGACTTCAAGAGAAACAACAGGAAGAGTAACGTGAGTAACAAAAAACCATAGGTTAATTGGTATTAAGTTCCTAAGCATCTCATCAACATTATAATGAAGCGATGTTATTCAAGGACCAGCAGATGTCTGCTAACTAAAGTCAAACTCCAAATACAAAGTCAAACATCAAACAAGAAGTTTTAGGACTACGTTATCCAACTAATTTCACTTATATTTTCTTTTGTGTGTGTACAAAAGAGCAATATATGATAAATAAGCTGTCTGCATCTATCTAAAAGACATTCTTTAATAAATTTAAATAAAAATTACAATATCAAGAAAAATATTTCTACCACCATCATATAGGAGATACCTAATGAGGAAACCTAAAAGTTTACTGCATAATTAGCCCTCAGAGAAGCGTTCTCAGACTTCAGTACCCTATCCAATTCCAAACCTCAAAGAGTAAATTTCAGCACTTCGTAGATTATTTTCTGAAGATGTTGAAAAGAGAAGCACACATTGCAGCCCAAACTGGCATTTTGGACTTTCTGACAGTAGTGCCAACTCTGCTTTTTGTTGGCTGAAGAGTAAGCATACTCTATAGTTTTCAATAAGTGAGTGTAAATTTCAGATGCGGTAGCTGTTTTTCGCTTGTATAATGTTGGCATTCTCGGTGGTTTACAAAGGTAACATCAAAATGCTCCAGATATATCCAGCTCCTAGCAGCAGAGTGACTGATGGGCATTTGATGAAAATGGTTACTGACGAGGATGTTTTCCCTAGTTTTGAGATTAAGATCAGGAAGAACTAAGGCCATGTTTATGTGAGATATAAACAGAATGAAGTGAAGGGTCAAAATGACACTTGGTAGTCACTTCTGTCCTCCCAGAAGGGCGACATGATGCCATACTTGAAAGTATGAGCCCTGGAATTTTTTATTCTATTGGTTATGAGACAGTTACTTAACTTCTGTACCTCGTCATCCTCATCTGTAAAATGGGAATAATAATGTCTACCTCAAAGGGTTGCTGATGACTAAATGAGACCATATGTACCAGAATGTTTGATACATAGTAAGCACTCAGTAAAAATCAGTTATTACAATTTGACATCAAGTCCTCCTAATAAAATTGGCAAAATTCAGTGTTTTATGAACCAGCTATATGGTTCTTGGTATGTAAGTTAAAACTGAAAAGACAAGCTGGTAAGTATCCAGATGAGTCTTTTCTGTCTGCTCTGTCTCTTTCTCCATGTTCTTTTGTGAGTCAAGGCATGGTTTAGAATAACTGAATCATTCATTATTTCATTTTATTTAGGAAACATTTAATACATTCCTACTATGTGCATTGAGCTATGTTAGATCCTATTGGATATTTCCAAAATATTGAATATGCTGTTAGGTGAGATGGTTAGGTTTTGCTGCAGTTTTAATTTGCCTTTGTTAGGTCTTGTGCTCAGTGAGGAGCCTGTGCTTATCAGGCTGCTGCCTCATGCCCTGAACTACAGCCTTCCTACACTCAGGGAATAGAGGATGTGGCATCTCTGAAGGAATAATCTTGAGATTGTTTAGAGTGTAGTTAATGTTGTATTTGGAATCACGATATTCAACTAACAGAGAGGTCCCAGGGATCTCTATTAATTTACGATCTCACCTAAAACCAATGTATCAAACTTATTTTATACAACAATACTTTAAGTCATAGGTGGAATTAACTACTTATACCAATAAACTGAAAATGCCAAATTGATTCATTGGCTTTAAACACTTGTTTTTCACAAAATTGTAAGAGTTGAACCACTAAACAGCAAAGTGGATAGATTGGAAAGTAAATCCCTATTCTGACCCTGCCTTCACCCCCGCTTCCCTGAGGTGTGATGACAAGACAAAAAAGAAGTTAGGTGATTAAAGAAGAAAAACAAGAACCACGCTGATCATTATCTCTCAAGCAAACACAAATTAATTCTGGCTTTACCTATCCCAAGCATTCACACCAATGGGCAAAGCCTTATTGACAAGAATAAAGAAGTTGCTGGTCAGGAGTTAGGGAATGTGCTAACTCGTAAGAACCAAGAGACTGGGTACATCTGGAGATGGAGCATAGGAAGTGGGGCTCCTCCTCCCCACTAGCAGGGAGCATTGTGTTCACTTGGTATTCACCCAATTCAGGACCATCTGACAGCTGTTTGCTGTTCCTTGTGAGATGAACTTGGGCCCTGGCCAGATGCTAGTGGACAGATGCTCACAACACAAAAACCTTCAACGAAAGATAGGCTAACTGGCATCCTACTAATGATTTGAACAAATAAGGCAAGAATGGGCTGGATCTGCTCATGACCACCTCAAAGCACAAGCCTTCCTCTCTGGCTTAGGGAGGAGGCCTTGTTGGGAAACTGAGCTTTCTCCACACTTGGATTCTGGGTTCCTGGCTCCTTGACATAAAACCTTCAAAGGGAAATCTAGTATTTGTTTTGTGTGTATGCTTGTATGTCTATGCTTAACAACTGAAACCTTTCAAGAAAGTGGGCAAATCGGCGGTTGTCTGGCCTTTACCCACCACCCACCAAGACAAGTTTTAAAGTACAGAATTTTCTCCACAAATTTGACTTTTATGCAGTAGTTTTTTAATACATTATAAAAATTATTACACATTACCTTCATTTGAACCCTCAAACAGAATGTTGTGTGCTTCATTTCATACCTTTGGTTGTAATTGATCAGTAATAGTTGGCTGCAGTGCAATTTTGTTCAAATAATTTGGTCAAATGAATTTTTTAAAAACCTGGAGTATTTTGGGGACGAACTGGTTTGACAATGCCCCATTCATAATTAGGTGGACTTGCTCCTACTTGTACAGGCTACAATTAACTGTCTTTGATTTCAACAGTTAAACTTTCGAGCCTCAGGCACTTTTTGAGTAAAAAGTCTCTCCTTTCTTTTTCTCTCAATTTTGCAATTGGGAACAAACTCTTAATTCCAGGCTTATTACTAATAAAATCTGTTACTCATCTACAGACTGACAAATAATGTTTTTCTAAGGCAAGACATAGTTTTAAAATAGGTGATTTAGTGCATTTTTGCTGCTGTTACTGTTCATTGTTTTCCATGAATGCAGATTAGGACAAAGAAAAGAGACCCTCCCTAACTCTTCAGGCCCTCTGCAGCCCTTCACTCCAAACCCCACTCGTTAAAGACTCCTCTTCCTCATCTCTTTCCAAGAGATACAAATCCAAGAAAAACCCATCTCCACCCAGCTTTTTCTAAAACACAATCTCTACTTATTTAACCTGATTGAAAAGGCTAGACATGTTTTACTAGTCATTTCTACAGTTATTTATCTTAAAAAATTATAGACTTGACTGACAATATCTCATGTTGAGTGGGAGAGGATATCTTGTCGTGGTATCATCCTGGGTAAAAGTCTCTTGGTTTCCACCCCCTCCTCAACATCTTACTCAGGATTTCTCTCCACCAGTTAGTTATACGCCCCCGCCTTCCCATTCTCCAGTGTGGCTCCTGCTCCACTGAATGAAAGGCAGCTCCAACTGAAGGAGCTAGAATATGCCCAGCAACCAGTGCTGGGTACTATTGAGACCATTGTTTGTTCCCAGCACTGTGGAGCCAAATCTCATTTTATAGCACAGTGTGTTCTAGGAATTCCACTTCATCAGTACAACAGACCTTCTCTAATGCTTTCCTATTTTCCCCATTTGCCGCTGTCACAGGCAGCGCCACACAGTCCTGCAGCAGGCAATTATAATTCACTTCTCTCTAAGGCTCTGCTCTCCCCCATTTGCAAGGGACCACAAGGCATCAGCTGCCATATTAAGTAGACGCTAATGACGCCCAGCGTAATCAGCCGAAGCAGTCGTGATTGGTGTGTTTAAGATTCAGTCCCTTTGAGGGCCTGAACTTGGGTGTCCAGAGGTGCTCTCTCTTCAGTGGTTACACTGAGGTCTATGAGAAATTCAGCTAAAATTGTACTTGGTGGATTTTCAAGTGCTTAAAGGTAAATTAGGTGATTGTGTTTAAAATGAACATATTAATCCAAGTTTCCCAATATAGTCACAAAAAATAGGCCTGATACAAAGTTATATAATGTTATGTGAAAGTACAATATGTACATTTTTTAATGTATAGTTTTCAAAGCAGTTTGCAAATTAGTATTATTGTTCCCATTTTCCAAAGAGAGAAATGTCCTTTGGTGACTTGCAAGGATCCTTGGAAATGAATGCATGCTCTCTAGGGCACAGCCAACTCCTCCTGAACCCTTGTCCGTGCAGGGAGATGCTTTCCCCTAGAAGCAGGATCTCCATTGTTGCTTATTTCTCTCTCATCCAATCCACATAAAGGTTTACTTTTTAACTTTCTGTTATCTTTCGGCAATGGTTGAATAAGAATGTTTTCATTTTTGCCACATTTGGCAATATGTGGCACCCTTTAGGAAATAATTTTCTATTGGATTTGTAAAACTGCCCCATTAATAACATTTTCTGTAAGTGTGAGTGACTGTCCCCACTAATTTAGGAAGGTTTTGAGAGAACCTAATCTGCACTTGAAGGTTCAGAGGCTGGCTGACTTGTGTGAACCCTCCTCCCAGCAGAAAGGATGCCGCCTAATGCTCCACCCAGAACAGAGGCCGGCTCACCCTCCAGCTCCTCAGGCACTTACCTAACTAGCTCCTAGCATCTGTGCTGAGGGATGTGGGAAGAGCATCACCCTAACAGTCCAGCCTTGAAGGATATCATTTAGTATCAAATCATTAAATTGACCCAGAGGGTGACCAAGTAATTAGTGCAAGGCTTTTCAGAGCTCTTTTATATGCACCATCCCATTCTCACAATGCACTGCAGCACCTGTCTGTGCCCTGGTTTGGAAAAAAAAAGAAAAGAAACATGCTCCTCTTGAATAAAAAGACAGTCATTGTAAAGTTGTGTTCTTATCATTTTGCCCGAATATTGCACTTTGTAATTTTCAGCTTGGCAAACTAAAACATATTAAAAAGGATGGTCGGCTACAAAATCCTTTTTTTAAAAAGAAATGTGAACATCAGAGGAAGCCTTAGGCCATAGATATGATTATATTACTTACACATTCTGGGAAATTTTAAAGAGTAGGAACAAAGACCATGGCTCACCTTGCAGTGGTCTCTGGGTTAATCGGTATTCTTTGACTGGTGTCAGTGACATTCGGTGGGTAGTGCCATGCCTATGTTCTTTATTGTCACCATTTCTTTACGTTAACATAAAGAACTGAGTCAGGATCTATACAGAGGATCTTGTGACAAGACTCTCAAGGGAGTCCTTGTGGCAAACATCAGGCAGGTATTTTTTAAAGCTTTACCCTAGCTGTCAGAAAGTTGATGGCTCCTGATACTTTAAGTTGTCAGTCCAGGCATTTTAATTCCTTAGTGAGATTATTAATGTTGTTGTAGCATGTCTTCATTTAATTGCAAACAGGAAAATGATAGAGCAAACTTGTTGTAATTACATCCTCTGAGATACCTATTCTATCCAAATTCAATAATCAGGTTAAAACTTAGGAGTGGGAAGGAAATCACTTCAGCAAACAAAACTATGTGCTTGCTACGTGGAGAGAGCCCGGACCCTGGGTTCAAATCCAGAGTTCACCACTCACTAGCTTTGTGAACTCTGGCAAACTATTGACTTTCCTGTGCCTCGTTTTCTACCTCTGTAAAATGGAATAGTTATAGTGTCTGCCTTACAGGGTTGTTATAAGGGTTAAATGAGTCAATATGTATAAATTGCTTTAAAGGCCTGTTAAATAGTAAATGCTAGATATGCATTTCCTACTTTTACCCTTTTTCCCCAAACCTACTGTTCATTAAGCATGCTGATGAGGCATAAGCTGCTAAGTGTGTGTGTAGTAGAGAGTATCTTGCAAAATTGATTCCACATTTGAAGTGTAACATGGGCAAATTTGGCTTTTGTTGCCTACCTGATCCATTTTGATACCTCTACACCCAAAGCCCCTGCTCTGTCACATCCTCCTCCATGATCCTGCTTCAGACTTGTCTACCTGTTTTCTCTTTGGTTATAGCCTGTATCTCATCTAAGTGATACTTTACAAATTCCATAAAACCACTTATTTTTGTCCCCGAGAACACAGTCTATATCCTAATTATCTTTGCATTGATACTCGCTGAATGTCTTAATGGATGCTAATATTTAAAAATAGAGCTAACTCAAGACTTCTTTTGACAATGTTGGATTCCTAACCTAAAGGGTGAAAATTGTAGGCATGGATCTGTTTAGGAAACTGGGTTATCGAAGACCTACCTGATCATAATCTCCAGAGTTGAGGCCTGGGAATCAATAGGAATCAAATGTCTGTCAGGTGATGGTCAGTCAATTTTTGGAGCCTCTGATTTAATTAATCATTCTGAGAATAACATTCCTCATGTGTAAGATGATTAGAGAGCCAAGCTTTTCTCCCAAGATTCTGGTACAGACCAAATGATGTCATATCTGTTTTCACGCAGTGTAAAGCTCCAGGCAAACCTAAGGCCCTGTTCTTAATTGTTGGAAGCAGAGAACCACGGTGCTGTGGGAGGTGAAAGTGCCTTGGGGAGTTGGTCATTGGAGAAAATCTCTCCTGCATCACCTTTGCTTTTGCTGTGATTCAGTAGAGTCAGTTAAAGGCAAGGTTTCAAGTCCATGGAGCCTGACATGGTCTTCTCTCTATCATTAGATATGGCTAACATTAGCACTTTCAGAGTATTATTTCACAGACCAGGGTTTCAAATTAAAGACCTAAAAGGTGGAGTAAGGGTGTCAGGTAAACTTAGAGAGGATCATTCTCTTAGTAATCTCTCCTTTCTTAAAATAATCCAGACATTGCTGACAATGTGAAATTTGTGATGAACCTTCAGTAGATAGCTTTATTTTGCTTTTTAAACCAAGGAGGCTTAATCGTAGTCATAAAAGGAAACATTATGAAAATTAATGACCTGAAACAATTGAGGGATATTTATAACACTTATATTTTTAAATAATAATGGCTTAAAATACCTTTAAAAAAATAAACTCTTTAACCATCAACCCCTTTCCATTCAAGCCCTAAAGGGATACAGTTCCTTATTTTCTGTTTGTACAAGGCTGGGATCCACCACTGACTTAATTCACCACACTTTTAAGATGCCCATTTAGAAACCTCAGTAGCAAGGGAGTCAGCCATAGCCAATTGGATATGTGCTGTCACTGGTCCCAAAAGTAGCACTGACTTTTGGCAGAGAGGTGTTAGTGATAGTGCCTGAATATTTGAAATTGCTGAGCATTCTGATTATTGTATGTATGCTATTAAAAGCTCTGAAAATTTACAATTTAATGATATGGAGGAAAACTTGTCAATTTTGCATAAATGGTATACTGCATTCCAGTTACTAGAAAAGTACTCAGGTGGTGCATTCTGTTAACAATAATTGGATATTTATGCCTCATTAGAAGAGTATACCTTCTCACTTATTATAAATAAAATCATTTTTTTTCACATCTCCAGTTTCCATCTTCTGTTTACATTTTGTTTCTCTGGTTATTGTTGGCAGAAGTGAAAAAAAAAATTAGCCTCCCTAACCCTCAATCAGAGGATGGACAGCAATGAGTCACCGAGGGCTACAGCTGGAGCTTTCCCCATGCTGTTTCCTTATCCTTTACCGTTCCTAAATGTCATGAAGTGGTAGTCTAGTGTTCTCCAGAAGATAAACATAATCATCCAGATCCTTCTGTTTCTTATCTCTCTTCAAGCTTTAGCCTGAATTCTGTTCTAGTATCTGTGAGATCTCCATATGCTATGGGATTGTACAAAACAGAATTTATCCCATTATTAAGGCTAACCTCTGAGACTCCAAGAGAAATTTTTATTTCTTGATTCAGCCCTCAAATGTCAGAGGCTTTTTATAAAGTAACTTTTAGTATGTTCCTTGGTATATTAAAGGAATTTAATATGTGACACTTCTCCCCCCGCCCCCAATTTTCAGAGACACTTAAGAGATGATTTTTTGGGTCTGCTTTGTTATTTGTTTATAATGATTTTGATTTTTATTTGATTCATTGAAAGCCAGAACTAAAAGGTGCTTATTTGGTCTTTCCATCAGCTAGCACTAAGAACCCTTAAATTAGTGGTTTTGATACTGTATCCACACGATCGTGCTTTAGTTATTGTACACTTCTTTTTAAAAGTAAAAATTGTAGACAGAGAAGGCAGAATCTGTCCCATTATTCCTTTAGTTTCCAAGGCAGCATTCATATAAGAATAGAGCTTAAAATGTTTTTAAACAACAACAAAACCCTTCTGTTACCCATTATGGTTTACAGAATGGACCTGTGCAGAGCAGTACTGTTTTAAGGTGATTCAAAGCTGCATCAGCAAAGAGAATAAAGTTGTCTTCGTATAACTTCTGTTGACTTGCTATAATCAGTGAGAAAGCCCATTTGCTCCCTAGCCTCAGTTTTCCATTGAAAAGATTTTTGAAAACCTGTTAAAACCCTCCAGCTGAAGAAGCTATATCATTGAAAAATGTATTATTTAAGCACAACAATAGCTTTTGCATGGCATACACCATTAGATTTATAAATTGAAAAGAGCTTTGAATGTAACACAAATACTGGGAGGCCTGTTTTATAATTCTTGACCATCAAATCTCAGAGATGTAATCACAGCCCATGTGACCCTCCAGAAACAGTTTTCAAAGTCATCTGTATAAAATGACATGACATGCAGTTTCGGTCGCCCTCGGCAAGAGCTCTAAACTCTCCTCCATATATCCCACAGCAAATTTTCTGCTCCAGTGTAACAAGAAATGTGATATTCACTGAAACGCACCATGGGCCTTGAGAACCATTGTTGAGCCAACTTGGACATGGCAGCTAAATGGACAGTGTCGGGAGTGTGCCAGTCTTCCCCAGAAGCAAGAATTAAGGTCCATAAATCAAATCTCAAGTATGGAAAAGAAAGAAAGAAAAAAGCTGTCAAGTAGGGTGAAGGTGTTATAACCAGCCCTCGCTGTTCTGCAGTGTCCAGCTGTGTTGATACCCACGGAGCTTTGGAATCAATTCAAGACCTGTCAACCTTAAACTAGACAATTAAGTGCCAGGCTGCCAGACATCCCTGTCTGCAGGTGTGAATGTAAGTTGATAGGGTAGATGGTCTCACACAATAACCATGATAGCCACAGGGATCTCTAACAAAGGCATGTCCAGGGATAAGGTTTAGAACTTTTGAAGATAACGTTAATTTGTAGCCCCTAAAGCATTTAACTCTTTGCGATGAGTAGCTTACATATTGCAGGGTTCTGAGTATAATACACTTTAATTAATAGTGCTGATCATGTTCCCTCCCTATTTGCAAAATGCTTTACATTCACAGGGTGTTGACTCAAGGGATCATTCAGCTTCTTTTATTAAGTACCTTACCCGGTGTATAGCAATTTACATCATTGGATTTTCTCTGGTTTAGATCCAAAGACATTATTAGCCAGCTTTAATGCTTGCTTCTTAGTAATACTGTTATAAAATAAAAGCTTCAGTTGTAGAAGCATCCTTAATAGATGAAGGCTTTCTCTTAATCAGTATATTCCGTAAGAGATATTAATCAAGTAGTTAAGTAATGAGAAAAACTGATAAATATTTTTAAGACATGGCCCTTTTCACCTTAAGAATATATAGAAATCACTAATTTCTGATAACACACACACCCACACCCTCATTTGTTGGCATTTTAGGAGTTAATTCTTGGGAGTTAATTTCATGTATTTGAATACTGAAAAATAAACAAATACAAAGCGTAGTGTAAATACATTTAGAGGGTTTAGCACATACCTTGGCTTGGAATCCAATTAGAATGATGTAGAAGAAAATGATCAAAGCAAATATTTCCTTAAAATTAAATATGAGGTTTTTCAGTCACATCAAGGATATACCTTTAATTGGACACTTGGTACAAATGCCCAGGAATTACCTGCTTTTTCTTTGATACCACTAGAATATATATATATATATATCTGTGTGTGTATTTATGTTTTACATATATGTATTATGTGTGTACATACATTCTGTGTGTGTGTGTATATATGTATACATATAAACATATATATATTTTATATATAAGGCTAACAGATTTTTTTTTAATTCTCTTAAAATTTTCCTAGAGTAGCAGGGAAAAAATGATGCAAAGGCAAAGAGCAAACAGGATGACTAAATGGAAATCAGGCAACAAGCCTAAGGGAAAAAATAGGTTTGGAACTGAAAATAAATTGAATGTAAAACACCTCTGCATTCTGTTTCCTTTTCTTTTTGTTTTTCATGAGAATCTATATTTATGGAAAAGTCATTTGATTGCTTATCAGGCTGAAGCTTGTGTTTGCTCAGACTCTTGATAATGAGTAATAAAAAGAGGAGGGAATGGCTTAAGTGCTAGGAGATAGAATCAGGGAAAAATGGGTGGGCTCAGGGTAGTGTTCAGGATCTGAGTTTTGAAAGCCCTACATTGCCCCCTGTGCTGTTATGTTAATTGGAAGGGGTTTTAGAAAAGTGTCTGGGGCCATTCAGGCAATCTGGAAAGTCCAATGGGCTCCAGGAAAGAGGTTCCCAGTAATTACCTAGTTCCAGCTTATCCAGTTAGTTGACAGGTGATTTAAAGCCTTGCTTCTGGAAGTGTGGCCCATCAACCTGCAGCATTAGCAACACCTGAGAGCTTATTAAAAATGCAGATGTTCAGGCCCCGTACCAGACCATTTGGAGGTTAATCTCATTTTAACAAGGTAATTGGTGATTTGTGTACACATGGACAGGAGTTATGAGGACATGTAGAGTGAGTGGTGCAAAAATGTAGTTGTCTCAGAAAAAGGAGAAACAAATATTTTTAGATAGCTTACATTGTAGGGATATCTTATTTGTTGGTAGCTTATCTATGAAGATGTAATCAGAGTGTCTCAGGGAAGTAGTTAACTTGAACCCTGCCATGCTGTAACCTATGGCCTCAAGGGAGCCCAGTATTTGCCAGACATCTTCAAGGCCACGTGGGCAAATGGACCTTAGGTAAGAACTGGGTAATAGAAGGGTGACCCCAATCTCATTGGCCTTTAGGATTATGGCTATCATCAGAACTTAGACTCCAGTAAACCAAGACCCTGCCCTTGGTTTCTGGCATGTACTTGTCATTGAAATGGTTTATCACTTTATTAAAGCTTCCTGCTTCCAAAATGCTTTACAGCCCTTTAAAAACAATCTTAATCATCATAACAGCCTCACAAGACAGCTCAGTACTGTCTCCCCTGAATCTAAAAGGCAAATGAGGATTTGCCATCACCCCTACAGTTTTGATGAATGGCAGAACTGGATGGGGCCATGGAGATGGCAGGATGAAAAGAGCCCTCTTCAGCGCAGACTGCAGCTACATCTGAATGGCATCTCCAACTCTATGTGAAGAGACTAGACTGGCCCTCGTCTCTACTTTCCCACTCTGGGCTGCCATTTTCCAGGGCAACCAAGTAATGTGTGAAAAAGAGTTTGTGTGAATAACTTACCAACATAGTTTCCTATAACTGTGGAGGGTGAGGCTGCAGATAAACCCTCTGCCACTTCACCATTGATGCCAAAGTCTAAAAGCAATAAATACTGACCTGGAGAAACATTGACTAGAAATGGTGATATCACAGTAATTATGATCTTTTTTTGTCCTTGTTACATTTTAATAAAATGATCTCAGTCTTGTTTGGCAGGGAGAGTTCAATCTGAGAGTCATGAGAGGACTCTAGTGAGAAGTACACAAGGAAACTGCAAACTAGACTGTGCCTGGCCCCAAGCTTGGGAAAGATAATTTAGAAGGAGATTCCTCACTGATCCCAGAAACCAGTTCTGTTAAGGAAGGGCCACCCATTGTGACAGCAGTTGGAAGGAGTGCTTTCAGCAGTATTAAACCAGAAGCATAAATATGTTGCTGAAAGAAGGACTAGAGTCTATTCCCAGCCTTTCTAGTATACAAGTTATTTCTTGGAAGCATTAGGAAGAAAGAGAATTCTTTTTCCTATTTCTACCAAGGCTCATTTAATCTGCATGAGAAATGTAGCAGAGAACATTGACTGCCATATAATCAAAGACCTGCCACATGTGTTTTAAGAGCTGCCCAAAAGATTAAAGAATTTAATGAAGAAGTAAAGAGTGAACTCAGGTAGTTTACTACAAGAGTGGAAAGGGCTAGTTTGGGCATCACACTGGAGATGGGATCAGAAGCACTGAGGCTGAACCACATTATCTAAATGTATACTTACTTGCCTTATCAAATATTGTTGCATTTACTTTTCTTTTTCTTCTCCCAACACAAACTCATGTTAGCATGTGGGAGCGGTATCTGCTACCTAATCTGGGTTAAACAGCCCTGCAAGTCTAGCACATTGGTCAGATTATAAACTTTTGGAGACAATCTAATAGTTACCACATGTTGATCAGTCTTGACCACGATTTTTAAAAATGATATTCTTGGCCTTATTTAAAACTATAACAAGTCGAGATGTTAAAGATAAATTTTGTTTTTATATTAGCTGGTATTTCTATATAGCTTGTTATGTGTTGAGAGTAATGAAAATTATTCAGGAAGAAAATAATATTTTCAGTAGAAACTAAACCAAAAGAAAAACAAAAGATTGAGACATGTCTGTAGCTTTGCAGACTATCTCAGAAGGTGTGAGAGAATAGAAGAGTTTCACATGATAGAGAACCTCTCCGGCATTGGGTCATTTTGCTCACATGACACATGGGAAGGACCAGAAAGAAGGGGTTTTACAGAACCCACGGGTCTTGTGTTTTCCAAAAACACATTAGGTAAAGTTTAGTTAGTGATGAAATAAAAAGGCAGCACTTCTAGGGGAATGACTTAAGGGAATTCAGATATAGTCATAATAGACAAACCAATCATCCCATACTTGAAAGATGAAATGGATATCATCTTGAAATAGAAAAGTCAGCATTTTCTGAACTTAAGGGGGAATAAACCTTCCACTTTATAAGATGCTGCTTGGATTTTGTGAGTATTCAAATAGACCTAATTCACGGAGTTTCATTGTTACAAATGGCTGATGATGCTGTCTCCAAAATGACAAAAACTATCAGGGAAAGGAAGGGTTCAGGTGGTGCTGACGGTGCAGCCTCTGGAAGTAAAGGAAGAGGCTGTCAGTCTAGGGAAACAAAGACATGGAGAGTGAACGAAGTGGTCCTGAATAGAAGAGACTCTACTGCCTGCGCCCACACTTTTTTGCTCATGGTACCCGTCAGCCATAGACACATCCTGTTTCTCCAAGCATGACACAGGAAAGAACTTTATTAATAGTTTAAAATGACAATAGCACCCATGAGTATTGCCCTGATCTACTAGTATCTGCAAATTGTCAAACTTCACCTTCAAAGGAATCCTAGTAGAGTGTGGTATTTGCATTTTTATCTGTATTTTTTTTAAGTTTATTTGATACAGTAGATGTGTGGACCAGTTTGCTTTTTAATTTCTCTGCAGTTTAAGGTAAATGAGAGGGAGAGAAAATTTTTTCTGAACCATATTAATGGAAGATAAAGGGACATTCAGGGTCCCTTAAAAAGGCTACCAAAACTAATATCAATATGCAAAGAGGTTGGGGAGGGGCCTCCTAGGAAGAAAAAACACAATAGAGCCATAAAGAGGAAAGGCCAAATGCTGACCGTCCTTTAGAAGATATTTTATTTCCCAAATAAGGATCTAGATCTCTTGACTTATGAACGCCAGAATACTGGTCAGTTATGGTAGCAGTTTCAGTGCATGGTTCATAGACCTTTACAAGATTTGGTTAGCAAATAACACCTGTAAAGGATATAAGAAACAGTGATCTCCAGCTGTCTATCCAGAGTCTTAAAACTGCCACACCAATTCCTATATCTCAGATAAAGACAGAATATAAAGAGACTCTTAATTTTTGATGGCTCTCCAGGCTCCCCTCCCAGCATGAGGGACTGAATCCTCAGAAAACACGGAGGAGAAAATAAATGGGCAACCACGAATGCATTTACCAAGATATGAGATGTGCTTCTGCACATGAGACTTAACTGGATAAATAAAACATCTTAAAGAACTTAAGGTTTTCTTCTGCCCTAGATACCCATTCATGTGTAAGATGTTACCAAGTTCACTCTAACTGTTAATTAGCATTTGAACTTGTAATGACAATAACATGAGCTTGGTACTGACAGGATGAACTTATGTGGGTGGCCTCTTAGCACTGAATATGCACAGTAATTAACCCTTTCTTTAGTCGTGTTAGTCTGGGGTTGTTGCCTTTTAAGGATATTGCTTTCAAATGTCTTTGAATGCTAGTGATCATTTAAAAATAATAATAGTTTTGGTGACTCTACCTTCCCCTTCTCGCAAACACAGTAGGACTTCTGAAGACAAACACAACAGGTTTAAAAATCTGTGGTATTAATTTGAATTCTGATTTTGAATATTTAAAATGAACTGATAGTGATCACCACTAATTAGCATTTTGTGTAGCCTGGCCAGCCTGTGATTCAACTGCTTTTGTGTTTACTCTCCACCCCCACCACCAGTCATTACTGATACATATGAATGTTATCAAGCATTTGCAGCCTGAGGAAGACATGATCCAGATCTGCCTTCTTTATTTTGCCCCAATTAGTATCAAGTGGGGCAGAACAGTCTCCACTCTAAGTCATTTATGTTGTCATCAACATGGTCACCAGTATTCATGACTGTGAGCTTTATTTTCTTGGGATAGATTGAGGGCTTTGACATCAATTCAGTGTTGCTAATGGAAAATATTATTTACACAAGACTTTTTCCTGTCTGTTTCAGCCATGCAGAAATATACTATCTAGGTGCCAAAAGATGCTGATCTGAAGTAGAAGTTGTTGGCTGGCATCGTTGCCAGTCCAATGAGAATAAACTGCTAAAAAAGGCACAAGTGGAAAAGGATAGTTTGGGCCAAGTTTTTTTCCTCTCTCGTGCGTTCTTAAAATTAGTTATGTAGCACATGCATACACACAAGATCGGTCTCTATGAAATATGAGGGATGCCTGATTACAAGCAGACAGAACATAGGGGTAAAACTCTAGTGCAACTTCATGCACACCACTCCCTTATCTTGCCAAATCATGGTTCTGATAGTGAGAGAGTAAAGTGACACGAGGGAATGATGGGGTTGTTCATTTCTTCTCAATTTCAGAGTATGACAAGCCAGCCCCTTCCTCTAGAAGTGTCTTGAAACAGAGGCTATAGCCCAAAATCAGGGGAACTTTGAGCATGTGAAGCAGGTGTTTATCTAGGGATAGACACTTCCAGTATGGTGGAGACAACACACAAGCAGGGGTAGAAAACAGCCTCCATGCTGCAGAGTTTATGTTGCAGTGATGAAAGGGTCCAGTTCAGTGAGCATTTACTATAATACGAACAGCATTTACATTTCCAATACCAACTTTAAAAATGGTATTTGAAATGATTGTGAATCAAAAGCATAATAGTGGATACTCTTCCCAATAAAAAAAATACATTCTCTCTCTCTCTCTCTCTCTCTCTCTCTCTCTCTCTCTCTCTCTCTCTCTCTCTCTCTTCCCCCCTACAAACACACACACACACAATCTTAATATTCTAATAACTACATGCCCTGAAAACAATGAGAATTTGAGTCCTATCTCATATCTCAAGAAAATATCAGTCTTAAGTGTATAAAAAAGATTGACGTTTACCTAACCAAAAACTTAGTTTAAGAAAGTCTTAGTTTAAAAAAAGAGGTTTTATAAAAATACACAGTTTAGCACAGGAAAATGAGTAAGATGAAATGAACTTGTAATAAGAAGGAAAACTTAACACAACAATGAGATCAGAAAATTCTCAAGAAAAATAATTAACCTGACAAAGTAGTATAATGCATTCTACCTCTAGTGTTAGTTTTAAGATACGTTGGAAAGAACAATCACTGTGACTGATAACTGAAATAATTAAAATTTTATGTAAAAATCAAAAGGTTAAGAACGTCTAGGATATAAGTAAAATAAAAACTAAAATATAAAGTATCTGGACTTCAAAGACCTGTAAATCATTTAATCTGAGCATCTAGTATTGATGGAAATGGTGTTAATTCTAGTAGTGAAAATCAAGTTATCAAAGGAAATCCATTTATTATTTTATGTGTATGTGTGATTTGAGGGGAATCAATTGGGCACAAAATAAAGAAAGTCCAACCCATCAGCGTTAGGGTAATTATTAAGATGTATTCCAATGAAAAGTACATGGTTACCATATTAGAATACTGGGAGCCATTTCTTTGGAGTATAACCTAAGAGTATGGAATGCAGCTCTGCTTACTGATTAGCACAGCTTCAGGGACAAGACATTTCTTACAAGTAAGGGCTATCAGTGATTTGTTTTTTCTCAGGTTGCAAAACAGAGATAATGCATTTCGTAGCATGTCAGATTATGTGCATACTCAATAGTCTGCAGATATTTAACAGCCTTAGATTAGGAATATATGACATATCCCAGGAAGGAAAACAAAATCAAACAAAAACCACAAAAGCAGCCTCATATTGCCTCTAGCTTTAGAAAGCAGAACTGCCCAGATCATCACAGTTTAAAAAACAAACAAAAATAACATTGAAAAATGTTCCTTGTGCTGAAGAAATGCAGAGGTGGGGGCACTGGGCTGTGGTACAGAAAGTGTCAATGTAAAAACTACCTTATATACTACATGTGCTGCTTAAAGCTGTGGATGAGTTCTGAGAAATGTGTCACTAGGTGATTTTATTGTTGTGCAAACATAGAGCATACTTACACAAACCTTAATGGCATAGCCTACTACACATCAGGCTTTGTGGTATCCCACCATTGTATATGTGGTCCATCATTGACCAAAAGGTCACTATGTGGCTTAAGATTATATAATGAAGAAAAATTTGCTTGATTGAAGAATACACAATTGAAAATGTTACTTTCTTAGTTATTGTGGATGACTTACATCAAAAAATACTGCCAACCCCAAGATTAATATAAGTACAAGAAAAGCAGCTACTAAGTAGTATATTCTAACATTATATATATATATATGTTAAATAAAATAACAGACAAAAACATTACAAGCTGTTGTTAAAAGCAAACACACACGTAGCTGAAATTCTGTTCCTCTGAACAGAACTATCCTGAGATTGACACCTCAAGATGGCAAGTGGCATTGCATCCTGGTCATCCAAGTTAATTACTTTACTTGAGGTTACCCACTGATCATCAGGGGGAAAAAATTAAACTGCCCAGTAGTAAGTTTTTAAAGAATCAACAAATGCCTATTACTAAATTGGAAAAAGCATACTAAAACTATTCAGCCCAAGTGGATGGACAAGAGGTATAATATTCACATGGGAAGATAGCTGATTGTTATTCCTACAAAGCATTTGACCTAAGTTTTTAAGAGCAGGTAAAAGAATTAAACATTTCGCTTATGTGATGTGCCTGCATTTATTCCTCATATGCTTACTTGTATAATTTTGTGGTTATTTTTTATATTCTCTGTTACTTTTTCAAAACATATTAAAATTCCTAAGGCGAAAATACCACTAATGCTACTACTAATAGCAACAGTCACTGTAACCAACATTTATTTAGTGATTGCTACTCTTACTTAATCTGTGCGGCAACCATAAGAGTACATGTTCATTTTCAGTTCAATCAGTTGAGATTCTAAATAGTAAGGAAATTTTTCCTTATGTCACACAACTGGGAACAGCAGTGCTAGGGGGTCAAGCCCAGACTGGACTGATGGTGAAACCTGTGATCTGTCTCCACTGACCCTAAGCACTGTCTCAGCCACAGGACAGTATGGAAGCACCAAGGATGTCCTCCTGAAAGGGTGTAAGAACTTCTTGATTTGTGATGTATGTGTGTCTTTGGACAAGTTGCTTAACCTCTTCAAAAGAACAGGCTGCCTCTATGCAAACTGAGGTATTGGAGTAGGTGTTCTAGTTCTGTGATTCTGGTTTCTATTACTGACCTATTAAGAATGCATTTATTATGATGAATACATGTGTTGTTTCCTATCAATAGATCTCTGTAAGTGAAAGTGGTGTGTGTGAGAGAGAGAGAAAGAGAGAGAGACTGCTGGCAAAAGATTCTCATCAAAAACACACGAGTCAAAATACTTACCTTCTAACTGCCGCTGGAGTTGCAACTGGCTAGACAGGCGTTCCAGTATCCGGGCTGCTCTTATTATGGATTTGATTTTAAGGAACGCCTATTCTTTTTCTTTGTTTTTTTTTTCACACATGCTAATACATTACCCATCTTGCCTCTCCTAATAGCTCATGAGTCTTAAACTTGGAGCCAGAAAAGTACTGCCTTTGTAAAGCACAAAAGAACACCAGTTTTGTGGGGTTTTTTTGTTTTGTTTTGTTTTGTTTTTAAATCACACGAGGTCTGAATAAAAAGCTCCTCGACCATTCAGAAGCAGCTTGCATTGTGCAGCTGTTCCTCGACTGCTGAGAACATCTCGCCACTGACAATGCACTACCTGAAGGGTACACTGCACATGGAGCTCATTCAGAAGTTGCAGGACCTGGGGTTTTTGCCAGTGTCCTCTGAAAGACTAGGGGCCTTTATTTCTTGGTCAATCCCTGATAAGTATATTGCAGTTTGTTGTTGTTATCTTTTGTTGTTTGCCTTTCCAGCATTTGTTTCACAATTTTATTGCAATGTCTTCCCAACATGTGGGCACTTAGGGAACTTTTTCTTTTCCTGCTTTGGTCCCACCTCCATGAAATGTACAGTGAGACTTTGATTGGTCATAGTCCACTCCCAGTTAGCAATGCATCACTGTGTGGACTGAGTTCCCATGACTCTGGCTCCCTAAGACAATGTCTCTTTCTTCACCAGGCTGATGGTAAATATCTGGTCAGCCTCATCTATTTAAAACCAGCCAAGCAGGAATCCTAGTGCTGGAGAGAGGATTCTTTTGTTTATTTGTAAGTAAACAATGGACTCTGCTCTTCCTAACTAAAATTAAATTCTAATCACTCTTAAAATAATACGAAAGAACTAATCTAATTGCAACAGGAGCAGAAGGAGATAAAGGCAAATTTACTGGTGCTGGTTGCTACTTCACCACTCTGTTTAAAGTGTGTTTTATAACTGATGATGCTAGAGAACTTTTCTATGGAGAGGAAATTATTATATTCCTTACAGGTAGACAGAGCTGGGTGAACTAAAAGCCAGGAGGGCATCTTTATCTGAAATCATTTCCTTTTGGATAAATAGGATTGAATTGATTGAGTTATTTGGGAGTGGGCATTTTATTTTATTTTATTTTTATTTTTTTAGTATTTTTTTAAATGGCTATAAACTAAAAGCCTGTGCAAAATGACTAGTGGATCTTTTTGGTTTTGGAATGATATAAAGACCTCTGCTTTAAACGGTCTCAGTATAGAAAAATCAGAGTGGATATAATCTATTTTACAAAATAATTTATAGGAAGGGGGTTCTTAAGCAGAAGCTCCACTCTTGTAGTTTTAACATGACATATTTAAAAGCTGAACATTTGTTGAAAAGTGCTCCATATTTCAAACTTCTCCCTCAGCTCAGCACCACTTCACCTGGAATGAATAGGACATCAGCATAAGTGGGGATGTTTCACAACGCCAGTGGAACCCCAGCTGATGGGCCAATACTCATTATCTCCCTCAGGTTGACAGCGGCCTTCTTTTCTGTGGTTTACATTCCCATCTGATATTCCAAACATCATCAATCCAATTACCCTGTGTTTCTGATTGGATACAAAGTCAGTATAACTGATATTGCCAGGATTACAGTTTCTGATTATTCAAAATCCAAAGATCACATGCCTATCAAGAAACTCCTGCTGTTCATTCAAATGTGCTCACAACAACCTGCTTATGCCACCGTGCCTTTTGCTCATCACTGCAATTTATCTATCTCCATCCAAATCCTTCCCGCCTTCACCTCACCATTATAAAGCCAGCTTTGTGTTTAGGCAGACTTGCACTTCTGCATCCCATTTGCTACCCAGCTTCCCTGTTTCTGGCAGGTCAGTGACTTTATTACTTGGTCTAACATTAGCATTCCTGGCTGAGTAATATTACCCCTCATTGTCAGGCTTCTCCTTTGCACTCTGTACTCCTCTCAGTTGTGCCACTGCCCTCCCATCACCAGGCCACCCTCCTTCTTTCAGGCTACTCTAGTCACTAATCTCAACACAAAGTCTGTGGTTTTCTATTGACTCTCATTTCCTTATAAAAGGATGTATATTTGTATTATGCTAAGTGCTTGTCTCCTCCCAACTGAGTGGCCTGATCTATGTATATGTAAAGATGAATAAGGCGTTGCAAATGCTAGAGAGCTTAAAATGTGAACTTCATTTCTTTATTGAGTTATGTGTCTAGGTTTTGGCAGTCCTAGAAAGGCTTTGCTGTAGAAGTATGAAGTCTTCATTTATTAATTTGGTCATACGTTAGGTATGTGCCTGATACAGGGCTAAGCACTGAGAGCGTAGTAGTGAATAAAAAGGACATGCTACAAGGATTCACGGGCTCACAGCCAAGTGGGGGCAAAAGATAATTTAATTCAACCAGTACTATCTATATACATTTCCCATGGCAACTTGCAGTCACTAGCATGGAGCGAAAAATAGGGTCCTGTGAAAAAAAGTGTTGTGGGAAGGAGTGGGTGTCGGGAACCCACATAGATGGTTTGGTCAGAGAAGGTCTCCCCAAGAAGGTAGCACTTGAACTAAGACCTACTAGCCAGAAGAAACCAGGGCAAAGTGCTGTCTAGTTAGAGGGAACCTCCAGGCAAGAAGAAATTCCAGGGTATTTGAAGACCCAAAGAGGGTTTGGCTGGAATGTGGGAAGGAGAGGGTAGGACTCTCAGGAGCTGAGCGTGCAGTGTGGGCCAGTTGGGGGAAGTCTGCATGTTGTTACAAGTGCCCAGGGAAGCAGAGAAGGGGAGTGATGTGATCTGATTTATGCTCCGTACACATGAAATTCAGCAAAACTGTGGTGGCAGCAGAGATAGAGAGAGGGAAGGGATTTTAGCTGTATTTAGGAAGAATCAACAAGGCTAGCTGAGATAAAGCCATTGGATCCAGTCACTAGTCATTGATGGCCTTTGTGAGAGCAGTGTTGATGGGCTTACAGGAGATAGGAAACACAACTAGAGTAGATGGGGGTTTAGGAAGTAAATATCAGTCGTATTTGTACTAACCTTGCAAGGTATTTGGCAATGAAAGAAGGACTTAGCCTCCAAAGGAAGGAAAAAGGTGAAGAGAAAGGTTTGTTTGGAGAAGGAAGACAGGCATGTTTATGGGCATGTCAGTGGATTGGGAGGAAATGAAACTACCAGAGAAGGGGCAACGAGATTGGCCCCCTCTGGGGAGGCTAGGGAGAATGATCCTGAACACAGCTGAAGGAAGGTCAGCCTTGGATGCTAGTGGAGCCTGAAGAGAGGGAAGCCTGGAGGCAAAAGAAGGAAAAGTGAGGACCTACAACCTTCTGGCTTTTGCTTTATCCATTTGGTAGGAAGTGAGGCCTCTGTCCAGAGGAGGAAAAGAGATTTTGAAGAGAGTAAGTAGTAAGAGGATGGGATCCTAGCAGACTCATCAATCCAGAAAGAGGCTGCTTTCAAGCAAAAGACAGGACAGAAGAGCAGTTATCTGCTTTGCTAACTTTGTTTTGAAGCCCTTTCAAACAGCTATGTACAGTTTTTCTACAGCAGCGCTGCCTTACTCCAGAGAAAAATATGTGGATTTACTTTGGAAAGATTTTCAATAACAAGGGCTTTCTGAATAACTTTCAGGTTAACTAGGACATCATTCATCCAAGATCCCCCCTCCTCCAAGTATTCCAATTAGTCAAAGTTTTACTGAAACATGTCAGCCTTGAAAAATGCAGAGGCAGCTAAGTAGGACAGACTGAAAGGTGTCAGAAACTCCACATCTGTGCACAGAGCAACAATGGCAGGTCTCTGCAAAGGCTAACCATTTCAAAACTGCATCTCAAATGCATAGCAGTACCACAGGTTTAAAAAAAAAAAAAAAAAAAAGGAAAAACAAAGAAGGAAGTCTGCAGCACAGAGCAGAAAGACTGTGCATTCAGAGTATTTCAAGGCATGTGTGTTTATTTAGTTGTATAGGGCATTCTGGAATGTTAACTTAGAAATTAACCAATAACTTTGCATAGTTTGAATGAACAGTTAAAGGAACTAAAATGGCCAAAACTTTACCAAATAGGTGCATTACCAAATAGGTGCATTATAGGATTTATTTAATGACAGCTTTATAAGAATGTGTACAGTGCATACACAGGGATAAGCTAAGGTGTGTTTGTAAGCTTTTGGCAGAGGGCATGGAGAAACCTGATCCTGCACTTTGTAAATTATAAACTGTTTACACCTGTCATCTCTGTCTGGGTCTCAGTTAGTGACACTTTAACTATTAGCTTATGCATGACTGAGTGCCAAGCGATAGGGTTTCAAAACAACCACATTTGAAGGCATTGCTACTGATGTCCACTGAAGTCTACGGCAATGTAACAGGTAGAGTTACACAGGTGAGGGGGGACTTTTACCACCAGGTTTTGTATATTTTTAGAAGGGTGGTCCTTAGAAATGTCTCTAGTAGAACAAGATGACCTTTGCACAGGTAGATGGGACCTGGGCCCACAGTTATACCATCCAGAGCAACCCAAATGCCCCAAAGACACTAACCTTGAGTCCCACAGTTCCCTAAATCAGAAGGGCCAATTGGAAAAGGCAAGATTTATTATATCATATTAAAGTCATTCATAGTCATGTCCATCTGACTCACAGCTTGTGGCAGGAATTGTTTTTAAAACTTTGTTCCCCCTTTCCTTCACTCCAGACCCTCCCCATACTAACCTCTGACCCCCAACTTCTAGCATGACTCCCTGCATGTAGGCACTTATTAAATGTTTAGTGAATTTAAGATTTCGGAAATGACTATGATTAGAGGGAAGTGTACACAGTAGTTAAGAATGTGAGCTTTGGGACCAATCTGTCCAGGGATCAAATCCATGCTGCCTCACTTACTAGTGTGTGACTTTACGAAGTCTCCTTACCTGTAAAATGGGAATAATAATAGGATGTATCTTAATGTGTTGTGAAGATTAAATGAGTCATTACCCACACAGAGTTAAATCTGAGCTTGGTGCATGGTAAACACACAGTAAAATATTATCATTTTGCAAAAACAAATTACTCTTAGGCAGAGGGAGCCCTTCTGAAAATACGTCATCTAAATATACCACCTAAAATAAAAGCAAGCAAGTATTTTTGGTCACTAAGTAAGACAGATTCTACAAGTTTTGCATTTTCAGAAGCTTATTTTTAAAGGTAAAAATTTTAGCTTAATATGGGTTTTCACTTTTCAGAAGTCCAAAAAGTTTTTAATAAAATTGCATGTAACTTTATTTATTTTTTAAAAGTATGATTTTTTAAAAATGTAAGTTAAGCTTCTAAAATATTTTTTTCTCAAAAAAAAAAAAACCAGATTCTGTTTCTTTTTGGAAACAATTTCACATCTGGGATGCCAAATTTCAATCTTAATACAGTATGGAACAGCTGAGTTATAATTTTTAACCTTCCAGCACTCACAGACTTCTGATTGGAACATGGAGAATGGCATTTATCTTTTCAGCTGCATCAAAATAAAACCCATAATATTAAAATGAATAAAAGAAAAATATATATTAAGAATTAAGACTATGTGTAACAGGAGTGTCTACATAGCTACATTGGAATTTATACAGATTACAATGTTCTTGACCAATCATTAGAAGCAATGGTGCCTTTTTTTACATTAGAATGAAAGTAATGTAAACGGTGGTTATTTTTATTGTAAGAGACTTGAGACTTACAACATTTAGGTCAAATGGATGTATGTATAGCCATGTTGAATTATACCACCTTCTGATTAGGAAAACAAAATGCAGCACTCAACAACAACAACAACAAAACGGGGGTGGGGGGCGGGTCAGGGGGAATGCGGAATAAAACTGCTCACTTAATTCCTGGTTTTAGACCATGCAACAGCGAGCTCTCTTACAACTGTGTCTCCAGACACAAAAGTAACTGGTTGAAATATTAAGTATTTGGTTAATCACTATTCACACTAAATAGGTTCATTTTTTCACACTGGCCAGACTATTTTTGTTGTCATTTTATTTTAATGCCTGAGGTTAATAACATCCTCAGACCTTGTTTACATGTCCACCCAGTACCAACATGGTCTTGGCTTATTATTATGCCAGTTTCACAATCAGGATCCATTAGTTAATTTAACATAGCCAGAGAAAAACTCATTTGTCTCCTTCGGTGTGTTTCACAGTCAAAGTGACACAGGGTCAGGCATTATCTGGTGGAAGGGGACAGTGAAATTAAAGTCCCTAGGTACCACCCATTCACAGCAGAAAAATGGGTGATTATCAGGCTGGATATAATTATAGAGCGACAGCAGTCCCCCACAGTACACTGGCTATCTGACTAGCACAAAGGTTTATATCCTTAATTTGTCATGGGCCAGAATATCTATGAAGTAACCATGCATTTTTGTGTACCATCAATCACAGTGTAGATAGGCAATGACTGCTGTTTGCATTTTGGAAGCTTGCGGCCATTAAACTTCTGCCTAGTTTTCAGAAAGATAGGATGCAGGTCTTCAGAAAGGCTTTTAGTGGCAGAAGGATGACACCTCTGCCAGGATCCTATCACAGGCTCATTAGTTGAGTAGATATTTGAGCCCAGTCAGTTTCAAAGATATACTCATATACAAAGTCATCGGTTCCATTAAGCTAATTTACCTGAGCTGGCTTTCCTGATAATCAACTGCTTCTACAGTATCAGCTCCATACTGTAAAGACATATGGGGAGGAGTAGGGTGAGAAGCGCTGGTCAGCAGGGTACTGGGGTTATATGGTTGTGCTTTTCTTTGGGCACTTCCAGGATTCCGCGTTTATTCACAGCAGGAGAAACATGGCAGGAAGTTTATGAAAGCTTGTTAATCACTTTTGGTTTCAAAGAATGAAGGTGGAAAATAAGAAAGAGATTGTGAGCTATGTTAATCACATAAGAGTAGTATCCAAATTGTTAAGGAAGAAAATGAAGAAAGGAAAAGGAAGTGGTAGTAAGAGTTAGGAAATTTGTTGATGAGGTGTTTAACCTCTGGTGATCCTGGAGAGCGTAAATTGCTTTACAACTAGATTTACTTAAATGATATGACCTAAAGGAAATTATATCTGCAACTTATCCTGCAAAAAGTTGTTAAAGAAAAATCTGTATTTCTCTTCCCCCATCTCTTTTTTTGGTTCTTTTAGTTGCCTCTTTGTTCCTTTCTTAATAAGCTTTTGCTGTATTGTATTTCAACTTGAATGTAATTAAATTAATGGCACTTGAGTTGGGCTTCAGCCTATTAGAAAAATTACTTGAGAGCTGTTTGGATGTTAAAATTTAATCTTATCTAAGGTTTTGTGGTCTCAAGGTTGACTTTTAACTGAAAGTACTTACTGACTTTCATGCCATGCTGTTAACTCTCCCCGCCTAATAATTAGACATCATTAGAACCAACTGCCTTGACAGAGAAAAGAAACAGTGTATGGTATTTACCCTTTTTCCTAGAATATAGCTATTAATGTCAGCTCTTGGGGGAGATGGATGAGAATTCCTTCTCCAATCTCATTTATACTTTCACCTTTCATGGCTTATTGGGTATAAAAGATCACTTTCTGAAAATTCTTCAGTAAGAACTTCCTCTATGTGTAGCAATATAAATATTTCCCATATGTTTCCTTGCATTGAATTATTAGAAACAGTTTATTTTATTTTATTTTATTTAGCGAGTTCCAAATCCATTTGTTTAATTTAGTAATAATCATCTTTTGTCCACATTCCATTTTCTTTATCCAGCATTTTGGAAGAACCATTTTTAGGGCAGACATGTTCACTTGCTTAGTTCTTATGACAAAATGTTTAAAGCCAAGTATGACTGAAGAATTAACCTGTTTGAATTGATATTTTGCTGGTAGGAGCTTTAAATAACAATTTAAATTTTATTGTCAAGAGTACATAAAATAAATATCATCATCTTTTCACACCCAGAGGAATCTGGACCGGCTACATCTTTCTTGCTTCTTACTTCATTGTCCATGTAATTGAATAAAATATCTACTCTAATGTAATATTAAGGTCACAGATTTAATCACACAGAACTTGGGGAATGCAACATTTACTTTCCTCAAGATAACAGTTTCCTCCGTGTGTTGGGCAGTACATGCACTTAAGCTATGCTTTCAGCAACGTAACTAGGTCAGGGATTTCACAGAATATGGAGGTGTTCATGCTACTGCACAAATACCAGCATCTTACATTTCATATATATTTCAAGAGCCTGTATTTGCAAATACAAAGGCAAGTGCCATGTCAGTCTGCTGTTACAAGGGCATGTACATATAATAGTGTTTCTAAGGCCAGCTACTAAAACCTTTGATAAAGGAAGTCTGGTGCAATCCATAGTAACTGCTTCAAAGCTGTAATCCATTATAAAGTGATCTCTGTAAGCAAATCTAAGCCTTTCTGCGTATGTTAAAACTTAAAATATATAGCATTTTTCTCATAGTACATATGTATTTGTACTTCGCAGTTTTTTGTCGTATCTGTCTCCCCCATAAACTATAAGTTGGAGGACAGACTGTGTATTCAATTATTCATTTATTGATCAATTTATCCATCAAATATCTGTTTGCCCTTGCCAGGTTCACTGTCTAGTGTGTAGGCAGATTAGTAAACAAATAATGTCCATCTGATTGTTAGGGCAGAGCACTTTCGTGTGGAAGAAAGGAGGGATGTTAGTGATTAACTGTCAGTGGGGATCAGGTAAGGCCCCACAGAGAAGGTGATCTTTGAATAGTATCTTAAGGGAAGGGTAGGAATTCCCAAGGCAGAAAGAATAATGAGATAGAGAAGTGGGGTGGGGAGGGGGAATAGCAATAGAGAAAGCATTAGGAAATACAACTTAGCCCAGGGAAGAGTAATTCAAGACACAAAGAATCAAAAGGGGAGAAGAAAAAGCAAAAGAAAATTCAACCAAAGCTATTCTTGCAAACTCCTCCAATTAACTGATTTGTGAGAAATTCTCAACCTTATTGTTAGGGGCAGGTCATTGAAACTGTAGTGTATATCGATAATCCTAAGCAATAGGCAAAAAAAAAACAAGGTGCTTGGGCAGGGTGTTCACCTAGGCCTGCTAGGTGAGGAGATCTCAGAGAAGCCCTGAAATGCTACTTCCTTCCAGAGTTCTTATATGTCAGCCATCCCTCATCTTTCTACTGACCACAGTGCCTGACACAGTGCCTTGCTCATCAACATAGACAACAAATGCTCAATTTAAATTGCTGAAAATAAACGAAAGTAAAAGACCTCCCACCCTGGGTGTTTGCAGTGTAGTTGGGCAGAGAGATATGAACCAAGTAGATAATGACTAACACCAGTGACCGGAGTCTGTTCTTCCTCTTTACATTGACATGGCCCTAAAGAATGCATCGTAAAAAGTGCAACCCTTCCTCCCCCAAAAGGAGTACTTTAGACTTTCTTGAAATTTTGGTTAAGTTCCGAACTGCAGGTACTGTGTTCTCCAAATGACAACTTAGACATAAGTGAAACAAAATGTGGGCGGCTCTGATGCAAGATGGGGAAGGCTATGGTTGGGAAGTTTTGAGGAAAGAAGAAAATCGAAACTGCTGAGGAAGTATTTTTACTAAACAAGTAATACATAAGTATACAAAATTCAAAATGCTGAAATACGCAGATACGTAGGGTTTCCAAATGACAAACGCAAGACAAAGGGCATTGAGAAGAAAATGGAATTATACATTTATTAGACACGTCTTTATGAACTAGGGGCTTTGAAATCTAATGACAGCTGTATGAAGCAAGAACATCATCATCTCACCTGAGGCTTATGGATATTAAATAACTAACCAATGGCTATTTAACTACTAAGGGAAGGAATGTGATGGAAACCTGCTAGAAAATAAATTCCATGAAAGCAGAGGCTTCTTTTGTTCACTGAGGAGTCTTAAGTGCCTAGGATATGTCTGGCATATAGTAGATACTCAATGAGTATTTTCTGAATCAACCCAAAGTAGCCAGGGTCAACTTAGTCATGGAGAAGACAAACTTTTGTACTTGATCCTGGGATAAAGAATTGCCCAGATAGGCAAGTGAGCAGACATTCATTTGGGATAAATGAACTAAGAGCAGTCAACACAAGTAAGATAAGGAAGATGAGGAGTTAAGAGATAGAAATGCCTAGATCGTTACCCAAAATATTTTTTCTTGTACTAATAGAAAAACGTTTTTCTTGTCACTGAAACAATAGCTAAGATGACACATAGAACATCTAGCCCTTAAAGAATATCTTCTGAAAATTAAGAGTGTGAATGTGTGTGTACACATAATCATACGCATATTCTCTAGGAAGTTAGGAACATGGAAAAGTATGTGGTTCTGTTGAAAGATGTCTTTAACCTTAACTGTATCATTTGCTAGTGGAAACTTGGTAATTACTGTTGTGTTTTTGGTGGTGACTGTTCATGAATTTTTTTAAAAGGTTTGACAGCTGCCCTCCTGATATTTATGTGTTTCTTGTTAGGGAGCCCAAGATTCACAATTCTGAGCTTGTAATGAGGAAAAGAAGACAATACAAATAGCATGAAAAGGAATATGAACTGGATATCACCAGAGAGACAAATCACACATTCTATGCGCCTTTAATTGGAAAATAGCTCTTTCATGGGGTTACTTTCTCTTCAGCCGAGATAATTAAGTCTAGGCTGACACTGGTGACCAGCTACTGATGATATATAGTCAGTTACTAACAATGCAGCAATCAGTAATCAAAATTTATATTTCCCAGGTTACCAGGGCATGGTTGAAGAGAAAGCCATTTTGATAAGGCTGAGAGATAGGCTTCCTGAGAGATGGCCTGTACTCCATAGCATCTTGGTGGGTTAATTAGGTCTGCTTTATTTCAATTCTGTCATAAAAGAGAGCATACCTATTGTCTCTCTTTACATTAAAACTACTTTGCAAGCCTCATATTAAAAAAAAATAAGTCTCTGTGTGGCTCCTTCTATTCAATGGATTAAATTATATTTTGTTAGTGGTTTGGCATGAGGGTAGGTGGGCACGAAATAAACTTGGATGTTTTTAAAGGCACTCCATTTAGCTGTCACAGTACAAGTTTTTTCAGTCATGATTAATTATCACTGGCTATAGCTGAAGGCATTGAAATGGAAGGGATTAGGATTATAATTTGGATACCATTTATGTTTATATCAGTGGTTCCCAAACTTGTCTGCTCACAAGAATTACTTGGGGATCTACTAAAATTTCCAAAGCCCAGGTCAAACATCCCTAATTAAGTCACAATCTCTGGGTGTGTGGGACACAGACATCCTTAATTTTTGAAGCTCTCCAGGTGATTCCACTGTGCAGGCAAGTTTGGAGACCATTTATTTATACTCACAGTATGATATATTTTTGCATTTAGCTATGGACAGAGCAGCACATACTGATGGAGAGAGGAAAAGAGAACATGTGTGTTCCAATGGGCAGCACTTGTCTCCAAGTTTCAAATTGGAGTTGAAACTGGAGTCAGAAATTACTGTCTCATGCCCCAAGAAGAGCATACTGTGATCCACCTGGTGAGAGAAGCAACTTCAAAGTGGTTGAGATAAACTTTTGGGAGAAGGGGAACCAAGGGAGAAAGAAATAAGGCTCTATCTCCATTGCAGCCCCTAGATTAGTGTTTCTTACTAAGCGAGTGAAAAGAAAAGAGGAGACAGTCACTTGCAGCTCATCTCCCAGAAAGGGGAGCTGGCACAGGATGATGAACACTTTTCATCAGTCATATCCCAATACAGTTGTACCTCTCTACTCTGCCCTCTTTGCTCTTCTGAAGTGTTATTTTCTCTCTTGTTTAGTCAACATCCCCTGTTATCTGGGAGCGGTCATTCTGGGATAGTCTAAAGTTACTGTCCCAGAAGAGAACATTCATTCCACTTCTAAACAGTGGGACATCCTTTAAGGCTGCTTCAGAAGTAGCCTTTTGCATTCCTTTGCCATGGGAGGTGATCTCCAGGAAAGGGCGATGACACCAGAGAACACAGGGGCAGAAGCCTGCGCAGAAATGAACATGCAGATAGTGGGAAAAAGGGTTCTCATGCACAGCACTGGAATCTTGTTTATGGAAAATAAAATAATAAATATGCATGGTATTTGCTTTAAGCTCATCTGATTCTTTGAATTTGACTTCATCGCACCCTGCCTTTCTGAGTATGTTACATTTTTATTTGACAACTAATAAATTAGGCAGCCATTCATATGGCATGCAAGCAGGTTTATGATGTTGTGTAAACTACCAGCCACCATGTAGCTCCATCTGCATCACAGATAAACTAAAGTTATCACTATTGATACTACAATGCCTATAAACTTCCCTCACCCCCATCTCGTATTTCAGAAAATTACCATTGGCTGAACATCTTGTGAGGGGATGAACTTCTGAGAAAAATTGTGGGAATTGGCAGGTATCAGTAGGCCTGAGTTCCAGGTTTGCCTCTGGAGACACAGATTTTAAAAAACAACTGTTTTGTTTTATTCTAAAAATTAAAAACATGCACAATTAAACAAAACATAAAAGAGTACAACATAAAAAGTGAGTTTCTTTTCTACATCTGACCCCCAGTCTGTCTCCCTCAGAGACAACCACTGTTACTAGCTGCTTGTATAATGGGCTTAAAATATTCACAACACTTTTTAAAAAATCAGTCTTGGCTTGTATTTCAACATTCATTTAAAAAATGCCCTTTTACAATCATCGTAGAACTCAATGTGCTGATATTTAAGAATACTCAAAGCCACTTGAATCAAAATCAACAAATATTTAACAAATACCTTCCATGTACAAGATGTCGCCTAAGCAAGCCATTTCTAATGAGGACCTTACATGTATTATTTCATGTTTTTCTGGTGTATAATCAACTAATGTAAATTTACGCCTTTGTTTTAAATCCTTTCCTCAGAAACAAAGCACATTTCTTTCTTGCCACGCATCTCCACCCCTTCCTTTAACTTCTCAGCTTTCACACATTCTCTAATTTGAGTTCTGTCTTAAGCCCAGACATCTGGGTGGGCGGTACCTTCAAGCCAGAGTACTATCTCTCATACCCTTTCCAGATGGATTGGCTCAAGGATCTAATATTCCCCAAAGAAATAAAACTTCTCTGAGTTGCATAAGAAGAAGAGCTACAGTACTCTGCTCAAAGACATATGTGTTGAAGGATTAGAGATGGTCCATAACAGAGCCAACAACCCCACCCACATCTTGTCTGCAAAGGGGGGAACACCCACACTCTGTAGCCCACTAAGACATTCTGGGCTGACAGCACAGATGAGAGCCTCATTCCCCACACCCCCACCCCACCCCCACCTCCCAACTCCAGCCAGCAACATCTGTATGTCTTCCCTTCAGCTGGCTGGCCCAGCTGTTTTGGTTTCAGGACAAAGCTATGAGTCACTGGGAAGGGATTTGAGACAAGAGCAGAGTTAAATCATCTCTTGGGGTCTGTATGTCATTGGCAATTGAGCCTTAGCAACAAGCCAGTGGATGACATTCATCTCCAGGAAGGCCACACACCACAGCTTAACATGTATCATAAACTTCAATACCTTTTCTGAGCTTTGCAGAGATGAAAAGAGGTAGGGAAGTATGGATGCTGTATGTTTCCACCCTCATGATCTTCTGGTGTTCATTTAGGTTATGACCATCTCTCTTTTCTTCATACATGTTTTGGCTACTGACTTATAACCTATCCATACTGGTCAAACTGGGATCCTGAATGAATGAGGCCTAGTCAAAGCCTGAGGACTTTCTCTTTGGTCCATTGATTCCTGGCACGTTATTTCATCAACAGAGGTATAAGGGCAGCCTCCAGGCTATCGCTTGAGTTAACAGCAGGGTTTTGCTGGACCATCTGTGGTTTCCTAGTCTAAGCAGTGTTTCCTCACTACATGGGAAGGACTTGTCAGAGGATCCAAGAATCATAGGTAATCAGGCTGGCCACAAGGACCTTACACGTTGTCTCGTCTGGCCCCACATCCGATGTCTGACTCCCCTGGACAATATGCCTTCCATCACAGCATTCATCCGGCCTCCTGTCCCCACAGGTAGACCAATCTGTGTTTGTGTTACTGGGACTACTGGAAAGTTTTTCCTTGTTTTGAGCAGAAGTTATCTCCATTATAGTTTCTACCCATTGATCTTAGTTCTAATATCATAATTGTCTTCCAGGTTTCTCTTCAAAGATCTGAAAATGCCTGTCTTGCCCCTTGAATATCTACTTTTCTTTGTTTTATCACTGACTAATCAGATAATGTTCCAATGTTCTTTCCTGGAGTAACATGTATTCATTATAGTGCATTCTGAATGACAAAAGTAAGCCAGCTGTATGAAGACTGAGGTGGCGGGAGAATGATTTCAAATGGAGGGAAGAGCAATTCCATGGGGCAGGAGTGAGAGCTGTGCATTTGAGGAAAGCCTGGCTGGATAGGGGGTTGGAGCAGAGTGGGAAGTGGTGGAATGGAACAAGATAGGATCAGTGAACAGGTGGCACATTTTGCAGCCTTGTTGTAAAGGATATAAGAAGCCAGTAGAGAGTTTTACGCAGGGGAGGACATGGTCTGATCTGTTTTTAAAAGACCGTCAGCAGCTGTTGGAGATTAAATGGAAGGAGGGCTTGGCGGAGGTAGGTAAACCAGTTAGGAAACCACTGCAGTTATCTAAGCAGGAGCTGATGGTGGGTTGGATAATCATAGGTGGCAGGTAGCACATAGAGAAGTGGACAGATGTGGTGTGTGTTTGAGTTGTAGACCAATATGTGGATGTTATCTCTGAACTCCCATAGTACTTCCTTTTACGTGTGCATTGCTTTCTTCTTTGTTCTATTGCCCATTGCTGTTTTGGGGGCTCACTAAGGGCACAGAACCCACAACAAAGCCCATGACCTGGGTATCCCCTACTGCCCTAGCACAGCGCCCTGCTTCCACATAGTAGACACAACCATTTCTTGAGTGAATGAATGGATGAGTAAAAAAGTGAAGGAGAACCTCTAACAAAGGCAGTTTCCTATTTGATTGAACATTGAAGATAAAGTCCTCTCTCAATGCCTATGCACTTGTGTGATATTTTCTCATGTCTCATGTTCTTACTAGTAACTCCCAAAAAATTAAACAAGCAATCCATGACGTACTAAAGCAGTGCTCCTTTGGAATAAAAGTACTTGCAAGAAATAGAAAATCTGTTAGCAATGATACGCAGCATTTTGTGTGAGCAAGAAGAGGCATTCCTCAGGGCCTCACTTTTAGATGGTGAAGCAAGGGCCCAGGGTTTGGTAATCCTGCTCAGACACCACACAGCACCCTGCTCCCTCCTCACTGATGATCCTGGAGGAGTCTCAGCCTTCTTTTGTGTCTTAGTGCTGCTGGAAAGGGCTGATTAAATAGGTATGCGAGGAACACATCTGCTTATTCTTGCATAACACTTCAGAATGACTTTTCTTTTTTTATTCTTTGGAGCAATGAAGACTATGTTAACCGAACAGGAAGAATATCACTGGGGGAATATGCTGTTTGAAAAGCAGTTCATGCATTATTCCCTCTCCACGTGTTTCATAGCTGTGCTTTTTCTGTCTCACTGCTCAGACCTTCAAATCCTTACCAGTGAAAGCCTGCATGACCCAAATAGACCTGTGGGCTTTCTAGTAACCAGGCACTGAGTAGCTTTCAGAACCATTTATGCATGTCCTGTGCCTCCAGTTCCTCTCCAAGAAAGCCAAACACTGCATGCAGGGATCCTTGTGCTCTCCTGGGATGACCAGCCACCTGAGCACATCTACTGTGCTGGGTATGAATGTCACGCTCACTTTTCCTCTGATTGATCACCTCTCTTTTTTTTTCTGACTCTCAGCACCTTAATTTGGTTTCTGCGTGTCACACTCAAGATTATTGGATAATTTTACTTTCCTACTGATTCTGGTCTATGTCACAGAAATCATAATTACAGTGATTCTCTTCTGTGCTATTAATTATAGGACTTGTGGGTTATTTATTTATTTTTTAGATTCAGGGGTTAACTGGTGAATCCATGTGCTGTTTTCCCTCCAGATAATTTGGATTGCTGCTATTAACTACTTGCCTCTGTTTTATCTCAGTTAGAATTGATTACCATTGTGTCTGATGCCCAGTGCCTTTTTTTGTGAGAAAGAAAGAAGGGGGATAGTTTGGGAAGTGGGGAGGAGTCCCTCAGAGAGGAAGGGAAGACAGTATGTCTCCCCCACCGGTTGCCCAAATTACAGCTGCCCTCCCAAAATAGTCTTGAAATTCAAATTCTTTGTTTTACTAATTAATTCTTCAACTTACTGTTATGAAAAAAAAAGTTGCAGGTATTTGAAAATTAAAGGCAGATACATATAACAAAGCAGAGGGCAGACATTGCCAGCTGACAAGTCCTGATTATGAGGATTGGAAAAGCCATTCCCAGAGTCATTCCATGGGGGAAAGAACACAGGCTTCAGACATTATGGACATTCCTTTGGAGAGACCACCACTAACTACTATACAAAAGGCCTGTGATGTCTACACATTTAACACAGAGGAAGCGGGGCTGACCCACCTGTAGTTGGCTGTCAGACAGGAGGAAAAATGAAGCCCATCCAGGCAGAGTGAGGCAATCACTTGTGCTGTTACTGGATGTCATTGCTTCCACACAAGAGACTTACGACTGTCTCCACCAACGTTACCTGTTTTGTGAGTATCACTCATTTTGTGGATGCCTGTTTTTGTCAGTCCTTTGTGTGGATAAGAGCCTGAAACCCTATAATTGTGAGCATAAAACAGAGGAAAACTAAGACTAGATGACTCAGCAATTCCTAATCTCTGAGTTATTCTTTCAATTAAATATAATATGATAAACATTTAAAAAAAATAAATCAAATCAGATTATGTGTTTTAAATTCTCTGAAAATCTCACCATACACCGTGAGATAATCAGAGAGCTACTGGGTATAGGAAAACCAGTGTTGGGAATTCTGCTGTAGAGGATCTCTTTACCCCTTGTTTCTTATCCTGCTTTTAATCTCTTAAGAGACAAAGGAATATAGTTCTAAAGCAACATTGGACATATAACCCTGTGGGGGCAGCATCCACTAATCAAACCCATTAATGTTTTTGCAGCATCCTATCAGAAGAAATAAAGACTACAAATGGTCTCGGGCCAGTTCAGATCAAGTTTTTTCACCACATGAATAGGAAAAACTGTTGGTTTTCAGGTTTGGGAGGTTGTTTTTGTTTTTTTTATAATTGCAAATAAGGGACTGTGTAACTGGTATTTCCAAAATAAATTTGCTTCATCCATATTTAGAGGAATATAGAAAAATAAATCTTGTTTCTCTTTAAACTTATGGAGAAGTGAGACAAGTTTAATTAAAAATAACTATTACCACTAAAGCAGTTCATCCAGATGCTGACCACCTTTTATTTCAATGAATGGGTCTTTAAATATTTTTCTATATGGTGACCTTTAAGTCACCTGTGTAAGGAATCAAGTCATTAAGTGGTAAAGACATTTAAACAAACACATAATTTCCTGGAACTTACTCTCATTGGCCTTAAGGAAGCATATTTTCAGGATGTTTGGAAAGAGCTATTAATTTTGAGAGTAAGGTTTCACATTAAAAACAAATGAACATTTTAATTTTAGGAAGTGTTATCACTAGATGTGACTGATTTGGGAAGAGGCAACTCATAAATGGTGCTCTCTCTAGCCCAGTTTAAACTGATACCTGCTCCAAGAAAATCAGGCCAGCCAAATGAGTTACTTTTTATGAACGGAGCCAATAAAAATATCATTAGTTTCAGGAAAATTTAGCAATATCTACCAAATTCAGTAATAAATTTAAATAGGTTTAAATGTATGGGTTTTCAATTTTTATCCAGCTCATCAGGACATAAAGAGGACTTTTCTTTTTCTTTTCGTTTACTAAATGAAATGAATTTCCTAAAGAATGTAAGAAAATGGTAGAAATTCGAGAGACATGCTTCCATCTCATTTTTGTTCTAGATGTGTCTAGAAATAGATATACATACAGATAGTCCACTGTGCATTTAATTTACTGATGATAAACACCAGTCAGCAATAACCTGCTTTGTTGTGGAATAGATCCTAAAATGATATTATTTCTTTCTATATTCAATTAGAAGCTTGTAGTCAAATATAAACTCTATTTTTGGCTTTCAGAGTACTGGCAAAGCATAGAGCTCATTGGAAGATATGAAATACAGTGAAAAATGACACACAGAGAACCTGATTCGAAAAGTTTAGGTCAAAGAAATGTTTTTTACTTCCTGATCTTGAGACTTGTCACCAAAAAAAACTAATAAGAGTTTGTAGCGTTCAAAGTTCCAGTCATCTGTGATGGGTGATATTGTTATTTGGGGCTATTACTCAGAGCTCAAAGGAGGAGAGACTTGCGGGTTGTTTTTATTGCAGGTTGTTTTTATTTCTCCCCAAGCCAAGTTTGAAGTTGACTTCCAAAACAGGGCAAGAAAACATCCCTGTAGCCATCTAAGCCTGAGTAGCCCCAGGCCAGGTAAGGAGCAGGAAGATGAGAGTTGGGGCAGGAGAGTGGGGGGTTGAGATTCTGCTTTCTAATAACTACACTGAGAGCAACAGGAGAAATTATCAGGGATAGGCATCCTGTCAAAGGCCAGGGACTGCTGTGTTTGATAGTCTATTAGTTTAAATCATGGAAAACTCCAGTCACTGGTATCTCTACGATAGGTCACTCCACAAATATTTTTTTAAGGACTAGGGAAAAGTGCCTTCAATTTAAGCATATTAGTTTTGCTCTCTGTTTCATTTTTAATGAAATTACAAATGTACAAAAACCTAGAGAGAGGAATATGAAAATTACATCAGAACCTCAAATGTATAAATATCAAATTCTGAGATAATAATGGACTCTCCACCACCCCTTTCTTTTTCTGCCATATTCTTAAAAAGAAAAAGTACTCGGACACAATTTTTATTCTGTTATAATTATTAAACCAAACTTTAAATCAAGTGGAAAAATTCATCCATTATGTTAGCTAAATATTTGAAATTCCTCAAGCAAAAAGTGAAATGGTGCAATTTGAGTTTATGAAAGACCAGTTGGCATGGAGTCGTTCATTTTAACACCCTGCTTTCTTGACCTGGTCCTTTTACCCGCAGTCCACAGTGAACCAAGGCTTTCTCCAGCTAGAGGCCTTTGTGGATCATCATACCCACATACCTGTTAACACCTTTGTCCTCCAGGCAATATTCTTCCCAAAAGAATTTTAATTTCATTTTGAAAAGTTATGGTTGTTTGTGCTCTATTTCGCTTATTTGTGTTCTAATGGGCAGGAACTGTCAGGCCCACCTACTAAAGAGTGAGGTTCTGGGGGGATGGGGGGCAGTACAAGGGGATCTTTTGTCCCCATCTCTGTCTGCATCAGTGTCTAGCACAGAGCTGGCTCCCAGCAGAAAACAAGGAATCGGTAAGATGGAAATCAGTCAAAGAAGTAATGAACAGGCAGCAAGCCAAGGAGGAATGAATGCATCTCAGCTTCCTTTCTGAAAGCAGTGTAATGTAGGGACAGCGCTCAGTGGAGGAGTCAGGCATCCTTAGTTTCTGCTCAGCTTTGCCACTTTTGAACTGTGCTGCATTTGGTGAGTGACTTCACTTTTCAGGGCCTCAGTTTCCACAAGAGTAAAATAAAGGGATATTTGTTGCTGCCTCTGGAGCACATGTTTGAATTCAGCAATATTATAAAAGTTGAAAATGATGGAGGTAAGAAAAACTTGGTTATGACATGAGTAAATGAGGTTGAGACTGTTGCAGCTTTTTGAGATCAAGACAGTTTGCCACAGTATTTTTAGGCCTGCTAAGACCATGACTGTAACTGCAGAGCCCTAATAAGTTATTAGACTATAACTGAAACATCTAAGCAAAGTGCATTAAATGCACTGGTTCAAGAGTGTGTGGGTGTGTATGTATGTGTGGGGGGGTGCTGTAGAGAGATAGGAAACTGCCACAACAAAGAATATCCTGAAAGCCAAACTTTCCTTCTCCCCTCAAAAGATAATAGGTTTACAACCAACCTTAATTTTTATTAAAAAAAAAAAAATTCTGAAAGTACTTCTGATTCACAGCTCTTTTCCTCTTCCTTTGTAACAGTGGTTTTAGATCTAAAATGGGACATCAATTATACACAGTCGATATTTATTATTACACTCTATTGAATTCCATCATCATTCTCCAAAATGTGTTGAAGTTAGGTCTGTGGCATTTCTCTTTCCTCTGAAATGAGTCCTTTTATGTCTCTGCTAATGGCTGAGTAGAGAAAGGCCAAATGCTTTATTAAGAAGCTAGAGCTATTTTTTCTCATTTGCATGAAACATATCTTAATGCAATATCACTGAACAGGTAGCCAGTGTGGGCCCTGAAGACTGGGTATACAGGAAAGGTTTCGACCATAATCAGTGGGCCTGAGTTGTTTCTCATTCCCCTTGGGACATGTCCTTCTGTGGCACGGCTATGCCTTCTGTGTACAGCAGCATCCTTCGGGAAACAGGGCTGTCCAGGTCAGTGAAGGACACCTGCTGTTTAAGCACTCTTTAATTCTTGAAATGTTCTTTTGGTGCAATAATCAGCAGTTCGGATCTCTGAGACAGGTCTCCAGCATTCAGCAAGCTGGATTTTTCTGCAGAAACACCTGCTCTCCCACCTCTTCTGGGCAGAGGTTCCTGACTCTGACTTGAGGAGTATCCAAATCGGTTTATCCTATCAGCTACTGAAGCAGCCAGCCTGTTCTTACCCTTCATAACAGACACTGTTCTCTATGATGCATTGACTTCAAAACATTACGATTTAGGAGGCTGTAAGCGGGCAAGTGGTTTCACTTAACACAGTGGTGTCCCGAGATAATCAATTCCTCCTAAAACAGTGGTTGAGAAGCATCTGCATCTTTCCTATCACCTTAACCTTAAGCCTGTAATCACAGGGCCATAAAGTAGAATGAGCCTTTGCATGCCTACATGTTTACAAGCCACTGTGTACTCCTTTTATAGGTTTTTATTGCTGAAGCCATTAGGGACTTTCAGCCACTCTGTCCACATAAGCATAAATGCATCAACCTATGTTCAATTATTATCTTAAGTGCAGTTTCCATTTATGCTAGCATCTTTCTCTAACCTTCCTTCTGTTTCCCTTTCTTCGATGTACTTGGAAGGACATAAACTTCAGCGTCACACAGGCCTGGGTTTGCATCTTGGCTTTCCCTTCTTACTGGTGTGCTGTAAACACTGTGTGCTGTCTGGACCTGCTGCTTCACCACTCTGAGCCTCAGTTTCCTTGTGTGCACAATGGAACCTGTCTGCCTCCCTGCGTTGCTGTGATACTTACTAAGATGATATGCATATGTACCTTGTACACAGAAGATGCACAATAAACCTTCACTCTACCCAATCCATTGTCCATTTCCCAAATCATTATTTTCCTTTCTTTGCACATGCATGGGTGATGTGATTCCCACTTTAAAAATCACACAATATGAGTTATGCCTTCCTGAGAAAGATTTTCCTTCCTCTGCCAAATGCCCACCTCCTGTGATAGGAAACTTAGTGACCTAGAAGAAGGAAGGGAGAGAATGAGAATAATAAAATTTCTTCTCCACTGAAGAAGTATAAAATACCAGTTGCTGATCTGGAGCCTACTGAGAATTTCTTAAGGAGTTCCCAGAAAAGCTATTGAAAGGCAATTTTTAATATCTTTACTGACGAATAAGCTACAATTTTTATGTATATTATCTCACAACTTCTGTTGAGACACAGTTTTACTCTAAAAGATGAGGATAACTGAGGTTCAAGGAGTTTCAACATTTTGCCAAAGGTTCCAGCAAGTAAGTGGAACAGTGGGATTCAGACCCCATGTTTTTATCCTCGGCTCTCTCTGCTCCCCTATATTATTAGCAATAGTTCAATTTCATGTAGGAGCTTTTAACAAATTTTGAATCAAATTTTTAAAGATAATCACATTGTAAAAATAAAGATGAGGAGGTCAGGCTGGAACAATAAAAAATGTTATCTGTAGTGTAAAACATAACTAAACTCTGAATGTGATTAATTGGTAACAACAGTGGTCTGTTTGGTCAGAACTACTTAGGGGACTTGAACTTTTCCTGATATTGAAACTAATGCAGTATCACATGCTGGGATTTCTTTGCTCTGGCTTGAGGAACTTTTTACAACTTCCATGCTGAGCCTACAGCAGTCTGCTGAGAGCAGAACTGAAGAGAGCCTGCCTCATCCTCATATTTGCCACCTATAGTACCACTCTGATTACCCCGAGTTTCCAAACCATATGCAGATTAGGAGCAACTAGGAAAAAATACAGAAAAAAATCAGCTCTGATCTCTTTAGAAAGAGGCTGGCCCAGGTACATAGAGCTTTTACTCCTTGACCTCTGCAGTAATCCCAGAGAGGGCCTGACACAACTGCCACCAGAGTCCAGTGACACTTCCTACTGGATGGAGCTCCAGTATCCCACTCTGCCTCAACTCCTAACCCTCCCGCCTAATTCCGCACCTCCACCTTGGAAATGGATTAAAATAGAGTGTCCTGGCTCAGGGTCACTGCATGTACTGTCCTCCCTAATCACCATCACATACCGACTCCTTCTTCATTGGGGCAGAATTGCCCAGAATTGTACAATCTCAGAGCCTGAAGGCTTCACAGGCCATTATATTTTATATCCTTTCTTTTTACAGGTGAGGAAAAAGGAACCAGTGAGGCCACATGACTTGACCAGGGTCACACTATTAGCGTGTCCTTCTTTCTATTAAGGACAGCGTGAATTATTGATTACCTTTAAAACTTCCCATGATGTCAATAGAAAATGTTCTTTTTAAGAGAATTACTGAAACATGACAGTTAATGATTTTCCTCATAGAAAAAGTGCCACTACTATCATTTTCCTTTTATTTCTAGGCCACACTTAAAAGTTATTCTCAAGAGCATTTTGAATTTGCCAGTTCCCATTACTTTTATCACCATTTTGCACTCATTATTAAAATGTTCATTGCATGCTAGCATTCTGGAAGATGCTGTTGTCCCAAATCAAACACAAATTATATCCATGCAGCGAACCCAAATGCCAGTGCATTGACGAATTGTTTCCTGCAGGCAGACATGTAGACAGTGCACGGAGCAGCCCAACTGGGTCTTCAGAACAAGCAACACCCATTCATTTGTGTATGTACATGTTGGGTCCCAACAGGTTCACTTGCTAAGGCTGACAGACAGCAGCTTGTAGGAAAAGGTAAAGACAAGCAGAATACCTCATGCAGCAATGGTGGTGTGCTTTTCCTACGTGGCATGGAGGTTGCCTTCAGAGCTTTCAGGGGTCGGGCAGCAAGGTTAGTGGGTGAGGAAGGCTTCCTAAGACAATGGAAAGTGATGGAATGTTTCCAGTTGGAGAGGGCCAGACCCTCTGCTTTGGGTAGCCACTGCCCAACGCTGGCCAGATATCTATCTCTCTATCTCTCTCCTCTCTCCTCTCCTCTCCTCTCCTCCCCTTCTCTCCCCTCCCCTCCCCTCCCCTCCCCTCCTCTCATGTGCGTGTGTGTGTGTGTGTGTGTGTGTGTGTGTTAAAAAGTCAGCAATCTAGAGTTATATGTTAAATCTCCTATTTTTTTCTTACTGCTGACTTCTTCTGTGAGCCAACTTTGGCCAAGTCCTACCAGTTTTGTGACCCCAAAATCCTCCAGGACAAGATTTGACAGAATAGCTAGTTGGGAAGAGGATTAGAACTAGTGTTGAAGTAAGTGTGAGTGGCACTCTGGCTGGGTAGGCTTGTCATGGCTTCCCCATCCTAGTGGCTCTTAGGAAATTAACCTGATTAATCAAAGTAAGATGTGGCAATTTATGATGTCATTCTCTGATTTTATAATCATTTCCGGTTCTAAGGACATTTCGATTGCTTGATGCTTTTCTAACACAATGACCTGCTTTATGATGAGGGTTTGAAGGGGAGGGGTAGATGGAAACTCCAGTTACTGAAAATATTTGACTAGTTTAAAAACAATTATCAACACAAATGTAGTCAGGATTTTCAAACAGACTTCTCTTTAGCCCCTTTGTTTGGTCCTCATTGTAGAATACCTGAAGGCTAGTTTCCTGGCCAATTAGCATCCTGCACAGTCCACTTAGCTCATGGCAGCCAACAGTCACAACACTATTTGTGCATCACAGTTCTATTATTCAATTTGGTCTTAAAAACCGTAGGGGAAAATTTATAGTAAAAAGAATTCTTGTCTCAGCTCAGAGTGTGTAGAAAGTCAACACTATTCTTACCCATTTGACTCAGTAAACTTAATTTTAGATGAACCTAAGTAGATCTAATAAATTAACCAACAGATGCCTATTAAAATTAAAAACTTTCTTGAGGTTTTCTATAAATTTTGTGGTTTGTGGGAGAAGAGTTATAACTTTATAGTAATGTTGTATTTTACAAAGGGCATTTCTCTTCAGGCCACAAATAGTGGAAAGGCTGAGACAATTGGAAAATTCAAGCACAATAAGCTTACTTTTGAAGTAAATTAATTACTTTTGTTTAGAATTCCAATATCTACAGTTTTCTCATCATCTAATTTTCTGGGTAACCTGCTGTAGTCTTAAATTACATTCAAACTATATAAGCATAGTCACAGAGAGGGAAGTCAACAAATGTCTGCAGATGCCTATAAATATACTATCTGTGGGAAGCACTTTTCAAAGTTTCAAGGATTACTTAAACAACTGCTTAATTGCAGCAGTCCAGCTAGCTCAGGCTTTTGAAACTCAGTTCCTGTTTGTTTTTGTTCTCCAGGCTAGTGTGAGTTTGTATTGCTATACTGCTGTGGTTTTAGTGGGAAGACCATCCCATGCTGTATAGGATGGAAAGCGATAATGTGATTGAATTGGGATCTCTCCACAAAGTAATCATTTCAACAAGAAAATATATTGTCTGAATATTTACAGGGGTAGAGCCCAAAGTTGTGTAGGGAGGGAATAATACATCAAAACCTCAGCTGGAAAAAACTGTAGTGTGTTCATGTGGATTGGGCAAGATTAACCATTACTTCTAGGACACTTTCACTCATATGATGTACATGTTAACAACTTGATGATATGATGATAGAAAGTCACATAAAACAACTATTTTTCCTGGCATAAAGCCCACTGTAAACCTGGAGATATTTAAATAACCCAACTCAGCCATGATCCTGGCTATGTGTAAGGACTGAAAGAGGCCATTCAGTTGTATAACAGATTTCTTCCACATACCTTGCTCTTTCCGCCAGCCTCTGGGGTTGAGAATGTTGCATCTAACCCATGCAATCTTAAGATTGAAAAAGATAAAATTGGGAGATATAAAATAGCAGGACTTTGATCTTATTAGCTCATAGGATATTTGTACAAAGATGAATGCCACTGTGGAAGGATACTCATTTGTCGTGTCAAGAAAAATTAATCTTTAAAAGTTTACATATTACCAAAGATTTCAAAAGGAATAAGAATCAGCCTTTTGAGTCTCCCATAACATGCTGCAGACTCTCTGAGGTAAAATGCTTCTGTATAATCCTATTAATGCTGCTTGTGAACCCTTGTAAATGTTGCTACTTCCTCTTCCCCATATACTCTTGCATCTAAAATGTAACAGCTGACTGATGTCTGGTTTATGTTTCTACTTAACTCTTATTATTGATTTCACTTCTTTAATGTTATACTAAACAGGAGCCATGAGAAGCAAATAAGGGAACTTCAGAACTTCTCTTTGGGATCAAATTCTCCAGAATAGAAGAACTGGAGAATGAATGAATGAATAAATGAACTGTTGCTTTTAACCTGTCTATAAATACATGTTTTCAACTCTTATAATGGATCAATCTTTTGACAAGTAATCATTTAAAGTTTAATTTTAATCTACACATCAGAGCTAGAGATATGGAATTGCTTAGGCTTTTCTCTCAACCTCTCTCCCTCTTCGATTTTCAAGATAAAGCAATTAATTAATGTGCATTTTTCAACTGAAGAAATAATTAAGACCCAGCTGTGTCTGTAAAATTATAAGTTGCGATGAAACACTGAGGACTTGTTAATGCTTTTTTTGGCATGAAGAAGAAAGACATAGGTATCTTATATTAAGTGGTATTCTAAAAAGCGTGAGTTAGCAGTTTGCCTGCCAAATTAACTTTCAAAGATATCTAAGTAACTAAGCTTGACTTTTCCACACACAAATTTTAAATGATTGATGGACTACTGTAAAATAATTTTGTTCAAAAAAGATTATCTTTGGCAGGTTACTTTTAAGGATTTACTACTCTGGAGAGATGAAAAGATATCCCCATTTTACATTAATTTTCCCGATAAATCAACACTTACCTAAAATATGCCTGAAGATTATGTGGTATTTACTGTATTATGAGCCTTCTTGCACTGTAACCAGCAGCTCCATATGGGATGGTTTTTACTTCTAAAATTTGAGAGAATTTTTCTACGCATAAAGAGCTTCTTTAAGAAAATACAGATGGGTTGAACAGTATATCTGGCATTTTTATTCACTACCATATCATTGCAAGGTAGTATATGAGACTAAATATTCAGAAAGATGATTTTTTTTTTAAATCAGCAATATCACTTCAGGATGTGGTTTCAGATTCTCCCTGCAGTATTCTTCAGAGTCTGAAAGGATACGTTTCTTTCTTTTTAAACATAGATTGTGTGATTTTATTTATGTCTAAGGTCACTTTAGAATAATGTAGACTTATATAAACCGGGGCGGGGGCAGTGAAAATGTCAACTAAGCGATCAAACAGGTAATGGAAATAAGTACAGGCAAGTTATGGGTGGGGGGGCAGGGGTGTGGTGCTGAGAGGAACTGTCATTTAAGTCAATATGAAAAATACTCTGATTTTTATAAAAAGAAGAATAGAAGTCTCCTAGTTTTCAATACTGGCAATTACAATTTTTTTTTAAAGATTCTGGACTGGCCAAACAAAAGATGTCTGGGTGATGTCGTGCTGCTATAAATCTGTTGAGAAGAATAAAAGTATTTACCTTAAAAAAAAATAATAGGCTTCTTCAGTTGTCCACATTTTTTGGAATGCGGTCTCATAATTGAGAAACAGTCACTTATAATATAATGGCCTAAAGGTGTCTCAGGACAAAGGAACTAAGGCTCTATATTCCATGTTTGGGAGAAGTTTGGCAAAAGGGGCTCAGATGCCTGAGGAAGTAGGATGCAGTGGGTAATACAGATTCCTTACGTAAAACAATAATCAGTGAATTCACAGTGGAAAAGATATGAAGCAGAAGCCCTTTTTCCCTCAAATTTATCTTCAAGGCCATTTTATTTTATGGTGTTGAATAAAGCTGACTTACAAAAAAATTTTTCTTCTTTGTTCTTTGGCAGGGTGAAGTAGAGAAATAAAGTCTCCCCGCTGAACTACTATGAGGTCAGAAGCCTTGCTGCTATATTTCACACTGCTACACTTTGCTGGGGCTGGTTTCCCAGAAGATTCTGAGCCAATCAGTATTTCGCATGGCAACTGTAAGTACCCACAGTCTCACTCTGACTCTCTCTTTTTGTGAATACCGTAGCCTGCATTAACCAGTAAACCATAAAAATTAAAAATTTAGTAAAGTAGGAGATTTGTTAGTCACTTTAACATGTATAGGTGGCAAAGTTAATTCAAGTCTAGTCGAATTGGAGGGATGCCCATTTTATATAATTCTGTTAGATGTTGTGGGATACATGTGTGAGGATTTGGTTTGGAACTTTCCTCAGTGCCTTTGGTGAAGTCTCAGTTACTACCAAGAGGCCATGATCATGCCTGAAAACCAGCTATGGAAGAATATCACTATCACTTGGGTATTGCCACTATTTGTATATGTTCATATGTAATTAATAATTAATATATGGGCATCGTTACAAGATAAGAAAATAATAAGACTTTTTTGGAGTTAATTTTAGAGACAAAAAATAACTTTTTTTAGACTTAGAAGTTATATTATTGCTAGACTTGGGCAGAGTGAATGTCAATTTAGATGATCCATTTTGACTCTTTACATAACCTTCCTTTGGTCTCTGCTTCATTGTCAAAGGTAGAAAGCAACAAGATTTAGAATTCTGTTGATTCATAAAAGGGGGAAAGTTTTATCTGTGTGTTATATTTTCCTAGTAAGATACCTACTGTCACGCTCAGATACTACAGGGGTTTAAAGTGAGGGGTCTCATATAAATCTATGAATGGTTTTCGAGCAATTATCACTCCCCTCCACCCCCCGAAAAACAACTGCCTTTTAAATATGACTCATCTTTCTTTCCTCCTTAGTTTCTTTGGAGGAACGCCAGTGCTCTGGGTTGTAGGTTTAAAGGCAGATTTTTGAGATGTAGGTATTTCTAAAGGTCAGATATTATTACATATTGCTCGCTTTCAACCAAAGAGAACTGTAAGAGAGGAGAAATATGCCCATTGACTCTCCAAGTCAGGGAAAATTCCAGATCACTCGACTGGCTACACTCAGTTTGACCCTGTTCTGTCAAAGTGCCCATTTCTGTGAGATTAGCCAATTGCTTAACTCAAGAGTGAACTTCCCACAGTTCCTAGAATGCCAACCAACCTAGCAGGGCTGCCTTCAATGGTAGATTATTCCAACTGGACGCCTGTGGAGACTGTATTTTTCTTCTGGCTCCTGGACGAGGGCTCTCGCCTCCAGACCACATTGCCTTTGTGGTGATTGATGGGAAGGCTGCTTTGAAATAGTTTTGTCCCGAGACAAGATCTTTGGCAGACTGCCCCTCAGGCTTAGCACTCTAAAGAAGATGAAAAGAAAACTGAAAGAAAAGAGCACCTTCATGTAAAGGGTTCACTTGCAAGTTTAAGCCCCAGAAAGAGGGACAAGTCAGAAATTCTGACACTTAGAGATATAATTCCAGGCTTATTATCATCTGGAAATAAAACTGTAATTTGATCATCCATAGTACTCTTCTGTCATAGTTTTTCCTAAAATAGTAGACTCATTGGAGATGAAAAATCGTGGCATGGTCTGACTTAAATATGGTTTTGTTTTGTGTCCGGTCCCCCTCCTCTCCCTGCCTTGTCAATTCTTGGCTTGATTTCTTTTTCCTTTTCTTGCCCCATCTCCTCTTTTCACAGATACAAAACAGTATCCGGTGTTTGTGGGCCACAAGCCAGCACGGAACACCACCCAGAGGCACAGACTGGACATCCAGATGATTGTGATCATGAATAGAACCCTCTACATTGCTGCTAGGTGAGTGGCCTTTTCCTCACCTCTGCCTCCTGTGTATCTGAAGGTCCTAAGACCTAAATGTATCCGTTATGCATCATTTTAAAGATCATGACAGTCCCAGACAAACCGTCATTTAATTTAAAGGCTGTTTTAGTTTGTCAAGCAATCATTTGTTCAAGATTTTGTGTCTGTTTATGTGGATTTAGATAGAAATAATTGTGTAGTTTAGAGCTTAGACTCAAATAATCCACTGTTTATCTTGAACATACATGCAAATATTTACTCAAGCACACAGTATAGCACTTCTTGATACTTTTTTGGTTAAATCAAGTTGAATGTGTAAACATGTATTATATAGTGTGTGTGTGGGTGTGTGTATATTAAACCTGTTTATATTCTTGCATTGGATATATAGTGTATATCATTACTTTAACAGATGGCAATAGTACCCAAAGAGTTCTTGATTTGGATTTGGTTCTAGTAAGAAAATACTTACCCACTGGGGAAATGTCATTTAAACATACCATGTCTTACGGCTGAATGGCATGGTAAGAATACTGCCTAAACAAGGGTTACATGGATTTATGCTTTTAATTCAAATCTTAATTCAGCTGGACCGCAGCTTCTCTGGCCACAGTGTCCTCTGTCAAACTAGAGATTGGATTAGATTTTAATGAAGTCTCTTGGGATTCCAACAATATACGATTCTCAGTCTATGACCATGCCACCCTGAATGTACCTGATCCCAGCTGATCTCAGAAGCTCAGTAGGGTTGGGCCTGGTTAGTATTAGGATGGGACACCACCTAGGAAGACTAGGAGCTGTAGGCATTAAAAAACAACAACAACATACAATTCTCCATTTTGGTTTTTTGTAGCTCATTCAAAATAATTCTAAATGAACAGCAACAAGGAGCACTATCTTGTGGAGTTCCACTGTGGTCCTAATGAGTCTAGATTGATTAATCATTTCACACTGGGAACAGAAATAAGAGATTGTATTTGTGGTAGTCACCTGGCTGTGAATATAGGTAAAGAGCAAGTAAGCAACAACAGTGCTTGATTCATTTAAAGCACTGGGATGTTCTGAAATGACTAGCTATGTAACATAAGGTTAAAAAAAAATTCAATTAAAATATCCTGCAAGTACACTTGGTCACAGGGAGCAATGCCAAAATACTTCTTTAAATTTTTACTTCATGGAAACTTACATAGTACATTCTAGTTGTATGTGCCCCATAAATTGTAAGTTCTTTATAAATGTTAAATCCTGGGTGGTGGGGGGGAACTTATGAGAAGAAAATACTAGTATCCCCATATTTTAAGGGAGGAAACCAAAGTACAAAGAGAAGAAATGACTGGGTCAAAAGGACAGAGGCAGGATTTGAACCAGGATGGTCGTGCTCTAGAGTCTGTCATTACTCCCCTACTGAGCGGTAGGGGTGGTACTGTCCGTCCTGGGAATAACCTTCTCATAGCTGCTACCCAAGAACATAGTCACTGTGTGTATTCATCGGAACGCATTCTAATGAGGCCTTCCATAGTCACCTCTGTTGCAGCATATTAGCTCCTTAAATATCATTTTTAGTTTCCTAAATGTCACAGGGCTGGAAGATTACAGTTGTACCTAATTATCTAAAGTCTGGTCAAAACAAGTGATTAAACATTGGATCTGTGAGAAGTAGGATGACTCAAGAATCTTGTATGAATTGTTCATTTTGCTGCAGTTGAGTCTCTAGAGGGAAAAAATGGGATAGCGGACCACCCTGACACCTGGCGATTCAGCATGGGTGTGGGCTGCAGGTCCAGGGTGGCACATGAGCGAGGGGCAAGGTGCTATACAAACTTAAAAGTGCCATTATTCCAGCTTATTAAGACCAAGACAGTTTTATCTTAACCCCTCATCCCAGGAAAAAGAGAAAGAAGAAATGGAAAGAAAAAAGGGAGAAATGTTCATTTTTTTAAAAACTATGAAAAGACGTGCCTTTTCTTAGAGGTAAAATTTGCAGTTCTTTAGTGCTGCTGACATGTTGCTTTTCACTCTACACCGACACTCCCCTTCAGTACTCACCCTTGAAAGATTCCTAAAGGGTTATGTAGCTGCCATATATAGGGTCTCCCTTTAATTTCCCATTTCCCAACATTGCCCCCAGAGATCCAGGTTCCTGGGCAACAAGTAACAGGATTTAAAGTTAAATCCTTCCCTCAGGCTCAAGCCAAGGCTACACAATTCAGTGGTGCTTACTGGAGGGGAGAACAGGAAGTACCTAGGATCAAGTCAGTTTGTGTTCAAATAACTTAATTCAGCAAGAGCCACATATGAATCCTGGGGTGTACACACCCGTGGCTGGGAATGACTCCCGACCCTGGTCTGCGGTTTTAGCATAAAGCTCCGTTTCTGTTTGCTGGGCAATGTGATCTCTTGGATATTGATAAAGATTGCCGTCCTTCAAAGAGAGATTTCATTCATAGATTGCATATTCAGAAGGCTTTTCCCAGTTCTTCTAGACAACTGTTGTTAGCACTGGGAAGCCCAGTACCACCCAGGACCTGGGGAATGAGTGAGGCTTGATGGCAAGAACCCCTTTCAATCTGCTTTATTATTACCCATCTTGTAGGTTCTTTTTTTTCCCTTTAATCTCTAAACTGCTAATTAGCATAAACAGACCATGCCAGAAGGGGGCAATTGGAGAGCTTTGTGAGGAATTGCCAATGCATAGTAATCAGTTGTTAATTTACAATTCATATATTCAGCTCCTACTTAAAGTTTAGAGGGGCGGCAGGGCAAAGAAAACCTGAAGTCATCTCAAACCTGATACCAGAGTAATAGGCAATTCCATTCCAATAATGAGCCTGACCCACAGCACTACCAATAAAGTCAAACAAGTAATAAAGAAATGCAATAAAACTGCCTGGAAATTAAAGGGCAGGGCAATTCTGACACCCTACTTAACTTTGAAGAACTTCCCAATTCAGCAATTTACAAAACAGGCTCAGGCTCCTATTCTCCCCCTTACCACCCTTATTTCCTCTCTTTTCCTGTCCATCTCCCATCCCTCCCCTCCCCCTCCTCCTTCCTGTTCTCCTTACCCCCTCACACATAGTTCTGAAAAGGCCTTGCCCTTTTTATTTTTCTCTGTTATACCTTCTCTAAAAGCAGCAGCAAACATTTCCAAAAAAATCTAAGTAAATCCTGATAGCAGATAATTCCTTTCTTTCCTTTTTCCTTTCTTTTCTCCCCTCCCCCCTTTCTCTTAAGTAATGAGTGGGCTTGAAAGTCTGCCTGGGAGCCTTGAGGTCCCTGGTTTAAAGTTGTGGGTAATTTTCCAGCCCCAGGACTTCCTGCATTTTAGAAAAAGTCAATGTTATTTCAAGGGAAAATGAGCTGTTTTGCTTTCCCTCACTAGTCCCCCGTCTCCCCAGTTGAGTATGGTTCTTTTCTGAATTCCAGACAAAAACGCCCTTGTACTCAGCTCAAACAGAAGGGGATATTTAAATATAGCCCCACACCTGAGCTGCTGATTCTGTTTTTCCCCATCTGAGGGGAGACAGGCAGTAAGTTGTAAAGACAACTCAATTCTGAGCAAAACAGGAAGGTGAACAAAAGCAAGAAATCTAAAGTTTAGCTCAAGTACCTTTTAGATCTTAATTGACCATCGTTGTGTGAAGAAAAGAGTAGCTTCTGGAAATAATTTGACCTTTATTGTCTTCCATCTTGTCAATCAAATCTTCAAAGCCAAGGCTGAAAACATACTTTCCAAAGAGAGATGGAGATGGAGATTAGCTTTTCATTAGCCCCCTTGATGAACAGATGTGGCATGTTGAATACCAAGTGTCTAATACATGGATTTGAAGATACTGAAGGGGGATGTGAACCCATCTGTCCTCCAGTTTTTGAGCCAATTTAACTTTCACAATCCTCTCCCCTGAACTACAATATACAGATGTTGTATCTCTGGTATGAGAGAGACTACAGGAAAGTTTTCATTAATGGTGTCCCATATAGCAAGATGCCACAATATCAGAAGGTGCTAGATGTGAGCCAGAGGAATCTCTTGCAGGTTGAACTCTTCCCTTTTTCTTGCTTGTGGATGTCTGGTTTGTAATTACATGGATATGGATTTATCTGCTTTGAATGAGATATATACTTACTAATTCAAGAGAAAATGAACTGTCTTGACTCTTGTGTTTGACACTATTATTTTTTCTTTGTTCATAGGGATCATATTTATACAGTTGATATAGACACATCACACACAGAAGAAATTTACTGTAGCAAAGTAAGTAGTTTTAAAATCATCTTTCTGAAATGAAGGCTCAGGATAGTTCTTGAAGAGAATTTGTATTTTAAATGCATTGATTAAGATGACATAGCTAATAATTTGGGATATTTTGTGAAATCCTAATTTAGTGGTAAGTTAGGGCTTAACACATGTTCAGAAACAGTTGTGCACATCATATTTTATTCATCAAATATGTGAGCATATACACTTTGAAGTTTTAGGTAATTCCTAAATTTCGTCAATAAAATATTGCCATATTTGTCCAGGAAAATGTTAGTTTTCATATGTAAAGTTTTGTTCCACAAATGTTTCAGTGTTATGTTTTCATGTCTTCCAGTACTAAGTTTGATTTGACGGTTGTGGTTCAGGAATTTGATCGTTATCCATTTCAGACAGACATAAAATATAATCTAGGCTTCCCTTGTAACTCCACATGGAGATAATTTAGTTAATAAACTCTGCCACAGAACTAGACAATCTCTTTAGCCAATGAATTTCCATGAAAGAGCATTACCTGAATTAAATCTTCGTCCATCTAAAGTGAATGTCTCCTTTATTTTTTAAAAAATTACTTCCATATTTTAAGGAAAAGGCCTGCTTTATGAAAGTTGATTTATCAACTGAAGGGAAAGGGCAAGGACGTGCATTTTATCAAAATGAGCATAATTTAGTAAATGAATTTGGATATTTTATGTGAAATTTCCACACTGTCGTTTATTCTTCTTTCCTTTCTCCTTCATCTTTATCTCAAAGAGGAGATCATTTTATAGTTTAATGAATACATAGGAGTTCAAAATTAAATGAACATTTCTATTTCTAATCTTTTGTTGTTATGGTGAATTAATCATGGAGAAAGGGTGTGGAAAGCTTTCAGTAAATATATGTTCAGCCTCCAGCCTTCCCAAGGGAACTCTGCTAAAATCCAATGCAACAACCTCTGGGCTCTAATTGATTTCTTTCTTGATCCATGCAGAAACTGACATGGAAATCTAGACAGGCTGATGTAGACACATGCAGAATGAAGGGAAAACATAAGGTAGGCAATTTTCATTTCTCCTGCATCTGCCACTTTGGGTTAAGGTTTTGACTGTTATCTCCAGCCGTAGACCGTGATGTGGAATGGATCATGCAAGTAACTTTTCCCCCAGTAATTGCTTTTTTCATCACTTATTGAGGGCTTTAATTTGCAAAAATAGTTTGCTTTTAATGTGATGAAACATTTCGGCTGCTGCTATGGCTGCATCATGAACTACTTAGGAGCCCTAGGGATTATGGACACAAAGCTGGCTGCCCCGACTCTTCTAAGTGCACCCTCCAGTAGCCCACCTCACAGTCCAAAAGGCCTCAGGGGTTCTGCAGAAATGCTCAGAAAAGGATGCTGCAGTCTTACAGGGGCTTGTGCCTTTAGTCACAGAATAACATAAAAATGTACTTCAGCCGGGAGCCTTGTACATCAAGAGACCCTGGAGCATCTGGCATCAAATTAACATGATGGGAGGGTGCCACTTCTAGGCATGCTTTCCTTCTGTGACGTAAACACACACTCTTCCACTGTGTGCAATGCTTTCATTTACTGTTGAAAGGAAATTATTGTTCTCAATATCATCTTTTGAGGAGCTCAAATTTTTTAACAGAGGAGTTCCTCAACTACTTTCTTTTTAACATGACTCGTGCCATATCACTGTATGTGGTGAAGAATAAGTTTCTGTGTTTAATGTACTGGTTACAAAAAAGTTTGAATTATTTTTCAGGATGAGTGTCACAACTTTATTAAAGTTCTTCTAAAGAAAAACAATGATACTTTGTTTGTCTGTGGAACTAATGCCTTCAACCCTTCCTGCAGAAACTATAAGGTAAGTGCAATTTTGTCCTGGAGGTATTTCATAATTTACTGTGATTGTCCCTGCAGCAACCTCAAAGGAGTAATCCAGCACCACCTGGGTTCATCTCACTTGTTGACCTTAATGTTTTACTCCACAGGAGAGATCCTGAGCTGGCTTCCAAACTTCCTGTTAGCTCAGGATTGACTGACATGTCTTGAAAGAGCCTAGCTGGCACACTTAGTTTCTATAAGACCCCATTCTTTATTGTTCAGAACACTAATATACTTGCCACATATACCACATGAATTTCCTCTCTCTCCCTTTGTCTTTCTCCTTCACACCCCACCATCTCCTCTCTGAGAACAAATATACGCCTATATTATGAGTGATTCCAATTTCAAAAGGTACCTGAAAAGCAGGCCAGTGGAAACTGTAGACATTCTGCTACATAAAATTTTCAAGAATACAGAAAGTTAATTCCATTTAGTACTCGGCTTACCCTGGCTTTACCCTGGCCTTTATGCAAGGGGAAAACAATTAACCTTCAAAGTGTTAATAAATCCAGGAAGTCCCCATGCAGCTGAGAGAAGTGGTGCTGAAGAAGAGGGAGCTACCCTCTGCAAAAGCAGAAGTAGCAATGACCTAAGGTCTTGGCTCCCCACCTGCTAGCTCTCCTTGTCTCTTCTTTCTGCCACTGTCTTTCATTCAGTGATAACATATTGAGTTTCTTGTCCCGACCCGCGGGACCTAGTTATTCGCGGGCTCGAAGAGGGTCCAGCCTGAAAGAGAAACGGGCGAGAAAAAGGAGCGGAGGCAAGACAGTATTCTGATCAAGCCTCAAATTTTTTATTTTAGAGCAGGTATATTTATACAGAAGAACAAAGGGGGGCAGGACTGACTAGGCAGGGGGATACTTGTTACAATTTCATTGGTCCTTGGTTGAAGGGGTGAGGGGATACAAAGGTTAGAAGTGAAAAGAGGAACAAGGAGGAGAGGGGCTCCTTGGGCAGGTCAACAGCCATTCAGTAGGTCCTTCCTTATCCGGCGGGTATGTTAATACATTCTGTGGTTAACTATTCCCTGGAGCATTGTCTGCTCCTGCATTCTTTAGATAGCATACAGGTTTGTTAACGGCCAGGTTCTATGCCGGAGGGCTGGGCGGTCAGGATGAAGGCCTTTTGGCTCCCAACAGTTTCTCTTGTGGCCACTTTGGTTATAAAGACAGAAGAAAGGCCTCCATCCTTAGGGAAGCCAGACAGGGAGGAGAAACTACAATTCCATGGGATTGCTGCCATGGTGACTTAACACAGAGCATTATGGAGGCACAACAGAAAGGATTTAGCCTGAGATGAGGAAAGCTTCCAGAAAGAGACAGATGATTCCTCACTTCAAACAACCCTCCCCCACTCTCCCCTGCCACATATGGGACACCACCTCCCCCCGCCCCAGCCTAGAAGCCCAGAAGCTATGTGAAACAAGGACCAAAGCTTTGATTGAACCTGACATAATATCTCCAAACTAGTGTTCAATTAATTTTTGTGGGATAAATAGTGAATGAGATAATGCCTAACCTTTGTCTTAAAGAAGTAGACATTAGCCAAATGAAGAGAGAAGGGCAGTCCAGGTAGGGGGCACGGCATGAACAAAGGTGTGGAACAAGTAAGAAACAATCTATTAAACTTGAAGAACTCCATCTGGTAACAGTGTTGAGCTGTGAAGTAATAAGTGATGACAAAAAAAAAAAAAAGAGGCTGAAGAGGTAGGTGGCCCCAGGGATGAAGGGAAGAGAGTAGATTCAGGAAATAGTTAAGTGACAAAAACCAGTAGGACTTCATAATTGATAAGAAATGCTGGATAAGGAGAGAGAGGAGTTAAGAATGATTGCTAGGCTGTCTCTTGGGTGAGTGGATGGATGGATGGATGGATGGATGGATGGATGGATGGATGGATGGATAGATGGAGCTGCCACCAGTTTAGACAGGGACTAAAGGAAGAGCAGTGGGGTTGAGCAGGGCAGTGAGAAGTTGAGGTCCATTTTTACACACTATATGTTTAGCACTGTGGATGGCAATGCTTACGGGACACGAACAGAAATATCTAATAAGATGGATGGGTAAGCCTTGATTTAGGGAGAGATGAGGGGAGAACAAAAGACTTGGGTTTTATCAGCATAAGGTGAAAACCTGCTGTGTGAAGAATGAAAAAAGATATCAGAACCACAGGGCTCAGCAGCTTTTGCTTTGACAGTTTTAAAAGACCCTCTGCCTTAGCACAGACATCGAAGCAAGCGAGGGTCTGTTTTACCCTCTTGCTCATCTCCCATCTTATGCTTGGAAATGGGCTCCAGCAGGGCCGGGATTACAGTGAGACAAGTGAGGTGCTCGCCTTGGGTACAAAATGTTAAGGGCATCAAATATTTTTAAAAACTGAAATACATGTGAAAAATACTAGCATAAAATATCAAATTTAAATAATGACAAGGTCCTTTCAATTTGTAATAGAGGCAGCCAATCCAGTCAAACCTTGACTCTTGATAGCAAGAGCAGATAGCTGAAGATTTGACTGTAATTCTACCACTTAATATTCCATCCCTGCCTGTCATTGTTTAGGACTCATTAAGATTAATGCTTCTAACAAATCCAAACGAATTCCCTAGCTTGAAAGCGATCTTTTATGACAAATTACAGGTTTTCCTGGCACTGTGATACACAGGCCGTGAATGATATAGCTCATTCTTCCCACACATGTTTCATTCCCCAGGATGCCTCACCTGCAGTGATACCTTCACCTCTCACTTGTAGCCTCACCTGCTGAAACATGTTCTGGGAGCCTGAGCCTCTCAGAAGCCACAGTCAAGATGTTCTTCTCACATGGCCCCCATCTACATGCCTGTCACAGTGCACAGTTGTGAGAATCCCTTGACATTGCTCAGAAAAGTGTTTAGACAGAGGACACAGTGGAACATTGCTGATGATATGGGACAGAATGTATTTGGCTTCAGAGAGAAGAGACAGCCTCTCTCTTAAGTGCTTTTTTATAAACAGACCAGGACCAAAGGCTCAAAGCAAAAACTATTACCAGGCTTCCCCTGAGAATCTCAGGTCCCATAGTGTTGAAGCATCAACTGGATTAAACTATTTTGAAGCAGGAGGGTGACAAATTTTTGGTCTATGCCTCTGCTCCATGCCCTTATTTATATCGTTTTTATAACAAAAGTTGGCCGAATGTGTTAGAAATATTATAGCCCCAAATAAGATTATTTGGGGAAGAATTGTGAAGGCTGCCCACTATAATCTAAAACTGTTATACTTCATACCTATGCTCTCCTGTTCTCTAAACCTCTTGCACTTTTGCAAAAGTCAGGCTAGTTCTTAGTATAATTATCTGTACCCTATAGTGATTTCAATTCCCAGGGGCTGCTGTCAAGTCTGAGACTTGATGACTAATGCAAAGATTAGTTTTTCATGGAAAGAAGATTTCATCGTGGCAATGTTTTGTCTCTGAACCTTTCTAAACCCACAAACCAATATATTAATTCTTCACTGCTTCCTGCCTTTGACTAGCTATAGCTATTGACCACTTTTTTAGAAGTAGATATATTTTTAAAATACCCCCTCCCTTGTATGTTGTTTCCCCGTTGCCATAATTACTCTGTGCACTGGTAGGGATAAGGACATTTTTGTTACATCAGTGTGTACTAACTATCACTCCTGAATACTTACCAGACCCATAGACTCAGTTCAACAGGAAGGTCTCATTGGAATAAAATAACAGAAAAAGACTTTCAGAAAAATGTGCTGGGGGAAAGAGTACGTTTGCTTTAGAGGATGTCTGACTTGAACATCTTCACTGCAAAAAATACATGTTTTAAACACAACTGCTTTATGTGTATGATTCTCAACTACAGTAAAAACAAATAGAATGGCTTCAATAGGAGCTTTCTCAATATGGTTACAGATAGAGAAGGCCTGAAATGGTTTCTGGAGGTTTAGGACAAAAGGTGCAATTGATTGGACGACATTAATGGCTGCTTAGTAAGAACCTCACTCTTTCCTCCTGGGCAGTGACTCCAAGCTCCTTGATTTAAGTTACCTTGATTTAGCACTAAAGGCCTTTCCATGGATTCTTCCTCAACAGCAATGCTACCTTAGGTTTATCTTTCAGTTTTCTTATCTAGTCAAAATGTGCAACTGCCACATGATAAACAAAATACCCTAAAACTATAAAGAAGAATGAATCACAGAAGGATATGAAAACATTAAAAAAGTGGAGGAGATCATTTTATGGACTCCATGGTTCTGAGATTTAAATGCTAGGAAGATCTTACAGTGTAAGGGAGAAGACCATGAGGTAGAAGGTGAAACCACAGAATCATTGGTAAAGGTGGGCCAACCACTGCCTGTTAGTGGCTGACCAAATGAAGTCACTTCCTGCTCACATCACAGTCAGCTGTGGGTCAGTGACAGACGTTCTAGTCCATGAGATTATTCAGAAGGCCAAGCTCCAACCTGCTCAGACCTCTGCCTTCTTGTAGGGTCTTGAAATTCTCTACTGGTTCCTATATGACTAGGGGAAGAATGTGGAGAACAAGAATAGAGGACCCTGGATGGTTTTTAGCAACAAGATCTAAAGGTAGTGCATACATGGCCTTACACTCACATTCCATTGGCCAGAGCTCAGTCATGTAACCACATCTAACTGCTAGGTGGGATAGTTTGTGTAGCTTAGTGTGATATGGAGGAAAGAGAAATGGAATTTGGTGAACAGCTAGCAAAGGCTTTGCTACTCCTGCAAATGCCTACGGGGCCCGGCAGGCAGTAAGAGTGAAGTAAGCAGGAAGCCAACACATTCTTTGAGTGACAGGGCCTTGGTACTGTTTGCTGTTTGAAATAATGGCAGGGCTGTCGACTACTCAACTATAGCTTATTGCTGCCACTCAGCTAAGAAGGGCCTGAATTGATTTTACCACTTATTCAAAAGAAGCAAGGAATCCAGGTTTTCACATGTAATCTCCCATTTTAAATAGTGTTCAGTTTCTTCTTTCTTTTCATTTTCTCAAACATACTAAGATGGCTAAACAAAACTCACTGGCAACACATAATAACCTTGAGCATACAGGAGCGAGGCCCGGGTGGGCAGAGTCAAGCAGTGGCCCCACTCCTGCATGCGTTTGACTTGTGTGGGCCTCTCAGGTTCTGGGGCTCTCATCTGCATCTACATGATCTGAGGCTGGGGCATGTTTCTCAGTAGGTGCAAAAGGCCACCTGAGCTCTGCTTGCATTTGTGTTTTTATACCTTTGCTGATGCCATACTATTCAACCAGGTAACCCAAGAAAGAGTTCCATGTCTTCTCCTGAGATTTAACCCACAAAGGCAGGACTCCTCAGGCAGAACAAAACCAGAAGCTGAGGTCATTTTCTGCAGAGTTCATGACTCAACAGATAATTTGAGGGGAGTGAATAAGGGAAGGAAATAAGTTTTCTTGGTGACTGCCTCAGAAATTCTTTTTCCAAAGAGAAGACACTTATTTCCAGAGCATTTCAGAAGGATATGGGAATCTCGTAATGGTTAAGAGTCAAGCAGACATGACTGAATTTTAGACTCTGTTAGCTGTAAACCTCAGTCAAGGGACTCAATCTCTCTTAACCTCAGTTTCTTCCTTTGAAACCAATAGACTTATTTCAGAGAGTATCTGAGGATTATTTTTACCGTGCATATGAATTACTTCGATCATTAAGTAATTTATAAATATTAGTTGCTATTGCTACTGTTGGCTGTTGTTCTAATTAAGTCCTTTTATTTTATTTAGGTGGATACTTTGGAAGCTTTGGGGGATGAATTCAGTGGAATGGCCAGATGCCCTTATGATGCCAAACAAGCCAACATTGCACTATTTGCAGGTAAATGACCCGATTTCTTCTCATTGCATTTGCTTTCGCGTGTTCCACCTGTCGCTGCAAACCTGCTCTGGAGGATTCACAGAGTCACAATTGCACTTTGTTTCTCTGGTGAATACTGTAATTAAGAATGCCTTTTCCATTTGAAATTAGTATGGAAATTGTACTTCTGCTTCTTAAAAGAAGTCTTTGCCACACTTTTGCTTTTGTGCTTTTAGAAAAGGCTGACAGCTTTGCTCTGGACATGTGACATATGGGTTAAGGCCTGTTTGAGCTCAAATAATAGAAAAATCCCATCTCAAACCACTGGTGTAGATTGATTATTTAAGGTAGGAGTTGGTTTGATTGAGCAATTCTATAATGTCATCCAGGATTCAGGTCCTTTTCATTTCTTACTCTCTTCTATTTTCTTCTCTGAAAGAGGCTGGCTGCTCTCACAGTCAGAGGATGCCTGCCAGCCCCAATTAGGGCCACATATCTTCCTGTCCACATATAGAAGAGAGATGGAAAGAGACAAAAGAAGGTTTCTGGAACCTCTCAAAGCAGTGAGGCCACATACCTCCAAGTTTCCAGCAAATACCTTCTCAAATATCATTGACCTGACTGGGTTACGTGACTTTCTCTGATGGAAAAATTGTAGCGGCAGAGAGGACAGTGCTGATTAGCTTAGGCTGACCCGTTCTCCCCATCCCACCCATTCCATCCATTGCAAAGAGTATAAAGCAGCAACAAATAAACCATCATTTTCAGATTGTGTGTGTGTGTGCGTTTTAATTAGGAATTTGTTTAGGAATTCATTGCCAACTGTGTATGTGGAGGTGGAAATAGGGAAAAGTGTTGTTATAAGTGATTGTTATAGCATATAATACAGCAATTAGCTATAATTTCCATTACGAAAGCTAAAACCTGGTACATCCTAGCTAGATGGGGAACTTTAGGGCTTTGATTATAGTCAAGATTAGCTCCTTGAACCTCATCCTCATTGTCATCATTTGTGGTCCTGAATCTACAAACACAGAATATAAAAATGGCCTATGCCAAGTTAAGAAGAAAAGGTCCCTTGCCCCCGTATCCTTTAAAGTTAGAGCACAATACTACTGGAAGGCAGCACTGAAAGAAACGCAGTCTTGTAAACCTCTATCAGCATGGGCAGGAGCAAGCCCAATAGAAAGAGATGCTTGAGTATATTCTCAAGTGCATAACTTCCACTATAGCAGCATCCTGGTACTTGAACCTGAATTACTTGGTACCATGCAGGATGTAGGCTGCAGTGGAGAATTTAACTGTAAACTAAAAAGAGGACTTGTTATAGCATAAAGTAGAAAGGGGAAAGTAGGCAAAGTATTTACTAAGGCACCAAATTCCAGGAGTTATATAAGCAAGCCACATGAGACAACACTGTGACTGCCCCTCCCCAGCACCAAAAGGTATATTTGAATAGGTGTTCATTGGAATGTTGGCACCTCACACATGCTCAGGCCTTGTTAATAGAAGATTCTTGCTGCAACTAAATGATTGTCATATTAGTATGAGATGCAGAATAGTGCTCTGTTTTATAAGTAAAAGTTCTGGAAAGATACCCAGTGTTGAACATCAAACAAAAAGAATACTCAAGAGTGGTCAGAAGAAGAAACACACACCACCTTTCATCATACAGATATATCTGTATGACCTGGGGCTATGACTCTTTAATAAAAGCTGTGATTTTATAGATACCTGTTTATCAATAGAAGGTCTGCTGTCTGCAATTCAAATCTAAACCCAGAGTTAACACTTACTGATATATGGCTGTTAATAATGCATATATTAAGACAACTCTAAATTGAACCCAAGCAAATTTCAGTTATTTTAAGACCAAAGGTAGACATCAAGAATTCTACTTAGGTATGTTTGGATAAGCTTTTATATTTTTAACCATTATGCTTTCCTACAAATGAAAGAGGTGAAAAAATACAATATTATACATAAGCCACTTTGACATATTAATTTAAAAAGATATGTAATCCACTAAAAATGAACCAAGAAGTAATTTTTAGTAATCTGAAATGTAATTATTGTTTCTGTTACATCTACATAGATTTTGCTCTTCTAAAATATGCCATTTGATTATTTGCATGGAGGACATTTGCTAACCCAGAAAAATAACCAAAAGTTTTAGGGATTAATCTTTAGTCTAATTCAGTCTCTTTAAGCATTCCTTCCAAAAAGCATGCATTCATAAAGAAAGGCAATTTGAACTCAGTATAACCCTTTCCCCGTTTTTTCTCTGCTTTGGCATCTTGTATGTCAAAATGTTTTCAGTTTATGATTTAGAAAATACCGAAGCCAGTCTTTCTAATTTAGCTAGATTGGCAGGGTTTAGTTGCTCTCATGACTTAGGCAAAGAGGAGCAATGAGTGTCAGGATACGCATAGCAAATATGTTGGCTCCTCTCTGTTTTTGAATCCCCCTTCTTCACCTCCCCTCTCCTGTTCAGTCTGAGGACTCCATTACTTCTGCTTAAACTTAAAAATTTCTGGTGATACAATCACCAAAAAGCTTCTAGCTTTCCCTGGCTTCCCAGCTAATCCACTTTACCACAGTGTGGTGGCAGCAGCAGTGTCCAAGGGGCCTTGGCCTTGGGACTTCAGTCAAGGACCATCTAATCAACTGAAGTAAACAACATTTTTCATTCACCCTGTTTCCTGAGCTGCTGCTGCTTAGAAATTGCCATGCAATTTAAAAATGAAAAATGTTTCATCTCTCATGATCTCAATTTAAAATGGTTAGGAATGTGGGCCAAATATTTTCCCAGTGACTCTTGGAATTTTCCCAGTTGTCCTTTCTCATTTTCCTGATGTAGGAGAACAATTTGGGAGATGTCTCTATTATTCCCCCATGCCCACTGTCCTGCTCCCACCCTATCCACCTCTTTTCTTTTTCTTCTAAGATGGAAAACTATACTCAGCCACAGTGACTGACTTCCTTGCCATCGATGCAGTTATTTACCGGAGTCTTGGAGACAGCCCAACCCTACGGACGGTCAAGCATGATTCAAAATGGTTGAAAGGTGAACAAACAAATTAAAAAAAGAGGGGAGGTGGGGGAGATACATGTCTTGAGGGAGATTTAGAGTCCCAAAGAACCAGCCTGTAGTTTCATTTTAGTAATGGCTTCTGACAGACAGGAAGGTGGAAATTGCATCTTTTGCCTCAACTGATTTATTTACCTCCCCCTTTTACTTCCCATGAGTTTCTGGAGTATTAACAAAACTACCAATGCCGCTACAAGAGAATACATTTCATTCATAGAAGGGAGCAGTGGATCAGAGGTGGTGACATGCAGGAAAAAGCTATTCACAACCCTGTATGAGTCAGGGTTGACAAGGGGATGTGTACAAATCCCTTCTATAATATGGGTATACCATCATGAAAAATAAAGTTACAGAGATATGCAATCCTCCTTTGGTCTTCATTGTTGGTTGCAACTACTTGTGAAATATACATATTTGTAGGCTCAAATGCTTTCTGAAATCATCAGTGCTTGCATTCGTCAAGTCATAAGAAATGTTAAATACATTTAGTGTTAACCATTAGACATTTAGTGTTAACCAAAGTCTAATGGCCCTACGCTTTTAATTAATAACATGTCTTTGGTGGCAAATTCTGTGTCACATGTCCCCAATTAAAGTTCCCAATTTGTCCACAGAACCATACTTTGTCCAAGCGGTGGACTATGGAAACTATATCTACTTCTTCTTCAGGGAAATTGCAGTGGAGTACAACTCCATGGGGAAGGTAAGAGGGGAGGATGTCTCACTTTCGGACCAATGTTGTTATGAATGACCTTGAAATAGGAACCATAAAACTAATGACAAGATCATCATTTTGAGAGGCTCCAAAGAATGGTAGAAGTGAAACACTGTGCTGCCTCAAAGCCCTGCATGCTATTTCAGAACAGTAACAGATTATAGGAAACTTCTTAAATATTTCTTTTGAAATGTAATCAACAGATCTTTGGTTGAATTCATACTGAGTTTCAAGTATCTTGAGATGTGGTTCTAGGTATACTCAACAGTTTTCTTTTTTTAATTGAGTTGTCCCACACAGAGTAAATATGCAGTATCTTTAAGCAAACTGAGGGTCGTGAGTTTCATATTTATTGAATAAAGCGAAAGAACACTTACAGTATGTTCATTTCAGTTATTTTTACCAGAAAGTAGATCAAGGTCACTAAGTTGGAAGGCACAAATTCAATACCAGGGTGGCTTGCAGAATCAGAGGAATTCAGATTATGAGATTCTAGGCCAGAGTATGAGATTCGGGGCCCAAAGGCAGCTAGTGAGGATGGCAGAGATGGTGCATACAAAGTGTGCTTTTGTTTGAGGAAATAAAAAGCTAAGCAGTCTGGATGGAAATGAGTTTATGTGGCTGGGAGCTGATCCCCTGAAGGATTTATGGCTCTGTATTAAATGCCACAGCCTTATCTTTTAAAACATGCTGTTCCAATGCTGAGTTTTTCCTTTTTTCGCTACTGATTTTAGAAACATGGGATTAAATTAAGCACCTTGTTGTTCTGTTTTTATTTTCAAAGAAAGGCAGATTCTACTAAGATCGCCTCAAAAAGTGAGTGCATTTCATTTTCCATGTATGTTTTTCTTCTGCAGGTAGTTTTCCCCAGAGTGGCTCAGGTTTGTAAGAATGACATGGGAGGGTCTCAAAGAGTCCTAGAAAAACAGTGGACATCTTTCCTTAAGGCTCGCCTGAACTGCTCAGTTCCTGGAGACTCTCATTTTTATTTCAACATACTCCAGGCAGTTACAGACGTGATTCGTATTAATGGCCATGATGTTGTCCTGGCAACCTTTTCCACACCTTATAACAGGTAATCATGCCCTGGTTGTGTTGACCTAATCAGTTCTGCCCGGCTTTCTTTTCCCAGGTGTCTTCTAATACGCAAGATTCACAGCTGATGAAAAAATTGCCATTCACTATAAGAAGCACTTAACACTGAGATTTCGTCATTGAATTAACAGTAACTTATAAGCATTGGTAGATTAGAATTTTAGGGAAAGTAATTAGGTAAATTATGACAATATCTTCTAATTATAGGCCTCACATATAAACACTTCATTTGTTATTTCTCAACCCCCGAGTAACCCAGGAAACTGAATACTTTTGCCCCCTTTTTATACTTGAGGAAACTGAACTCAATTATATTACCTGGTCCAGCTAGTCAGTAGATAGAAGAGGCAGTTTCAAACCCAGGAATGTTTCTCCATTCTCTTCCTAGGCCATCTAACATTCTGTTTGACTTTTAATATTTCTATAACTGGATTGGTAAGTTTTGGAATAAATCACTGGAAATGTATTAAAATGCTACAGAGTGAAAGTAAGGATTCAGATGAGTCCACCTTGAGTCCCACCTAAGGGACTCTGGGTATTATCCTGTCAGAAAAACCTGGATCTCAGCCACAGCACCACAATCTGACCTCTAGAGGGCTCGAGTAAGGACTTATAAGTCATTAAACACTAGAAATACTTACTGTCAGCTATTCATTCCTATTTTTGTATTTGTTAAGCTAAGACTTTTAACCATTCAGTAATACACTAGAATTATTCCTGGAGCAGTAGAAATATGAAGTTTAAAGAACAGAAGGCAGGCAGGCATATTGATTCTCTGGTACTCAGCTCTCCCAGACCTCAGCAGTCTTAATCCTGTTCTGTGAAAATGATCATAACACCCCTTATGGTCACAAAATCTAAATACGTGTACTATATTCGCATTTCTGTATAGAACATTGGATGTTCTATGTTTTCTTCCTCTAGGAATACCCTGTGGGGGGTAGGGGGTAGGGGTTGGATTATACTTTTTACAAAGACTTTTAAGAACTTGATGACAGGCACATACATGAGACTGGAAGATAGCATCTAGAAAGTAATGCTTTAGAATTGAGTAGAGCACAGAACGGAGCAAGCTAAAGGATGAAATAATGTTCCTCAGTTATATAGAGGGTGAGAGTTAAAGAGTTCCCCACTGAAGATAAATGGAAATATGAACCCACATGCAACAAGAGGTACTCAGTTAGATTTAAGTAAACTTTAACTATCTGTAGGGATTTATTTTTAGATGCAAGAATAAAAAATATTTAACAAATCAGGCTCTGACTGTCCATACTTCAGAACCCAACAATCTAGGCTTTTTGAAAAAGAATACTCTCTTGGGACATGAAAATGCAGGAGCTAGTGGAATTTCAGCACACACTTCTAGTTTTTAACTTTTTTTTTTTTTGAGGGGATGAGTTACTTTGTGATTACAGTAGTAGACTTTTGCATATTGTAGATAACTCCATTTAAAGGATTCTCTTAAAAGTCCCCTAGGAAACATCCAATCAGTGCATGCTAATGAAGTCTCAGAAACATATTTGTTCAGTAAAATCAGAAAATGGTAAAAATACACATATCCATTTTCATTTATAAATGAACAGTCACACTCTGGTTTTACTCCAGCTTCATCCCTCTCCACAATATCCTCCACTCATACAAATTCAGTCATTGTCAGGTTGTTTCCAGCCTTTTAGGTGCTCCTCTTTGCTGTGAGGACAAAGCTCAAGTGCCTTGGCATGGCACACAAGTTTCCTCGTGGTGTGGCCCACCTGCCCCTCCAGCTCCACAGGCTTACTGGAGCTAAGATCTGTCTTGAACATACCATGCTTGCTGATGCCCTGATCTCTGCAAAATTTGCCCACCATTCAACTAATGTCTGTTCAATGTCCCAGTGAAACCCTGGGACACTCCAAATCTCAGCTCGAGTCACTTCCCATGAGACCCTGTGCATACCTCTTTAAATACTGCTCCTTTCAGACTGTCCTGGTGTAGCTGTTGTTACTATTATCGCTGTCATTTACCTCCACAATGAACTTTGAATCAATTGAGAACAGGACACTACATTATTTACTGATCATTTACTGCTTGAGATTAGTGATTCCTTAAATATGGGTTGAATGAACAGAAGGTGGGAAGAAAGGAATGAAGGAAAGATGAAAGGAAGGAGGGAAGAAGGATAGCAAAGAAAAAAGAAGAAAGAATTTCACAAGTGATTCTCACCTTGGTAAGGTTATAAAATCCTAGGGTGTTTTTAATTATTAAGAGATGCCTCATCAAACACTTCAAAATTAGTCTTATTTTTTTTATATATTTAAAATAATATGTGTATCTGCTACTTTAAGGAAAGGGAGATATAAAAGAGCCTTAGAAAATTAAATAAATAGTGCTATGGTCCTAAAATTTCAAAACAAGTGGGGGTTCACTGTCTTATACACTCAGTTCTATAAACGACGTGTGCGTGTGTGTATACACACACACTACTTTTTAAAAATTAACTACAACTGTTAATTTTAAAATGCTTTAAAATTCTTTCTGCCACCTTGTTTTAAATAAGCTTTGTAATCTAATTCTTGCTTTACAAGTAATACTTAAATAATTGTGTTATGAAATTAAAGATAGCATATAGTTCTTCTAATCACTGATGTAGTGATTTCCATATCCTTTCAACATTTGCAACATCCAGACGAAATCTTTCTCTTTGCGCTGGATGACGTTCCCACGTTGCAAAGCACTGGCCTCGCCTTGTCCCTCCTGCTGCTGTCATGCACCCCCACTACCTCGAAACCTGATTAAAACTCCTGGCCAGCTGGTGCTTGTAATTTATTTGATCAAAATCAAGGAACAACCATAGTCAAAAACAAACATGGGTTCAGTCTACCTAGATGAATGAATAATTCTCTCACCATTGATGAAAACATCCCAGAGTCCTAGGAGTGCCAGATGAGAATGTAATTATACGTAGAGATTACCACCATTATTATTATTTAGTACTTAATTGACCACTTTATTTGCAGAGTATTGGTGTTTTAAGACTTAAATTGTTCAGTCTTATGCAAGTAAATAGAAAACAAAAACTGAAATGTACAGTGTCTAATATAAAATATTTGTGGGTTCCCCACACATGCATTCTCACACCTGGAGTCCTTAGCTTGAGGAACCGAATCCAAAAGAGCAGCAGGTGGACAGTGGGGACACTTTTACTTCAAATTTTCACAAATATTAGAGATATAGAATATTTCCAAAGATTTTTATGTTTGGGTTATTGCCTGATAATTAATATCAGGGAATTCATGAAACTTTTAGTCTTACCAGTTCAACCATTCTTCTTATATAAAGAAAAGTGGTTCCAGAAGTGATAAAGACATGAGGTTTTTTTTCCTCTATGAGTCTGCTATAACTAGTCTTTCGTTTAGCCCACTGATGCAAATTTAATTTACAGAAACATTCTCCTTGCAAGGATCCCTTCTATTTATTGTATTCTCAGTATAAACTTTATCAACCGCCCGTAATAGGAAATTTTCTTTGGAATGTGTTTTCCAAGCTGCATGTGTACCTATTGCATAACAGTATGTGTGAATATCACGTTTCAGCATCCCTGGGTCTGCAGTCTGTGCCTATGACATGCTTGACATTGCCAGTGTTTTTACTGGGAGATTCAAAGAACAGAAGTCTCCAGATTCTACTTGGACACCAGTTCCTGACGATCGAGTGCCTAAGCCAAGGTAGGTACAAACAGCTATTTTAAACTTCTAGAAATGGTGTGGCTTACTCCTCTGACAATGAACAACTTGAACTGCACACCAGTGCCTTCCATTCTAGCCATACAGTTGTAAATGCCAGAACAACAGAAAGGCCTGTGTGGTCATTTGCCTTCATCCACTTAAGCAAGATTCATTGTTCTCTGTAGTTATATTTAAAGCAATGACTCTCTAGTCTTTCACTTAATCTCTATATCTGTGCTTTATCCAGTATAATCCTAAAATGACAGGAACCATCTGGTCCAGCCAGCCCCAATGGTCTATAGCTGAGAAAACTGAGGCCCAGAGAGGTATAAAGTATATTGTAGAAGTTTGCATAACTGGATAGATTATTCCTACCACTCCTCCCTGCTTCACTTCAGTTTTAGAGACTCATGTCTTTAATCTCTAATAAAATGTGAAATATAAATGGTATTCCAAGGATTTTGTGACCAGGCTGGATCAGAGCTGAGTCAAGACTCTGGGCCTAGGGCAAGAAGTGACCAGAAGGTTTAGTGGACCCCTAAGATGTCTCTGGTCTAACAAATTCTGGTCTGTTTGGGGTCCAAATGCAGTGCAGATTCCTCTCTCCCCAAAATGTGCTTTCATGTGGAACCTGTTATCCAGAGACAGTCCAGAGACCTCTTAGTCATATGTATTCTCCTTTAAATTCTCACATTAAACCAGTTAATTCATTTTTTCTAATTGGCACTAGAGAAAACTCTCCCCCAGCCTTTTGCCTGCCTTCTTTATATGGAACACACTGCATACCTCCATTGTAGCATTTGCAATCTAAGTTGAACAGAGATATCCCTGTGTCAAGCTTCTGCCACTGAATTTGTGGTCCCCTGGAAGGAAGCCCAATGTCTTCTTAATTTTTTTGGTTTCCAACTATCTCCTCTAACCTCCAGTGTCCCACGCAAAATACCTAGCCCAATGCATTTAATTGAACTTAGATAACCACTATACACAGGGGAGAAACCCCTAGTCCACCTTTCTTCATCTGAATTATCTGGCATATGCATACTCTGCTACTTGTGGAGAACAAACTAGGTACAAAAAGCACACCCTGGCAACCTCAGATTTTCTAAGTCAGTGCCTGAAATTGTTATCTACCTTCTAGGTAAGCAGGAAGGGGAATTAGTAAGCCTACGGGATCAGGTTTCAGGGAGAACTTATATAATATGTTCTTTTTTCCATATAAAATGGTGTCAGCCATCACCAGGAAATATACTTTAAGTTATTTTCTACTGATGGCAGTGTTCACCTTTATCTTTCCATGTGCCCACCTCCTGCCCCTTGCAGACCTTAGTATGCTTTCACAGGGCCGGATGGGTTTGTACCATCAGACACTATATGTATGGGGCTAGATAGGACATTGTTATCAGGATCCAATTTTCTCTCCTGCACCAGTGGGCAAACCAGGTATCAGGAGAGGAATGGTGCCATTGTTTCCCGGATCTGACTTTACTGAGATATTCCTTGACTCCTGAAACCATAGACTTTTTTGTAGAAATGAATTTTCATATCAGTAATAAGAAATTTTCATATCAGTAATAAGAAAAGGACCTTTCAGGAGAGAATCTTTAGTGTAACTGGCTTTTCATACCTGCTCAAATTAAACAAAAACAAAAAACATCAATAAAAATCAAAACCTAAACGTTCTCTGACCACCTCTTCCCAAATGAAAGATGGTAATGGAGTCTTGCCTGGTACATATGCCGAATAATGGTGGCATTTTGAATACCTTTGTTTTCATTTGTGGAAAAGTCAGCTTAATTCTTTTTGTAGAGCAAATGCTTCAAGAATGTCTTAGCAGGATTTTAGGACATATACAGTAGTCCCTGAGATTTGTAGAAACCACTCCCCCAACTTGTTTTAGGCTCCATCACTGTTTATGGGGTTTGTTTGTGCTTTTCAGAGGAAGCCAAATTGCCCCCAGCCAAGGCTGAACTGCCCTGTCTGAGGCTGCTCGAAAAAACAAGGAGGTGGCCTGAAGGAAATCTAATCACATTTTATTTGGTGGCATTCAGCATTGTTCAACTTCCTCCTCTCAGCCTACAGCACATTGTTCCTCATGCAAGATGCTTAGAGAAGCATTTCATTCAAAGAATGTGCCATAAAGCATGAAATAAACCCACTCTTTTTTCCCCCTTTTAGGCCAGGTTGCTGCGCTGGCTCACCCTCCTTGGAAAAATATGCAACCTCCAATGAGTTTCCTGATGATACACTGAACTTCATCAAAACGCACCCGCTCATGGATGAGGCAGTGCCTTCTGTCATCAATAGGCCATGGTTCCTGAGGACAATGGTCAGGTGGGTGTCAAGCAGCCATGTCTTAAGTGGATATTTCTTATTCCATCTGAGGCTCATATCAATGAATTTTATTTTGAAATGCCACAAACATCTTCTGTTATCCTGAGCATTGATTCAGCTATGAAATGCTGTCCAGTTTGGTGGATGCCATCAAACCCCCATCACCACATTTCCAGTGAGAAGAGTCCCAGTGTTTTCTGGCTAATTGGACACATGCCAGCAATTAGAGGAAACAAAGCTAGCTCCTTCTGGGTTAACCCATTAATCCAATCTGTACAAAAGTAGAAGAGCAGTGAAGAATAGGTCAATGGATGTGGATGCTTGTTTGGTTGGATATGGTGCAAAACGTGCTGCAGACTCAATCCAAGCATTGATTCCATCCAAGCATCGTGTCTGGGTTGTTAGCTGTCAAATGGAGCATGGACAAAAGAAGCATTTGCACAAGTTTACTAGTATGACGGAGTCATACTTTAGCATTTGTTATCTAAAGTGGTTGCCAACAAAAAAAAAGGATAACTGATTTGGAATCTGTGATAGCATTAAATACTCCTTATATTTATTTAGAGCTTATTTCCAAACAATTCAGCAGGCTTTCCCAAGTATTATCCAGTTGTGGCAGTCACCAAAGAAGATGTTAATTAACTTTACCCCCATTTTTAAACCGCGACTTTACTAAGTAAGATACTAAGAATTATATCTTACCTTTAAGATGGAAATAGTGTGCTTGCAGGAGAGTCCATGTTTTGGGGTTCCTGTTGTGGTGCATAGGACAAATAAGGTATCCATGGAATGTTGAATGGCTGATGGATTTCAGAGCAAGAGGATGCCCAGTAGGACATACTCTAGACATGTGACAAGATTGATACCCTTCGCCTTTGGCTTTAAGTGGATCCTGTTTGACTTGCACATCATTTAGAATTCTTAGTCCCTCTAACATACAATTGGAAAGCTTTCCAATCTGACATTTCGTTGCACCTCAGAAGAAGAGTATGGGAAAATGGTAGCCATTGCTTTTCAATGTTAAACAAGTTTCCTTATTCTCCCCTTCCTAGGAAACATCAGCCTTTCCTTGTTTCTCATGGAAGGAATAATTGCTGAATGATTTTGGATGTTTCTAGCTGTCTACTTATTATGTAACTTGGCTTCCACCTATACATACCTCCTTTTTTCCCTTGGAGCCATGCTAATGCTCTGCATATGGAAATAACATACCAGAACAGCTTGAGCATTATTTGCATGCATATATTTCTCTTGAGATTATTACTAGAAAGCCATGTCACTATTGTTTGAAGTGAAAAAAGGGGACACTTTGATGATAGACCAAAAAAATGTGATCCTGTCATTTTAGATACCATCTGACCAAAATTGCAGTGGACACCGCTGCTGGGCCATATCAGAATCACACTGTGGTTTTCCTGGGATCAGAGAAGGGAATCATCTTGAAGTTCTTGGCCAGGATAGGAACCAGTGGTTTCCTAAATGACAGCCTTTTCCTAGAGGAGATGAACATTTACAACTCTGAAAAGTACGTAGAATGTTTGCTTCATTCTTAGTAATTATTTGTTATGTTATTAGGATCCCTTTCATTCAGAGAAAACCATAGCAGATTTAGACTTTATGCATTTTTACGTGGCTTTTAATATGATTTGTAAAATTCATTTAATACATAAAAGCATTATTTTCTTCTCACCAATAATATATTCATATAGATGTATACGTATGTGTATGTTTAAGTGTATGTGTGTGGATGCATGCACAAGGATCTGTTTTACCTTTAGTTAGATCGATTAAGAGATCGCTTTGTAGGCTGGGAGGTGCTCTGTGAGGGAGATGACAGGAAAAAGAGAACTTACCCAAGAGAGACTATTAATGATATTATCTTGCCTTATAAAATTAGATGCAGCTATGATGGAGTAGAAGACAAGAGGATTATGGGAATGCAACTGGACAAAGCAAGCAATTCTCTGTACGTTGCATTCTCCACTTGTGTGATAAAAGTTCCCCTTGGCCGGTGTGAACGACATGGAAAGTGTAAAAAGTATGTACCCTGCCTCATTGACTATTAGAAAGTCCACAGTGCTTAGAAAGGAGTCCTAGGTAGCTCATGGTCATCCTCTTCCTGCAGAACCTGTATCGCCTCCAGAGACCCATATTGTGGGTGGGTAAAGGAAGGAGGTACCTGTGCCCATCTGTCACCCAGCAGCAGGTAAGGAGCTCAAAGTAATGGGAGAGAGTAAAGTGGTCTTTGGCTGCTATACATCCTGAGTATACAGATAACTGTGCTCATACATACCATCGCCACTTAGCCTTCTGTGCACAAACCTCATCAATGAGACTTCTAGCAGTTCTCCTTCCTTTTCCCATTTCATGGAACAAACCGATATCACATGTGACAGATTTCCAATTGATTAATCATCCATCTTCATAAACACATAAAGAAAAGAAACATAGTGAGCTTCTAAGAGTTTCTTGGGGAGAGAGACAAGTTGGTGCATGTCTTAATCACTGCAGTGTGAGAATAGCAGCAGTTGGGTACCAATTAGATTAGTGAGGTGGATTGTCTGGCCATAGCAAAACTGTCTCTAATTGACCATACGAGGCTGAGAAGAAATTGCAGAGCATTTGCTAAGTGATGCATTTGTACTGCAAGCATGTTGTATACTTGCACTGAAGAACAGTTGACCCTATTACTTAGGTAGTCAAATCTTGACATTTCTTCAGCAGATCAGCTAGATCAGGACAGTCTACTATGCCTGCGATTTTGGTGCTTAAAATTGTCATCCTGTCTTTAAAAACTCAGACGACATTGGTGAAAAGCTTTCTTTTATGTTTTCACTTCAGTGGATATGAAATCTAAAATAACATTTGGGAAAACATTCAATGTATGTCCTTGACAGGTTATGGCAACTCAAGGAAGGTGCCATATGGCAGCACAGTCCTTTCTTAGCCAGCTTCTTCAACTTCCTCCATATCCAAATAGGGAACAGAATTGTCCCCACATCACTCTTAACCAACTCTGTCATCTTAGAATATCTAGACAAATGGAAGGGCATATCAGATGACCACAAATCTGTATAATCTGAGGGAAAGTATCCCCATAAACAAAGCTAATGATAACTAAGAAATTTGACTGATGCAAAGGGTGTTGACTCACAATATATTAGATCAGCTTTAAAAGTAGCAATATTGACATACGACAAAGTTAGCACTTTATATCTTTTCATGGGAACCCTTGAAGCAAAAAGAAAGAATCACAAAGGATTGAGGGAAGCTAAGAAATGACCTACTCCTTTCTGCATTCAATGTGTAACAAAAGGTAGTAGACTGATTTTTTCAAAATCTTTTTTAAGTCAACATGAAAACCCCAAAAATTATTCCCTTAAGAGTCTACATGCATATTTCTCAAAACATCTACATACATATTGCTCAAAATGTGTGCAACTTTCCCTGGAAAGTAGCCTTCAGGGCCTAATGAATATTGGCTTTCATTACCACCAGAAATCTTTATCCTTTGAGGATGAATTTGATTTTTAACAGCAAAATACATGTATGGATTAGTGGATTATTAGATCAAGTGTGACTTTCAAAATAGTTTTACTATATGGCTGATAAATAAACACTAAAGGCAGTTGCAAAAAAGTAGTTTCACTTGTGTTGTGGGAAGAAATGCAAAATACTCCTTTGGATAATTCCACTGTGTTTAGATAAAAAATCAAAATGGATATTAAGATTAGTCTCATTAATGTCGTACAGCTTTATTAGTGCAATGGTGACCCAGTGGACTTTAAAGAAAAGTGAGCAGTGTGTGGGGGAGCAAAAGCTTAATATTCCTGAGGACTGGGCGTTGTGAACCAAATGTCTGAGTGGTCTCAGCAAAATGCACCACCAAATCCTCTCTTCATGGGCCCCACAAATCCACAAGCCATTTGTACCTTTGAACTCTTTGTTATATAAGTTATTGCTAAGCAAAGGACTAGATAAAGGTCTATAAAGGAAAGGGTTGGAGTGAACAAGAAAGTAGAAGGGAAGAGACTTATTTTTTTAATTTATAGACTTCTATATTGCTTATATTACAGTGTATTTTAACATTTAAATGTTTTAAACGGTTAAGAAATGCTCAGGGAATCAGTAAAAAAAAGGATATAAATAATCCACAAACTAATTAACTTCTGAATAATATCTAAATTAACTGCTTACACCATGGCTTCTCTTTGGAAATTCACATGACTCATTTGCATCAACATCAGAGATAAATTTTCAAGCTGTTATCTACTTATTTTTTTGCACCTGCCACTCAATTTATCAAACTGTGTTAGTTGTTTTAGTGAAACTTAAGGCTCCATAATAATGACTCACATTATTGAATTTGTTACTATTTTTCTCCCCCCTCCTTTTTTTAAAGCCTGACTTTTGAACAGGACATAGAGCGTGGCAATACAGATGGCCTCGGGGACTGTCACAGTAAGTAAAGCTTTTTATCCATGTTTATCTTTGGGCAAAGATGCTTTTATCAAATGGCCTACAACCATTACCCTACATGTGAAAATGAGTGCAGCTAGCACTAAAACATGCATAAATAACAGAAACCATCTTCTAAATATCAAATAAAGAAAATTATGTTTTAAAGCCAATGTTGTTGCTATAAATGCTCGCACTTATTTCATTATAATAATGCTGGAGAACAAAGTCACTCTAGAAGATATTAATTACAACAAAGCAGTAAGCTATAACAGCATTTCCATTTAAAAAAACTCCACGGTTTTGTTATTTTCAAAATGCGTTATTAAACTGTAATTTTGAGCCATATAACAAAAGGATTGAACATGGTACTTTAGCTTTTTAATTAAATGGGACTATTTTATTCTTCTTGAACATATCAACTAACAATAGTAATTATTTTTAATTTAGATTTATGTGTTATCATTGGCAGTAGAAAATAAATTTCAGAAGTAACTAAGTGCAAGGTGACTCAAAATAACCTTTTAATAAGAATTAACCTATGCTGATCTCAGAGTTCATTTCAAAAGTTATTAAATGGTAGCATTTTAGTTAGAACTTCATGTAAAGGATCCTGGACAAAATTCTGCATAGTTGTCCTGTGATTTGATTAATAGCAATATTCTGAAAATGTTTTATTAATGCTAATTTAGAGAAAACTACCATACTCTTGGAAAATGTTTAGTTTGCAGTGTTTTAAATGTTGTACACGAAGACTTTCAAGAAGCTTACATTCAACATGGTACCCAAAACTTAGCTCCTAAGGGAATAAAACTGTATTACTTCTGATATTTGATTCTGTAATGAAAATCATGGCTATAATTTTATATAACTTTTTGGCTATGAGTACTGAAATTTCAGACTCTGAGGTGTCATTCCACTTTCTTCCTTACCTTTTTTTGAGACTAGATACAATCAAATGTAGAGGACTACAGGCAGCCTTATCTGAAAACTTTCACCATATTTTTTTTGTTTGCAAATATTATATATTGGCAAAAACTTATTATGTGTGCATACCAGAATTTAATGCGTTAGAGTGTCATTGCCAAAAGATCTGTTTTACTTTTGTGCATTTGTGAAATGTGATTAAAATCCACAAATCATATGATGTTTGAAACCATATGATGTTTGATTTGTGGATTTTAATCACATTTCATTAGGCTCCATTTTCAAAGAAACAGGTTCTGATGTGCATGTGTGTGTATGTGAGTGAACTTAACTGACTTTAGTGAATAATTTTCATCATCTGGCAATGTGAGCATCTGTAGAAAAAATAAGGTGTCGATTTGGATTTATTAGATAAACATATGAAAAATGTGAAAATGATTGTTACTCTCTCTGTACAGTGTCCATTACAACGGTAGGCTCACACCACACCTGTATCCCTAGCAGAGGAACTTAGGAAGCCTCTATCTAGCACAGGGGAGACCCTCATGTCTCAAGCCAATGGTTTACTCTTTACTGTCAGCAGTCAGGCCTCTGTGGTTTTGTGTGCTCCCTAACCTTGAATCCCATTCCTGCTGAGGCACTTCTCAGAGCAGGAGGTAAGGCCGACCCTCTGCTGCCCTTCCTAGTGGTTTCTCTGCACCCTGTGATTCTGCTGGAGCATGACCTACTTCTATCATACATACCTACTCACAAACAGATATTCAGAAATTTAGATAACGGGTACACAATGATTCTTTAACAGAATTTTAAGAGGAAATGACCCAGACACAGCACACACACGCCCATGCACATTGCCTATATGAGTGTTATTATTTTTATTTTTGTTTTTAATTGCTCAACTAAAACCCCTGCTGAGTTCAGAATATTGTGATACTGGACAGTTTTCACAGCATGGTTGTAAGTATGAAATGAAAGAATATAAAGTAAAAATTGATTTACAAGTGTGGATCAGATGCCACTTATTTTATCTATATATACATTCCTATGCATAGAGTAGGGCTTAACTTTTCAGAATCACATATAATCGCATTTACTATTTCTTCTACTAACTCCTGCTTTTTCTCTGCCTTTTGGCAACAAAAACATTGACTTTGAGGAAATTCGCTTGGGGAAGAGTTATGGGGATGTGAAATTGGACCAGATATAAAGCCTCTTATATTGCAAGGAGAAATTAAAAAGCACTTAGTACTGGGGATCATATATCATTCTAGTTATGTATTAGTTCATTCCTACTTATAATGTAAGTCACACTAAGCAAAGTGTTAAGCATTAAGTAACCTTTTCCTTGTTTTTGTCTTACAGATTCCTTCGTGGCATTGAATGGTAAGGAGATATTGCTCATAACTGAATACTGACAGAAATCTATTTGGGAAATCCTGTTTTACTAATCCTCTTCAATGTTTTCAAACCTTAGATTTCTTTTTTAATTATTTTTTATCCTCTTTATTTTTTATAGACATTTCTACTTCTCCACCAGATCATGAAATGTCTTACACCACAGTATATGGTCAGTTTTTGGATTTCTTTTTAATTCTTCAAGCCAGTCATCCTGTGGTAGTTCGTAGTTTTCATTCCTAAACATCATGGACCAGATTCTTTGTTACTTCACGGCCTCAATTCACTAAAATTATTTATAAATTTTTGATGTTTCAAAAATCACTCTACCTATATGAGACAATTAGCATGTGAGACTTGAGTCCTACATTTTAATCCACATAATGTGAATTATGCCAACGTTTGGAAATTTGGTAAATATGTTTAATGAGTTCTTGAGAGGAGGAATTGCTTTTAGACATAAGTATATCCAAGGTAAAAGAAAAGTTCTTATAAGTAAATGACCATAGCTCTTTAACTGATAGAGGGTACCAGTCCCCAAATGCTGACTTCACAACAGTACCTCTTCAGCAGAAATGCTATATATGCTGAAGATACCAAGTTCTTACTAGGCAAAACTTTCCAATATAGCATGAAATTAGCCATCAAAGTTTAAGTTCATAAAGAGTGAATGTTTAGACATATTTTCATTGAAATTTCTTCAGACTGTATACAAGGAAGAGTGACGCAGTGGAAATAATGTACAAACAGGATTTATCCCATTGTTCCTGCTCTGAAATACACAGACACTATATTAAACAAAGCTATTAAGTCCATAAACAATATTCTGAGCTCTTCAAAAGAAAAGCTGAAATGTAGTTGAAACATTTCATTTCTATTTCTCAAAGTCCCTCAAATGTTTATTAGGGTAAACTATGCACGTGATTTTTAAAATATAATATGAAAAACACATACGATAGCAAATTTAAGCTTCTGCATTACAATGACTATGAGTTTCATTGAAATGAAGACATTTTATAGTTTTAAGTTTAAGATGTATAATAGTAATAGTTCTAGGATAGTCTTTAAATGTAGCAATAGAAAATGAAAGGGAGAAAATAAAAGAGAAAAGAAAACAAGGTGGATTTAGGTTTCAAAGAAATAGTTCGGGATGGCTACAAATGTGTTTAATAGCTCTATGTAAACTTTCACTCCCTGTGTCTGATTAACATAATTACAAGGCTTTTTGAAAGTTGCAACAACTGTGTTATAAAACAGAGCTGTACAGATAGGGGAAATGATGCCAGGTTGCTCCTGATTGTCCCTCATGTAAAGTGAGTCAGCCTGGAATAGATGAGCCCAGAGAATTCATCTACCTTTAACATTCCCTCATCCGTGATACAAACCAGAATATTAAACTCCAACAAAAAATTTCTCAACAGGCAAATGTCATCTCTCTTAGCTTAACCCTTCAGAAAAAGAACCCTCTTAGCATCTGTTTTTCTCCAATATCATACTTAGCAATCATTTCCTATAATTGAATATTCTTTATGAAATATTGAGAAATACAGGTCTTGAATCTAATTGAACCAGAAACCTCCCCTGCATTCATCAATTTGTACTAAGACCAATTTTAACTCCCAGGTAATTTCTCAAACAGATAGAATAATTAAACCATGAGATGCTATCTATGAACAAAAATCATTTTTCAATCTATGGATCTCTTATTTTTTTTTTACAAATTAAACTTATTTATTATTCTATATTAACATTTTAAGAGATGATAATGCCCCTTCACCCTGAGCTCATGATCAGAGGTTTCTGTGATAAAACTAAAGAAGAATTTGATTATTCCTTAACCGATGATCCTGTCCATTTCAGGCTAAATCTATCCAGTATAGAGTGGTTAGATGATCAATTAACCATCAAAATGAAGGCTGGTCCACACAGTACTTAGAAAAATACACAAGACTTTTTTTTCACAAATTGCGGAAGATATGCTTATTTTGGAGTTAATAAACATAGAATAGATTGAATTAATTCAGTCAGCAAATATTTGTTGAGTGTATACTATGTGCCAGGCACTCAGCTAGGTGCTGTATTTGTACCACCAAATCGATATTTTAATGAGCATGGATGTACACTAGGAAGCTAATGCCAAAGTATAAAGTGCACCCATTGTTTCTAGCAGTGTCCCTAGGATGTTTCCATAAAAAGTTAACTGGGTAAGTGCAGGCTCATAGAGCAAACCACAAAACCACAGCAGCCTCAATCAGAAAAGGAGTGTAAACTCTCTGTTTCGCAAAAGCTTTGCACAACATTAGTTTCATAAGCAGGAACCCCTTTTTAGTGAATTGGACCTGGTTATTTTTCTTCTACTCTTCTATTTATATGTCTCTCTTTTGTGTCTAATTGGCTACAATCATTGTTAATAGGTTATAGTAGTTTGAAGGGTCTCTAACATCTGGAATCACAAAGATTTGTAGATATAGAGAAACTATATGATGCATATGAAAGTTAACTGTTACCATTTATCTCTTTGTGTAGTACAAAAATAATATATCGTAATCTCCATTAAAATATGACTTCCCTAATTGGATTAATGAGAACAAATTATAGGTTTGAATTCTAGTGACATGTAATACTACATCCACAAGTGATTGCCTATTTTTGCAACATTATTTTGGTTTACAAAGTTTTTTAGAGAATGCACAAAAATAATATAGCCTGTAGAATCAGATTCTAAGAAGAAATAAAGTGATTTCTTTTTAATATTTTTTTTTTCAGCTTGGAGAGGTAGTACTCATATACCTCTTTGAATTCAAACTAGGGACTATTGCTAAATTGTGCTTTTACATGGTGGCACTAAAGTTTTTGAGAGTCAGGTATTGCTTGCTCTGATTATTTGATTCACCTGTGGCATGCGTTGCCTTAACCTCAAGTATAAGTATAAAAGATTACAAACTTCATGCTGTTCTATTATTTTTCTTTTGAGTACATCAGATGCATGGTTTCTCTAGATTTACATCTAGAAAATGGAGATGTGGTGGGTATTAGACTAACACTTTAGCAATAGGAAGGAGCTGATTTCTCACATTTGTGTAAAACATTTTCCTACCTAACTACCATCTGGTCCACATTAATTTCCTCTCATAGCCATAGCTTTCCATTACCAATGAGTTTTCCATGTATTTGCAACATATGGTCCAGCAACTCTTTCTACAGAGAATGTGTCCCTTAGGCACATATTTCCCCTAGATTACGGTATTAAGAAATGTTCTCTCTAAACCGTACTTATGGCATTATCATAAAATTGCCCCTTGAACACAGTTAAATTGAAAGTGCTCAAAATGCATATCAATTCAGGTAAAAGAAGTTTTTGCTACTTTGAGAGGCCTTTTTTTTACCCCCTTTCCCAACAAAGCTAATTCTAATTGTTTGCTTATGCTGGGTGCTAAATTCTCTCTTAGGTTGACCATATATTTCATTAGAGAAGTGTTGAATTCAAGAGTAGAAAATACAGGCTATATTTTAGACTATAATACAAGCAAAAAGGAAGTAAAAATAATTCTGTATTCCCCAGCTAATTTTCCTACCCCTGTTTTTTTTTTATCAGTATTATGAGATTAGATGTGAAATCCAGAAATATAAAAACAAAAGGTCTTGATGCAACCATTCTTGAGTTTTAAATGAACATGATTTTAGATATTGGACATGAACCAGACTATTTTCAACAAAGCAGATGTTTGAAACTATGTGGAGCCAAACAAGTACTACACAGAAAGCCTCTTAAATGTTACCAAAGCATTTAAGTATGGTGCTTCTATAGAAATCATTATAGTTTAGATGAGCCACTTAGCTGACTTGCTTTTCCCTGAATATATATTTGAATATATATTCAAATGCATTGATCATTATAATCTTTTTACTGGTGGCATTTTCTTTCTTTATCTCACGTGTGATGATCACAGCCCAAGGCTGAAGCCACCTGTGAATCTGCCCTACTTTCTACCAAACACATCAGTTACACAGTCACAGCAGTTGCCCTGATATCCTTCTAAAAATTACTCAAGAGGTTGCTACAGGTAAGATAGTTTAATAAACCAAAGACTACTTGAAAATCACAGAGCAGGTATATATTTCTACCATAGAGAATAGGTAGTGGGCTTCTTTAAATAATTGTGACAGTTTAAATCAAAGCACCTGATATGACCTGCATTTAACCTTTTGGAATGATGGAAGAAATGCTTAGGAATGTATTCTTGGGAAATGCCCACTTTCTGCCATCACTCCCAATCCAGCCATTCTTCTGACCTTATCCTATCATAGGCTACTTTGCATCTCAAAAAACAGTTCCTTTCTAATCTGAATAATATCAGTCAGTGTGGCCTCAAAAACAACCACTCACAAGTATGAGTCATGAAACCATGAATAAGACACAAAAGATACAACCCAAACAACATGGAGCAGTTGTAGACTCCATTCCAGTGAAAAGGAGGTGGGAACATATCCCTTCAGAAAGCAGTCACTTCTCCCAGAAAGAGAAGCTGAAGCTGAAAAATTGACACACTTTCCATGAGAAAGGCTCAGGACAGCTGAGTTGTTTGTGATGGAGGAGAGGCCCCTCTGCTACCATAAACCTCCCCCATCAGTCACAATAGTGTTCCCAGCTTAGACACATTCTGCCTTTAGTGCTGCTATGGGAATACCAAAGAAGGACGCTAGTATTTCTTGAGAACCTACTATGTGTCAGAAACTGCTACGTACTTTTACCATTTTGTCACTTTATCCTCCCAACACTGGGAGGCAAGTGGCATCATGCCCATTTTTTGCACAAGGAAAACCAAGGCCTCAAGAGGTTAAATGATTCCCCAACAAAAAGCAAAGATTGGATCTGGCCCTTCATCCTCCCACTACAAGTTCAAGGGGCTTTCTGCTGAACCCTACCCCCTTAGCCTTGTTATTTCTAGGGCAATCTCCTTTCAGTCTTACAGGCAACTTGGATGTCCCACCTCCAGGCCTCTGAGCAAAGGGAATGTGGGTGTCTCTGGTGATGTTTCCCTAACTGTATTTGTGATGAAAACAGGGCACTCCAGTTCCCTCTTGCCCAGCACCACCACGTCAGATTCGGCGGCTCAAGAGGGGTATGAGTCTAGGGGAGGAATGCTGGACTGGAAGGATTTGCTCCATTCACCCGACAGCACAGACTCTTTGGGGGCAGTGTCTTCCCATAATCACCAAGACAAGAAGGGTAAGGCCTTGGAATTGCCTCTTCCTCTGGGGGGAGAGGGAGGGAAAAATAGGGAGGACTATGTAACTGCTTCCAGCTGAATCATAGCAATATTTAAGGAACTTCCAACACTGTGATTGAAACCATCTCAAAAAAGACTGCAATCCAAACCTCAGTGCTAGGCTTGATCCTAGATTATTGCCCAACTAAAGAGAAACCACATAAAACAAATAACATAGCCTCAAAGTTTCCTCCATCCAAAAGAGGTGTGGCTTGGCCCAAAGCAGATGCTGGCTCCTGTGATCCCTTTCCACTCCTTTTAGCTCGTACTGCGATTTTGGGTCTGCATTTCCCACCATAATGGAATGGAATGGAATGCAGTGTGGGCTTTGGCAAGTGCATGTAATCAAAGTAAAGGCCCATTTAATCAGTGAATGGAGAAATAGCAGGATATAGTCTTTTCTGCCTGGGTAGCATCTCTCTCTCGCATGGTGCTGAATTTGAATAGAGCTGTGGTCCTGAGACGTACTGTAATTGCCTTGAGGGGACAACAGCTAAAACAAAATTATGTTATTTAATCAAACAGAATTGCTATGCCCTTAAAACCAAAAGGAAGCTGCACTAAATGAGAGCGACTCTGTGAACTGTCCTAAATTCTCACTTGCTTTCTTTGCTCAACTAGAGACAGGAAATGTCATCTCTTTTTTTGCCATTTGCTGCTTCTGGTAACACATCCTACTTTAGTTGCAGCTGCAATCAAAGGGGCCTTTGCTTGTCCAAAACAGTCTTGTAAATCAGAGACTGAAAAGCCCAGTCATTTTGCGAGCTGTTTCCCCCCATTCAGAATTGTTTACTTCTATATGTTTTCAAGAGTTTCATCCAAGCTGGGGTTTGAGTCTTGAGGGCACACCGGCCACAGTGACCCTTGGAAGACAGTCTCTAATACATCCTCCCTCGGGGCTTTCTGTATACATATTTCTACCTTTACTCTCAAACTTTTCGTGGGAGACTCATGCTAAATTTTCATCCTCTTTTTTGAATCTCATTTCCTGAGAGTTCCGCACACTCTGCTGCCCTATGTGCCAAATTGTGAAGATGAAGCCCTTTTAGCCTGTTCTTGAGCACACCCCCTTGATTTTTATTATTATTTTGAAACTCCTTATCAACATGCTTTGCCTCAAATCTTTTTTTAGAGTAGTTTTTGTCTCAGCAGCCTCTTTAAATAGGAGGGATCCTTGCTCTTTCCATCCTGAGAGAGCACCAGGCCAATTTGTGATGGGACAGAACTATCACAACAGGCTATAATCCCAAGCATGAGCCTTTATCTGTCATGTGTGGCTCCAGACCACAGATGTGTTAGTCTTGGCCAAGTTCTCAAGAAGAGACAACTCAGTAAAATCACTTTGTGTTTGTCCACTGCAACTTTCTGAAAATTCAAACAGCCTTTCCAGTAGAGCATTAAATATGTCAACCAAATATCTAGCCATTGGTTACAGTCATTTTCTCTTCACTTTACTGAGACAGGTGGCTGAATTTTCTCCAGTTGTTAACTCCCCCAAGGGATGGAAGTTATCAAAGAGTCCAATTAACAGTTTGACATCATTTTAAAATCCGGTATTGTTCATTCTCTTGGGTCTTATTATGAATATTGACAAAGCTGGAAGCAGTCTACAAATTGTCAGACAATGGTGGCAGAGGTGACTGCATGGGTGTTTAACATGATCACTGTTCTTGTGCTATTAACTCCTTGCCTTGCCCTGTCAAATTTGAGTTTGATTTTTGAGAATTATGTATTTGATCGGGCAATGACAATGAGATGTTATGCAAAATTTTTAAAGATGTAGCTTAATGTTCCTTTCACCATGATTTTTATGATTTTAATTTCTACTTTGCTCTGAATTATTTTTAATGATCATGATTTATTTTGATCTTTTGTTTTGCTGAGCACTGTGTGGTATGACTTGGTGATGGCGTTATTCTGTTGGAACGGTCTTGTTTCCTTTCTGACTCATTATGATGTTCCTCAACTTGACCCAATCTGTGATCCTTTTGCTTCTCTTATTTTCATTACCTGATGTGGATGCCTTAATGATGTCACATCCGTGTGTGCAGCATCTCCTGGGATGCAAGAGTTTTGTGGGTTTTCTGAGGGCCTCTGGCAGGTGTTCTTTTCACTGGGTCGATTATCCCATGAGAATGTGACATTTGTGTGTGCCAGCTTAAGGAGCTAAATATACTCTGGAATTGTTTCTGAAATACCGCACATTTCCCCCACTAAGCGAAAACGTGTCTGCTGACCAGCTAGCTGAGGAGGAATCAAGTGTCCAATGCCCTTTTCGTTTTGGCCACTGGAAAACAGTCCAGTGAGCAAACAAGTCCACAGCTCTGCTCTGAAGATACACTGACCCACCGGGCTGGTTCTTCTCTGTCCCACCTCATCCTCCCCAAAATTCTGCATTTCCAGAGTATGTTTGGCTTGCCTTTTTCCTTCTTTTCCTTTCTGTCATTCATCTTGATTTAATCCTGTGCGTCCTTCACATCTGTTAAAGCACTGTTCCCAGCCTTGCAATCTAACCCCTTCTGCTACCATTGTTCTTAGCCTCCCCCTTTCAAAATAATAGACCCAGGCCCTCTGCCCCACTGTGGAATGTTCCAAGGCTCTTTCCTTCTACACTGTGAGTAGCATTCAGATGCTGTATGTATATATAGTCATACTAACAAAGCGTGAGAAGAGACCTGAGAAGCACGCAGAAGCATTATCACAGAAAATGAAGTAATTTTCTCTCTCAGTAACTGGCCTTGCCCTTCATTACCCTACTGGCCTTGTCTAATGTCTCTTGTCCTTGCTGCTTTCCTTTAAAATTGCCTGATATCTTTCAAGTCATAGATTCATTAGTAAAAACACAGCCAACTGCTCTGTTTTATCTCTGGGTCCCTAGATGTCTGGAGCCTCTACAGCCAGCCCTTTAATCACCAAGTTGATAAATTAGATGCAGCCCTGGTTACCTCTTTCTTGGTTTCACCACATTTAAAAATATGTATTATTTATTCTTCCTATAACTATTGAGGTGGTAATGAATAGTTATAAAGGGGCTCTAATTACATATGAATAAGAAAGAAAATCTAGTTTATTTTTAGATTTGGCTTGCCTCTCCTCATTCATCACCACCACCTCCCCAACTCCCCCCTCCCTCGCCCCATGCCTTCCCACAGCAAAAGAAATAAGAGCTTTCTTTTTAGGTTAAGCAATACTGAGAATTAATAGCTACTCTTGTGCCTCTTGTTTCTGACCAAAAGTAACAATACCATAAAACCTGATTTCCAAGAGAACTACAAGATATGTGAGGAAATTAGCCATGTACAGATATTTCCAAGAGAGCTGTGTAGCATAAATATAAAATGTAAATGCTGACCACTGGCATTAAGATACAAGAATAAATCAGGAACAGAAGAAAATTCCCTACTTTAGACTTAGAGAATTCTTGTGAGAGCTCAGAAAATAGGTGAAATAGTCAAACTATACAAAGATGTTTCCATATGATTGAAAATGCTATAACTATAGTCTGCTTATATATTTTGGGAAATCTTTAAAGTGAGATATCACATTATTACATTTAGTCAAGATATGCTCATTATTGACAAGGAAAAGATACAGAAATAATTTAAGAGATCAAATGAATAATTTAAAACTGAAATATACAGTAAATGTTGAATACACTTTAATCAATGTACGAGCTATTTGTATAAGCAATTTTTAGTCTGGGAAATAATCATGCAGTAAAATTCACAAGGTCTGTAAAGGATTCCGAGTATATTGTCCACACTTCATAACAATCTTAAATGGAATTTTATGAATCATATGGTTTAACAACAATCCTCTTTATAGCTCATTATTTATTCCTCAAATGCATCATCTTTGCCTCCAGCAGTATTGCCTCCAAGAAGGACATGCAGTACCTTACAGGAGATGATTTAGGTGGCTCAGGGGCATCATGGCTTTCAAGAATCATGTGGTGCAAAGTTACACCCTTTTATTTCTCTTTGAATCCTTTTGGTTACGTCAAGGAAAAGGTCTCGGTTCGGTGCTTTATCATTAACAACTCCCTAATCTTACTACTATCTCTTTTGGGGGCTTTGACTTACAGCTGGGGCTAGCTGGAATTAACACTGTTTTGCTTTCAATTCATTTTATTCTTATGGGTACCTTCTATGACAAGCAACATTTTTCTATTTATGATAATGATATAAAGTTTCCATTTGAAATACATTCTAAAGGTAATTTAAAGGAAATATTAAGTAAATAGTGCAGGAGGTATAGGGATATAAAAATACTAAATAAATAATATGGTTGGTAAGACTTATTACTATTCTTGAAATTGTAGTATCGGTAGTTGAATGACTCAAGTTTGAGTAACTCTGGTCTATAGCAATTAAAAGAGTCCACTAAGGATTAAACTCCTACCAAAACCACTTCTGGTATTTAATAACCACTATACCTTCTGTTCCCTGGGCTCTGGGTGTTGCAATTATATGACCTAGTGCTCTGATTTCTCTTTCAACTACTGACTGAGCTTTGTGATTGGCGATGAGAAGTTTGGTCAAGGAGGGATTTAGAGTAAAATAGATTTAGACTTAAAAAAAAAAATAGTTATTCTAGGCTTGTTAAGCATCTGGAGAGACTTTTCTCCAGACCAGCAGTGATCAGCCAAGTGTAAAAACAGCTAGTATCCAAACTATGGCTGAGGGGAATTTTACCTTTAGCACTTTTGCTTCTTGACTACTTTTCCCATAAAGCAGGGGTCCCCAACCATGGGGCCACAGACCAGTACTAGTTTGTGGCCTGTAAGTAAGGAACTAGACTGTCCAGGAGAAGGTGAGCGGTGAGTAAGCCAGCAAAGTTTCATCTGTGTTTGCAGCACTCCCCAGTGCTAGCATCTCCACCTCAGCTCCACCTCAGATCATCAGGCATTAGGTTCTCATAGGAGCACCAGTCCCTGGGGTCAAAAAGGTTGGAGACTGCTTCCATAAAGGACTCTTATGCTACAGTGCATTCCCTTGGCCTGGCAATAACCTACACTTGACCCTTCTTTCCTATTTCTCTCATTCAAGGCTCAGACCATTAGAGCCTAACTTTCTTCGTTAACAGGCTTGGGAATCTGATTTTAAGTGAGTATGTTTGTTAATAGAGTCTAGCCCTATAAATCTGCCATTTAAAAAATCTCCAATGCTTCAAATCTAATCGACTGGGAATTTTAAAGCATCCAGTTCTCTCAATGGGGAAAGTGGTTTCTTAGTTCCTATCAATTCATATGTAGGTATCTTTATGTGCAGAGGAAATTATTGGTGATGATATTAATAAAGGAAGAAAAATGAGTTTCTCTTCTTTTCCTTTCTCCTAAACTTGGGTTAAATTTTCTCTGCCATTTCTTCGGTACCATTACCATAACAAAAAATGTTTTCTTAAATGTCTTAAGCAAAATTTATTACTGGCTTCATAGCACAGTATTAGATCCCAATAAGGAGCTAGTGGCTATGTGAGAGATAGACATAGTTCCTGTCTAAGAAATATCAAACCGCCAGACAGATAATGCACACAGACTCGGAAATGCACCAAAAGCTTTAGCAACCACCATTGTCTTTGTAAATAAGGCAAAACCATGCACAGCAGATTTTAGAAAAAAATATTAGACAACTGAAGACAACTTGGCTGAACACATCAAGGACACAGCATTAGAAAACAGTTTTCAGCCCCTTTTGCTAGTCCTTCCCTTTACTACCAATGTTACAGCAGTCACATATCTCCTGACAGGGAGGAAGAAAGTGAGGGACATTGGGTACAGGGTTCACATTTAAAAAGTTTGTGCAAATGCTGGCAAACTCAGACTTTTTTTGAATAGCCAGAGCTTTTTTCTTTTAAACTGTTTATGGTACTTTGCATAGCTTTTATAAGTAAAACCTGTAGTATCACAGCCATTTCTAAATGTGATGGTAAAACAGGACAGTCTTAGAGAATTCAGAAAAAAAGGCTGCTATCTGATAGGAAGGACTACTAGTGGGAGGGCCAAGGAGCTCAGACTTCACCTAACAATTGACCATTAACTGAACCAGGTAGGAAGGAACAAGGTCAGAGCCAAGGACACTAAAAGATAGGGACTAGATTACCCTTTTAAATTAGAGTTCATTTATTTCTGTTTTTGAGTTAGAGGAAATGTATCCTTCAAAGTTCATAAGAAATATAAAGTGCCTGTTGTTGCTGATAATAAAAAATAAAATACTAATTATATTTTTTTATTTGTAAATTATGCTACACCTGCCCCATAAAGGTTTAGTAGCATTTTTATTACTCTGTTAAACTGTTTTCACCTCAAAGTTTAGAGTGGATCTAAAGAATATTTGTGGGAATCATTAGAAGCACGGTATTTGGGGTTGGAAAAGTAGGGTTGCTAGATAAAATAGATAATGCCCAGTTAAATCTGAATGTTAAATAAACCATGAATAATTTTTTAGTATAAATATGTCCCACATATTGCACAAGACATACTTATGCTAAAATATTATCATTTAACAGAAGTTATAATTTAACAACAGAACACCCTGACGGTCCTATAGAAGAGGTAACTGATAACTTATTCAGTGAGTATATAAGATCTAATCTCTAGATTACATTTGCCCTTTACCTCTCAGAAAATCTAGAGCAACCCATATAAGAGGAATTTTATTCTGTAAAAAATATTTAATTTCAGAGAATTATCTCTAAAAATTATATATGTGTTTAAAATAGAACAATTTAAAAGATTATCACTAAAAGCAGGCTTTTGAATGCCACTTTTTAGTGAGAAATGCTCAGAAATCAAACTGTTCCTAAACAAGGTCATGGTTAAAAATATTGGGTTTTACTAATTTTATTTAACCTCAGGTGTTTATAAACTGTTATGATAACTGTATTTTTTTCTTCTTTATCTGGCTGTTCCCTGTACCCTCCACCCCCACCCCACCCATTTCTCATTTCCTGGGCTTTGAAGGGGATGAACTGGAATCCAAAAGCACTAGAAAATAATAGTTTAATAATGGCAACAATCGCCCTAATCTCAAACAAAAGGTTATTCATATCAAAAAACATTAACCTCCCTCCATTTCTTCATGCATTCAACAACAGACCTTATGTGGGGTATATAAGCCTTATGCAGAGTGTTACAGAAGTCAACTTGAGCCCTGCACTCAGGGAGCTTACAGTTTAGCAGCAGATACACACAGGTGACCTCTTGGCTAGCTCATGGGGCAGAGTGAAGTCTGAGAGTAAGAGAAGTGAAGAAAAGAGGGGCGGGCCCAGCCCTGAGAGAGGATAAAGGAGCCATATAATTCATTCCAAATTGGGGGCTAAAGGAAGGCCTTGCAAAGTCTTGAAGGAAAAGGGGGAAGAAAGGCATTCCAAACTACATAAGTGACACAACCAAAACACAAAGCTATTAGTACAGTGTGTGATGAAAAAGAGGTGAGTAGTGTGTTGTGATGAGAGTGATAAAGTATACAGAAGGCCAGAGTGGGAATTGAGATTGAAATGGTAGTCTGGAGCCTAAGAAGTCATGCTAAGGGGGTTTTGGCTTTAGCTGTAGGCAGTGAGGGATAGGTCGGAAGGTAGATGGTGGAAGAAAGGGAAAAAGGGGAGGAAAAGACAGATCAAGAGATTGAGATGATAGATATATATTAAATTGATTATTTGATCATATTAGGTTAATTATATATACACAATAAATTTGAGAAATGAAATTTTGCATCAATTTTGGATCTAAAGTATCTGTATCTACACATCTACAGTGTTTCTACACTGGCATTGTCCTGGTAGATGCTTCTGGCCAATCTAAAAGCTCTATCTTAGGTAAAGCCCCAAGCAAGTTGAACTCCAAATGTGGGCTTCTCTTTAGTTAAGAAAGACACTGGGGTTCAGGGCACATGGCATACTTTTTAGCCAGAACAGATTTTAAAATCAGAGAGACTGAAAAATAAATGATAACATAATTTAGGGTGCCACCATTTATTTTTACCATATTAATATTTCTTTGTCAACTACAAGAAAAAAAATCTATTTGTAGTCTCTGGCTTTTCTTTGAAGAACTGAATAAAATGATATTGTGAGGTCAGGTGCTGGGCTCTCAAACAGATTACGTAGAAGTTTCCATGTGAATGTGTTAGAGAGAAGAGGGGTGAGGACTGAGAAGCCCTTGCAGAAAGTTAGAATTGTTCTTTCAGCAGCATGGACAGAGATGTAGATTTGATCTAATTAATTTTGTATCCTCTTGACAACTTGCTGAATTTATTTTAGGTCTTGATGAGATTATTGTGGAAAGAGTAGAAGAAAAAAAAGTTAGATGTCAGCCATGTTAAAAGCTGTTTCATCTCGCTGCCGGTCTAAATCTGCACACTAATATTTACATTTTCTTTCTAAAGATACCAACTGAACCTTTTTTTTTTTTTTTTAAATCTAGCATCCATTTTCCTAGGGGAAAAAAAGGATTTAAATTACAGTTATGGAGACTTGACTTTTTTATTTTAAAATAAACAACTTAAACTGTAGGGTATTTAAAAAATCAACTCACCTTCTAGAGGCGCTTCTTAACTTTAATCTGTAGCCACTTTTTCAAGCCACATCACCACTGACATGAATTCACTTTATTTACCCCCATCCTTTCCCTCAAACTTTTTTTTTCATTCAATCTCCTGCATAAAATACATAGTGGCAAAGTTTTCTGATGGCTTAATGGCACTTTCAAGGACTACAGGGTCTAGGTTAGGCATGATTGTACTAAGTGAACATCTGCAGTAGTTAAAATTTTGCTCTAATGGATTCAACTGCACTCTGCTCATTTAAAAAATTTTTTGTCCTAACAATAAAACTGAAAAGTCCATTTGTGTTTCGGATCATGTATAATAATGGGAAAATAATATTCATTTTGTAAAAAAAAAAAAAAAAACTTTCTGATAGCCTCATTTCCTGGAGTTCATAAAAAGAAAAATGCTTGTTACAAGTTTTACTTCGCACACCTTGCTGCTCCGTAGACGTAGTCTAGCAAAGGCAAAAGTAGAAAGTGAGAAGTTTCCAGAGGACAGCTTCTCTTTTCTTGACATCATACATGAGAATGGCCTCGAAAGCTACAAGGATGTCTCGGAATACATAATTCACACTATCGCGGTAGAGAGAAAGAGGACAGGGAGGCTGTACTCATGCACTGGTCCCAGGGAGATACAGCCTGTGCAGGTATTAAAGTCCTGCAAAGCGCACAGGCTGTGCCGCTGGCCTAAAGGGACCCGCATGAACAGCCTCGTGTAAATTTCCTCACACCTTAAATTGTAGACAGGCCCCGAAATAAACCAGTGAAATGTAGTTGGATGTATTCAAATACATTGGATGCACAGTAGACAGGATCTTAATTGGTGTCAGAAAGCTCATTATGAGCAGTGTGAAGGTTCGTCATCCTTAATTAATATTTCTTAAGCTCTTAAAAGTCTACAGCCTAAAATAATTCATTTTTAAAGGGATAATAGGAATTTTCCACTCCAATTATTTCTAAATTTTATATTTTTTAAAAGGATGCATTCTTTTTTTAAATATGTACCTGCAGCTACATTTCTTCCCTGAAGGCAGGGGCAAGCATTATGAACTGTATAGAAAGAATGCAAGTTCAGTATAGATATCCCTGACGATGCTTTACTAGGAGGGAAGATGATGTCAAGAAATTTATAGGGAGGCAAACTGCATTATGCCTAACCTTTTGGACATATTAAAGCTTGCTGTTTCCAGTTTTATAGCTTCTTGTTATTCGTAAATAATTGATAACACTGGACACAGTCATCTGATATTTGTTAAGGTAATAAATATACCCTAAGTGCTGATGGGTCTTGCAATCCATGATTTAAAAGCACACAGCAGAAATTTAATGTAACTTAAAAAGTCTTATATGATTCTATAGATTTGCAGATTCAGTTCAACTCAGCAGATCTGTAGGTACCGAACTCCAATGAGTGCACTGTTGTGCTAGGCATTTTTATCATTACAAAGCAGGACCTAAGTTTGGGGGATGAAACATGAGCTCAGGTCCCTCCTTCAATCCAGAAAGATAAAGAATCTTCTTGAGTTTCTTATTCTCTTGCCTGATGGTGCAAAGAGGAAAAGATCTGAACCATTATCAGATGTTGCTTAATGGCTGTGCATTGTTTGAGTGGAGTTGATTTTGAGGTGATAGGAGATACAGTCCTTGAAAGGGGGTTGCTCTATTCATTAGTGAGCTCCCACTCAGATTCTGCTTCTTCTGTCCCTGTGACCCAGTCCTGACCCAATCTAGAACATATCTGGGCTCTGTAATACCAACCACTTACTACCTGATGACCTCTGTGACAGAGATGGGGAGCATCAGAAATTTCCCTGTCTTCGTGCTGGGGCAAATAAAGAGACCACAGGCAGCTTTTGGCCTAACAAATTGGACTGATTTGTTATAGGAGTAGTGGCACAGTGTTTTATGCCACGTGTCAATTTTTTGTCTGGTGCCAAGGAAAAGTGTTAGGGATTTGTATTTCTGATTTTCAGTTTTGTATTCTTTGTCAGAATATGGTAACCACAGTAAAGAAATTGTCATTCACGAGATCCACTGAAGATTGATATTTCGAACACCAAGGAAGACTTACTTAATGTCTGGCTACACACTGTCTCAGTGGTGTCTGAAGTTGCACTTTAAAGTTAACATTTAGATGGTGTATTTTGGAATAGTAGTCACATATCTAGGGCAATGCTTCTCAAGCTTTTATAAATATAAGTATTCATCAGGAGTCTTATTAAAACACAGATTTCTGAACTTCAGCACCAGAGATTGATTCAGGTCTGGGTAAGATTTGTATTTCTAGCAAGGGACAGGTGATGCTAATGCTGAGTAGCACTTTTTAGGACACTTTGCAAGTTGTTATGGATTACCTTACTTACGGTCACTCTCCAAGACTTTGTTGTATTTTTAAACCCTTACTTTCCACAACTGACTCCTACTAAAGGGTTGTACTAACATAGTCTATCTTGGATTCTGTCGAAGGCAGGTAACTTGTCCAAAACTCTAGAAACACTTCCCATACATTATTGAGCATCAGTATGTGTCCTGCACAATGCCAAGTGCTTTAAAAACATTCATTCACTAAATCTATTTGATCCTCCCAACAACATTCATATCATAGCCAGCACTACAGGGGCTTAGAGAGACTGAGTGACTTGCCCAAGGTCACGCGCTAGTTATAGAGCCAGGACTTAAACCCATTTCATTATTACATCAAAGTGTATGTTCTTAAACATTAACAACCAGCCTCTTCTATAACCCAGACCCTAAGAACTATACTCATAACAAGTTAAATTGACAGTTTTAGGAGTACTCAGACAGACCTATTTCCTGCTTCCTCCTATTTGTTTTATCTTTCTTTGTAGAGAAAGAAAAAAATCAAAGCACTGTAAATATTCCAAAGAATCACCTGAATTGCACAATTTTATAAGGAGATCCACTTCCATTTTGTAGCTTTGATGCTTTGTGAGAGCAAAGGAAGAAGAGGGGACGAGGAAGTTAGAAAATAGAAATGTTTTGGTTTCAGAAATTATTTAGATGTTCGGTTTCCAGTGTTATTAGGAAGAAAACCTCAAAAAGAAGGAAAATAAACCATGCAAATATTGCTAAAACTCCCCAAGTGAAATAATCATTGCCTTTACAAAAACAGTGACAGTCATAACACATGAAAGCACAGACCAACACCCCAGGGCAAGGCTTTTAAAAATTAACTTATCATGACTCCCAATCTAAACTTCAATCCATGCTCTGGGTGTAGTGTGTAGGGAGGGCAAAAGAGGAACAGTGAACGAGCGCTCCTATTGGCACAGAGGGAGAAAAGCTGTTTCTCCTCTAAAGAATATGAAATGGAATGAGTTTCATGCTCATTCTCCCTTTTCTTCCTGTGAGGGCCTCCCCAAAACAACAAAAAATGCATCATTTTTGGAGGTGATAGGACTGGAAGTAGATTCATCCACAGTCAGCGTTAAGCATTATTTCAATACGAGTGTTTAAATAGCTTCTTGAACCAAGGCTGTCCATGAGCCAGGGAGCTGCCTCTGCTTTGGCGTAGTCAGCCATTAATTTGAACATCTTGTATCAGGACCGTGGCCCCTCCCAGCATCTAATCTTCAACCTCTAGTTGGCACAGAGTCGGGGAAAATAAAAATAAAAGGAAAAGGAAAGTTTGAGTTATAAACTCTGAGCCCATTTCCATGGCTCCTGGCAGCTTCGATTTATTCCTAACCCATCTGGTTCACATTATGCCGTAAGACAAGAAGAAAGCTGCTTCCTGCCGAGATAACCACAGAGAGCTCCCACTTCACTTTCAGTGTGGTCATCTCCACTGGCTGGGGTGTGGCTTTGAGGCGAAATTGTCCACAGTTAGGCTTTTTCCCCTTGTATTTTCTTCCCTCCTCAATAGGGATTGCAGCGTGCCTTCTGTGGTTAGCAGCCATGATGCTTGGCCCGTGGTTAATTCATTCATTCATGCTGCCTTGCAGGATTGTAAGCCTGGCATTTTGTTGCAATAAGATTTTCAAACAAGAAACGTTGGGTTGTTAGATTCCATTCACCCAGTTGTTATGAGGATTTCAAGGAAATTGTAGGCTTGTCTTACTATAAAGCAGAATCAAGAGTCTATTTTTAGGGGATCCTACTCCGGGGCTTTTCTTGGTGTTTTGCCATCTTTCGCAGCTCTCAGACCCAACATGAACCCCACTCTGGCTCGGCAGTGGAGGAAATGTCCATCTTCCTTTTTGCCTTTGCATATTTCTCTAAAGGACACAGAGAGGCTTTGTTGTCTTTGTGGTTACCAGGTCTGATTTACACAGATGCCTATTAATCACTTCACTATGGAGACAGACACATCCATCATATCACACAGCAGCTCCAAAACAGGCAGTCCAGTGAACAGGGTGAGAGGGGAAAGTGTGCACTTAACCATTTCGAGGTACTAGCTGCCTCGTTCTCACACACTTAGCAAGATAATTGAGGGCAGATGGGTAGAGCTCTTCCTTGTTATTAAGTTTAATGAGTGCTATTGGTTTTATGTTTTATTTTTTTCCTTTGGTCTTTCCTGCTTCATTTTTTGATAGGACAGATAACTTCTCCCAGCTATTTCTGTACAATTCAGGGAATAAATACGGCTAAAGACAGTTTTAATTTTAAAAGCAGTAATAATAAATTCAAATAGACGAGCTATGCCGTTAATGCAAAAAGGCATTGACTCTTGAAGCCAGTAGTTTTTCAATAACATTCAATGTGAAGCAAGTAAACTAAATCAGCTTTCTTGGTCAAAGAGACCTTTGAAATTGCAGGTGAAGTAACTAAGAACTTTCCTTTCAAAACTGACATATCCTCTAAATACTTTTTTTCAATCATTCAAGGCTTTCACAGCCTGATTTCAAATGATTAGCTCTCACCGTTACTTTCCCTCTACAAATATTCATCCATATATTCATTTACTATTTATTTAACAGATGTTTACTCAGTACCTTTATTGCTGAAGATTCAGTGGGAAATGTCTTCTTCCTAGCACTGTCTAGGTGAGGAAAATAAACATAACACAAGTATCAGAAGAATGATGATTTTAGAATAGAGAAATGCAGAGCAGCAGCTTCAAAACAGGCAGTCTATTGAACAAGGGTGAGAGGGGAAAGAGCTAATTTAGTCTGAGGGAGCTAGAGAAGGTTTCCCCCACTTAAGCTGAGTCCTAAAGGAGAAGGTCAGAGGACCAGGTGGTGAGCAGGGATATTCCAGGCAGAGAAAGGGAACAGCCTCTGTGAAAGCCCAGAAGCAAGCTAGAGTACAGAAGAGTGGAAGAGACTAGAAGAAAGAGTATTAGACCATTTGCCATTACTGAGGACAGTCCTCATTTTCCCTGCCTCTATGCTTGGTTCTTGTTGCTCTCCACTTAAGCGGACATCCTACACAACTTTAAGGCTTAGCTCAAATGCTGCCTCCTACACACAGCTTTTGCCCATCTTGAAGCAGAAGTGATGTATCTCATGATGCTTCCAAACTTTGGCTGTAAGTTCACTTCTGGGCACCTGCCTCCTCTGCTACTGGATCACAGGATTTTACCTTTGTCTCCTAGCACCTAGCATGGCGCTTTCGTCCATGCTCAGTAAACGTTTGCTGAAGACGGCCGCAAAGTTGCTTGGAGTCAAAACCTGGAGAGCAATAGTAAAGGCCCAAGAACATCACAGTTCAACCATGAGTTAGGAGAGCATCTTTCCTGAGGCATATTGTCCCAGAGCCTGGTGCTGGGCTCCATGCAGGCTAGGAAATTGTAGAGAACCTGTGAATAGGGCTACTAGAAACCAAATCAGAGCTATGTTGGACTTCCTCTTATTTTACAGTTTATAATTGTTCTTATTTTGAATTACATATTGCAGGTTCTGTAGGGTGGGATTTTTCATAATCTTTTCATTGCTTACAGCCTCTAAAGAGCTTCCAACTGCCCCTCTGAGACCTTCCTCCAGCATATGAAAACTCTCTCACCTCAGAAAAAACAACTGGAGATTCTATTCTTTCTCAGTTCTGCCAATTTAAGGCATGATTTCAGAGAAATCTCTTAAGCCATTGTGTGCCTTGCTTCCTGCAATAGGAAGGTGGAAAGAATAAACCATTTAGCACCTCATGACTGGTGAGAAATAGCTGGTGGTTAATGAATCAATGCAAAGAATTTTTCAGAAACTGTTTTCATTACTAATGCCCCATTTTCAACTGGTGAGAGCAAGAGGCCCAGGGGTTGGTAGAGAAAGGCATTTCAACACCCCAGATACCTGGGGACGGAGTATACCACCCTACCGAGGCCCTTCGACTTCCCCAGGTTCTGAAGCGATCATGTTCATCCAGCCCCAGTCCTGCACTCTTTGCAGAGATGCATTTCTTTTAAATTACTCAATTCCACCTAGCACTCAGTTGTTACTAATAACACATTTACCCTCATCGACTCTTAGAATTATCCCAGAATGAATCTTATTTCATTTTAAAAAGTTTCTCTTATTATTTTAAACAAATACAGAGCACCTTTATAAATTTCTTTTATCTAATGAATGCTAGTATGATTATATTCTACTGAATGACTGGAGATATAATTAGTTTCTGTGACTTCAGAAGCAAGGTTATTCCAAAAATAGACTCACCAAGTTTAGAAGTCCATTTAAAAATGTCTCTACATTGAATTGCAAACCCATTTATTTAATAATCATTTATTAGGTGCCCAACTAAGAGCCCTAGGGACGGTGAGATAAAGGCATGTAAAAGCTGATTGTAGAATTATTACCCCACTAGGAGTCTAACTATAATTGCTGTATTTTGCTCAATATTTCCTGTTTTTGTTTTACTATTTCTAAGTTCAAGTCCTCCATGCAGTCCTGAAGCACATGTGCTTTCTTATGTTTCCTCAACATACCATCCTTTGGCAGCATCTGGAGAGCACAGGGTTTGGAGCTGAAAAGAACAGGTCTGTCCCTCTCCACCTGAGAGGCCCATAACAAATGGAATCAAAAGGAGCAGCTGTGACTATTATTCTTAAGTCCTTGCTGAGCTACCAACCTGCCTCTTTTGTGGCTTCTTTTGACCTTTAGATTTGTTTAGCAAACTATAGCATCTAAGCTCTGATTATTTCATTCGATCCTTAAAACAACAATAAGGCATTAAGATCAAGTGTGTTAGCCCCACATCACAGATGAAAAACTGAGACCCAGAGATGTTAGGTCACTTGCTAAAAGGTCCCAGCAGTAAGTAGGAGCCTAAAACTCCAGGCCTTTGGAGATCTCATCTTACTGGTACCACCCCCGGCCTCTATGACAAATCTGGTGTGTCCAGTCCTTCGCACCAATGGCACAGAGGTGATTTAATCATTTCTGTGAATGCCCCTTTGCCATTTTTCATGATATAAGTGGAAAGCTTTAAATTAACAAGTCATTTACCAAAAATAACTTTTAGCTTCTTGTCTGTGCTTTCAACTTACTCTCTGATCTGTTTCTAACTTTGGACATGGAGTTTCTGAATTTGTACAAGCAGATGAGGGAAGCCACCTGCTTCATATCTCAAGCTGAAGAGATACAGAAAGGTTTTTAAGGGCACTATTTACATAACAAAATTGGGAGAAGGGTGCTGTACAAGACACCATTTTTCTCAAAGGTCAGACCCTGTTCTATTTAATGACCAAAAACCTGAACTCATGCCACCCTAAAAAAGAGTTTTTCCCAATGAAAAAGCATGCAGTTTCCATGAGTCTAAAATAGTCAGAGACCTTCAGACACAAAAGAATGGGAGATAAAATAAGCAATGGATAAACTTGAAAATTTCGCAGTTCTCCCAGTTAAACAATGGATGAAACAAATGGGTTTCTCTATCCTTATTCTCTCCGTGTTCCTCTTAAGCCAAGGACAACTGAAACTGTAAAGTGCCAAAGCCAACTGCAGATAGCAGCTACCTGTTATAAGTAAGCATTTATTGAGAAGACACAGCCCCCACAGATGTGGTTACTTGGAAGGGATTCATGAAATAACCATTGCTATGAAAAAAATGTACTTAGTACCCCCATCAGTGGTGTCTAGCTCCACTGAAATCACCAAATAAATGAGGAAAATTAAACTCATTTTATTCACAGGTGTCCATTCTTGTGCGATTATATGTAGGCGGTTAAAAATGATGTTCAGTAGAATCCTATACACAGCAAAATTGAAAGAGAAGCAGTGCTGTTTTATCATTACAAGGAAATGCAAATTTAGGGAAGAAACTTTCATTAGCACAGTTCCATGTTGACTAGGTATTAAAACATTTGAACACGAAGATGCTCCACTGTGTGGGGAGCTCCACAATATAAAAGGTGTGAGCTATAGCTGAATTTCCTGCTGCCTTTTACTTCTCAGTTTCTTTCCGTTAAAAGTTCTTGAAGATAAATCTAGAAAATTATTCAGTGTCTTACAATCTTACACTTTCCCTGGGGTGAGCTGCCTCCCCTGCCCTTCATTACCAAGGGCATTTGTTTAACCACAGAATCTTTGTTTCACAAGAGATTTTTGCTGCTTTTATTTATTCTCCACCTGATGTCACAATTCTTTGTCAGGACAATCATTTCCACAGCTACCAACTGTGATGTCACAATTGAGAAGAAAAAGGCAGTTTAGAAAGGAAAAAATCTATTACCTTTTTCAGGCTAAGGTTTCTGAGTTTTAAAACCATCACTTTACTAATCAAAATCTTTTAGCAGAAAACCTCCATGAAAAAGCTGCATTTCTTCAAGGTCTCAGCTGTGACATACAAAGCATTTCAGCTGAAGTTTAATAGTTACATGTTGTGGGTTTGGAAAGAGGTCGAGATTTTTACTTCATTTCATTCTAATTCTGTGCCACTGATATCTGCCAGGAAAATACATTAAACATATTGCGGAAAGAGTTGATTTAGTAGATGAAAAAATGTCTCTCCTGAGACCAGAGAAGGTACATTTTCTGTCTTACTATCAGTTTCCATGATAGGAACGATGTTTACATTTCCTCAGCCCATGCAGTGCGTTCTAATGTATTCATGTTCGTTCATTCTCCAGAGGCAGGAATTGAAGTATTTGAGATTTTATATTTTAGCTACCACATCAAGCACTTAAGATCTGACAATTGTGATGTGTATTCTCACTTGGTATTAAAAAATAAAAGCTTCAGTGTTTGCATTTGATTAGTCTCAGCTTGGTGGCTGATTACACTGGAATAGGAACAACTTTCTTCAGAAACACAGCATGTTGGTGAATGTAGTGTAAGATTATTGACAGGTGTAGTCATTTAATTTTTATTAAATTGATTAGCTCTGCTGAAGAATCTCACCGTGACAGCAAACTCTAGCCATAATAATGAGAACTGAAACCTCTTAAACCCACTTCAGGGTCCCAAATGGTTCCCTTTCCTAAATATGCAGTATAAATAAAGAAAGAGCTTCAAATAGTCAGCATACTTTCCTGAAATTGGGTGTGCATGGTTTGTTTGTTTTTTTCTTTTGGAGGGGTGATACAAAATCAGCATAAACATCATCTCTGAACTTGAGCTATTTTCTTTCCCGTTAAGTAGCTGTCTTTCCAACAGCTGCCCTCAAGGAAGTCATCAGAAAAGACCCTGGGAAGCTTGAAGCACTGTGCAATTTGCCCATTTAACGTGCATAAAAATTGTTGTCTCTTCTCCCTGACTTAAAATATCTCACTTATCCCAACTTTATGAGGGGAAAACTGAAAAAAGCTAGAGGAAAAGAGGATTAACTTTTGGAAATGCAAAATGGCCATATTCCAAGGACCGAAGGGAAGTAGAAAGAGCAAGTGCTTGAGAGGGTGGAGCCCTTTCTCGGAACACAAAGAAGGCGACAAATAAAGTCTATTTGCATAGCGGGGCGGAGCTGGGGAGGATTAATTAGTTAATGTTTGGCAAGCCGCGCCTCAGACAAGTTATTCGGAGGTGCTATTGTCACTTATTACTGTTATTAATTAGCAGGGTGAATGCCAAACGAAAATAAGCCTCGCGGTGTCCTTTCATTTCTTAACACCATGTGCGATGTCTATTGCAGGAGTGATTCGCGAAAGTTACCTCAAAGGCCATGACCAGCTCGTTCCTGTCACCCTCCTGGCCATCGCGGTCATTCTGGCTTTCGTCATGGGGGCCGTCTTCTCGGGCATCGTCGTCTATTGCGTCTGTGATCACCGGCGCAAGGACGTGTCGGCCGTGCAGCGCAAGGAGAAGGAGCTCACGCACTCGCGCCGGGGCTCCATGAGCAGCGTCACCAAGCTCAGCGGCCTCTTCGGGGACACCCAGTCGAAAGAGCCGAAGCCAGAGGCCATCCTCACGCCACTCATGCACAACGGCAAGCTCGCCACGCCCAGCAACACGGCGAAGATGCTCATCAAGGCTGACCAGCACCACCTGGACCTGGCAGCCTTGCCCACCCCGGAGTCCACGCCGACGCTGCAGCAGAAGCGGAAGCCCAGCCGCGGCAGCCGCGAGTGGGAGAGGAACCAGAACCTCATCAACGCCTGCACAAAGGACATGCCCCCCATGGGCTCCCCCGTGATTCCCACGGACCTGCCCCTCCGCGCCTCCCCCAGCCACATCCCCAGCGTGGTGGTCCTGCCCATGACTCAGCAGGGCTACCAGCACGAGTACGTGGACCAGCCCAAAATGAGCGAGGTGGCGCTGGAGGACCAGGCGGCCACCCTGGAGTATAAGACCATCAAGGAGCACCTCGGCGGCAAGAGTCCCAACCACGGGGTGAACATGGTGGAGAACCTGGACAGCCTGCCCCCCAAAGTCCCCCAGCGGGAGGCCTCGCTGGGCCCCCCGGGAGCCTCCCTGTCTCAGAGCGGCCTGAGCAAGCGCCTGGAGATGCACCACTCCACCTCCTACGGCCTTGACTATAAGCGGAGCTACCCCACGAACTCGCTCACGAGAAGCCACCAGGCCGGCACTCTCAAAAGAAACAATACTAACTCCTCCAATTCCTCCCACCTCTCCAGAAACCAGAGCTTTGGCCGGGCCGACAACCCGCCCCCCGCCCCGCAGAGGGTGGACTCCATCCAGGTGCACAGCCCGCAGCCGCCGGGCCAGGCCGTGACTGTCTCCAGGCAGCCCAGCCTCAACGCCTACAGCTCGCTAACCAGGTCGGGGCTGAAGCGCACGCCCTCGCTAAAGCCGGACGTGCCCCCCAAACCCACCTTCGCCCCCCTTTCCACATCCATGAAGCCCAATGACGCGTGTACATAATCCCAGGGGGAGGGCTCAGGTGTCGAACCAGCAGGAAAGGCGAGGCGCCCGCTCCGCCCGGCACGACCCTCAGCTGCCTGAGCACCCACCGGACCGAGGCGGCCGCCGCGGAGCCGAGGACGCGGCGTGGTCCTCTGGGACTCGGGGTGCTCTCCAGAAGCGGGCCATGTGGTTTGGTGAAGGTCTGCGACGCGGGACTCACCTCCATTCTCCTCCTTCACTCTTCCCCCACACCCTGCGACAGGTCGGACTCACGAGAGACTTAAATGATCACAAACATGAGCCAAAAGCACATACCCCCCCACACACACACGCACACGTGTGTGCAAGCGCACGGACACACACACACACTCTCACACAGAGGTGAAGAGCAACTGCAACTTTTTGTCCATTACTGCACAGGGCTCTGCCAAACTGGGCTAGCGTTCAAACTTGCAAAACGAACACATTTTTAAAAATCATGAAAGTTAAAAAGCAAAGAACCGTTGATAATTCTAACTCAGACTTTAACAATGGCAGAAGTTTACTATGCTCAGATACTGTGAAATGTCCACCAGTGTTACCGCTTTCTGTTCTAGCAGATTAATGCCATGTCGGCAACTGTGTCATAGATTTCTGCTTCTCCTCTCTTTTAATGAAATAACCTACCGTTAACGCAAGTAACTTTATTTATTGTTCACCTTTTTTTTCCCCCTTAAGGAAAGGACTCTTCCACATAGCACCTGACGAACAGCTCTTCAGAAAGCCCCTTGAAGTTAAACTATTTAACGTGAAATCCATTAACTGGAATAATTTTCTTTATTTTTACAATAAATTCACTGAGTAAATAAGTTGGAGCTGGAATTCTGAGCTTTGTGTTTGGACTGTCTGATCTCTGGCTAAGAGGAAAAAGTTACGAGGTGAATACCTCTTTAACTCTCCAGTTAATTTGCTGGTGAGGTCTCTGTGCTATAATATGCAACACGCAAAAAAATCAATTACTTTAGAAGTCCTTCCAGATCCTAACTCTAAAGCAACCAGGAAAGGAACTTTTAGAATGGCACATTCATGTCCCATTGCTGCCAACACGGCTTGCCAGTGGTTCCTACTTTCTGTGAAGGCACCAGCTTGTGATATGCCATCTCATTTCACCTTGCATGTGAGATAGCAAACAAAACCCTCAAACAGTGTGAACTAATTAATACGCTGGCTGCTACCTTGCATAAATTAATGGTTTGATCACACGGGTTTTTCGTGGGGTTACATCTGTGAATAGCCTGTTTTCCACATGTAAATTTGTGCCTTACACCCTGAGTTGTGTACACTTGTAAAATGTCGTTATGATGAACCTTTTCTCCCCTTTTGAAATACAGATATTTATTTAACCCTCCCTCCCCCGCACTCTCCAACCCTCTGGAAGATTAGCGTCCAGCAGATGGAAGAAGAACGCAGTAGTGATGCTTATAGTCTTGCAGCCTGGGAAAGCTGGGCACACAACACCCTCCAATTCACACTTTCTTCTAGTTGTGCCAACTCCAACCACCCTTTGGCCATGTTGCCAAGCATGGACCCCAGTGTTGTGGTGGCAAATCCCCTTTCTCCCTCCGGAGCTCCGTTTCCCTTAGATTCTCAGATCATTTCAACATGCTGGTATCCTCATTAACCAGCAGAAAAAGGACTAAAGTCCCAGTCCTCTTTTCTGCCACGTCCACTGGCTCAGGACACGCTGTGTTCAGTTGGGCAGGCACCTGGGAGGAGTCTCCAAGCAGTGTGCTTAGTGCACACGAGCAATGCACACAAAGAAATAACATGGAAATAGGTGCAGGCAGGGTGATCCCTGCTGTGATTAATGAGTAACTCCAGCCAAGTACAAGGCCAATCACAATGGATGCTGCAAAAAACCTTGACTAGAGTAAAAGATTTTTAATATTTTAAAAACTTCCTTTATCCTTTTGTTGTGGGGGATAGGTTAGGGTGTGTTTTTCTCCTCAGTTTTCATTGGCTCAAGCACACAGAAGGGACTTTATCATGAACAAAGGTTTTGTCAACGTACTGTAAACATTGTTGGTTATTGTTTTTTTAAAAATAGTTAAATATATTTGGTGATCTCTTCGTGTCTCTATTTCCAGTTTGGTCTGGGTTTAGTTTTATCTTAAAAAAAAAAAAAAAAAAACTCAGACAATTTTGGACAATTTTGAATTGGCTGGTAAAAAAGTGGTACCTCCATAATCAGTGAGACTGGGTGTATAGTGAAGTCCCACTCACAGCTTTTTGGTCCAAATATCCATTGCTGTGTTGCTGCTGTTTAGGGTATGTTTTTGTTGTTTTTGTGTTGTTATGGTTTTATTTTTTGTTAGTGGAATCGGTGTTCACATCCTGTGACTTCTACCCTGAAACCATGAAATCTTTTCTACAAACCGAGATATTGTTTTTTTCTCTTGAATTTTCTTCAAAAATGCAGAACTTAGAGAGGCGATGGGTGTTTATCACCCTGCTACCTTCTCCCCCATGCTTGACTCAAGAGTATTGCTGATGCAGCACCCAGTCTCTCATCCCTGTGTGGGAAGGGAATCACTGCCTCTCTCTTACCTGTGTCAAAATTTCATCCTACACCCCTGCATCCTACAAACCATCACTTGTGGTGTTAACCCTAAAATGCCCACGTGTTGAGCTGTTCTTCCGCATTTAAGTATTTTTCATCTTTTCTTTTTCCCCACTGTGTGTGGGGGGAGGGTCCATAAACCTGAGTGTGCCTTTGCTTTCCACCCTTGCTAGACACTGGTAGATGCAACAAACTCAAATTTATATTTGTTGTAAAGTTGTAAAATGTTGTAATGTCACCAATTTTCCTTCCATCTCCACACCCCCTAACATCTGATTCATGACTTAATGTATGTTGTAAAAAAGAAAAGAAAAAAAAGGGGAAAAAGACAAAAAAAAAAGCAAGGAAAAGCCTCTTTATTACTTAAAAGTAATAAAACAAGACTGTTCATTATCTTTTGTGTCCTGAATGCTTTTATTTATCTCTTAAAATTTCCCTTCTTAACCCTCATCTTTTCTGGTAGGATTCTACTCATTCCTCCATTTCTCTTTAGCCTCCAAAGCATAAATAACAATGGAGTTAGACCCATTTGTTTGCAGTACCCACACACTACCGCCCCCCCCCCAAATTATTGATGTGATTTCTTTGCCTGCACCCAGCCTGGCTGGAGCATGATTAAACAGAAGCTACCAGTAATTAAAAGGCAGAGCACGCATTGACTCCCTCTATTCATTTTATGCATTTTCTTTTTATGGGCTTGTTCATCATCAAACATTTATGGTAGGCTTGATAGTTGAAGAGATCAAGGCTAGGATTTTAGTATGTAGGGTCCACTAAAAATAGATCCTTCCACAGATGTAACTTCAGCCTTTTTACATATTAATAAGGTGGAGGGTGCCGGATTTCACTCCTTGTTAGCATTTATCTCTTGTAACCCAGAAGACACTGTTGGAGGTAAATTGGGATGCAGCACTTGATTTTTATTTTGCAGAGTAGCATTATGAAATGCCTAGATTAGTTTTTCCCCCCTGGGATATTTTCAAAACAGTATATTTAAGTAAGTCCTCAGCTACAGTAGTTTACTTTTGACCTTCTGAAATAATTTTTTTAAGTGCTTTAGGTCAGTCTGAGTGCGGAAAACTTCAGTTTGGGATTTAGTTCACACCCACAGTAATCCAGTCACCTCTTTTAAGTTCTCTCCGATTGTGTTTCTTGAATCCCACCCATAGAGCCAGGTACTATCAGGCCAGAATCGACTGGCATATAGTTCCTTCTTCCTCATGTATAAGGAGAAATTGACATGCCTCTGTGATTGCCATTGAGAGGGAGAAACAAAGTGCTGAGGAAGTAGCCCAGAGGTTTGGGGCACAAAGCTACATTTGAGCTGGTTCTTACTGAATGATAAGTCTGAGCAGCTGGTCCGGGCAGGAGGGATAACTGGTGCAGAAATGCCAAGTATGCTGTGTCTGGGAAACAAAACATCTAGTGGGCCTTGAGCAGGGTCTCAGAGAACCTGGTGGGGCAAGGCTGGGAAACAGTTGGGGCCAGATGAGGAGGGGCCTGGTTGCTCTGTGCTAGGATTTTAGCTGATGGGCATCAGAGCACCTTTGAAGTGTGTGAAGCAGCAAACACATGTATTTGTGCTGTAGAAAGCTACCTGATAATACTGTGGAAAATGAATTGGTCCAGGGAGAGGCTGTGGGTCGCAGGGCCATGTGCCAAATGGCATGTCAAGTAGATAGGAGCAACACAAGTGAGAACTTCACATACAATTCCAGATTCTTTAGGAAACAGAATTAAATCAGTTGTGGTCATCCCCTTTTGCCAGATAGAAGAGCTATTTTCTCCTTATATTTCTATTGGGTTTGCCCTGCCCATTTGCACCCAAATGTAAAAAAGAAACAACTAATCTAACCCTTTTATTTTTAAAAATGGGGAGGCTGAGGTCTATTGAATAAAAAGATGTCCCCACCATCCCAAAGCTGGTGGTAAAACAGCTCATCTGAAAAATTCATTGTTCCTTACCTTCCCCTCCACCCTCATTGTTCACTTCATTAAAGCAATACTAGCGAGGAAGACCTGACACCCCCTGAGCCCAGACCAGACAGTGTCTCCATCCCCCTCAGTCCTTTCCCACAGGAAGCCCTTCATATATGCCCCCCCCCCCCAATTCCTTCATCTAGGCCACTGGGGAGGGGACAGGTTGGAGCTTGGATCACACTGGTTTAAAGCAGACAGTCCCTGCTGTGCAACCTGATACTTGGTAGGGTAGCTTTTGCTTCAGTCAACTTTGTTCTGGTCTAGTGAAGAGGTGACAAAGGCTGAACAGGTGCAGCCTATATTTTAGTGGGGCCCCCATGGATGTTCCTGCTCTTGCTCCAGAAATCCTCAGACAACCCAGCTTTTTAACTGTGTTTGCTTGCTTGCTTGCTTGCTTGCTTGCTTGCTTGCTTGCTTGTCACAGGGTTGGAAGTTTCTGCAGGGTGGTTTTAAACTGTTGGCCTTAAGGAGTGGTTGTTCCAACACGGCCAACAGGCTAGGTGTTTCATGGGGCCAGAGCTGGCATCCTGGACCTGCCTGTTTTCCTTAAATGCTCTGTTGTAAACACAAACTGATCTTGTTGTTCAGCCTTATAAGTTAGCACAAGCCAAACAGGATGCTCCAGAAACACTGTGCCTAGGTTTGACTGCCTGAACAAAAGCTCTTTCAAAAAAAGTCATTCGGCTAAGGAAATAAGTGTCGGAAAGGCACCTACGATTTCAGACACACAGCTTGACATTTTGCTTGAGGGAAAGAGATGAGGGGAATTTAAAAGAACTATTAGTAACAGGATAACATGATTAAGAGCATAATCCTTGTTCTGGCTGAGCACTGTGACAGCTGGGTGCTTTGACTCAGTAACCCTTAGAAACCCATATCTCAAGCTTGTCTTCAAACCAGGTGGTGACGTGTCTCTTATACAGAACTGAAAAGGAAGGGCTCACATTTATTGATTGGGACTGCCAGACAGATGGGGATCTTCAATATTCCATTTAGAGTATTGTGTATCCTTGGCTCTAACCCCCTGGGATGCCTGGAGGTAGAGGGCGGTTGACCCCAACAGAGCGTTAGGGCTGAACTGATGTGCATTAAATGTTGGCTGGGCAGAAAAATGTGCAGATGTCCCCCTAGCAAATGGAAGTGAAATTGGAGCAAATCAAGAGAGGCAGCTGAGTAGCAGGGAGCTCCCTTCTCCCTTTGCAAGCACATCCAAACACACACATGCACACAGACACGTGTGTGTACACACAAATGCTATCAGGAGGCTTTTTCGTCTTGGTCTTTATTACCAAAAATGTCACAGAGCTCAGAACCCATGTTTGTAGAAAGTAGATCTTTTCAGAGGTTTTTACCCCTTTTCCTGATAAAATGTGGGTTCTGTCTCGGCACTTTCCAGTCACAAGTGAGCTGTCAAAAACTACAGTCTTAAAAATGGGAACCAGGACCTTTGCAGAGAAGCCTGGACACAGGTCCCTATGGCACTGACTGGAGTGGATGGCAACTTTTTTTATTCTTCCTAATCACCTTCACATAGAAGACTCTCCTGAGAATCATTAACATCATCCCTAGAGCAAGTCATTGGTCCTGCTAACAGGCTGCAATAATGGTCCAAATAAGGTGATGCTAATACAGGGGGAAAGTAGATAATCATAAAATCAGAAGCATTTTTCATTGATGCTTCTCAGAAAAACAAACAAACAAACAAACAAACAAACAAACAAACAGATGCAGGTGACACCAAATGCCAGGAAACCAACATAAAAGAAATGCAGACAGGATTCCCATGGGTCTCCTAGGAATAGGAAGATGAGGAAAAATTTGTCTGAGAACCAAATGATTTATTTTTTTCTGTTCGTCATGACCATTGCCTTTACCATGTTAAGAGGTGGTAAGAAAGTGGGCCGATCTCAGGAAACTTAGTTCTCTGGTGTGGATACTAAACATTTTGCACACCTAATCCCTGTCAGTGCAAAAGCATAAATTTCAACAAAGGGCTAAGATTTATTTCATAAAAACTGAGAAGTGGAATGATACCACTCAAGAGGGGCAGAGCTTCCAGTTGTCAATTCCAATGACAATTAACATTAGTGACATTTTACAGTTTGCAGACATAATCTTGCCCATTATTTTGCTAAATCCTCATAACAGCCAGTGAGGTGGGCAGCACACAGATGATTATCTTCATTTTACAGAAACTGGAGTTTGGAGAGGAGGGATTTATTGGAGCACTGATCAACATAACAATGTAGTAATGTTTCAAAAACCTGTGTGTTGACATCATCCCCTCTGCTCTCTCAGGGACACCTCGGGTTACACAATTACTCTGCTTCACCAAAGGGAAAAAGCCTCCCACAGCATTTCCCAAGAGAGATGGTTACAACAATAAAGTCCCCAAAATAAAGGCTAGGCACACACATTCTATTTTAAGGTCATTGTGCTCTAATATTTTTCCATCATTAAAGAACACATCTCTTCCTTCCTGCGTCTGCAAAATCCTGATGCCAGCAGTGTTATTAGGAATTGTCAACAAAGCAGGAAAAGGGAGAGCTGCAGCCAAATTCAGTGACCGCCCTTCTTGAGGTGCACCCTGCCGCTGCAGGGGCAGTGACACCAACTGCCTCAATGGAAGAAAAAAGGATAAAAGGGATGGCATTTATAGCTTATTTATCCTACTCAAGCCATACAGATCACAAGAGAAATTTAAGAAGCCTAAGAGAATCCAGGATTAATTGGGAACAGAGAAAAAGAAATGCTCTCTACCTAGAAAGGTGAAGAATTTGCCCGCCCTTCTTTTTATAGAAGACTGAAGTAAGTAAGTATGAAAGAAAGGTAAGAAAAGTCACTGTTGTATTTTCATGATAGCACCATTGGCCACTTTGGTACTATGGGTACCAACTAAAAAATTGGACTTCATCACTGATGTCAATGGTGGGATGATTTGGTTGAGTGCCTAGAAAAATCCCCCAAAAGGAGCAAAAAGGTGCAGGTTGCATCTGCATGGGTGCCTATCTTCTCCCTCCTCATCGCTGCCCATGTTCCATGTTGCTGCTTCCTCAGACTAGCCCTCCTGGAGTTAATAAGGTACGTGGTGTGAGTGCATGTTGTGCAGAGGAGGCAGCACCACCTCATCTGAAATGGGCTCCTGGCCTCTCTTCTGCCCTAGGGGCAGCATGGCCAAGCCAGGTACTAGGCAGAGCTCACAGCACTCTGAAGGAGCCAGCATCTTCCACTTGCTGCCTTGACAGATAACCTCACCCAGATTTCACTCAGAAAGGAAATAGCTGTTCTTAGAATCTCACTGATCCCTTTATGTTTGTTCAGTTACTGTTGTTTTTGTTTGCTTGCTTATTTGTTTGTTTGCCAATTAAAGCCCTATTCCCCATCCAAAGCTTTTCTCAGTACACAAATATGCTTTTTAGTAAAGATGAAGACTTGGTTGCCACCACCTTGGGTACTTCCAGTATTTTACACACACACACACACACACACACACACACACACACACATATAATACACATACATACATATACATATATAATTTCAACTGCTGCGCAGTGCTAATTACTTAATTTGGCACTCAATAAAGATGACAACCTCTGAAACAGTTAACTTTACCTGATCTAAAGTGTCAGAGTCAGTCTCACTAACTTTGTAAAGGAAGTTTTCTATTCTAGAGTCTGCATCAAAGTCTGCATTCCAGGACAATGCCAAATGCTTTAGTTGTTCTGAAGACTGTCTCTTTCATTCCTGTGGAAAGGATACATTTTTTTCTTTTTAATGAAACAAAATTGTTGAAGTTTGACAAAGTTGTTGACTGATCTGAATTCCTATTGGTATTTAATTTTATTTAAGAACCAAAAACTTATTCCTCTATTTTCAGGGTGAAGAGAAGGCCTGTGATCACATTTCTTGCTTGGGGAGAAACGATAATGTGTTAGACTTATACGTATGAATATAAACAGGTACATAGTCATATTTCCTTCTGACTTTGTAATTTAAACAGTGTAAGTCAGTAGGGAAGGGCTGTAATTGGAGCCAAGTAAGTGAGGTGAAAATTACTAGGTGTTGGAGCATCTGCATCTCATTTTAATTAGGTGACTATAATGGCAAGATCAAAAACTTTTCCTTGTCACTCAATCTGTTGAGCTTTCTAATCAAGAAACCAAAGGGTTTGTTTTGTCCTCAGGACAGAGTGACCCAGAAAGATCCTCTCTAATTACCTGGCCAGAGCAGCAGACAGTCCTGGGCCCAGGGACAGAGCAGGGCTCAGTGGGAATGGCATCATGAGGGTGAGGTACTCCAAGACCAGCCCTACAAAGAAGCTCTTAGGGAAAGTTATCCCTAATTGGGCAATTCGGAGACTTTGCCTCTCGTAAAACAAAGTAGTTTAGAAGAAAGCATTTCACATTTTGAGTCTGTGAGGCTGGGTTCTAGTCCGAGAGGACCTCATCATTTGTGGGGCAGTCAGTTAAACTCCTGGCACTTCATTTTCTCCATCGAGATTTAATAGACTTAATAATGGCTGCCATGCCTAGCTCACGGGAGCATGTCAAAGTCAAACAAAGTGAATCCTTACCAGTGCTTGCAAAACTCAAAATCCCACTGTGTCCTGCGTCTCCAACTTGGCATTCAAAATGAGATCCCAGTCTTGTAAAACTTTAAATTAAACAAATAACTTTGAGTCCCCATCCTGCTGATAATAAAATCTCTCTTTTTTTTCCTCCCCTAACTATTTCTTATCTGCCAACAAAAGCAGTCAGCCAGGCTGGTTAAACAAAAGCCCTGCGTGGTCCGATAGAGTTCTGGCTCTTTTTCACTGATGTCACCATCTCAGTAACACGAGCCATGCATGGAGGCCTGTAGGTATCCACTTTAGTACTGTGCTCCTCCTCAATTCCCAGATGGCTGGCTGGTCTGGGGAGAATAAGTATTCCCTCTATGAATTCCACCTCTCCTGCTACCTAGACACTTCCCATCTGCTTGGCCTGAACCTCTGCCTCTGGGCAGGACTCTGACCTACAGAATGAGCCCAAGAATGCACTGCCAAGAATACAACTACCTTCATCTGTGAGGCTTCTACTCACATGCAGCATGCAGCAACATGCAGCAGCGCATGTTGCCCAGCGGCCTTGGCTTGCCTATCTGCTTTGGTGACTTGCTCTCTGTGCCGACATGCTCTCAGCCATTTTCCCTGACCACACTTGCAGTGCTGTCCTATCTAGGCCCACAGCGTTTTTAATCTCAGCTATGGTGGCCTGGAGGAAGTATTACTGCTCATTCAGTTCCAAATCTATCCTTATCTCCTGTCCCAAGAGTTTGTGACTTTCCTTTCAAGAGAAAAACACTTTGTTATGACTGCTAAGCAGTATACCAAAAATGTGATACTCATTATTACATATCTCATGGTGCAAAAAGATTTAGTTCAACTCCCTCCTTTTGGAGGAGAATAATAAAAACAGAAGAGGTTGCTCAGTAACACACTGCTAGTTCATGGCAGAGCTAGAGACAAGAAGTACAATTCCTGATTCATTACACGATACCAGACTCATGAAGTACAGACCTAACTTCTGAAAAAAAGTAACACCAGCCAGGGTGGCTGAAAATAAGATGGAAATTTATTTCACTCCCATGTAATAGCCCAAAAGCACGTGATCCAGTATTGGCACAGCAGCTCTGCCATCTTCAATGTGTGGCTTCCTTCTTCAGATATGAGGAGCTTTTCTAATTATGCCAATTTCTTAGTCAACAGGGAGGATAAAAGTGAGAGTGGGTGGAGCATACCCAGCCATCTTTAAGGGCTAATCCCAGTAGGTAAATGGAACACTTTAGCTCAAGCACCAGGGAAAGAAGCATCATCACAGGGCCACGTCAGCCAGCAAGGGAGGCAGGGTCATGTAGACTTCAGTGCCTTGTGCTCTGTAAAACTCAGGAGTGTGCTAGTACTTTAAAAAAAAGAAGAGGGGATGGAGACTGCAGAAAACCAACAGTCTACCTCATTCTGTACACATAAGAACATATAAATCTGATTACACAGTGAATGTATATGTATTATATCTACGTGTATATCTATATGCACATATACACACTTTACAAAAGTAAGATGTAATCAGCCACTGCACATACAACATCAACACCTGGTTTCAGCACCCTGCCTCCACCAAGCCGTCCCTGAGATCCCAGGCAGGCTGTGCTTTCCTTCTGTCTTCCTCCAAAGCAGACTGTACATCAATGTTTCTAATATGCAGAAAGCTTGGTTTCTCCACAAGACTGGAAGCATATCAAGGGCAGGAACTGTATCTTTTTTACCTTTATAAGTCCAGTCTATACTGAGTCTGATAAATTGTTAAGAGCACAATAAATGGTAGCTAAACTAAGTTGTCATCAGACATAAGATAGTAAAGGTTGAGTCTCCACACACCTCCACACAGAAACAAAATTACTACTAGTAGGTTGCAATAGTTGTCACAGCAGCTGTAGCACTGCTCACTTGCTCACCAGATGCCAGGCACGGGTTATGTATTTCCTTGGCGTTACCTCATAAGAATCCTACCCTTTGTTATTTCCATTTGACAGATAAGGCAACTGAAGCACAGAAAAATTAAAGAACTTTCCTTTATTCACGGAGCTAGAAATGGGTGGATCCAGGGTATACTTTTGGTTGACTCCAAAGCCAGTGCTTTTAATCATCTGCCTTATTAGGTGAGGTGAAATAGGGGATGCTTCCCTAACATGTTAAAAAATGCCTATCAGAAATCAAGAAACAGCCAACACTGTAGGAAGCAAAGCAATTAATGACACAAGAGATAGGAGTCAGACTGATCCCTTAGCAACTCTCTTGCAACCGCTCAGACAATGACACGTGGTCCACCCCACAGACAGACCATATGCGCATGCCCACATCTCAACTGTAAAGAAGCTTGTCTCATTTTCCAAGGGACTTGCACATATGAGAAAGTTGAAACTTCAGCTTTTCAAAAAAACAAATGAATGAACCTTCCAATGCCCTAACCTTTTACCCTCATGAGATCCCCACCCCAGCACAAATTTAAATACCTCAATCATTTGCAAAATCACAATGACAACTGAACATACAATGATAGCAGAATATAAATCAGAAATGTCACAGCCAGCACAGTGGGCATTGGGGGATTTTGACCTGCGATGACACTGGGGACAAAAAGGACATTGGCTCTGGAGACTGAGTACTAAATACTCGCACACAGAAGAGAAGAGGCTGAAGACTGAGGGAGACTGAGACAGAGGGTGGAGGTGGGGGGGACTTTTTTACTTTTCTCTTCATTGATGCTCTGCTATGAAAGTGCTGATAAGAATCTCCTAAAACTATTTGCGATTTTTAAAAATGCAACTCAGTTCTGTTATGGGGAAAAGACTCACGATTTGGAGGGAAAGAAACAGGTTTAATTTCACAGATGCTTCAGAAATAATGACATAATCTTATCTGTTTTCAGCAAATACAAGCTGAAGCATTCAAGCCTCCAATAAAGGTGTACCGCCTTCATTGGTGCAGCAAACTGCAGATTAAGCTTTTTTTAAAAATGCTGTTCAAATTGCCTGTGAAGCAACCTTTTATGAGATGGTTCAAACAATTTTGCAAAGAGTAGAAGACAAAGAATAGGTTTTTACGCTGAACTGGTTTCCTAGGAAACACTAAAAAAAATTGTAATACGATATCTCTTAGAGGTAGTTCAAGGACCAGGGCTCCACTTTACTTATTTAATTTTTTTGAACGGTGTTTAATATTTGCCTCTCCCTCCACCTGCAGTGGGAGCTAGGAGGGTAGAACAAGCTCTCTTGCACTCAGCAGCCCAAGTGTCCTTTTGTTAATTGAGTGGCCACTCTGCACGGTTGAGCCAAGTTGAACCTTCATTACTCTACGCAGCAATTTGAAGAAATTAAAGGAATAGAATTTGAACCTTCTGTTCTACCATTTAAAAATTTAAAAATCCCCAAATCCCAACTAAGAAATTAAGGAGGAAAACAGCCAATCCACTCTTTTTCAAACCACATCTAAATTAATCTATTTCACAGTCTTCAAATATCATTTATTTTAGGTTTATTTTTACTTTGGCTCTTCATTCATCTCAATGATGTGCTGGTATATGCAGGCTGACAGAGGGTGCCTGATTTAGCAGACTTACACATTTCCCAAGTTCAGATGCAAGATCACCAGGATCTAGAGGTGGCAAAGAAGCTCTGGATGAAGCTCTGGATGAAGAGTTGGGGGAATCTACAGGTCAGGAGCATGAGGTTGTTTGCAATGACACATCCACTGGCCCTAATTTCCATCATTCATCACTTATGTCCAGAAGAAATCAAAACAGGAAAAGTGAAGGAACATCTGGACTGTGTGGGAAGGAGTTAAATTTGATTTTAAAATAAATAATTTTCAATTATTCAAAAATTGTGGATGAAAATTAAAATGTTGGTTTAAAGAAGTTTGAGAATTTTTGTGTGTGAGTGGGTGGACAATGGCGGGAGGGGGCTGCAGCCTCATGTGAAGTTTCTCATTCATGGGTACCCTCACCCACCTCTCTGCAAAGGACTGGGGAGAACCTAGAGAAGGCAATAGGGTCGAGGACAAGTGGCAGAGGTTGACACCTTTCCAGCATCAGCAGGCCATGTGCACCCTGCCTTGCCTCGCAACCACTGAATCTGGGTAAGCATGACATTCTGGGAGGAAACCTCTTCAAGCTGAAAACAATACTATTGCTTCTCATTTGGGAATCTTCGAGGAGGAGAATCGGTGTAAAAGTCTTTAGGGTAATTGAAACACATATAGTAACTGCCTTTTAGATGGGACCCTATGTGAGGAGTTGCCCAGGAAGAGGGTAGAAACCCAGAGTTTGAAGCCTTTTCTCTAAGATGAGGAACTATGAAATGCCAAGCCAGCAAAACCAGATTGGCATGCATGATGCTTATCCTTATGGCTTCATGGGACCCAGGTCATGCCAAATGATATGGCAGGCCCTGGAGGGACCCTACAACCCCACCCTATACATTTCTTAATTCAGGTTGAATTGAATTAAAATGAATATAAGAACCTTATTTGAAGGTGGAAAATTCAATTTTAAAAGCAGCCTGTTGGATACATGAAGAGGGAACAAAGCAACCCTTCCCTTTAGCCTTGGTATAATGAGACAGGTGAAAATGAACAGAAGATGCACATAAAAGGATCAGATAGTGGTAGACATTTGGGTGCACTTTCCTTGCTTTTTATTTATTTATTTTTTCCGACAACAGCATCCCACCTTTCTTTTGGAGAGTTAATACCCCCTTTGTTATGATGTTGATGGGACTATAAATTAAGATTGCTTGCCTTCCCCTAACCAAGAGGTAGAGCGGTCACCCATGCTATATCAAAGCCTTTTCTCCACAGTCTTTAAAGCAGGATGTACTCAGTGGTTGATACTTATGCCTGAACAGATGGACATGCACTGGATGTGCCCATGAAAGCCCAGATCCAGGCTTCACAGCTGGAAGCGGCTCTGGATGTAGTGACAGTAAAATATTCAGATACACTAACGAGTAGAGTAAGTGCTGTTTGAGGGAGGAGTGCATATTTGTACATGAGGAGAAGAGACAGAAGTGGAAGCCACTGTATGAACCCTCTGACCAGAACAGGTGGGGCCACAGGCTGCATCATTCAGCTGAGTCACCTGGAAGCCCTTCTGGAATGCATGGTGGTTACACCCCAATTAGTCAGTCACAGTACTGGGCCACTGGGTCTTCTGGACAATGGATACTGCTTGCGAACCAAACTAACACAATATGTAGCCAAGATTCAATTAAGTAAAATGGGAGTCTGCTATCAGGATATGAGGTATCTCAAATACTGGTGCAAGTTTGCTGGGCCTCTTGAGGGCCTGGGACTCAGAACCCAAAAGTCAAAAAGCAGGGTGCTCTATGTCTCTGGGACCCCTGGCCTCTGGTGGTCTGCCTTAGTTTAGGCCCTTCTCTGACTCTCCGCACATGGGTCTAAAGTGGCCACTCCAGAAAGGCAGCCTGACTTTCAAAGCATATCACTTCCCTTTTTGAACACGTGGCAGAGGTGGACCAACCTCTCTGAGCGTCAGTCAGCCTTGGAACTTGAGATTAGAACCCAAGGTTTAGAGTCTATAACTGGGGTGGCCGATGTCAGCATAGGCTTGGCAGCCATCCTGCCTGGCCAGATCACAGTGTACCTGTGCTCTGTGGAGCCTCCATACAGACAGAAATTACCTGCCCTTTCGAGAATTTCTTAAGGAGCTAAGGACAGAAGGAGGAAGCAGAATCTGATCCTTTTAAGTTGGGGGTTTGGGGAAAATTACTTAACCTTTCTGAGCCCCAACTTGCTCATTTAAAAGAAATAAGTTTTTTATAGAGACTTAAATTAGATAATTTAACAAAATTGACTTTCAAACACTGGTTCTCAAGAAATGGCAGCCATTCCCTTGTCTTATCTGGCCACATAGAAGGCCACAGGGGATCAGAGGACAGAGCCCCTTCCCTGTGGTATTCACATGGTCGAAGCTTCATACACTACTGGATTTTTCTTAGCTTTTCTGAATGTCCATTCTGGTTATAAATACGAATTCACCAAGATTGCTCTGACATCCAGATCCTGCGTGTGAGAACGTTAGGCTGAGTGACAGCACTGTAAGCAGTCTCTGGGCCCTGAATGCATTCAAACAAACATGACATTCCTACATGGTTAATGTGACTCGATAGGTGATCAATGTATTTTTATTCATTGATGTTAAAATTAAAAAAAAAAAACATTTTTCCTATACTATCAGAGCATCAGCTGTCAGGTGAGGAGAGAAAAAGTATCTCAATGCATTACATTGAGAGATGTGTGGGGGAGTGGGGTGCTTGAGTACAGTGGGTAGGAATGGAGTTTTAATGATATAGAATCTCTTCCCTTGGCCAGGCCTCACTCTGGTTGTTTTTGGTGTTAGGCTGATTAGAATTGTATCATAATTCTGATGGCTCACAAAATGTCTCAAAATCTGAAATTGATTCATTTAGTCAGCCAACATTTATTGTACATCATGTTTCATATTGCTTGCTGTTCTAGGGGGCTCTAAAAGTAAATATGTGTGACCTACGTATCTATGGCCAACTGAGAAGCCAGAGGAGAGACCCCTCTCTACCCAAACTGTGGGGCCAGAGGGGGGCTTTGAGAAGACTTCTTAGAGGAGCTGGCCCCAAGCTGTGTCCTAAAAGATGAGTAGGAATTAGCTACAGGAGTGAGGCTGATAGTTGGGGATGGGGGTGAGTGATACAGAGTTGCTCCACGTGAAAGAAACAGTGTATGTAAGTAAAGACCTGATAGAATGTGGCTTGTGTAAGAATGTGCAAGCACCCAGTCTGAAAGTCTAAGATGGACACATTTCTCTAGATGTTAAGTTCTCTGAAGTCAATACATACTGTATAATCAACAGCCATAATACTGTTTTTTTCCCTAGGCAGCCACCTCCTCTTGTACACACATAGACACACAGGCACAATGTAAGGACTGTCAAGTTGTTGACAATTTGACATGTGCCCTCATATACTTTTTATTTTGCAGGATTTTTTTTCAAATATGATATCTATCTAGTTTCAATTAACCATGTGTTGTGAATCACATTATTTGCATTGACCAGATATCCAAGTTAATAGTAGTTTTGGATTTCATAATATTATAAACATCGTTAGTAGGTAGCATCATGTGTTTAGTTGTTCCCAAGTCAACAAGGCTATAATTCATAAACTTGAACCTATATCTTTAAAAACAAACATTATTTTTATTTATTAGATTCCTAAAAGCTGTATTATTATTACAAAAGATGTATATTTCAGTATCTACGGTTATTTCTGAAGATCACTCAAAAATGCTCCTATAATTCACATTGATATCAATGTCTTAGCTCAGGCTGCTTTAACAAGATATCATAAAGAGGGTGGCTTATAAAAAAACAAACTTATTTCTCACAGTTCTGAGGCTGGAAGCTCGAGATCAAGATGCCAATATGCTTGGGTACTAATGAGGGCCTTCTTTTAGGTTGCAGTTTACTGACTTCTGGTTGTATCCTCTCTGGGCAGAGAGCAGAGAGAAGACAAAAGCTTTCTTGTGACTCTCATAGGGGAATTAATTTCACTGATGGCAGCTCAACCTTCATGACCTCATAGAATCCCAATCACCTCCCAAAGGCCCCACCTCCGACTACCATCTCATTGAGGGGTCAGAGTTTGACATATGAACTTTGAGGGGTACACAAGCATTCAGTCTATAACAACCAATAACAAATGCAACTGACCTCCCCAAAACCTGATCACCTTGGGAAGGCTTCCATCTTTTTAAGGGCCTCCATCTAATGGATAAAAAATGCATTGTTTTTAGTGTCCATGTTCCTGAATATTAGCAAAGTTAAGCAACTTTTCATTTGTTTAGAAAAACAAAAAAGAGGTTTCCTTTTTCTTCATGGATTCTCTCCATTTCCTTAATTTATTTTTATATGTGCATTACAAAAAGCTTTATGTTCCTTGTCTTCCAAATGGATACAAGTTATTCTAATCATATTTCCTATGTAAGATAGTCTTCCCCACAGTCTCATAATATTGGTGAAGTGACTTTGAACTTTCAACTGAGATAAGCTGGAACTATATTTTCCAGAAATCCATTTCTCATATGGTTCAAGTTAGAGATGGCTACAAGAAAAATTAAGAAGGTGGACATTACACAACAGCTATTATGCTTTGAAGGTCATTATAGGGTGCATAGTGCTCTTGGATAATGTCAGCTGGGAGCAACACCCAGGACTGCAGCTCCTTAGCTCCCACCAAATCTCCATCAGCTTCTCTGAGTCTTGGGCCAGGTATGGATGTAACTCTGTAGCAAAGGGCACCAGCTTCTCCTGCAGGCCATGGAATCAGGGCAGTGACAGAGAGATGAGTTCTAGTTTGTCTTCATGGATTCCAGTTTATTCTGTTTGATTCACCTAAACTTGTCCTTTTTCTTACCAACTCTGCATCAGCTTTTCTTCCTGAGTGACCTATGGTGACTCGGGCCCTAATGGCAGGGGCCTTGCATAGGCTTCTCAATAAGCTCCCATAGTTGCTTGAGGTCTAATTCCTATAATAAATCCTTTACATCAGAGTTTCTCAAACTAATTGCTATTAATATTTGGGTTGAATAGTTCTTTATTATGAGAGGCTGTCCTGTGCATTGTAGGATGCTTAGCTGCACCTTGGCCTCTATTCATTTGATACTAGTTGCACCTGCTTCTTAGTTGTGGCTACAAAAAAAAATGCCTCTACATATTGCCAAGGGTCCCTTGGGTCCAAATGACCTCTACTGAGAAGTGTCACTCTGTGTCATTTATAGTGGCTCCACTTCTATGATTGAACCTTGATCGATATCATCGACTTTATCATACTTTTTGCAAATTTATTTGGATCCCTTCCCTTATTCTCTTCCACTGATCAATTTCTGTATTTGTATTAGTGTCGTTTTAAAGATGGTAGTGCAAAACCATCACATTGTTGTTTTTTCCTTGGCACTTTTCACACATTTATTCATCCACATACGATGCAGCAATGATTAAGATGTAGCCATCCCTGACCTGGAACAACATCCTATTTAAGCCTATCCACAATAAAAGTAAATTCACTGAATGCCTAGAACTCCTTCTTTGAAATCTGTGAGAGATGCTATGAATAAGGACATAGCCAAAGGATTCTCTCCCTAGGTCCAACTGGGGGTGATGTAGTCAGCGACAGAGACCCCAGTGCCTCTTGATGTGACTGAGAATCCAGAGTGTGCACATGAGGGGACAAGAAGCACACACCCAACACACAGGGTGGGAAACATCTTGCCTTAGCAGGCAAGGCTGTTGTGAAGCATCTTAAGAGCACTATGACATATGCCCATCTTTCATTTATTATGTATACGCTACCTGCTTTCAGAAGGCTATGACACAGCTTTCAATGAAAAGCACAGATACGAAAGAACCATACAACCTCTAAAAGTAAAGTCAGAAGGCAAGAGCAAATACGGAGAGGGAGGCTGTGAAATAATTATACCAGAAAGCGTTGGCTTAGATCTGAACTTCCTCCAAGAGAGAGAAGAGAAAGAAGACACAATGGTATATAGTTCTCTTTAGCTTGTAACAGGAAACAGATAATCAGGAGAGTCATTAGTGACCTCCTGGGAATTCTGGCCTCTTTGGCCAGCAGAGAGCCAGGCAAGGGGAGAAGAATAGGTGTTGATTCCCTCCCCAAACATCTGGCCCCTGTTGGTCTGTATGTTCATTAGAAAAGTGCTAATTGTCTACTGTCTGAGGGAAAGCTGCCCTTGCAAAACTGTTCATTTAGTTTACCAAATATTCACTGGGCACCAGCTCTGATCAGACTTCATACTAAGGATTTAAAAGTGAGAATAAGAACCTGGTACCTTCCTTCAGGAATCTCACAGTCGAGAAAGGTAGACATGAGCAAATAATTAAAATAAGCCTGGATAAGTGCCCTAGTAGAGGGATGAACATGGAGTCTGGAAGCAGAGATGGGAGTCATGAACTTCGCCTGGGAGAGATGCCAGTGCCTAAGAGACCAGGATGGGGGGAGGAAAGCCCTCCCAGCAGAGGGCGAAATACAGAGAAAGAAGGTACAGAAGTGGGTAGCAAGTTTTGGCGAGGTGGTATGCATGAAGTGTAGAATGCATCATCACAGTGGAATAAGTAGAGGCTTGAAAGTTTAGTTGCAGTTAAACTGTGAAGTGCCTTTTACATAAGGCTAAAGGTTCTGGGCTTTGGCATGAGAGCCATCAAATATGTTTAAACAAAGAGTGATGCACTAATCGTGGGTTTTGTGTATTTTCTTTCTTTTTTTTAGATTTCTAACACAGTTTTATTTTTATGTTTTTTCGTTTATTGGGATAAATTGGTTAATACGATTATATAAATTTAAGGTGTACATTGTCACTTGACATCTCTATGTTCTGTTGTGTGATTACCACCCAAAGTCCAGTTTTCTTCCTCTACCATATGTTTGATCCTCATTATCCACTTCACTCTCCCCCCGCCCCTATATTTGACCCCCTTTACCCTGTCTATCTCTTCTCTCCTTCCCCACCCCAACCCTCTGGTAATCACTAGTTCATTGTCCATGTCCCTCAGTCTCTGTTTGTCCTGTTCATCTGTTGCTTTTAGGTTTATATCCCACATATAAGTGATATCATGTGATTTTCAACTTTTTCCAGTCTGGCTTATTTTGCTTAGCATGATTATCTCGAGGTCCATCTAGGTTGTCGCAAATGGCAGTATTTTATCTCCTTTTATGGCTGAGTAATATTCCATTGTATATGTGTACCACAAATTCTTTAGCCAATCATCTATCATAGGACATTTCAGTTGCTTCCATGTCCTGGCCACTGCGAATAGCGCTGCTATGGATATCAGTGTGCAAATGTCTTTTCGGATATGGGTTTTCAAGTCTTTGGGGTAAATATCAAGCAGAGGGATTGCTGGATCATATGGTAAACCAATTTTTAGTTTTTTAAGGAACCTCCATACCATTTTCCATAGTGGCTGTGCCAATTTGCAGTCCCACCAGCAGTGTATGAGGGTTCCTTTTTCTCCGCATCCTCTCCAACATTTGTTATTACTTGTCCTGTTGATTATAGCTATTCTAACAGGTGTGAGATGGTATCTCATTGTGGTTTTGATTTGCATTTCCCTAATAGCTAGCAATGTTGAGCATCTTTTCATATATTTGTTAGTCATTTGTATGTCCTCTGGGGAGAAGTGTCTGTTCAGGACCTCTGCCCATTTTTTGATTGGATCATTTGTTTTTGTTGTTGTTTTTATTGAGTCATATGAGTTCTTTGTATATTTTGGATGTTAGGCTTTTATCAAAGGCTTTGCTTGCAAATATATTTTCCCATTCAGATGGTTGTCTCTTTACCTTATTGACAATTTCTTTCGCTGAGCAGAAGCTTTTTAGTTTGATGTAGTTCACTCATTTATTTTTGCTTTTACTTCCCTTGCCTTTGAGGTCAAATTCATAAAATCCTCTTTAAGTCCAAGGTTTATGTATTTTCTTAAGATCCTCAAATGCACACCCAGAAGGCTTATGGAGAGTCTAAAATTGGTCAACGAATCCTCACCAGGAACAACTGGGAGCTGAAATAAGGGCAATTCATGCAAGCTCAGTGTTCTTTTGCAAAGCAGAACTGTGTGTCCTTCCTCATCATAAAACAGATAAGGAAGGATTCTGGCTCAGTGATCCTACTTAGGGACAACCAAGAAAAGAAGTAAAGTCAGCAGCGGGAGGGTTGCTTCCAAAAATAAATCTAGTTTTTGGAGAAAAAAAAGAAAAGATGCATCTGGGAGCTATCTAAAAATATATTCCTTGGTGAAGGACACACAGGTACTTACTTTATGCTTCTCTGTGTAGTTAAAAGAACAAAAAAGTGACCTGTTCCCATTTGTGCAGCAGGTTTCTAGTGAGATAAAAAGCCAAGGGCAGCACAGATGAGAAACAGGAGCTCAAAATGGATGGCAGACCAAGGGCAGCAATTCAAGGCAAAGCCTAATGAATTGTTGGGGGTATGGATAAGAAATCCACCTGTTCTAAATGTGGGGGAGAGGCTGAGCCTTGGAGACTGGAAGGGGCAAGAAGCCACTGAGCACTGCTCTCCCTGCTATCTGCAGAAAGAGAGCTGGGGCCATTCACCTCTGCTCCGCCTCTGACAATAACCAAATATTCTTTCCCTCACTAACACACCTCAATAGCCTCTCTTTCAGAGCCCATGGCCCCTCACCAGGTCTGCCACTCTAGTATATGCCCATTACATATATTTTGAGCCTGATGAATCTGGTAGGAAAAGGAAATGTTTCCATAGTTTGAACATATGAGTAATTTATGATACTAGAAACCCTGTAGTAGGGGTGAGCTGCAATCCAGCCATGTCATTTTGTGGCTATCAAGACCTCAATGTGTAGATCTCAACAGTAATTGTGGCCTACAGCTTGATGTAGTAAGTTCTTCTGCAGGGCTGCGTGATGTCATAAGTTTGTTCGCCCTTTTAAAACTCAGGAGTGATTTATTCTCCCTTACTCTTTCTGAGAACCAATGTTTCATGGTCAGCCATGGCTTTTGTGACTTCTCCACAAGTATCTCTCAGACAAGCTTTGCCTATGACCATCAACACTTCCAGTCTCCCAGAACCCCTTATAGAGATGTTCCTCAGAACTTTGAACTTAGCTAGTAAAAGACGAAATTGCTTTCTCTCTGGAACTTGTCTCCTTTGCTCTCTGACTCTGTTTGGTCTGAGATGCCTAGGTAAAGTTTTTTAAATGGCTACCATAAAAGTACTTAGTTATAGAAAAAGAACTCCAATCAGAAAGTCAGAGTTCTCACCAAGCAAACTGGCAAACTCAACACATTTTCTGATCAGGGTGCATCACCCTTTTGGCATGCCCATTTCATCTGGAACTAACTTATCACACTCTGTGCCTCTCTAGGGCTCAGAGTCTTCTCCGCCTCCTGGATTGCCTCATCACTTGTCATAATCCACACCTTTCCAGAAACCCAAATTCCTGTCAAATCACCCTCTATCTCCTCATGCTCTGCATTCTGTTAATTAATCTAATGTTGAAGTGGCACTGCTTCAAAAGTCCCCTTAGATGATAGGTTGCTAAAGAAGGTGCTTCTACTCCTAAAATACACATTTAGCGTGTGTGCAATTCTGCACTTTTCCCCATTCCTTGTAACAGCTCTCATATTCCTTTTTCGGAACCTCATTTCCTCATTTTATACTGTTTTGACAGGATGATCAGCATGACCTGGTCTGTCATGAATGAGGGGTAAACGCATGACTGTAGTCAGGTCAATCAGAGTCTTCTTGAGAGCAGTGACAAGAGGACAACCAACAGCTAAAATCAACTGATCCAAATTGAAAAGGCTGTGCCTTATTCTGGCTTTCTAGACCCTCACATCTGGGCTGGTTCCCTTCTTGTTCTTTCTGAGGCCTGAGTAAATGCCTCCCCCCCCAAAAAAAATAAATAAATAAACCCTCCCCCCTCTTTTTTTGATTACTTAGCCAGGCCAAAAAAAAAAATCCTAATACCATTTATTACCTATAAGGATGACAAACTGTGGACATTTTTTAGAAAGGAAGGCTTGGAAGAGACTATTTTAGACAAAATAGAGGACTTTGGAGGGGTTTGAGTGTGCTCCTTGAGAAAACAGAAAATACCAGTAGATGCTTCTGGCAGATCACAGGCTCCCTGTTGTTTTACCAATTGTCTCCACTGAGGGGCTGATGGAAGGGCTGAGGGTAACATTTAACGTGTGCAGAGACCTCTGCATGAATATCCCACTCATTTTATGGTCAGGAGGGATGACTACACCCAAGCAGCTATGCCACACCCTGATTGACTCCCTCTGAGGCTACCGAGGAGGGCCAATAGCCAGCCAGTGACAGGGTACCCCGGGCCTGGCTGCATTCTGCAGTTAAAAATGGAGGATATACAGGGAATATGGGAGGAAGCTCCTATTGTCTCCTCTGAGGAAGCCTCTGGCTGCTGGCTACCACCCTCCTAAACCAAAGGGAAAGAAATCAGATCAACTGTGGTCAGAGGCAGAAGTACCATGAAGCTAATAAAACTTAAGCTTCAGGACCCTGCACTAAGACCAGCCCCTTCCCATCTCATATTAAAGATTCACTTTTTTATTTAATCTAATTCCATGGTGTTATTTTCTTTCATAAAGCATGAAGTCCAAATTGTATAAGCATTGGGCCCCATAAAACTTGGATCTACCATTATTAAAACAGAGGAAAGAGAAATAAAACTAGAAAACTCAGAGGTGGCAGTTCTATAAACAAAATAAAAAGCTGAAAATGGTTTTTGCTTTTAAAATAGAATATGATTCTAATAGGAAGAGTCAGGACCTTTCCTTCTTTCTGTCCCATGGGGGAATGTCCCTCATTACTTAATGGGAGGCCTGGGCAAGCAGAGATATATGTCTATAGTCCCTCAGGCTTGAAGAACTGCCTACGGTCTGTAACCCACTTCTTCCAGCATCCAAAGCAGAAGGGCTGAGCGCTGTCAGGTGATCAGGAAACAGGTGCTTCCTCTTTGGAAGAACCACCGTCCTCTGTCCCCTTGATCAAGTTCACTCTGAACTCAGCAGGATGCTCTACTGAAGGTTCAAGAAGGTATCCTACACAGTAGACACAGTAGACGAGCCAAAAGATGTGGCTTTATTTAACTAACATTGTTCTTGGCCTCATACAAGGTTGGGTGTGGAAGAACAGACTTCAGAGTTTAGGCCTTCAAGGGATGTGCTACATGGACAGTACCACACAAGCAGTGCTTTGTTCTTGCCCAGAGCAGTTGCTAGTTTATGCCATGCTCCTATGAGAACCAGAAATATAAAGAGAGCTCCCTGCTCTATGTCAGTGGTGCTTGAGGCAGACACAGCCTCATGCTTGACCCCTGGCTTGGTAAGTGGAGACCTCTGGAATTCTAGTCCTCATTCACCCTAAGAGCTCACCAATGCTTGGGGCACAAACTGCCTCACCTGCTCTGGGATTGCCGAGGTCTCTTACCTCTACTCCTGTTCTCCTCCGTTCCTCTTCTCATGTAGACCCTCTCTTTGCTCTGCTTCTTCCAGTTTCTCACCCCTGTTTGCTTGGACACAACTCTACCCCCAAGAAGCAAGTCTGTAGGTCCAATGCGAATGCTGTCTCCTGGAGCTGTGCAAGGTGGTACCTGTTTTCCTTTGCTGGCTGCAAAGACAGAAGTAGGAAGCGGAGCTCTGCCTCATGCATCACAAGGGTCCACTTTTGTTCCTCCACCACTGACGGCTCAGGCTATCTTATGATTATGGAAAAGCTACCAACCTCACCCAATAAGACTTGGTTTTCTTCTGAAATTAATAGAGTCTGGTCTTGCACAAAGTATGCTTATTTTTACTGTTAAAAATAGTTTGACCTTTATGTCAGAGAATCAATAATCCTACCATTATTATTTTAAAGGAAATAGTGCCATCTTCTAATAGTTTCATTTTGATATGAAATTCCCTATCCACAAATAAAGATGGAGGTGAAGTTTCAGAACATAACATCAGAAAATGGTTTTAGGGCTTAGCAGAAGAATAACTCTCTAGTTCCTTCTATGCATCAATGATTCACTTTGTTCTACTGCTTCCCTGGAACAGATACTTTCTTTGCTATTTAATATATGCAACATATTTTATGGAGTGTGAAAACTATAAAGTAGCTATCAGTTAGCTTTCGCTATAATAATATTACATAAACTCAGAGGCATACAACCATAAGCATTTATTTCTCCTTCTTGCATCTGAGGATCAGCTGGGGTTCAGATGGTTTAGACTGGGCTCAGCTGGACTTGACTCCAAGTTGCAGGCTGGGTCCAGGGCTCCTCCACTTGCCTCTCATTCTCCTTGGCTCAGCAGCTTTTTGAGGCATCTTTTTCTCATGGTAAAAAATGGGAAAGCAAGTGAACAAGCTCAACCAGAAAAAGACGTTTCAAAAAACAAAATATATTTCAAGCCTCCACTCACGTCATATCTTCTGATACCCCAACGGCCAAAGAAAGTCACATGGCCAAGCCCAAGTCAAACCAAGTAGTCGAGCCCAATATCAGTGGAGGAGAAAAATATATTCTGCCTCTAGCGGGAGAAACATCAAACTTACATGGCACATGGTACACAGAGAGGGCTGAAGGATTGAGAATAAGCCATCTCCCATAGGGAGGCAGGAAAAGGGAAGGATGGCAAAAGAAGTATTATTTTTAGGGATTGCTTTGTGCCAGGTACTCTATGCATTTCAGGCTCAAAATTTTATTTATTCTTCACAAGAACCCAATAAGAGAGAGGAAAAACTGACATCAAGATGGGAAACTGGTGAGCAGCTGAGCCAGGATTTACACATGGGCCCAACAACTTCAGATTCTGCCAACAGCAAATTCTGTAGCTGTGTCTTCCACTTTCAGAGCTACAGATGGATATTGAGCCAAGAAAGAGGTAAATAAACTGTGATCTTTTCAAACACAGGCTTCTCCCAAAACGCCTGAAGCAGAGACATTATGCTTGAAGTAATAATTGGAGTCCAATGACCCGAGTCCTTCATCATTAGACTGTAGATTTGCTGCTCACTTATTCCCAGTGCTCTTGCAGGCATTTAGGCTGATGTGAGTCACAGAACGTTGCCCTAAAACGTCACCCTACGTTTTAATGAGATCAGGAAGCATTTTCAAGTCCCGTATAACAAGAGCAGATTTTTACACTTTTAACTGCTTCCTTTAACTGCATTTGACTTATGTGTTAGTGAAGAAGATAAGTATCTGAGAAGGAGGATATTATCAGACAGTGCCCCAGGTGTAGCTGTGCATCCCTTAGCATCACGTTTTAGATTGACTAGGATGCTTTAAGGAGAACAAAACAGGACACAGAAGTATACGGGTCCAGTATTGAGTTAGTTTTTGCTGAATAAATACTTGTCAAAAGAATGAATTCGTTGACAGGGATTTTCCACTTGTGCCAGCCTCTCTACTATGCTTCAAGTCATGGGTCTGCGAGCCTGGAAGGATGATTAGGTTTCTTCTAAACCATCAGCACTCCTCCACTCAGAGAAAAATACTGCCTCTGAGATTGCCCCCTCCCTCACCTCCTGTTAGACATCTAGTGATATCCTCCCCTCTATTCACTGATGACTTGGCTTATATTTTACAGCCTTTCCCTGATCCATTAGTGTCACAAGTTCTGAGGAAGTTGGATACACTGTGAATGGTCGTGCAGTACCTGACTACCTTGCAGTCCCAGCTCTGTCAACTCCAGCAGGCTAATTATCTCCACATCGACTCCACTCCACGGCTCAGGTTTTCACCCCAGGGCATCGCCCTCACCATATTTTCAAACTGCAGGTCACAGCCATTGGTGAGTCATGAAGTTAATTTAGTGGACTGCAGCATTTTTACAAAATAGAAAATATCCAAAACATTGTATGCAACAGGGTATTTTTTTTCCATGAAAACCTTCATTTGGATTATATATATTGATGAATGTAGAAGGCTATGATATCAGATTTTTTTTTCTAAAAGTGTATTTAAAAAGTTTAAAAATACTTCCTTTGGCTTTTGCAAATATGGAACATTCCATATTTGAAATGTCATTCTCTCATAGATACCTATTATTATATCTTCTCACTTTCTACTCTTCATATCCCCATTGATGAAGTTCATTTTGGTTCCATGTGGTCCATCAGTGAACAGGTAAAAAAACTTAGCACCAGAGATTTTGCTGCATTATAAATCTCTTATTCCATGTTGATTCCCTCTGACATATACACCACACACACACACACACACACACACACACACACACACACACAAACAGCACGGTACTGCACATACACATAAATTGCCTAAGGTATCTGGTGTGTGTGTGTGTGTGTGTGTGTGTATGTGTGCACACTCACACTCTAATGGAAATACAGAAGGGAGGTGAGTTTCACATATGAGCTGTCATGGGACAGAACAAAAACACCACAGGTAAAGTGAGATGACCAGAAGCTCACACATGGTAGACTGTAGAAATCTGTGGACTTGGGAATTTGAATTAACCTCATGAAATTAATTTAAGATGCAGGGAGATTTCAGCTGTCATCCATATTACAAAGTTGTAACCCAGAAAGGAAAGTTCTGTATTAAAAACTCAAGCCATAATGTAACTTTGAGTCAATGTAAATTTTAAGTTCAAATTTTCCCTTAGGTTATAGGATACAGAAGGATTTCTCAACCGATACTATTGATATTTGGGGTTGGATAATCTATGCATTATAGGATGTTTAGCAACATCTTTGGTCTATGTTCACTAGATGCTAGTAGCATATCCCCTCCTCATTTGTGAAAACCATAAATATCTCCAGACCCTGGGGTAAATTTACCCCAGTCAACCACAGATACCGCAGTATTGTGAAGTGTCTCATGGTTGAGAAGATCCTCTGCAGCCATGACTTCTTCTGGCCCACACAGCAGCCCTGTGAGAGCCCTGTTGAAGTTGCTCATTGCCCTAACTGCTTGGGGTACCTCAGTACTCTTAGTAGCTCAGCCTCTTCTTTTCTGTTCTGAAGTAAACAATCTGTGGCTTCATATTGTGAATCAATCACAAAATGAGCCACCACTTACCTCATTCTCAGTCTTTTGACAATGCTAAGCAGAAATCAAAATACCAGGACACAAGATGTCAAAAGTAATTTAGGGGGACGAGTTTGGAAACTCCTGCCCTGCCTTGAATCACAAGAACACAGATTGTTAACATCATTCATATTCCTCATTTATAGGAGACTGAGGCCCAGTGAAGGGAAATAACTTCTCTAGGTAGGACCCCAGGTAGTACTCAAGGAATGTAAACCCCAGCTGATCACAGTCCCAGTCCTGCATCCTGGGAGCAAGTCATAGTGGGGATCTCAGGATGGTGTCATTGCAGAACTCCAGGGGGCACTATTCACATAGACTATGGAAATCTAGGATACCTCATTCTATAGTATAAATAGGGCTTCAAGGGGCCATCTCATGCATAAATAGCAAATCTCAGAGAAAAGGTAACAAATTAGACACTTCAAACAGTGTCTACCGAAGTGTTCTCAAGCAAATCGAAACTTGAATCTTCAGTTCCCTCATCCCAATTTGGCAATTTTGAAGCATGGCCCACAAATTCTTTGCCACTTCTCCCATTGAGACGTATAGGTTTTTGTGCCTTCCCTTGAAATTGGACTTTGTGACAGTTTGACCAGTAGAGTCCGGTGCAAATTCTGCTTTGCCAGTATATAGACCCAGGTCTTTAAAAAATGCTAATTTTCACTTTATGTCTTTCTGCATGATCACTCTTGGGACCCAGTCACCATACTATGAGGAAACACACATAGCTCCTGGAGAGACTCAGCTGGATGGCAGCACCAACTTGCCAGCCAGGTGAATGAGCTGTTTTGGAAGTTCACCCTGCAGCTTCCACTCAAATTGTCTCAGCTTATTCCTTATGAAGCAAAAAATAGCCTCCCCCATGGAGCACTGCCTAAATTGCAAACCCACATGGAAAATAAATGATTGTGGATGTTTTCAGTGGGTGTTGTTTTTTTTGGGGGGGAGGGGTGGCTATTATACAGCAATAACAAGAAATATTCATATTTTCAGTCCTCTTCATATAAGTATTATGAAAAGGGAAAGCTTTTGGTAAACCCCAGAGAGTCAAATCAGCTTTATTTTATATTATTCTAAGATAAACAGGCAGCAAAGTCATGGTTCTCCCAGCCAAGTCAGCAGCTGGCCTGTGTTCAGGAAAGAGGAGGTGGTTGCTAATGGCAGTGACCAAAGGAGCCAGGCTGCAAGAGGAGCAGGTGTGAGGAAGAAGCAACCTGGGACAGAATCCTGCAGTTTATCAAGTCTCAGGGCTAAAGGTGACCCTGTGAGGTTGTCTGAGACCCTTCCTCCAGACAGATACATGAAAGATATCGACTTTATTTTAAAAGTTCTATGAGGAAACAAATGTCAGTGTCTAGCACTAAGTTTGAGTTATTCCGTCAGGAAATTCTAAACCAAGTCCCACTGGTTTCCTACGGCATGTAACCTTGGGTTATATTAGATAAATTAGGAGACAAAAGTAGAAAGTCTGAAAGGAAAACAATTAAGGGGAATTGGCTGGAGAGGAAATGCCAGTTGAAGAGACAAGCTAGAGGATGGGGTAGCACATCTTTGGCCGCAAGGAGTCTGGCTCAGAGGGCATTGCCAAAAACCTCAGTTACTGCAACGGGCTATTGTATTGCTGTCTTTTAAAAATATTTTCTTCGTTTTTTAAACATACATTTTATAAACCACATAGAAGTCTAGTATCCAGGTGCCAATTTGGTGATTGAAATTCATGAATTATTTTGCACCTCAAAGTACAAATACACCAAAGATATCTTCCTGAACCAAGTCTGGTCATTGCCCTTCGTTTTTCTTCTTTTGCAATTCAGAGGTAGGTCTGAACTTGGTGAAAATGGCCTTTGACCTTTTTGCTACACTGGATCTGCTAAAAAGCTAAAGGGGAGTGAGTTGCAGCTAAATAAAAATAAATAAATAAGTAAATAAGTAAATAAATAAATAATAGATAGATATGTGTGTGTGTGTATATATATATGTATGTATGTGTACACACACACACACACACACACACACACACACATGTATCCTGAAAACCAAAAACAATGTAGGCACTGGTGCTACTGCCACCACATACATTAGTACTTGAGAAAGTCAAGACAGAGGAGAACTCAGGGGAGAAAAAATACAGAACTGAAAAACAAAGAGAAAATGAGTCTTGAGGACAGTCTGCGGTTCATGTCCAGCCGTGTCTGAAACTAGTCCTACCCCTGCACATTGCAGCCCGTACGAATCAACACATTCTACTCTTGCCAAAGACAATTTGAAATGGTCCTGGTGTCACTTGCAATGAATAGTCCTAACTGACTACTTGTACAAAGAATATTTCCTGAGGTGACTGAGGAAGGAAATCACATGTAAATGGTTTACTCTTCAGAAATACTGTAAAGATCCCCAGCCCAGGGGGCACTTCTTTCTCTACCCCCCCCCCCACCTTCTCTGAGGCAGAAAAGGGCAATGGTTGGGGACCCTTGGGCTTCCACTTTTCTCTCAGCAGGAGCCTCCTGGTCTTCAAATCTACTCAGCTGCTTTCCTACCCTTGACCCCACCCTCACACTTCTCTCTACAGTTAGGGTTGACCACAGCAGTGTATGCTTGTGAAAGAGCCTCAGGCTGTCAAGTAATAAGACACACATAAAGTTTTGGAAAGTGTATAGCTACTTTTAAAGCCAGCCCATAAACCTCCAGCAAGGCAGCAAAGGGTCCAAGCTGTTTCCAGGTGGGCCCACGTTGCCCTAAGCACCAGGCTGAGGACAAGACAACAGCCTCACCCCCCATATTTTCTGGGACTGTCTCATGCTTAAACATTTTATCCTGTGACCAAACCATGCATCTGGATTTGAAATTCTGAAAATATGGCTACTGTTCATAAAGCAGCACCCAAACAAGTCTGTATTCTCAAGAAACAAAGCTCCCGTCACAGAGGGTAGGCACTGCCCAGCTGTAACTCAGGGACCATTGCACTGTCACTGTCCTTTCCAACATCAGGGAGGGTGGGAGTTGGCAGCTTCCAGTTCTGAGAGCCCTGAGTACAGAAAGCCCCATGCAGAAGAAGAAAGAGTGCTTGGTCCCCTTGGGCCTTGATTGCCAGAGTGTGGCACTTCAGATGATTTACTAGTGCTACAGAAATACTCTGTAATTGTCATGTCCTAATTTAAGGGTGTTTTAGAAAAAGATATAACTAGTAAGTAATTTCATGAATATTATTGCCCAAGATAAGGCCAAAATGCTTAAAAATCAAGTTAAATTGACATATAAAAAATAAATAATACCTCAGGGTTCTATTACAATGTCAAAAATCATAAAGTTGCCAGAGCAAGAAAGGAAATTTGGTAAACTCTGCCCCCCAGTTATTGCTATAACATCTTCAAAGGGGTCTGCTTCTCTGGACCAATTTCTTAGAGTATTTTGTTTTGCTTTCCTTGCCTTAACCTCTGACTGACCCCCAGCTGAACCCAGAAGTGTCACATTTGGCTATGTAAAAATAGTGACAAGGCAGTTGAACTTACCAGAACTTCCTAAACTAGGTTCAAAGAACAATGAGTCACATTATTAAGTGTGCCACAGTGGTGATGTCTTGTGTGACTCTAACACACATTTCACACACAGACTTCACAGTAGGGCATATAATAAAGGCTCCTCTGTTCACAACTTCATTTTGACTATGATTCAACACTATAACTTCTACTAAAGGGAGCAGTAGTGCTAGATGCCACAGTGGGAGAGGACTGGAGTGGGGAGTTGGTGCAGGGGAGACGACATTCTCCACCCTCAATGAGAAGGATGGCAAAGCCACACAACCCATTTTATCTACAATCCTCTAGCCCTGGTGTGAGCGCCTTTCAGTTACTCTTGCAGGATAACACTCTATGGACCATCTACCTATGTCTCCATATATAGCAAAGCCAAGCAAAAGAGCCTCTCCAACAACAGAAGTAAACTTTAGAAAAATTAACAGACTTGGAGTCTTAGAACTAGTTGTAACCCTGAGGGTGCACCAGAAGCAAAAACACAAGCTGAATTTCAAAGTCAGAAAACCTAGGTTCAAATCTTGACTGTCTCACTAGCTATGTGATGTTCATCAACTTATTTCTTACATTTTTAGGCCGAGTTTCCTCATGTTTAAAAGTAGGTTAGCATACTAATCTCCCCAAGTTCCTGTGACAATCCAGCTATATTATTTTATGTATAGCACATGGCTCACAGTTAGCAAATACTGGATGTTCATTCCCTACTTCCCTCCTCCTTCCTCTTTCAAGTGCATAAGCCCCGTGGGAGGAAAGAGAGTTGGTTGCCTCTAGGAACAGCCTAGGTGGAGGTTCAGGGATGGCGCTAGGCTTAAATGTGGTTTGTGCAGCGGAAAGCTGCAGCTTTCCCTCACCCCTGCCCCTCCAGGCCTTAAGACAGGAACATTTTGTTGGGCTCACAGGGAAACCAGCTCCTCTCCTGCCCAAAGGATCAGACCTCTTTGAGGAAGACAGGTCAGGCAAGGACAGAGAAAGATAGGCTGAGAAAGGCTGCCAAGGCTGCACGTCCCAGCCTACTCTGCCAGAGGCCTCTCTTCTTGCCAGAGGATACATTTAGGATCTTCCTCCTATGGATGATTCTTTCTGTCCACAGTCCTGTTTGGTGACCATAGTCCAAGTGATGGGCCTGATTTAGCAGGTCACATGGCTTTGATGCCGGTCCAGACCCTGTAGTTTGGATGGATGATCGGCTACGGCCATGGTGCAGGATATTTGATTTAAGTTAGAAAGGAGACATACATAGGCTTTGTCTCTTCATTATTAGAAAATGAATACGTGCCGAAAAATGGAGCAGAAAACTGGAAAGTTACCAGTGATCTCATCCTCTGGAGATAACCACTATAAGTGAATCTTATCTGTAAGCATCTTACTCTTCCTTTTTAAAAACTAAATTATTCTGTCACTCTAATTATTTTTTTTAAGTTTTCTTTCAAGATAACACAACATTTGGCAACTGGTTTCTATAAGGAAGGTTACAAGACAATCCAAGGCTATCAGTTCTGGACAAGCCCCTCATTTTGGAGGTGACGGAGTGCCCTTCAGAGGCCAGTGCTGGTGAGGGGCATTGCATACTGTTAGAAGCAAAACAGCTGGCCCTTCCTGGCACTCAGAAACTCAGTAGAGAGAAGGGATGGAGACTGTCGCATCCAGATTTCTGTAGTCACAGGAAGACAAAGACAGGTACAGAAATGAACTAAAGAGCCCCAGCATTCCTCACCTCTCCAATGCCTCCCATTCACATACTCTGGACATTGTTCCCCAACTGCAAGGCCTCTCAAGGACAGTCCATTCTGCTTGCCTCTGCATTTTGAAAGGGGATGGGGGTGGGGTTCGGAATTACTCCATATTGTTAAGAATTAATATTCAATTATTACATTGTGCAATTAAATGACTTATTTATGATGCATAATTGATAAAGTTTTGTGTATACAGCTTCGCTGAATCATTTAAAAGTTTCAAGGCCTCAGATGACAACTAAGCTTTCTCTTGGCTTTTGGCATCCTTGCCATCTGCTCTTTTGGGGCCTGTTCCACCAAAGAGGTAGTCGTCCTTGCAGCTCCCAGGTCTGTGACTTTCAAAGCAAAAATGGCTGCCTCTCAGCTGCTGAGAAGCCAGGGCAGGTCCTTGTATTCTTGCTGCCAGCTCAGGAGGAAAAGAGAGTAAACAGCAGGTGTGGAACTTAGACCTCGTCCTCCAGGAGCTAATTGAGCAGAAAGGAGTGGCTAGCTGAAGTGCCACAGCAGCAAGTGTGAAGGGAGGGCTCCCACCACCGCCTGCGCTTTCAGCCACTGTTTCAGGGAGGAGTGAACACCTGGATGGTTGGGCTTCTGGTGGTGAAATCTCATCGGCTGCCTTCTTCAGTAAGAGGGGCTATCCACTGGCAGTGGGGAGAGAAAGAAGATCCATGAATAGAAATTGTTGAACCGTGTAGACTGAAGACTGTTTCTGACCCCACTGTGGAAGCCTCTGAGCCACTGTGGACCTAGGAGCGCTTTCCAGATCCAGTCACCCTGAGCTGCACCAACACTGGGGTTTGGGTTCTGAGGTTTGGTGTTGGGGTCTGAGCAATTACACATATATTCAGATAATGAAACCCCTTGTTTGAGCTGAACCTGCTGTATATCTACCTCTCGCAATGAAAACAAAAAACCACCTCTAGGGCAGTATAGATATGATACAAACCACATGTGTAATTTTTAAGGTTCTAGTAGCCACATTAAAAAAAAATTAAAAGCCAATGAAATTAGTTTTAATATCTTATTTAACCCAGCATGTTCAATATATTATTTCAATACATAAACAATATAAACATATTTAATAATATGTATGTGACTGCAAAACTCTAGGCAGCCATCTCAGTGGCGGCCTCTGGTTCTACTAAGTATACAGGTAAAGCCATTACCCGGATCATTCAGGACCTAAGGTCTTTTTCTTTGTTATCTAAATTGAGTGATTTTGTTTCTTTAGAATCCCAACTCCATTGATCTTGGAACACAAGGATATATTTACCTGAGGTGTATGAAGCACCCTTGCTTTTAGATTTGGATATAAGGGGGAATATTGGGATGATTTGTCAGCCTGGAAAAATATGCCAAGGATTCAGCATCATCTGAACTTACCCAGCTTGTACCATGGAGGTAGGGAAACCTGGAAATATATCAGTGTCCTTCTCTGTTTCATTGTTAAGACAGTTATTGCAGAGTGAACACTGTTATCCCTCTACCTCCACGGATGAGGAAACTGAAGTTGAGAGGTCACAACATTTGCTGGAAGCCACTCAGCAGGGCCAAGAATCAAACCTCGAATTCCAAAATTGGTGCTTTTCGTAGTTCCAACGTTCCAGGGACTTAGTTTTAAAAATAACTGTTGTAGAAAATAAAATCTAAGACAGAGTATTGTTGTTATTGTTTTAGCATATTATTCTGGTCCCAACCTCAAGTACTTTGCATATGAAAGCATCCCCAGGTTGAGCAAGCTGACCCTGGCACAGAGAGGAACTGAGGTTCCTTCTGCTTCTTGATCTGCTGAAAAGGCTGGGGTCAGGCCAGCCCAGACCTTGCTGGCCAGGGTGCTGAATGGAAAACAAAAGTTTTCCTCCTTGATGGGTGGAGAAAGATGAATAAAATTATGTCTGTTAAGCTTGTTGGAATGTAGAGCATCTTGGAATAATGGTGCTCTCCCAAGCTGTATTTATAAACTCTGTGATCTGCCCTTAGCATGACATGTGCTGTCTGCAGTGTGATTATTCTTTCCCTCCAATCCCTGCAATTGCTCTGGCCTCAGACCCAGCCCAGACCTCCTGGTCCCTAGGATGTATTAAAAAGCTCACCTGTGTGGATCTGAGTTTAATTACACTCGCCAGGCAAGGGATTTGGGGAGCTTTAATTTAAGGCTGGTGTCGAATGCTTTTAAATTATTTTAAATTTTCCGAGGCACCCAGGTGCAACACATATCTTTTATAAATTATAGAGCAAATGCTTTGGAGGCTGGGTGCACAGAGGGGCCAAGGATCAGAACAGATCCCCAAAGGATGAAATATATTTCTGGCAATGTGAAAGAGCTTAGCACACACCTATCATTACTGTTAATGGGACTGGGGTGTTCAGCTCACCCCTTCAGGCAGTACAATGCAAATCTGGCTCTCGGAATTCAGTTTCTTACTGCTCCCTGCCCTCTCGGTAGCACTGAGCCCTGGTGAAATGTGTGTCAAGTTCTTCAAAAACAATTACTGCTACTAGAGGAAAAGTGATCAGTGAAGTATTCTGAAGTTAACATCTCCTCAGCACTGGAAATAGAAATGAATTCTGGAAATGTTTACCTTCTGCTTAATATGAATCTGCAGACATCTCTGCTGCTGTGTGCAAGACAGGAGAGGGGTTTTTAACAGATGATAATGAGCTTATTAAGGCGCTTGCAAGGTCTAAAAGCCAGAGTAATGGAATGATGGTCACACTCCAAGTTCTTGTCACAGTAGTGCTGTGTGACCATGGATGAGCTACTGAACTTCTCCGGGCCTCTTTTTTAGGAGTCTAACTCACAAAGATGTTTAGACCAACAATTTGTTAGAAGCTAAATAATATGCAAGTTACTGGTAAGAGTCCAGTAAGTCCCATCACATGTGACTGAAATCTTCCCAAATGACCACAGCAATAACGCAGCTGAATGAGTGCTCCTGCGGGAAGGTAAGCAAGCACCTTTCATTCCTGGGACCATTGTGGCCCAGATCCTACTGGTTCCTGAACAGAGAGGTAATTTGAAGGAAAAGCCCAAGGATGGGAGGGGAGACCCCTCCACTAAGAAGATTCCACTCACAGTTACAATTAGAACCAGAAAATTCTGATATGGACCCCAAAGAATGGTCCAAGATATTAAAATGGGACTCATGTCTCAGTTTTGGTTGAGCCCCCAGAGGCTGAAAAACATCAGTGAACAATAGGACCCAAGAAAGCCTCAATCCAAAGCGGGGTGCTAGAACACTTATGCAAGCCATTGCAAAGATTTGTCCCCTAACCATAGTCTGCCTAAAGGATTCCAAAGGGCTGAGGCTACAGAAGCTGCAAGCCTTTCTTTGCAGAGAGATGAGAGTGTGCTCTGAGTCCTGCAAGTGTTTCCTCCTACAGCGGGGTCGAGAAGCGGGGAAGAGATGTCTCTCTTTTCAACCCAGCTGAGATGGGCTTTGAAAGAATCATTTCGGGAGTTTGGCCTGTACCCCCTGTGTCATCTCAAGAGGTCCACAGGCAGAGGCTTCTTGAAGCAACTTGGTGGCATAGTAGAAACTTATTTCATTTACTAACAATAAATAGATGAAGTCTATATATGGTATAGTAGAGAAGTATAACATAAGGGCTAACTACATGTCCACAAAGGCAATTTTCCTAGATGTGGGACCCCAGGAAGTGAACTGGCATGGCAAAATCTTAGGCTTCACCCACATGGGCCCCTATAGGGAAATGGGACCCAAGAGGGCCATCGGATTGATAAATGTGCAGGGACTGGAGGAGAAAAGAGATTTTAACAAATGATAATGCCTGTTGCAGTTGAATTTCCCAAGAAGAGAATGTCCCCCACAAAAATCAACAAAAAGGTCTCTGTTGGGAACCTGTCAAACCAGAAGACAAGCATGTGAATGATAGATAGATAGATACTATCTTTCCTACCATCACTTCTCTCTCAACCATCTCCAATCCCTGGAGGAGCCAGAAGCAGCCCAGGGAAGTTGGAAGGGGGAAATAGGGAAGTATCCAACCATTCTCTCTCGCCTACTACTCAGGCCCAAGATGGGAAGAGGGAGAAGATTTAATTTTTGAATTAAGTTTGAAGTTTTAACTATTATGGCAATTATTGAAATGAAACTATTCTTAAAACTTAAAGCAATCAGAAGACTTTTTATTTTCTAAAAATATTGAGGAAAGCCATGGGACTTTCTCAAGTATTCATCCCATGAATGGGAAAAAATTTGTTGATAAAATAGATTTGAATGGTCAACAGTGAGAAAGAGTAAAATTTTTTACCTGCACCTCACCAAGTTCACGTCATTCAATGTACCAGTTACATATACCTCAGGGACTGCAATGTGCTAGCAAGGATTAAGTTATCACTCTTTGGTTGAAGTCTGACTTTGTGAGAGCAGATAGTTCATTCGCCAAACCAGCCAGACATATGGGATGGCCCATGATGACAATAAAGCCACACTGCTCCCTGGATGCAGAACTTAGAAAGGTTTGGGGATGTGTTGCCTCTCTCTGATTCCTGAATGTTTAGTTGGTGTCCCAGAATAAATACACTTCTAGAAGTGCTTCATTATCTCTAGAATGTATATTCGAGTCATAATTACTTTTAGACAAAAAGAACCTCATTTCAGCTCATTTAATCAATTATATACTAAAGCCCAGAAAGGTTAAAACATTTGCTAAGGTCACTGTTCTTTTGGTTGCAAATAACAAAAACCAAACCAGAAACCGGAAGGAAGGAAGGAAGGAAGGAAGGAAGGAAGGAAGGAAGGAAGGAAGGAAGGAAGGGGAGAAGAGAAGAAGGGAGAAAAAAGAAAAAGGCAAAGAGGGGAACATTTACTAGCTCATATATCTGAAAAGTCCAAGCATTATTTGTACAGCTATGGCTGTATCCAGGTGCTCAATTAATGTTATCCCAAATCTTTCTCCATTTCTTAGCAATGCATTTGCTTTTCTATGTGGTGGCAAAAATGGCCACCATAAGCTCTAGCCTTGTAGTCTATCTATCTACTGGACAACCCCAGCAAAAATAAAATAAAATAAAATACTTTTTTAGCAGCTTTAGTAAAAGTCACAGCTTGAATTCCATTGACCTGGTTTAAACTGCATGTCTAGTGCTGAACTAATCACCATGACTCTGAACGCTCTGGCCTTGCACATGTACCCCCTGGGACTGGAGTGTAGGAAAGAGCTGTTGTTACTTGAAGACAGGGACATGGGTGATAGGCAGGCAAAAGATGTCCACTCTGGACACAGAGACACTGAGCAAATGTCAAAGTCAGAATTAAAACTTACATCTTTCCATTTCTAAACCTAAGATTTTTGTGACCCCAAAGTAATTTCAGTGATGCACCCCTCTTTTTGTGTTTTATTAGCCAATAGTGGTAAGGTAACTTTGGGGACCAAAAACTCAATTTATCCTGCCTTCCTAGGTAAAGGACCTGCTAAAAATAAACCCATGTAAATAATATCATTTCATATACAAGACAGCAAATGAAACCATCAGCCTCATTTTATTAGTATTGTTCAAGAAAATAATTTGCATTCTAATTTACTCTGACACTAGAGAAAGCTCTAATTTGATAAACTCCTGATTCAGGATTACAAAGTGACATTGCTTCCACATGAGTGAGACAAAATTTAGAGTAAGCTGGCAATGGAGTCAAATGTATTCTTCAACGCTCTCTGGAGTTCTGTCAACCTATCACAATTAATTCCAAAGTAGAGAGCTGAACAAGGCTTGTGGAAGTGACAAAGTTGTTAATTTGTTAGACAAGAGATCAAGAGCATAAATAGAACGTCTCATGTGGAGTTTCAAGTTTTTCTTTTGTTTATTGATATGTATATAAAAAAAGCTTTTTTTTTCAGAAGTATAACTAGATTTTTAAAAAATCCATATTCCTGCTATACAAAACTTCAGAAGTTTCAATGAAATGAGTGAATTTATACTGACAGTTGGCTAGTCACTAATTCTTTTTTTAAAACATTTTTATTAAAATATAACTAACATACAAAATTGTATTAGTTTTAGGTGTACACTGTAGTTATTCAACACTGCTATACCTTAAGAAGTGATCACCATGATAAATCCAGCAACCATGTGACACTGCACGCTATCAAAATACTATTGATTGTATTTCCTGTGCTGTGCATCACATCTCCATGACTTATTTGTTTTATACCTAGAAATGTGAACCTCTTATTTCCCTTCACCTTTTTACTAGTCAGTAATTCTAATTGTGCAATGCTTTACCTGAAGTGCAGACGCATGGAAATGGGAGGCAGATGGGCTCTGATCCAAATGGAGCAGTATTTCCATAATCTCTTATTGACTCTCTGCTTCATGAATATTACACTTAAGATTAAACTCCTCTGCCACAACCTCAGATGAAGTGAGAGGTAGTTGATAACTAAAGTGCCTTCAAGGCCCTGAATGTGAGTTATGGTGTCTGAAACAGACACGTGGAAGGTGCTTTGTGCTATTTGAGAGTACAGGAATCAGTGGATATAATTTTTAATTTTTAAATAAATTATTATTGTGCACATAAAATTCCTGAGAAAGACGGGCTTCCCCCTGACTTCACTAAGGAGAAGCTTGCACCTTAGAGGGGTAAATGACTTATGTTTGGTCTATCAATTACCAGTCTGTACAGAAGTCTGGCCTAGGGCCAAACTCTCAATGAAGGTAACTTTAAAGCTTGACACCGTTCCTTCCTTCCTTCCTTCCTTCCTTCCTTCCTTCCTTCCTTCCTTCCTTCCTTCCCTCCTTTCTTCCTTCCTGCCATCCATTCATCCATCCATCCATCCATCCATCCAACAAATATTCTCAAGGGCTTACGTTTGCCAGACTGCAATTGAGACATACTCTCTATATCTGGAAGCATAAAGAATCAGGGAAGCAAACACTGAACAAATGGTTCCAAGAGTGTTGAGTATCACAGAAGTTCAGAACCAGGGGCCTAACCACTACTCAGGGTCCTGCTTTCAGGAAACACTATTGCCCCAGGTGTAGGACTCTAAGAGTGCCACGGCCAAAATGGGACAACAGCTGGAAGGATGAGGCTGCCCAGGGCACCCTGCACAGAAGGCAGGCTTTGTGCTAGATCAGTGTGGAAACTGTGACTAGGGCACTGCAGGCTTTCAGATGGATTTCCTATCATTTATCTTCTTATCAAAAGATTTAATCACTTTCCGCTCTCGTGACTGTATGGGAATAATGAGCTTATTCTATCCCTACCAATACAATACACAATAGAAACAGTTCAGAGACTATTCGACCTCTAGAATGAATGTTTTTATTGTATACACATCATTAAAACCACAGTAAAAAGAATGTTTAAAGAAGAAAAATAAATCTCAGTAATCTCATGCACAGCTATTGCATATTGCCTGCTGTTCTTTGTGGGCACACCAAGATAAATTTTATGTGAAAATTAGTTATCATGTCATTTCCCCAAGAAGCTGAATATATTCTGACATGAAATGGACCCATAGCTTTTGGAAAAGAAAGCAGACTCCCTCATGATTTTCAGCTTCTCTGTCCAGAATGAAAAAGTACTCAGAAACTGAAAACTAATTGCAGAGGTTTCTGCATAGAGTTGAGTTGCTTAAGTCTTGTTCTGGAAACAGTTAAAAATTGTATTATATGCCTAGAGGGCAAGGTCCATATCATATACCTCGATGACTCAATTAACTCACTCCCTAAACAAAGCTTCTTTCTATGAAGTCAGACATATTAAATAACAAAAGCTGTAAGAAACCTGAGACATTCTGAGAGGTGGTGGCTGCTAGGACTCTAGGCTGCCCCTGTGCAGAACAATCAAGTCTTCAAAGCGATTCTGGCTTCCTAAGATTTCTCTGTCTGCCTTCTCTCCCAGGTCAAAGTCAGGGCCCTCATCCTCTCTCCCCCATCAAAAAGAAGAAAGATCTTTGCAACTCATCAGTCAATTCACCCTGTGGAAGAATTATCACTGATACTGTCACTTCAGCTGTGTTTAACTTTTTCTCTAGTTCAGGAATCCCCAACCTATACTGGTCTGTGGCCTGTTGAAACCAGGCCACACAGCAGGAGGTGAGTGCTGGGCTAGTGAGCAAAAGCTTCATCTGTATCTGCAGCCGCTCCCCACGGCTAGCATCACCACCTCAGCTCCATCTCAGATCACCAAGCATTAGATCCTCATAGGAACAATGGTCCCTCGTACCAAAAAGGCTAGGGGCTACTACTGCTCTAGGTAGAACAATTAAGGTGGATTTTAGGCACTTGAAAGTGGGTAAAGAGGTATGGGGGGGGGTAGATGAGCCCTAACAGGACCCCATAGCCTTGCTACTCAAATGTGATCCCTGTACCAGCAGCACCTGCATTCCCGGGAGCTTGTTAGGAATGCAGAAGCTCAGGCCACACCCAGTGGCATTGGGCCAGAATCTACCAGACCTCCAGGTGGTGCTGCTGTTGCTGGTCTGGGACCACACTTTGAGAACCACTGACCTAAAACCATTCAGGGAAACTACACACCTGGAGTATCTCCCTGGGGTGTTTTCCTGTTGGGGCAGAAGGGGCAGTTAATGGGCTTTCACTTCTTTGCTGGCAGAGGAGACCAACTAGCAGGGCAGCACCTTGGAGTGGAAAACTTCCTCCCAATTGGTTGGTACCAGCTATCTCCCAGGTCCAGCCTGCCCTAAAGCCACATCTCATCTCCGCCTCCCCTCACCTCTGCCCAGGCCTGTCCCTTCGCCTGCAGAATTTCCAGTGTAAGTTGTCAAGGACATAGGATCCCATTTAATTATTACAGAATGGTCATGGTAAATCTGAACCATGTGATATAACATAGTATAATGTGACTATCTCATGTTATATACAAAATTGGGAGTATGAATTGTCCAAAATTATTAAAAAGTCCATCAAGAATTGAATAATTTCAAAACTAGCAGAGGTCCTTGGAAACAGTTTATACTTTTTTCCCCATGTTAGGCCACAGATATATATTGTTCACATATATCAGAGTTTGTTAGTATCTTGGTGAAAATTTTGCTAATAATAACCTTCACTGTTATAATTTATTATCTTTTAAAAGTCTATGAGAGTATTATCATCTATAAGATCCGTCATCCTAAGACAGATAAAAAACACCCCAAAATCAAAATCCTTGCAAGGGAAGTTAAGATGTGGTAAAATGCCACAACGAAACTGGTCCACACACTCTGACGTGCTCTTAATGTAGAAAAAGGCTCTGCAAAATATTAAAGATAATGCTAGGGTGGAAAAGCAGTTTAAAGCAAAAAGACAACATAGTAATTACAGATTTATGCTTTCCTGGAACACATCCCTCTGACTTTACATTTATTACTATGGGAAAATTTATCTTGAATTATGCAAGGTCTTCAGAAAAGCATCCGTTGCATAAAATGTGACCATGACATACATGAGAATATTTTATTCCCCAGGTCACTGAAGCCAAAATGTATCCTGATGTGTCTAACATGATTTTTCCCATGGCTATGGAACTCATTCCCTCCCCTGGGGGAGGCCTCACAGTCTCGCTTTGTCTGTTGGGACCGCACACATCGTATTGCATATAGTTGACATCCAATAACATGATAATTATGCCATTACCAACAAAAAAGCTGGTTTTTAACTCGTTCTCTGTTCTTTTAAATTCAGGCTGATTTTTTTGAGCCCTGATTTGAGCATGGCACTTGTCTGCTCTGCCAAATGGTAGTTTTACTTCTCAGGGCCTCAGTTGCACATCTTTGCAAAGAGATTTGCCCTCAGCCTGTCATTGCTTGGAGGGAATTGTAGGAAGAATACAGATGCTGCCCTTCAGAAATGAGGAGAGACAGGGGCCTCAGCTGTGTCTCCAGCAGTGGGAAAGGGCATGCACGCATCCTTCCACACTCCTGTGTCCATTCTTGCTCTAGGGCGAGGGGCCATCACAGGTGGGACACAGTCATCACATTCTTTGTGATGGCAGGACCTCTCCAACAGTGGGATATGTATGATTGTATCTCAGGGCAGAGGGTGGGATTTGCTCTGGGGTCTCTCCAGAAAGTGGCTAGTTGAAACTGTGAGTGATGAGCTCTGCATATTAAGAGGTAACCAAACCTTGAGGTTGGAGCTGTGGAAAACACTCCCATTTGAGGATGGAGAGGAGGAGAAGCTGAAGATTATTAAAGAGGTGGGGCGATGGGCCCAAATGGGATAGTTCTTTGCCTCTGATTCATAGAACCCAAGGGAGAAGTGTTGAGTTGAATCACATGAAATTGCCATTTTTAGGTACAAAATGGTTGCCCGTTGGCAATTTCATATGGTTTAACCAAAAATTACCTAGTAGAAAGGCTTGAGGGGAGATATGAGGGCCTTTGAAGTTTGCCTGTGGTAAGAAGCAGGCATGGGGAGGATGGTGGACTGTGAAGCGGAGCTGCAGTGGGAGCTCTGTCTGTCCCAAATAGTGGGAGAGGTGTTATACAAAGGGGGAGTAGGCTTCAAAAGTGACCCCTGCTCCTCTGGGTAGTAGATGCGGATGACAGACAAGACTATTCCTGTGTGCTGCCTCCATACTAGTGTTGCCCTCATCATGTTGCCTGTTAATGATTTGTCTTCAGATGCATCCCAAGGGCAGGGACAGTGTCTCAGGCACCTTTGTATTCCCAGCACCTTGCCTGGTGCATGGCACCCAGTGGAGGATTCAACAAATGGTGACTAAATTCAAGCAGAAACCTACAAATAATACAGCATTCCCATGAAGAACTAATAACTAGGAATCTTCCAGAGTATTTCCTAAAATTCCTGGGCCACAAAATATGGTGTTTTCATGGAGCATTTCCCAGGTGTTTCCCAGAAAGTATTTGGTCATTCAGATGGGTAGAACTGAAATATATCAATGCATCATCTACGAACAAGAAATTAATAGCATAACTAGATTTGAAGATAGAAATAGTAAAATGCTTGGGAGGGAAAGAACTGTTTTCAAAGACCTGAGAAGTATTTCAGAAGTACCAAGTACATATAAATAATTGATATAATATTAATAATAATTTAATTATTTATTAAAGAAGGTTCCCTAAAGATATCAAAGAAGCAAGAGTAGATCAGCCTAGTTGGAGATATACACTTGAAAGTAATATGACTTCATTGTTTCAAATACATTCTAACTTTTCAATAATTCAAACTAGTTCCACCATTTTATTCTGTCCTTAAAAGATTTTAACCTACCCTTTTGATTTACTAACTCATTTGGAAATATGTGAAAGGTATTGTTCTTGATATCTGTCAAGATGAATTGGGAAGGGAATTTGCCTTAAGGAGATTTCTATGAGAAGAGGTGCTAAGCCAGGGAGATTAGATTAAATGAATATTCTTCAAAGTACAAAGTGATAAGTGATATATAAAAGACACAGACAAGTTCTAGGGGCCTCTGTGGGAGGGAGATCCCCTTCCAGCAGTGGGATGAGAGATGTCTTTGAGCAGGGAATTCTATCTGGGAAGGTGGGCTGTTGTTAAGGAAGGCCATGAATGACAGGAGGAAAGAGCATCCTCTAGTGGGTTCCCTGGACCATGTTAAGCCACTCTAGCATCATGTTTGTACAATCAAATAGCCAAGATTTAAGGCCTGATTCTGTGATAAGGAGCCACCAAGTGTGCAATCAGAGGAGTGACCAGGGAGCAGCCAGTAACAGTGGGTGTGGGAGGGGTAGAACTGACAGCCACAAACCCATGGGACGTGGCTTGTAAGAGGTTTTAATGAAGACTCATGGGTTCAGTGTAGCTTGAAAAATGAGAAATCCTCAGCTTGAGTCTGACTGCCTTGGTGTTAACACACTCCATCCACCCATACCTCAGAGTAACTAAGGAGATCCTGGCAATGTGCACCAGGTGAATGAGAATAAAAAGTGCCCGTTGAGTTCATGCTATTTAAAACAGCGTAAGAACAAAATAAATGAGGCCAGGTCATTTCATATCACATCGACCTCACACTGGGTCATCATTAATGGAATAATGGCTCTGAAGAGGTATCACCATGTGACTAGTATATGAGGAAGCTAAAAACAAAACATGGTGTATGGATTTTCAATAGATTACAGCCAGTATTTCTGCCATCGTTAAACACATACCATGTGTTCTCATTTAATTTTCATATTAACCCATGTATTATTTGAGTCTGACTTTATACATGTCATAAGGAAATCTGGGCCCAGAATGGTAATTAAAAGACTAAAAGAAGTAATCTTTTAAGCAATTGTGGCAGGGCCTCACTTTGAACCCAGGTCATTTTAACCCCAAACCCAAGGTTCTACAGGCCTTTGTAGCTCAGGGAGCCAGGATGGGGAGAAGTAGGCACACTCTAGTAATAATTCTGCACTTCACAGGGTCATTTTGAAACTCAAATGTAAAAGTACATTTTCAACTCTCAGATAAGGACTTTATTAATAGATGTGTTTTGATTAAGAGATAAGGGTATTGCAGGAGCTGTGCAAAACATGATCTCTTACTAAAAAAGCACAATTGGCAGAGCTGGGCCATAATGAGAGACACACATTAGGGCGGCAGTCCAAGGAGGTGGCCCCAAAAGAAGCTGGAGGAGTTAAGAATAAACTTGAGGCTCTCCAGATTTAACTTAGGCCATCTCTGGGTCCTAATCGTGTGGGACTGAAACTCTCTTCCCAGCTGCCCTTCTGATTGGCCCCCAAGCACTGAGTATAACTCCAAAGGTGTGGGCTAGGCCCGCAGAACCCCTTCCCTGATTTTAGCTTCCTCAGGCTTCCCCCATGCATCTGTCCTCGCTAGCCTGGCCCCAGGCCTCTGGCCAGGTGCTTGTGCTGGAGCCAAGGTCACCACCAATAACACTGCTGAGGGATTTGGTCTAGATTCATGAAGTTATCCTGCTACCAAGAGAGAAACGTGTACCGACTGATGCCAGGACGCCTTCCTTTCTCTGCTAGCAGAAGGGGTCTATGTCTCCCCAGAGTCTGCATGATAAATCAGTGCAAAGACACCAGCTTTGAGGCCATACAGGGGCCTTGTTATCATAGGCCAAACTCAGTCAGTGCTGCAAGATTTATTTTCTAGTTCACAAGTCCTGGTTGGCCAGAGCATGTCTTCCCAGCTTTGCTAAATCCTCTCTGGTGTGAGTTGTGCATGAAGCCACAGTCACAGTTCTGGGCCTATCAGAGAAGGTATCACTTACCTAGGCCAAGTCCAGGGCTATCAGAGAAGGTATCACTTACCTAGCAAACCACAAACTTTTGGGTTGAATTTTGATTGTAAAGATTATTGGGAAAAGGGAGGAAGTTCTACCTAAATTATCAAGAAAATGGTCTCTGCCTTCTGCTCAGCTTGGGCTAGAGAGTTGCTCTTCAGGTTTTCATGCTGCTCGCCATGGAAAACTCTCACCAGAAATTTTTTCTGGTTTCCAAACTCCCGGGTCTTTGGTTGGGTGTCAGCAAGTCCATGAACTTCCTTAAATTGTCTGCAATATATCTATATTACATGTGTGTATGGCAATGAGGATTACTTCTGGTCCTATATTGGGGTCCTACCAACTCGGTAGCTTTATCTTGAGAGATCCATAACTTAAAAATAGGTAAGAACTGTTGCTTCAGGAAGATAAATATCGTCTTTTCTTCCTCTCTGAGGAGCAGGACCTTTTGCTCCCAGAAGTCCATGAGCTTCACCTGCCTGGAGCATTAGCTGCAGACAGGGGCCACAAGGAGGCTCTGGAACTGGTATTCAGCTTTTCAGAAACTGGCAGAACTTTCTTCCGACTTACAGGGGACATTCTTGCCCCCTCAGCCTCATTCTTCCTGGCCCTTCCCCCTCATAAAGCAGGTTTCTAAGGGTGGAAACACCCTCAGTTACCTCAGGGAGTAGGTACCAAGTGGAGAGCTACATGGGTCTTCTCAGGACAGAAAGCAATCTGCAGAGACTCCAGAGCTCCTTTGCATTCTGCTGCTGACTAGCCCCAGGAAAAGAATGTTAACAGTTTACACTGAGCTGAGTACACTAAGTAATTTGTCTTAAAAGAAAGAATACCCCCTATAGGTAAGCAAGAACTACGGAAGCCTTCAGCACTGGCCCTGGCCAGGAGAGACAGGGCAACAGCGGAATCCTAAAGAGCTGGCAGAAAACAGCACGTGGATGTGTCCAGATGCAAAATATTTCCAACGCAAGGAGAAAAAAAAATTGTTTCAGAAGCCAGGGGGATTTAATCAACATAAGCACAAAGGAAGCCTGGGAGCGCCTCTCTTCCAGTCTCTCCGGAACAGGTGTCCTGAGGGTCCCTAAAAATCAGGAGGACTCGCCAGAGAGTCAAGCCCAGGAGCCTGACAACGTCCGGGCTGTGTTGCTGTCCCACCTGGGAATGAAACCTGGAAAATCTTTGATATCAAGAAAAGCTTCAGGTCCCTGTCATCTCCATGATGTCTTCCAGATCCTCTCTCCTCGGCAGTGCTGAGCATCCTCACCATAGTCGTCTGCTTCTTTGGAGGAATGGGGAAGTGCGGAGCGCGCTCTGCTCCCAGCTCTGCTTCTTAAGGGGGTATGGGAAGTCGGGCAGCAGGGGGTACCTCTGACGTGGGGGAACCGCTTTCTTCATCGCTTCAATATACGGGCTCCGACGGGCATGTGGAGTGACTGGAATTGGCTAAGGACTGAAGCGAAACAGCACACTCGGCCCCGGCAGCTTGTGCCGTGAGAGAACGTGCGACCAACGTCATGAGACAGGCTCATTTTTTAAGAGAAGCAGGAAATCTTCATTTGTATGTAAAATATTCCATTTATAATTGTTGTTTCAAATTTTAGAGAGTAGATTTGTAGGACAAACTCAGCTGGAAGCTGGCTCTGCTCTGCCTGCTCTGTAGGGAGGAGCAACCACAGGGCACCACAGTGCCTAACCCCAGGCCTCTCTGTTCCCTCCAGGCTACAGGAGCAATGCCCAGAGCCTCTCAGAGCACTGCCTGAGCAGCAACCAGAGCAACTGGCTCTAGGAGGTCTTAAGGCTAAAGAAGAGATTTCCTCATTCTGTAATGAAGAACCTACCAATCTGAGCAATGATTCTGGCCCCTCCATGAGCACCATTTCTAGTCTGGAACAGATTAGCCATCTTTGTCTGAGATGAGAGATGGTGGAATGGCATCCCCTGCTGCCTCCTGTGTCCACATTAATATGCCTTTGGAGCTTCTCTGAAAACAGATAATCATAAGTTTCACCATAGCATTACTATCCTGAAGTAATGATTATGGATATCATCATGAAACCTCAATACTCGTGTCATGTTACTCTTGCCATGTCCCTGTGAAGTACCAGAGACAGCCACTATTTTCCCTGTTGTATGGACTGAAGCTGAGGAATAAAAAGGTCGAGAGGAATGAAAAGGCTTGGAGCCCCCACTGAAGAGTCAGTTTTAGGATTTGGGTCTTGGGGATCTCCTCCTAATACTGCGACCAGGAGGACCCCTTAAGTCCTTCAAAATCTGTGGACATTCTTTTTTATCCCATGGCAGGGATAGAACTTTCCCCCTCCCTCTTCTTCTTCTTTCTTTCCTCCTCTCATCCCTTCTCAGGAAATGAGAACAAGTATTCAAAGGCTTATTGTAAAAAATCACTGAAGTCTCACCCCCCAGAGGGCTTTAATAGCTGCCAAAGAAAGGGCTGTTTTGCTAGATTACTTACTCTAAATGAACTGAGCCTCATTCTTCCTCCAACACACTGAGGACCTCACCAATTGATACTTGGATACTCACCCCTCCAGCACCCTCCACAACCCTCTGGGCCGCTTGAGTACTCATAATTGTTGAAGAAACAAGCTTTCTGGCAATGGACTGTACCTACATGTCCTCCAAAGTATTTCTGACAAAAAGAAGGTGCTACCCACTTTCATGTGGTTCCCTGAGAAGCACAAACAATATGAAGCCAAACCAGATAGCAATTAGGAGTGCCCATGCAACTTCTCCTTTAAGTAAATTGCTCTCCGATTTAGTAGGATATTACATATGATTCACAAGAAAACATATGGGGGGGAAAGCACAGCACTGATAGTTACTATCTATGTTCTTACGTATTCCAGCTTTGCTTTTGGGCATAAAAATATTGCTCATGGCCTTCTTTCTCAATCAGTCTATTAGCCAATAGTTAACAACTGATCATCTCTATCCCCATCTTTAAAAGACATTTAGAAGAAATAATAGAAATACTGGGTCCTTCCTAAATAAACATTTCTCTAAAGAGAACATACAGAAGGCCAATAGACATATGAAAAGATATTCAACATCACTAATTACCAAAAATGCAAATTCAGACCACAATGAGCTATTACCTCACACCTGTCAGAATGTCTATCATCAATAAGTCAAAAAACAACAAGTGATGATGAGGAAGTGAAGAAAAGGGAACCCTCATGCACTATCGGTGGGATGGTAAGTTGGTGCAGCCACTCTGGAAAACAGTATGGAGGTTCCTCAAAATATTAAAAAACAGAACTATCATATGACCCAGTGTGGGTCCCAGGTCTGGCTGTGATCTGGGCTCACAGCGAGAGATAGGACTCCCGATTTTAAATTTTACATTAATGTAGTAAGGCACCTGTGTCTAACTCATGCAAGAACAACTCAGCTTATTGCTTATTACAGATGTGTGGCAGAATGCCACTATTGTTTTCTGACATGTATAAAGTCCATGTGGTCCCCTAGCGCAGAAGCGTGTGCTCCCGGCAATAAAGTTGGGTGTGCTGTTTCATTCTCATGTTGGCTTCTCGTCCATTCTGTCAGCTGGGCATCTCACTACCAAAACCTTCCCTTCCTGATCAGTTCAGTGCTGACACCCAGTAATCCCACTTCTGGGCATTTATCTAAGAAAATGAAAACACTAATTCGAAAAGATATATGCACCCCTATATTTACTGCAGTATTTTTTTTACAATAGCCAAACAATGAAAGCAACCTAGGCATCCACAGATAGACGAATAAAAATTTGGTACACACATGTAATGGAATATTACTCAGCCATAAAAAAGAATAAATCTTGCTATTTATGACACTATAGGCAGACCTAGCGAGTAAGTGAAATAAGTCAAAAAGAAAAACAAATACCACATGATCTTAGTTATATCTGAAATTAAAGAACAAAATAAATGAATAAATAAAACACGAGAAACAAACTCATAAATATAGAAAACTGATAGCTGCCAGATTAAAGGGGACAGGGAAAGGGGAAAAAAGAGTGAAGGAGATAAAGTACAAACTGCCAGTTATAAATTTCTGGGGGACATAAAGTACAGAATCAGGAATAGAGTCAATGATATTGTAATGATTATGTATGGTGGCAGATGAGTACTAGGCTTATCATGGCGATCACTTCGTAGAGTACAAAAATGTCTAATCACTGTGTTGTGTACCTGAAACTGATATATTATTGTATGGCAACTGTAATTAAAAATACATTTTAAAAAATACTGGGTTCTTTATCAGTCAGTGAAATATATATGTATGTGTGTGTGTGTGTACACTAATCATATAAAAGAAATGACAGTTAATATTGCTAAAATATGGGACAGAAACAGCAAGTTCTCAAGGAGTTCAAAAGAAAAGACATCAGGAGAGCAATGAGAGCTAGAGATATCAGGTGACCTCCCTGGGAGAGGTGATATTTGAGCTAAAACTTGAGAAATGGGAACAACCCAACTGAAGCCTTAGGAGCAGAAATGGCTTTGTTTTAGTTGGCTGGAAGAAATTAAATTTCTGACTGAGTTGCAGTGGGGACGCAGAACCCTCTAAACAACACAGAACCCTCTAAACAACACAAAGTTGCGGTGGGGAAGTAGAACCCTCTAAACAACTCATTTTGGACAATGCAATGGAGAATTAACTGGCTATTTAGGTCAGCATCTTTTTGCACAGAGTTTAGGAAAACTGAACACACAGGTACAGAACACAGATATCAGAAAGAACAAAACAATGCTAAGTCCTGGACTGGGCAACTAATTCCTGTTAAGAATAAAGGGATCTTATAAATCAACAGGAAAAAAAACAAAGACCTTCTTTGAAAAAAATGGGCACAGGACAAGATTAAGCATGTTGCAAAAAATAATAATTAGAAGAAGAAGAAAAGGCATAACTTCACAAGAAAAGTATAAAGTTAAAAAATACAATTTGGCAAGATTAAATAAGATAAAAGTCAGTGTAACTGACAAAGGGGCACCGTCCCATATTGCTGATGAGAGTACAGACTGGTACAGCCTCTTGCATTTGGTATGTAGATCTTCAATTCAGCAAGTAAGTCTACCTTTTAAAACTTATGCTAAAGAAAGAATTAAGAGTTTAACAAAGAGTTTGCGCAAGTATCTTCATTCATCAAATTTATTATGGTCAAAAATTAAAACAGTTTTTAAAATCTGAAAGCCAAGAATAATGCATAATAAATATGTTTATTAATATAGAAGGTTGTTTGCAATGTATTATCAAAAATTTTAAAAGGTATAGAGCAGATCACATCATAGTGTTGAATTGTGTATAAAACTGTGTATAGAACCAAAATGAACAAAACTATATAAACCCAAATATACAAACATATAAAAAATGTATACATGTATATGCATACATCTCTATTTCTCTTTACTTTTACCTACCCATCTATCTAGATCAGGGGCCCTCAACCTCCAGGCCACTGACAGTAGTCCATGGCCTGTTAGGAGCTGGATCGCAGAGCAGAAGGTAAGTGGCAGGGCAAGCAAGTGAAGCTTCATCTGTAATCTGTAGCCATTCCCCACCTCAGCTCCACTTCAGATTATCAGGCATTATTTTCTCATAGGAGTGTCAGTCGCTGGTGCCAAAAAGGTTGGGCACCGGTGATCTAGATAGTTGGGTAGATAGATAAGACACACACACACACACACACACACACACACACACACACACGCCTATATACAAATAAATACATAGATGTCTATACACCTAGATGTTAACATTTCATATCTTTAAGGAGTTAAATTGAGTAATGCCTATTTCCTTTTTCTGCAAAATTTTTAAGTTTACAACTTTTTCTACAATAAGCACATATAATTTTTTAGATTTAAAACAAAAAAGCTCAGCTTCTTCTGTCAGAAACCTATGTTAGTCCGGTGGTCAGGTGTAAGGGTAATTCACTATGATATAAAATGATGCAGAGGGACAGGACAGTTCTGAAAGGAGCATCTTTATGTTTACAGTTTAGACCTCAGCATTGGTGTGACCTAGCAGGAAGAAATTTGCTCTGCTTCCTGAGACATGTGGCTTTTTCCAGTTGTATTTCAAAGATCGACAGGTACAGATAAAAAGAGAAAACAGGAAAGCTAAGTGACAAACCTGCGGCCCAAAAGGAAGATAGTGGCAAGAGGCATAAAATACAGCATCAAGAGCTGCCATTTTGTAGATAACCTAGATATCTAAACTATCCACTCATAAGTGTCTTCTGTATTTCTGAAAAAGTTGAGAAATGAATCCACATTACAGAAGGGAGATATTTGTTCTAGAATCTCTTTTAATGAGCAGAGACATCTCAATTTAGCTCAAGTTTCCTCAGTGTCCTCTCCTGAGATCTCAAAAACAAGACTCCCTCCACTTCTAGAAACATCAATGCTAGTAATGACAATATCTTACTCTTATGAAACATGTCTTGTATTCAGTGATTCACTCTTCACAACAATATTATCATGTAGATATAGTAGATATTATTGTACTCATTTTATAGATGGAAAAACTGAGGCTTAAGGGAACAACCAGGACTTGACCTAAATGTACTGACTTTCTCCTCCCAAGGTAACTTATTAGGGCATTTAAAAAAAGCAAAACTCAAATGAAAGCAGCCAGTTATTCTAAACATGCACTGCAATCCTTGATATTTAAGCAAAGAAAAAGGCACAATTGTGCAAACCTTATTTATCATCTTTCCTCATTCCACAGTCAAATAAAGTTGCTGATACACTGAGGTGTGAACCCAGTTTTCTGTTTTGTTTTGTTAATACTACATGAAATTTCTGGTCTACTAATCAACCTTAAGCTTGGCTTTTCCTCCTCTAGAGCAATCTCCCTGGAGGAAGAAGCAGGCTGTCGGAGGAAGTTGACCTGGCCAGTTCCCGTTGACTGGGCAGCTGAGTGCGCCCTTTCACCTCTCACTGCTAGAGCTGTGTTGCCCCATCCTGGTCCCTTCCTGGCAAGAGTCTGTGTGTATCATGGGAGGAAGAGGGGGCAGAACTAATTTCCTCCTTCATTTCACATTCTCTAGGAAAGGCTGGTGTGTGCTTCCTCACAGCTCCTGGGCAGCCTCTTCCTCCAGCTTTGAAACACCCTGATGCTTTGAAAGTAGAAGCAACGATCTTCAAAGTTATCCTATGCCCAAAGACCCCTAATAAGATGCAGAATATACTCTCGGTTTCCTTTTGTGCCGAAATATAAACCTGAGAGGACAAAGGACTCTTGTTGAGGGGTGGCGGTCCCAGGGAAGTAGGGCCGGATGCGGCGCTCTGCCGGGCGGCCTCTGGCCTGGGCAGGGCTCAGCTTGGTTTAGGGAACAGTGTTAATGGAGCCGCTTGTTGGGTTTGGCATTTCCTCTGAGGTCCTTTATTTGGTGGTTAGACTTTAGAAAAAATAAATGTATACGTCTTTCACGTTAATTTTTTAAAATAGGAAGTATGTTCGCATAGTTCAAAAACAATAATAAGTAAAAATGAATACACAGAGAAATTCTGCTCACACGTGTGTCCTCATCTCCCCAATCTCTCCCTTCCTCATAAACAACCAATTTTATTTGTTTCTTATGTTTCTTTCAGTTATATAATATACTTATTTTCTCCTTTTCTTATTGAACAAACATTCTCAACAGGAGTGATATCACCCCTAAGGGGCTGAAAATTGGGTTTTGGAAGTGAAAAATTCTTACTCTTTTTATGATAAATCACAGATATATATTATACATACAGCACATAAACAAGTATACATAGTATTGAAATTTCATGGGGGAGACAATTAGGAAAAAAATGTCTTAAAAAGGCTTCTTGGGGGGTGATAATTAAAAACAGGTTGATAGAAAGTAGAATATAATATACACTGTTCTGCACCTAGCTTTTTTCCCTTTACTATATTTTCTAGAGATCTTTTCTTACAAATTTATACAGATTTACTTCATTATTTTTTATAGGATCATAGTATTCCATTATGTAGCTGTACCCCTATTTGTTTACCCAGTTCCCTATTAATAAATACTTGGGTTGATTCTACGCACAGGTATATCTGGATATAAATGCCTAGAAGTGGGGTTGCTTGGTTTAAGAGAAAACTTCTTTAAAACGCAGATAGACATGGCCAGATTCCCCTTCATTCTGAACTCCCAACCAAGTTTGTCATCCAATGAGTAAGAAACAGGTTAGCTATTCTTTAAATGGCTTAGTCTGATACCTCCTGAGGGTCATGTGCGTGGTTGCTAGGCTAGGGGCAAGGTAGTCATTGGGGTCTGGGGTCTTCTCTTGGTTGTGCTGTGATCTGGATGTCTCCAGCCCTGGAGAGGGCCAGTGTACCCCTGGTTAAGTAGAGATGGCCCTCTGTGACAATACTTCAGGCAAGGAAGGTGACCCTACATTTTGAATGAGGAGCTTTCGGGCCATGAAGAGGGAACACCACTTGGGATGACCTAGGTTATGGTGTGAGACTTGGGCCCATCCCCCATAATTTGGAACTTCCAGTTTGTGAGAGGGCAGCTCCCAGTATTAGCCAAACACAACTCAACATTGACTTTCTAGACTCAGAGCAAAGGTCCTGGCTAGGGAAGTTATTTCTTCATGGGATATTTACGCCGTCGCTCAGCTCAACCCCTGACACAGGTCCCTTCCCGTTGTCCTATGCAGGTAGAGAAGTCAAGTTGTAGTGGCCTCATCTTCTCCAGAGGCATTTGTGCTTAACACTGCAACCAACTCTGCAAAATTTTATTTGGTCCTTAAATGATCTAAACCAGTGTAATCATACTTGCTTTCAACAGAAGTCTCCTGTATTCACAGGTTTGAAAGCAAACTAAATGAAGCCCCTGTGTGGCTGGCTGCTGCTTTGGGCTCTATTTGGATCCCTGCCTGGGACTGTCAGCTCAGCAGGGGCACGCATCCTATTTTCTGGCGCTTGTTAACTGAGGTTGAATATATCACAAAACACAGAAATTTTATGCTTCATTACAATCACATCTAAGCTATTGCTGGGCAGGATTTTGACTCTTCTAATTTATTCGAGACTTCCTCCTCTCCTCATTTCCCAGTCAAATCCCTGAGTTGACCTAGTCTTTCCTGCAGTTCCGTAAGCAACGTGGGACTCCCACCCCACCCAAAGAATACTTTTTGGTTGAGTGAATGAGTTTAAATAAACAAACATCTGCCATAAACATGACTTCACAGATTAAGTGGGCACTGTGCCTATCCTCACCTCTGCAGGCTTCTCTCCATGAAGCTGAATGCAATAAAGCTTTGTGCTGGTGAGAAACATGATAGAAGTGTCAAACTACATAAATTGTGAATCATAAGTCACAGTTCCATTTGCTCTGTCACAGTGTAAAAATTGCAAATTTTTCATCAAGAAAGAGAAGAACTATGAGTGCTTCTGTATAACTCAGCTGCCATGACACTTCCATCACTCAAGAATGGATGAGTTTGGAAAACACAAACTATCAGAGAAGCCTTCCAGGTAGAAATGATGTGGTCTTAGAAGCAACAGAGAAACACATGGCTTGCACAGGGATAGTAAAACATCCAGCCAAAGAATCAAAGGAGAATCATGTGAGGAAGAATTGAAAATGATTTGGAAACAGGAAGTCATACACATTTTATCGTAAAATAAATCTTGCAAAAATAGGGCACATTTAGATCTGTTTCTCTCACAAAGACATAAATAAATAGTAGGATATCGGACCATCTGCCTGGGGGCGGGGGACATTGCTAGGAAAAATAAAAAGGGCTGGTAGTGGAATATTAAAGCCATGCAGTAGCCCTTTGGTTGTTGCTGCAAAACTCACCTAGGGAAACAAAGTTTTATTAGAGTTAGGATGCGCCTAAACTGATGCCTTAAATTGGCTCAGTTCTCTTTTTAAGGTGAAATATCATTAAGTTCCAAAGAGATATGACTTGATCTCTGTAGATGGCTGCTCAAGCTGGCTAGTGACCAGTCTACAACCATATCCTGTACCCCGAGTCTCAGTCAAAGCAAGCCTTGCTGGAGAGAGATGGCAGCTTCTTTCCTCAAATTTAATGGCTTGACCCATTGCTAAAAATACTATTCTCAAAACAATGTGGCCATTGGTGTGCTCTGTTCAGGGCTGTCCCAGCCCCAGGGTTAGAGAACGACTGGCACCTCACTAGCCTGGACAATGCAGGTTGAGAGGGAAGGCAACATCAGGGCCTGTGTGGGCCCAGCCTGAAACTCTGGCCTCCCCCAGAATGGGAAGGTGTGTGCAGGTGATGAAGGCTTCAGCTATCCTGAAATAGAGGAGGTCTGGCCAGAAAGGGCAGTGAGAGAAAGAACGAGATGCATGAAGGTAATCATCAGTCTCTTCGTTTAAGCAGGCTCTCAATTGTTCATTCCATTAAATATCTAACTTAAGAGAACAGATGGTATTAAGATAACATCAGATGCTTTCATTTCCTCCACCTTCTCCTTCCTTATCCTCAAGAGTTCCAAGTTTTTTGTTTTTGTTTTGGGTTTTTTTTTCTTTTGGTCTAGTTTTGTTTTGTTTTGTTTTTAACAAAGGAAATTGACAAAGCAGAACATAGAAATCTTTGGCACACTCCGTGAGGGAGAGAGGCGGTATGCTGTCTTTGTAAAAGTGTAGCTGGCATTCTTTTCTGTTCTGTTTAGATCTGTGGCTAAGGAAAAGAATCACACTAGTGAAGAGCAACAGGGTTTCAGTTCCTGGGCACAAGACCATATCAGGAAAATTAACTGGGCTTCTGCTCTCAGCCAAAATCTTTTGCAGGGTAGAGCGTGATGACACAGAGGCAGTATGCTCTGAGATGCGCTTCCTGTAATAAATTCTCCATTCGTGCTGGGGAAAATAAAGCATTTTCTTACACGTTCATTTGTCAGACATCTTGGGCATACTGAGGTGAGAGAGGGAAAAAAATAACAGAACCTAAAATAGCACAGCATTGAGTGGGAAGGATGATAAAATTATGGCACTTTGAATGGTGACAGACATTGAGGTTTCATTTTATCACTCTATAAAAGTGCGCCTTGGGAGATTTGCTGTTTTCATTTTCTTCCTCCTCATCCCTATGTTTTTTCTCACATGAATATGTACATTGTCACATATTTTACTTCAATTTTGGATGTTTTTCTTCAAATCATCCCACTTCAGATCCACGCAGCCTTGCTGCTCAGTGATGGCTGTGTGTCTGCCCCTGCGCAGGGCAGGAATGGCTTTCCAGTGCTGCATCTCAAGTCACCACGTCTATGGAAATGTCTGCAGCCTTCGCTGGTCTCTGGGCCACATCATTCAAAGACTAAGTGCGGTCTATGGCCATGCCACCCTGATCGTGCCCCATCTCGTCTGATCTCAGTAGCTAAGCAAGGTTGGGCCTGGTTAGTACTTGGATGGGAGACCACCTAGAAAGAACAGGTGCTGCAGGGGTTAAAAAAAAAAAAAAAAAAGACCAAGTATGGCTGCTGCCCGAAACTGGGAAATGGGAATCCTTGGTATATCTTCCCAGTGCCAACTTACAGAAGCCAGCCAATAAATATCTGCTGGTTAGAAAGGACACTGTTGCATCTCTCACTTTGACCCATAGCAACCTGAAGCAGCTTTTGCATCTTCATCGTACCAATTTTGTGATGAACAGGTTGTTCCTCCAGTTGTGGTCAGGCACACAAATCTTATCATCTCTACATCAACCCCAACCCAAAGTAAAGGGGCCAGGGAAAGAGGGAGTGGTAAACAACTCAGTCCCTCCTTTCTGAAATAGGGATTTTAAAGGGGTGCAACCTCATCATTTGCATGTCAACTCTCTTAGATAAGATGTGACCACAGTCTATACTTGCATACAATGTTATCTGCTATACTCAATGGATCAGGCAGGGTGTGATCAGAGAAGTAAAAATGCTGTGGATGATTTAAAATAGGATTTGTTAGAGTTTGTAGGAGTTAGAACTTCTGCAATGGAGACTTCAGAATACCTAATGATGCAGTCTATGCAGACTGCTGCTCTTGCACCTAGCGTTGAGCCTGCAGTTACTACAGGCCAGCCAGACCATCAGTTGAGAAGAAAGCAGGATGTGGATAAAAAAAGGAAAAGATGGAACATGCAAAGATGAACTGAGAATCACATGGAACCCAAGGATAAAACTGGAACCTGTTTCTGTCTCTTTCCACTTTGATGCTATGCATGACCAACAGGAGAAGGTGGTACCCGATGTTTCAGAGCTGCTCACACACCTGACCCAGGACTTGGAGAAGCTGAAGAAAATCTGAGGGAGTTGGAAGATCAGCAGAGTCTGAGTCACTTGGGAGAGCCAGCAATGTAGCATCGATGTGTGCAGTCTGCTATATAGTACATGGCACCCTGCACCCACATTCAGAGCTTAAGACCTATTGCTCTTGCTTTATCCCCACTTTCCAAATTGTATTTAAATTATCTTGTGCAGCCAGGGCTTACCTAGAAAGATGTGGGATGGGAACTCGGAACTGTAGCTCCAGTTTAGCTAAGTTGCTACAGTACAAACCACCATAACACTTATTAAGAGATCTGTGACCTTCCATCTCCAGGTCCCTCATCCCACCTGTATAAGGAATACTAATCCCAAAGCAATGCATTCATATTCGTCCATGTCTATCATGAGACTGTAAGACCCATGGAACAGGGACCTTGTGATCTGTTCACCACCCTATTCCTGTGCTAATATAGATGGTCAGTCAATTTTGGTTGAAATGCTCACTGCCAAAAGACAATCAGAACAAATTGTGATTTTTGCACAAGTCTTCAGCCCTCTTTGTCTTTTTACAACAGTCTATGGATTAACAAACATTTACTGAATACCTATTTTGAACCAGATGCTGTGCTGGTACTAAGAAAAATGCAAAAAATAAATAAAAATTAAAATAAATATTTTTTAAAAAGGCATTCCTGCTCTGAAAATTGTAGCCATTTGGCTTATGAGGTGACATAGATTCATCTAAAGCTAATTAATACCAGTGTTACATTTGGTAAAAGTCAGGGAGTGCTAATGAATACTCTAGGAATCCTTATGGGTAACACTTTAGGGAAGGCTTCCCAGAGGAGGTGAGACTTCAGCCAGTATGTGAAGATTAATGGGGAGGAGAGGGAGAAGGAGGAAGGCAACAGCAAGGAAGCAGAAGTCAAAGTTCAAAAGGCCCGTTTGGGACAGCTGATGGCCCCAACCTGGGCAGCTTTTCAACTTTGTATATAGGATGGGAGGACAGAAAGTTGGGCTCACGTCAAGGACGATCCTCCAACTGCCCAATCATTCCCAGCATTGAGAATAGAAAATGCGATCATGCTAATCTTCAGTGATGATTAAAAATGCTAAATGATGACACTCACTAAGAATTTACAGTATGCCATTGCTATTATTGCCAACACTTAATCCCAAACTAAACATTAGGTAGTTATTATCCTGATTGATGGACGAAGAAACTGAGGCTAAGAAAGATGAAGTTCCTCCCCCAAGTTCACTCTGCCAGCAGGTAGCCAAACTAGGATCTGAATTTATGCCTGCACCTGAAGCTCCTTCTATAAGCAATCTACCTGAACAGACATGTCAATGACAATTCCTTTCTAACAACTTCAAGACTGCCCCATCAGGCCTGCAGTTCAAAATCCTAGTGGTAAAGGTGTTGCTGTAAATGCTAAGCAAACAATCAAATGCTAAACTCATGAGGGCCTTCTTCTGTCATTTAATTTCAGTTTTCATTAAGGCAGTAAACACCCCAGACTTGAAACCAGCTAAATTAGAAGAGAATTTCTTCGCCTACAAGATGGCTCTCTCTACCCAGGAGGATGGATTAGGGAGATAGCCTACGTTGTGGTACATGTATTTATTTTAGAATAAGCACTTGGTACTTCTTTACTTTTCATCTTATAGGGGTTTCCCCCTGTAGATTATAGGTTTCTTTTGTAAAACATGTTTTCAGTTTGTAAGTTAAAATGTACTCATTAATGTTAGCACTGGAGATATATGTGCACAGAGAAATCATCACCTAAGCACCCAGCTTGTGGCTGCCTCCAAACAGATCAGAGCCCTGTCCCGCCTCATGCTGGCAATCCCTATACCCAGAACTTCTCAAACAAGGACAGGCCTGGCTGAGGCAATGAAGCTAGGAATGGAGAACGAGCTGAAACTAGTAAATGTGGCAATTTATTTGGACTTCCTGCAATTTAGAAGCTGATTTCAAAGAAAAATTACTTCAAGCCTCAGACTCCTTCTGCTGTTGCCAACTGTGGCCCGTTTTTATAGCTGACTGACCACCGGCTAAAAGCTTGGGTCCCTGGTAGTCTCAGCAAGGCCTTGATGGCTCCTTGCTGCCCCCAAGCAGAAGTCATAAGCATAATTACAGCTAATGGAGGCAGGTTGGGGCAGGCCTGCCACCATATAACCACCACCTGCTTCCCCCAAGGACAGGGCCCAGGCTTGCACATGCAGCTGTTTGTTGTGAATCCCAAGTCAACAGCTGACATGATTCATTAGAAGTTCACACTCCCCTACTGCAATCCCCTTCCGCCTCTCTCACCTTCTCTGCTATCTTTCACACACAGTCCAGTCCACCAGCTCCATGCTCCCTGCCTTCCCTCTCTCCCACCCTGGCCCCATGCGACCTCCAAGGTTAATTAAACTGCCTCAAGGCTTCCAGAAGGAAAAGAAGCAGTCTGATTTCACTGGGAGTGAATGGCAAAGGGGCTGGCGCCTATGCCCGTGCCCCCCATAAATCACAGCATAAGCCTTTTCCTTCAGCAGTTTAAATCTGACTATGTCTCATTAAAAATCCATCCTCTCCCATTGCCAGCCTGAGACTGGGATAAGAGTTGTCAGAGTGCTCTGTGGTAATAAGGAACACATTAGTATCACCCGAGTTTCCCAAAAGATATTTTTTTTTTTGGTCCAGAAAGGGCAGTTATTTAAATAGAGTTGTTTGGAGGGTGAATCATTAATAGGTTGTCCTCTCAACAAACCCTTTAAGAACCTATTAACAGAGCCTTAGTTGTTCAGAGGGGTGATTCCTCTGCATGGCTTATCTCAGGGCAACTGGAGGATGTATTGGATCTGCTCAAAGAGAGCCTGTTCTGGGGAAACAGGCAATCCAGGGGAAGCTCTGGGATGGTGCCTCAGCCTCAGCCAGCAGGGTTACTCTAGGCCAAGGTAAAATGTGGGAGGCCAGAAGCAAAAGGAAGCAGCCACCTGCAGGTGGGGCCCAACGAACGCAGGTGTGTAGGCCAGATGACCTTTCTCCTCTGCTGCACCCCAGCCCTGGGCTCCTTGCCTGAGCTTTCTTTTGTAAAGACAGCAGTCTAGGCGAATGCAGATAACCTTTCCAGACCAATCACAACGTTTTGCTGGGACATTTGCATGCCATTCTTAAGGAAAGGTCACCCAGAAAATTCCACAAAAAGCATCCTCCCAAGCAACAAATGTGACAATTAAAACAAAGCACCCTTCTCAATTGATGGCCCGGAAGCAGCTGGGCTCCAGGATGGCTTAGCCTGCCCAGGCCACTGGCATTTGTTACCTGCGGAAAACAATCGCAGCTCTGTAGGCATTTCTGTCGAAAGGGCAGGAGCTGTAACCAGCTTCTCAGGTCAGGCCAACAGGAGAGGGTCCTCAGATTTCCCATCAAGGTTGCAGGGTAGTTGCGCATCCTCCCTAACACTGCCCGTTCTGCCCCGGCGTCCTGGTCCACGGGGTGCGCACACGCACGCACGCACTGACGCTCGCTCGCACACGCTCCTGACTGACCTATCTGTGCTTGTGATCGCAGAGCAGGGCTTGAAGCTTGGAGCACTGATTAGGCCTGGAGGCTGTGGCTGTGCCTCTTTCATTCCGCTCTGAAATAGCCAGACCTATCCTGGCTTTGTCTTTTAATGGGAGAATGTGTGTTGGACTATTAGAGCCAAAGGCACATTTCTCACCTTCTCCCAGTTTTTACGATCTCTAATGGAACCTGGTCTTCCATGGAAGGGATAGTTTTTGGGTAGCTTATAACTCCTCTAGAAAGACTCTCACATGCCCATATATGCTGGCCATGGTGGTGGGTGGGTACTCTGTGCCTGCTTGGACCACATTATATTCAAGGGAAAGCTGACCCATCTAGTAAGGTTCTTACTGGTTAGGTGGTCTACTTTTAAACCATTCCTCTCCATCCACACCCCTCCCTCACTGCTCAGTGAACCAGGAGTTGGAGACCTAACCTACAAAAAGTACCACTGATACCATCCAATGTCGTATGACCCATATGTTTTTGAAAAAGGAGAAAGAACTGAACCAATTAAATTCTGTCTCTCATAAGAACCATTAATCAAAGAAGAATTTCCTATTGGCTGGAGAAATTACCTCTGAAGATCCATTAAGTAAAGTCAGAACTAAAAAAACAGTTAAGGGTTCCCTGGGGCAAGCACAGGGAACTTCTGGTTGGGACTGAGAGAGAAAGGCCATCACACAGAATGTAGGCACTCGGTCTTAATGATGGAGTGCTTGAATGAGGACTCTACCAGAGCCTTCCTGAATCCTTCTGTTCGACTTCCAGATGACCCAGCTGTACCTTCGTTTCTGTCCTAGGTTTCTGTTCTGGTCTTCCTCATTACTCCACATTTTCCACCTCGGGGGGCGGGGGGGGGGAGACAGACATCCTGGGGAGGCTTGTTTCCCAGGGCCCTACAAGAAAAGAGTAATTATATTAAGAACACGTTTAATTGTTGCTATTCTATTTGATTAAAGGAAGGAGGAGAAAAGCCCTGACTTATGAGGCAATCACCAGGTCCAGAGATGATGATCCAGGCAGCCAAAGGCAGTGCCATTTATACAGGTTGAGTAATCTGATTACCTCAGAGGGAGAAAGATGGGTGTCTGATCTCTCCCACCAGAACAGCTGTCCATTGGAGACTCGTGAAACTGAAGTCATGCCAGGTAGCTCTCGGGTCTCTCTCTGGGCAAGGCCAGTGACACTCACACCACAGCAGCCATGGCCTGAAAAAAGGTCAAAACCCTGTCCTGCCTTATTCCTCTAGCCCTTTAGAACCTGACAAAAGATGAGAGCTACAAGAGTGTTAGATTCATATTCTAAGCTGGATGTCAATCACTTAGATGTTTTATGTTTTTTTCTGTTTGATTTATAATAACTAGGCTAGGGGAATGGCACACTATTTTTATAAATATCTATGCCATTAAAAATTCTTCAAAACTTGCTTGAAGAGGCCGAGGGGACAAAGATAGAGCAGGCCATATAGTATAAAAAGACCTCAACTAATCAGAATTCAACTAACCGAACTTCTTGATTAAAAAGACATTTTACTTTTCACTTTCATGAATATAAAAAGTCAAACAAAGGACAAAAAAAATAAATTAAAAATGACAAACTAGGTTATGTCTCAGAAACTACTCACAGGGATCTTAGGGTGATGACCTTGAGATATTGTAGCATCTTAAATCATGTGAAATGTATGTTTTGCTCATTAAACTCTACTTACTAATGTATGGGTGTGGCTGCAAATATTTTGGAAAGATCTGCAATGAGAAGTAACTATTTTGTTCAAATAAAAGCAGGGGATAAGATATTAAATGCCCGCCCACAATGTCTAAGTATTGGTCTTTAAGAGTATATTACAACAGCCTAAACACCAGATTCTCTTCTGAGAAGAGGAATACTGAGAATGGGTTTGTCCAAAAGTCCCTGACCTTGACCAGGGCCTCACACACTCAAAGGCATGAGAGAATCATTGGACATAAGCAGGCCTTGGGATTTGAACAAGGGGTCAAGAGACCTGGGTTCATATCTCAGCCTTGTCAGTCAATGAATATCCTTGGGAAAGCCAGCAGAGCTCATTTTCCTCAACTGTAAAATGGAGAAAATATATTAATGTTTAAAATTATTTATCTCCAAAGATTATCTCACTTGCAAATTCTATATTGCTATTTGGAGAGAAAATTTAGAGGATGCCTGTCTTAATTTCAACCCTAAACTCAAGGCAATTTTTTAGAGGAGATCCTTTTGACTAAATCCTATGCTTTGCATTACAATTTTGCCCTTTGAGAGAAACTCCACCTAAGATAATAATTCTGCATATTTAGTGCTAGTTCTAGTTCAGAAACTTCTTTTCTTGATACAGAAAGATCTTGAAGTTTCTAGCCAATAACTCAGATTTAGCATTTAAAGATATATTCCTCCCACAGGGGGAGCCCCTGACCAGACCCCAAATTATACAACTCTGAAAACTCCTTTCTATTCGGTATACTCTAATCCCAGGCCAAACTCAGGAGTTCTTCCAAATCCATTTGGAGGTGAGGAAGTGGGAGGTTTCATTTGGGGAAATGATGAGGTGCTTCCTTCCTTCTGGGGCTGAGTGAGCTCCCTCTACAGGACTCCCACGGCCTCAGAGGCCAAGGGTGAGGGACCCGAGAAACAGGGTGGAATCAGGTTTCCCTTTAAACCACAGACAGGGGGTCTGATTCCAAACTCCATCCATTGCAACAGATGTGTGTAATCTCATGTAATCAAAGTCAAAAAACGAGTATTACTAATGGTTACCCTCTTAGGCTCTGAGGTCACCTAATGTGGACAAGTGACTTCATTTGCTTAGGCTTTAGTTTCCTTATCTATAAAATGGGTTTAGAAACAACCCCACTTCATAAGGTTGGTGTACTAATTTAATGAAATAATTCATGCCAAGGACCTGGCATGTAGAAAGCAGTTAGTAATATGTAGTTCTGGTTTTTGCTGTAGCTCAAGGGTCCAAACACTCCTTCTTTGTCCCCTTAGTGTCTCCTTTGAGGACAAAGTAAGACAGGAGCTCAATCTGATATGACCTTCATGCCTCATCTGGGAGAAAGGGTGGGGGCTGGGGTAGGCATGAAGCAGTTCACTGACTGTGAGCCAACAGCTCTGGTTTTGCACCTGTGATTTCACTGCATTCAGTCCCAAAGCACCACCTCTGCCATTTGTAGACAGAGGTGAGAAATGAGTCATTTTTGCCACCCTGCTCAAAGCCCTGATAATTTCAATCACACCTATGTTTATTAGTGTTCCATGGGAAAAATAAAATAACTTTTAGTTGAAGATTGGGCACTTGACTGCACCCAAGCTTAATTAGAAAAGAAGAGGTTATATAATTCTCACACAAAGAGCAATAGCCAGGGTCTTAGTGCGGTACCTGTGGCTGCACCAGCAGGATCAAAGGCACAGCCGTGGTTCTCTCATCCTGGCACTGCCATTTGCCAGCTACACAGCTGTGGAAAAGAGGAGCCGGCGCCTCCTCCTTTACAAGGGGAGTAGGTAAAAGCCTAGTAATAACCCCTTCCTAGGGTCATGCTAGAGTCAGCATTGCGTAGTTAAGCATTTGTTACTGCTGAGTCCACTGGGCTTCTCTCCAAGACGCACTGATGGCTGCTAGGCAATTCTGTTATCCATTTGGTATCTCCCCATCAACCGCAACCACAGGCAGGCAGCTCATCCTCCCTCTGGACCTATCTTCAACTCGCAGGAAGGACGGTATGGCCCCGAGAGACTCCAAATCCAGCCCCAGAAGAGGGTGTGTTTCTCTGTCATCCACAGGTGTCAGCCTGGGAACAAGCTGGAGTCAGTAGAGCCAGGACCACTCACTTGATTCCCGTTAATGCTCTCCTGCCCCTGGAGAGTCCACATCCAGTGGGACTGTGGCAGGGACGTGAATCAGGGAGACTGTGGCTTTGGTAGGATACACAGAAAAGCCTCCTCCTCCTCTCCTTTCTCGACTGACTCCAGTTCCTCCCAGGGACTTTCCTATCACCCCTCTGATGTTTTTCAAGTCTTGGTCACAGCATTTGCTACCTTGACTTACTGTTCATTTTTTCTTACTACTAAACTTTTAATAATTCACAGCATGAACTCTGGTCTCAGACGACCTGAGTTTGAATGCTGCTCTACCACTGACTACTCAGGTGACTTTAGCGAAGTGACTTAATCTCTGGGTCTCAGTTTCTGCAACTATAAAATAAGGATAATAATATTTCTTCCTTTATAGGGTCATTGGGAGGATTAAATGAGTTTACGCAAGTAAGGCATTCTGAACAGTGCTTGGAACACGGTGAACACTATGTCTACCGTCAACTTTTATTGTTGCATCCATTACACATCTCGGTAATAACTCATAATTAGTGGGGTTCTTCAGAGGCTCTGTTTCTCAGGAAAGAGGGAATAGAGACTGCCCAGTCAGCTCTGCCCTTAGGACGTTGAGCTAATCCATCATATTGCAACACATGGTTGAATTCTCTCTGCTTATTGTGATCCCAAAACAACTATGTCCTTCCTATTGTTGGGATAGTTCCTCTTTTTTCCGGAATTATCTGTGTACTCCCATTTCTGTATATCCACCCTTCCCCACTTACAAAGAGAGAAATATATATCTATTTTTTTTACAAACAGATGTATACTAATTAAAAAAAAAAACTCAAAATACCCTCATATGTCAACCATACAACCACCACCACCATGCTCAACCCCACACCATGGCTTAAGATGGGAGAACAATTCAGCTATGCTGTGTTCCTAACTCTCCCGAAATTAAATTAGTTGGAAAGTATGTTAGGAAGCCCCACATGTCATATCATCCTCTCCCCCCTCAGGCCCCCAACCCTCATAGCCCACAAAGCAGTTTGGAAACAAAGGCCATCTTCATGGAGCATGCTGGTGAAAGACGTGCTAGAGAAGGCTACCTCTGCTCTGCCCATGTGTCTGTCTCCCGTGGCAACAGCATGCCTCATGACTTTTCCCAAGTGTCTGGGTGGCACAGGATACCTCCAATACTTCCTGATAATTGCCCATCATCTTACTAGTAAAACAAAAAGGCCATAGTTGGCACTTTCTTTTTTCTCTCCACCCAAGCTGTTCATGCAGAACAAAAATATTTAAAGTCGGCAAGTTGAAAAAGGCTTTTTAAAAAGCAGCTACCCACATGAAAGGAAGACTGTTTAATTCTAGATCTACAGCTAGAAGATCAAAAATAGGAATAATTAAAGTCTGAGATGTAACTGTTAAGAAAGTCATTTTTATCTTCTTTGTCAAGTCCTTAAACAGGTAAACCACATATTTAAAGAAAGTACTAAGATCTGAAAATCCCAATGGGAATTTTTTTTTTCTTGTTTAAGACGTAATGAATTCAGTTTAGAGACTACGGAGGATGGTTTGTCATGCTCTCTGAACTGTCAGCTGAATAATTATCGAGCAAAGCCTGTGTGTAGGTGACTCCCTGTGATTCAGCTTCTTTCCTGTTTTGAAACAGAAGGTTACTAACCTCTGGAACAAAATTTGGCAAAGTCAAGGAACATCAGTTTTATGCAAACAGTGTTTCCTTTTTGTGGCCTTCCTTTCATCCTATGATATTTGATTTTTAAAAGTCTTATAAATAAAATGAATGCCACTCAAGTACCCTTTCCAAATGCCCCAGAGAAAATGTAGAATTTTTTTTACAAAAGACCCCAAACCAACCAACAAAAAAACTCCCTTTTCCAGGGGGTCTAGAGCCAAGTGAACTTTATATCAAACTCCATGAACAGTCTAACAATTTATATTCCAAGGAGGTGAAGCAGGCACATTAAGGATCATATGCAAAGTAAGAATTCTGAAAAAAAAAAAAATCTCATTTCTGCTAAACCTGTTGGTTTTTAAAAAATTATTATCATTTTAAACTGTGACTTTAAAATATGAGTGATTGGATGTTACTGCTCTAAAGTCTACACTGGAGGGGTTGTGGCTGAGGTTCCCTTTCACCTTAAAGGAATTTGGACAGCTGAATAATGGGCTTATCCTTTTGTTGTGTGGACCCAGCAGATAGATTTCAAAACTAACTTATTCAGCCTCCTTCCCCACACTGTGCAAGGTAACCTTCAAGCAGAGACAATGAATGTCATTATCCTAACTTGATTGAAGGAAGAGCTAAGCAATAAAGTTGAAATCAGATGCAAAACCTGACATAGAGCAGAAATCATGCCTGGTTTAATGGTGTCTCAAAAGAACTTTGCCTGAGTGACAGGCAGGGATGTTGGCTACACCTGACGAGGCAGGAGATGTGGGATTTGCAGAACAGAACACAACTCAGTTCATTGTTGTAAAGGAGAAAAATTAACAGCCCACCTGTTCCAGAGCTGGCCAGCTTCCCTCACGCTTAGTCAAACAGGATATTTTGTTGCTCTCAGCTCTAAAATCAGAAAACTATCCACACTGTTGTTGTTGCTGCTGCTGCTGCTTTCATCTGCCAGCCGTCAAAAGGAGCCAGAAGGCAGTAGGCAGGCGACTTCCTGCTTGACTCTGGGTTAGAAGTGGAGTTGACAGCTCTCCTGAACTCCCCCAAGCTGGAAATCACCTTAGCTACACAGTCTCCATTATCCACGTAGAGAAAGATGTTTAGCCGAGAGGAGCGAATTGACGAAGTAGTTGTAACTGTTTCCTCTGATGGGACCTTATTTCTAGACTCATCAGCCTGGACTCTGCGCCTGGTCCTGGCATCTGGTAGGCCCGCCATCAACATTCACTGGACAAACCCACATATGAAAAAAACAAACCTAAAAGGGTGATTCTGCAATCACATGTCTACTAGTTCCTCCTGGAATCAGGAGATAAGTTGTTAGAATGTTTTATTTTATCCTGATTTTTTCAAGGCATACCCGTCCTAAAAAGGCGTGCGTTTTATGACTCCCCCTTATCTCAAGACAAGCTATCAACTTCTTGGGAAACTTCTCTATATTGACGCCAACACTTCCAAAGTTTGGGGATGGCATTTACCTCTTTTTTAACCAGGCTGCTTGATTCTCAGTTCTCCACGAACCTTTAATATAAAATCTCTTACTATTTCTCCTCTGAAACTTCAAAGGCCTCGTAAAAACTGACCCCCAAGGTTGTCCTGATGTCTTGGAATTCCCACCTTGGAAATGAAAATTAGGCCTTGGTTAGTTTGCAAAGTCAGTTTCTAGTGGGTGGCACACACATAAACCAATGAGAGCTCGACAGCTGCCATTCTGGATGCCAGCCTGCTCTGTCATGAGGAAAACTTGGCACATCAACTCGGGCTTCAACAGATGTTGAGAAAATATCTCAGTATAACCAAAGAACAGATATTCCTCTAAACACCCGCTCCCTGGCTCTGATGACTGGTGTTACCAAATCATGTTGCTGCCAATCCCAGCCTTTCCCTGCTGCCTGAAGATCGGCCAAGAGCTGCCTTCACTTCTCCAACTTATTTTCTTTCTAGAAACTACAACGGTGTGAAAACTTGAACCGACCAGTGAATAAATGGCCAGAGGTCATTTTCAGGGTTCTATAAATCAAATTAAAAAAAAAAATTCAACAGCTTGGAGTCATCTGGGTAAGAAACTGAAATAATAACTAATTTTGACAGGTGAATGAAATTGTTACTTTAAATTTTGGAAAACCTATATGAGAAAAAGTAAGTTATTGGGAAATCATATGAGAAGTCATTGGTCAAATATCAGAATGTGGACCCAACTTACCCAGACAGGTCCCATTGTAACTCTCTCTACGCCAATAACTAAGCAAATTCTTCATGAAGTTTTCTTATTTATCCGGGAAATTGTTTCAAATTTTTTTCCCATGTAGGTTTTACACATTTTTTTATTTAGTTTATTCCTTGGTAGCTTAGAGTTTTATAAATGTCATCTTTTTTTTTTTCTCATGACATTTTTATAATTGCTTATTAATGGGGTTTAGCATCTGGCCAACTTGCTGAATTCTTATTAGTTCAAATCATTTTTCAGTTGATTTGCAAGGATTTTCTACACAGATATTGTCTGCAAATAAAAAGTTTGTGTCTTATTTTTTAACATTTATATGTTTTATTTCTTTTCACCTTTTTATTCCATTAGCTAGAATATCGAATAACAGGGCTAGTGTCCTGTTTTTGTGATTTTAAACTAGTGATACACCATTAAATATGATATTTGTGTAGAGTTCCTTTCCTTTACTAAAATGAGGTTATTTACATTTTAATTTCTATTTTGGTAAGTGGTTTTTTAAACCATAAATGGGTCTTTGTTGAATTCATTTTTTTTTCTAAGTCTATCAAGGTGATGTTATAATTTTTCCCTCTTGATTTTTAGATCAAATGAATTAGATTAATAGATTTCCTAATGTTGAAATATCCTGGCATTCCAAGGATAAGCCCTACTTAGTTAAGCTGTATTATTCTTTTAGTATACAAATGGATTTAATTTGCTAATGTTTTAATTAGGATTTGTGTATCTTTGTTCATGATGTGATTGATCTATAGTTTTTTCTTTTCCCACAATACCTTTGCTTAGTCTTGGTTTGTGGTTATGCAAACTTCATAGAGGAATTGAGAATCTTTTAAGTTTATTCTGTGGTTCTCAAAGGATATAACTCCCAAAATATCTGCTCCTTGGTGATCTGAACTTTTTGACTAACTGACTTTTAAATGTTTTTGTAATTATCTCTCTTTAATAAATTTTAGAAATTATATTTACCAGGACATTACCCATTTTTAAATCTAGACTTGCAAATTTATTTAATGAAGTTGGACAAGGTATGTTTTCATGTTTTAAATACTTTAGCAGAATATATATTCTTTCTAATTTCTAAAGTTTTATTAATTTCTTCCTTGTTCATAATTGGAGTTGCAAAGCTTTGCCCAGTTTTTCTTTTTTTGCTTTTATTCAATTAACCTCTGTATTTGCATGTTTATTAATTCTTTCCTTGTACTTTTTGCAGGATTTACCTTATAATTTCTTATTCAGCTTCTTAATTCATAAGTTTAGTTCATTTTAAAAAATCCTTTTCATTATCTAATTAGGACATTTAAAGCCATAAAATATTCCCTGAATATAATTTTGCGTGTATCCCACAAGGTTTCTGTTTTAATTTTTCCCTCTGTTCACATTTTTATTTATTTCCAAGTTGTTCATAATTTGTATAAGATTTTATCTTTAACCCAGGAGTTATTTAAAAGTCTGTGTTAAAATTTCCTGATAGATGTATCTAGATTATATAAAGAATATTCAATAGTGGAATGATAACTCATTGTAAAATTGGCAAAAAAAATTGAACAGGGAACTCACAAAAGAAGATATTTGAATGGCCAGTAAACACGTGAAATTGTACTCAACATTAATAGTCATTAGGGAAATGCAAATCAAAACTACAGTGAGATACCCTTTGACATTCGCTATCTTTTTGGTTTATTGCTACCTATCCTTAGATTTCAGTTTAACAAGTATTTGTTGAGTCCTACTATGTGCAGAGTATATTTCTAGGTGCTGGGGTAGAGGAGTAACTAAGATGCAGGCCTATGCTCAGTGTGCTGGGTTCACTGTCCGCCATGGCACCTGGGCCTCCTGTGCTTCCCCACAAAGACTGGCCAACCCTTCTCAAGGTAGCCTGCTTAGGCTGGTCAACAGCATGGTGTGGCCTGATATCAAGCAAGCAAACAAACAAACACCCCCCTAAATAACAGTAACAAACTTGAGCTGTGCTGATTCAGTTCCTATTCTTATGTATTTGAATGGGGAAATGGCCAGAGAATGAAGCTGTAAAAATAATGCTGCCTGCTATTTGGCTATCTGCCCACTAAGGACAGAGCTCTGGGCATCTGGCCCCTCTGATAAATGCTCTTACCCAGCTCTCACTTACAGATCACATGTTTCTCACTATCACTTTCTGAGCGATGACATGTTGGAGAGGAAAAACTAGCTTCTTGGGAAAACAATTCCCTGAAGAAAGAGAATAGAGGTGGAGGTGGAGGGAGCATCTGCTAAATTACCTGCGGAAACTTTTCAAAATGTACATTCTAGGGCCTTACCCACAGAGAATGAGACTTGACTTCTTGGATGTGGGAGAGGGGAGGTGGAAGGGGCAGCAAAGACTCATGTTTTGAAAAAGCATTTCAGGAAATTATCTACATTTTACGTATAACCACTCTGCCACCTCGGAGTTGACAACACTGATATTATCTAACCCTGCTGTTTTATGGATGGAGAAACCGTGGCCCAGAGAGGAAAGGTGATTGATTTGTCTAAGGCCACACAGTTGGTTAATAATGGAGCCAGGATGAAACTCAACAACACTTGATTCCTACACCAGTGCTTCTTCTGACATTGCCTATAATTCGTCTTTAAACCTTGCTCTTCTGGCAATCACCCTCGCCATTATCACCAACATCTTTACATAAAATATTCTCTCAAAATTGCAGTAATCCTATAAGGCAAGGATTATCTCCATTTCTCACTTTCTGTTCGTGCTCCTAATCTTTACATACTGGATGCCCTGACATTTGGGATCTGTCATCAGCAAGTGCCCCTATATCCTCATATCTTGCCCTAATGAAAATTTGGCTGTCCCTGCAAACAGCACCTCATATGCAGCCTCCCCAGTGGAGGACAGTCTGGCCCCACCTGCATTCTCCTTATATCAGAGGGCTCTAGGCTGGGGAGATGTCTCACTGTACTCGTAATTCCATTCTCTTCCCTCCTCCTTCAAAACCCCCCGACTCTGAAATTCATGCCAGATTTTATCACCTGCCACCCTCACTTGATACTGATATCTACCAACCTACTTTCCTTCATTCATTAATGACTTTATAGCACTTGGTTGTCCACCCCATTCCTGTCACCATTCCTGGTGACTTAACAGCCTTATAAGAAAGTGACCCAAACAATACCTCGCCCTTTGAGTTCTGTGACCTCCTCATCTCCAACAATCTTTAATCTCTACTCCGCCTCCGCCACATTCTCCAGCATGTGTTCTTTACCTTGTCATCGCCACTCTCTGATATCAATCCACTGACCCTACTACCTTCATTTCTTTACAAAGATACAAAATAGGTACACAGACACCATATGTGGGTGTGTGTATTCTTCCCCTTATATCTTCACTTACCTTCTTGTTCTGTGCAATTCCATGGTTCAACATTATAATTACTGTTTCATGAGTTCTCTCGTTTTTCTTGCCTTTCTCTTTCCATCAAATTCATCTGGCAGAAGTGCATCCAAGATTAAATCTATACCCACATATTTTGTGACTACAAAAACTGTGAAAGACTCTAACTTTATTGAGATATCAGTACATACAGTCATTTTAACTTTTTGATCATATTTTACTTCACTGATAAACTAGGTTTTGCGTTCTTTGTGCAAACTCAGGCTGCTTCATAAATAGTAGGAGGCCTCAAAATAAGAAAAGCTAAATATAATGTAAGTAACTAACATGGAAGGGTAAAATGAAAATGAATGGATAGAAACTTAAGTTCAGCATACTAATATACAGTCTGTCTTAAATTTTTCTCATGATTTCTTTTAGCAAAAGTAAACTCACATTTTACAAGTTCACAAAGTTTCCTTTAAAAAAGATCTAAAGGTTCCAGAAGATGCCCCATAGGTACTAAATATAAAGATGCATTTTTCCTTGGAAGAGATACTTTTGAGGACAAGCATAAATTGACTATGATGATGTCAGATAAGTAATATTTCACTCAAATGATAGATACCATATAATTTTTAAGTAAAGTATAATATTTATGGAGCTTACAATTGGTATTATCTGCTGGAAAGCATAAGTGAAATAAGTTAAGTATCTTGGCAGAAACAAGTTCTAAAAGTCTAAGACAATTTCAATATTGGCAATTTCTCACCCTCACTTATTCCTCTAGGACAGTTTCCTGAAGTGTGTTCAGTGACGTCTGGTGCAGGATGTAACAAATGGTGGAGATGCTCAGGGTTATGGTAGAATATACAAAAGTGCTGGCCAGGGAGTTACCTTAAACATATTATCTTAAACACATTACTTAGACATAATAGGAACCCAGTATGCTTGGCAGTTTTATGATGCTTCTCTGATGTGTCTACTTTCCTGGTCTGTAAAAAGATTGTTTCCCACCCTCGCCTTCCTCTTTAAACTTTATTCATGACTATCTTAGTCTGAGTTCCCCTGAAAGCTGTGCCTGAGATACAGGCTTACCTGAAGGTAGTTGGAATAGGAAGCAATCCCAGGGTTGTAGAGAGAGGGCCTGAACAGAGAAAAGGGGAAAAGTGGAAAAGGCAAAGATGCAGGGCTGAGTCAGCTGCTTCCATGAGCAACAGATTACCAATCCCATGGGACCTTCTGAAAAACTTGATGAGATGCAGCTCAAATTTCTCCTCTCAGGGAATGAAATGGGTGAGCATTTATCTATGGACTTCTGTCTTCCATTGGTCAAGGGTGGCCCCTTGCACAAACTCCCCCAAATCCTCAGGCTGTCTCCCAGGTGGGTGCTCAGGGGATTCTGTGGGCATTTGCACAGCAGCTTCAGGGGAGCACTGGACGGACATTGTCACATTGCTGCTGAGCAGAGCTTTTATTTATTTATTCTTCTAATCCTTTTGAGCAGAACTGGTCCCTGGACCCTTGCACCTTCATATGTGTTATGGACCCTCTAAGTCCAATTGAATATTCAAGGCTGCAAGAGAATGAGTGAAAACAAGCTCTGGTCCCCCTGCCCCCAATACCACAGTAGTGACAGCTGACAGCATGTGGCTAGCAGCAGGCAAGGGTGCAGGCAGGACCCAAATTAGAGACTCTCTCATCATGAAGAGGCAGAGACAGCAGCCAAGTCCCAGAGCATACTGGTCCCACTCGAAAGTGCCAAGTGGCTGGAGGAAGAGCAATCTTATGGAAGAGCTAAACATCTGGAGATGTTTAGCAGGGAGAGCACCACCGTGCAGGGGCCACCACCTACCCCTTGGGCCAGTCAGAATAGACTGTGTAGGTTTTGACAGCAGCCGGCAGGGGGAGCTGTGGCTTGAGCAAAGAGGCCTGGACAGCCTGGCTGACCCAGGCTCTGTATCTCCTCCTGCACCCGGGGCATCTACCCCAGCCTTGCTTGTTTGAGTGCCTTTGGTGCTCACTGACCCAGCCTTCTCTCCTCATATCTCATTCTTGTACTCTGTTTGCCGGCCCCCATGTCATTGTTCTTCCAGATGGCAGCCAGAAAATAGTAGGAGTAAAGACTTGTGTTTGGTGTGTGTCTTTCCCAGCCTGGTGAGTTCCAGGAGCTTCCTTACTTAACACAGCTGCCTTGCTGTGCAGACGCTGGGTAGCCCCCCTGCCTGGAGTCTTGGCACTGCCAGTTTAGCCACTTCCTGGCTGTGAGACCAGGGACAAGTCATTTAGCATCTCTATGCCTCAGTTTCCTCCTCTACAAAACAGGGATGTGACGGTGATGCTGATACAACCTTCCTCCTAGGCTTATGTGGACTGAAGGAAGTCATATGTGTGGAGTCCTTAGAGAGCTGCACAGTTGGCATGTGTTCTGAATTATTTAATTTAATCTTCAGGACAATATAATTTGTCGCATTTCACAGATGGGGAAGCTGGGGCTCTACAATAATTGGCACTTACTGGATGACACAATCGAGCAGGAGCTGCAAGTTAAAACCCAAACTTTGTAACTCTAAGGCCCGTGCTCTTTTGGATCTCTCAGTCAGAGGCACAGACAGACAGGTAGGCAGATAGGCAAAGAGCACCTCTGCCATGGCTGGCCAGCCCTGAGCCCCTGCCAAAAACGGGGATTCCAAGTGGCGCTGCTTCACTTTTCCTTCTACTCAGCTTCCTGGAACAAGACCAGGGTGGTGAGCCAAAATTCCTGCTGCACAGCAAGAGGCCGACTCAAAACTAGACGAATGCAAAAGGAAAGACACAGGTGATCTTTTCCAGGCCTTTCCATCTCCCCCTCCTTGCAGGCGGGGCTACCACCTGCTGAGAAGCCATGGACACTGTGAGTGAAAGAAAGATGGGCCACTGGAGCTTACACTGAAATAGGATGAAATCTAGTTTCAGAATCACATCAATGTTCTTTCCTTGGCCTTCTTGAGGCTCAGTTTCTGGACAGAGACCAAGCGAAAAGTGGAGGCTGTGGATTTTCTGCACCGTGCAAAGGTTCTAACCGACCACGTTCTCCAAGCTCTCATAGTCCTTGCCTTTCTCCCCAGTTTACTACTTGCAGCCCCATGCCAAGCATTCCATTGATCACCCTGCTTCTGCCTCCTCCCCAGCCAAATGGGTACCAGATGCACTGTGCAGACCTTGGACAAAGTGGGGGAGAAAAACTTTACTCAGACAAACCAGCAAAGAAAACACAATTAGGCAAAACAAACAGCCGAAGAGGTGGTAGGCAAGTCAGACAGCCAGGAGCCCACCTGCAATGCATTTTCAGGAGCCCCTCAAACACCATCATCTTCTAGTGGGGGTCATGTGGAAGCCCCCAACCAGAAAAGGGAAGCTCTGAGCGTCGCGAATCCAGACAGATGCCAAGCCAGGAACTGGGGAAATGGGAAGAGGTGCGTTTGCTTGTGTTCCACCCTAGAGTCTTCAGGAAGGATGTAGGGCCTGCGGCTGCTGCGAAAACACGAGTGCTTGGTGCCAAGAAGCGACCAGAAAATTGGCTCAGCTCCTTCCTTATCTGGCAATCTAGACCTCCAGCCAGAGCCAGGAGTTGCAATCGCTGGAAGAGGGAGGGGTTAAGGTTGGGTTTGCATTAGCTCTTTCTTTGGGAGGCCTGCTCAAACCTCCGGCCTGGAAATAGTAGCTGCTCCCATGAGGGAGCTGGAGGCTCCCTGATGGCCTGCTTGGAGCATTGGGCCAGCCTGAAGGGGCTTCTGCCAACAGCAAATACCTGGATCCCTAGGTGGTGTAGTCCTGCCACTCCTTGGGAGCAGCTGCTGAATGTAGTGCCCATTTGCCTTCTGCCAATATCACTGATGTTAATGTGAGATGAGAAGAGCTGCCTCTTACCTAACAGAGCAGTGCAGAGACTGGAGGCAACGCTGGGAGCACACCTTTAGGATCGGACAGACATAACCTCAAATCCCAGTTCCCCCACTTACAAGAAACTATGCAACCTTGAGGAAGTCACTAAACCTCTCTGGGCTTGTTTGTAAACTGGAGATGTACACCTAAAGTTACTAGGAAGATTAAATGAGACGTTCATATGTGGTGCTAAACACATACCTGGCACACAGTTGGCATTCCATAAATCACAGCAGCTTTTGTGCTGAACTTATTAGAAGGACCTAAATACCTATAGAAAAAAGGAGATGGGAGAGAGAGGAGTGAATATGAATAATACATCTGTAGCTGAGAGGTCTAAGGAGATGAAAGAACTATAGTTGAAGAAAACAAGAAAGTGTTGATAGAACTACATCATCCACACAATTTTATAAAAAAAGAAGAGAGCTATGCCAGCTTATTAGCGGGGGAAGTGTTCTATTTTAAAAACCAAACCGGCCTGGAGCAGACATCAACTGTATGGTATCAAACATGGTGGAAATTATCACCCAGCTGTTTCTTTTCCATTTGCAAAACTTTGTGTGATGCCTAAGCCAGCTCACCACCCCTTTCCAAAGCTTTTCACCCATAAGGGCTGCTTTCCTCTTTCCTATCCAGCTTCCCTTTGTTACAGAAATGATCCCGGATGAATGTTGTGGATTCTACCTGGAAAGGAAGGTGTCCCAGGGTTCTGCGGGAGGCTGTTTCATGGTTCAGTCCCATGAGCTGGTCTTGACAGCCCAGAGCTCTGGCTGGGCTCAACCTCTGCCCATGGGTTTGACACTCCCACACCTCAAGTGTGGCTGGCAACTGCCATGAAGCCTTCCTCAGAGATGACCAGAGTTGTGGACCCTGCACTCGTCAACAGAGCTGGAACAGGGAGCAATGTGGCTGAAACCGGGGTAAATCAGGCGAGGGTCTGCCACTCCCCAGAGCTTGTGTTTTGTATCACTTACCCAGTCACGTTTGACTGAATAAAAGCACAGTCACGTTGCATTTTGGGCTGGCACATCTTTTAAATCTTTAAGTTACTCCAGGGCTCAAGGCAGAATTTTGCCAAATCTTGTAAAGTCTGCCTCCTGTTTTAGAACAATAGCTGATGAAGAAAAGCTCCACAACAGCAGGCAGCTATCCTGTCTCGTCCAGGATTATTTCTCCAGCATCTGCCCCAAAGTCTGGCATCGAGTAGGTGCTCAGTAAATGTAAGACTGAACTCGTCTGGTCTGCTGTGGATCCACTTGTGAGTCAGACAGCTCTGAGAAAAGAGATAGCACAGGCAGACATTTCCATCTCTGTCCCACGGGGCTTCAAAGAGTAACAGAGCTGTGTGCAGGAAAGTACGTAGAGATAGAGAGTTGATAAAAGGCATGGAGTGGAGAGGCGATCTCAACTGCTGGAGTGCTCACTTGTTTAGATAAGGAGAAATACTTGAAAGCCCTACATGAAAAGAGAAATACCTGGAGGCTTTATAAAAACAAAAATAGTCATGTTTCGGACAATGGGTATTAGATTCTTTCCAGGCCTAAAAAAAGAGAAAGGGGTGACCTCAAATTTTGGAAATTCCACTAAAATTACTTATCAACCTAACCTAATCCAGCCCTTCCGATCCAGCTGCTAAGAAAGAACAGCTGCTTGCCATTTTAATACTGCCTAGGATGCTACCAACTGGGCACTCAGTGCAGTATGTTGGACCCTCCCACCTCATCGGTGGGTGGAGCCTGCTCTGGTCCCTGCTTCTGTGCTAGAAGAAAAAGTTGAGCCCCAAGGCATGTAGCTTCCTTTCCTGATGCCAGGCATACGGCCAGTTTCCCAACTGGGCCTCTACTTTGGCTTCTGATCTGGATTTCAATTCTGTGCTGAATGCAGGTTAGCCGAGTTACCTACTTATTACCAGAATTACCTGTGCTAACACATGTGTTTCAAGGAAATTCTCCCCCAGTAAAACTGATTGGAAGGTGGAATTCTTTGCTACTGAAGGCTAGAAAGTAATACAACCATAACTTGGTAGGGGGAGGCAGAGAGCAGGTGATGAGGGAAGAAACACAGGTTAGAAAGCCAAGATATGAGTATCATGTTTTAGCGATAAATTCTACAAGAAAAGTCCTTATCAAATCCCCAACATGACCAATCTGCCTGCAGGGTGAGTAGCTGCCATCAAGGGAACATGGGACTACAATGAGATTGATCTCACCCTTACTCCCCACTAGTGCAGCATTTTCTCAACCTGCCTTACTTTAACAACTATAGCACAAATTAGTGCTAATTTTAATCTCTGAGAAGAGAGTGAACATGGATATCCAGCAGTTTTTAGTAATAATAATTCATAGGTACAAACAAGTGTTTTCTAATATAAAACATGTTTTTCCATGTATCTCTTCAGAAAACTCTGTATTTTAAAATCTGATGTTTTGTTTTTCCATAATTATCCACAGATATCTTGTGACTTCAGGACTGAGAGTTCTGTGTAATGTCCAAAGGCTCCTTTAGCCTGTTTTTTTTTTTCTTTCCCTTATATATTACAAAAACAAGAACTAAACCAAACCAAACCAATCCAGAAATGGGCCTCTCACTTTGATCCATTTTTATTCAGTCACCTTGATCCCCTCTCGAGCAGTGAGTGTCACCTGCCTCCATCCCCTGGCTTCTGATCTGTTTATGCAGCTTAGTTTTAATAGTGTAACCTTACCCTTTGGCATGGTCCTCTTGCTTGCATTTCAGTTTATAAAAGCGCCCATCCATTGGCATCCTTTTTAGCACTGAGTTTTGTCAACACTTTCCTGTTTTAATGCTCTGAGCATTGAAAAATAGGTAGCTCATTATTGTATTTTCAAACTGTGCTTAGTGAACTGTTACTGTCTAATGAGCTATCTGGATTCCTATTTGCTGCAGTTCCTCTATTCAGCCTTGGCTTTGATTATGGTTTTTTCTCTTCATCAGTTTGTCCCGTGGAAAGTTCAGTTCTTTGGTTGTTTCCTGTTAGAACAGAAAGCAGTCTTCAGGATTTAGAATCATTCAGTCTCTCCTAAATCATGTTTTCTAATTAAGATGCAGTTACCTGAGTGACTAAGATACTAATTTCAGAGCTGCTATTCTTTTCCCTCTTTATGCTCCAGAATCTGTTCATCTTCTCCTCTCCTTTTAATCAAAGAGGCTGAGTGATTGGCACTATCCCAGCAGGTTTTTTCAAAGCCCATATAATCTTCTACTTATGGTATGGGCTTTTAAAGCTGCTACACTGTTGAAGGTGACTCCTAAGGTCCATCTAAGAGCTGTCATGGTCGAAGGGCTTCGGTCTAGCACCCAAAGCAGAATTTTCAAAATAACTCATCCCTCTGTCCCTTCTTTCCGTCCTTCCTCACGTTTCTTAAATGCCATGAAGATAATACACATTCCATAGAAACAATCCTTAAAACCCTATCTCTCTCTTCCTTCTACCTCTCTCCTATATTCCATATCTCTCCCCCTTGTGTTTCTCTTCCAAAATTCCTCCCTACAGCTTACCAGTCACCTCTTTTTTCTCCCTATACCCTCTCCTCCCAAATCTGCATTTCTAAAGCTCAAAGAATACCTGTAAAACTGGCAGAGGCTTCCTTGGACAGCAAGGGAGAAGAAAAAACTGAGCAGAAAAAACTGAAAAGGCAGATACCTCTTCTAAAGGAAATGTGAATGCTGGGAAATAGAAAAATGTTATGGAAACAATTTTTGTTCTATCAGAAACACAAGTGCACAGTGTTTTAATGTGCATCCAAGTACTTTCTAGTACGTTTCCTGCTGACGTGCTGATGGGCAGGAGTGATAGTGTACAGGTAAACCCTACTGCTGGGTGATCAGCTGTGATTCATGGCCTTAGGGAAGAGAGGAGAGTTAGGACAGCCCCTAACTAGTTGTCACTGATGTTATAGTGAGCCATGACATGGAACCCAAAATATTAGAGATCAGAGAAAGGGGCCTCAAAAGTTCCTGAGATCATCATATTTTAAACTGTTTTCTTTGGATAGTTAGAGAGGGGGAGGGAGGAAGAGAAAGAAACTCTAGGTTAAACAGTTTTGAAACCGTTTTCTTTACTGCAGGATCACTCAGAAACTTTAATGTGGTAATATTAATTACATATCACTAAGAGGAAAAGACCATAAATAATGCTTATTTGACCGCAGAATCTTCTCTTTCTAGAACCCCCACTTTTAAAAACAGAATTTGGTAAGAGTGGATATGTTAGTATTGTTGCCTTTATTTTTATAGATGTTTTATAGCTCTACATGTTTTGTTTGGCAACAATATATATAGTGATTGGGAGGAGACTATACAATAGGATGCAAGGTATTTCTTTAAGATGCTATAAAGCATCAGAGTTCAATTTTTCTAAATGTAATTTAAGCCAACTTTAAAAAAATGCTCATTTAAAGAAAAGGATGGCAAAGTTCATGTTTTTCCTCCCTTTCCATTGATATTTGTTTCTCAGTTGCTTTATTAGTATCTATGAAGAGAAATATATATTTTTAAAAATAAGCCAATCATAGAAAATTTGGAAAATATAGTTAATTTTCAAGAGGATACTGCAAATCATATCAAGAAAGTGAAATTTCATGATAAATGATCAACCAGAGACAATCCTCTTAATATGCTGTTTATTTTTCCTGTATTTGTATGTGTATATAAGCATGTTAATGTATACACATTGCTTTTCAGCAAAATAAGGGTCATTCCATGTGTGAAACTTTGCATTTTACTTTTCTATTTATAATATTTTAAACATGTTATTAAAATTTTTCAAAACATTGATTTTAATGGCTATTCCTTCAGATGTATGACTGAACCAAATTTACTTAACTATTTCCATTTACTGACCATTAAAGGTAATTTTTCACTGTTATAAATAACACCATGCTGAACATCTTGTATATAAATTTTTGTTTTTATCACTGTTTATTTTCTAGGGATAGATACAAAAAGTATAATTGCTATATTAAAGAGTAAGAACTACTTAATAATTCTCATTACATATTACCAAATTGCTTTTGAGAAATATTCCAACTATATCATCAGCATTACATAAAATGGCCTATCTCACAATACACTATTTTTATGACATTTAGATTTTTTATTTACCTATTAAGCAATACCATGCATAATGCAAAAATTTTTTTAAAAAGTGTTGAAATGCAGTAAAATTTCCCTCCCACTCCCCTCCAGGCATCCTGCTCCCCAGAGACAACTGATACTCCTGAATACTTTCAAAGATATTTTGTGAACATGGTAGCAAATATATGTAAATATATTCTCTTTTTTAAAATCTTGCTTATTTCAATTTAAGATATTGCATGGATCTCATGCGATGTTAGGACATAAAGGATGTTCTCATCTATTTTAACAGCTGCATGGCACTCCATTGTATAAAATGTACCATTTTAAAACCAATCCTCTATTAACAGACATTTGTGACATTACCAGGGAAAAAAATGCATACCATTTCACATGTGTGCAAAAGTATCTAGGCCATATTCCTATAAGTAGAATTGTTGCTTTAAAGTGTGCAATCAATAACTACTAGACATTAAAATGCCATGTGGAGATTGTGCTGCTTTATACTCAAAACAGCAGTATAAGTGGACTATTTCCCCTCTCACCTGGTGGCATGTTGGTTAATGATTAACCATCTTTCAAGGGAGAGAAAAACTTGATTTGTAGCATTTGCCAATTTCCATGATATAAATACGTTCGATCATGGCTGCTTTTAAGCTGTGGACATGAAATCCTTGGATATGAAGTTGGGGAAGAGATGTCTACAATTAGCTTTTACACTGTCCTCAGAGTGTTAGCAAACATTTGTCTTCATCACCTGACTGAAAAAAATTATATTGTGCATGAGACTAAGTATACTATCATATATTTAAGAATATTTCTTTTTCTTGGAGCTTTTAATGTCCTGTTCATTTTTCTATTGCATTAGTGGTACTCTTATTTGTGGAAGAACTTTATACAATGGTTGTCAGTTTCTTATATAATTGGAGTAGAATATATGTTCTTTGGTTTACTTAATTTTGAATTTACTTATGAAGGTTTTTCCATAAAGAAAATTTTACTTTCATATAGTTATATTTATCATCCTTTTCTTTTAGCTACTTGATTTGCATGTCATAGCTATGTCTTCTCTAAGATTAAAAACATAATAATTCTCAAAGGACTTTTTTCTCAGACTTTTATAATTTTTTTTTTTATACATAAAATTGTTAAAACATTTTTTCCTGTGTTTCATTTTGGGTGACACATTCTCTAAGTGTTTTTTAGGTTGAGTTTGTTGATAGTGCTGCTCAAGTCTCATAAATACTGTTTTGTTTTGTTTTCCATTTGTTGTTGTTGTTGTTCTGCTGGTACTGTTAATTGAAGTCTTCAATAACATGTGGGTTTGTCCTTTTCTCTTTTTGGTTCTATCAGTTTTTTTTGCTTTGTGTTTCTTGAAGGCCTGTGATTAGGTGCATACATATACAATACTCACTTCTTTTTGATATTTTGACCTCTTTATCATATTGTAGTAGCCTTCTACATTCCTAAAAATATTACTTGTTCTGAAATCTATGTTATAGTCTATTAATATAGTCACTCTAGCTTTCTTTTTATTAATGTCTATATGGGATATCTTTTCCTTTTTTTTTAATTTTTAATCTATTTCTTTCCTTATATTGAAAGTATTTTCACAAACTGTTACAAAGTTGGTTATTATTTTTTATTTTATAATCTTTTAATTGCAGTATTTAGATCACTTATATTTAATATAATTATCAATACAGCTGGGTATCTAGCTACCATATTCCTGTTAGTTTTCTATTTGTCACATTTGTTCTTTGTCCTTTTTCCTGCCTTATTTAAATTAATTGACTATTTTTAGTATTCTATTTTTTTAATGTTAGCATTGAAACAGTGTTATTTTAAAATGTAATTAATTAATTCTTTATGGTGACATTGGTTAACTAAATCAAATAAATTTCAGCTGTACACTTTAACAGTAATATATATATATGTGTGTGTACATATATACACACACACATATATATATATAATTTTTACATTGTACGTTCATCTCTCATAGTTAGAATTTTTTCTGCTACCACATATTTGACCCCCTTTACCCTGTCTACCTCCCCTCACCCCCTACCCTCTGGTTTTAGTACTCCATTTTATCTCTATTAGCTTATTAACTATGTGTTTTATTTATTTTTAGTGGTTGCTCTAAGGTTTACTATCTATCTATCTATCTATCTATCTATCTATCTATCTATCTATCATCTATCTATATAAATTTATCACATTCACCTTCACATAACATTGTACAAATTTGCATAGGGTTAAAGAACCTTACAACTGTATGCTTCCATTTCCCTCTTCTCATCGTTTGTTCCCATATATTTTATTACTACATGTATCTACATATATTATAAGCCCCCAGACCACTGTTACTATTTTTGTTCTAAACAGTCAATTATATTTACAAGACAGTAATTTGAAAAATTGTATCTATTCTATTTACTCACATATTACCCTTTCCAGTGCTCTTTATTTGTGAATGTTTTCAAATTTCCATCAGAAACCATTTCACTTCAGTCTGAAAAGCTTCCTTCAACAATGCTTTCTAGTACAGATTGAATTTTCTTAGCTTTCATTCTTCTGAAAGCCTTTAATTTTAAATAACTTTCTTCTTTTAATGGTATTTTCATTAGGTTTAGAATTCTAGGTTGACAGCTCTCTCCCTCTTCCCTTGTACTTGAAAGATGCCTTTTGAGTGTATTCCTGAGGTTTGTGGTCATATTTATTTTATGTCTCTATATGTAATGTTTATTTTTACTCTGGATGCTTTTTACCTTCTCTAATGGTCTTCCTCTTTTAATGTAAATACGAGTTTCTAATCTACATACTTTTTCTTCTTTTTGATTGTCTTGTTTTAACATTTCTTGCAAGGCTGACCCAATAAACTTTCATTTTTTTTTTTGAGAAAGTCTTTATTTTTCTCTTTTAAAGATATTTTCACAGCACACAGAATTGTAGGGTTTTTTCCTTCCTCACTCAATACTTAAATTTTTCCTTCCACTCTCTTCTTGTTTGCTTTGTTTCTAAGGAAATTTTGGATATAATTCTTATCTTTCCTTCTCTGTAGGTATTTTCCCCCCTTTACTTTCAATATCTTTTATCTTTTAAATTCTGCAGTTTGGATATGATATGCTTAGGTATAGTTGCTTTTTTCCTCCAATGTTCAACATGAGAACCTGGCAGGGCTCCTAGAGGTAAAACTCAACCAAAGTGTGGAGGCTCCTCTATGACTAGTCTCCTCTGGAGTTTTTCACTCTCACATTTGTCCACAATGAGCCTCAAACAATATGTCAATAACAAATTGGATTTTCTACCTGGTATTGGTTCCTACAGAGCTCTCTGCTCCAATTAGTTGTGGTTCCCTGTAACTGCATCTCTCCAGTTTGGGCGACAATGGTTTGCTCTGTAACCTCACTTCTCTGACAAATTTAAGAAGTTGTTGATTTTTCAGTTTGTTCAGCTTTTTACTTGTTGTTCAGATTGAGTGATGGGTTCCAAGCTCCTTATATACCTAACGAGAAGCCTGGATACTTTTTAAGATTTTCTCTTTATCACTGGCTTTCAGCAATTTGATTATGATGTCCTTTGGTGTGGTTTTGTTATGTTTCCTATACCTGAGGTTTATTGAGTTTCTTGGAACTGTGGGTTTAACATTTTTGTCAAATTTGAAAAAAATTTGGCCATTTCAAACATTTTTGTCTATTCCCCCTACTCTTCTACTTCTGGGATTCAAATTATACATATGTTTGACAGCTTAATATTTCCCTACAGCTCATGAATACTCTGTTCACTATTTTCAAGTCTGTTTCCTCTGTTTCATTTTGGATAAATTTATTTTGTATTTAGATTTACATTTATATAACATTAAGTTACTGATTTTTCCTTTTGCAATGTCTAATTTGCTCTTAAATCTACCAAATATATTTTCACTTCAGATTGTGTATTTTTCATTGAAGTTCTATTTAGTTCTTATTTCTTCCATTTCTTTCTTCATTATGTCCATGTTTTTCTTTAATTACTTGAACAGAACACATTTATAATAGCTGTTTTAATGATCCTGTTAATTTCATCATCTCTATCATTTCTAGGTTTATTCTTATTGATGCTTTTTCTCCCAACTGCATTTTTCTGAATTTTTGTATGTATAGTGATTTTTTTATTGGTTGCTCAGGTTTTGTGAATTTAACATTGCTGATTCCTTGATTTTGTAGTATTCCTTTAAATAGTGTCAAACATTTCTGGCAGGTAGTTAAGTTGTTTTCACCATTAATTTGACCACTTTTGCAGTATCTTTAAAAGCTCTTTTTAAGAGGGCCTAGAGGAGCCCTTGTTTAGAGCTATCTTGCCCCACTTCTAAAACTTGGCCCTTTTGAGGTCTCTAGTAAATGTCCAATTTAACAATCTATCTTTACTCTGGCTGGACATCAGTCAAACAATTTCTGGTCCTGTTTGAGCTCAGGGAATTATTTATTTTACAGTTTCCCGTAATTATTTTACTTTAAAAGTTGTTCTTGTCCAACTTCGTGAGATGTTTTCCATTTTTCCTCTTATTATATTCAAATTTCCCTTTAATTCTTTGAACAAACAGTGCATGCATAGATTGCTAATCAACAAAAGACTCAAGGAACCCCTATGAAGACTTCTATAGCAGTTAATCCCTCATGAACAGAAGCTGAATTTCTATCTATGTTTAATGGAGATAGAGGGGAAACAGAAATGTACTATGTTCTTGTTTTCAAATTCACAGTTCTCAAAGACTCAAGAGACCAAGTTTATTTCTGATATTCTCCAAAATATCTGTCTTAAAGATTTAGACCTTATTCCTAAAAATAAGCCATCTGTGATCATATCTAAATAGCTTTATATCCAACATCAGCTTTCTGGTCTTTGTTCTCTGTAAAGCAGAGAATACATGGTGAAGGGAATTAATGCTTGAGCACAACAAAAGGCTCAGCTTTTTAAATTTATGTAAAATCTATTGTGTACTCTATGCCTTAGTGAATAGGGCTTAGACTTAAATCTCCATAATGTAGTTGGGCCAAGTCTCACTACCTGAGGACAATGAAAGAAATTTAAGGATAACAAAACACTTCCCATCCCCTTCTCTTGTCTCCTGTCACTCTGAACAAAAATGCTCACAAGGGATATATTATTACAAAGACCTCTAACCATATCTCCAAATGTCACCTGGGTTGTCCTACCCTTCTTATGTCAACACTACAATAACCTATTCTTCTCTGACCTGTGAACAGCTCTGGTCAGGCATATCAGGATTTTGGAAAGAGAATCCACTTCCCTAGGGATCCCAGCAGTAATTTTTACAGCCTTTTTTTTTTTTTTTTTTAAATTAATGGCATAGTGCTGAATCCTGATAGTATACCTAGCTAATCCTGACCTCCTTTCTGAAGATAGAGAAGAGAAAGCAGTATTTTCTAAGATGAAATAGTGGAAAAGAAATAGATTTTACATTATCACTTTAAAAGTTGATATCAGCTGAGCTGGAAAAATCCCCTGGCTAAATCTTTGGTGAAAATCCACTAATTTTGAGGGGATTAAATTAACTGAATAATATTGGATGGGCAGATAATGGAGGTAACCATTCTGATAGTTAAATTACTCCAGGGAAGGAAACTAAGTTTTTAAGTCTCTGGCAATAATTGCAAATAGAATTTGGTATTTTTTAAGCTACACAATTGGAACTGTTTCTTACGAGACAATTTACATTTCTATAATCTCTGCATGCCAGTAATGTTAACATTTTATTCAGAAAGGAATTCATAGTTCAACTATTACTGTCTGAAAGCCATCAGATAGTAATCTCCCTATTTACCTTATCAAAAAGGGCCAAAGCATGATTTGATCTGGTTGATATAATAATCCCTATAAGAGATTTTCTTCACCATTTTCAAAATAGTGGCAAAGCTCTGAGAATGATATTAATGTGTTTAGCAGAAGACACAGAAGGCCTGTGGGATTACTTTTAAGCTGTAAAAAGCACAAAACTTTTTCATTTCTCTTGCTTACAGCTTTCTGTCTGGTTGGCATGAACTGGAGAGATAAGTAGACAGAAGATACAGACAGGAAGGAGAAACGAAAGACGTCTCATTGAGCACAGTACTAAAGTGCTTGCCTTAGGAACTGCTAGCTAGGCCCTCAAAAGTGGTGATGACTTGGGGTCTCCTTTGGAGCAGAGACATGTGTTTCATTTTACTCCTGTGCTCCTCAGTGCCTAGTGCACGGCTGGACAGAGCAGAAGCTCAACACATGTGATACACGATCAGTGGTAGATCTGATCTACCTGGAGAGAGCCCCTCTCCACCCCTGAGAAGGAATGTGCCTTTCCCTCTTTCCTTGCTGAAGCAGTGATCAAGTAAAGGAAATGGACCAGATGGAGCTCACTCCTCCTCTTCTCGAAGACATGTCTTCCTTGACGGACTCATCCTTTACCTTTATGGCCAAAATGTGAAGTCTTATTGTTTTTATCTGTCTTCATGTCTTGAGACTTAGGGCAGGGGTCTCCAACCCTGGGCTGTGGACACAATTGTTCACAGCAGCTTTACTCATAATAGCTTCAAACTATAAATAATCCAACAGATAAACATAAACATTTTGTAGCACATCCATACAGTGCAATACTCTTCAGCAATTAAAAGGAACAAACTTTGGATCAATACAACATGGATAAATCTAAAAAATACGCTAAACAAAAAAAGCCAGACACGAGTACACACTGTATGTTTTCCATATACATGAAGTTCTAGGATAGGCAAAACTAATCTATAATAATAAAAAAAAATCAGTGGTTGTGAGGCTTGGGGTGGAGGAGACTGGGAGCTTTTGGGATGGTGGAAGTATTCTATATCTTGACTGTAATGGAGATTACATGGATCTCTGTATAAAACTGTCAAAATTTATTGACTTGGATAATTTAAATGAGTATATTTTATTGCATGCAAATTCAATCTCAACAAAATTAACCAAAAATAAAACAATCATAGTTTTTTAAAAAAAGAAAAAAAATTTAGTTTCAGAGAGTCAGCTAGATCTTAACACCAAGGGTGATGCACTGCAATGGAGCAAGCCATGACATTCCAAGGCCTGAGCTCTAGCCATATGCTGGATTAGCAATTTGGGACTGCCTTCCTCTCAAATTCAATGATATCCTAGGTCTAGAAGCACACTATTCTGTATGTTTCTGTTTACAGGTGTTAGGAGATGACGGTGAGGTCTTGGTTAACAAAGAAGTCCCATGAAGAACTGTTGAATTCCCAGAGCTTGGTATAGTGCCCTTTGAATGAACGAATAAGACAAAAGTAAAAGACAAATATTCCCAGAGGAAACCTTAGATCTCTAGAACAGTGAGACAAGCAGAGGTGGGGAAGTAGAGAAACAGTGGCTTTGAAGAAAACCTTTAGGCCAGGAAGAGCCTCAGTACTGGCTCTTAGAGCAAGCCCAGCCTATGAAGTGCGCAAATGAAGCATGTGCAAATCCTGACAAAGTCCTTCCTTACTGATTCCACTGGCCAGGTAAATAGAGCAATCCCCACTATAGCAGATTTCCCAGTGAGAGAAATTTTATTTCCTGTGTACCTGCAACTCCCAACAGGATGCACTTCCAGCCAGGGCTAGCCTGCAAAATGCAACTCTCATTTCACTAAAGCATCTGGCCTCTCCCAGGATGCTCACAGGCAGGTCTATTTTCTCTGGACCCATGTGTCTCTTGCTTCCTACTATAGAGGTGTATGCACATCCCAAATCAATTAATCAGCATGAGTTCCTTCTCAATGACAGCCAACAAAGACATTCTAAATATGGCTCGACTTAGCTCTCACAGCTCTTGCTTCATCTACTTTCCTCTTTGGCTCATATGTAACCCATGTGTTAATGAAATATTAATGACACACAGGGTGTCACATATGCCCATACATTCATTGTTGGATTCAAGTTAGAAGTCATGCTTTTGGGGAAGCTTCAGAGAAGTGTATGAACAGGCTCTACTGGCTCTCCCCACTGACTAAAAGATTCCATGCCTCGGCCCCCTGGAAAACGTCTGATCAGAAATAGCAAAATGTCCTGCTAAGTAAACCAACATGATAAAGAAAATCATTAGCACAGTTAAGCTGCAGATGTTGGAAAGGATGACAGAGAGGCTTTTTGTGGGGGTGTAAGACCACCTCAGAGAAACCAGTGATGCTTTGAGGCGGTTAGGACAGGGAACATTTTGCTTTGCCCCAAAAGCCTGCAATGCTGTGCATTAACAAGTGGCCAGTTACCTTCAGGGAAGTCAAACCCCAAACTCAGCATATTTGACGGACCACTAGTTGCTTTCTCAAAGGTAATAGCATTGGCAGGGGCACTCTTTGGATCCTCCAAATAGACTCTTTTGAGATGGCAGTTTGCATCACCACCCCTTCGCACCCACTTGAAGACTCTACTGGTTGGCAATAGTGAGGGTCTGGACTGAAAAGACCATGAGACCTACTTTCTATTCCCAGCTCTACCAAGGAGTGGCCACATGACTTTAGGTAAGTCACTTATCTTTTCTGAGTCTCATGAGTAGTTAAGATTACTTGGGATTTCCCCAGTTCCTTCTGGGTCTTTCCATGTTGTTTCCATTCTGTCTTCCAGAATGTCACTTTAACATCCTCTTATAGCAACCATCTCCCTTGAGGGCCAGTGCTGTTGTTTGACCTGCCAGTGGGGCAAATGCTACTGCTCCCAATTGGCATTTGATCAGCTTTGATGAACAAATGAACAGATTCCACATGCTATAAACAAATTCCTTACTCCTTCTTGCACATTGTCTCGCTCTGTGGGTTGCTATTGCTTCCCATGAACAGGATGTTAAAATTAAACTGTGCTCAGTTAACAGTCCTAATTCAGAATCTTCTGCGTCACAGAAGGCAGGTACATGCAGTGCTCAAAGACATATGACAAAATCCTTGCCCATAAGAAACTTTAACTATTTCCTTAACCTAGTCTGTGACTATACAGAGATTTAAATAAGGGAAATTTAACATAAAGAATTATTGTTATGACAAACAGTAACTATACAGGATATGTGAGAACTTTATAGGGTACCATAGGGCTGAGGGAGAGTAACCGAGGTAAATGAAATTAGAAGAGGATACCCCTCCTCAAGGCTGGGTTTCATACCTGATTGGAGAAGGTATAGCTAAAATACATTAGATAGAAGAGAAATTTCTTGTTTTTCCCAGGCCAGAAATGGTCCACAGTCACTGGGTGAGCAGGAAACAATCCTCTAGCAAGTAGTTAAGCCACAGCCAATGAGTGCCACTGTCTGTAGACTTGGCACACACAGTGTCCGTGTCAGGACAGCAAACTCAAGGGGCAGGGAGCATATGAGCAGGGGAATCAAGGCACAAGTGAGTCACAGTTGGTGGGTAGGGGAGTGGGCATGTAGAGGGGCTGGAGGCACTGGTCTGGGCAGGAGGCTTGCAGTACGCAGTGTCTGTGTTGGGAGAGCCTCAGGAAAGTGTTTGCCACACTAGGTCAAAAGACTGCGTGTTCTGGACCCATGGCTGAAAAAGAGCACCACTAGATGCCTTCACACCCACCCCAATAACTGACAGGACCGCACGTAGAACCTGCAGAAGCCCTTTCTTACTGCATTGTCCCTCCAGTACCCTCCACGAGAAAGCTTAACATGATGCTCACTGTAAAGAGCTTGAACAGATTCTAACCATTATAGCAAAACAGGTTCAAAAGGCCATTCAGAACAGAGGCAAAAATTGGTATTAAGCGTCCTAAACTGGTTATGAGTACACCTGTGTGATCTTGGGCAAGTGACTTGGTGTGTCTGTTTCAGCTTATACATCTGTAATGGAATGAAATAACACTTGTCCAATTTTCTGAACAAGAATATTTTGAGGATCAAATGAGATTAGGAGCATGAAAGGGCTTTGTAAACTGTAAAGTGCTACAGATTTCCAATGGTTCATTGCTGTTCTGTTCAGTATTACAACTGCTGCCCCATCAAGTAGGTGATGTTTCATCTAATATTAAGGACATGGAGATGACAGCCTGTCTTATTTGGACTTCCTGGCATCTAACACACTAACTGGCACAAAACAGGCAGTTGATTAGTTTTTACTACACTCGTTTACTTACTTATTGATTGTCTCATTAACTGAGGAGCTGAAGCTGAAGGTAATGCTATGCCTGACCAATCAAGCACCAATTGTAGCTACTCAGAAGTGGCCCACACTGATGATTCTCTTTCTTTCTTCTTAACATCAAAAAGCTGCTGGAGGAGTCAGTAGGGAGAGCCTCTTCATCCACTGATCAGCCTCTTCCTAAGAACCTGGGGCAATGCCTTTAGACTAGATCTGATCCTCAAGCAGAACAAGAGAGTTCCAGCAGGACCTCACTTGTTGGCATATTAGTTGATGAATAAGTAAATGTATAAATGAATGAATGAATGAATAAGCAAAGAGAGTTGTCCAGCTAAGTTCTTGTACAGCATCTTCACAGAACATAATAATCAAAAGGCTACAAAAACCCCTTTTCCCTTGAATATGATGCCTTTTAAAAAACATAGTATGTGTCCATTCCTTTCTCCGTTATTCACTTTCTTTTTTTTTTTTTTAATAAATGAAGAAATCTGGGTATAAACACAAAGCAAGTGCTGATTTATTAATTTGTTGTATTTTTGCAGCCGAAACCTCACAGTAGGCATTGCCAGGGCTCTGTCTGGGCATCTGGGCACTGCTGTCTAAGGTCTGAAGCTGCCTGAGATCTGAAGGATCTGTCTGTGTGAAGGGCAAATTCCTAATGGTCTAAGCTCCTACTCTGCCTGTCCTGAGGAGGCTGCCAATTTATGTAGGAAGGAAGCTGCGAACAAGGTGTGGCTGCAGGGGGCAGAAACTGAGGACATGCTGATTGGTCTGGGAGAGGAACCTCGCCATCTGGCTCTCCTTTCCCACCATGTCAGTCCTGAAGGAAAAGCAGGAAAAGGCAAGCACGTTTAATTATGCTGAAACATGTCCTGGGACACTGCAGAGCTCCCGTCAGGGGACTGAAATGCTGCATGCTCTTCAAAGCTAAGCATTGCTAATATAATTTGAAAAAAATTTAATTTTGTCTGGCCTCTAACATGTTTTGTGGACAAAGTTCTGCCAATAAGCACTTACATAGATATGGGCATGGTAGCAGTTAACTGAGGAAGAAACAACTTGGCATTGCAGAATCAGTTTGCTCTGTTTTTGATAGACATTGTGACGAGTACATACTTCAGGGTTAAACTAACAAATGGAAGGAGTCTTTCTTTCCTTCATTCATTCTCCTGTCTGAAGCAAATATTGTGGGTTTCATATGATGTAAATCAGTTCCACTTTCAGGAAACTAAACATTTTTTTGAAAAGGAGGCACAAAAGTAGCCCTGAAGGGGCTTGGATGTCTGTTACTGGAGCACGTAAGGGTATAACATATCAGTTAATATATCACTTTTCTAAGTTTCCTACTTTGCCATGTTCCATTCTAAACACTTAGTCTGAGAAGGGAGGAGCACTATTTTTGATTGTTCTTCTTCACCACAAATTCAACAAATAGTCAAAAGAGAGAACCATGTTAGGCTACCAAATGTACAGTCATATCTCTTTAGCTTCCTAGGGAGCTGGAGGGAGATGTTAAAGTTCAAGTTCTCACTCAGAAATGTAGAGGAAGGTGAGTATGAGGTTGGTTTCCAACTTGCCAGAAACTGGTCTCACTGGTCAATTGTGGCAGGTAGGTAACCAATTAGTCTTTGAAATTGACTCAGCAACATCTCCCCCATTTTCAGAGAAGTGGATATTTTGCTTATTTAGAATGAACGGTTAGAAGTGTCAAGCTGCTCTTCAGAAGGAATGGGAGTTGTTGATTTAAAGCCTTCTCTTACTCAATGGCCACTTGAGAGTTGAAAGGTATAAATTATGTCTTTGATATTTTTGTCCACAGCTCTCTATACATTTACCACTGAAAAAGATGACAGATTTGCTAAGAAGAGCTATAAAGCAAAGAGGAGAAATTGTGATTGCATTTAATGGCACTTGATTAGAGAACCTTCAGATGCCCAAATCTTGTCCTGCCAATCACTCCTTAACCCTTGTTACTCTCAAGGGCGCTGCATACAGAAAGACTAATATCAAATGGTAAACAAAGTGACACTTTATTATTGCCTTTCAGAGCTGGAAACCTAAGAGCCTGAAACTTTAGCAAAAGCTAGCTTGAGAGCAATGGTTCAGCCTTAAGCTGTAAGAAGGAGCCTCCTGCCCTCTTCACCTACATACCTCAGATTCACCTCAAATTTTTGGCTATAACTAGTCCTTTCCACATAACATGAAACTAAAGCAATGATGTTTTGCTGAAGCAGAGAAAGACGCTAGGCCCTGATGGATCCCTGTCATATAAGTTATTTCTGAATTTTGTAGGAATGCAATTGTTTTTCAGTCTTTATGGCATTAGTACCAGAAGCATTTTTAGGTCAACAGCATGACTATCATGAATCTCCTCACAGCTCTGAGAGAAGTTGCTCTAGCATTCTGAATGGGAGAAATCTGGGTCCCTAACAAGTTATCAGGCTTTTATTCTCTTCATGTATATCTCCTGCTCCATGAATGAAAGGATCAATGACTTCAGGAGATCCTCCCCAGAAGAGATGTGGCTATTCCCTAGTGGGATTACCAATGTATTTAGCTAAAGCAGTTTGAAAACTACTTTTGCAAATCTGAAGTTTATGATAGTTTTGTTTGTTTTTAAGAATTCAGATGGTGCTGTGCAAATAAGAGAGGCAGAGGGAGAAAAACTATTTATGTACTCCATTAATTCATGCAGCCAATATTTTTTAAGTACCCTGATGTTCACAGGACTACTTATATCAGCATGTAATAGAGTGAGAGACTGGATTACAAAGTGGAGCACATGGTCTGGGATGTATGAGTCACTACTTTCTCTGATCATTTGGAAAATTACTGTGCTCTGCTGCCAAAGCATAACCATATTCCTGGACAGGGACAAATGCTGCAGTTTCTAATGCTGAAGTGTTAGAGCATCCCATTTCTGGGGACGGCTTTTTGCTTTATTAATAGGGAGACTGGTTGAACCTGTAGGAAGAATCCGAAATGTGGACTAGAAACAGCACAAAAGAAATATAGCAATCGCAGAAGCAAGGAGATATGGAGAAAAAAATCACTGTGCTCCACGCCTCACAGCAAATCCACAGTTATTATACATGAGAAAAACCTTTTTATTGGCTTTTCCTTAAACAATTCAGGTTGGATGTATTGTATTCTTTAAAACTCTGTTTCAAAATAAATGAAATTATTAAATTTACTATTAGCTGCTTTCCTCTTTTTTTCCTTATGTTCCTTTGAAGAAAAAATGTTTTAAAAAACCAAGTTGTTTATAAAATGAGATTCTCAAATTCTCATTAAAAGATGCTAAAATGACTAAACTCTGGTTTTACTAAGGAACATTAGTATATATTCATTATTTTTCCTACTTTGGAGATTAAAACATTTTCTTTAATCTTGTAGCATCCTGTTCCTTACAGATTAATAGACTGGACATGCTTCAACTTTCTTGTCTTTGCAGACTATTTCTTTTGAAACAAAAACTAACAACTTTCCATTTCAAATAAAGCAAATAAATCAGGCTATGAAAGTGCCATCATTTAAATTTGAATCGTAGGCCTCCAGTGAGTTTATATTACAAGAGACATTTTAAAAGATTCAAGAGTAGGGGTGGGGGTGGGATGTGAGGAAGCCATGATAAAATCCCCGAAGTTCTACAAATTTATAAATACCATTAAACTTTACTATAAAATTCCTCAAATTAATGTGTTCCTAATTTTAGCATTAAATGAGGCTGGTATATTGAGTAGAACTATTTGCATAATAATGATAAAAATCAAAGTTTTAGGGAAGCAAAATTGACTCATCTAAAACTTTAATTCTAATTCCTGAGCAGCTTCTGAATAATGAGCCTGAAAAAGTCAGAATTGTCCTGGCCTTCTTCAGCAGTGGAAAATTATGTAAAGACTTTGGGGGAGAAATTTACAATATATACCTATGTTTTCTCCAACTTTTCCTTCCAAGAAGCCACTCTGGGAAAGTGGGGTGAATATATTCTCCTAGTAGCTCCGGAAATTTAGCCTGAAGTTGCATGCTGCTAGAACAAAGTGGTTTTTTTTTTAAGTTTTCTATGTTCTCTTTAATATTTATATGAATTTGAACTATATAAAATATTCATCTCTCTGTAAAAATATACTCTAAATTGCTGGCAAATTAAAATCATATTACCCCCTTATTAGTTAGGCTAAGGGCTTAGCTGCTGTATTAATAGTATCCCAAATATAGTTGCTCAAACTAGATGTTTTATTTCCCATGCAATGGTCTGGAGACAGCATCTTGTCAGAGGCATATTGGCAGCACTGCTCCATGAGGACATTCAAGGACCCAGCTTCCTTACACGTTGTTCCTTCCTACCCCTTAATGCATCATCCTTGTCTTCTCAGTTAAAGCTCACTGAGCTCCAAATCTGTTTTGGTCACAGAAAAGGGAAAGAAAAATTGGATAAGTATCATTTCCACTTACATTTCATAGGTGAGACCTAGTCACATGGCTGCAGTAGCCACAGAGGATGGAAAATACAATTTCCAATTTCCATAAGCCTGGCAAAAATTAAAAAGTGATGCTATGGAAATATATACCACATCCATCTTGTAGATTTATGTATTCCCTATGTGCTATATTCTGCTAGGGATGCCCCAGGGAAGCATGGTAATAAGGCATGGGTCTGCAAATTTTTCCTATAAAGAGCTAAGTAGTAAATATTTTAGGCTTTCTGGATCATGGGCGCTCTGTCGAAACTACTCAACTCTGCCGTCCTAGTGCAAAAGGGGCCATAGACTACATGACTATATGTAAACAAAAGAGCATGGCTGTTGTTTTAGTTATCTACTATGGGATAACAAATTACTATAAATTTAGAGTTTAAATTAACACACATTTAGTATCTCACCATTTCTCTGAGTCAGGAGTCTGGGTCCTTGATGTGTTCTCATCTGGAGGCTTGGCTGGGAAAGAATCCACTTCCAAATTCACTCAGGTTGTTTGAAGATTTATTCTTGGTGGCTGTAGTGCTGAGGGCCTCAGACCTCAGCTCCTTGCTGACTATTGGTCGCTCCCAGCTCCAAGAGGTCACTTAGTTCCTTGCTATGTGGGTCTATCCACAATCTCTCTCAGAACATGGCAGTTTGCTTCTTCAAAGCCAAGAAGGGAGAAAGTCTCTAGAGTGAGTTTGGTAGTATGAAAGAATTTTACATAATGTAACAATCATGAGAGTGACATCCTATTACTTTTAGCATATTCAGTTGGTTAGAAGCACGTAACAGGTGCTGCCCACTCTCAAGGGGAGAGGATTATACCAAGGTGTGAATATCGAAAGGCAGAGATGATCGGGAGTCTGTCCACCATAGCTGTGTTCCAATAAAACTTTGTAAAAGCAAGTGGTAGGCTAAATTAGGATTACAGGCCATAGTTTGCTGACCGCAGGTATAATAAATAAGAAGACATTAAGGTAAGAAGAGACAGAAATTCAATGAATAGAATTAGAGAAAAGATAGACTTCTCTAATCTAGTCAGAGAGTTATGTAGAAATGGAGTCACAGAAAAAAGAAAAAAATTCTGATTCTAGTCTCATCTCATACTACACCTATTACCTTATTTTGTTAATAAAAAATTAAGAGTGGGATAGATTGGCATTATGTTTGAATCTAGTGATCATAAGGCAGAGTTATTGGAACTCCAAATAAGTTCAAAGTGAAGGGGCTTCATAGCAAGATCTTTGTAATTTTGACTTTAATTCAAATGTTACCTAGAAAATTTTAACAGAAAGCCTGGTCATGTTTTTCAAGTGAATATGAAGATGACAACTTACAATTCTTATGATTATTGCAAATCAATAATTATGCTAAGTCTTTAATGTAAATTATCTAGTTGAATTCTCATAATACTCTCATGTTATTTAGATTATGATTTCCATTTTAAAGATGAGGAAACTGAACTTTAGAAAACTAAATAGCACAAAGAGTAGTAGAACTATCATATGACTCTCAGTCTGTCCTGACGGTCCAGACACTTAAATTTTATTTGAAGTGTAATGGGAAGTCTTTAAAGAATTTTAAGCAGAAAAACAATATAATTAATGTGACTGTTTCAAAAATATTAAATCTGTCTGAAGACTGGACTGAAGCGGGGGCTGGAGTGGAAGCAGAATAGTCCAGGACACAGATGATGGTAACTTGGAAAAGGTATTGTCCTGGAGAGAAATTTGCAAGATATTTTATTGTTAGAAGTAACAGGACTACCTCTCTAGTCACACTTATCTTCTTTGGTTCCTGAAATGTGCTAAGCCTTTTCCAATCTCTGGACGTTGCCTGGGCTATTCCCTTTGTCTAGAATGCTTTGTGCTCTGTTCTTCTACTGCTTCATTCTAACTCATGCTATAGGACTTGGCTCAAATCTCATTTCCTCAAAGAGTCTTTCCTTGATGCTCCAAGTTCCCTTCTTTTGTTTTCTTAATAGAATTCGATCATTTTTCATCTGATACTTGTTCACAAGTTATTACATTTTGCTTTTTTTTTTTAAAAATTGACACACTATGCTTCATAAGGAGCAAAGAACTATATTTAATTTGCTCATAACTGTTAACATGGTGCTTTGAGAACACAGTTCCTAGCACCATAGGCGCTCAATGAGTATGTGTTGAGGAAATAAATGTCTAACTTCAATGCCCTTATACCTGTATAGTGTGCTGTTGCCTCTCACATTTGCTGACTTTAGAGGAAATCTCCTTTTCAATGCCTCTGGAGTTATCAATGAGACATATCCAAAGTAATTAGTGATGTTCCTGTCTTCAACGCACTCTTATCCCACACTCTTCCCAAAACCTGACCTCAGGTTAAAAAGAACTAAGAATGAAATGCACAGTAGAAGGAAGTGGCTGAGGAAATCAGCTTGAGGCAGGTGAATACTCATTATTGGTAAGAGTATAGACTGGTATAAACATTTGGGGAAACAATTTATCAATATGTAAACATGGCCTTAAAATGAATATAAATAAAAACATAAACAAAGAGGTGTGTGTGTATGTGTGTGTGTTTGCATTTACATCATAAGATATGTGAAACTATATAAACCAAATGTTTCTGAGTAGTTAGTAGGTACTTTTAGTGAGTGAGAAGGCAAAATGAAGAAACTTTTTTTTCTTTTTACAATGGGCAATTATAATTTTTATAATCAAATACTATTAAACATAAAAATAAAAAACAAATCTTCATAATTTGACATAATGATCCCACCTCTAGAAATCTATACTATAAAATAACTAGAGATGTGACCTAGGGTTTTTTATATAATAATATTCACCTATGAGTTCTTTAGCAAGTTAAAAAATTGAAAATAATACAAATGTCCAAAAATAGACTGGATAACTAAATAAAGTATAGCTCATTCAAATAATGAACTATTTAATATATATTAAAATTATGTTTAGATAATAAAGACATGAAAAATGCTCATGTCAGAATGTTGTATAAGCAAAGTATACAGTAGGAAACTATATTTACAGCATTACTCCAATTTGTTAGGAAGAAAAAAAAGGAGAAAGATATATAGATAGAAAAAAAACTTCAATAAAATCTACCAAAATAACATGAATTAGGTTGCTGATGATTTTTGGTGTTTCCTTATTAAAAATAATATTTTATAATTGAAGAACTGCAGATATTTGTAGTAGGTATAAAAATAGTACATTGGTTCTTTTCAAATAAGTAATTCTTTATTTTTTCAATCTTCATGTCGAGCACTCATATAAGACATGTTCATTGCTAAGATACTAGGTTCCAGTTCCCACTTATCCCTCCACTCATCTTTTTCTATAAAAAAGTAACATGCATTTAATACTTTTTGGGATATTTTCTTTGACTTGTGAAGTGTAACAACAGTTACATAATAAAATTATCTGCAATTAAGTATATTTCAGGAATAATTATGTTCTTATTCGCAATCAGACTTTCTACTTGTCTTTTCTTCAATGCCTTTGGTCAGACTTTCTTGAACTAGTCTAATGGAGAGAATTATTTACCACATTTCTGTATAGGTTTAGATATACTCAGAGAATATATAACCAGCTCTATTAGGAGGCATAAAATGAGCTACTACTAGAAAATTTAATTTCGAGTTGTTGCATTTAATCTAGATTTCTATATTAGAAGTTAAGTTGGCTATTAAACCAATAAAAACTTCTACTTATCTACATGGTCGCTGTCAGGAGGCCTAATAAATTCAATTTGAGATGATATATGTTTATTTGTATATAAAAAGACTGAAAGAATATTTATAAAAATGTTTATAGTAATCAGGTAGTTCTCTCTGGGGACTGGCAGAAGAGCATAAAAAAAAAAAGGAAAGAAAGAAGATAGATGCCACAGGCCACATATGGAAACAAGTCCCATTATATTATAAATATGTCTTTCAGATATCCTATAAATGAAGGTTTGAGTTTAAAAGCTTTCTAATCGACTATGAACAGCAACTATGACATTTACTTTCTGAAATAAGCCAAACTCCCCATCCTTCTAAGCAACAACACAGAAGCACACATATAAATAAGGGCATAACTTCTATATATTGAATGTTTATTTGGGAGACACAACACCTGGGTACCTCATATAAAGAATGTGATTTAATATCAATGGTTTTGTTCAACTATAGGGCATTTCTAAAATCAAATTCCTTCATGTGAAAAAAAAGTCATGTTTGAATCAACTCTTCTCTCCCTCCCCCCTCTCTCTCATTTTCTCCTGCCTCCTCATCCCTTCCCTCCTCCCTCCTTCCTCCTTCTGTCCCTCTCTGTCTCTCTGGAAACAATATAGGACAGATATTTCATTTATAACAAAATCAACTGATATTAGTTTTTATAGGCAACCATACTTATATTTATATACATATTCATAGCATAAAATACTGTGTACTTTTAGTTCAACTAGATATAAAAATTTTATTGACTCAAATAACATATTTACAGAAAGAGAATGTAAAAGGTATGTGTTTTGAAACTGTAAAGATATCCATTTAGCACACATTACAATTCTTTTTATTCATGATCTAAATCTGTCTCTCACAGTATGAATTGAACCATTATTAATATGCAGTATAAAGAAAGGCATACAAAAACCAGAATTGTTACTAAATCATTAAGCAGAGGAAAAATAAAGTACACAGAGAAGCTCACACTAGAGTTACCTGATATACTACTACTAGCTTTATTTTCAATTTCTTTCCTATATTATTTCCAAAGCAAAATATACTCATTATATTCAAGGAAAAATACTGTAATGTATTTGATTGCATCTGGCTGCTTTCTTAATTTTATTAATGTACTTAACTGGAGTTCTGTATTCTAAGGTATACATTTTTATAGCTTGTATCCATGGACCCTCCTTTATGTATATATAGTCACATGTATGAAAAATAAACTGGTTAGGCAATAAAGCAAAAATAGGACAGTAAAAACAATATGGTATTTACTTTTGTTTCCTTTAAAGCAAGTGTTAACAATTGCTGGCTGTTGGCTCCCAGAACTAGAGAATGTATATTAGAACCTCAGTCCTCAGAACAATGATTTCCCTTGGCTGTTATTTGTCTAAGAAGTGATAAACCGTATAATTTACAAGAAGAAAACTACTGAATCCTTCAGAAAACACAACCTGGCAGTCTATCTTCAAAGCAAAATAATGAGGTGGCAGGAGTGTGATGGAGAAACCAGTCTTCAGGAACATCATGTAAGGGAATCCAGCTGTGCTTGTATGGTCTCTAGCTATTTACAAAGACAAAAAAAAAAAAAAAAAAAAAAGAAGGAGAGAGAGAGAGAAATTCTTATGAAGTGTTGTTTAGAAACATGCAAATAGAAGGGGAAGAATGGAGGCAATTACATATATTAAATCCAGTCACACAGCAATAAATATAGCATAATTTTTTTCTATTTATGTGAAAATATTAGAATTCTAAATTTTCAAATTTGTAAACTAGAATTTCTAAACACTATTGTTTTTATTTTAAATAACTACTATATAAGATTTTTAAAGGGGACGGTTTCCCGAATTATAAAATCAATATTTAAGAAGAATCATGAAATATGCTCATGATACATCTTTAAAGAACTAGAATCTTCCCTTTCTCATGTGCCCAGAAATTAAAATATATAACCTTATTTATATCTAAAATGTCAGTGTGGCCAGGTACCACATAGTTCATTACTTAATGCTTTAAAAGCAACAAGCCTACTGCTGTAATTAAAACAATTTCCATTTTCTTCTTGATTTAGTTTGTCAGATTCTTTCATCTCAGCACTGCTTCCTACTGTGAAACATAAGGTGTTTACAAGTGAAGTTTAAAGAGCTTAGCTCTACAATAGGGCATTTAAAAATAAAAATTCATAAAATTAAGGAAACGCACTTATCGAGAATTATTTTAAAAATACAGACCTTGTTATAGAAATCAAACAACTCCTTGTGATTGAATTCCACAAGAACTTTCTCCAGACTCTGTAAGATACAAAAAAAAAAAAAAGAATTTATTGGTACACAATTTACATTGCAATTTTTTTCTCTCCACTTAGCCTCTGCCATATTATTCTGAGTGGTTTTTAAAAAAATACCTGCTCCATTGTTCCTAGAACTTACAAATGTACTTAATAACACTCCACTTTAGCAAAAGGTTTAACTAGGGATATCTCTGTTCTTTAAGTTGACTCCAAAAGGTTAGTAAAATATATGCTGGCAAGAGAACTATTTCATTATCTATTTTTTCAAGACAGAGATAATACATGAGATTATATTCCGTCTTTCTCAGCAGTCCATTTGAAATCTAGTAAATACCATTACCTAAAGACACTGGAGGCGGCATATCTGATTGAATCTATCCAGCCATTAATGCCTCACATCAGCACAGCTGCTGCCTCCAAGCATCTAACAGTTATGATCTTAACATGCTGAGATTGCTACCTTTTTTTAATGTACAGACTCAGCAAAAGTTAACAATTAACACAACAGCTTCAAAGCTGGGACTTAAACACGCTCTTCTTTCACCTCACATGCAATAGAGAAATCTTTATGGATGCTACAGATGCTAAGTAATATTGTGCATATCTGCATGATGGTGTAGTAAAGTGCAACATTAACCCAACCCTCTCCAACCTGTTTGGGTTGATTTTGTAAACTAAGAAAACACTTAAATTAGTTTCTGAGGTTGTTCAAACACATTCATTTTATTCAAGGTAACTTTGGGAAATAAAAGTTAATGAGAGATTGCAAAGAATGTGCTGCCTGCTCTGACCACACTGTCATGCTCACATGACATAAAATAAGCACCATGAAGTGAAGAAGTGGAAAACTGTTGCAAACAAACATTGATTCAGAGACTTAATTGCTTGTGGTCATTTCCAACATGCTATTAACCCTACTTCTCAGTTTCTATGTTAAAGTTCTTTCTTTGCTTTATTTATTTTAATGGTTTCCATTTCTATTTAGAAAGCTGACATTTTCAAAACAAGTTATCTCCAGCTAACTCCAGGAGAGTCAACGGAGCTAAGGCACCTCCCTTTTCAAGAAGCCTAAACACAGAGGACCAAATTCCACACTTGATTTTCTCTTAAATACCACTTAAACTTCAGCTTTAAAACGAATGAAGAAGCCTGTCTTTTTAAATCTCATCCTTTAGGAATAATTTAAAACTGTAAATTTTTCAAATTGTCTTAGAAAAATTAGTGGCTAATTGGCACATATCATTAAACCTGAAAGGCTGAATCAGCATTATCTAGAGTCCTATATTTCCTCCCAGCAGAGGCCTGAGTTTCCCCTAGGGAAAAGCAGGGCAAGTTCATCACTCTCCTCCCCATGTACCCCTCCCTTAGCCAGGCCAAGTTAGGAGGGACTGTAGGAAAAACTTATGAAAACATTAAATAAAGATGTAAACTGATTTGCTATACTCCAACTAGATTCTTGTTTCCTGAATTTTGCTTAGCTTTGTTTCAAGGTAGTGTTTCCTAAAATGTTACACTGAGGAAAAGGAAAAAAGATAACCTTGAAAATTTACTTCTTTAAATTCAATAGCTAAAAAAATCTGTCTGTATGAGTGTGTGTGTGTATATAAATTTAGTGTCTTGATTTACTGAAATACTTGGCTCTAAGAAGAAAAAAATGCTGATACCTATAGAAAATATTCAGAGAACCTATACCCATGTCTGGCATAATCACTGGTAGCTAGTTATCATTATAATTTCCCATTCAGCCCACAACGACTTAGAGAAGACTCTGAGAATATGGGAAAATATGGAAGTGATCTTAAGTGTTTTATGTCTAATGTGCAATGAGATTATCTTTAGAATTCGAGAATACATGTTTATCCATGGGCTGGCCAAGGGCAGTTGTATTTTAGGAAGATAAGAATGGCGCTTAGATGTGTAGAATAAAAAGGGAAGAGGGGCCAACTCTCCCCACATTGTCATGTTCTGACATGGAACCCCGCAGAGTCCAAGAATGTTTAATTCAAATCTGGCCTTCTAGGATATTATGAAGGTATCTTATTCATAAAGGAGTATAGATCACATTTTATTTAACCATTTGGTAGACCTATTTATGACTAATTTTAGACATATAGTCCATGGCCTCCACTTTTACTCTTGCTTTAGGTTTGCAAATATTATGAACGAGCCTAATCAAAATCTTTCCTGGGACCATGACATTTTTAGGAGGTAAACACATGCTAAGCATTCCTTGAGACTAAAACTAGAAAGTCACAGATTTGCTTATCAAACCAGAATCAATTCTCAAATTTTATTGTTTACTTCTCTGAAAATGTATGGAAAGTTCTGTCCATTAAGAAAGCATGTTTTCAAAAAACTCTTCAGTTTAATGTCTGGAAACCAATCAGTGGCAGTCCAGACTCAACAAGGATGTAAGAAAAGCATTATGTTTAATGATAGTTCAATTATTACTATTTCAGTGGTGTTTCTCTTTGAATGTCCAGCTCTACATATATCTTTCTACACTTTAGATACTCCTGGCCTTTAATTCAACTAATGGTTCATTAGTATTTTTGTTAAGGGAAGAAGAAGAGTAAATAAATTGAAACCCACACCTTCCATATCTCAGCTATTGATAGCAACTCTAACAATAGGCTTTCTGGAAGATGATGTAGAAAATCCTGGATAAAGCAATTTTATAGGATGAACTTGACAATGGATTAATTATCCATGTGCTTCCTGTCTATCACTGTCACTAGATAATGAGACTTGACTATTTGATCCTATATTTTTTTCCCCAAAGTGTCAGGAATAGGCTGAATAATATAATGTAGCCTATTATGTCATACTAAATAAGAAAAGAAATACGTTAGTGGCATAAAACTACAGTTGCAAATTATCAAATATATCATCACCTTGTCAATCATATACAAAAACTATTTTAAACTTGAATTATATAACTCTAATCATTTGGTGAACCAAGTACATATTCTAAAACATATGTACATACACAGTCACACATCTTTAAGTAATGTGGAACTTCACTTTTCACATAATCAAGTGTTTAGAAAAAAAGTTTATGAGAACATTACATCCCCATTCTTCTAGTAACCAGAAACAAAAAATATTTTCATACAAGGAAAACTATTAAGCTAAAACATTTTAAAGAAATTAGGTCTGACAGAGTTTATATTGTCTTCCAAAGGAATATAATGACAAGATAATTTATACAAATTATTTCTGGGAGGACTTTTTGGTGCTTGTTTAACAGTTGGATATTGCTATTATCTAGGACAATTCATGGGAAACCATCACTAGATTTGATAAAGAAAAAAAAAGTAATTTAATGATAGCTAAATAGGCCAAAGATATTGCCATACCTACCCTTAAATGAAGAATTTTTAAAACATAAAAATGAAGTCAGTGAATAAGACAGTTTTTTGTTTTACTTTGCTTTGCTATTATTGTTTTGCTGGGGATAAAGAGGGTGGTTGATTTGTATTGAATCATCCACACTATTGCATGGTACCTCTTGAGAGAAAGGTACCTATATGTAAGATGTCTGGAGGCTGCTGCAAATGATAACTGCTCATGTGAGCATAAAGCAGGATAACATTTCTCTTAGTCTTTTCTTCTAAGTTTTACAATCTTCCCTAATCTAATTTTCTACTTTTATTTCCTACAAACCCTCCAAAAACCTCTGATCCAACCAAACTGGTGTACTCACTTTCTCCCACACATCTCACACTTTGCTGCCTGTTTTTGCTCATGTGGTCTCCTACTTTCAGATGGATTGTGGTTCTAAATGAGTAAGGTATATAAAGACTCCTTTAAAAAGCACACTATAATATATTAACTATATAATCTTTAGTTAGCACATAAGCTATCAGTAAATATACTAACTATAAATAAAATGATTGATAAATTAGAATACATTAAAATTCAGAACTTCCATTTATCAAAACACATCATCAAAAGAGCACTAAGTTTAGCCACAGAGATTCATATCCAGAATACATAAATATCCCAAATTAAAAGAGACAAAACTCAGTTTAAAGATGGACAAGAACATATGTCAAATCCTTATAAACTAAGCTAATAAAATATTATGTCAATTATATCTCAACTAAAAAAAAAGCAACCTGGATGGTAGTGTTTGGGGAGAAGAAAGAAACTATCAGAAGACTCTTACGATGCCAGATTAGACTGTTAAAAGGGACATCAGCTAATGTGAATGATCTGGAGGCCTGGCTGGTGGTGAAATGCAAGAAGGAGAGAAATTAACAATGAGGGCCAGTCCTTTTCCTGTTGGGTTTCCTGGCAGTTTCTCCAGCTGAGATACATCCAGGTACATCCAGATTGCCCAAGAGTATCCTGGATTGACGACTCGCTCTGATAGAAAAAGAAAAGAGAGAAGGAGAGAAGGAGAGAAAGAGAGAGAGAGAGAGAGAGAGAGAGAGAGAGAGAAAAGAGACTAAGAGACTTGAACAGACACTTCACAGAGAAGTATGTCCAAAGAGTCAAAAACATATGAAAATATATTAGTAAGTATACTGCTAGAAGGGATAAAAATTGATACAAATACTCTGGATATATGCACACTCTGTGACCCAGAAGTTCACTCCTAACTATTAACATTGTGCTTAGTAGAAATGTACATATTTTTGACATCATGAGAATAGTGCATGTAGTATAGTGATAGTACCATTATACGAAAACAACAAAAAAACAAAAACAATAACCCAAAATGGAAGTAACCAAAATTTCTTTCAACAGAAGAGTATATAAATTGTAGTATAGTCGTACAGTGAAATTTTATACAGACATGAAAATACAGCAACATACAACATCATGCATGAATCTCACAATATTGAATGTTAGAGACAGGCCCCCAAGGACACACATTGATTTCATTTACATGAAATTTGAAAATAAAAAAAATAACAAAGGTTTTACAGACAAATATTTATGTGGTAAAATTATAAAGTAAAGCAACAAAGATATTACCAGAAGTATTAGAATAGTGATCACCTCTGGGTCACGGACAGAAGAAGTAGTAATAGGGAAGAGGCATAAAAGAAGCTTCTGAGGTAATGGAAGAAATTTATTTCTTGATCTTGATGGTGTGTAAAATGTGTTCTTTTTGTGACACGTCAGTGTGCTCCTTTTCTGCATGTGCGTTCTATTTCCCCAATAATAATAAAAAAAGAATGGTACTGTTATATGTTAAATTTATTCATTCATTTTTATTCAATAAATATTTATTAAATGACTACAAGTCCTGTTCTGGGCACTACATACACAGCAATGAGCGACAGAGACAAAAATCTCGCACTCCTAGTTGATGAAGACAGACAATAAACAAGTTATGTAATACTAACAATAACAACAATAGTAATAATTAATCACATATCATGTTGAAATGTTAGTGGTAAGTGCTAGGATGAAAAGTAAAGAAGGAATGTGTATTTGTGGGTGGTGGTCAGGAAAAGTTCTCACTGAGATAGTGGCATCAGAGTTAAGTAAGATTTAAAAGAAGTGAGAAAGACAACCTACAGAATGGAAGAAAATATTTGCCAATCATTAATAAGAATATAATACCCAGAATATATAAAGAACTCCTATAATTTAACAACAAAAAGACAAACCAATTAAAACAATTTAAAAAATAGGCATAGAGCTGGAACAGACATTTCTCTAAAGTAGATATACAAATAGCAAGTAAGCATATGAAAAGATACTCAACACCACTTAACATCGAATATGAAGGGTATAATTTTTTTTAAATGGGAAAAAAAATTGTTAGTGAGGATGTAGAGAAATTAGAATTCTCATATATTCCTAGTGGGAATGTAAAATGCTACAGCAGCTATGGATAACACTGGCAGTTTCTGAAAAAGTTAAACATAGAATTACCACATGACCCAGCAATTCCAGCCCTATGTATATAGCCAAAAGAACTGAAAATTTGGACTCAAACAGATACTTGTACACCAATGTTTATAGAACCCTTTCAACAGCTATTTAATGCAATATGTTAAAATTCTGATGAAAAGATTTTGATGAAAAGATAGCAAGGAAGCAAGACAACAGGAATAGAGAGACAACACTCAGAACTGTGCATTTTGTACATGCTTACTCTTCTATCAACAATCAGGTTAAGCCCTGTTATAGAATTATGTCTCCCCAAAATTCATATGTTGAAATCCTAACCCCCAAATCTCAAAATGTAGCTATGTTTGGAGACAGGGTCTCAAAAGAGGTAATTAAGGTAAAATGACGTCATGAGGGTGGGCCCTAATCCAAGATGACTGGTATCCTTAGAAGAAGAGGAGATTAAGACAAGACTCACACAGAGAAAGACCACATGAAGACACTGGAGGAAGATGGCCTTCTACAAGCTAAGATCCCACCAACACCTTAATATCAAACTTCTAACATCCAGGTCTGAGGAAATAAATGTCTATTATTTAAGATACCTAGTCTGTGCAGCCCTAGAAAACAAATATAGACCCTATCAACTCTTCTAGGACAGAAGAGGAGATCTTTAAGAGCAGTGGAAAGCCACTGGAGAGTTTTAAGCATAAGAATGATATAAATATATTTACATATTAATAACTCATTTTGGCTTTTATTGTAAATGAATTAGAGTTGGCCAAACTGGAGATGGAGAAATCAGTTAGCTGGCTACTGCATTAGTTCAGGTGAAAGATCTAACATGATGGCAAAAGTGAGAGAGAAAAGTAAAAAAACCTGAGCTATGGTTTAGAGGTAGAAGAGACAGTACTTAGTGACAGATTTGAGCTGAGGTGGAGAAATGAAGAAATATAATGAATCCAGAATGAGTCTCAGGTTTCTGGCAAGAGAAACTGGATGGATGTAACTGAGATAGGAAACTCTAGAAGAGAAGATTTGAAGAAGGGGAGAATCAAAAGTGCAGTCTCAGACAATTAGCTTGATATGCCTATAGCATTTCCCTGAAAATATATGAAATAAGTCTTGAAAGCCAGAAAAGATTTTTAGGTAAGAGATATACATTTGGGAATTATTGGTATATTGATACTTAAAACTGTAAAAGTTACCCAGAAAAAGAATGCAGTATGAGAAAAGACGGTAGCTTTGGGCTGAACTCTAAAGAATGCCAATATTTAGGGTAGGTAGGTGTTCCCTAAATGATGAGTATCACTAGATTCACATATATTTTCTGCATATGATGTGGAAATGTATGGTGGGTATTTATTACACAAACTAAAATAATTTAATAAGTTAAGGTACAGATGATAAAAATGGGTGGCTTATTTTTAAATATGCCTTCAATCTTCCATTTGCCAGTAAAACCCATTAAAGTCACTAATATTGTTAACTAAACATACACACATTAGAGGATTTACTCTCTTTATTCTGCCTTATACATATAAAATTACAACCGAGAATCCATTTAGAAAATTAATTACTTATATTGTCTAAGCTGGTTTCTTGCATTAATACCAAACTTAAACTTTCTGCACCCTATTTGAAAATACTGCAATGTAAAAATGAAAGTATAAAGACTATCATTCTGTCAATTTCTTAAAAGAGAAGGTGTACTTGTTCAACCATTCTTTTTTATTTTTAATTTGTAATCCTGTCTACGAGTATCTGGATAATGTTGCACATACCCATTAGCAAAATTCCCATGGAAACAGAATTTAGTTAGGTCTTCAGAGAGGTCTAACTTGATGAAAGCTGACAATAAAAATATCCTTTCCTTTCCCATTAGCTAAGAATTAGGAACACATATACATTTTCCAAGGGAGAAATTCATTAGTCTCTTTACAAATAATTTAAGCAAAAATATCCTCTAAATAATACAGATATAAACTAGATAAGAATTAAACCAAATTTACATTGCTTAGCTTTTAAACTTAAGTTGGACATCAGAATAAGAAACGATACAATTATCTTTTCATGTAGAAAATCAGGAGTAGAGAATTCCAGTAAAAGACAAACTACTAATCTCTTATCCTACTTGAATCTAAAAATACTTTCTTTACTAGATACTTAAAGAGGACGTTTTTGCCTTTAAGTTACAGAAATGAAGGGCAATGATAAAATTTAAATAATATTTCAAGTTCTACTGAATGAAATCATAAATCAAAATACTAGGCACCACTTATGAAATACATATATGATCTCCTCTGTAACTATAACTATATACAAGTATTTGTAAAGATATTCCAGTATCTCTATTATTTGTGGACTATCTTTGTTCAAAAAAATAGGTATTAATTTAAGCTCCCACATAGACTGAAAAAACCATGAAACTCTACTCATACATACCAACATTAGCCATTTCTATCACTCATAATACTCATTCTGTAAACATTTAAAGAATACTGATACAAAGATGAATAAACCATGAGAAAGAATATACTCTTGACCAAAGAAAGGTCCTTCTCTAGGTAGGCAGATTATCTTTACAGCTAAATGCCCAACTACAGGAAAAATGTACATGGGAGAGTAGGAAGGAAGGTTTCCTCTGCCCATCTGTCAGATAACTGGAATCAATCCTGGCAACCAAAGGGGTAATAGATGTGACAATCAGCTCTGATTCAGAAGGTGTCAGCTTGAGAGGTGTAAGCATGAGCATTGTGGGTAGAGGGAAAGAGCACATTTCCACTTTTCTGTGAGGCAGCTTGACTACTTGACTTTCCAAGGTTCTTCTCAATTCTAGGACTCAAGGATGTTGAAAGGCACACGTACCTAAGTAAATTTAGCTGTGAACTTAAGTAGTTAAAGAACAACAAAATGTCAGTAAGAAGAGCCTTGGCAATAACTTCATTCAACCCTCTTATTTAACAGATAAAAAAACTGGTCCCACAAAGATGAACTAACTTTGAAAGTATATAATGGTGGAAATCGTCATTGTTCTATTTATTCTATCTACTTCATTATTATGGTAGCCCAAGATAAAACATCACTTTCACTTGCATATGAAGTTAATTTATAGAAAAAATTTCTCCCAATGAATCTACATAATTATTTCCCTTCTCTAAGTCATTCTACACAGAAATACATAGAAGTTATGCTGAGGGCAAATATTTTGACAAATATGGCCGACAAGGTACCAAGCTATCCTAAGTAATAGAGGTATAATATGAGGTTATGGTCTTCAATTTCCAGAAAATATGCAGGAAAAAAAAAAAAAAACATAAGCCAATCTCTTTGTCTTGGCTACATTAATTTTTAAAAAAGCCACAGTGAAAATTTCACAGAAGTTAATAACACTGCCATGTTTAAAAAAATTCTAATTATAAACAAAAACATGTTAACCCAATGAATATACTACATATGGAAAAAGAATAAGAGAAATTATCACTTTTCACCTACATATGGAACTGATTTCTCTTTCTCTCTCAAGTCCTGTGATTCCAGCAGGTACCAAAACCTCACAGGCATGGATAGCTCTGTTGTTGGAGTTGAGCAGTGGGAAAAGTGAAAACCATGAACTTATACCAAGGTTTGACAAAGTTACAAAAGGACAACTGCTACAAATAAATGGAATACAAGCCACAAAAGGCATTTTCCCAGGGTGAAAACAACCAAATTGTAACTTCTATTTTTTTAATCTTTGAAAAGTACAGTTCAACAAAATGCATATGTATTTAAGAATATAGTCAGAAAAAGCAAATTTCAAGCTTATTAGCATGGCATTCAAGACTTCTGAAATTTGGCCCATGACATCTCCTACAGTCTTATCTAGTATCCTCTTAACACACGGTACACACTAGCAGTACCAGCATGCTTTGCATACTGCTCTTCTGGTTTTGTTCTCACTATGTTCTCCCAGCAATGCTCCTGATTGGTCTTATGAGTACATGTAACTCACTTTAGTTGACATCTTAGCACTTGATGCATATCTCTATCATTGCTTTCCCTACTACACTGTATGGAATTATCTACCTTTGCACCATAGATGGGAGGCTCTTCAAGGCTATGCTTTATTTTCATTATTGTAGTCTAATAGTATGGTACCTAATCATAGCACTTAATAATTTATATGTTTATTGAGCTTAACTTTAAGAAAGGAGGTTGCTAAATTTAAACATGCTTTTCCCACCATACAGGAAAAAAATACTAAATATGGAGAAAATCAAAATAAATTGATTTTTGTCTAAATGATGGCAGTATTTTCCAATTATACTACAGTATTTGCCCAATGATGACAGTAGTCCCGTAGGTCTTATAACTCTTGTTTACTCAGTAAATATGTGGACTAAATATCATGGTAATTAAACTATTTAATTATTCCCTAGTTAGTTTGAAAAATGACTTCTCATACTTGAAGGTCCCAAGTTGGTAAAAGCAGATTTGAAGTTGTGAACATCATTTGCTAAAAAGACAATAGTCTTGGCTGTCAACATAACAACAAACTATTTTTGACCAGAAATCTTTATTCAATATAAAAACTGTGTAAAATGTGTGTGTGAAATACTGTCACTAAGTGTGTAACCAGAAATATCTACTTCATCTGCTAGGACATTTAACCCATTATCTGTAAATGCCCTTTTCATTCTGGCTAAAATATCCCTTTGTTCTTATGAAGATAATGCAATGTGTTTGGCAGTCACATCATCTTCATATTTTTTTTCTGGCCTCTTAAAAATTACAGTGTACTATGCATGAGCAGACCACAAACTTGGAGCCAATGAAAACACACTTCCTATAGTATTCATTAACTGTAATTTATTATGTGTATGCTGATATGTCATTATGATTTTCAGCTTTGGTACTGAAATATTTAGCTATGGTTGCTGAAGGTAATCAGCAAGATAAGAGGTTTTGAATATGATTACATGAAGGTCCTTAAATATAGTGAGAAATTATGTTAAGAAGAGCACTGATGGCTAAAAAATTGAGTTTTCTGTAATAAATATTATAGGTGATGCTATCCTTTTCTGGAAATTATACTTTATTCTAATTATATGTGCTTATCTGATTACTGAAGCATTATCATTACCGATTTAGAGTAGCTGCATTACTTGACTTTTCAAAACATGTGTTTTGAAATAATATCATAGCTGAGGAATTCCAGGTAAACTATGGATACCAAATTCAAATCTTATTATGTTTCCAGTATATAGTTTTAAAGATTATGAGCTCACTGCCCAAATTTGGGTTTTTCCTTTGTTTATAAAATCACTTTATTCATATACAGAAATTTGGATAATGTGTGTGTACTTTCAAGAGCTATTACGTATTTTGCATTCTAAATTAAATAACCTAATACAATTCTCAGTGTTAAGAAAAAGGTAATTAAAAACATGTTGGTTTAATTTTTTTTTATCTTCTGCTTTCATGTCAGTCTTCAAGGAAAAGAAGACTGATATGTACACTTAAATGAGTATTAATTTCTCAATTTATTTACAATTTACATTTCTTATCAGCTAATTGGAAGACCTATCTCTGCAAAATAAAAAGGGTAAGTTCGGCATTTGCTTCATGTTACTAAGGATACTGAATTTATCATATAAGAAGCACCTGAAAACTACTCCTAAGCTGCAGTATAATAATAGGTTACCCCCTGTTTTACTCTCTCGACACAACCCACAGTCCTAAAGACAAGCAGATATAATAACTAATTTGATTCTGGGTTAATTTAAGGCAGTAACGAGCTAGACAAAATTGTTAACTTGTAATCATGTTCCATTACAAATTTTAAACTTTAATTTTTAAGACTGAGCTCATTTATCCATCCACATTAGTGCCTTGCTAACCTAATTACCAGAAAATAATTTGCAAAATCCTCTTGGAATCATCAAATGAACTAACAATGCATATTCTAAAAACGAAATGGTACTAATGAGCTAATATTTTTCTCTAACCCTGAGTATATCAGGAGTTCATAATTAAGGTTTTTATTTTACATTTAAAATATAGTGTCTGGGGCATACCACCATGAATTCAACATAGATAGCACTGGCAGATAGTTCAGTCTGTACTACAGTACTTGAGCAAAGGGTGTAGCATGGGTTTTACTTTTAATTTAAGGAAATAATAACAGCGGAGAATTTAACTTATAATTTTTAACAGCTTTATGGAAATACTAATACACTATACAACTCACCCATTTAAAGTATGTAATTCAACACTTAGTATATTTACAGTGTTGTACAACTATCACTACAATTAATTTTAGAGCATTTTCGCCATCCCTAAGAAGAAACCCCATACCCTTTAGCTATGATCCATCAACTTTCCTAACCTCTGTTGCCCTTGCCCCCTTAGTCATCTTAGGCAATTGGCAATATACTTTCTGTTCCTATAAATTTGCCTATTCTGGAAATGATATAAAATTTAAAAAGATCCCTAATGCACACCAATATTTAAGAAATGAGCTATAAAAAAGTGGAACTTTGCAAACAAAAAATGAGGAATGCCTTGAGAGGTAGGATTAAAAACTAGAAAAGTGCTAAGGGAAGATACAGAGTTTTAAATAGGAAAGAGTAATTCAAGTGTCAAAGGTTCCCAAGTACCAACTGAGACAAGGACTAGTATGTTTTTATTTTGAGATTCAATAACAAAGAGAATGTTATGTATCTTGGCAGAAGTATTTTGGATGGATTGGTCAGGAGAAGTCAATTCCAGTTGATTAGAGGGGTGAATATAAAGTGAGGAAGTCAAAAGTATATAGACCAAGGGCTGGTAAACTAGAGTACACAGGACAATCCTGGCTTGCTGTCAGTTTTTGTAAATAAAGGTTTACTGGAACACAGCCACACTCATTTGTTTATTTACAGTCTATGGCTGCTTTCGTGTTACAATAGCAGTGTAATACGGCCTGCAAGCTTAAAATATTTACTGCTTAGCCCTTCGCAGAAAAAAAGTTTGCCAGTGTCTACTGTAGACAAATGTTTCAAAGTATTAGTTCTATTTACCAAAGGTTACTTAATAAGCATCCAAATTCCTCATCATGTTTACTACTGCCAGTTAAAAAGGACCAGCTGTTTACATGCAAGTGGAAGTAAGTAAGATCAGCTGTGTTGAATACAGAGTAATTACTCATCTCAAGGTTGAAATTTCAGGCCCTCTTCACTTCTATCTGATGCACTGTTACTTTATAGGAAAGACTGGTGACAGCTGCAGAGATTATTAGATCATATCTTTGGAATAAACAGAATACATCACTTAGAAGTTCATATTTATATAAATTTTAAAACAGTAAAGTGTTACACCATGCAAATTCTTTAAGAGAACACAAGAACACAAATGATTTAAAAACCGATACTTGAAAAAATAAGGTTTAATTTTAGTTTTGTCTCTTTTCAAAAGTTTATTAATAATAAATGCTTTATTGAATGATTAGTCCCAAGTATTTTATTTTAATTAGTCACATATTCATATAAGGTCCATAGAAATTTTGAATGTCAGTTTATTGACTTTAAAAAGTAAGAAGCCAAGGTCTGAATCAGAAACATTAAAATTGAACTGTTCAGCTTTTGCTTGTTATATGTGGTCTTAGCCTGGAATGATTCAACATAATAAAGCTACATAATTTGGTTTAATATTTTGTATCTGTTGATGATTACAGAAGCTAAATGTTTCTCTATTCTAGTCATAATATTAATGAGTTTTGTGACCTAGGGCAAGTTAATAAAACAACATTTAAATATCCTATAAAGTTCTCAATAATAATTTTGAACCTGAGATTACTTTATAAAATCCTTTTATAGTGCTGAAAAATAAACAAGGGTTTCAAAGGCATTTCCTATCCTGGACAGGAAAAAATATGACAGAATTACAAGAGTACATATTGAACATCTCTATTGGGTTACAGGTCACATAAGGCTTTGAAATCATAGATTCACAGATTCATAGATTAGGGAATTAAGACATAGACTATTCCATAAATGAATGCAATACAATGTGAGAACAGGTTAAATCTGTTTAACCCCAAGATGATTACAAGTAAATTTTACTTTCAAGTCAGATGTGAGTTAACAAATATAAAATAGATAAGGTTGGTGAAATTTACCCAATTGTGAAAAATTACTCATTTGTATCATGAAGTTGGAAAGATCGATGATATTAAAAAAAAAATAGAATGTGTGGAGAAATGTTATTTAAGATAGGGTTAAATAATAGCTTAAGGGTTTCTCTTTTAGACATTTATGAAAAGACTGGCTTAAATAAAAGTTTGCAGAAACTTGTAGAAGCATTCAAGGACTATGTTGCAAATTAGAACTCTTCTAAATAGACACAGGCTACTATAGATGGGCCAGACTAATTTGAAACCTGAATTACTGGTAACAGAGCTAACTGATACCCTTCTTAAGAGGTGATTTTCCACATGGGTGCTTTAGGAGTAATAACCATATTACTGGTTGTGATCTCAGTTTGGTTTGGAATGTTAACCCAGTCCATGGAGAGTGCTTACATTTATGCAGTAAAACCTAGATTTGAAATAGGTAGTGAAGCATACAAAATGCATTAGGCAGGACTGGTAATACACCCTAACTTTCATTTGGGAATGCTTACCAAATTATCATATAAAGAAGCAGCCTCCCTTCCTCTTTCCTTTCTATTCCCAATATCACCACCTAGTCTAAGAACTTAATTCTCAAAACTTAGAATGCTTAATTTTCTTAAATTCCTTTTCTTCAGTCTTATTCTCTAGATCCTTCTAAATACAGATGCCCAGTTCAGTTTTTAAAGTGCTACTTTTATTAGGTTGCTCTTCTACTAAAACTGGTCAATATCTTCCCCATTACCAATGGTCAAATTCTATCTCTTTTGCCTAGAAGTCAAAGCAAATGGAAATAAAATGGTCTCAGTTTCCTTTTACTTTTTAATTATAAAATTTTTAATATTCATTAAATATTTAAAATATTAAAAGGACATGGATTAATACAAAAGATATTCATGTAACCCAACACCTAATATAATTCACATGGAGATTTTGCCTTTAAAAAAGGTAAAGAGTACAGTGAAAGTCTGCCACCACTCATCCCATCTTCTTTTCTTTAGTAGAAAGATAAAGACTTGTTGGAAATTAAAATATAAAGTAGAAAATCAGAGACAACAAACAAAAGACTTAAAAGTGTAAAAATATAATTCTTTACTAAGATGAGAAAAATATTTTTCAAAATGCTGCCCATTTATTAATCTTAGGCTGGAAAGCTGAAAATAAGAAAATAACAATAAAGTGGCGATTGATACTTCTTTACCTCCATTTCAAATTTGTGCTAGAGGTGAAATTAGACCTAGTCTTTGAATAGGATTTAAATGTGCAGAAATGGAGTAAAGAATATTTACTAATTTTCCCATCTCAAAACCCCTTTTCCTCTAACAAAAGGCAGATAAGTAAGATTAGGAAGGCAGAGATCAGAAGGGATAGAGGCCAATTACCTTCTTTAATAACCTATATGAATGCAAACTGAGATGTCTTACAATCTAAGGAATCAGAATAATTGGAAAAAATCATTTCTCTCTATATAGCTGCATTCATGGAAAAGTTGAAGGGAGGTGCTTAAGAAGAGGCTGAAATATCTGAAAAGAATCAGTACGGTATTTAAATGACATTTTTAGAAATACACAAGGGATAACCCTAAAATTAAAAATATACAACTTAGCATATAAAACCCATAAAAATTAACATGGAACTGCCTGAAAAACAAACAACAACCCCCCCCCCAAAAAAAACAAGCAAAAATAGGTTTCAGACTAAACCAATTTTTTTTCTAATTTTTAAAATGAGTAAGATTTTTATATTTTATGTACTGTCTGAAATCCAAAGGTCAACATAACCTATGAAGTAATATGTAAAAGTCAGAAGGAGAAATCAGTCGGCATAATGACCTCAATATAACCTGGTTTGCAAATTTGGTCTGGGAGTCACAGGTTTGGTGAGTGGTACAAGATTTCTCCAAGTGTATCAGCTTTCCCCTGACAGAACTGTAGAGAAATCTTTCCTCTAGAAATACTATGTTCAGAGACTACCATTTTAGTACTCTGAAATAGGGTATTCACATGTAACCATTTACATCACAATAAAAATAAATTTTTATTTATTTATTTTTTGTGAGTGCAAGTCTTTAATGTTGTACTCTAAATATTGATGGGTTTTGGAAAGACATTTAAATTAAAGAGTGTAATAGGAATAGTTCTTTAAGTAGGTTTATTTTTTTGAATCAATTCAATTATCTAGTTCAGCTATATGTAATGTCTTCTAAGATTAAATATAAAACAACATTAAAATCTGTAAAATATTTTATAACATCTTTATAAGAAAACAATGTTAAGCCTTTGGACCTTAGCAAGATTCCAGTTTGGATACTTGCTTTATATAGAAAATTTCTCCTACAGTTAAAGAAGAAAAATGTAACAAGTCAATGTTTAAATATTATATAATTTGGATCTATAATTAACTAACACCTCAAAAATGATGTAAAGTTTCCAATTTCAAATTTAAAATATGCAGTATATTCAAAGGTTTGTATAAGCACAAAGATTTTTCTTTTCCACATATTCAAATTAATTTTGGTCACCTACTTTCCTTTAGTTACAGAGTAAAATATGTGTTAAATATTTGATGCAATTCCTAATTATAATCTCTGTCCAAGTTTTAAAAAGTATTAGGGCCACTCTTGTTTTACCCCTTCCTTCCAACTCTGATCATGGACTTCTTTCTCTAGAGTTTAGACCCTTCAGAGATTCTTCATTGCTGGCAGAAGTTCAGCCTAGGTTGCCATTTCATCCTTCCACAATTCAAATTCAATTATTTCCTCCTTACTACCTCTCCAAGTATGCTATAAAAATTTGCTTATTATTACCTTGAACACTTCTATATTTTCTCAAAACAATGCCCTTACTCCCACTGCCCTCTTCAATGAGAATATACTCCTCTAACTAACTTCTATGTGGCAAAATTCTGCCATTCTTCAAAGGTCAGCTAAAACACTTCTTCCCATCTCCCAGTAGGAGTGCATCACTCCTTCTGAGCTTCCGTATTCTATATTTGGACCAATAGCGCAGCACCTAATACATTCTACTTTGTACTGCATTTTCCCCCTAAGTATATATCATCACTTTTCTAGTAGGATAAAACTTCTCTGGGATAAAATCTGGTCTACATTTTAATATAGCACAATGGTTATTAGACTGTGACCTCTGGTATCAAAATGCCTGTGTTTTAAACCAGTCTTCCCAAGTCACTGTCTTGAGCAAATTGAAATGTGCTATGCCTCAGTTTCCTCAGTTGTAACGTAGAGATAATAATAGTACCTACTTGACAGGGATATAAGGATTAAATAACTATTATGTGTAGAAGCACTTAGGCTAGCGGCCTAGTGTTAGCAATCTCTGTCATCATCATTATAATCATTTTTATGTTCCATATGTATCTAGCCCAAGGCCTTGAATACAACAACATTTAATAAATGCTTGCTTAAGCTGAATAGAATATTTTTGGCTTTTCAAATTGAATGGAAAATAAAGCCATATGTAAAATGCTGAGAGGGAAAACAAACCTCTCAAATGTAATGTTTTAAATAAGCAATAAGTAGATAAACAATTACAGACAAGAGTTATGTAAATGTTGTCCAAATAAATTACTTTTTGGAAAGGGTATAACACTGCTTGGATATAACCTAAGTAAGGCCACAATTCTGAGAGCTATTTTCATACCTATAGATTATCTGAGGCCTTTTACATATATAATGAAGGTCAACTTCAACAGTATCATCAGAACCGCATGAAAAATCCTCACTTCAGGGAGGAAAAAAATCCAGTATGTAGAATATTATGGCCCAGGCAGAAGGCATAAGGAAGGTTGGGTTCCCTTCCCATATGACATTGCTCCTTGCTAAAATAGCGACTTCCCACTGTTTTTAGATATAATGTCTCTTAAACCCAGTCCACACAGAATGCAAAACTGTTACTGCTTTGTGAAGCAGATGAAATGTATTTAATAGAATGAGTCTATGAAGTTCATTTTCACTGGTGACCTAATTCAGAGATTAAGCCATAATGTTAATATCAGAAAGATTTTTACCGCTCTTTTTCATGAACATACGAAAACAAAATAAAATGCTAACTATACTGAATATAGTCAGTATCTGAGATTTCCAGGAAATGAACTACTAATAGAGACTTGATTTAAAGAAGTAAATATTACTCTTAATGGCAAAGCAAATAAATCAAATAATGTCTTAGACTAAAAGAACTGACAATATTTTGCATTTAGATGATACCTATCTTTCAAGTTCAAGACATTTTGCAAAACCTGAAATGGTATCTCTCTCCATCAAGCTCTTAACTAGAAAAAATACATGCTAAGAAAGGCAGGTGAGAAATTAGCACTGTGGTGCAGAACTGAGGCCCAACAGTCATAAATGATTACAATGCTGTATGTGTTAGGTTGGAGGTGGGCCTCAAAACTATAGGCTTCTGTTTTCAAATTAAGTCTTGATTTGTCTTTTACATGGCATTGTAGTCAATGCGCGCTCATCTTCTAATAAGAGAGGAGACTGAGAGTTGGTAGAAAATCAAATCTTTGCATGCTAAGTGCTTTCGTGGAGGTAACAATACTGTTGTACTGTTAGGTGCTGTGAAATGCACTGTAAAATGACAGAGCTAGATTTTAGTGAAGGGTTATCCTGACTAGCTGAACTTTCACTTAGCAGTAATTTTTGTAACTACTGAAGGGAATGAACTAGAATATTAAATAGTATTATGGCTTCCTAAGTACATTCAAAATTTGACCTACAAAATTTGAATTACAGTTAAACGACCCTGCAAAATAAAACCCTCTATCTTCCCCAAGCATAATGTCCTGCACTTCAATCACTAGGATTCATTGAAGAAAAATGTACAGCTCTCTGAGAAAGCAGAGCCAGATAGATCCTACATGGCAAGTTGTAGCTGGGACCTGGAACAGTGTGACTTGATTAAGGGGCTACACTGTTAGTTAAAGGCTCTGAAGCTCTGGCATTTTAAACACCAGGGTACAGGTTCACACTCCCCAATTTTCTCTCTTAATGTCCCCAGGAAGTATGGTTTGGTGCAATTTAAATATATCTTAGTGTTCAACATATGTTTTTAAAAAAAGTCCTCGAAGAGCAAATATCAACTATTCATTTTCTAAAATGTATGTGTGTGTGTATAAATAAAAACTTGCTTATGAATTAGTGAAAACTTCTGTAATCCAAAGAAATTTTCAGTAATGATAACCAAATATCAAATCTCATTTGAAGTTTTTTCCTTTATTAGACTATTTATTACAGAGACTAAAGAGCACTGTTTTCAAATTATATACTGATTTTTAAAAAGAAAGCAAAGGTGACTGATAATATACTAAACATTTTAAATGCAAGATTTTATTGACATGGATATATCATCAAAATTATACAACTGGGCCTGACTTTACTTAATATTATTTTAGAAATGAGTAATAAAGTTATGAAAATATTTTCATTTTGCTGGTACAAAATGTGAAGAACAAAAAGCATAGGAATTTCATCCTTAGTTCTCTTCAGAGTCAAACACTTGAAAATGCATAGACCAGGGCTAAACAGCTTAGACAATAATCCATTTTATAATAAATAGAGTTATACATTTTCAAATAATTAACACTAAAACCCTGGCCCTAAATTCAATCTTATGCTCTAAGAAATCATACCTTAATTGCTAATGATGAAATTGAAATCTTATACCTTTTACAGTAGTGGCAATTAAGAAACTGAAGAATTTTGGATAAAATAAAAACACATATGTATGCCACCTCTAAATCCTTGTAGGTCTAACTCTGAATCTTGTAATGATTGTTCTCCTTAAGTTTAATTTTAAAGGGCAACAAAAAGAAATTTGTTTATAACATTTATTAAACTCCCACTCTGTTGAAAATCACATTAACTTGTACTTGGATGGTTTTGCAGGATGTAGAAATTTTTAATGTAATAGACAAATGTGGGCCAGATTAAAAAAAAAAAAAACCGAGACTCAAACAGAAAAAGATGAGAAGAGACACTGATTAAAAAAGGATTATAGCATCTGGAGGTTTAACACTTGAGTCAGGTTGCCTGTGTTTGAATCCTGGTTCCACTTCTTACTAGTGGTGTGGCTTCACACAAAGTAATTCATCTTTTTGTGCCTCATTTTCCTTATCTGTGAGCGGGAATAATAATAATAACATCTCAGGATTGTAGTGAAGATCATATGACATGTAAAGCGCTTGGAATAGTGTATGATACGAAGTGGTCAATAAATATTAGCTAATATTATTATGCAACTAAGATAAAAAAATAATGTTTCTGAAGCCCAAACACTAAGATTGGCTGGCTAATAATACCAGAGGTTGACAAGATATCTAGAAGACACAGAACTGCTGGTAAATCTTAAATAAGAATGATTTAAGTGGATAAGTAAAGATCAAAGTCAGACACTAAAAATTAATTTGGCTGATAGGAATGAAGAAAAAGATCTGCAAAAGTCTTTGAAATAAAAATGAAAAAAAAAAACAGATGAAATGAAAAAGAGAGGCAGAACTCAGGTGTTTGGGTCAGTAATAACCAGAAAGATGTCAAATAAATGCACTGAAATGAAAAGTTTTAGTTATGGTAACATATTTTTGGAAGTACCCAGCTGCAGGCTGTACTGATCAATTTGATAAAATAACTTTACTAAGATATGAAAAGAATACACATCAATGCCACTCTAACCTAAAAATAAATAAATAAAATAAACAGCATCACCTTCCGTCCCCAATAAAAATCAAGAAAACCTTTCAAATATTGGTAGAGAACCATTTAGTATTACCCTGGTGAGATTAGTAAAACTTTTAAAGGAAAAAGCAATTGTCATATCAAGGTTTTCAGATTCAGTATCCATGGGTATACTTCTGATTTCTGATTGCATCCAACTTTTCCGTTCAATAAACAGTTTTGAACGTTATAATCAGCTTCTTTTTAATCAAAACTAGTCATATTGGCAAATTAGGTAGTACTGAGAAATGTAATTCATTATGGTAGTTTTCTTTTTAAGTATGTTTTTAATCAGTTTTGGATGCAGGTGCACTTTTAAAAGAGAAGCAAAAAATTTCCATGGGATACTGATCTTTAAAGTAGAAATTGGTTTTGCTAGAAAAAAGTACAAGACAAAAATTAAATCAAATATTGTAAGTCTCCATGAAGCAGTTCACGTACAAAGGCAATCTTAATTTGTTAATAATTTCTAATTTTCACAAAGATAACATGATGTTCCAGGTCTTCCTATTTTTGAATAGTTTAATGAAAAAGCTTAACATAAATAAACTAAAACTATGTAAACTAAAATCCTTTCTTATTCTCTTCTACGAGCAAACTTTGTTTCAAAATAAAATCATGAAAAATATGACAAATTCAAGATTGAGGTCTACTTTTAAATTATAATCCTTTGTCAAAAATATAATTAATTAAAAATTAAGTTATAAAACAATCAACCTGTCCACTTTAGCAGATACTAGTTAATTTACTTGTACAGATTGGCTATTGCTCTGCATGGCTATTAATGATACCAAATCTTCTCTTTTTATGGAATCTTGCCTACAACAAGACAGTGAAGTTCTTTTATAATACCTATTAAAGTTATAAGGGTTTATTTCTATTAATATTGGCAATTTAAAATTTACCCATCAAAATGCTGACATGTCATGCTACTTTTGGAAATAACATGCCTACCTTAATAAAATAGGTCAATACTGAGCTTTGAATATAACAAATAATCCATTTGTTACCATGAAATAAAAATACCACTTAAGCAAGTTCTTCTTAAATAGGATGACTAACACTAAACATTGCCTAAGAAATTTCTCCCCAGTCAGTGGTTTAAATTTGTTTTCTTATGGAAAAAAAAAGAAAAATTGAACTCATGAAGGAGGTTAATATTAAACATAAATGGCTTTTGTAAACTCATTGTGGACTATAAAATTTAGCACATTTTTCTCTTTTAAAAATTGTTGACAAACTTCATTAAACGGTTTCATAATCTTTTTAGTTTCTCTTAATTTCAAAGTCTGTACTTATACATTTTACTTAAAGAGAAAATGATGGCAAATGAGGACACAGTTATCTCTTCCTTTTCCCATTAAAACACATAGAATACATTTTTTAAACAAAGAAACATCAATAATTCAGGTAAAAAAGAATACCACTGCATATCAAAATTTGAGGAAGTTTTATAAACCAAAATCAGAGGAGAATTGATCAAAGGAAAAAGTCAAATCAGAGAAAAATGCAACTAAAACAAAGGAGGTTACTGTTGAGGCCCAGAGAAAACCAAATTCATGGTCAATAAATAACAAAAGCAGGAATATATTTTCTCAAATGTGATTTCTGACTGTGAAGAGTCCCAGAGTGGTCAATGGATTTAAGATACAGAACAAGGTCATTTATGAGAAGGGTGTCCTAGACCTGTATGATAAACTCCTGCAACAAGGAACACTGTGATCAGCCATACTCCCTCCTTTTGCCCTGCAAGTCATTAGATGAAGGCTTCTGTAATAAGAATCTCATTACCTCAAGAAATAAAAAGGGATTATGAATTCATTTGGGCTGAGGAGTAAATACTCTCCAGCCACTAAAAAACTACTCAATCTAGGCTTTTAACTATACGTACTAACAACCAAGAATTACCAATTATTTGGGAAAAAATTAACAAGAAAATCACTGAATTTAAATTGAAGAAATAATATTTAGGCAGAGCAAAAGAAACAGAAGAACATTATAGTATTACTGACATTCTCAATGAGATGAAAAGATAGCACATCAATAATAACAAAAAGAACAGGCTATTTTTAAAAAGAATTCTACAAAATTAAAATATACCTGATAAAATAATGACAAAACAAAGCCTCAAAGAATGGTCTGAAATTTAAAAGATCCAGATAAAGATCAGAGTATGGAGCTAGACAAGAAGGATAAGCAATTCTCCATAATCCACTGCAAAAATGAAAAAAAAAAAAAACATAAAGAGAAATGGAAGACAGATTTGGAAGGTCCAGCAGCTACCTAATAGAGGGATCAGAAAAACTAGGTGAAAAAGTAATTACAGAAATAAAAGAAGTTCCCTTAGCTAAAGATAGATTCAGGCTTTCAAACAAAAAGAGGCAGAGGCACCTGAAGAAGAACACTGATAATGAAAACAGATACTTAATCACACCCTAGTGTAATATCAGAACTCCATGGATACAAATTTCAAAATCTTTAGAGGATGGAGGGGGTTGTGGAGGGATAGAGGGAGAGAAGGAAACAGGTTATCTGTAAAGTTATGAAAATCATATTGGTATCAGAATTCTTTTTAGCAAATAGCAATAGAAATCAAAATTCTGTGGTAAAATTATTTAAATGTAGAATTCTGTCAAGCCTAAGCAATCAGTTACTGATTAAATATACATTTTCAGTCATGCAAAGACTCAGACTAGCTTAACATCTTCAGATACACTCTAAAAGAATTACTAAATGATTCATTCTGGTAAAAACAAACAAAAAAAATCAATGAGGAAGATGTGAAATAAAATTGAGAGGTCCAAAACCAGTAATATAAATTTAAATTTTTATCGATGTATAACATTTAAAAAATAAAATTAAAGTACCTAAAATTAAAGTACAAGGGTATTTTATAATGACTATAAGGAAGGAATACATATATACTTAAAAAAACTATAGACATTGTTAGAAAATAATACCAACATTCCATAAAAGTAAAGTTTTTGAATGTCCTCAAAAATATTCCATTTATTCAGTTACACACAGAGATGCCTGACGATGGTAAAAAGAGCCAGTTTCTTTAACTTTAGATTTAATGTTTGCTTTTCTCCAGATATAGCTATATTTGTTCATCAAGAAATTCTTACTGGTGTGTAAACATCACCATTATATTGTTCCTGGATCTGAGAAACCCTCTTTAAAACTAATTAGACAACAGTGATTATATATGGCCTTGAACATTCTGTATGGAATGGAAAGAATTGATGAAATCAGACATGTAAAAATTTTGACTCAGAAAGCTTCAGTATTAATTCTTAGGAAACTTCACCTTGAAGTTACATTATATAAAAACAATTAATATTCGATAATCTTCAAATTATCTATTGCTAATGTTCTAATTAAAATTGACCTGAAGCCACCACGGTAGTCTTCATTTTGTTCAGTAAATAAGTTGTCTTATTTTTCTTTTTGAGAAATTCATCTAATTTTGAAAAGAACTGGTATTTTTGAAAAAGAATACCAAATTTTAAAATAGCACCATGATTTAAAGTAGAAGGTCTGCTGCTTATGAAAATTAATTTTGAGGGTCTGAACGAGCTTTCAATTTATAATGTATTCATTAAGAGTAAACCAAGTGTCAAAGCTGTTTGTCTTCATTGTTTTGCTAAAATGCCTTCCTGTATATTTTCCTTTTACAAATTTCAGATGAAAATAAATGTTTCTATAGCACAAGGTATCTGGAAATGAGAAATACTGTTTGAAATATTAAGTAGACAAAAAACAATAGAAGTCTATCTTTCTACTCAGCAGACAGTGTCATGTATTTAAAATATCTATGAAGGACCTATGCAAGATCTAGACTTGTTTTGTATCTTGAAGAGAGAAAAAGCCTTGAAACATAAATCCAAGGACCATTAACAAGATTCTTCAGATTTCAATTATCACATAATTTCTATAGCACTCAAAGTACAAAACATTAAAGTCTATTACAGGTTAAAACCAATATGCACTTTGGGTGGTAAACACACAATAGAATATATGGGTGTCAAATTATAATGTACATCTGAAAAATATATTATTGTATTAACCAATGTCACTCCAATAAACTTAAAAAAAAAAAAACAACCAATATGCAAGGTATACTTCAGCATAATCATGTCCATGTTTACTGACTTTCAGGAAAAGTTCTAACAGTATTCTTCATATATTCAGGAACTCCAAAATGAACAGAATTTGTACACTTTATGACTTGAAGTTTCCATTAGTCCCCTAAGTCAGTCTCAATTCAGTGAGACAAATTCATTTTGAACTTTACAACAGTAATGGTTAGCTTTCACTACATGTAAATTCATTCTTCTGATCATATATCTATCCAGAAGCCAGGCACAACATTTGAATAAAGCAAAATATTATGAACTTGCCACCCTTGGGATATTTTTCAAATGCTTTTGGAAATTTTTATAGGAGGTAACTTGTCATGAATATATGAGCTAATTTATTTAGCTGAGAATGAATATAAAAATAGCTTCATATGCATATCCATGATAATTTAAGGAAATGAAAAAAATTAAGATTGGGTCTAACTGAAGTGTTTCTGAACATTACAACTCGGTTCACATTACTAAATGTTTTAAAGACAAGAAAAATGTTCTTCCCTTCCACTTGATGAGATCAAGCTTCCTCACTGTTTTTAATAAAGCCTTCTATATCTCTTATAGGCAAAAAAGACATGACCCCAGAGACTACATAAATCACAATTTTCAGTTAGTATACATGTATACTATTAAATATCACTATTAGCTTATGCTATTATTAAATTCAAACTAAGATTATAAAATGTAAATACTATCTAATTATTCCCAAATCACATCCTACCAATATATTAGCAAATGAAAATATCTTCAAAGGAAAGCAGTTTCTGGTAGATTCTTAAGACTGAGTACCAAAAGTGAATTACTCTTGAAAATAGAGTTAACTTCAATCTGTGAAAAATCTGCACAATGGGGAACAAATACTTAACAATAAAAACAAAGTTATGAATCTAACAGAAAATTAAGCATTTGTAATAATATGAGGTTTGCAGAAATGATGCACAAGCATAAGAATGAAAACAGGGTTCATCTGTCTTCTTGCCTACTTGGTAGCATTAACTAGGAGTGTGTGCAGTTGGGGGTAGGCTTGGACACAGGCAAGCTTTGAATTAGGCAGGAGCTGTAGTGGGCAGGTAGGAGGAAGCCAGATGTCAGGCCGCAACCCTTCAAAAGCCAGAATAATGTAGGTTTATTTATGGAGTGCCAACATACATAACAGAAACCTTATCCCTTCTCATATGGTTCAATCCCTTTCTTCTGAGATAAGACTGGTTTCTAGCCTAGGTATATAGAAGTGGGGGAGGAGACCAATTGCCTTATTTTTCTGTACAGCCATTTAATTAATTCTCCTGTGTTCAGTTTGACATCTTTTTCCTATCCTTCTTCATACTGGCACGTTCTCAGTCCAGAGGCTCTTTTAGGTTCAGGCACCTCAGCAGCCTCTTCACAGCTTGTTTCATCAGTCAGCTCACTCCCATCTTTTTTCCTTCCTCCACCAATTTCTTAAAAACTTCCAAGTACTAATGAGTCTCTCTGATTCTCTTTGCTGAATGGAACCATTTCTTTATGTGTGTCTATGCTTCTATTTTAGTGAGACCTCAGGAGGAACAGGAAGTCAATGTGTATGCTGAGGCCTTCACCTTATACCAGTGGGATTACTTTAAAAAATTTTTTAATCAGACTACTTCCATCTAGTACCTGTAACTGTGTATAAAAAGTTTTAACTGCTAACTTACAGAACAAATTTAAACAAATTTAAAACAAATTTAAAACAATTTTAAACAAATTTAAAAACTCCACAGCATTTCAATTCAATATCAATTATCTACTGGATAAGAAATCAGTTATTTTCATATCTAAAGGAGAGCAAATTATTATTACTATACCCAATGCTTCATTAAGAAAACCTAATCCATTTGGTGAATCTCAAAAATGTCATTTCTATTTCAAGGACAAAGTTTTCCTTACAATCTAAAAGACAAAATGTATTTTTTCCAATGATCTCAGCAACTGAATAACTATCAATTAATTGTAAGATAATGAAATCTAGATGTAACTAGAGAAAACTAGAGTAAAAATTTTTCTTTTTTTCCCCAAAGAAGATAATGAGTGAAAAGGATCAACTACAATAGTACATGAGAGTTTAGGGAAATACAAATTATCATTATTCATAAAATCAAATTTGAAAAAAGAAGTATAATGCTTAAAAATTCTGGAAACATATTAACTTCATGACAAACATACCCATGAATAACAAATGTGATTGTTAAGTGGTTTATGTGAATCACAATTAATTGAATCATTATGTCAATTTATTACTTTACTGTCATTGTCTCATTGTTGGTTCATAAAATCAGATGTGGAACAGATCTCTAGCCAAGAATTCCCAAAGAAACAGCAATATAACAAGAAGCACAAGTCATAGAAAGACAGCTTAAAATCTGTACTGTATTATACTCTATTTTAAATATTTTAATTAGCTATAGAAATAAATTTTTTTTTAAATGACAAAATATAGTTTATTTGATATAAACCCATGGACTATCTCAGCTATGCTGGTATTATCTTTTAATCTTTTAGAGGTCAAATTATATGCAGTGGAAGAGGGCTGTGCAGTTGGGGCAGCAGAGGGGATAAAATGTCCTTTAGTATCTCCTCTTGTTTCTGAATTTTTCAATTTCACGTCCTCAGTTCTTTATTTATTAATACTTTAATACTTTATTACCATTACAAATAAGTTACCTGTAATTTAATATCACAGTAACTTCAAAATCCTACATTAAGACATGTGTGACCTAAAAAATCAGTTGTAGTTTGCCATTACCAGGTCTGATTTATTCAGAGATCCGACAGATAAAAAATCCAAATGCTAACCCATAATAATCACTGCAATAATGTATGAGAACCTAATTGTTGTCATAAAACAAGAAGAATTTTTCAATAAAAAGTAAACACATAATAATTTATATATTTGAAATAGCCCCAACCACAGGAGTCCTACAAGTATATCAAGGTAAAGAGAATATGTGATAAAAGTTTTGACACTAAAGGAAAAATACAGCTGATAATCATGCTTCGAAGTGAACTAATAAAATACTGTAATATTTTTTTCTTTCACTAAAAACTTGAAAAATCACTAAAGATGATATTATTGACATTTAACACAGCATAAAATTGTAATAATGAATATTGTACTATTCTTGGTTTCTATTTCAGTGCTATTTTAAAGATCAGTGGGAAAGTAAAGAAAAGTAAGATTATATACATAGCCAGAGCACAGTAGTTCTCAATTCTGGCTCTAATGGAACCAACAGAGATTTCTGTTCATAGTTTTCTATGAACAGGGCCACTCCCAAAGATTCCCAAGACAGATGTATGAAAACAAACAAAACAACATTACATCAACAAAAACAAAATTGTGCAGGCTACTGTGATGCCTAACTAGGATCTCACCTACTTGGCACAGACCAACTTTACTTTCTCAAGTCTTCCTTTATCTCCCCCAAATCTTTGTTGCAAAAATCTTCATTCTTTCTCTGTAATCCAGTTTATCTACTTAACTTTCAAATTATACTTTTTCTAATTGTTCCTCACAGAGTTACCTTGCAGTTCATCTGTATCAAACCTGAAATTTTCAATGTTGCCCCAAATGTACACTGAAGTCAATTTATGTACTCTAAAATTTTATTTAAGGGGAATTTAAGGTCACAGAGGAATGGATGACTGCTTAATAAATATTCTTATGTGAGCACATGGTAGTACAAAGCATAAGAAAAAATACTCAGGTTTTGATCCTTTATGCATTTAAGGAAAGCAAGACATGACAAAGGACATGAATTTCTGGTGAAAAGCAGTTTAAGTGAATTCAGAGATAAATCAGTTTATATCTAGCAAATTTCAGTACTCCAAGATATGTTGCTTTGTAAGTCAGTAATCTGAGGAAAAATACTTTGATAATCTTTTGGTCAAAAGTAATCTCTCAATAATATTAATAATTAATATTTATCAGTTATTACAGGGAGCTATTATATATAGTGGTCTTGCAAAGTACCCCCCTCTTTTGGATTTATTAGATTACACAGGCTAAAAATGGCTAGCTGTACTGTGGTTCACTTTGAAATTTATGTCTCTTATATTTTTGAACATTTTTGAAAATGCATATAATGCTTTTCAAACAGACTTTATTTTATTTCAATAATATCTAATTTATTTATTCTGCAATTAGTAAGTTCACATGAATATCATAATAACTACTGGTCTTATGATGCTAACATACATAATTTACCAACCTCAGACTATGTATGCATGTTAATGAAATTCATTACATTTCAGAACTTGCCCTGAGTACAATAAATTTTAACTACATTAGACTTTTACCTTCATTTTTTACTCTTTATAAACAAACCTAAGACTTTTTATTATGGCTCAAATGTATTAAAATTCCATCTCATCAGAATTCAATTTTTCTGATAACTATGTACTCACCTTTAAAAACTAATCGCTACACAGTAGAGGTTATTGGAAAACCAAATGCTAAACTAATTCCAGGAAACTCACCTCCTCTGTGATTGTTGTAAAACCTAATTAATATTACAATATTCTTAAATTGTTTTTCTTTTTAACTTACTTAACATACAGATTTTTTAAAAGGTTATAGAATTTTATTTTTGATGCAGGCGGAATGCTATAACACTAAAAGAAACTTAAGGGACAGAATAACCCATATTTTCTATTTTTTTTGTATACATCTCAAATTAAGTTGTCCAAGATATGTATGAATAGATTAAAAGGTGAAACTAACAAATAAATATTAGTTTGTTTAGAGCTAAGAGAAGATTTCTTTTAAAATATGGCGATTCTTGCAGGAAAGATAACATAAATGTGCTAGTTTTCCAAAACACCATTTGTAAATGGTTTAATTTGGGGACTGCTGATTCCATATATAAGAAGCTGTGTGAGAGGAAAAAAAGAGTTAGAGGACATTTACTGGGTTTAGTGACTGAAGTCATCATAAGCCACAAACTTAATGTTGGAAAGTAGAATAATTCTTTAAGGAAAAAAAGTCTGCTTGGCTATTAAAAAAAGGAGAGAAAATTGTGCATTTTCCCCCTAACTTTCATGGTTAGTTCAAGCTTTTTGACTATCTAAGCAAATCTTATAAAAATAAGAGAAATTTTAGACTTATAAGGAACTGTTTGGTAAATCATTTGCGGATTTAAAGTAGGGAAACAAAATGATTAAATCTGTTTTTGTTTTTTTTTTTAAAAACAAGTATTTGTTGAAAGTCTATGGCATGCCTAACTAATTTGAAACTACTGTAGCTCTTAAACTACAATATGTAAAAATCTGGTGAATAATTTCTTATTTATAAATTTTTTTTCAAGTTAATATCAAGTGAAAATTTCCAAATAAAAGCTTCCTGGCTGGAGTGTCAATGAGTTAAGTGTCCTACTTAACAGTTTAAATAATTTACTTAACAATATTATTCGATTCTAAAAAAGGCAGACATAAAGTGTGGTGTGTATAAATCAGGAAACCAAAAATATAATACTGGGTTATGAAAAATGTAGATATTATCTAATTATTTTTTCTTTTATTGTTTTGTTTTATGTAGAAGAGTATACTGTACATATGATACATATAAATTATACCTACATAGAGGATGCATACTCCTAAATTTGTATTGATAGGGTATACAATAAAAGAAGGTTGGAGTAAAACAACAAAATTTCTTGACAATAACACTGGAGAATATTTCATCATATTAGAATAGGATTATTTTTTAAAAGCATGGAAAGTAGGATCCATGAAAGAAAGATTGAGAAATAAGTCAGATAAATTAGGTCTCATTTAAACTAAGAATTTCTGTACCTCAAAAGATACCCTAAGACAATAAAAAAGCAAGCCATGGAATGGGAAAAGATAATTTCAACATACACAATCAACAAAGGCTTGTATCTAGAATATATACAAATCAATAGGAAAAGCAAATAACTTGATAGATAAATGAACAAGAGACTTGAAAAGGTACTTTATATAAGTGGATATCTAAACAGTCAGTAAATATGTCAAAAAGTTCTCAAATCATTAATAATCAGGGCAATGCAAACTAAAAGCTCAGTGTGATACCTCTATACAAAAACACCTGAATGGTTGAAATTGAAACACTGACAATACCAAGTCCTGAAGAAGATGTGTGACAATGAGAACGCATACACAGCTGGTGGGAAGCAAGTTGCTATGGCCAAATCGAAAAACTTGATTATCTACTAAAATTGAACCTGTGATCCAGAAATTCTTATTTAAGTATATATTAAAGAGAAATGAATCATAGGTGATTCAATTGTAGTAACAACTCAAATTTCTACCAATGTGAAAAATGGCTAAATACACTGTGGCATGGTCACACAATGGACAACTATGCAGCCGAGAATATAAAGTATTGATATATGTAAGGTGAGGAACCTCACATATGTAATATTGAGCAAAACTATCTAGAGACAAAATAGTACATTCTGACAAAGTTTACAAAACAGGCAAAACTAATCCACTATTTTAGAAGAGTTGAGAGAGTGGTTAATTTTGGGGAACAGAGAAGGGACAATGATTAGGAAATCAGAAAGAGGACTTTTGAGGAAGCAGATAACATTTTCTTTCTTTAAAGGGTTGTGGTTACACAGGTGTGCCCATTTTGTGATAACTCACTGAGCTATATGTATACTTCAATAAAACATATGGATCCCAAAGGCTACCTGTAGCAGTTTTAGTCTGAAGATGAATTTATATTTTTAAACAATGGGCAAATTTTTCTTCTAATTTTTCACAGAATCCTACTGACTAAGGGAAAGGTAAAACTATTTTAGTATAAGAGCTAAAATGTCCTCTTTCTTTTTAAATCATCATTAGCAAGTATATTACTTGATTTTTATATAACTGGCACTGGAAACTTAAAAGTCTTCAAAGAAATCAATTGAGAAGTAACAGTTGAACATTAACATTGGAGTAATTATTTTAATTCAATCCAGGAACCAGCAGGTAAACTGAATAAAATGAAATATTTTTAACATAAAAGAAAAGCTAAGTTGTATTTAAAGAACTGTTTAAGATACATATGAAAACAACTATTTCTGAACACTACTTCATAGCAGAGGGAGATTGTCTAAAATCAGCTGAGCTCAATTGTGTCAAGCTAAAGAAGAGCTCAACTGTGTCAAGCTAAAGAACTACTTCATACTAAACTGAATTTTACATGGGAGCTGGAGAGCCACAAACTTCACTGCCACATTCTAAAGGGCAGAAACCTTGTTTCTGACACTATATAAACTGTCAGGATTACAAGTGTATTTATTCAGAAGTCTAAGGTTACATTTGCATTTTTGTTGTGTTATCAACAGCAAGTAAGCTGCTTTTTGTAATTTATCCATTGGCATACTGATTTTGACTAAACTGGGTTGAACCAAAGCAGCTCTGATTAGAAATGGAGGGCTTTGAGATGTTACAAGTAGCAGATATATATAATTTGTCTATAGAGTTTGTCTGAAGCTATGAGGCATGCTGGAAATACGGTGAACTGTTATTTCCTAAACTGGAAAGTTTTCACTGAAAAGGTGACATTTCAGTAAAGATCTGAAAGAAATGAAGGGATAAACCATGAGAATATCTGGGAGTAGAATATTTCAAACAGAAAAACCAGCAAGTACAAAGTTTCTGAAGAGAAAGTTTGTATGGTATCTTCAAGAAACGACAGGAAGACAGTATGACTGAAATGTAGTAACCAAGAGGGAGATTAATAGATGATTAGGTAAGAAAGTTAGTAGTGAGGATTTTGGTTATTTTCAGATGGGAAGCCATTTGAGAGATTTGCACAGAAAACCAAAACTTTGAAGTATTTTGGGCATTAAGGGTTTAAGAATCCCTTGGTAACTGGAAAAGTAAAGTTTTGCATAAACGGAAGAGGAGAGGAATAATAAATAAGAGGATTGTAATCAATGAAGTTAACATGTCTGAAGGGTCACAGTTTCTGGCAGTGTAAAAGGAAGTGAGAAGAGGCTAAAATTCACTAGCATTGTGGTTAGGAAGACTGGAGTCTGAATTAACATCTACTAGGGAAGCCAGGTAACAGTAGAGTCCAAAGTAACAAAGGAAGGTAAAGAAATCTGCAGCAGCATCATAATAATATGATGAATTCCGCATAGAAATACTCTAAGGGAAAGGCAGAATATCATTGGACAGCTATGCCAATCAACTAGGACAGCTTTGTTAACTAATAAACACTCTTACATCAGGCATTTGAAAGACCACTTGTTTTAAAAAACAAAAAAGTACTGGATCTCATTGGAAAAAAAACTCAGTTTTATGATAATTATTAAAACAAGATCACATGAACAGGAAAAATACCCACAGTTTCCTGTAAATCCTCATGTTAGTAATAATCTAATGCATATGGCTTTGAAGATGGGTCAAATTATTACCTTAATACAGTAAAATGGATGAATAAGGAACGATATAGACTGCTTACACAAATATTTTGAAATTAAGTAAAATTTAGTGTTCAAATGGAGATGCTATTGAAGTGCCCAGTAATGATGCATTTAAATAAGGCTATGTGGTTATAACTGTATTCATCTGTAAATAATTTACACATAGCTATGAACTAGCTAAAAAATAGTATGAGTTCTGAAAACATACCCAATAGAATAATTTCATGTCTTAAGGTTAAAGAGTGCTAATTTTAAAAGGATCTCAGAGTCCCTTTGGTGAAGAGATCCCTTAAAGTGCAAATGGTTGGCAGAGCACAGGAAGCGGCTGAGTTGGAGCCTCCGGAAAAGGGCAACACTCCACTAACCAGCCACCCAGAAAAGAGCTGGAATCGGGGCAGTCTCTGCAGGGTCTGACACTTTTCATTTTGCAGGAAAACACTCCCCTAGTCCTAGTTTATCCAACTGTCTACATCCTACCAGTGAACTTCAATCTTGAAGATGTTATTTGTAAGAGGACATAGAAATCAACTATCTGTATGCTCTAATTTCATATCTGTGCTTTTTATACTTTTTGCCATTTGTTTTTTATTTATAAAATGGGCCAGAATCTACTTTTCTACATAAAAAACAACAAACAAACAAACAAAGAACACTGATATAATCAAGAAAAGAGAGTGTGGGCTAATAATAGGAAGCTCATCAGTCATAAACAGATTATATGGAGAATAGGTTGATAATGAATACCTGTTAATTCCTTTGAAAACTTTTTGGTTCTTCAAGATTCAGAATTATAAAAGCTGTAATTCCCTTTGGCTGATAATTGAAGGACTGCTGCTTGTTTGATTTGGAGTCTCAATTTCAATCAGTTTTCTTCTTGGATAGCTGCAAAGCTGCCACTTATGTATTTCAAGTATTTCACTTTCTTATCACACTCTTGGGTTACAGTCACTGTTTCCTGGCTCTCACTTCATCTACTGTGATTTTATTGGAGATTCATTTTCAGAGGTCTTGCATAGACATCTTAGTTTGCTCTAACATTTCATGGAGAGTTTGGCTATGTATACAGACTTCTAGTTTCAAAATTATTCTTCTTCAGAACCCTAACGACTTTTTCTCTATCGTGTCTTAGTTAGAATTCAGGGTTGCTGATGGGAAGTATAACACCAGTTTGATTCATGTTCTCTTGTTGGTAACCTTTCTTTCCCCTCTTTGGAATCTCTTAGGGTTTTCTTTGTCTTTGGTGAACTGAAACTCCAAGAGTACATATTTACATGGGAGTTTTTTATTCATTTATTCTGCTCAATATGTTCAGCCCTTCCATCTGAAGATGAATAGCATTCTTCAGGTCTTGTGATTTTTTAAAATTACTTTCTTAACTTCCATTCTTTAGTGTACATACATCATCTTTGAACATCCTTCTATGTTTTATTTCACACATTATGTTCTTAAAAAATAAGAACATTATACAGTTTGTTAGAAAATGATAGATGCTATCGAAAAAAGTAAAGCAATATAAGGAAGTTCGGATGCTGAGGGAGGGAAGTACGGGTTGTGATTTTTTTAATAGAATAATCCAGGCAGGCTTCACTGAGAAGATAACATGTGAACACTGAGAAAAGTCTATGTGGCTATGGGGGAAGAACATTCCAGGTAGAAATACTAGTACAAAGTAGAGAAATTAAAGCAAAAACTCCCTGGCATGAATGAGGAACAGTCAGGAGATTTGTGTGGCTGAAGTGACCTGAGTGAGGGAGAAGAAGTGGTTTAAAATAAGATGGAGAAAAGCTAGTGGTTACAAGAGGGTAGTGGGGAGGGGAGGAAGTAGATGGGGTAAAAAGAGTCAAATACGTGGTGAAAGAAAGAAATCTATGTGGCAGTGAACACACAATGCAATATCCATCTATCTATCTATCTATCTATCTATCTATCTATCTATCTATCTATCTATCTTACTGTTAAATTGTACCCCTGAACCTTACTGAATTTTGTTAACCAATGTTGCCATAACAAAAATAAATAAACTGTAAATTAAAAAAATAATAATAATGAAATAAGATCAGAGAGGAGACATAGAGGGGGCCACATCATTTAGGATTTTGTAGGCTAAATATAGACATCTCAGTCTGAGTTGAAATGGGATGTCTTTACACAGTAGAACAGTAATGGTTCAATTTGAGCATTTCCTCTTTGATTGATAAGATTATTAAAAAAGAATCAATGTTCTATTTATAAAGATTACATGATTTATTTTTATTTTATTTTTATCACAAGATCAGAAATTTGCAGGAAAAAAACCAATATCATAACATGCAGATAAAATATAGATAAGTGTTACAGAAAAAAAATTATATGCAAGATTTGTATAGAGAAAATATTCCAATCATATAAATACTTATCATCACTAATCTGTTTTTTATTATATAGTTGTTATTAACTTTGCAAAGTTCATAAAGAAAAAAGAGTAAATACATTTTGCATTTCTTGTAAATCAACACTGTTAAGTCTTACATCTCCTGACTTGTACTAATAGCATCAACTACTTTGCAGAATTAGGATAATAGAAACCTTGGGAAAGATAAAATGACAGTGAAGCAAAGGCGGGTCAGAATATAATGTCATCATTGTTTCAAAGCAATTTTCTTAGTTGTAATCAAAGCAAATTAAATAAAACTAAAAACAATCTGTTCCTAGAACGTTACAATCTCCTGTTTTGAATAAATTCATATAATCTGGAAATCAATATGTCTCATGTTGCACATGAAGTCTGAAAATAGTAGTTCCCCAGAGCTCCAACAGGATGCCATATACTTGAACTTTTTAGACCAATATGGAAAGCTATTTCCTGGAAGAAATGATGCTTCTGAGCAAGACGTTTCTTAAAATACTATTTCCAGAATTACTTGTAACCTCTATAATAAAACATTATCAGGAAATCATCAGCTTGATTGTTCACAGCACTAGTGCCATAGAAAAAACTGCTCATATTTACTGGACCACATGACAATTAAGAAAAAACATTTTCATAATTAATAAGTTAAAAGGCAGGATTTTTCAATGAACCTAGATTGGGCAATGTTCAAAACTTTGATGATTGTCCTGACCACTTTTAACTGGTTTAACATGTACTTTAAAAATGTCTCCCTAAATGTTACATCTGTTAATAGTTAGAAGCCAGCTTAAATTCCCATTAAATTTTATTCAACAAACCTCAAGGTTCTACTCTGAGAACCTCATAAACAAGTACCCTCTATGCTATAACAGGATTAGTAGTATATTTCAACATGGATCTAACAGTTGATTTGGAAAATTTTATAAATGTGTAAGCTCCCCAGGAGTGCATATTCAACTAAACAATATCAATTCTTCTTGAGCCATAAAAACCCATTTCTACTGGCAACAATGTAAAAACCAAGCCCATAATGCTTATATACGGCAAACTCCCAGGTAATGAGCTCAACAAAACACTGGACTGTTAGGGAAACTCAGCTTTGACGAAGCACCCCTATGTAATACTTAAACTGCTAACCATTTCTGTCATTTACCAACATGGATCTGTTTAATGTCTTCGGTTGTTTAGACTAACCAGATGATGATCCTAAATTGCTTTGGAGCCTCTGTATTTAGCTTTCCATGGTTTTGTTTTTGGTTTTTGCTTCAAGCCTGAAGTAATTCTAGCAATCTATAGCAACACAGTGCATCAACAAGTGGATTATTTAAAAATATACCTTCTACTGAGATCAATGTTTTTAACCATTTTCAGTTTAATTAAAGAGAACAGCAAAGTTTAAGTGTCAATCACAGATTTATACTCAATTTAGGTAATGAATTTTAACCAAGAATTCTATACTAACATAACTCTTCACACAAGAATCATAGTGATCTTACATACTCTTAGTTAACCAACAGTCTTCATAAGATTTAACAAAAAATTTTTTTAATGAACTTCTATTTTTCCCTTCCAAACTCTTATTTCCATTCTATTTGGTTTCATAAAAATGAGCATAAGAAAAGACAGGCAGATAACAGGAGACCACTATATGAAGCCAGGGTGTAGCCTTTTTTTAATTTTTTTTTTAAAGATTCAGCAAAGAGAAGACAGAATGGCAAGTGAATATGATATATAAATATGAGAAAAAAAAGTGACTACAGGTGAATACAGAAAACAGGAGAGGAAATGGAAGAGGTAACATGGCAAAAGGAAGATAGGTAAGCAGAGAAAGAAATATGAAGGAAAAAAAGGAGAAGTTAGGAGGGACAAAAGAAAACAGAATGGAGACAAGAGAAAAAAATGGAGTCTTCAAAAAAGAAATACATCTGAGGTGGACCTTGATAAGCAGATAAAATTCTGATTAAACTGAAGGAACTATCTGGAGCCACATTAATGAAATAGCCTAAATTTTCAAATGATAATTAAAATGTTTTAAAAATTTAATATTCTCATTTATGTTTACAAAATAATTCTCTGAACAGGAATTAAGGGCACAGCATTAAGAGACTGTGATGTGTAAGAAGTACCCCTAATGGAAAAACAGAAAGAAAAAACTTATATTTTGAAATTATGGCAAATACTGACCACACTATGACTATAGAAAAGTGCAGTTGTAGCTACTACATTCTGCAACATAAAACATCCTAAATATAATTTTAGTGCTTTTAAGACTACCCAACTACAGTTAAAACAAGCCCAAACCAGAATATCTCAATTTGCAATCGAAACAGGCATTCAGAAAAAGCCTAATTAACAGAAACAAAAATTTCAAATTTAACTCTTTTAAATAGAATAGAAAATTTCTCAAATTCACTTCCAGGAAATATCACCTACAGAAATAAAATTTTTGACACTTTGATAATTAAAATAATGACTGAAGAAACTAGTTCAAAATAACAAAACTATAGGAACTCCTATTTGCAGATAGTATATGATTCTCCAAATATCCTGGTGATTAAGCACTTAAGTAATAAAAATTGTTTGGCCAAAATAAACTTGCTGACATTAAAAAGCTCTATTACAAAAAACCGTAACACCAAAAATTGTAGGTGAATAATCAGTAAACTTATGAACTGGATTAATGATTGTATTTCACGTCAATAACATTTAGCCAAAATTATAGCACCATACCTACCACCAATAGGCTGTGGAACCATCTTGACCTTATTTTAGAATATCTGAGAGGCTTTAAGAGCCAGTAAAGTCTTTTTAAGAGTATGGAGTAATAAGGAGTAAGCTGTGTTTATGTTGGATTTGAACTACTCCAAGCCAGCTTTACAAATATCCTTAAAAAAAAGGAGCCAGAGACTAAATACTAAAAAAATTTAATGCAATTTGAAACTGTATATGGAATCATCATTGGAAAACAGAGAAAGGAAATGCCAATCAACATTTGAAAAGCTGTTTCTAATAAGGATTTGTGTGTGTGTGTGTGTGTGTACTCACAAAAATTATATCTATATATCCTATTTATATGTGGACTGATCCAAGGAGTCCATATGCTTGTTAAGGGAACTTTAAGAACTACTGATGGTGTAGAGAAATGAACATCACAGCTTTTCATATCAGTTTCTTGGAGAAAATAATGTGGTAAAGGTGGGGACTGATAAAAAGGTGAACTTTGTTTTTTAACTACTTGTACACATCAATGAATTTTAAATATTCATACACACTGGACACTTAACTACAGGATGTACCCCATGTTTACTGTGAGAACTAAATGCAGTAACAAATTCATGCTAGCATTGTCATGTATAACAACTTCCTATGTTTTATCCATTCAGTAAGTGTTTAATAAGAACCTTTAATGTACCAAGAACTATGCGAAGTCCCAGTGATATGGTAAAAAGCCAATCTAGTGAATCAGACAAATGGTTTTATTAAAATATAATATAATAATATAAGTCATGATAGAGATGTACAACAGGCCCATAGGTTCAGTGGAGGAATACCTAAGGAGAGGCAAAAAAGAAGGAAAGCTTCTTGGCCAAAGCCAAATTTTAAAAGTATACTGAAGGAAGATGCAAAATTATGTTTGTAGATGATATAATCTTATATGCAGAAAACCCTAAAGAGTCCACAAAAAAATTGGATAGAACTAATAAACAAATTCAGTAAAGTTTCAGGATAAAAATATTGATATACAAAAATCAGTTGCATAAACTATCCAGAAGAGAAATTAAAAACTTTATAATAGCATCAAAAAGAATAAGATATATAAGAATAAATTTAACTAAGGAGGTGAAAACTTATACACTAAAAACTACAAAACATGATTAGAAAAAATTAAAGAAGAGCCAAATAAATGGAAAGACATCCCATGTTCACGGATTGGAAAACACTATTTTTAACATGTCCGTACAACCCAAAGTGATCTACAGATTAATGGCATTTCAAAATTCCGATGACATTTTTTATAGAAATAGAACAAAAAATCCTAAAATTTGTATGAAACCACAAAGGACCCTGACTATCCTAAACAATCTTGAGAAAGATCATGGCTAAGGAGCACACTTCCTGATTTGTAAATGTATAACAAAGCTACAATAATTAAAACAGTATGGCACTGACAAAAAGATAGAAACAGACTAATGGAACAGAACAGAGAGCCCAGAGAGAAACTCATCTATATAACTTCGACAAGGGTGCCAAGAATACACAATAGGGAAAGGATAGTCTCTTCAGTACATGACATTAAGAAAACTGGATATCCACATGCAAAATAATAAAATTATCTTACATCATACACAAATATTAACCCAAAGTGGATTAATGACTTAACTGTTAAGACCTAGAAATATAAAACTCCTAAAAGAATACATAGGAGAAACATTTCATGACATTGGTCTTGGAAATGATTTGTTATATAGGATACCAACCACACAGGCAACAAAAGCAAAAATAGACAAGTAGGGCTACATCAAATTAAAAAGTTGCTGCATAGTAAAAAAAAAAAAATTAAGAGTTAAAAAAAAAAAGAATGACTTATAAAATGAGAGAAAATATTTGTAAACCATATATCTGATGAGGAGTTAACACCAAAATATATAAGGAATTATTCCAGCTGAAGAGCAAAACCCAAAAAACTAGGTTAAAAAATAGGCAAAAGACTTGTATAGATAATTTTCCAAAGAGGACATACAAATAGCCAACAGGAATAGTAACCTCTACTTAGCTACAGTTTCTATTTTCTACAGTTTCAGTTACCCATTGTCAACTATAGTCCAAAAATAGTAAATGGAAAACTTCAGAAATTAAAAGAAAAAAAACTTAAGTTTTAAATTATGCACCAAGTAGTATGATAAAATCTCATGCCATTCTGCTCTGTCCTGCCTGGGACATGAATCATCTGTGTTCAGCATATTCATGCTGTATATACTCCCTGCCTGTGAATCACTAAGTAGCTGTCTTGGTTAGCAGATCAACTGCTGCAGCATCACAGTGTTTGTGTTCAAGTCACCCTTATTTTACTTCGGGTAAACTCAAGTAACCCAAAGCTTAAGAGTATTGATGTTGGCAATTCAGATATGTCAAATTGAAGCTCTAAAATGCTTCTTTTAAGTCAAAAGGTGAAAGTTCTCAACTAATAAGACATTAAATTTGTGGGTGTAAGACATGAACAGAAAATGTGTTCTGACCGATGGCAGTGTGTTGCATCAGAAAGTATTGAGCTTACACAAAGACTTCAGCAAGGGATCCCCTGAAATGAGGAATACCAAGACATTTACTGCAAATAAGGGATAGTTAAACAGATTCATAAATAGGTTTAGACAGAAAAACACAAAAATACTGTCATAACTATTCTATATTATTATTATTTATTGCTGTTAATCTTTTACTGTGCCTAATTTGTAAGTAAAATTTTCTATAGGTATTTATGTATAGGAAAAAACATAGTATCTAAAGGCTTCAATACTATCTGTGGTTTCAGGCATCTATTAGGGGTCTTGGAATGTATATGCTGTGGGTAACGGGGGACTACTATATTAAGATATTCGACCTCACCACTCAGTAGGGAAATGCAAATCAAAACCACAGTGAGATATTACTTCTCACTCCTGTCAGGATGGCTATTTTCTGTCATCCAAAAAACAAAAGATAATGAATATTGATGAGGATGTGGAAAACTGGAATTCTTGTACACTGTTGGTGGAAATGTAAAATGGTGTAACCGCTATGGGTATTAATGCAAAAGATTTGAAATCAGGATCTTGAAGAGATATTTGCCTTAATGTTCACTGCAGCACTATTCATAATAGCTAAGATGTAGAAACAACATAAAGTGCCCATCAACAGATGAACAGATAAATAAAATGTGGTATACACATATAATGGACTATTATTCAGCCTTTAAAAAAAAAGAAGTATATCCTGCCATCTGTGACAATATGGATGAACTATGAGGACGTTGGGATAAGCTAAATGAGCCAGTCACAGAAGGACAGATACTACATGATTCAACTTATGTGAGGTCAAATACATAGAAGCAGAGTAGAACGGTGGTTGCCAGGGTTTAGGAGGAGCAGAAAATGCAAAGTTGCTATATAATAAGTATGAAAGTTTTGGTTATGCAAGATGATTAATTTCTAGGGGTCTGCTATACAAAAGGTGTAACTATTGTGTCTATAGTTAACAATACTGCATTATACACTTAAATTTTGTTGAGAGTAGAACTCATGTTAATTGTTCTTACCACAATAATAATAATATTTCCTAAACTATTACCACTTAGCAAGCAATGAAGAAAAAAAATAAACAAAGAATGCAATGAGACTACTCTGCCACATGGCCTCCTTGCACAAAGGCAAGCAGAAAACTATGCTCTTTGAGGCCTACTTTCCAAAACACAATTCAGAAGACCTGGATACTGGAAAAACAAACTATATTTAGAATATACAGAGGACTTTCTGCAAATGAGAGTGAATGAATCTTCAGGATATTAGAAGCAATGAAAGAATATTGGATAAACCCAATAAAGTTTATGCTCAATGAATTGAGCCACTGAAAGGAAACAAAGTGTTGTTGAATTCATTTAGCGTCTCATGTTTAAAATGATCATGTATCTAATTTGTGTGTAGGCTGGGCTAAGTATATTTTAAATAAGCATTTTTTAAATTACTTTTTTTCATTTTAAATAACCAAAATTCTCAAGTAACCCAAGCAATGTTAGTTTGTCACAACACAGAATTTTATATCATATAGATATGTCTTTTCACTTGCCAGACAAGTACTTGTTGTTTGTTGCACAAACCCACACTCAATTATATATTGTCATAATTTTGCTCTCCAACTGTTTCACATATGAATCATTTGTCTCCCCAATTAGATGGTAAACTTCTTTAACGCAAATCATATTGTCTTCTCCCTTTGTATCTGTTAACAACTAACACAGTGTTGGGCTAGAGAACTGCTCGATAAATGCTTATTGAATTGAACAGTACCCTTAATCACTGCTATTTCTTTTCTCTGAAGTACAGTTGAATAGATTTAGTGCTGTCGCGCTGTCAGCTTTTATACTTCTGCTTCTATGACCACCTTGCTAGAAGAAGGCAAATTCAATCTTTACATTTATTTAATCAATGCTGCTTCTGCCAGGATTATCAACAACGATGACAATCAATGCCAGTTCGAGTGGTGAATTTTATTTATTTACACACAAATACCTGTCACCTAGAGATTGAACTGAAAATACTTATATTAGACTTAGTCGTTTTTGTCTGCACCTATCTCAAAACAAATGATCAATGTTAAATATAAGTACACTGCCTGTACCTTTCATCTATAAGTGGGAATACAAAAAGAGTGAAAAGGGAAAAAAATACAAATAATTATTTTTTAAGTTGAGAAATTATAAATGTTCTCTATGTACTGGCACTTTTATGCTCAAATATGAAGGCAAATTAGTTTCTTCTAAAGTGAAATTCCTCTATTTTAAATTTTAATACCTAGAGGCAGATATCTATTTTACACTATTTTACAAGAAGATAAAATAATCTACCTTAATCCTATCAGAAGCTGGGAGTCAAAACCAAAAATGATTCTCAGAGTAAGTTTACCTTCCAAATATGACTATATCTCAATGATTACTTAACACACTGAAGAAAATTTTCTTTGCCAATGCAGAAAGATTAAACTGAATTAAGATGTAACTTAAACTTATTTATGATCAGGGCTAAGTTATAACATGAAATGAAACTACCAAGGAGATAGACACAGTGATCCTAAAAGGTCCTGTTTTATTAAGCTTGAGAGGAAAAGGATCAGAATTTAGATTTAATTGTCATTTACAATCCTACAATTCATGACAAATCAGTTTATGCAAACATGAAAACATTTATTTAAAATCATAGCAGGTCTATCTTATTTCTTTAGGTTTAACTGAAACTTTGAAGAAAAAATAGCAGTGGCTTATTAAAGTTTCATTAACAAATCTATTATACCTTTTATATCTATATTTCTTTGTCTTGAAATGAAAAATTATCATATGTGAACATGTGATTTTATTTACTTAATTACTCTGCATAAATGAATTTAAATAAAAATTATCATTTAATTTGCATTGTGCAAAATCAACACAATGAATAAGATTTTATTCTATTTTTTAATTTTAGAACTCTGGCCTACAGCATGAATGATGTTAGTATCAAAATGGTTGTTTTGTGATTCGCACTACACTATATTTCATTTCTCCTAACCCAGTTTTTAAAAGTAAATTAAAAGTGTATTTTAAAATCAAACCACTATAATGACTGTTATCTATTTGGCTGATAAACTCTTATCTGTACCAACCTTCAATGGCAAACCTGAGATTTTTTTTCTCAATTAAGAAAAGCAGGGATAAGTTCAAAATGAACATCTAAGAGTCATTGTGACAGTAACTGTATTCACGTTTATTGCTACATGAAAAAAAAAAACACCCTTCTAATCCTGATTCCTATAAAAGATTTTAAACTCTATTGAAACGTGAGCATATGTGCATTATTCTGATGAAATTTTATTCCCTCTCTTGCCTTGTTGACATTTATAACATGACCTAGTTCAGCTAAAATCACCATAGTGAAAAAGTAGCTGCACTGTGATAAGTGATTTTACCTAGACATGCTGTCTGGTTCCCACTGGTACGTACACACTGACATCCCTGGGTGAGAAAGACTAATTCCTTCTACTTGTCTTTTTCATGATAAAAAACATCAATAGCGGCTTTTAAAATTTCCTTGCTTCTAAACTGAGAAACTGAAAAGCTGTGAATGCTCAGCATCACCAATCAAGTCAGAAAACTAAGTCCTGTAATATAACAAGTTAAAAAAACTATCCTGAAGCCAATACCTTAGGAAATGAAGATAACTGGAATGAAATCACCAAAGTTGCTGGTCAGTATTTCTGATGGGCTTTACTTCCCACACATAATAGTGAACTGGAAGCTGAGAAGCATTTGAGACAAAACATAAGTGAAATTTCAAGGACAGTGCTATTCCATGTTAACTTATCAAGAAGTATGAATTGAATAAAAATTCTTTGCAGGTAGTACCAAATTAAAGAGGTAAAAGAAAGGGGTCTTTCAAAGATATTGTGAAGGACAGAAAAAGGAAAATTGAAGAGTTCCTAAAATAAACTGATAGAGAATAAAATATATGGGTAATCACAATCAATTTATCAAGTTATTAAAATTATTGGTAGAAATAATGTCTGCCCAAAAAGATACAAACTATGTTGACTGAAAATGCAAAGCTATATGTGCTAATCAAATCTAGAAAATCAGAGTGTGGATTCTACAACTTCAAGATCCTCCCCCAACTTAAACACATTAATCTGTTCAATTGTCTGTATTCCACTTCAGACTCAAACACTACTCAGTTCCGAAAAAGTTAGAAAACTATTTACCATTTGAAGTATAAAAACTCTCTGCATATACTCCACAGAAAATATACTACACAAATTCCTCAAACATAAGTAATAAATGATAAGCATACATGATACAAAATGTCACTAATAAGACTACATAAAAATGGTTAAGCTAATTTATGTATAATCATTTAAAAATAAATCTTTCACCTTAAAACAAAAAAAATTTTCAGTTGATAAGTAATATGAAACACTAGCATTTAATTTTTTAAGACACATTTACAGTCTAATGTTATACACTAAATGTCATATTTAATAGTGCCAAATTAAATTTGTGGCTACATTTAAAATGCAAGGCTAGATAAAATCAAATATATTTTGTATGTTCTTTTTATCCTTCAGACTCTAGCTTAAGCTGAACTACTTGTCCAAAGAACTATAACTTGCATTCAAGCAGCTGGTAAAAACTGAATACTTACTATGGACTAGATAGTATGTTTAGTGTCTTTTACCCTCTAAAATATAAAATTTATGTTTTAGAAAAACAGACAAAAAATACAAAAATAAACCCACAAATAAAATCAAAACAAGCTGTAAGATCATGTAAAAAGGAAACTAACAATGAATTGGGATGGCCATGGTGCTCACAGTAAACCTCTCCAAGGACATAACATGGCCTTGAGTTGAGAAAGTGAGCAAAGGAGACAGCTATGCTCAAAGTTGAAAAGAGTTCAAGGCAGATGAAAAAGAATATAAAATAAACTGCAGCAGAAAAATACTAGCGTCTGAGGAACTACAAAGACATCAACAGGATTGTAGTCAACGAACAAGATAAAGCTGGGCCCAATAAGACAAGGTATCGTAAGTCACAGAAAAGAGTCTGGATATTACACTAAGTACAATGGAGAGTTATTAAAAAGTGTTTCAAGCAGGGACTGATGTGATTCAAATGACATTTTGAGAAGGTCAACTTTAAACTATGTAAAAATGGATTAGAGAGGCTCCAGTGGGAGTCACAAAAGTTAAAGGATAATAACACTTTGGTATAGGTGGCAGTAAATATAAAGAGAAGAGAGTACACTCAATATAGAATCTGGAGAGAGAAGCAATAAAGCTAAGAAATAATGAATATAGAATAAGAAAAAGGAATTGAGGAATGAATCCTAGATTTCTGCCTTGAGCAACTTTAAGGTAATTATTACACGAAAAGTTCTTCAAATCAAATATCCGTGTTCTAGCACACTCAAAGGACAGTTTTTTAAAAAAAGAGGCATGATTTAGAGCAAGTACTTAAACTATCCCAATAATTAAGGAAAGTAAGAAGGAAGGGGGAAAGAAGGAAGGAAGAAAGGAAAGGGAGAGAGGGAGAGAGGAAGCGAAAGGGTAGGGAGATGGATAAGGAGAGAAAGGAGTAGGTGGAGAAGAGTGGAAATCCCTGCCATTATTCCAGCATTCAAGTATTCCAACCTTATGTTACAATACTGGATATGGTGTTGTACAACATACCTAAGCTGATTCTTATTTTTTATCTGCCTATCTCCAGAATAATTTTCCAATATATAATTTGCAAAAATAAGCATGCTCTATAATTAAAATTCATGTTACAACTAATTTCTTTTACAGTTGTTAGAAAAGGCACACCTATATACTTATAGATGTTTCATTCTAAGTAAATTTTTAAAATATGTATTTTTCCGCTTATAAAAACCTTGAAACCTGAGAAAACAAAAGAAGCTCTATGTGCTAATCAAATCTAGTTAATTGGAGTAAAAAAAATTTACATTATAATTGTTGGGTAGGATGGTTTCTTGAAAGGGACATGAAAGTTTCTTAAAAGTGTCATCACTATAATTTTTTTTTAAAGTAGAATTAAGAGTAGTAGAATAAGTAATGAAGCAGGTTTAGGTTGAAAGTAGGTTGTGGTACTAATCATTTGTTTCCCTTCCAGCTCTAAAACTCAATAATTTTAGGAAACTATATTTAGAGTACTTATAATTAAAGAGTTCCTATGTTTAAAAAGCTGAGAAACAAAGTTCCGGTCTCATCAAAGAAAGCACATTTCCACATGTAAACAGGGATATTAATCCACATAAAATACAAAAAAAATTAACATATTGTTTATTGATTTAAACTGGGAACAATCCAATAAATTCTAAGTGCATATTAGGTATAATGCTAGCCATTATAAAAAATAAAAATATGGATTAGCTTACAATAGAATTAAATGTCCAATAACAGTGTGAATTAAAATGTTCCTTTGAGAATAAAATATTTGTACTGCCTTTTAATTCCCAGTTCCCCCAAAACATCACCAAGTCCAATACCAAACTCTTTCCCAACTAAATGCTTAGAAATCTGACAGTAGTAAAGAATGATTAGTGACTTTAATCACTATTACACATGCACACATACACACACAGTACAGAAACTGAGGAGAACCCATCAGCTAAAATATAAATAAGTTGTCCCTTTAAAAAAAAAAAGTATAAACTGTCAACATGAATCTGGATGAACTGAGGTAAAGGTTAATATCTAAAAAGTTAACTTAAATTTTATTAAATGTTTAGAGGCTTTTAAAATATACTGTTCATGGAATATAGACTAGTGGTTACTAATGGAGTGAGGGGGGTCGACAGGGTAAAAGGGATCAAATATAAACGATAAAATACTATTAATACAAACTACATAAAGACACTGGAAGGCATTTAAAAGCAGACATTAGGCTGAAGAGTTTAATTTTGAAAAATGAGAGTAAAATGGATTAAAATTGAGAATTTATGTTTTACTGGTCCCAGGGCACTGACCATGCTCCACAATTAAAGCTGCAGAAAAGGGAGAAAAATAATGCAGCCATGTTGGCTAAAGGTTCTAAAAATTAGAGTTTAGGGCTGAAAAAGCAGCTGAAAATTAAAAGAGGAAATCTTGGTAGTAAGTCAACCTAAGAAGGCATGAAACCCAAATTCAGGGCATAACTACACAAATTCTGGCTTATGGCAAATTACACATGAGCAAGAGAGATCTGCAAAGCCTGGTGAAAAAAAGGAAAAACCAGATTTTTAAATATGTGATGCTACTGAGTTAATTTATTAGTCATTTGCAGCTTGAGTAGAAGAAAGATGAATCTGGATAGGCTTGACTGCCAAAGTATAGAGCCCAAAGCCAGCACAGTTACATTCAATTAGGAGAAAATCTTTAGAAACAATAGAGAGAGCACCACCTTAGCCTAAATCTTTGGGCTAAGTGCCAAATTTTGTAGGCACAAGGTTAACCTATTGGTGTTCAAAGTACAACAAACAAACAAAAAACAGTGATGGGAAGCTATAAGCTGTACATTGTACAGAGAAATGTAGTTTCAGTTCAAGCAAGTTAACTGTCTACTAGATCAAAAAACCAAGGTCTTAAAAAGAATGTTACAAAACACAGAGTCACTTCAACATATAATTTACAATGTCCAGTCTTCAACCAAAAATCTTTAGAAATGTGAAGAAATGAAAATTGTTACTTACACTCAGGACAAAAATGCAGTCAATAAAAGTGGCTCTAAGTGGGCACATATGCTGAATTTAGCCGATAAAATAATTCAAAGAAGCTATAATAAATAAATCAAGGAATTTAAGAAAAACATGTTATCGGTAAGAGAATATAGAGAAAATCTCAAAAGAAAAAATAGACACTAAAAAATCGAAATTCTAGATCTGAAAACTGCAACCATTAATCTGAAGTTGGATTAATAGAATTTGTCCAATCCAAGGGCAAGAGAGAAGGAAGACTGAAGAAAAATGATCATAACACCAGAAACCTATAAGATAATGTGAAATAATACAACGTATGTGTAATTGAAATCTTAACAGAACAGGTCATAAAGAGAAAGAAAAATATTCATAGAAATAATGGCTAAAATATTCCCAAATTTGATGGAAGAGTTAGAACCAAGAAATTCAGTAATATCTAAGGAGGATAGACATAATAAAAATTTTACTAGAAACAATTAAATTCCTAAAAGCCAAAGATAAAACACCAATCTTGAAAGAGACCAGAGAAATTCCATAAAGGAATTCAGCTGAATTCTCTTTAAAAAAAAATCTGGGAGCTAAAGAAATTAAAAATAACACATTTAAAGTACAGAAATCAAAGATTCTATTTCCAGGAAGTTCATTCCTCAATAATAAAAGTAAAATAAGGACATCGCTGATAACTAAAACAGAGTATTGCCAGCTGATCTGAATAACAAGAAATGCCAACAGTCTTCAGCCTTAATGATATCAAATGGCAAATCAGGTTTATAGAAAAGAAGGGTATGAGTAAATACAAAAGGTATATAAAATTTTCCTTACTTCTCTCAATTAAAAAAAAATACATATGATTTTTAAAATAGTTACATACTACCGTATGAACTTTGTGTTAATAATAATGTATTAAAATTGGTTCATCAATTATAACAAATATATCACAGTTAATGTTAATAGTAGGAGAAACTATGCAGGGGAAGAGGGTACAGATGGAAATTCTGCACTTTCTGTTCAATTTTTCTACAAACATAAAATTACTTAAAAAATAAAGTCTATGAAAACTTTTTAAAAATTTAATTTCAAGTATACAATACATTGGTTAAACATCTTTATAGTTCATAAAACGATCCCAATTGCTCCCTCCCTCCCCAACCCTTCACTTAGCCAATGTACTAATGCTAACTGCATTCCCTATGCTCTTCCCATCTCTGTGACCATCCATCAGCTACTAATTCGTACTTCTTTAACCCTTCATCCCATGCTCTAAGTCCCCTCAAACTCCTCTCCCCTCTGTCCAACACCAAATTGAGTCTGTTTGGATTAGTTTGTTCTTTTTTCCCTTAGATTCGATATATAAGTGAAATCATGTAGTGTTTATCTTTCTCTGTCTGACTTAAATACCTTCCAGGTCCATCAAAGCAATATCTTTTTCCATCCCTTTCCTTTTCATACAAAAGGATCTTGTTTTCTTATCCTTTCAGCCACTCTGTCTTTTGGTGCGAGCACTTAATTCTTTTTCATTTAAGGTACTTATTGATAGGAAAGTAGTTGTTACCATTCTTTATTCCTGTTTTTGATACATGGTTTGTTTTGTTTTGTTTTCTTAAAGAAGTCTCTCCAACATTTCCTGTAATACTGTCTTGGTAGTGATAAATTCAAAATTTTTTTTTTTTTTAATCTGGGAAGCTCTTTATCCGTCCTTCTAAATGATAAACTCTAAATGATAGCTTTGCTAATTATTCTTGATTGTAGATCCTGGCTCTACATCCTGCTCACTACTTTGTGCCAAACCCTTCTGTCTTGCATAGTTTCTCTTAAGAAATCAGCTGCCAGTCTTATGGGTGTTCCCTTATATGTAATTATTTATTTTTCTCTTGCTGCTTTTAACATTCTTTCATTGTAATTAACTGTTGGCATTTTAATTATGATGTGTCTTGGTGCGGGCCTCTTTGGATCCCTGATTTTTGGAATTCTCTGAGCTTCCTGGGGTTTTATGTCCATTTCCTTCATCAGGTTAGGGAAGTTTTCCATCACTATTCTTCAACTAGCTGTTCAACATTTTGATTTTCTTCAGTTATGCCAATCAGATGAATATTTAAATCTATGAAAATGTTAATTACTAACATAAGGTAATACAGTAGTGATTATATCATGACCAGTGTCTGAATAATTGCTTGGTGTAATAACAATCCTAGCATTAAACAAAATCATCTTAAAACAAACAAATAAACAAACAAAAAACCCTAACAAACTAAGTAGTAATAAAAGAAAATTTCCTAAAAGACATATAGTCATGTGTCATACAATAAAGTTTTAGTCAACAATGTATTACTACAGTGGTCTCAGAAGATTATAATAAGGTAGAAATTTTATTGCCTAGTAATATCATGGTGCAACACATTTCTTGCATGTTTGTGGTGAAGCTGGTGTAAACAAACACTGCACTCCAGTCATATACAAGTATAGCACATACAAATTACAGTAGTAGGTTATCTACCTAGGTTTCTGTAAGTATACTCTCTGATGCACACTGACAAAATTGCCTAATAACACATGTATCAGAATGTATCCTCATCATTAAGGGGCTCACAACTGTATACGAAAAACCCATAGCTAACATCGTACTTAATAATGAAAGACTGGATGCTTTCCCCCTAAGTTCAAGAGCAAGGCAGGATGTACGCTCCAATAATTTCTATTTAACATTATAAGGGCAATTCTGGAATTGGCAAAAAGGTACGAAAAGAATTAAAATCAAACACATTAAAAAATAAGAAGTAAAATATTTGTAGTCTCAGACAACATGATCCTGCATCTAGAAAATCCTAAGGGGGGGAAATAAACTACCAAAACTAATAAATGCAGTTAGCAAAGTCACAGGTTACAATGCCAATATTAAAATTAAACTATTCCTATATAATACCAATAATTCAAAAGTGAAATTATACTCATTAGAGCTTTAAAAAAAATCTTTAGGAATAAATTTAGCAACAAAGGTACAAGACCTATTCACTGAAAACTACCAAATATCACTAAGAGAATTTAAAGAAAATGTAAGCAAATGGGGCTACATTCCATGTTTATAAATTGTTAGACTCAATATTGATAAAATGGAAATTTTCCCAACTTCATTTATAGTTAAAATGTAATCTGCATCAAAATCTCGATATTTTGTAGAAATCAACCAGCTGATCCTAATTTATATATGTAAAGTAGGGAAAATAATTTTAAGAAATAAAAGCAAGATAAAACAAATTATAGAATTCAAATTCAAAAACTTGCTACAAAGGTATAAGTAATCAAGACAGTATGTTATTGGTCTAAAGACGGACATATACATCAATGCAACAGAATAGAAAGTCAAAAAATAAATCCTTCCATTTATGACAAATTGATTTTAGACAAAGGTGCCACTAGGTAATTACATGGAGGAATCGATAGCCCATAAGACTATCCAATTGTCCTTGTACCCTTTGTTAAAAAACTAGTTCCTCTATGAAACTATAAAACATCTGGAAAAAAATAAATGAGAAAATCTTTTGGACTCTGGTCTAAGCAAATATTTCCCAGACATAACACCAAGACCAAAATCTATAAAAAAAAAAAAAATTGATAAATTAAACAATTAAAATTAAAAACTCTACTCTTGAAAATATATCATAAGAAAATGAAATGACCTATCACTGGGAGAAAACATCTGTAAATCTGATTCCACCATGAAAGCTAATCACATAAAAATATGTTTAACGTGATTAGTCCTTAGGAAATGCAAATTTTGAACCACAATAAGATACCATTACATATTCACTGGAATGGCTATGATCATAAGAACTGACGATATCAAGTGCTACTGAAGAAGAGAGACAGTTTCCTACTTTACTGGTGGAAATGTAAAATGGCTCAGCCACATTGGAATAGTTCAGCTATTTTTTAAAAAGTTAAAAGTAAATTTACCATATGACTCACCAATTCTACTCCTATGTGTTACGACCATAAGAGAAACGTAAACATGTGTCCACACAAGGACTTGCACATGAATGTAGTTATAGAAGCATTATTCATGATAGTCCTAAACTGGAAAAAAATCTAAATGTCCCTCCATTGTTGAATGGATAAACAAAATAGGATATATTTATACAATGGAATACTAGTAAACAATAGAAAGTAACAAACCACTGAAACTTTCTACAACATCAAGGAACCTTAAAAATATTATACTATATGAAAGAGTTCAAACACAAAATACCATATATGTCATTTACATGAAATTTCCAGAAAATTTCATACACAAAAAACATACACAAAAAACAGATCAGTAGTTGCCTAGGGGCTGGTTGAAAAGACTGCTTATAAATACTCTTAAGTTGAACTTTTTGGCGTGATGCACTTATTTAAAACTTGACTACAGTAATGGTTGCATAACTCTATAAATTTGTGAAACTAAATTTTATACTTACAATGGGTGAATTTTATGGTACGTAAATAAAGTATTTTCAAAAAGAGGTCTGATATAAACTAGTAAGATTTACAGTCTCACTATACATAAAAATGTGGTATTTTAAAGCATATGTCTGCCTTATCTTATTCCCAATACAATTAAAATACAAAATTTCAATTCAATTCTTATTCCTTTTACTCTCCCATACATGTCTTAAAACCAAATTCACACTGATTTCAAAAGGAGCCTCATAAACTGAAATTCATACATAGATTCTTAAGTGATACATAAAATGTTAAAATAATATTATCACCCATCTTATACTTAAATTTAAAGACTACTCAAATCATACTGTAAAATTTTATTCACTTTAGGCCTAGATTTTATCACAGGACCATAGAATTATCATATAGTAAAACTTAAAACAAAAATAATTTAGTATTAATTAAAGCAGCAAATATTTATATATCCACAATGATATACCATCAATGACTGAGCACTGAAGATACAATGATGAGTAAAAACTAAGATGAGTCCTATCTACATGTAGTTCTAATTCTAGTGAACAAACAAAAAGCAATTTTCCAAAGTTCTCATATATTAATGACTTATTGGAGCATTAAGATTTACCGATTATTTCTCAATGACAATGTATCGGTTCAATTTGTAAGAGTTGAGTTAAACTTCCAAACTAAGTTTCCTTAGAAGACTTGGGTTGAAGGACAGGAAAGATCATAACTAAATGAACAGACCTGGAGATGAAAATTTTAAATGCTTTGTTCTTAAAAAAGTACAAAAGAAGAGATTAATAGTAAAACCATTTCCATGGACTTATAATGGTGCTTTTAACTTACACGTTTTCCTTTAAGAAATATGTAAAATGAATTTAGACTTAGAAACATAAAAACACTTCTAGGCAATTACTCAAGGAGCACCAATTAGAATTCTTAAGGCTACGTTGAGTACCTTATTTTAAAAAGATGATCTCAAGTGTTGCCTTTAGAATCATTCCAGTCTGGCTTCACCTCATCTCACTGCTTCCATTCCAGTGATCATAAACATCTTTTAGAGCTCCCTACGATACATTATAGTCTCCTCGGGGTTTCTGAACATACTATTCCCACTGTCTGTATAACATTCTCTCCAAAGCACTTCTCTCTCTCTCTGGCTCTCAGGCGGTCTTACAGTTTCACTTCACGCTCAACTTAGATCTTTCCTGAGGCTCCTTGGAGAAGGGTAAGGCTCCCTGGACTGTATTCTGAATGCATTGCACCATGAGCTTCCTCTTCTTAGAACTCCTAAAATTCCTAACTATAAATGTAATGTTTGTTTCACCAATATTTGCAAATATATTCCTAGAGCCCTGGAAAGTCTCTAGCACCTAGTTTAGGACTCAAAAAATATTTGCTGAATAAATGATGTTCAGGTAAAATATGAATAATCATACTAATTTTTTGCCTTATGTATTATATGGTAGTAAAAACACTTTTCACTGGTATATGTAGTCATTTTACAATGCTCATCAATGAATAAGTAGAAATCCACTGATGATTCTGAAGTTGTTCCTAGATTTAATTTCCTCACATTTCATCCTGTTTTTATCAAGAAAAATATCATGTAATACAAAATATATGATTCCTATAAAGACTTGCAATGTATAATTTATAAATGGAGCATAAAATGCAGTGAAAATGTCAACTTGAAAGAAATAAACACAGACAAAATTAAAATAACACAAAATATTATTAAATATTTTATATAGTCTAATCAAGAGCAATCTGTGGGTATCAATCAACTAAAATAACCATAATATAAAAGAAAGTCTAAATGTCGTTTTCTTTTTAATTCTAGTTTATTTTGTGAATAAAAGGTCAGAATTAATAACAGCTAATTTATTGCAAGATTATCTTTCTGACCAGCTTCATGTTCCTGAATAGAACATTAAATTCACTCACAAAATATTTTGTCAACTTTATGACAAGTTGACTCTATTCTATTTCTAAAAGCATATTTCTGTTTAACTAGATAAGTCAATGAATCAATTTAATATTATTGGGAATATAAGAGTTTGATAGCTTAATGGGTATAGAAACTATAATTGTTAACCAAGGTAATTCTAACGCATATTATAAGCTTTCATGTTTTTACCCAGAGAGATTTCAGTATGAGTAAATTTCCAAATTAAACTATTAAAATTTAAGTCCAACAATCAAAATTAACTTAAGATCCACATGAACTGTCTTACTATTTATTCTTTTCAACCTTCGTAATATGAGAATTGAGTAACAAGCTAAAATTGGACTTAACACTAGAGAATAAGACATCACAATTTCTTCTTAATTGTGCTCTGTGCCCTCCCCCAACTCAATACTCCAGGGATTATTAACATTTCCTCTTTTCATCACATTTCTATTTGGACTATATCATGCACTTATCAATGATTGCTGGTGCACTGATGCTTACTCACATCCATTTACTCACTAAAGGAGAGATCAATGGACTCAGTATCTCTTCTCACAAACCTATTATACAGGTTTTATTTTATTTTATTTTACTTTATTTTTCTGGTTGAACTACCTGTGTCTGTCTTCTCATCTATCTAGTTATTTTTTTCTCTGGCAAGAAAAAATCTGAGAAAATAAACAAAGGACTCCAAACCACCCTTATTTTCTTCTTGACTTACTATTCATTTAGACAAAAAACAGTGACTAGAACTAAAACATAACATCCAAAACAATCAGCAGGGTGATTTCAAAAATAGTTTACTAAACTGACATGAAAAAAAAAATTAATTTGAGAACAATTTTATAAAAACAAGATATAACTTTCAAAAAGCAACAATATAACTTTCGATCTACATAGCCCAGAATTAAGAAAGAGATGTAGGTATCTATATTTTGTCAAAAGTTAATCACTAAGTAATTAATAGTATAACCTACTACACACCTAAGCTCTATGGTAGTCTATATTGCTCCTAGGCTACAAACATTTACAGCATGTTACTGTACTAAATACAATAGGCATATGTAATGCATTGAGTGACGATGTTACGATGGCTACAATGTCGATGATAAGAATTTTTCAGCTTCATTTTAATCTTATGGTACCACCAGCATATGTAGTCTGTTGTTGACCAAACACTGTTATGCAGCATATGACTGTATTTCAATCAATCTCTAGCCCAGTAATTGGTGATTGATAAGCAAGAGTGGAGGTACAGGAAATCTAGTTCACTTACTATTTGCATAGGATTGTAAAATGAAATCTTACTTTTCCTAAACATTATGATAAAACCTTGCTATCATAACAGGGTGTCACATGTTTCACTGAGTGCATTTCTAAGTAATATGTATCAAAGTCTGGGATCCTGAGGCCCTAATTTAACCACAGATAAATAAGGAAAAGATCAGAGATACATAGATATCAGTGTTATTCAATTTAACAAATCAAGCACCTATTATTGCCTGGTTTTGAAGGTCCCATGAACACCTTGAACAAACTACTCTGTGTTTCAGAATTCATATCAAAATGGCAATATTATTTATCTTATACAGTTGTAAAGATTGAATGACGTGATATTTAGAAGTGCTTGTTACAAGGTAAACACTCAAAAAAATGGCTGTTAATTCTAATAACCAATGTGCTTCCTTTCTTCAGTTACAGAAAATTTCTTGTTTCCAAAACTCTAATTCCTAAATTACCAAATAGAAAATAGCTCCACATTTGTTCATTAATGTAGATTGTAATTACATTTCCTAATTCTACTCTTACTCATTTTCAACTCTCTCTGTAGTTCCACTTTTTAGAAGGTTGGCTTCCCTTAGGCAACACAAAGGTCCAGGAAGCAACTGCTAATGCTTTAAAGATGAAGTCTGACTCTGTCATAAAGTCTTGTTCAAAGAGAATAAAGTGTTTACATACACTCATAATAACCAGTGTTTAGTCTACTCTATATATTGTACTACTATATTCTGTATGAGATGCTATTTCTACAGAACAAATTAGGGTTATGTACTTCCATAAAAACAGGTATTTTCTGAATGTGAAAATGGTAAATTCAATCCAAAACTTGTTTTAAAATATTCTACTTCATAAAAAGAGCTAAATGTAAAATATGAAAAATTCCTTCTTTCCCTCTTTAATAATGAATTCAGGTAGATAAATAATAAAACTACATAAAGTACCACTCATGTTTTATCAATCACATTCATTCAGTGACACTGCATTTGCATTGAAATATTAATTCACATAAAAAAGAAATACCACAGTATTCTGAAAAGGCCACAAATTCCTAGACTGAAAAATTAAAATTAAAATAAGACTGATAAACACACACAGTATCTTTATTCCTCCAGTCATATATGCTGTATATCAAGAAAATGAGATGGCAAATGTTTACTCAATGTAAAAGACCTCTAAAGAGGTTACAAATATATTGGTCCTTAACCTTTCTTGGGTCACAGACTTAATAGTACTCATAAATGCTACAGATATCAGAAAAAAAAATGTATGCACATACATACAAAATGTAGCTGACAATTTCAGGAGCATCGTAGGCCTTCTGAAGACATAACCCATACAGGCTAAGAATCCTTACACAGACCCTTGATATTCAGTGACTATGTTCACCATGATCCACAGGTCTAGGGCCTGTGATAATTTGTCATTTTGCTGAGGCACACATTTGAATCACACTAAAATAACACTGAAAGACTGATGTAAAGTAGCAAGTCACCCAGCTAGTGGGGGCCTGGCATTCACATCTCAGTTTGACTTTGGCATCTTTACAACTTATCATTAGCAGAATAATTATCAAGAAGTATTTTAATGATAATCATTAATATATTCAGGTCTTTGAAATTCTCATAATAAAAAGAGAATACTGCTTTTACAGACTAAGGCTCCCTGCAAGTTATGTTATGATGATTCTCTAAAAGAAAGCAGACCTATAAAAGATAAGAAATCAATAAAAGAAATGAAATATATTCTCTCCATAGACAGTCATTCATTAACATATTTATTAAATCCCTATTTTTATAGGAGGTACTTCCTTGTCATTGTGTAGCTTACAGAGATAAAAGATACAGACCCAGTCGTCTAGGAACATTTAATATTATACACCAAGTTTATTTCTGAAAATACTGACCACAAAGAACCACATAACTTAAGCTTTATTATGGATACCCTAAAAAAAGTAGCTATGTGTCAGATATATTTATAATATTTTTCAATTCCTATAATCATTAAAGTTCTAACCTGGGTTTGTTGATAGACTTCAATGCCTATACTAACTTAAAGACCACTAACATATTAAAACAATTAGAAATTGAGTTTTTCTTAAAATAAAGATGGTTGAGATCATGTAATGAATTCATTATCTAATTTCAACGAAATGCCAAAAGTAATTTCTTGAAATAGAGTAGAGTATGCATGTTTTTTTTTTAAATCAGAACTTCTATTACACCTATCACCCTGGCCTACCACTTTACACCCTCCTTCATCCATCCCCCACCCCAACACACCTTCCTCCAGCACAAAGATGGAGTTTCAGCACCTCCTGCCATGGGAACCTCATTTCTAATCTTCATTCCCCAGAGCCCCACTTTGTAAAAAGCCTTAGCTCCAGGCAATTAGGGCCATCATCACTGGCTTAGATATATAGGGACATTTATTCCCACTCCTCAAAAGATAGAAGGGTGCCACACATACCTTAATAAAATTAATGAATCCACCCTTGGCTCACTCAAAGCACTTTATTTATATCATTTATTTTATTCTGCCTAATGTTAATTTGTTGCTCCCTCATTATGTTAGTTCTTTTAAGGCAGGGATTGTCATGTTGTAATATCTTTAAGTACAAACATTAAAACACCCTAAAAGTTCCTCCTCATATCCTCTGACATCTAACAATACAGATTTGAACTTTATTTAAGATTATATAATACATTTTCTTTTATCTTTGGCTTCTTTCACCCAACATTATATTTATGTGATTCATTCATGGTGATAAATATAATTACAGTTCTTACATTCTCATTGATGTATAGTATCTCATTGTATGACCATACTACAATTTATTCATCCATTTTACTGTTCACAGGCACATGAGTAGCTTCTATATTGAGGCTATGTATTATTGCCTATGTCTTTTGGTGAACATAGATAACTGCACCTCAGTTAAGTATACATACCTAGAAATAGAATTTTTGGGTTACGTGCTATATAGATGTTTGATTTTAGTAGGTACTGACAAAGAGTTCTCCAAGATAGATTACCAAAGCTAATTTTCACATTCATTCATTCATTCCCTAATTTTTAAAAACGTGTTAAGCAAACATGTGTTTGGCACCATGGATGACACTGGTGAAAATGGCCAGCACCATTTTCTATACCCCTATAGCACTCATGCTTTCCTCCATTTATTTTCCTGAATACCTAAGGTGTGCCAGGAGTTGTTTTATATCTGGAGACCATTAGATTAATAAGAAAGACAAAATCCTCTCCCTCATGGCACTTACATTCTAATAGAGATGGAATTCACAGTATTTTAGAGAAATAAAAAACATTGAGAATAATAAGAAGCAAATATATAGTTCAGAGTATCAAGAAAACAAAAGTAAAAACCAAACAGATGTTTAAATATATCTAAACCAAATTAAGTTCTCAAGTTTTCTTAATATCTATGATGTCATGTGAAAGAATGTAGTTTAACAACTTGATTTCTTAAAAGAAGCCAACTTGACCTTAATTTTTTGTTACTTTATATTTTTTCTAAGGTATGAAATAGAAAGGAAAATACAATATATCCATACACATAGATGTGTATATGAATGTATGTACACATACACACATACATATGCATTTATGAATGTGTATATATGTATGCAATGTGTTTATTTTTTAACATATCATGTAACTGAATAAATATACTTCTTTTTTTTTTTTTTCAATAAATCATGTAACTAAAAGAAAGACTAGAAAATGAAACAGAATGAAACAGAATGCTGAAATCTTTCCCCAGGTAAGGAATGATTACTGTACTGCTTTTAGATGCCGGCAAAAATTCAGTAACACCAGATGCTACTATAGGTAGTGTGGCTAATTAAGATTTAATGTACTTTTCTGCTTCAACAATTAAATGAGAGGGACTGCAGGGAATTGTTTCATATTGCTAGGAAAATCAAATAATAGTCAGAAAAGTGAAAAATAAATTCCATGAAAATTTATGTTTTCTTTTATTTGTTTGAGGAATGTTTTCAGTTATGAGGAAGCCACCTCATTCCTTTCATTTGGAATTTAAAATTTATGTTGTAGATTTTAGTGCTTCTAGAGTAAGAAGGTTTTGGACACACCAAATGTATGACCATCTAGGAAATCAATGTTTAATTTGGAATAAAAAGAAGAGCCGCCAGAGCTTGGCAGTCTGATTTAGCAGCATCTAACAGAGATGGCAAGTGTTATCATGCACCTCTAACTACTAAATTCACAAAATAAACAGAAGGTTTACCATGGGAGGTAGAGAGTGATCAGACTATATCCTCTGGTTACTCTTCCAGTAAAACAGCATGTGTTGTCTAAAATTGCTATGGGAACCTGGGAGCTCATAAGAAAAATCAAGTTCTAGTTGAATGTCTTTCCTATACTACAACAGCCACAGTAAATAAAAAGTTTACATGTAGATAACCATTTGAAGCAAAATCAAGTATTAACATTAATGGAGTACAATAATGTTGAACTTTGCAATTTAATTATGGTGCTGAATTTTTATTAAACATATAAGCAGATTCACTGCATAATATATTTGTTTGCATATTACAGTTGATTTTAACATATTATGTAAATTCAAAAGAATAAAAAGGAAGACAGATTTGTGCTCTAGTTTTCCTTCTGCCTATAGTATAGAGTTATATTATTAGATATTTTTCTCATGAAAAATGACAAGCATTCTCCTAAATATTCAGCACAATCAGGAATCAGATCCCAAAAGGAAATTAATAAAGAAGGTATAGCAAAGTTGAAAAAAACACCTAAATGAATATATCAGAAATAATGACAAGTCTCACCGAACATTTCCCTATACAAGCCATTCATATTACTTTTCAGAAAAGTGGAATTTAGTGCAATGAAAAGAGAGTTTAAGAGTGCAAATATTTAGGTTCTAGTCCCCCCTGTCATTTACAATTGTGGAGCTTTGCAAAAATCAAAAAACCTCCTGGTGTTTGCTTTATAGACTTAAAATCAAATGGCAACTTCTTATTCTCTTCATTTAATGCTGCAGTGTAGTCGGGGTGTCAGTTTATGAAATTAAAACGATTTCCATAGCCACCAACGGATGTCATGACAGTATTAGGAATTCTTTATAGTAGCAGTCAAAGTCAAGAGACTAGCTTCTAAAGGTGATCATCTACCAAAATCATCCATTTCTAATATATAGCAAGGAGAAATCCAAAATGTACTTGAAAATGAAACTGCTCTTTTAGATTTCTTTCCTCTTCTCTCTCTAGCTATGACTAACATTAAATCTTTTTCTTTAAGGGTAGCAAAGAACATTTCTGAGGATAACATCAATTAAAGTTATAAAATGAAGTTAAAAAAAATCAAACTGTGTGTGGGGTGTATATACATGTGGTAGAAAAATTATCAAAATAACCAACACTATACGTGTGATATAGAAAAAGAGAAGAGAAAGATGTGACATGAGGTAACTCTTTATATCTTTGGTTATCCAGCCTTCCATATAATAACCACAAGGGAAGAGAATCTACGGTTCTGTGCTTAACTGACTTGAGAATCGGGGCCTTGTACTTCAATTCTACCTCTACTACTAACTCAGTATATAACCTTGGGCAAGTCATGTAGTCTCCCTGTATCTGAACTGAATTTTACTCAAAAGATAACTATTTCCATGAGGGCTCATATAGTAATTTACACTTTAATACACTATCAGAAAAGTAAAAAAAGTAGCAGAGTCCTTCTACAGATTTTTCACTTTTGTAAAATTCTCCTTATAATTCTTATTGGCAAAAAAAGATTTAAAAAAAAACTTTACATGAAATACAATGACATTTTAGAAAGTAAAAAATGTTGCCTGGGGTGTTAATTTCATATTAAATCTGCAAAGCACATTACCATCAAATGGATGAGGGAATGAATGAAATAACCTTTACAGTCTCTTCCAGAATTAAATACTCCATGATTGTGAACAAGACTCTGAGAAACGTGAAAGGCAACCCCACATTAAAACATGCCAAAAGCATTTATTGCAGAAAATATTAAAAAGGGTATTAAATTGGCAGAAATAATCATCCTTTCTTGATTTATATACTTATATAAATTCCTGACAATCTATAAAGAGAAAACATTTATCATCAAGATATTATTTTTAACAAACTGAAAGAATACAGGTATATCAATGCTCTTAAGCTTTATTTAGAAAATCATCTGTCATACTAAATATCCAGTATTTTTTAGGTTTTGTTTAGTGAAATGTTTTCTTGATAAATGTGAAAATTAGTAAATGCTCTCCTTTGTATATGAAGATAAAAAGTCAACATTTATAATATATGATATTACTAATTTTTCTAATCATTATTATATTAGATTATGTCAAGCCATTCATACGCATACACTGAGTAGTTCTGTGACTAATAATAGTATGAAGAATGTTTGAATATAAGTATGCCATTCACTATAGCCATAAATAGTAAACTTTCTTCCTTAAAAGTAAGCCAATACAATATCAACACCATAACTCTGACTCTTCCTTAATATAATGTAATAATTACCTACATTAATCAGAGCAGGAATGGGAGTATTAATAAATTTGGCTATTAAGTTTTTTATACTAGAAAGGCATCGCTATAGCTGTGTGTTTCTGATTGTTCATCCTGAACTTATTCTCATTGATAACAAAATAGTATAAATATATATATAGTATATGTATATACTATATATATAATAGTATAAATATATATAAGTACAATTACTCTAAATTCCCTGAATATAAATAGCCTTAAAAATATTCATCTATATTATATATTATTGATAAAACAATGGACAACAGACGCACCTGACCACCCACTATGTGCCTGTGTGTATTTATCATGACATATCTTTGTAATTTTCACTGAGATCAGTTTTCATAACAATGAATTGTCTCAAGTTTGAGAGAATTCTTTGCCTGCTTCCCATTGTTACATTTTCTCATAATGAGTCAATCCACACACTATTGTAGAGGGCCACAAACTATGACAGGACTTTTAAGATGAAATGTTAAACATCTAAATAGAAAAACAAAATGAAAAAGCTTGAAATTTCATTTATAGCTCAATTAGGCTTTAAGTTAAACACCTCCCAAAGCAAAGCACAAGATCATGATACAACTTCTTATAGGAGTCAGCAGCCTCTTAGAATATATTTTATTCTGCTTGAATATACTTTAATTCTAACATTTTATTAAATGGATCCTGACCCTTATTAACTTGATTGCCTGGCCCTCATAAAAAGAACAAGATATATTAAAAAAAAAAAAAAAGTAGAAGCAAACTCCACTGAAAAAAATTATGTTACACAAATACATTTTCTTCAACTCGAAAAAAATTTCCCCTAAAGAACCAGTGTTATAAACAGTAGTTAGACTTCCAGACTCTTTTGTAAAATTTCATATGAACCTTAATTTAGTTGAACTACAGAACCATTTTAAAACTCAATCCTAAGTAGTTAGGCACCATTTGGGAACAGAGGTAGCAAAGAATAGTGTTTACTATTACTGTTATTGTAGTGGGGATACTAATATCAGCTATCATTTACTGAGTACCTACTATGTGCTAGGCATTGAAGAAATGCTTTACATATTTTACTTCATATAATTTTCATAACCATTCTATAAGATAGGCATTATTTTCCTCTTACAGGTTAAATATCAGGCTTTGAAAAGTTAATTGTCCTAAGGTCATACAGCTGGGAAGTAGTAAAGGCACTGCCAAAGTCCATGCTGTCTGTCACTTTACTACAGCGCCAACCTTCAAACCTTCTTTCCTTTTCCTTACAGCCCAAATCCCCAATCCTTCAATATAGGTGATCTCAGTTACATATTAAAAGAAACCACTCTGACCTAATTTACACTGTATATAAATATCTTTTCTTTTTGTTAAGTAACTCCATTCCATTCAGTGTGGTTCTGACAGAGCTAATAATCATGTGGTCGTCCTTTCTCAAGCCCTGGTGGCCACAAGAACCAAAATGGACCAACATCCCCCCACACACTGAGACTTTTATTTCACTAGGGAAAACAGCAGTCACTCACACTTATCTGAAATTCGGTACTATAAGAATGATATACCTCTAGACACATGCAGTCCATAGACTGTACCTGTGAGAGAATAAACACAACACAGAGCAATGTAAAACTGAAGGATGCAGAGGCAAGGCTGTGGTGATATTCCTTGAGCCCTGGATCCTTGGGGTTAGAGAGTCACCTTCTGTTTCATAATAGCTACTTAACCAGAAGTTGTGACTAAGTTAATTTATTTAGGTCTCTGATACTAGCACCCAAAAGAATCCTAACAGATTTCAAGGTTTGCTCTTAAGGTCATCTTCCCTTGTGAGTGTTCATTAGTTTTTTTCTTCATCCATTTCCTTACCCAAGAATAGTTAAGAGAGAAGGAAATGAAGAAAATCAATTTCAAATCAAGGATAATTAGTAAAGAGTAAATATAGAGATATAAAATGAGGTTGGGGCAGTTAAAGGTAGTATTCATAAGTATATTTTCTTATCAAAATGTCTGTATAAAAAAAATCTGGAAATAGCATGCTTCTCATCCATGAACTCATATTTTCAGTCATGATATTTGATTTAAAAAACACATTACTATGTCAAAACTATGTAGAAAGTAATGTAAGACAATAGAGTATAAAATGTAGGAAAGTACTTATTACAAATCAAATATATCCAGCAAATATTTGTAATACATTTGTTTAAGTTGACTTTTTAAAATATATTTAATATGACTTAAATATTCTTCTTAAATTTTTATTTCACAACTTGTAGTTTATAGATTTAAATCATATAGAAAATAAAAATGCAACTATCTGAAAGTTTTTATAGAATTTAAGGTTTGAATTTTCCATGCTCTGTTTTTGGATTAGTACTTCACCTTCAAGCATTAGTTGCTTTTCCTTGTTAACTTTCAGGTACAAAAGTTATATATAACTAAGATATAAATAAAAATTTAATCCTAAAAATGTGGTGGCAATATATCATGATGCCAATTCAAGATGATTTAGCATTTATGTTCCAAAGAAACTAGGCTCTTGGTTGCCAATGATAGAAAACCTAACCCAAACTGGCATAAGCTAAAAGGTAATGGATTGGCTCATAAGATTAAAAGTGTAAGAGTACAGAGAGCTTCTGGCATAGCTGGATTTCAACCTCAAAATATATCAGGATTCAGCTTCTCTGTTTACTCTGAATCACTCTTTTGGCTCTAATTCCAGGAGACAGAATTCCTTAAAATAAATTCCATTCCTTCTCCCCAAAATGTATCCTGCCTATATAACACACTTTAAGTAAAGTGGGCTTAATAAAGGAATAAAACTAGGGAGGCAATCTGAGTTTGACATTCTGGGGTACATTATAGCAGGTCATTAACAAGTTACTTCTTTCACCATGAGTGGTAATGGTCAAGTAAATTCAGTACTTACTTCAAAGTAGGTACAAATGTTTCATCCAGGTTAGTTTCCATTATAGCTACTAACAGAGCCAATCTTTTCTGTTGTAAACTCACAGAGTGATGTGTTAGCTTAATCCTAAAGATTCCTGTCCAGACTGTGAATCTATATAATTGGAGGGAGAAGTTGTTATTTGGCTCCTATATTACCAAACTGCTTCTGTGATTGCAGAGTAAAGTTCATTATTATTCTCTCAGAATTCTACCCAAGACACAGAGCTATAATTTAAAGAAAATAAAGTATATGAAATAAAGGAAGTATTTAAGAATAAAATTTGGCTTTCAACATACAGTGATTGTTTTAATTAAAGTACAAATACTTGGAAGCCAGCAATTTTATTTATAAAAAAGCTTTTATTTTTTTAAAAGGACAGAATTTAATTACCACAATATGTTTTCTCAACTCAGTTAAATATAAACTACATTCATTTCTACATTTCTGTTGTGAGCTTGGATTGGAACATGCTAGGAATATATTTACACGTAAGTGTTAATTCATGAAGTAATTAAGAGTTCACTTAATCTACTTTGTAGTGGTAGCTCATATTCTGTCACTCTTTAGCATACCCATATGTAGATAATTTGATAGGGATTTTTTTTTACATCAATAAAGTAGTTGTACAAATAATGTTACTTTTAAACACTAAAATATCTCTAGAATTCCATGCTAACACTATTTTCCAATCCGTAAAATATGGTAGCAATCTCTATACATATGTATAACGTTAGACTGTATTTAAATGCACATACTATTATTTTGTGTATAAATGGTAATTCTACAGAACAAATATACTGTCATTGCTATTGCTCCTTTATATACTCATTAATCTATCTTATATTTTTAGCTGTACTTTTAGCTACAAGTAGTTAGTTCTTAATTGTAAAGGTTTTATAACAATTTATTTACTAGAGCATTAGGAATTCTACCTAATATATTTAGGTAGAAAAGAGAAAAAATTATTTCTAGGGTATCTTTTGAATGTATGTATTCCTACACCACTTTTAAAGTGTTTTTTTTTTTTTTTTTTAAATTTTAATCATTTATCTACATTTTAATTTTTACATTTTGGGGCACATACCAAATAGTACTCAGGATATATGTGATTGAATTCAAAATGTCATAAGAAACAAAATATTCAACTATTCCTAATAAAAAAGTTTGAAATTATTACATACTTCTATTTTTTAAAAAAGCAGATGACAATAAGAAAAAAGTATTTATGCTGTGTAGCTATAAGGCAGTATTAATGAAATACTACTTAATAATTCTAGTTCAGCTCCACTTAAACTTATTACACTGTCAAAGAAAAGAAGTTCTCATAAGGTCAATGACATTACTGGCCTACTGAGCTAAAGAGAGATAAAGTTGTTCATTTATTCAGTCATTCCTTCAACAAATATTTCTTGAGCTATTAAAAGTATCAGGTCCTAAGACCACTGAGATCCCTACTCCCTAGAAACTAACATTAAAAGACATGGGAAGAAAGACATGAAATAAGTGATTACAAATGTGATAAGTGTGAAAAAGACTAAGCCAGGTCAAGTCAGAGAAAATCTCTCTAAAGATTAGATGACACTGATAACTGATCAGTAAGTTTGAAAGAGCTGGGGAAGTTGAGGAGAGTATTTTCCAAGTAGAAAAAATAGAACATATAAAAACCCAGAGGTGAAAAAAAAATTAAGTGTATTTGATGAAATGATAAAAATGTGTATGAATATTAAAGGAGTAGAAGAATAGTATGAATATAAAGCTGGGGTTATGAGACTCTCTCACAAGATAATGAGAAAGCTGTTAAACATTATTAATTAGGGAAATGAAACAAATTTACAAAAGCAGTTTTAGTAATAGAAGCAGAAATTGTATTGGAGTGGGCTAAAGATCATAAAAATAAACAACTTGTTTAAAAAGTTTGCGAGAAGATGAGAGGGTTATACCTCAAATGGCAAATGGATTTGCTTGTAACCTTGGATTCATTTGAGCATATTTAAATGACAATGGTAAGAGGCCCAGAGAGAAGGTTAAATGAAGATGGGGGAGAAAGAAGTCACTCAGATAAACTGGAAGTAATTGAACTCAGAGCTCAGAAAATTACAGGCAACTAATGAGCCCAGTCTGTTATTTTCTCCAACACTGCTTGATGGTGGAGTAAAGTCAGACAGATTTACACAGAGTCAAGAGTTCTTGCTGGTGGGTGCAGAGAAAACTAATGAGGAAAGAACTTTAGGATGCTGAAAGGATTCATGAAGTGATGGATCAGACGGATAAGACAGATAAAGAAGAAAATGAAAATAAGAAGGATCAACTAAAGAGATCTCAATAAAAGCAAATAAAAGGAAGTAATCAGAGATATTTGTATTTGTTATTTCAAAGTTGAAAAACTTATTTTCTTTTATTATTATTATTTATGCCTACAGCATCTGGTCTTCCTAGGTGGTCTCCCATCCAAGTACTAACCAGGCCAGACACTGCTTAGTTTCTGAGATCAGACACTGGGCTTGTTCAGGGTGGCATGGCCATAGACCATGGACCTTGGCTCCACTGGGGCGTGAACACAAGAACTTCTGCATGTAAAGCAGACATGCTAACAGCCAGACTATGGAACCATGTCCAGAAAATTTCTGATGATTGTTGGGAGCCACTTGCCTGATGGCTGCCCCTTGGGGCAGATAAGGGATTCTTTACTCAGAAGGATGTCTGCATAGCTGGCAAATACTTTGCTAATCTGGTAATGGCTGAAAAGCACCTTTGTGGCTCCAGGGAGTGAGCTGAATGTTTTAAGGAGGAAGATAGGATTAGCAACAGGCTTCTTATGCAAATGTCAGCAATTGTTTGTGTATACTTGGGATTTCGGTTTCCCTGCCCAGTCATGATGTATAAATATGCTGTGCTAAATAAACTCGGGGCCACAGCTCTATCTGTGAGCCCTCCTGATTCTTTCTCTTCTGTCTCATTTCTTCAGTTCCCGCTTCCCCCACTCAGGGACCGTTCGATCTTGGCAAGCAGGCTCCGGCAGATGATGGCTCAAAATGTGGCTTTGTGTGACTGGAGACCAATGCTAGAGATAAGGAGGTCAAGGAACTTCTCCACTATGAGTACCCTTTTTGCATAGCACTGTTATCCTTTCATGATGCTTTGTTGGCTGAAAACTCTACCAACAAGAGGGCCTGGCACTTCTCCTTCCCCCCTGCTCACACCCATTTCCACAAACTTTAAAAAGGCCAAACAGAAAGCAAAGTGGAACCAGAGAGCAAACAAACCAAAACCAACCAACAGAACGACTCAAAAGGAAAAGGAAAAGGAAAAGGAAAAATAAAAGGAAAAGGGAAGGGAAGGAAAAGGAAGAGAAGGGAAGGGAAGGGAACGGAATGGAAGGGAAGAGAAGGAAAGGAAAAAAAGAGTGTTTGAGACTACTTTTGGTTTTCCAAACTTTTTAAAAGACATTTCTTTTGTTCAATCAAGAGAATCAAATACAAAAGATAAAACAGAAAAGTGTAGTTGTTCTGCTGGAAGTAGGATTAGGGGCCTGTTAAAATCCATTTGCTCAGCCTCCTCCTTCCCATATCCTTATATTTAGCAGACACTTAGGACCTCAGAGCCCAAATTGACCTTTTGTTCAAAGCAAACAAAAAAGTAAAAATTCTACGCCTTCTTAAAACACACATCCTTGTTGGGATCAATGTGAATCACTTAGGTTGAGACAATATGGAGACCTATGGGCACAATGCACTAGCAAATTATGAAAAAACTTTTCATATCTACTTTTCTATATTTAGCAACTTAGAATTTACTTGTCTTCAGAAAAAATCTGCATTGGCCAAAAGTTTCATGCAACATTTGTGTATGTAATTACCTTCAATTCTCTCAAAATTCTTCTCAAGAAGTCACATCATATCTACTTTGGAAAACAGGAAGCTGGAAAACTTGCCCACAGTTACAAACTAATAAGTGAAGGAATCAAGATTTAAAGAATATTATCTCAAAGTCCCAAAGTCCATTATATCACATTGCCTCTAAGTTCATAAATGTTATGCTGTTCCTCTATTACTATTTATATATGTAATTCTCTGGCTGAAATCTCATAAAATGTTTTCTCATAACATTAAAAACAGCCCAACCCTTGAGAATTATAACTGTATTACAGTAATAGTGCATTACATAGTCACTCTTAACAAGATCTCTGCTCAATCGGTTTTCTTTTGGTAAATAATGCTTTTCTCCACTGCACTAGAGTAAAAGTTGGTGTTGCTTCTTTAGTGGTTCATTACATCCTAATTCTAATCTATATGATCGATGAGGTTTTATCCTAGTAGTTAGTGTTATTATTAACCCAGAAAGGTTGGCTGAAGATGAAACTGCAACCACTAAAATGTATCTACATAAAAGTAACAAAGGTAGTAGAAAAAAATATTTGAGAAAATAATCACTGAATGACAGGATCATAAGAAAAAGGATCCCAAGTCAATTCAATTTATTTTAAAGAAAAGTTTATATTAGTCAAGAACTTCTGAAAAAAACAAAAACAAACAAACAAAAAGGTCAGATACATAATTAAGAAAAACAAAGCATGGACACATAATTAGAGAGTGAATACAAAAGAACTAATATGGCCAAATAGAAATGTTTGTATTTTTCTATATTTGACTATAGTAATAAGTACAGCTACCATACTTCCAGAAATAAAACCAATGAGGTCTTGGGATATCTCATCTGTCATCCATAAAACTTCTTTCAATAGTCATGATAGTAACTGTCTCAAAAGCATCATGAACTCAATGCTTTAGCATTTGGAATTTAGGAACAACAGAAGACTGATCAAAAAAACTAAAATCCACCACACACATTCTAAAAGGAATTTATAGTTGGCTTAAAATAACACCAGTATCCTCTGTAATGCATAAAAACACAATCTCAAAAACATTCTACTCTACTAATACTAGTTCGGTATAGCTCTGATTCTGTATAATACTTGAGTGCAGTAATGGTCTCAGGCACCACAAATAAATTGCTTCGTAGATTATCAGCTTTCCACAAAAATCGAAACTCAATATAAAATTCATATCATTCATTCAAGTATTTACTAAATGCTTACTATGTGTCTGGCGCTGTGCTAATAAGTATGGTCAACAGACTGGTGAATAGCAAACATACTGGTGAGAACAAAACAGAAATGGTGTATTTCTTTCAAATGTAAAGAAATAACATTCTCTCAGAACAGAGCTTTCTTTTGAAAGAAAGTCACAAGTTTAAACTGAATACTACTTAGAAAATCTTTATCCTTATTAATTTCAAGGCCTATAATTCACTTTCAAATGGATATGGATTATTTAAATCCTTCCAAAAGTCCCTAGGAGAACTGGAAAATATCACATTAAAAATAAAAACAAGACTGACTTTCATTTTAATGAGTTCACATTTTATGTAGTCATTGAAATTCTAGTGCATGAGCTAGCTAAACTCAGATTTTTAAAATCACTTCAGTCATTTAAATTTCATTCTCAAAGAGTTTGCTAAAATCTTTAGGTTTTAGATCCTCTAGAAACTTTTTTTTTCCTTTCATTTTTGTCACCTTTTAGTATTCCTTATGAATACTAACATTTCATATCTGAACTATAATGTTAGATATTCTGTGTTCATGGTATTTATTTTCTACATTCTCTGATAAGCCAATGCCCTCTCTCACCAACAATGTCTTTATGATCATGTATTAATTTATTATTTTCACTTATCTTTTGGACAATCTGCCTTTCTCCAGTTGGCTAAAATTTTAATCCCTTTTTCCTTAACTAAAACTTTTAATCTTTGTGGGTGTCATCATTACTTTAAACCCACCAAAATGAATTGCTTTTCTTGTAATCCTTGATAGACTTAATGTTTTCCCTAGAATACTGCTTTATTTCCTTAAATTTTATTACCTTCTGAGGGACCTCCTAAGCTTTTTTAGCAATAAAGTTTTTATTTTGTGTAATCTATATAGTAACAATTTTAATCACTTCAACTAGCAGTTTTTTTGACCAAACTCTCAAAACACAGTTGAGCTTCCTCTGACCACCCCCCACCACACACACAGCTCTTCCCTATTTCCATAAACAATAGTTCATCCATTTATTTAAACCAGACCCTCTAATTTCTCCCCTCTTTTCTCCTATCTCCATATTAAGAAATTGTCAAACCTGCTTTCGGTTCCTATAATAAATATTTTTTATATTGCTTCAGGACCTACTTGTCTCTACCAAAATATTGCTATTCCTTCCTCCTTTTAACAGACCTAGTTTCTTCTCTTTTATAGGTTTTAACTACAATGTCATCTCTTCAGAGACCACTGTAATGATCACAGTTGCTCTTTGACCATCTCAAATTTGTTGGTGCTCTTTAAATAACATACTTCAACTGGCAACTATATTAATGTCTGTTTACCCGTTTTTGTCCAAATATGGCGCTCAGAAGAATGTAAACTCCAAGAGGGCAGGTACTATGTGTGTCTTACTCCTTATCTCAAGCTCTAAGTATGCCTAGCACATATTAGATGTTTAGTAAATATTTATTGAATAAATATTCTGGAAAATTCAGATGACGAAAAATACTTCTACTGTGGCAAAGAAGACCATGGATGCTAGAAGTCAAAGATCACTTTCTTAAAACATCTTCCTTCTCATTCTCATCTTGATGACTTCACGTGGGTTTACCAAGATCTGTCTGTAACAGTGGTTCTCAAAGTATGGTCCCTGGACCTGCACCATCAGGATCATAGTGCTTTTTCAAAATGATGGTTCCCTAAAAATGTTTGTTGAAATCGACTGAATAGACTTCCTATTATTTCCTTCTTTCTTTATGTGGATTTTCATTATTAACTATGCTTTATGCTTTTTATGACTTAAGTAATACATATTATACATAGGTTTAAACTATTCTAAGTCCTACTAATTTCTTTCACATTAATCACTAGCTTAGTTGTAATGTACTCTATAATGCTCTTTCATACAATTTAAGAAGCTGAGAGATATAAAGCATAATCTTAGTTTATAATAAAGACCCTGTAAACAAATATCCCTAGGCATAAGTCACTTTTTAGAAGTCACATCCACAGACCATACACCCACATACTACTTAATATGTTTCCAAAGATCTTAATTTATCCAACAGAGAAGTACACCTGAAAAACAAAATTAATTTGTGATTACAATGGATGTGTGGTAAAAATAATGAAGATTTTTAAACAAACATTTCTCTATTTTATCTTCAAAATTACAACAAAAAATGTCTTTACAATAACGAGAATAAAAATACAGTCAGATATTGATAGGGTACTAAAATATATCAGTCCCCTTCAAACATCCCCAAATCCAAAGCACTAATGTAATGAAAACAGTTTTTAGAAACTTATTTTTTTAGCCACAAAAGTCTCTTCTTTTTATTTTAGTTTTACTATATTTGTTGTTCTAACAAACTTTAAAATTAGAGGCCACAAAAAGATAAAAGCTATCGATTTCTAAAACATTTATAAATTAATTGTTAATATAAAATGTCACAATAAGTTATACTCTCATTTAGGCAAATATTATTAAAAATGTGAGCACCGTTAGAGTCTTGTATGAAAAAGTAAATCCATTATTCCAAAAATAATGCAGAAAAAAAATGGAACTTGAAAAAAATTCCTGTTTCTTATATTTTACTGTTTCAGTAGCCTAAGACCTAAACAAAAGACAAATGAATAACTTAATTGGAGAATGAATCTGACGAACATGTTAAAAAATACATTGTAAGCAATGGAGCACTGACAATAATAAATTCAGATATATTATTGCTATTAGATTTAAACAACATCCACAGTGGTTTTCATAAACCTGAATATAAGTAGCCTTCCAATCAAAAATGATACATATAACAAAAATGTACAGAGGTAATCTAATAGTCTAAGTGTACCCAATAGGTACAACTGATAATTAACCCTAAATAAAATGCAAAAACTTCATTATTGATTGTCCAAAAATATGGGAAACTCTCAAATGAAAACCTAAAATCCTATTTTTAGTTAAATGATAATACATTTATAGTATGCCTTCATTAGCACTAAGTAGTAATCCTTTTAATATCAAGAACAAAAAAGCTTCCTTAATTTTTATTCTTTGAATTGGAATCTTCTTAATTCTGCTTCAAAGCTGAGTCATCACTGTACAGCCTGCATTTAAGTGTGCATCAAATTCAACTGCATTAGGACTCTACTACTTTATCTAAAACCCATCTTGCAGATGTTAACCATCAGTTTCCTTTTTGTTTTGTTATGTTTTTCAAAGTCAGTGTCATTTCTTTATTCTTTGTAGAGTCTATGGTCTTATTTATCTTATAAAATTTATTGAATGTACCTATGTGTCAAATATTGAGCTAAGCTCTTTACTGGCTCTATTTAATGCTCTGAGTAACCCTTATTTAAAATGCAGGTATTCTATTTTACATATGAAAAAAAAATGAGTGTTTAAAAAAGATGACTTTCTCTGTCTGACATTTCACATAGCATAATACTTTCTAGGTCCACCTATGTTGGCACAAATGGTACGTTTCATTCCTTTTAATGGCCAACTAATATTCTGTTGTATATATGTACCACTTCTTCATTGTCCATTCATCTTTTGATTGATGCATTTAATTCATTTACATTTAAAGTAATTATTGATACGTATACAGTTATTGCCATTTTGATAATTGTTTTCTGATTGTATTTGTAATTGTTCTCTGTTCCTTTCTTATTCTCTTGCTTTCTTCTTTTGAATATTAATGGCTTTCTGTAGTGTTGTACTTGCATTCTTTTCTCTTTATTTCTTGTATATCTCACATTTTTTGTTTGTGGTTACCATATGCTTCATATATACCAAGATATGTTTACAGTAGTCTATTTTAAATTTGGTTACTTAAGTTCAAACACTTTCTAAAATCACCACTATTTTTACTTACCTTCTTCATATTTATGTTTTTGTCATTATTTTTTACATTTTCTGCATGTGTGTGTTTGTGTGTATCTCTTAATTTCCTGTTGTAACTACACATGATCTTCCTATTTTTGCCTTTTAACCTCTGTAACTTATATGTAGAATCTAAAATACAAAATAAACAAAACAGAAATAAACTCATAGATACAGATAAATTAATTGTCAGGTAGGAGGGGGACTGGGTGGATGGGTGAAAAAAGTGAAAGGATTATGAAGTACAAATGGGCAGTTACAAAATAGTCACAGGGATGTCAAGTACGACTTAGGGAATATAGTCAATACTACAGTAATAACTATATATGGTGTCAGGTGGATGCAAGATTTATCAGAGGGATTCTTTTGTAAGGTATACAAATGCCTACACTATGCTGTACAAATGACACTAATATAATAATAACTGTCAACTGTAATTGAAATTTTTTAATTAAAAAAATTTAAACCAAAAAAATGAATTAAAAAGATGATTTATCTAATATGACAAAGTTAACTGGAGGTAGATGATGGACTTCACCATAGGTTTGTATGGGACCAACATCCACAGTACTTTTAACTATTTTCCTGCCACACTTAACATTTCTAATTCACTCTATTCTGTCACTTTTTAGCTCCTCCCCTCTTCTCCCCTTCAATTGTAACATCCAAGACTATCTCTTCTATGCCTTTACAACCCCTATTTCTGTAGTAAGCTCATATATCTCAATAATTTTAACATATCATACAGACAAGATTCTAAAATTTATATTTTGGTCCTTTCACTTCAGTACTTTATTTCCTAATCCCTAAGGGATATATTTAGTTTGATGACCTAATAATTTCCCTAAATTCTACACAGATATTTCCAAAATTTACAATTTAATCTTAATTTCATGCAAAAAAAAACCCTAAATTCATCATAGTTTTAATCCAAATTATTTCTGTTCATGGAAATACTATTCTAGAAGCTTCTTCCCTTCATTCTCTATAGAAAACAACAATCTATCTAGTTCTAGTGTTTCACACCCTATCCCCCAAGCAAATGCCTTGTGGGTTTGAATTTTCTACTTCATTCCGATTACCACAATCTGACAAACAAACCTACCCCGTCTTCTAGATCCCAGTATCACCTACTTCAATCCTTCATGTCACCACCACAAATTACTTTTCCCAAAATACAATTTTTATCAAGTCATTCTGTTTGAGAAATCTATAAAAGCACTCTAGTGCCTACAACTGAAAATCTACCTGGTTTGGAAGGATCTCTTTAATCCCAGTTTACTAAAAATTTTTACTATATTCTTTCTATTCTCATTAGATTTTTCCCTTTGTTCTTCTTCAAGTCTTCTAAGCCCTTGCCATCATTGAACACCAGTTCTTCTCCCCACCATCTATACATACTCTTCAATATCTCATTTCTTCCATATGCCTTGAATCAAGCCCACTCCATATAGGCTCATAGGTGCTTCCAAACAGAAAGTACTAAGCTAAAGTCAGAAACCTGAGTTTTTCTGTTTCCTCATCAGTAAAATAAAATACTAAATTAGACTGTCTCTAAAATCTCTTTGGGTTTTAAAATGAAAACTTTCACTTCTACTCTACTTATTGTCTTAATACTTTAACAGTTAATCATACATTAAACATTTTACCTATAATTTTTTTACTAGTTTATTAATTTTCTGATAAAAGTTATGTATTATTCATTTTTGCAAACTCAACAGAGTGTAGTGTTTGATAAGTAGATCCTTAATAAATACCTGCACCTGATTAACTCTGACAACTCCTCTGTTTATACAAAGCAAGATAAATAAAGCAATATGATTTTAAGAAATAAAATTTTTAAATAATCCCATAATATTCAATGTCATGAAATTAGGGTATGGGAGTAGTTTTTTTTTCTTTTTTAATTTTTCCTTTTGTTTTCAATTAAGTAGCAAAAAATAAACCTATATCTGAGAATTTCTTTTTAGGAAGCCCAAAGGAATATATTTGCTAATGCCTAGTTATAATCAGTATTTTAGAAAATTATTCAAATTCTAGCTCAGCCCTTATAGGAACTTCTATAGAAAAATACTGTTCATTTTATGTCAGTTCTCTTTCAGCTATTTTATTTTGGTTATGCATCATATAATTTATTATACATATAAACACGGGCCAGAAGCATGATGACTTACATTTAAAAACATGGTTACTTTGTATCCCTTTTAAAATACAGTATCTGAAACCCATATGTCTCTGGTCCAAGCACATTATAAATACGTAAAATGTAAAAAAAAAAAATATAATGCAACTGAATGATTAAGGTATACATTATGTTTTTTGACTCTTTGGAAAGGAAGATGTTTCTATGAATACATTCTAGTGGCTGTTTTCATCAACCACTCTTGAGAATATGTCACAGCAACAAACTTTGCGTTAAAATCTTATTATCAAACTAATTTTCTTTATGGCTACTAGCAAAAGCAGAATCAACAGCAAAAGACCTTATCTAGGATAGAAAACAAACTTCCAAAGAGGATGTATTTCCTGATACTATAACTTTAAGTGCTTCTCAGGAGTTAGCATAATATGATCTTTTTTTTTTCAGAGACAGAATCTCAAAAAGGAGCAGCATTATCTATATTTTTAAAAATTATAAATTTATGTGCCAATTTTAGAAACTATAAATGTGCACACATATGTATGTGAGCGAATATAAGCACAACCAGACATATAAAAAGATACATTTTTGATATCAGGGAGTACAGAATAGTATTCATTGCATATCAGTTTATTATACTTTATTTAACATGTGATCACTTTACAATTTTAGAATAAATTCAAATATTTAACCTAACCACTCACTTCATAAAAATACTTAAATAAATTTTATTTAAGGCTTAAAATAATCACAGAATCTTAGATGTAGAAGAAAACTTAGAGTCACAGATCTAATACAATATGACCCTGAAGGGACTCAATAAATAAATATTTGTGTATCTGATTTTTAATACTAGAAAGATTAAAAGAAATAATTAAAAAAAAAAAAAGATTTCTAATTTCAATTCTACCATTTCTTTAAGAAACCAGCTCAGTTTCACCTCACTTATCTCTAACTTGCTCTATCTATCACATAGCAATATACATTTACACATTAGGAAAAAAAATACAGAAATTAAGGTATTATTTTTTTTTTACAAATATAAAGCTCACAGAATCCCAATAGTTCACACTTTCTTTAAGTTATGGTAGATTATCATGTTATTTGAGTAAAAATTATTAAAGCCATTCTAAGTTGACAAATTTATTCATTTCTCTAACAAACATCTAACAGCCACTATGTGCCTGTGGTACATTAAATACCAAGGACAAAAGAGGAAAAAGGTGCCATGGCCTGAATGTTTGTGTCACCCACCCCCAAAGTCATATGTTGAAATCCTAACCTCCAAACTTTATAGTATTGGTAGATGGAGACTTTCAGAAATACTTATGGGATTAATGCCTTATAAAAGAGGTCCGGGGAGATATCTAGCTGTTTTCACCCCGGGAAGGTATAATGAAAAGTCTGAGACTCAGAAGAAGGCCCTCATCTGGCCATGCTGGTACCCTTATCTTGGACTTCATCCTCTGGAACTGTAAGCAATAAATTTTTACTATTTAGAAGCCACCTAGTCAATAGTATTTCATTATAGCAGCCTGAACGAACTAAGATATGAAGTGGTAAAAAAAAATCTCAATTTGATTGTAGAAAAAGACACACATAAACAAATAGAAGTACGTTAAAAGTAAAATGGCCACCTAGCACTGAGGAAGGCTTGGGTAGAGGATTCCACGTCCTCTTGCCCCCGTTATTACTCACCTTATCATCTAAAACTCTCTTCCCACGGACACTCTACTTCTGCCTCCTTGCTATTCTGGGAATACTGCAAGCACCCTTCCATCTCAAGACCTTTCTTTGCACTTGGTATTCTTGCTTACTGAATTATTCTTCCTCAAGATACACACGTCTTTCAGGTCTCCAATTAGATATCACCTTACCAGATAGAAAGGTAAAGTAATATCCTGACCACTCTATCTAAACCAGTACCCCATTATTACTCTCTGTTTCCACACTCCACTTAGTTTTTCTTCATAGCATTTATCACTATCTAAAAGAGTATACACTATTTGATCTGTTTATGTTTTTTCTCTACCTACTAGAATGAAATTACCTAAGAAGACAGGTCTTCACTTTGATTACTATCATATTCCCAATACCTAGAAGTGCCTAGCCCATGATATACTTTCAACAGATGTTTGTTAAATAAAGGGTTAAATATTCCGGGGGTAGGAGGAGGACAGTTAAAAAATGCATTGACAAGGATATTAATACCCAATACTTTGGCTTCTTTAGTTAGCACATGCAATTCTATTTGTATTTGTACAAATATATCTACAGGAATTGGACGATTTACGAAACTATCACTCCTCTACTAAAAACAAAGAACCAACTGGAACTTTTGGAATGACTTCTGATTATAGCTAGAGAGGTAAAAATTGAAAGCTACCAAAAGTGAAGGGCAAACACCAAGTACTTCATTATCTAGGATGAAAATTAGTCTTTAAAAAAAAAAAAAAAGCTATTCACAGTGTGATAGCTGAAATAACCACTACTTCTTTGAATATATCTATACTAATTATATAAATTTGCATGATTCAGTTAGCCAAAGCAAAGTAAAAAGGAAATCCCAAAGTTTATATGCCTATAATATTTACTTGCTTACCTTGGCTTATACAGCATTTGAAAGGTATATATAACAGGAAAACTGAAAGTTACTACACTTACAGAAATAATGTTGAAATATGGCCACTAGAGGAAGTATAACTTAGGAATTTCCTGATTTCTAAGAAATGGAGTTTAATGCTAAGGTTTTTTACATTTGTAAAGTACTTTAAAAATGAAATAAAAAGGTAGCAAGAGGCAGCTGTTAGATGAGTTAAAATTATATGGCTTTATATTGATCTTAACTCATTACTTAAATATTTTCATTATATATTAAAAGAAAACAAATACAAAACAGAGATTCATATATATTAATTCATATTATTATAAATCTCAATGAAGGCTACAATAGTGCCATAATTTTACATAGTTTAAATTTTACAAATTTTACAAGAGCAAAAAAACATAAATTTGATTAAATTACAATTATTAAACATGTCCTCTCATGCTAATGCAATCTATGTATTATTAAATTTTTATAAGAATAACATTGAAATATTCTTAAATAACTTTTTCAAAAAGTTAAAAAAGAATGGAGAGTTCATGACCCGAAGCCTCACTATTTCAGATGAAGGAGTTAAGTTAGGACTTTTAATTTTAACCTCAGAAGCAGGTCCCTGTTCCCCTCCTCTCCATGGCTTCTGGCCTGGCCAGGGCTGTGGCTACAGGAGAAGACACCCTTCAGGCATGGTTTCATGATACAGAACACCATAAGTAAATCTTTATCAAGTGAGAACTCAGCTCTGTTTTCTAAGGTATCAGCCTAAAACTCTGTAGGACTGAAGAAAAATGTACTTAAATATTTCCTATGACAGACACCATAAAGCCATAGTGAATGTGAGTAAATGCTACAAGTTTGAGTGAACTCCTATGCTTTTGTAGAACCAAAAAGCTAAAGGCATCTGATACTTCAGGGTAGCAAATTGAGCGGAGAGAAAAGAAGCAGCATCAATATTTCTACAAAATACAATTAGCATCAGAATAGAATTTTTCGTTATATAATCTCACTTTCACTCTCCTACTTTTCTACCCCTTACACTATTGTTATCCCTGAGGTACTGTAAATAATATCCTCTCACCCCTGTAATAATCTAAAGCTTTTCTCTCCTTCCCTCTCCATCTCCATCTAGCCTTAGATATTTACTTAAATCACTTTTCTCTATATAAAAATGCCAGCTGGTAAGCCAATATGGGATTTTTTTTTTAACTTTTTACATACTTTTCAATATGTAACATATAAAGTGGTTAGGCTAAGAGATGTACTTTTCCAGTCTTGGGTTATTCTATAACCTTTAGACATATCAATAAGCAAAATCTTTTATTTGGGGCAGCAATCAACAGCAGCTAAATTTAGATATAATTCACAAAACAAAACACTGTATTTGATTTATTTGCATGAGATGAAGCATATGAAACTTGCTGGGATTTCCTGCAAAGTATTCGCCCATATAGAATTATAATTAATCTGGAAAAACTGGCATGTTTGGCTACTTATAGATTCCTAAACTTAGAATTAGAAAATCTAGGTTCAAGTCCTTAAGTTTTGCAAATAATTAAAATGACATTGTACATCTTTATAAAAATAACTAATCTTTGCATCTTATTTTATAGTTTTCCCTTAAAAAATCATGACCAATAAAAACTCTGTGGAGCGATTAACACTGTCATTTTACAAAGAAATAGACTGAAGTCCACAAAGCTAGATGTGCCAGAATCAAGAACTGAAATTACAGAAATAGCTTAATTGCTGGCTTTCTCAGCCATTCAAAGTCCAAGTATGTCACAAGAGATGCAGAATAGCTCCCCAAAAGCAAAGAATAACATGCTTAGTGAGTTTGCTATCACAGTAATCTCACAAAAACATAAATCCCCAAAACCTAATTCTATCAAAAAAGTGTAAGAGACGGCTATCTCAGGGGCAGATACAGAGTAACCAAGTCTTATGGTGAATGTTTGTGTCTCCCCACTACCCCAATTCACATGTTGAGGCCCTAATCCCCAGTGTGGCTGTATCTGGATGGGGCCTCTAAGCAAGTAATTAAGATTAAATGAGGCCATAAGAGTAGAGCCGTGATCAGATAGAATTAGTATCCTTAAAAGAAGAGAAACCACTTGTAAGAAAGCTCACCTACTTTATCTGTGCACACACAGTGAGGGAAGGCCATGTAAGAACATAATGAGAAAGCAGTCATCTACAGCCAGGAGGAGAACCCTCATTGGAAAATGAATTTGCTGGTATCTTGATCTTGAACTTTCCCGCCTCCAGGACTGTGACAAGTAAAAGTCTGTTTAAGCCACCCAGTTTGTAGTATTTTGTTATGGCAGCCCAAGCAGACTGATACGCTATGTATATGACCTACAAGAGTGGCTAATTATTAATTTACAATAAGAAAGTACAATTACCCAAACTATGATATAGTCAATTGTATTCCTTTAGAACCATGCTTGGCACCAAGAACTAAAACCAGGGGAGCCTGATGTACTGGACATTTTAATGGTCTGAAATAGCCTTCTCACCACAGGCATCCCCTTAGCAAGAGATCAAAAATTATTCACTTTTCTGAAATGAATTTCCTTTCTTCATGCATTTCCAATTCTGGTCCTTGTCTCAGACTCTCTCTGAGCTTTAACAGCACAAAGCCACTTCAGCAACTTCGAAAAGGCACAAAATTTTTAAAGATATGTTAATAAATTGAAAACACTATACAACGATAGACCTAGATAAATACTGGCTTTATCAGTGACTTTTCATATCTTGGTCATAATTCACTTTGTGTATAGACAAGATAATTCTCAGAGGGCAAAGCATTTTCTTTAAAATCTTTGAAGTCTATTTTACTTGCCTTCAAGGACTTTAAAAAGATTCCAGGGCTCAGACTATAACTCCTGTTCATTCTATTTTACCAAGAGCACATTATAGCTTCTTAAGTAGCCGTATAGGAAACATCATATCTAATCTGTACAACACAATCCCTCTGAGAAAAGTTATACTTTTTTCCTCAAAAGTTATGAAACTGGTTTCAATAAGTGGTAAAGCCTAGAACCACACTTTCTTTTATTTTTACTACTTCACATGAGTAAACAAATGAAGTATTTAAAATTCCTTAAAATAAAAATATGTATGCTTATTTGTAAACCATGATGGTTAGCTTTTATAATTAATGTATTAAAAGCTAGAAAGGTACTACTTTAGCTTAACATTTTTTATTTCACTAGCACTGATAGCATGAATATTTGACAATTTAGGCATGTTTAGAAAGAGGATTTACTCTAAATTGAAAATTTCATCATAGATCTTCCACAACTGTCAAATATGCACACTTATTTGGAAGAAACAATAATTAAAAATAGAGACCAATCCAGAATTTGTTTCTACTGGTTAGGGAAAATAGTTATACAAAGTCATAAACCTAGCTATAAACCTAGAACTTCAATGAGGAAAGGGAAGAAATAACGCTTGTTTACTCATATCCAAGACATAACCAAAAATTTACACACAAATTTCAAATGTAGATTGGGTGGGTTTAATGAGAGTTGATTTGCATATGTTTGGTCCGGCTGAATTTCTTCATGTGGAAACCTCCAGATGTTTAAAGCATATTGAAAAAGGCCCTCTAACATATGTAAATATAAAAAATATAGTTGCTCATAAACCTCAAAAAAAAAGTATCTGGGTTACCTATTCTAACTGTCTACACCAAGAAACATTTCCTTTGGATGATTTTATCAAACTGCCATGGCAACAACTGCTGTCATTGTATATCAGCTCAAGTAAGGGAGTTTAGTGATTAGATATAATCTGTTTCAGAATTATTAAGGTCATAATGTGGCTTTGGGGAAACCTTTCTTTTTATAAAATTCCCAACTTATAAGGATTAAAATGTTTCATAGGAGGCAAGAGAGAAAAGAAAATGCATAAAATACAATGAATCCTAATACAATTGTCTTTGTCATAAAAAATAGCACCATAACAAACAAAAAAAAAATACTAGTTATCTTAAGATCTGGTCCGATTATCACTTATTAACTATGACTAACTATGCTAGTCACTTAGCTACATTGCCTTCAGTTTTCTCACATCTATTATTGTTAATAAAATATTAATATACATAGTACATACATAGAAGTGTCAATAGTATAATGTGTGAAAACACTTTAAAACAATAAAGAACACATTTGGATTATTATAAATTATAGAATAAGTATAAATAATAAGATTGGGAAAAGATACTTTTAATGCTTTACTAAAATGACTTAGTGTAAAAATGGTGGGTTTATCATCACAGTATTTTTTCATTACCTGATTCACTTTACTACAACAATAAAATTTTAAATCTTTGAATTTTTCTCTAAATTTAATTTTTTTAATGATTCAAATATTATACAACTCCCTTATCCAACATTTTCAAGTAATCAAAAATTCATACATATTTATTAAATTCCAAATACATACAAGGCACTAGGCCATGTCTCTTTATCAAACTGTAGGTTGCCAAGCTCCTTCCTTTCTTAATAATTCTCTCTTGGATTTACATTCAATTTAAATGGTAACTTTACCCGAGATTCTCTTCTCCCCCAACTACTTTTAAGAAGAAGGGAGGAAATTAAATTTATTCAGCTCCTATTACACACTTGGCATTATACCATCATACATACATTACCTCATCACAACAGCCCTCAGAGATAGGTATTCACACCCCATTTTAGAGATGAGAAAAATAAGAATCATAATAGAGAAAGAATTTAAAACTGGGTTTGCTAAATCCAAAACCTATAATTTTTTTTCCACTAAGTCAGTAGTGCTCACATTTTTAAGTTTCATAGACCAGTAACACACACATACACACACATGCACACACATTATTCTAATGCAGAATTTGATCCTTGACCTTCTACAGTTGAAACTGACATAAATTGTTTAGCATCAACGTTTTCTACATATTATATCCTCATTCTTGGCATTTTTCCATTTTATGTAGAAAATCAATTTCTAAAATAATTTTCTCTCTAAATTAGGAGAGTTATTCATTGAATGCTTTATAGGAGTCAAACAGATCTGTGTTCACATCTCAGCTCAGTTACTTACTAACTACACTCAGTCTCTTCATTTATAAAATGCACATAAAAAATACTATCTATTTCATAGAGCTAGTATGAAGAGCAAATTAATATATTTAAAACATTGGCATATCTAAACATTCAGTAAATGGAAAGCTGTTGTCCCTACAATACAGGTTTAGCCTTAATCCAGTAATAATTACAGTCTTCCTTTAGACCACTAATACTTAAACAGATGTGTCTAACAAAGAAGACAAAAAATACTTGTGTAACTCATAAAAATAAAACTCATATCCCACACTTCATTTTGATTTTTTTTTAATTGGTGGAATGATAAGAGAAGTAAGGTATACACACACAAAATTAGAAAACTACCCTCCAATGACTGTGAAATAACTATTTTAAATACTAAGTTTATTAAACTTTGTAACCATTCCCAAATCCATTTATTAACAGTCAAAATGCTGGATTTGTTAAAAAGCCAAATTTGAATTTTCTATTATCCATTAAAATAGACATTTTTTCAACAAAATACTTGTCAATAGAGCCAGCTCACTTATCAATAAATGCTAAATTTGAATAATGTATTTAAATCCTTATAAAGATTAGAAAAAATTTTCCCACTCTATAATCTATTTCTAATGTGGGGTTTATGAGTTTTTAAACTCAGAAAGGCAATACCCTGTAGTCACTGCTTGAAGAGAGATATTTAAGATTATCACCATGGTCAAGGCTCAAAGCTGCTCTTCTGCTATGTCAGAAAGTTCTCAGTCCTGTTTGTGGTAAAGTTTCTGTGTTTTATTGTTGTTCAACTTAGTTATTTAGCTCAGCATTTTGGAATAGCCTGTAAGTGCAAAATAAAGATATCACAGTAGCCACAGAATTCATTCATTAAAAATATATTAATAATTTAAGGTCTACCATGTGCCAGGCACTGTTTTAGGCATATTTCTACTCTAATAGAGTTTACTTTTAAAGGAAGGAAACAAAAATTAAACAAATAATCACTAATATGTAGTATGTTAGATGATACTACTTCTATAAAGAAAAATAAGGTAAGTTAAGGGGGATAAAGAATCACAGGAGGAATGCTACGATTATTTGTAATGTGTTCAGGGAAGGCTTCTCTCTGATTAGATATTTGAGTAGAGACCTAAGAAGGGGAAATAGAAATCCATGTGCACATAAAAGGAAGAAGCATTCTAAAAGAGGAAACAGAAAGTGTCAAGGCCATAAAGCAGGAGCATATTTGAAGTATTCCAGGAAAAACAAGGTGAATTCCATGGTTAGAGAAGAGTAGAGGGAAAAGGTAGGTAACAGACTAAGTCAAAAGGGCAGCATGAGGTTATATCACAGAGGATCTCACAGGCTATGTTAAGGTCCTTGAGTCTTTGAGTTACAAGGGCAGCTCTTTGAGTCTTTGAGTTACAAGGGCAGCTCTCAGCTGAGCAGAGAGACAACATAATCTGAATTACATGAAAAAATTATGACTATTGTGTGAAAAATAAGCTCCAGACAACAAAGGAAGAAGCAGGACACTAAAGGCAAAGGTGACAGATTCATGTCAAATGTAAATGACTAGCCACAGAAGAAATAAAATTTCCTGAACTTAATGAATGAACATGGTAGCCCAGACCCTCTATTCCCTGTGATAAGATTACAAAAGATGTTGGCACCTATTACATGTCAACCGCAACAAAACTGTTTGCCAACAAACTTATCAGACTAAAGAAAAAAAATAATTGTTTGTATGGTAAATGATACTTCATTTACAAAAGTCTTTTTATAATGTACATTAATCCTTAAAACGTTAGGTGTGCATCCCCAAATCTGTCAGATTCATGAAAGGCAAAACTATAAATCTAAGAATGAATTATTCTACTTCCAGGAATGGCAGACTAATGCCAATTCTCCCACTAAGGATTAACTAGAAAAACTTGACAAAGAATAATTAAAATCTTGACAAAAAATTAATTTAAAATAATTTAAAAATATTTGTTTGAAGGTTTAGAGAGCTTACAGCGAAGTAACGATTTATAGTTAAGAATCCAGAAGCAGCCCAGGGAAGTAAACTAAGCCTTTGGAGGCACTCCTGCCCTCCTGCTTAACAAAAGTAGATATTCAAATGGCCAGTAAATAAAAAAAGAAAATAAAAAGGCAAAGGCAATCCATTTTATAAGCAATTAAGAAAATAAATATTAAAACCACAATAAAATACCACTAGACATTCACTAAAATGGCTAAAACTAAAAAGACTTATTACTAAGTTCTGGTAATGATATGGAACAATCACAACTTTTTACATTGTTGGTGTGTAAATTGTACAACTACTTTAAAGATATATAAACATATGTAATATACACATACGTTTCAATAGATTGTAAAAATGACAATTCTTCACCCTTTGCCAAAGACATTACCTGTGAAGTGTGACGCGGTAGCACCTTCCATCAATAATTAGAATCTATTTCCTTAGCCTTTGAATCTGGCCTGAACTTTTGATTTACTCTGCAACAAGATGTGACGAAAACAACAGTGTGCCAGTTCTTTGCCCAACCTTCAAAAGCCTTGTGTCATTTCATGCTCCCTCAAAACCAATTGAACAAGCCGAGGCTAACATATTAAATGATGAGTAAAATGAAGCCCACTCATTCCAGTTGATGCAGTGAATAAAGCAGTCTGAAACGAGCCTGCCCCCAGAAAACTGCTGAGATCAGCCAAGCCCAGCCAGCAAACTACCTCACTCACTCACAGCCTTGTAAACAATAATAAATGGTTACTGTTTGAAAGCACTGTATTTTGGAGAGGTATGTTATGGAGCAACTGATGGTACCAGAAGTGAGAGTACTGCCATCAATTAAAAAAAAATAAAATATGTGGTATTGGCTTTGGAACCAAACAATGGCCTAAGACTTGAAAAATGGTAAGCAAACTGGTAGCAAAAGCTGGAAGCGTAATAAAATTTTTATTGGAAGATGAAAAAATAGGAACCTGTGTTATATTTGACTGTAGATCAAATCAAGAAAGATATACAACCTTTTGTTAATCCTTCTAAAGGATTAACGGAGGGGCCTGCTAGAGCTTCTCAGTTAAATTAAAGCCTTCTACATTCTTAAAGGAATCGTCTCACAGCAGTCTGAAGTACCCAAGGTAGGTCTAGAGAATAAGGTATGTCTCAAAAACAATTTTAAGGCTTTTGGCATATCATAATACCCAGCAATGCCACTCTCAGACAGATACCCAACAGGAATGGGTGGTCCTATGTAACAAGAGGCATGTATGAATATAACTATATTAGCTAAAAACTGGAAACAACTCCAATGCCTATCAACATTCTACTGAATAAATAAAATGTGGTCTACTTATATAATAAAATGCTATGTAGCAATGAAAATTAACAAACTCCAGCAATACATAACAAGGATAATATCACAAACATAATTTTAAAGAAGCCAGAAATACAAGCACACAATCAATATGATTCCTTTTAAATAAGGTTAAAAATAAAACAGTCAAAACTCAATGTGGTGTTTAGAAATGTATGATTGGGGATAAAAATTTAAGGATAAAGAAGAAAATATTATCGTAAAAAGTAGATAACATGAGAGGGGAGAGAAGAGGAGGTTATTTTAAAAAGGCCAAAGAGACTTCTGGAATTCTGGCAATATTTTATATCTTGATCTGGGTGGTCATAACAAATATATTAGTTTTGTGATTTACTATACATTTATGTTTTATGCAGTCCTCCATATGTACATAATTTAGCACATGAAAAAGATGTAAACAAGTGAGGCCACACATCAGACTGTAGTAGCCGAAGAACTGAGAACATGTCCAGGTCTGCAAGCACTTTGGAACAAACTTTTTTTTTTTTAAATAATATACTCTGCTGAGATATTACTGAATTCATGTAATCAGAGTAACACTGATTTAGTCTGTAAGCCAGTTTAAAACTAAAAGGAGAAAAAAGGATTCCCTGTGTTTGCTTAATCATTCAATAAAATCTAGCAAGTACTACAGTAGAAGACAAACTGTCACTGTCTTATTAGGGGGCTCAGTCATTTTCAATAATAGTTTAAGATGTGTGTTCAACAGCAATTCAAAAAGTCCTGATAAAATATTATTCCATCATTTATCTGGTTGCTCTTCAGAAGTTCCACATGAAATTTTGCTGTGAGGAGAAGCATTTGAGCAGAATTCCCTCCTAGTCCCACGAAAGCTGAAAACACAAGACCTAGCTCCTTTCTGCCAGGAAACAGCAAGGCTGAGAGAGCCTACATCTGACCTTTCTTTCTCAAGGCTTTAGTTCTATAACCCAGTAGACGATCAAACTTAACATATGTGATGAGAGACGTGTACAGCACAAAGTAATATGTTATATTGCCTAGTTTCCATTAGAACTTTCTTAAAAAAAAAAAAAGGCACCACTATAAAACAAATGTTAAAGAATCATACATAGTAACTCATATGTGTCCACTTCATATTCTACTGCTATAGTTTTTGAAATTAGTAACACAAAGCATAAAAGAGGGTTACAAATTGATTCAGTTAAGGGAATACTTTAAAAATGTAAAGTCATTAAACATGAAAAAAAGAAAATTCAGCTTGAATTAGCACCTAATAACTTTAAATAAATTCAGAGTGTACCAGTTGGTTGATGTTATTAGTGATATACTATAAGGCTATTATAAATAAAACTTTAGATTTTCCTATGATTCTATAATTGTGAAATGGGCTACAAGTTGGTGGTATTGTATTTTGAAAGAGCATTACAAATCAGAAAAATTGTGATTTTAAAATACAACCTAAAATATTGGGATTTGTGGCACATCTAATCCTCCAAATATAGACACAATACCTTTTATCCCATATGCTCCTCTTACAATATGAACTTAATGCTTTCCCCTTAGAGAGGTAGGGTCATTATCACTCTGTGTTGAACCTGGCAGACCTTTATAATTGCTTCATCCAATAGAGAACAACAGAAATTATGCTGTGATTTTTGAGGCTAGGTCATAAAACTGTCATGCACCTCTATCTTAAGATGCTTGCTCTTAGAATTTAGATGCCACTAGCTTTGGAACTAGGTGGAGACTATTAACATCTAAAGAATCTGAGGGTAATATTAGTGGAAGCCTAAAAGGCTCAGAAAGGGTTGGCGAGGGTTTAAAAGAAAGTAAGGAAATGTGATTGGAAGCTGCAGGAAAGGGATCCTTGTTTTATTTTGGAAGGAAGTTTGGAAACATTGTTGTTGGCACATATATACATATACATATACATACACATATACATATATACATATGTGTGTGTGTATGTGAGTGTGTGTGTGTGTATACACACACACAAAATAGAAATGTTCCTCATGAAATCATTGACCAAAAGTGCCACTGGGCTTCTTCTCACTACATAATATAACATATGAGAGGAAAGGGTCACTAAAGAATGAACAGTGAAATCAAAAGTAGCAAGGACTTGCTGGTTTAAACAATAACGCAATGTGAAGTAACAAGGACCTCCAGATGACAAAATGACTTTCAAATAATAAAATGGCTTCCAAGTAAGGATCAAATCCAGAGTTGTTATAAGAACATATATTAAAACTTCAGAAAGATCTAACAGAGCCTAAAAGAAATGTTCAGATTGACAAAAGGTCTTACACAGTATATTAGTTTTTAATTGCTACATAAGCAATTACCACAAACTTAGTGGCTTAAAACAATACCCAAATATTAGTTCATAGTTCTATAGGTCAGAAGTTCAGACAGGCTTGGTTACCCTCTCTGCTTTGGGTCTCACAGGGGTGTAATCAAGTGTCAATCAGGCTGGCCTCTTATCTGGAGGCTGTGGGGAAGAGTCTGCTTCTAAACTCATTCAGGTTGATGGCAGATTCTAGTTTTGCCACTGATGGTCTGCTTCCTTGCTGTCAATGATGAGCCACTCGGCTTCCAGCAATACTTGAAGGAGTCCTTGCACACTTCAAATCTTTCTGACTTTTTCTTCTGCTAGCAGACAGAAAAAACTTTTTGCTTTTAAACAGCACACCTGATTGAATCAGGCCCAACCAGATAATCTCCACAGCCTAAGACCTGACTTGGGACTTAAATTAAATCTCTTTAAAAGATAATTACCTGTTTAAACAAAAATAATAATATAGTGAGAAGTTTATGAAATACGTAAGAAAAACATATGACAATAATAGCAAAAGGCCAGGATAGAAGAAATGAAAGTATACTATTATAAATTCTTATCAGTGCCTGGAACCTGAGGCAAAAAGGAAAATGTGTGCCCCTAGTCATGTTTTAATAGTTAATGTTTTCCAGAACATAAATTGAAAATATGAAACTCAGAACAATTAAGTTTCAATATCTGTTACAGAATTTTTGTATAATTTTATATTCCTGGCTTTAATGGAAGCAAACTCATCAATAATATTTTTAAAATCTATTTCTTTGCTTGTTATTTTCAATTGAGGGAAATGCCACATTAAACAGTTTCTCTTAACCAAGTGATGATTGTAAGTAAATTAGCATCAGTTTATTTCTTTCACAAGGTAACTATGACTGGTATTATTATTTTTTTTTAATTCTCAAGGTCGCTTACACATTTTTATACATTTTTACTAAGCAAATTTCATGAACCAGTTTTAGAAGGTACAAACGTCATGCTGATTTTATATTACAATTTTTGATACTTCATGCTGTTAAAACTATTATAGATGCCATTTCTACAGGACTTAAGTATTCTAAATATTTAAGAACCAGGTCAGTGGCTTTTTTTTTTTTTTTTTTTTTTTTTTTTTTTTGTAAATAGATGTAGTCATAAAAAATAACTTTCCTCTAGGTAAAAATTCAAAATCCAAAGAAACTTCATTTAATTTTTCATATCTTTATTATAAATGTTAAATTAGGATGCCTACAATCTCCCTAATTTCTATCTTCTATACATCTTCCCATAATAATTAAAATTCTTATCTGGTGATTTGAATGTTTCTAATTTACTTTTCTTTTTTGTTTCAATATCGACTACGCTATTTATAACTCTTGTTGAAGATTTCCATTCAGTAAACATTCAAAGTTTTCCCATTTGTTGTAAGCATAGGGATAGGCTTTTTATTTACTATACAGTTTTATATATTGTTTTTTTGTTTTAATTGTAAAGATTTCACTTTTGCACTTGGTTCAAACAGCCACCATGATGAGCCCATAATTGTTACCCCAACCCCAGTGACAAAAGTTAAAATTTTACAGTCCTAACAGAAAAATAACAGAATAAAACCTAAGTTAAAATACCACTATTATGTCTAATCTACCAAGAATGTACTTATATAAAGTGGTAAGTATCTAGTATATTCAGTTCAGGACTACATGCAAACCAGATTATCAATAAATATCCAGGAGATTAAAAAAATGCCAACTGTAAAAATAAGGGAATAGCCACAAATTCAAAAGAGGGTCCATTAAGATTTCCTACCATTAAGGTACAAAAAGAGAACATTGACAAATTACAGGTTTTTACTATTTGTGTCTGAGTGAGCCATTTCCTCCAAAATGTTCTGATAATCCCTAGTCTTTGATTTTATATTTCTAAATATAATGAATTTTCTTCAAATGTTCAAAATATTACATATAAAATTGATATTATTGCTGAAGATGTTCACAGTTATTGAGCAACTAGCTTAAAGTCATTGAAAAAGTAACAGAATTGGATTCAACTTTTTTTCTGAATGTTTACTTAGTATTCTCTTCCAAATTAAGTTAAAATGCTTAAGTAAAAGAAGGTCATTAGCACCAAAGAACAAAACTCAGGAAGGTCTTTAACATACCTAAACTTCTCTTAAATATTTTCTTCTAAATTATTGTCCAATAGCAATTTGTCATAAAGATATTAGAAAGACTATTTAAAAAATAAAAGGATTTATCTTCTTTATGCCTTCTACTTTCACGGCTAGGTCCACTTTTGACAAAACTCAATAATGGCCTTATAAAGAGCTGGGCATTTCAGTTCTCCTATTCTAACCTGAAAAGACCTCTTAACTGAAGATATCAATGAACTAAAACTGTGCAGTGATAGACACGTTTATATTTCCTACTATATTTAATTCTCAGAAAAACTTTGTGAGGTAGCTATTATTGTCCAAATTTCCAGATCAGAATTTGAGCCTCTGATAAGTAACCTGCTTGAGATTCTTCTGCTACTTCCTAAAAGGCAAACAGTGTGATTCCAAGGCCTATTTCTTTACTACCTAACAAAGCCACACTCAAAGTCCTTCACCTTATTCTCTTTTATCTGTCACAATGTAATACAGAAGGTTTTGGTTTCTTTTTAGCTCTGGTAGAAATCACTTAAACTCAATCCCTTTATTTTTATACATGAAAACACTAAGATCAGATGGTAAAATGCTTTGTCCCAGGACACATAGCTATTTAGTAATAAAGTCTAAGCCCTCTATAACAACATTAATATCTTAAAAAAAAGAAAAAAAAAAGAAAAAGAAAAAAAATGAACATTAACCTCCAGCCAGATCTTTTAAAATATAACAAATTATATGTTACAGTTATGCTCAAACGTTTTAGGTCCTAAATTTTTTAGAGTAATTGACTTTTATAATTCTTCTTATATTTATAAACATGATGTTTTAATTACCTAAAATGGGAAAAAATTAATAGTTGATTAATGTTGCTAATCTAAATAAAGGCAAACTCCTACTATATAAAGCAGTGTAAGTAGAGTCTATAAAAGTGGAAACCATGGAAGACAGTTATAACCTAAATCTTAATCCAATTAAAATAACTTGGCTGGTAGCAAGAGACCCTAGCTCAAGGTATTTGGAGGAAAACAGAATTATATTAGAATTAGAATTCTTCAAATTGGCAATAACTAGGTCAATATACTCATATTCCTGTTAATTTTTAAAAAGTTAGTACCTACACATATATTCTCTTACCCTCTCTTTTTTCCACTAGGATGTACAAAGTATTTATCTGCCAGGACTGTAACATCCAAGTTGGAACTGCAACATCAGCCAGAACTGTAACACTAGAATGGAGCAGGGCTGTCTTACAGACTGAAACTATAACACAGGAGCCACCTCACCCAGGCCACCTCACCCAGGTCACCTCAGTAGATTCGCCTTGCCTGAGCTGTTTCACAGATGTGCTCTATCATAATTGAGCTGTATCACTATTGAGCTGTCTCACAGCCATGGTTTTCCACATGAGCTATATCACAGTTGAACTGTTTGCACTGAATAAAGTCTTCCCCTTCACTGCACTCCAAATTTGGGACACCTACTGTCTTTGAATTGGTGGCAGTGCCCTTCAGTTGACAAATGTTAATTATAAAATAAGAATTAATTATTTGAAAGAACTTTTATATCAGAGATTCAAAAATTACCAGAAACTACTAGTAAACCAATCTTTCCAAAAAGAATATTGAAGGTGAAAGCATTCTCAGAAAATAAGTTTGCCCTCTCTCAATCCATACAATCAACTGGTAGACATATGTTTATATGTAAGTCACTAGTGTCAACCATATGTTGCCAAGTACAAATTTCAAGCTCTAAATTCAGTATCACACTAGCAATTAATAATAGAGAATTAGGTTTTTAAAAAAAAGTAAAATATTTTACAATTTCTACTTCTTTACATTTCTAAGGAAATTATGTTTCTTAAACCTAATTGACATTCCGGCACTGACAGAAAATGATGATGTTTGTACCCTACACTGTAACTAACCAACAAAGCAGCTTTTGAGACTAGGTGACTGGCTAGGGACTCCATTTCCCCCAGATACTGCCTGGCTGCCTCAAGGGCTTAAGAGGTCAATCAATCTCTCAACTGACCTGTTACCTACTTCAACTTTAGTTGAGTAACTGTGCCCCAGAAAAAGTCGGTACAGACCCTTGTTTTAGTACCAGAAAGTCTCTGATTCTCTAGTACTACAAGTACTTCTACACTTAGCCTTGCGAGAAAAGAACAGGAACGATTCTTAGCCCAATCCTCTATCAAGGTAGTTTTCTCACTCCTCATACTTGGGAAATGGAAATAAATCACTTACACTCAGGAAGAGTTTCATAGCCATTGAAATAAAGGCAAAATAAAGAAAAATAAAACCATAAAGACAGTGAGAAGAGGGTTTACTAAACTAGTAATGCACCCACTAAAGACAGATGGCAAAGTAATCACTATGGAAACACGATGGTTCTTTATTAAATTGTACCTAATTTTTAGTCTTTCTGGGACAATAAAAAAAAAGGGTGACTCATTGTTTATTAATTTCAAGGGTCCAATGAGACAAAGCATAAAAGCATATAAAATAATACCTGGCATATACTAAGTGGCATATAATAATGATAGATCAACTATCATTATTATCTTCTTGATGGTTTGAATATGGTATTATCAGGTATAGTGGTTACTGTTTGTACACTGTAACTACTGAGACACTCAGCTTTGATGAGTTCTACCCACCCAGGATGACTAGAATTCAGAATGAGAGAAGGTGGTAGCTTTCAAAGAGACGATGAGGGATCTAAGCCACATGCAAATATTATAATACTATGAAGAAATTAGACATCCCCTCAGCCTCCAAATGGGCCCTGACCCATACTAATGAACCCAATGTAATTTATAAGTTTACTTCTTAAACAAAATTTCCTTTTGAGAAATGTGTATCTTTTTTTTTTTAAGAAATATTATTAGGCCCTACTTTAAATTGTACTTTAAAATTTGCTCTGTATCTTAACCTGTATAATATCTCCACAACTTCAAAGATCACTACTCTTAAGAAACAGATAGCTAAAATATATAGGATTAAGAAATACTTTATTCAGAAAGGGCATGTGTATCATCAAAGAGGGCATAAACACACTATTGTGACAGCAGTCTTATTATTAGTTGTTATGCCAACCTAAAATATTGGAGGTGGTGACTATTATGTAACTTGCATAACTAAATATACAAACAATATCCACTCTCAAAGCTGAGAAATTTATAAATTATTCTACTCACCTGTGTACAGCAAAAGGGACTAATAAATTTAAATCAAACTACTCTAGGAACATATAATTTTTATTTTTTCTTCTATTTTAGAATCAAAAGAAGTCAATATACACTACAATTAGTTGAAAAGTAGAGAAAATACCCAAATTAAAATGGGGATGAAATTTGAGCATCATTTACATGAGGCAGGAGAACTTTCAGTTTTTCATTTTAAAATAAGAACATTTTATAACTAGTAACATATTTTTATTAGACTACTTCTTCTATTATACCATTAACAATTAAATAATACCATCCTCCCCCTCTCAACAAAAATGGATGATTATAGTATGCCTGACTCAAAGGATTTTGAGGCTCAATGTCTTATAGAGTATTAAGCCCTGTAGCTTCAAGCTACTATGTAAATACAAAGTGTTGTAATTGAGAATGATGATATGAAAGCAAAGATGGCTTAATAGAATAGAAAATTACATTTATAATTGGCACATTGCCACACTACCCCTGTGGATTTGTCCTTTCAGAGCACATACTCTATGAAAGGTCACTGTGGGTGAAAAAAAAAAAAATCTGACAGGGAGTTCAATACAATACAATACTTGTAATTAAGGATGTGGTATTCTTCCTCTACATTCATTTGGGAAGCACTGCTACTAATTAAGAGAAAAGGAACAATAATCTGTTAAAAATGATGGCTAAAACAATTCAATCTCAATTCTAATAGTCTGCTTACAAATAGAATATTGTAAAACAGAACAATTTTTTTTCTTAACGAGCAAACTATTATACAAGCCACCAAGTCAGTACTCAACTGTCTTCCAAAATAATATATTCCTAAAAATATCTTCCTCAGTAATTTATGTTTTTAACACAATGTTAAATTACAGCATTGGAAATTTGAATTCAATTAACATTAAGTGCCTACTATGAGAGTTATAATAAATATTTAACATACATTATCTCATTTAATTCTATGAACAACCCTAGGAGTAAGGTATTATCAACACATTTTCAAATTGGGAAAATTTCCACAGAATGATTCAGATTCTTGACAACAGTCTAAGAATTTAAAATGAGCCTTCTCACTTTAAATCCAATGTTCCCTCCATTGTGTCAATTCAGGGTCTCTGGCGGTGTCGATAATCAGCTGACAAATCAGTTAACCTCATTAGGTCTGAACGTTCTCAATCACTAAAAATGGTAAATACTCCTAAAATCAGTCTTCTCCATTTTCTCTCTTGACCTTGCTCTAAAATGTACAGTTTTAACCATTTCAAAGTACATAATTCAGTGGCTTCCAACACATTCGCAATGTTGTACAACTATTACTAATAATTTCAGAACCTTTTCATCACTCTAAAAAGAAAGTCATAACCTTTAAGCTGTCACTTCCCATTATTCCCTAACCCCAGGCCCTGGCAACAGCTAATCTGCTTGATACTTCTATGGATTTGCCTAACCTGGATTTCATATAAATGAAATAACATAATATGTAACCTTCTGTGCCTGAATTTTTAATTAAGCAAAATATTATTAAGGTTCATCCACATTGCACCATGTATCAGTACACTTCACTCATTTTTATGACTCAATAAAATTCTCTTGTATGTATATACCACAATTAGTTTATCCATGCATTCATTGATGGACATTTGAGTTGTTGCCACTTTTTGGCTATTGTGACTAGTACTGCTGTAAACATGCATGTATATGTACTTGCTAGAGCCATTTTCAATCCTTCTGGGTGTATATATTTAAAACTAGAATTGTGGAGTCAGATGATAATTCTACACTTGAAAATTCTGAGTAACTGGCAAACTATTTGCCACAGTAGGGGCTGAAACATTTTACATTGCCACCAGAAATTTATGAGGATCCTAATTTCTCCATACTCTTATCTGCACATTTTTTCCTATTTATAAAAAATTACAGTGATCCTAATGAATATGAAGTGGTATCTCATTATGGTTTTGAGTTGCATTTCCCTTATGACTAATGACATTTGAGTATCTTTTCATGTGTTCTTTGGCCATTTGTATATATTCTTTTTGGAGAAATGTCTACCCACAGCCTCTGTCCAATTTTTATGAGTTGTCTTTTTGTTGAGTTGTAGTTACATATTCTAGATACAAATAACTTACCAGATATATGATTTGCAAATATTTTCCCCACTCTTTAGGTTACCTTTTTATTTTCTTCATAAAGTCCTTTGATGCATAAAAGTTATTAATTTTGCTGAGGTCTAATTTATCTGTTTTCTTTTGTAATGCATGCTTTTTCATATCTAAGAATCCACTGCCAAATCATGTAAGATCTCTTTTTGCTGGAAAATTCTATAAGCCTTTGCCCGTTCCATAAATAAAGTTGTATATGGGTAATTCTACTTGTTTTACTGCTGAGAATTGCAAAAAATTATTTTGGAGTATTTATTATATTGCCTTTACCAAGGAAATGGCAGCATTTTTAGATTATATAAAATTATCCTTTTGAGATGGATTGGTTGGAACTCCTTAAGATAAAAAAGGATATCTCTTAAAGATCTGTTTCATTATAAAGAAGAAAGGGGAAAGAGAAAGAGGATGAGAGGAATGAAGGGAGAAAGTTTCTTTGAGAACCTCAAAATTAATAAACACATACAATTTTAAAGACATTCCAAATTATATGTCCAAACATGTTAATTCCTGGAAAAGATAGTTTACCCTGCAATAAAAACTCAATACTTCAGCAGTTACTAAAATTCTAACAGATAGCATTTCTAAGGTCTACTCCCTCATTTAAACTAGGTAATATGTTAGTATCTCCCAAATGGTTTAAATATGGTTTTAAAAGCAAATTATTACAAAAGGATAACTGGGGGGGGGGGACATACTTAGCAAAAAATAAATAAAAAGATGGAATATACAAACAACAGAATACTCTACAGCCATTTAAAATGATGTTGCTGAATAGTTCATTTATTGATAATGAAAGATGTTTTACAATATAATGCTCTATGGGTAAAACACAAGTGTATAATGGATAGTTTTTGAAAGCTACATACTAATTAAAGACATACAAAGTTATTATCTTTAGGTAGGATTAAAGGTGACTATTATTTTCTTAATGTTCTGATTTTTCTACACTGTAAATTATTTGTATAAATCTAGAAAGGTACAAAAGTTAATTTTGTAAAAGATAAAATCAAAAGAGGTAAAACCAAAATTCCTAAAAATAAAATTTATAATTTCTTTCTACACATTCACTTATTGTATTTCATATTCACCTAGTATATGTAATTTGTCATCTATGTTTTGATTAACCACACAATAAACATAAATATACAGAGCATTTCACTGATGTTATAGCAGCAGTTACTGAGAAGTAAATTTCATATAAATTCTAGATAATATCAACAAATAAAAACTTAAAATATGATATTTAAAAAGTTGTCCATAGTTTATTTCATTAATTAGACTAAGAGATCAAATTTTTTTGAAACAAGAATTTATCAGTTTAATAATTAGATTATATTAATTTTGTAATTGGTAAGATTAAGAATAACACTGCTTCCCCAACCCTATTTCTACCCCTTTGTTCTTCAATGGCACTAGATATTTTCCCACTGACTATGGTATCATTCTCCATTGTATAATAAGGTGACTGAAATTGACTGTTTTTTGTGTACTAACTGTGCAGCTGCCTTCAGACCCTCAAATATATATCTAGATACAAACTGAAAACACAGAACTGATAATGCTCAGCTATGCTAAACACAAAGAAGAAAATAACCAAACCAGACTTATAATCATTCATTAGGCATCTTAAGACAGCCACGTTTCCAAATAAGAAGTCAGGTGATGCACAATTGAAAGATCTGATTAAACTCTTAAAGATTTTATAGAGGGAGATGAGATTTTTTAAAAAGATTAGAAAATTTTGGATCATACATATCAGAGATGAAGAGCTCAAAAAAAAAAAAAAACTAAAAACCACACAACATAAAGATTTTGTATGTGAATCTATTTGAAAAATATTCACTTTCCCAATACCATAAAAACCAATAATTTGTTCTGAGAAGAGAAACATATTACAAAGTAAAATTCCTCCTCTTCATATAAATTTAATTTCCTCTAAATAATTCTCATATAAAGGAAAAAATCTAAAAGAAACACAATTTGCAGAATCCATTAGTATATTTAAGCACTCACATGGTACACCAAACATGCTCAAAATCTTATTCAACTAAGCCAAGAAAAAAAGTGATTTGGCCAGAATTACTAGGACTGAATTCAATATTCAACAATGCAACTCACCCATGAGAAAATTTAATCTAGTCATTTTTATTATGTCTTTAATCTAAAATTTATAATACCATCTCAAAATCAAAATACTAGATTTGGAAAACTAGTTCAGAAAATCACCAATGATGTTCAAAGCTAATACATTCAAATGAGATATAAAATATTACATTTTAACTGATTTCTGGCTATAGAATCATTGGTATTTTCTAGCAGATGCTGGGTATATTATCAACCAAGGATGGAATAGATCAAGTAGTCATTGGTCATACATAGAGAACTCCTAGGATTCAGAGCAAATCTTCATATACGTAGACAACTTCAGCCTCCAAGTTGAGGTAAAAGTTCAGGAAATATCATATATCAGATTTTACTTGCATCCACTTTTCCATCTTAAAAGTTATACACCTGACCAAGGCATAGAGGTCCGAAGACTCAAATAAAAAGTCTCTGAGTGATCCTGAACTAATATGTCTATCTGAGGATCCTCTGTACCACACAATGCTCTAGGGAGGAATGGCTAGGGTTCCAGTTCTACCTCCAGTTTCTCACTCTCCATCACATCCTCATTCCCAAAACATATCATATCCTCACTTTCCATCTGACCTGATTCAGAATTCATGGTCAATCACTGAAATCATTCCGTCGTGTACATAGCCAATCCTTTGTCTCTTTCTTCCTCAATCTGGTACACCTAGTAAAGATGAAACCCTGATTAAACCCAATTATCTACCTACTCTACATCTGTACCAAAGAAACCCAGAAGAAATGAAGAAAAATATGCCACCTTCCTACAGTTCTCATTTTAAATTTATGGTCACTGATCTCAAAAGGGCAATCAACATTGGTCCATAACAGTAAAATATACTAAAATACAAAGCATGTTCATTTTCCCAATATCAAAACTATTTCATGCTTGCTCCTTTGTTCTCAAACCTCCTAGACCTTCCCACTCCCCAATTAGTGACTGAATTGAGAAAATTAAAGTAATCAGACACAAGTTTCTCTTCGTACCACCAAAACTTCCTACCTACACCATATTCTTCCTTCTCTCCTGTTGCAACAAATAATATATTCCTATTCCCATCAAAGTCCAACCCTCCCATGTGCTCTGGACCTTGTATATTCTCATTTTCTCAAGTAACTTATATCTCTCTCTATCCTGCATCATCAATTTCTCCCCTAATGGATCTCTAGCATCAGCATACAAGCCTCTAATATCTCCAGTCACTGAATCCACATTCCGCTACATTGACTATCCTATTTCTTTTCTTCTTGAAAGAGTTACCTATAAGGTTGCTTTCACTTTCTTTTCTCATAGTTGTTACTCCAATCAGGTTTCTGCTTCTACTAAATTGTAATTGAGATTACAATTGTCAAGGTCATCAGAGAAGTCCATCTACCGAAGCCAAGAGTCACATGTCTGTTCACTTTCCTGATTTCTCAATAACATTCAGTATTACCCTTCATATTAAAAGATCTTCTCCTGCCTTACATAGTGATCACCGATGACCACCATTTCACTAAACTTATTTTTTTTTACCACTATATAGTGTTGATAATTCAGGCTATTAAGTCAGATGTACCTTGGTTCAAAACTTGGCTCCATCACTTTCTACATCCAATTTAGGGAAAGCTACTTAACTACTGAGGCTCTGTATCTTGATCTACAACCTAGAAAAAATATTAGTAGCCAATTCATAGCTATGAGGGTTAAATTAGTATCTTTTTTCTCTCTCTCTTTTACCTCTTCACAGCAGGTGACACAATTCATCCTCCAAGAAATACCCTCTTTCATTAGTTTCTGGCTCTTCCCACCACCCATCAATGTGGTATCAAGGAGCTATATAAATATGATTTGAACACTTGAATATTTTGGAATACATAAGATCCGTTAGAAAGTCATCATATTGATCACAAAACTTAAAAAATATACTACATTAAGACATTTTTGTATTGCTCTTAGAAATATGACATCTTGAATTAGCAAATATGACACCTTGAATGATATTGTCATTGAATAATCGATCACAATAAAAAAAAGATACAAAACAAAATTACGTAGCACAAAGCCTCAGGAATATTTAAACAAATTTGGTTCCAAAGAACCAGACTTTTGTTTTCAAAGGATCTGGGCAATAATCTATCAAATAAGAGAAGTTTCTATTTTTTCTAACTGCTAAGTATTTGATCAGATTGCTTCTACATGTTCTATGACAAAGTAAACACATATAACAAAAGCTTGTTTAATTTGTACACTAATAAAATAACAAAGTTATAAACAAGACAGCTCTATAATATTACAAAAATAACTGGGCTTTACATTGGTCTCCTAAAATTATCCAAATTAATTAACTAGTTATCAAAGGACCTATTTTTGAGATAGTAATATTATAACCTTTCTCCAGAAACTCTTAAATCCTTTAAGTGTAAACTCTGAGTTTCTGCGTGTGGTTCCAAAATGACTATGGAAAGCCATTTGCCAAACTATAGCAAGACTTACTTTTGTTTTACACCCTTTTATCCACTAAGCATACTCCAAGGGAATGACCCTAAATATCAAGGGAGCTTCATTCATTCATTCATTCATTCACCATTCAGTAAGTATTCATTGAGCAACTACCATTTATGTATACGCAAAGATGTTTATCAAAATATAATAGAAAAAATACTTGAGGCGAACCTATTATGTGAAAATAGGGAAAATGGTAAAAAATTATAGTATGTCTTAGCCAAAATATGATAAAGTCATTTAAAATATATCAGTAATGAGTTTGAAGTAATAGGGAAAGATTTGTTACAGAGATAAGTGAGAAAAGCAGGATATAACATCAAAAAGTCACATGATCAGACTCTCAAAGGAAAGTATGCAAGAACAAACACTAAAAAAAGAGATCCAATAGATTGGCTGCATCTTGTGGTAGCATCCCAACTGATCCATATGCAAGTATCTTGACACAGAAGTGTTGGAGACAAAGTTCATTTTATAAAATTTCTAATCAAAATCCGTGAGTAAAGAGCCCAAGAATCTATAGAACGTCTCTTCAGATCACAAGACAGTATGCTGTCAAAAAAGAAATAAATGCTATTTATCAGAAAAAAAATCTGATTGATGAATGAGATTACCTTCTCATAACCACATCTAACATTGAATAAATATAAAACTTCAATTCTTTTTCCTAGACCAAAAGAAAATTACCATTTTTTAAAAAAATCACTTATAAATTAATAGATGCATAGGAAAAAACTACTGGAAGGTCATGTAGCAAAACATTACAGTGTTATGGGTACTGGAATTACACCTGGTTTTAATGGAATTTGTTTCCTATATTTTCCAAAATGCCAATTTAAATATGTATAGCTATTATAATAGAGAAAAAGGAATTAAATCATTAAGAGAATATGCTAAAATTGTTTCACTATATAGATTAGATTAATAAAAATACAACATCTGTAAAATTCATACTTGCTCATGAGAGTAGCTCAGAAAAACTTGAAGGTCCTTCAAAATCATACAACACAAATATCACCTTTAAGGAAATCAAAATACTTTAAATTTTTAATACAAGAGTTCATGATTTGAACAGCATATGTATTTTTCTCCTACTGAGAAAGCTGTTATAAATAGATTTAAGAATGTGTCTTCTTTTTAATGATATTGACTATTTCTTCATAAGACATCAATGTCAATTATGTCATATAGCCCTTACAATATGGTTGTGTTAATAAATGCAGCTTCTATTAAACTGAGACAACATGAAAACATACTTTACTTACTATATAAAAGTACATGTTAGTGTCTCTCATTGACCTAAAGAATAAAATTGTTTCAACTTAATTAATAAGAACAATAAAAGAATCCATATAACTACAGTTTTACAGAGTACTATAACAGTAAAACTATCATTGCATTTTAAAACAGCTTTTAGCACTTTGAAACATATACAAATTACAGAATCAATAGCCAAATTATTTTTAAAAAAGCACAATGATACAGTATCTGAGTGATGAGTATAGCAAAGGACTCTGAAATAAAATTGCCTAGTTTCAAATCCTAGTTCTGCTGTTTATTAGTAGCAAAATGTAGAAAAATGATTTAACCTCTATGTGTTTCCATTTCTCCATCTACCTATAAAATAAGAATAACAATAAGAATTCATGCCTGGTAGAGATGTTTTAAATGTTAAGGGAGGTAATGCTGTTTCTAGCACAAAGTACTAAAAATAGGTTTATCCTCCCTCCTCATACTTTCTCACTCTAGATAGTTTATTATAAATTTTGAAAATAAAAATAAAGACCTCTAACTCAAAAAATTGGTATTGAAAGTCCTAACTTCATTTGAAATCATAACTACCCATCCATAAAGTACCTTCTGCAACCTGAGCATAATTCAGTTTAACATTAACATAAATGAAAGTACTCTTATCAAGGTGATTTCATCCTGCTTGTTTCAAAAGAATGAAACATAGGATTCTTTCTTAAAAGATGGCCAAAAAAATAGAATCATTTATTAACAAAACAATTGTCCTAAATAGCAAATTAATTATGGAAAAATACAATAATGCAAGATTAATAGCAAAATTTAAATATTTTAGTGTGTTTAGGATATTCAAACTTAACATTTTGATGTTATTCTAAATTATCAACATTCGTTACACATAAAACTATTCTCTATAAATAAACAAACTTCAACTGTCTCTGATTAGACTGGAACTAGTTATATTATCACATAATAGAGCCAGCCATCTTGGGGATTATTTTATTCTCTCTTATCGTAAAGAAATTAGTATAGTAACAGAATGTAACCAAAAAAGTCAATAGTGTAGAAGGCTTTTAATAAGTTTCATTTTGGCAAATAATTATATAAAAATTAACAAACACTGAAATCATGATAACTTAATTTACTTGTTCTGTACGTATCTGATTAATAGGTATTAATTTTGTTGATGAAAATGAGAGAATTCTATTGTTATATACAGATCAGAAATGTAAATACATAGCACTTCCTATGACTATTGACTTCACAAATTATTTTGAATGTTACTTCAAATAATACTGTGAATCCCAGAGTTTGGGTAAGCAAAGAGCTCTACTGCCCCCTAACGAAATAAACCAACAACAACAAAAAACAAACAAAAAAACCCCATAAAACTCCTTTTAAGTTATCTGTGGAACAGAAAAATAATCTCACTTTTCTAAGTGTAGTAGATAAACACTAAGACAATTAACTGAAAACAACTAGTATATCAAAATACTGTAGGAAAAAACTACAGTCACTGGTTTTCATGATAAACAGTAGCAAAACAGGAAAGGCTTGAGACAGAAATGTCCTAAGAGAAAGGAGACCAGTACAACATTGTTATCAAATGTGATAGCACTTAAAACTTCACTGCAGGCTATATACTTTTCATGTGTATGTTGGAAGGGAATGAGAAGAGATTCTTAGAAACCACACTCTTCAGTGCATTTTAGTAAGTTTTCAGTTTAGCAGCTCAAAAGTAAATACTTTCAAAATATTCTCTCACGCTTTGCACTGCCTCAAATCCTCAGAATTATTTTAATATATGTACATTTTCAGGATAACGACCCTGTAAAATATACATTTAAAATAATTTTACCTAATGCTTCCTGTTTTAAACAAGTGCCAATTTTATAAGTATGACAACTTTGTACTTTATCGTACTTTCTATAATAAACTGGTGATTAATTTTTAATCATCTTTTAATAACAGCTCTCCCTTCCTTTAATGAAGTCGGTTTTTAAAACATCCTCCATACTCCTACTCCTTTCATTTAATATTCCAACCTGTCAAGAATTCCTAAATTCTCATTTCAGGAAAGAGTAAATGTTTGGGGGAAAGCAGTGTGTGGTCCTTAATAACAGAAATTAACATAACAATCAGTATCAAGGAATCAGATGTAATAAGAATACAAAGAATAGAATACTTGATCATAAAAACAGAGAATGTAAACAAACAAACAAACAAAAAAAAAAGGTAAAAATTTCAAGCAGCATTTCACTGAGGAGAACAAAGGTGCAGTAGTTAATTGTTCCTTTACTACTAGGGTGTGCTACATCGCTTAGAGATGGCGTGTTTCTGTCCAGGGTGACAGTGGATGTACACTCCATTACATTTCTATTGTTTAGGAGATATAAGAAATGGACCAAATCCACACCATGTTATAGGGGAGACTAAGCAATACAAAGAGGTTCATTTAAATCTACATACAAAATGAAAATATCCTTTACATTTGTGTGCTGCTGCTCTTTTCCTCAAGTGTCTGTTTGTTTATTAATGAAAATGCTTCTCTAGTTCTGCAAGTTGTAAGAGTAACCAAATGTTCTTTCAAAATGTCAGAATAGTAACACACAGAAAATACAAATGTACTCAAACCAATAATTCAAATGAGCTGGATCTCACATCTGTATGGATTTCCTGAATAATATGAATTTAAAAAATGACTCTTGCTAGAAGCATTACTCATTCACTCTTACTGCCTAAAAATATGACAGAGACAGAGGCATATTTTGAAGACATAAGAAAGTTGCTGAGAGGTCTCAAGCATCCCAAAGTCAAGCATTGCAAAAGTCATGGTGCTTAAAGCATATCCAATATATATATATATATATATATATATATATGTATGTATGTATGTATGTATGTATGTATATGTGTATGTGTATGTATATGTATATGTATACACACATACATACATATATATACACATATACATATACATACATACATACATACATACATATATATATATATTCACAACAATAGTCTTCCAACCTATAAATTGCATTTAGCTACTCGTACTTAATATATCGTAGTCAAGGAAAATAAAACAGTGAAAGTGTATAACTATTTGAAGGATGAATACATGTACATATGTATATATTGTGTGTTTTCACTCATGGAATAGTCCCAGTCTATACCAGTGAGTTCCAGATTGTTTTCCTAACCTAAAGGAATGCCTTCCCTAGGGTATGGGAGAAAAGATCTTTCCAGGCTGTACTTTGCTTCCCTGATTCCCAGTAAGAATAAATATGAAAAATATGATCAAGAACAAAAGGAAGGAAGGATGCAAAGGAAGGGCAAAAAAAGGAAAAAGTTAATTTCATCAGGGATGACAGCTTTGGTTTAAAACAAGGAGATTCATTTATTCATTAGCCAACAATGTTTTACTGATGATAATGGAGATTATAGCAGCCAACATTTATTGAGAATTTACCATATATACTAGGCAATGGACTAAGCACTTTACGTGCACTGGGTATTTAACCTTCACAGAAACCCTGGAAGACAGTTATTTTTATGCCCATTTTACAGATGAAGAAACTGACACTTATAGAAATTAAGTAATTTGCCCAAGGTTACACTGCTACTAAATAGCAGAGCATATATACCAATCAATTTGACTCTTAACCACTAAGTTTATATTACTTTCTGGTGAAAACATGTGAAATGAAATTGTTTGAAACACTGTAATAAATTAACAAATTATATATAATAAGACCCAAATCAATTATCTAAAATTGGGCTAGGCACTGGTCTCAGTTCTTAAGAAAGACAGAATGTGCCTAATATAATAAACAGTGAAAGTACTAACAAAGATAATATTACCATCTTTCAATGTCCATTATAAACAATATTTCTTCCATTATTCTCTGAGCACATTAAACCATAGTAATCTCTCCTTCCTCAGATCGTGCTACCTCATTTTCATGTTTTATTTGTCTTAAAATGAAGAGTCTCATTTATTTAGGGGAAAATGGGTTACTACCCCTTTTCTATCTTAAAAAGATAATCAATTACAATTTGAAAATATAAAAAGTAGCTATTATTGATATCTGAAATATTCATTTCTCTATATGTCACAGTAAGAAAAACTATTCCATAAAACTCTTTAACTTTTGATAATACACACAAGTTTTCTGAAACTAATACTAAAGAAATCACCATGTGGTATAAAACTAATCCAAAATTCTATTTTGCAAGAGGTAGAATTTAACCACATGCACACATACTACAAACACATAAACACAATTCAGATCATCTCCATATTCCAGGCATTGGCTGGACAACAATGACATTCCCTTACCAAATATATTTAACTTAAAATGCAAAACATCCACGAATATCCACAAATATCTAAAACATTAAAATCATAATTTTATATGGCTACAACAAGTCTTTCCATTGCAGGATTTAAAAGAAAACATTATTCAATGTTCCTGAAAGACAAGCACCTTGTAAGACAAGCTATTTCGTCAAATAAATAACAAAGTGATATGTAAGCCTGACATCAAAACCTGTCACAATTCAAGATCTGTCAATTTGTTAATTCTTGTTTCATTTTAATTGAATTATGTTTAAATTTTCAATCCGGAGAGAAAAGACTCTTCTAACAAAATATAAGACCTAATAAAATATACATCATTTCAATGGGCTACCATTTCTTACCTTTGAATCTTCATTGCTCACTCCTAACTGTAACACAGCTTGAGGAGATTTTAGTTTTGCTTGAGCAGAGTGAGCCATCTGAAGGTTAAGCTGCCATCCGACTGTCTCTAGCTGTAAAAGACAAGTGCAGATTAGAATCAGATGAGGCAGAAGGAAGAATACAGTCAACTTGAAGGAAATCTCCACTCAGCAGGAATCAACATGGATAGCCTGGACTTTGTGGAAAGTCAACTCCAGAGTTCCTTTAACTTGCACACACTGCAAATTCTTCTTTTAAGCTCATTAGATTGGCCTCGTGCCATTCCTGTCAAATTCAAAGAAAAACTGGTCTTTAAATACACTCTGTTCTAAAAATAAAAATTCTAAAATTAAGCAATAAAGTATACTAAGAGAGTCAATGGTTTTTAAATAGTACATTGCTATTTTAAAATAGTATGTTTTAAAGCCAATGATTTTTAAAGTCATAAATTTTAACTAGTAAATAGCATACATTAGTGATAATCACTTTAATAACCTTCCATTATCTTTCAAAACTCTTTGTATTAGGTAAAACACAGATAAGACTTTTTTTGTTTTTAATTTAGAGGGAAATTGAGTTCCCAGATGGTAAGAGGTTCACACATTTAGACACAGTTAGTGAGACTGGAATACAGCCAGGTAAAGAATTGATATCTACTAGTGAGCAGGTGTTACCCAATAGATTATCATGCTTTCCAAAGAACTCAAACTTACTATGGTTCCCAGTTATGACAGAAACTAATTAGAACATTTCCTTTGAATTTATTAATGAACACAACAGCAAAATTCAATCAGGTAAGACAAAAATAAGAAAGACAGACTAGAGCAGCATAAATATGGCTTTATTGAACTTGACAGGTTATTGGTTTCTCCATCCTCAGAACTATGAGCTTAAAATTTTAGATTTAACTTCCAGTAAATCTCAACTATCAATATTTAGAGAAGTTCTGTGAAATGCAATTATAATATGCCTCTGACATGACCTTACTAATTGATTTAATAAAACTACCTTAGATGCATTGGTAAGAATGGCAGCCTCACAACAATTTTTACTGAACCAGAATACTAATTGCTAACTTGAAAGCCTGTTCAACAGCTAGAATCACAGCAGTGAAGCAAAGCCAAATTGGAAAGAGAGCAATGGAAGTATTATCTATTCGGGAGAGGATGTGATGAGAAAATAAAGATACAATTCTGTTCTCTCTGGCACTAAACCTTTCAGAAGTTATGGAGAAGAAGGAAGATGTCACAGAAACATAATCCATAATATCAGAAGTAAAAAAAAATTGTTTACTAGTGCATAGTAAGGATCCTTAATATACTAACCTTTAACACTGATTACAGTAAGCATAGTCTCTAATATTTTCAATAGTCACATGCAATATCCTCCAATAAAAAAAGAAAAAACATATCCTAACCACTTTCATATATACAAACATTCTGACACACTATTTTAACTGAAAAACACCCTGTAGGCATTCATATGGACCGATAAGATACTGATTTGATTTAATTTAACTGATCCTATCCTTGTCCTTTAAGCAGTTAAGATAAATAAAAAAGATAAATATCAAGTAAATAAATTAAGTATATCCTCATGATGGTCAGGCCTTTGCATGAATAAATGTATGCTTAGTCACTACATAGAGGTAGTTTGGAAGAATTAAAAATAATGAGTACTGAATTTAAAGCTTATGCCTTGGTTCATAGTTAGTCTGTCACTTGACTAGCTATGTGACCTCAGTTGTCATGATCTTTTAAACTTTCAATTTCCTCATATAAAAATGGAAATAAATATATCTAAACTATTTTTCTGAGTTACTGTTAATATCAAACAAGAAAATGTATATTTAAAGTGTTTTGGGAAACCACAAAGCATTATAAATATAAGGCATTTTGATCACCTAATTTTTTCTACTTCTTTTAAATATAGTAGGCACTCTATTTCTATTGAATTGAATTGAATCAAAGAACATTCACAAGGAAAGGTAATTTTAAAAAGAGTCAAGACAAAAAATAGTTTCTGGGTTGGCTTTCTTAAATTCCAGTCTTTCTACTGAATTTTGTGATTTAAAAAATATTGGTCCAAGACACATGAAAGAGTAATTTAGAGAGTAAATAACATTGCTAAGCTCATATGTAGGTATATGCACATATACACCCCCACACATAAAATTTCATAGAAAATCAGCCATATTCAAAAACCTTAAATTTAGAGGAAATATAGCAAGAAAACTAGCATTATAAAAGAACATTTTACAAACTAAGAAAAACAAAAACAAACTTTTTTTAGTGAAACTAGGAGACAAAGAAAACGAATACTACTTGAGATAGCTGCTCTTATTATTCTTATTTACAGATTGAAAATGTAAAATGTAAACAAATGGTGCATCATATTATGGAGTATATGAATGTTCCTTATGTTATAATTGCAATTTTTCTCTAAGTATGAAATTATATCAAAATAAAAATCAGAAATTATAAGAAATTGATTTAAGTAAGAATCATCAATGGATTCTAAATCAAAGTGGTGAAAAGTTTCATTTGGAACACAAAGTCACAATATCTACCCAGAATTTCTTGTTAGTTACAAGAGAAAAAAAATTAATTATGCTGTGGAAAAAACACAGAGCATCTTAATCAAGAAATCAAATTAACATCACCAAAAAGTGGCAAATGGACATCACATGCCTCTAGGTGTGATATCCTGTGAACCACATCATTTAGACAGCTTTCTAGACAAAATATCATAACCTAAATTTAATCATAAAAAAACAGAAAAATAAAAATTGAGAAATAGCATCCAAGTGACACATACACTTCAAAAAAGTCAATGTCCTAAAAGACAAAGAAAAGCTGAAGAAGTACAGCTGACCCTTGAACAATGCAGAAAGGTTAGCAGCATCGACATCCCTGCAGTTGAAAATCCACATGTAATTTTTGACTCCCCCAAAACTTAACTTCTAATAGCCTAGTGTTGACCAGAAGCTTTACCAATAACAATTAACACATATTTTGTATGTATTATATAAAATATACTGTATTCTTACAATAAAGTAAGCTAAAGAAAATGTTATTGAGACTATCATAAAGGGAAAATATATTTCACAGTATTTATTAAAAAAATCTGCATATTAATGGACCTGCAATGTTCAAACCTCTGTTGTTCAAGGTTCAACTATAATTCTTTACATTGTTTAGAACATATTATTACATTATTTGTCAGGTCTATAATAGGCATTGAGGATATAAATATAAATAAGGTAAAGTCCCTTTGCCAAGGCAAACATCTCATAGTATACTCTTTAATTATTCCTCTGAGACGCATAACTGAGAAAACAATATTCTAGACATCAATATTTTAATTACATATAAAACAACAAAGTCTAGTGAGAATTTTTATTAGCTAAACTATATTTGCTTCTATTTCAAATAAAATTTTGTCTTGTGTACATCAGACATTTGTACCCTAAAATTCTAGGAACCATTTTAATATAATGTTTTGTTATTTCATATTCAATTTAAATCTGATAATCCTATATCTTAATAAACACCCCAGGTTTAAATGTCATCAAAATACATAAAACAAAAGGAAAATAAGACAATACTTTTTATGTTTTTCAGCCCATGTCAAAGCTGTTCAAATGATAGTTTTTGGGCATCTCACTTATGATACTTATCTGACAATGTTATTAAGATGCCAGTTGAAAAATATGACTTTTCTCTCTCTAATTTCCACGTAACAATTTATAAATAAGAGTAAGTTCTCATAATTACTTTGTAAACCATAATCAAAGCACATGCAAAATAAGCCAAAATTTAAAAAAATATTAACTCTTTTAATCTGAAAATTAAAATATAAAGTTATCACTAGAGTTTAACCAGCAGTTCTCTAAAATGGGAGCCATAATGTACAATAAGAAATACTTACATTGCTAATACACACACACACACACACACACACACACACAATCACAAAGTTCCACAAACAATTTTTACCCAGAGCAATAATCTTTATTAGGTTTCAATTTTTTAAATGCTGTTTCAAAACCCTCTAATTTGATTCTATTACCCACAAAAACACTAACAAATAAGGCTATCTATGGTTAGAAAAATACTCCTCAGAAATACTGAGTTTTAAGAATGACGTGTGTGAGCATTCATGACACAATTCTTTTTTATTACAATAAATCATGAAAATACAAACATTAAGAGCTGTAACTGCTAAAATAAAAAAAAATTATATTCTGTTACTATAATCCACTGTTTATTTTATAATCAGAAAATACCATAAGCTGAAATTCCATATATGCACGGCTCATTACAGAAACTTTACACCACTATTTACTCTTATAAAATATAAAAATTAGGAAGTTGACTAAATATTTAATACAAGAACATAAACTCACCTATTTTTATTCTTTTTTTAAAATAAATTTATTCAAAGTAGTTTCAAGTATACAGTACATTGGTTAGATATCTGTACTGTTTATAAAAATGATCCCCTCAATTACTTTTTACTTTTTAATGCCCACAGTACCTGGTATTCAAACTTACCTATTTTTAAGGCTTAGCTATATACTCCACAAATTTTTTTCTTAACTGTTTCTCTTGACTCCAATGATTTCTTTCTCTATAGTATACTAATTAATTATATAAAATTCCCAGCTTCAAAAACAGTGCCTTCTGGTATCCAAAAGTATATCTTCTACAAAAAAAATCTTTCCACAGCTTATATAAACTCCTGACAAAATAAAATAAAACAACTATTTGAGCACTCTACTGAACAAAACACATACATTTTGGATAACTGAAACGTAATGCAATGTTAACAACCAATTGGTCAAAGAAGAAATCAAAAGAGAAATCAAAAAATACTTTTAGACAAATGACAATGGAAATGCAACATACCAAAATTTATGGGATGCAGTAAAAGCAGTTCTAAGAGGGAACTTCACAACAATGTACGTCTACATCAAGAAAAGAGAAAGATCTCACATAAACAACCTAAATTAACACCTCAAACTACTAGATAAAGAACAAAGTCCAAAGTTAACTTTAAAAAGCGGGGGATTAACAAAGATCACAGTGGAAAAAAGATGAAGTAGAGACTAAAAAGACAATAAGAAAAAAAATGAATAAAACTAAAAGCTAGTTTTTTGAAAAAGAAAAACAAAACTGACAGATCTTTAGCTAGATTTACCAAAAAAAAAAGAGAGAAAACTCAAATAAAAAAAAGAAATTACAGAGGAGACATTACAACTGATATCACAGAAAAAGAAATGATCATTAAGAGACTACTATAAACATTTATATGGTAACAAATTGGACAACCTGGAAGAAATGGATAAATTTCTAGAAATTTTACCAGGACTGAATAGAAAATCTGAACAGATTAATTACTAGTTTGGAGATTAACTCAATAATTGAAAACCTCCCGACAAACAAAAGTCCAGGACCAGATGGCTTCATTAGTAAATTCTACCAAACATTTAAAGAAGAAATACTATTAGTCCTTCTCAAGCTCTTTCAAAAAATAACAGAGGGAACATTTCTAAATTCATTTTACAAAAACAGCATTACCCTGACTCTAAATCCGGAAAAAGAAACCATGAGAAAAGAAAATGACAGGTCAACATCTCTAATAAATATACATAAAAATCCTCAACAAAATATTAGCAAACTAAACTGAGCAATAAATTAGGAGGATCGTATAAGGATGGTTCAACATTTACAAATCAATCAAATTGATATACCACTTAAACAAAATGAAGAATAAAAGTCATATGATCATTTCAATAGATGCAGAAAAAGCATATGATTTTAACATCCATTAATGAGAACTCTCAACAAAATAGAGCGGTAACATATCTTAACATAATAAGGCCATATAAGACAAGTTCACAGCTAAGATCATACTTGATGGTGAAACTTAAAGCTTTTCCTCTAAAATTAGGAACAAGACAAGATGCCCACTGTCACCATTTTTATTCAGCATAGTATTGGAGGACCTAAAGCAATTTCACAAAAAAAAAAAAAAGTAAAAGGCATCTAAATCAAAAAGAAAGAAGTAAAATTGTCACTGTTTGCAAGTGACATGGTGGACCTAATAAACAAGTTCAATAAAGTTAATGGATACAAAATCAATATACAGAAAAATGTTGCATTTCTATAAACTAACAACTATTAGAGAAATTAAGAAAACAATTCCATTTATAATTACATGAAAACAATCCCATTTACAATTATATCAACAACAAAAAAGAATAAAATACCTAGAAATAGCTTTAACCAAGGAGGTGAAAGACCTGTACATTGAAGGCTGTGTAACACTGATGAAAGAAACAGAAGACACAAAATAAGTAGAAGGATATACTGTGCTCATAGAGAGAATTAACATGGTTAAAATGCCCATATTAAAACTCCAATGATATTTTCACAGAAACAGAACAAACAATCCTAAAATTTGTGTGGAACCACAAAAGACCCCGAATAGCCAAAGCAATCTCAAAAAAGAACTATGCTAAAAGCATCACACTTCTCAATTTCAAACTACATTGGAAAGTTATAGTAACTAAAACAGTATGGAATTGTCACAAAAACAAACACAGAGGCCAGAATATACAGTAGGGTAAGGACAATCTCTTCAATAAATGGTTGGGAAAATTGGACAGATACATGCAAAAAAAGAAAAAGAAAAAGAAAAAAGAAAGAAACTGGACCTTCTTACACCATATACAAGAATAGACTCAAATAGATTAAAGACTTAAATATAAGACCCGAAACCACAAAACTTTAGAAGAGAACATAGGCAGAAAACTCTCTGATACTGCTAACAGTAATTCCTTTTTGAATACATCTCTATGGACAAGGGAAACAAAAGAAAAATGGGAGGACATCAAACTACAAAAGTTTATTTACAGCAAAAGAAACCATCAACAAAACAAGAAGACAACTGATTGAGTGGGAGAAGATATTCGCTTATGTTGCATCTGATAAAAGGTAACATCCAAAATATATAAAGAACTCATACAACTCAATAAAAAAGATAAACAAACAATACAATTAAAAAATGGGCAGAAGACCTGAATAGATATTTTTCCAAAGAAGAAATACAGATGGCCAATAGACATATGAAAAGATGCTCAAGGTCACTAATCATTAGAGAAATGCAAATTAAAACTGAAAAGAGATATCATCTCACACCTGTCAGAATGACTATCATCAATAAAGCAAAGAACCACAAGTCCTGGCGAGGATGTGGAGAAAAGGGAACCACACACTCTTGGTGAAATTGCAAATTGGTACAACCACTATGGAAAATAATCTGAAAGTTTCTCAAAAAATTTAAAATGGATACACCTTTGATCCATGAATTGTACTTATCCAAAGAAACTAAAACAATAATTCATAAAGATTTATGTACTCCCATGTTCATGGCAGCACAATTTACAATAACTAAGATATAAAAGCAACCTAAATGCCCATCAACAGATGATTGGATAAAGAAGTATGGTTCATATACACAATGAAATAGTACTCAGCTATTTGAAAAAAAAATAATAAAATCCTACTATTTGCAATGACATGGATGGACCTAGAGGTTATTATGCGGAGTGAAATAAGTCAGAGAGACAAAGAAAATATCATATGATTTCACTTATAAGCAAAATCTAAGAAACAAAGAAAACAAACTAATCAAAAACAGACTCACAAATATACAGGACAATCTGGAAACAGCCAGAGGGGAGGGGAAGGGAGGTAGAGGAGGTTGGGGGTTGAGAGAATGCAGTGAAGGGTTAAAGAAATGAAAAATTAGTAGTTGATAGGTGGACATGGGAATGAGGAGCACAGCATAGGGAACGCAGTTAGCGTTAATGTAATGGCTAGATGGAGAGCCAGAGGAGAGAAAGAGCAATTTAGGGTGATCATTTTATAAACTATATAAATGTCTAACCAATGTACTATATACTTGAAACTAATAATAAAGTAAATTTAAAAAAAAAAAAAACAGAGATTAATGGAACAAATTAGAGTCCAAAAATAAACTCATGTATATATGGTCAACTAATTTATGACAAAGAAGCCAAAATATAGATGGAAAAACAACAGTCTCTTCAATAAACAATTTGGGGAAAAATGGACAGCCACATTCAAAAGAATGAAACTGGACCACTATCTTACACCACACAAAAACTAACTTAAAATGGATTAATAACCTGAACAAAAAACCTGAAATCATAAAACTGTGGAAAGAAAACATAAGCAGTAAGCTTTTTGACATTGGTCTTGGCAATGAATTTTTGGATTTGACATCAAAAGCAAAGTCAACAAAAGCAAAAATAAACAAGCTAGATTACATCAAACTAAAAAAGTTATGCACAGTAAAGGAAACTAGCAACAAAATAAAAAAGGCAACATACCAAATGGGAGAAAATGTTTGCTAATCATATATGTAATAAGAGGTTAACATCCAAAATACATAAAGAACTCATATAACTCAATAGCATAGAAATAAATAATCTGATTTGAAAATAAGCTGATCTAATAGACATTTTTCCAAAGACATATAGATTGCTCACAAGTACATGAAAAGGTGTTCATCATCACTAATCACCAGGAAAATGCAAATCAAAACCACAATAAGATTAATTACCTCCCACTGTTAGAATAGCTATTAGCCAAAAAGACAAGAATAATCAGCATTGGTGCAGATGCAGAGAAAAGGGAACCCTTGTGTAATATAGGTCAGAATGTAAATTGGTGCAGCCACTGTCAAAAACTACATGGAGGTTCCTCAAAAAAGTAAAAATAGAATACCATATGATCCAGCAATTCTACTTGTGGGTATTTATCCAAAGGAAATGAAAACACTAACTCAAAAAGACATCTGTACTCCATGTTCATCACAACATTATTTACAAGAGCCAAGACATGAAATCAACCCAAGTGTTCATCAATGAATAAATGGATAAAGAAAATGTTATATGCATGTGTGTGCATATACACATACCCATACATACATACAGATACATACATACACAATGAAATATTATTCAGCCATAAACAAGGAAATCCTGCCATTTGCAACAACACAAATGGATCTTGAAAGCATTGTGCTAAATGAAATAAATCAGGCAGAAAAAGGCAAATACTGTATCATCTCACTTATATGTGGAATCTTGGAAGGGAGGGATTGAGGGAGGGAGAGGAGGAGGAAGACAGACCTTAGATACATAGAACAAATTGCTAGTGGCCAGAGGCAGGGGGTAGGAGACAGTGAAATAGGTAGAGTTGGCCAAAGGTACAAACTTCCAGTTATAAAATAAGTCAGTCCTAGAAATATAATACATAGCATGGCTACTATAGTTAATAATACTATATTATATATTTGAAAGTTGCTAAGAGAGTAAATCTTTAAAGCTCTCACCAAAAGAAAAAAGAATTATAACCATGTGCAATGATGGATGTTAACTACATTTATTCTGGTAAGCATTTTGCAACATGTACAAATATAGAATCTTTATGCTGAACACCTGAAACTAATACATTGTTCATGTCGATTACATCTCAATTTTAAAAAATGAAACACTTCAAATATAATGATAGGCAATTTAGAAGTAAAATAATAGAAAAAATATATTATGTAAATGTTAATCAAAACAAAGCAGGGAGGGCTATAAAATTACCAAAGATAAAAAAGGACACTAAATAACTATAAAAAGATGAATCCATCAATAAGACAAAGCAATGTTAAATGTTCTAATGTACATACACCAAAAACAAACTATGCAAAATATGTGAAGCAAAAATTGATGGAACTAAAAGAAGTACACAAATCTACAAATATAAAGACTTCAAGGCCTGATTCTCATCAATTGCTAGAGTAACTAGTAAGAAAATTAGCAAAAATGTGGAAAATTTTAACATCATCATCAATGAAAAGAATGTAATTGATCTTCATAGAGCACTCCACTCCACAATAGAATACACATACTTTTCAAGCACCTACAAAACATATATTGAAACAGACTATATTCTGGGCCATGAAACACTCCTTGACAAATAAAAAAAAAACTGAACTCTTACAGAATATTTTCTCTAACCATAATGGTAACAAACTAGAAATCAATAACAGAAATATAAGATGAATATCTACAAACACTCAGAAACTAAGCACACCTTCAAATAATACATGAGTCAAAGAGGAAGTCTCAAGGAAAATAAAAATATATATTGAACTAATTGAAAATAAAAATACAGTGTATCAAAATTTGTGAGATACAGCTAAATAAATGCTGAGAGGAAAATTTACAGCGTCAAATGCTTAAATTTGAAAAGAGGAAAAATATCAAATCAATGACCCAAGAATCTCAAGAACCACATAGGCAAAATTTAATCTCAACCAACTGACAAACTCATGTAAATTAACTCAATAGAGATTATGGACATAAATGACAATATAAAACAATAAAATTTTATTTTAAAAAAACCTAAGCAAGGAGTTCTTCAATGAACTCAGGCAAGGGAAAGAGTTCTTAGGCTTGACATCAAGAACAAAATCTATAACAAAAAAAAATGATAAATTATTTTTCATCAACATGAAAATTTTTTCCTTTCCAAAAGCCCCAATAAGAGTAAATTATAGAACCACCATCACTGAGAATCCATCCCCTGAAGTCTAGCTGAACAGAAGTCCTACAACTAAGGAAATGGAAAAGCCAACATGTGGAGACTGGCAGGAGGCGGCAGAATGGGCTGCTCACACACCTGAGTGAGGCAGTTAAAAATCAGGAGAAATACCTGACTCCTGAGGAGCAAGGGGTCCTGGCCCCACATCAGGCTCCCCAAACCAGGGTTCAGTGTCAGGAAGAGAAGTCCCCAAAACTTCTGGCTGTGAAAACCTGTGAAGACTGTGGCTGAGTGAGATGGATGGCTGCTGAAGTCCTAAAGCATTCTTCATAAGGGGTCCATGCACAGACTTACTCGCTGAAGGACTCACTCACTCTGAGCTCCAATGCTGGGGCAGTAGCTTGAAAGGCCCCAGATATATACTGGGGAGGAACTGAATTGTATAGCTTCAAGGCAAGGGCTGGAGGAGCATCTTTCTCCCAGACAGAGGGCATTGTTCCTTTGTTAAGCCCTCCCCACTCCCAGCTGCATGCACAGGCAGGAGCCATATGAATCCCCATTAACCTAACAGGGTTCACTCCATCACAGTGATTCCCTGAGACCCTGCCCCACACTGCCCCCTGCAGACCTACTCAAGACACTTCCAGTGGCTTTTCTATACAAATGGACTGTTTTGGCTCATACTACAAGTCTTAAAATCTCTGAAAAGTTCACAAACCCCAAACAAGCAGCATCTGGCCTCAACATGCCCTACACCTCTTGGTGAGTATCCCCAAGCCTGGCATTGGCAGTAGCCAGCCCCAGTTCAAGGCTTGGCCACTCCCAGGTACCTCCAAGCCCCATGCAGATGGCAGCCACCTGTGGATTGCTTTGTGAATCATTTCAGGTGATCCAAAATACTATTTTGAAATGACATGCAGACTGTGTTCGGGTAGGGCACAGCCTGCAGCTGAACATGGCCAATGGTGGGGCCCCTCCAAAAAAGCCCTGGGGCAGCATGCCCAGTGGCCAGCTTCTACTCGAGCAAGAGCACCACCCTGCTGCCTCTACGGACAATACATCCAAAGGGCAGACTGGAAAGACACTTATCAGTACAAGCAGACTTTCATCCTAGTTTTCTATTTATTTGAAAAAACAATGGCAAAATAATATAAAGACTGGCCTGTGCCAATGGAAAAATACAAAGGAGTTAACATTAACTGAGATGGAAAAACTACAAGAACAGTTTCAAGAGGAATGACGCAAAGACCAATTTAGTTTTAATGTTAAATTTGAAATGAACATTCAATGAAATTATCAAGTAAGCAGACCTAGGCTAGCGAAAAAGTTTTATTATAAAATAGTATTGAAACTCTGATGCCTAGATGAGGTTGCCAGGGAAGTACAAAAGAAAAAAGAGGGCTAGGAACTGAGTTCTGGCACAATGCAAAATTCAGAAGTTGTGGAAATGAGGAGAAAATAGCAAATGTGACTAAAAGCAGCAGCCAGAAAAAAGGAAAACCAGAAAAGTATGAACTTAACTTTTATACCATCTCAGATGCTAGGGACCTAAAAATGAATAAATGTATAGTCTCTGCCCCAAAATTTCAAGTCTGGTAACAAAGGCAAACTCAGAAGAACAAATGTGATATAATGTACCATCTTATATGTAGAAAACCCTAAGTAATCTGCAAAACAGTTACTAAAACTAATGGGTGATTTTAGGAAAGTTATGATACATAAGATTGACATGAAAATCAATAATATTTCAATATATTAGAAAAAACAATTAGAAAATACCAAAAATGCAATTCCACTTACAGTAGCAACCAAAATCATGCAATACGTATGCCTTAGTCTGGGCAGCTATTACACAATGCCATAGACTGCACGAATTAATAATAACAAACATTTATTTCTCAGCATTCTGGAGGCTGGAAGTCTGAGATCAGGGCACCAGCATGGTCAGGCAAGAGCACTCTTCCAGGATACCTTGTATCCTTACATGGCAGAAGGGGGCAAGGGACCTCTGTTGGGCCTCTTTTATAAAGGCATTAATCTCATTCATGAGGGTTCTGTCCTCATGACCAAATCACTTCCCAAAGACCCCACCTCCTATTACCATTAACTTGGAGGTTAAGCTTCAACATAAGAATTCTGGGAAGACACAAATGTAACTTAAGGATAATTTTAACAAAATTTGTATAAATCCTAGTTATTGAAAAACTACAAACATTACAGGAATAAAATAAAGAAGATACCAATAAATGAAGAGATATACAATGTTCATGTTGTTAAGATGTCAGTTCTTCTGAAAGTGATTTAGACTTGGGGTAATCCAATTAAATTTCCACCAGGCATTTTTTTTTTAATACAACTGACAACCTGATTCTAAAATTTAAATCAAAATCCAAAGGACCTAAAAAAACCAAGGCAATTTTTTGGAAAAAGTTGGAGAAGCTATACTACTTAACTTCAAGATTTCTATAAAGCTACAGCAAAAAAGACAATGTGGCACTGGCAAAAGAATAAACAGATAGACCCATCAATTGTCTCTTAACAAAGATACCAAGGTAAATGATGTTGGAACTAAGAGATAGCTATATGGAAACAAAATGAACAACTACCCTTACCTAACACCAAACACGAAAATAAACTAAAAATGGATAATAGGCTAAAACCATCAAACTTCTAGATGGAACAAAATAAAACCTTTGTCATCTTGGGATAGGTAAAGATTTATGACCATTTTAAAAAATTATAAACTGGACTTCATCAAAATTAAAATTGCTGTTCTTCAAAAGTCACCATTAAGGAAAAGATAAGGTAACCTACAAACTGATAAAATATTTACAATACATATACCTGAGAAAAGACTTATATTCAAACTATATAGAGTTCTTACTACTGAATAATAAGACAAAGAAATCTATACAAAAATGGGCAAATATTTGAACAAATAATTCACAAAAGAATATGTACATTTAAATGTGCAGTAAACACATAAAATGATATTCAACATCCTCATGTTCCATGTCTTTAGACCCATTAAGATGGCTAAAATGTAAAAGACTGACAATACCAAGTGCTGGTCACGATACAAAGAAATTGCTAGTAAATGGAAAACTGGCAGTTTCTTACAAAGTTAAAAATATACCTTTCCTACAACCCTGGCAACCTGCCCCCAAGTATTACCCAAGAGAATTTAAAATATATATCCATACAATGATGTGTACAAGATTATTAAGGGATTTGTTCAAAATAGCCCCAAATTGGAAATAGGCCAATATGCATCAATATTTTGTGAGTAATAAACAAACTGTGATATTTCCATAAGATAAAATACTACCCTGCAATAAAAAAGAATGAACTACTAATACATGGGTGAACCTCAAAATAATACTCAGTGAAATAAGCCCGACAAAAAAAAAGTACATCTATATGATTCCACTTTTATAAAATCCTAGAAAATGCAATCTACAATGATGGAAAGCAGATCAGTGGTTTCCTGGCACCACGGTTAAGGGAGGAAGGGACTGTCTGCCAAGAAGCAGGAAAAAGTTTTTGAGGGTGATGAAAATGATGTGTGTTGATTATGGGAGTGATCTCATTGACATACAGCTATCAAAATTCATTGAACTGTACAATTTAAAAGGATACAGATTATACTATGTAAATTAGAAATAACATTATTTTTAAAAAGATAAAATATACTAAAGCTTGTAACAGAAGAATATATAGATGTAATAGGAGAACATCTTTAGCTGCCTGCTACTAATCACCTGCTTTGCCCTCCTCTAATTATTGGCAAGAACAGAAAGCAATAAGCCTCCAAGGACCAAGCCACACTATTACATGCCTTGTAGAGAAAGACTCCTCTACTGTGACACCTATAAAGTATACAAAGACAATGTTAAGATCTCAGAGATGACCATTATATAGTATGGTATCCATATTACACAGATATAAATATATTATCATAAATCACACAGATGCAAATAGGTAAATTTCTTGAATCAATCTTGGAGTTATCCTATACTCAGGATAACCCTACTTCCAAAAAGTATACCGTACAAATTACACTGCACAGAGTAACCCGTTAGTCTCCAGAGGACATCAAAAATCGAAAAATTACTGATCCAATGCCTTTCTTTAATGTTGCTGCTAAGCTAAATCATAACAGGTACAAATGCTTTATTACAAATATCATAATTTGGGATACTTCCTAACTTATATAACCCTTAAGTTTAGATGTCACAAAAGTCAATCTAGTCTCACTGCTAGGGAGACATGGAACTTAATTATACTCATTGACCTGCAGATTTGGCCAAAATATCTTATCACGGTCTCCATATCCAGGTTGTAAGGTGTTGAGGGAAAACATCAACGAATATCCTTCAAACTATTTGCCACCTATACACACCAAGAATATATGGAGCTAATAGTACAAGTTTGAGGACACTGAAATGTAATTCAACTAATAATTGGCAACACTCTGAAAAAGTACATCAACACTGTTTAGCAAGTGTGCATCTTTAAATACCATGACATAAAAGAGTAATTTTGCTAACAGCACAGTTCTTTGACATTAGTAAAATCTTTATTTAATTTATTAATGGTTCTGGTTTTAGCCAATTATTTATGAAGCAGAGAATACATTTAAGTTTCATATAAGATTGCTTAAAGGTCTTAGAGCTTAAGCTCTTTAAATTGATTGCTACATCAACAGCTAATGATGTCACCTTTTTTTCCTAAAGAATTTTAAGTTAAAGCAATTCTCTCTATATTTCTACTTTTAAAGAGGAAAAAAAAATGTCTATGATTGAATCCAGCAAAACTCAAGTTTTGAAATGGATGAACCACAAAAAGGCTTAAATTACAACCAAATTGAAAGCACAAAAATAACTAGAAAATAGAAAATATAAGTCAGTCCTCTCTTCACTGCTCTCTTCTCCAATAAATACAAATATCTCTTATTTTAAGAAAACCTAATAGACTGAACTTCATATGGCACAATTTGTAAAGCATAGATTTTGTGCATTTATTCATTCAACAACTATTTATTGAGAACCCACTATCTCTCATGGGCCATTTAAAGTAGTAAAAATACAGTAGTGAACAAAACAGACAAAAATTCCTGCTCTTGTAGAGCTTATAGTTTAGTAGTAGAGACAAACAATAATAAATAAATACATACATACATACATACATACATACATACATATAATGTGCCAGATAATAAATGTTATGAAGAAAAGTTAAGACAATATTACAGAGGTGGGGGCATGCCTCATTATTATAATCAGGGCAAGACTCATTGATCAATGAACAAAAAGCTGAAGAAGATAAGGAAGCCAGCCATTAAAAATCCAAAAGACTGAGGTAAAGAGATTAGAGGCATCCAAACTGAGCCAGGTAGAGGATGTTAACAGGTAAAGGTCAAGTAGATAGGTAGTGGGCCAGGGGGACTGTAGATCATATAGGACCTTAAAGACAATTGTTAAGAACTGTGATTTCTATTGTAAGTGACATTGAAAGCCTTGGGTGGATTTGGAGCAGAGAAGGGATAGAACAAGATTAAAAATTTAAAAGAATCACTTTTAGAGTTCCTATAACCTAGACAAGTATTTAAAAAACAATCATTTGAAGGTATTGGAGAATGACTAAATTCTCTAGGAAAGGAATTTGACTTGTAAAAAAAGGAACCTACTGAAGGCAAGAGATTCATACTTATATGACTCTTCCCAATCCATACAGCATAAGGTGGTTAAAACTCTTCAACAGAAAACTTCGAATTTGGCTTGAGGGGTCAGAAATCCCATTCCTAGATATTTACCCAAGAGAAATAAAAACATATGTTCACAAAAAGACTTGTACACAAATGTTCATAACAGTCTTATTCATAATCACCAGAAATGGAAACAATACAAAGGTCCATGAAAAAAAATTGAGATAATGATATTTTCATACAACGGAATACCACTCAGCAACAAAATAATTACTAATACAAAAAACAACATAATGAATCAAAACAACAACAACAACAACAACAACAACACACTGAGAGATATTAGCCAGATGCATTTATCTATAGTGATGGAAAGTGAGGGTGGAGGAAAGTGAAACTGGGCACTTTTTAGGTCATAAAAATTTTTTCTTATTTTATTATGGATAATAATTATATGAGTGTTTATTCTGAAATTCATCAAACTGGAAACTAAATCTCTGCATTTACTGCAGGTAAATTATTTTTCAATAAAAAGTAGAAAATAAAAATAGCAGCATTTAAATCTCACAAACATTTGTACTCAGTTAATTTCAGCACACGAAAAACTTTCTTTTCCTTAGGGTCTCAGAGAAAAGATGTATATTATTGACCTGCCTCTCACTTATCAGATCTAAATAAACAATAAAAGATAAAAAGATGTTTTTAAAAATTAAATTAAAAATAAGTACCTTTTGATTTTTAACTTATTATTTAATTGAATCCGACACTTTAGCTTTAGAATTATTATCCACAGATGTTCCACTACACGTACCACACAGATAGTTCATGAGTGAGCCTCTAAATTTCTATCAGTCAAGCATTATAAATATACCTTTTGTTCATTATATAATAAGTCACTGCCATATATTTTGTTAAAAATTTAAATGACATGATCTATGTTCACACATAGCTATTTTAGTCACTATATCCTAAATAGTTATCAGGGCAAAAAGGAAGATGACATTATAGCTGCCAGAGGTAGCATGATATAAAAGGAACAAGACTCAAGAGAGAGACTTGATTTCCATCTTAGCTTCACCATGGACCACTGGGTTAACATGGAAAAGTTACATTTCTAAAGTTTTATTTCCTTCCTTTTCAAAGATATAAAACATATACACACAGAACTATGTAAACGACCCTTTATATTGCCCAACAAAAAAATTTTCAGGTACCATCTAAGTGGTAGCATAGTATAATGGCTTAGGAGTGTGACTACGTGTCAAATCCCAACTCTGCCACTTACTTAGCTGCATGACCATGGATCAAGTATTTAATCTCTTGAAGCCTCGGTTTTATTTTGAAAATAAACTAGAACTATTACTGGGTTTTATGAGATATAAAGCAATTAGTAGAGCAGCTGGTCAAAAATAAATGTTAGCTCTTATTATATTATCTTAATTAAGCATTAAAGGCATTAAAATAATGTATTAGCTATCCTCTCATATAGTGTAAATTGGCAAAAAATTTCTAGCATTCTCATGGGGCCAATTTGCAATTAATTATGTTCTACCATCTTCTTTTTTGCACATTTTATATGACATCTGATTAAACCACTTCTTATACAGAAGTTACTGTAATGCAACATAATATGGGAAAGAAGTATTACTTTTAAAAAAGAAACTATCATCCAGAAGTCACTGAAAAGTGACTTACTATTGGGAGCATAAAAAGAAATATTTTTAACTGTACAGATATATTATACTTGTATAAATACAAGAAAAAATGGACCCTATAAAATAGAAGAAAATTATAGAGAACAGGCAATATCAAAAGGCAAGTGGAGATTTCTTTTAATAAAGACAGATGAAAGAAGAAAGAATTTCATGGACATAAAATGGAAAACTTAAAATCTATACAGATGTAGGAAAAAGTAGAAATTGAAAGAAAATAAAGCAGTGATGAAAGGGTCACTTGAGAGCTTTCAGAATGAAGAGAAAAAGAAAAAAAGACAAAAAACGACAGAAAAGAAAAGAAAAGAAAAGAAAAGAAAAGAAAAGAAAAGAAAAGAAAAGAAAAGAGAAAAGAAAAGAAAAGAAGGGAGGGAGGGAGGGAGGGAAAAAAAGAAAAGACAAAAGAAAAGAAATGGAAGGAAGGAAGGAAGGAAGGAAGGAAAAAAAGAAGGAAGGAAGGAAGGAAGGAAGGAAGGAAGGAAGGAAGGAAGGAAGGAAAAAGAAAATGAAGAGAAGGGAAGGAGAGAGGGAGGGAAAAGAATAGCAGTAAACACAATAAAAAGGAATTTTCTAAAAATCTACATTTAACAATGATGAGAGATTGAATTCTTTCTCTCTAAAACTGAGAACAAGGCAGGATGTTTCAAATTTATCACTCTTATTCAACATCATATTAGAGGTCCTAGTAAATTCAGTAAGGCAAGAAAAACAAGTAAAAGCCGAAAAGACTGTAAAAAAAGAAATAACACTGTATCTTCATGGACATCATGATTGTCTACAAAGAAAATAACAAAGAATCCACACAGAAAAAAATGCTATAAGTAATTAGTGAATTTATGGACGTCACAGAATACAAGATCAATATACAAAAATCAATTGTGTTTCTATCTACTAGCAATAAACAATTAGAAACGAACATTTTAAAAACTACCTTTTGCGACAACTCTAAAATAAACTAAATACTTAAGTACAAATCTAACAAAATATGTGCAGTATCTGTATGTTAAAGAATGAAAAATAATGACATAAGAAATCAAAGAGGACATACACAAATGGAAGAGATATACTCAATACTGTTAAGAAGTCATTTCTCTACAAAGTGATCTACAAATTAAATGTAATCTCAATCAAAATCTCAGCAAGATTTTCTATAACATCTATGGTTTTCAAATTTCTATCAAAAGGAAAAAGAAACTAGAATAACCAAAATAACAATGAAAAAGATCAAAGCAGACTCACACTATCTGATTTTAAGACTAACTACAAAGCTTATAAAGCTACATAATTAAAGTGGTGTGATATTGGCATAAAGATAGACAAATAGATCAATGAAACCAAACAGAGTCCAGAAATAGACCTATACTAAAAAACCTATGTCAAATGATTTTTGACAAAGGGGCAAAGGCAACTCAGTAACAAAATCATGTTATCAACAAATGAAGCAGGAACAAATGAACATCCATATGCAGAAAAAAAGAACTTTGACTTGTACCCTATGCCTCAAACTAGATCTCAGACCTAAATCTAAAACATAAAACTATAAAACACTTAGAAAAAAAAAAAGAGAAAACCTTTGTGACATTACATTAGACTACGAATCCTTAAATACAAAACCAAAAGCAGGACCACAAAAACAAACAAAAAAAAAAACTGACATATCAAACTTTAGCAGAATTAAAAGATTTTGCTCAACAAAGACACTGGTAAGAAAACGAAAAGAAAGCTATAGACTAGGAACAAACATCTGCAAATCATATATTTGACAAAGGACTTATACCTAGATTATATAAAGAACTCAATACATACACACACACACACACACGCACAGAACTCACAAAACTAAAAAAAAACAAACAAAAAAACATACCCTGCACACATTGTAACAACCAAAAGAAAAAAACATGCATTTCCATATGCTAGTATTTATACCTGTAATTGTCCTTTATATTATCATAATGGGACTTTTACCTGTCATAATGTACAAATATAGGCCAGAGACTTGGACACGTCACCAAAAAAGATATATGAATTGCAAGTAAGCACATGAAAAGATCAACATAATTTTAATTAGAGAAATGCAAATCAAACACAAGCTACCACTAGAAACCTAATAGAATGACTTTCATGAAAACAACTGTCAATAACAAGTTCTAACAAGAATTTGGATCTACTAGAACTCAAAATCCTGATAAAATGCAAAATAATAGAAATCCTTTACAAATTCTTTCAGAAAATAGAAAAGGAGGTGGGGGGGGTACTTTCCAACTCATTTAATAAGGCCAATATTACTCTGATATCACCAAAGACATCACAAGAAAACTACAGGCCAAAATTCCCCATGAATATAATGATAAAACATTTAACAAATCATTAGGAAATCCAATACAGCAACACATAAAAAGGATTAGACACCATGACCAAGTGAGACTTAACCCACAAATACAAAGTTAGTTGAAAATCTGAAAACCTGTAAAAATCTGAAAATCTGTAACAGAAGAAAGGGAAAAAATCCATAAAATCCATCTAACCTCCATTAAGTGACTATAGGTAACTAAAGAGCTTTGTGACATTACTTTATATTTTCCCCAAGTGTTCATTTTGTTCACTATTTGTTACACAACAAATACTGACTACCTGTTGCATGCAAGTCACTCTGCTAGGCACTAACACAGACACACGAAAACAAATAATTATGTGCTTTGGTAAAATTATAGTAAGTCAAACATAAGCACACAGTTAAAAAAATAACCCACTCTGTCCAAGGCCTTAAGCGGGGAAATAAAAGATCATCTCATTCTGATCCTTAAGTTATAGAGGCATATTTTAAATTGCATGTTAAAATTAAATCACATTGTGGTAGTAAATTTATGTGGAAATAATTTTATAGGAATATTGTATATACCTTTTGTTTTGCCTGACTCTTCCTGTCTAGAGAATATTATCACCTTAAAAACTCTTTAGGTACAATAATCTATGTTATACATTACTAAAAAATATCTTTGGTGTAACACATTCTGTACCTTATGTGGAGCAAGAATCCTCTGCCTGAATTTTTCAACTGTTTCTTGACCCAGAGAAGACCAAGCACTGACAAATGTTTCTGCTTTGTCTTGTCTAAGATGAATGTTCTCTAACTGCTGCTGCAAAGCTGCTGGCTTCACGTTGTGATATACTGCCTATTGAAGAGAAAAAAAATTTACATATATCTCTAATATTCAGAGTTCTAATATTCTTGATCTATAATCAAACACAAAATTATTTTTAAATGATTTAAATCAAAAAAATATTTTATATTTCTATAGCAGAAATGTTCTATTATTTTACAAATAATACAACATTCCGAGGTCTGAAAGATTTAGGATTAAATGGCCTAAATTATTCAGGCTAAACCTTTCAGTTTTGCCTGTGATTTAAGTAATCCTAAATCTACCTAACAGAAAAATTTCTTTGCTCTAGCTATGTAAATGGTACCTAATTAAAATTTCATTTCTTTATTTCACTTAATTATTTCAAAGAAGTATACAACAGTTGTTTCCCAACGAACAAAATTTTTCCAAAAAGTACTTTTCCAAAACTACTTTCCTTCTACCATCTTTCTAATATATAATTAAAAATCATAAAATTTTTAACAGTGCTCTATTCTATTTCTTACATTATTCTGGAACAACCTTCTCATAAATCCCATGCTGTTCTATCCTATCCCATGCCCCTTTTCCTCTGTTAAAAACCCACTGAGGATAGTCATCTTTATGACCTATAATCTGTGCAAGGCAATATGTACTAGATGCCTAGCAGCTTTGTCATTTTAAGTATTGTTCACTAGAACGCTCATGAAACTAAAATATTATTTAAAATTTTATTTTACAAGTATTCTACTTAATTAACCAACAGGAATTTAGTAGGCATCTATTTTAAGCCCAGAAATATTCAAAGTTTATAGAAGATGCACAGACACAAAAAAAGATGCTAGCTGCTAGTAAAGAAGACATAACTGACAAACTATGAAATAACGAAAGATTAACAATGTGCTCTACCATGATGAGTCAAGGATAAAAGGAATCCAAACAAGGGTAAGACTGCAAGTACAAGGGTTCACAGAAGATGTGACTTACCGGGAACTTATTCAATGAACTGAATTTAGATGAAAAGAGGGATGCAGAAAGGCAGCTCAGTAGGAAGAAATAGTATGACACAAGGTCATTTGACAATTACTTCTCTTCTAAATGTTTTATCATCTTAGTCAAATAAATCCCCCAAAATCAGTTATTAAAATTTTTAAAGTGTTCATCTTTCCAAATTATTATACCAAGTAACAACGAATTAATAATTTTTGTAACTGTCTCAAGTCAAAAAAGTCTTAATTCATACCATCAAATTACTTTACTCATGTTACTCAACATTAAGATTGGTAGAAAGCAAAACTGGAATCATACATTTAAATATTTTTTTTTTACTACATTAAAATTTTTTATTAAAATGTGTTCACAGCTTCCATCATACTTTTTATAAAACATAAAATGTTATAGAGGTTATACCACTACAAACATGCAGTAAACAAACTATGGTTGAAAAATTTGGGGCAATAAAAATACCTGTTCTAAAATGAACGATATTGTTTCAAGAACTAGATGAAGATCTTGTTTCTCTAGAGAAAATGCAGCTTGAAGTTTTTCTTCCTCTTCTTCACTGAAACTATTCTCAGCCTACAACACATAAAACAATCTATTAGCACATATTTGGGTATTCAAAACTCAGATACTTGACAGAAGATTCATTTATATATAGAATGAGAACTTGAAAGAAAAAGTGAATCCATGGTGAAAGAAACTGATTTATTTGTAAATTTCCATATCTCAAAATCACAGTACAGTACAATAACTGAAACTTACCAAATGAGGTTCATTTTTAAAAAACAGTATTTTAAGTTCTATGATTTATAGGTGGAAAATAATAGTAAATACCATAACAAATGGACATTTAGAAAAAAATACTTGAAGGTTAAACCTCAAAATGTTAACAATAATAATAGTAATTTCTATCCTCACTCATTCAAAAATATTGACTATTTTGTTATATAGACAGTTAAAGTCCTCAGGTATACTGCAGTTAAAAAGATACAAAAACAAATAATTATTCTAATAATATCCATTTTGATGAGTTCTGCAAAAGTATGAGATATTATAAGAGTATACGTAAATCAAGAAATTGCCCTTTTTATAATTTCAATATTTTCCAAACCTTAAACATTAAACAAATACTTTTATAAGCAATATATGATAGAAAAGAGATAGCCCCTGAGTATAACCTCAGGCTAGTCTCCTTTCATTTCTAAAATAATCTTCTTGATCTAAAGATACTGATTTATCAAGTATGAAAAATGTATACAGAAAAATGTAAAACAGCTTTTAAATAAAATATTTTATGCACACATACAAAAAACATTCTCTGCTGCTGCCTCTCCCCAACAACAACATGAAGGAACTCCCATGAGTCCCTGCCTTGACAGTTCAGGACGATGTACAACTACAGTTATTCAACTGAAGCTGCATTAGAACTCAAACTGGCATATTTTTAGTTTTTTGGAGGCTAGTCACGAGGACTCCCAGAGAGCTTTGTTTTTTATTACTGAGAAAAGCATGAACCCATTTAGCCAAAATGCCAATTACTTACCTTAAGAGTGATGTTGTGACTTGAAAGTTCCAAATTTCCTATAATTACCATATATTTTCTTGATATAATGAGCTACAGTACCAGATTTTATCAATATAAGAAATATAACAGCATTACTTATACATAATTACTGCACCACATATTGCATTTAATTCAATGGTTATTTACAATTTAACTTTCAAGTTGGTCAATCTGATTCCTTTTAATATACACCAAAATACGCTGTTTAAAAAATTTTTTTTAAAAATGAGCATGTAGAAAAATAAACTTCAGTGTCTCCAAATATGTACAAGGAAGTGAGATTCAAGAGAGAGAGGAGAGAGCGCAACAAAAGGAATATTCTCAAGATCTTCAAGGACAATATATTAATAAAGTGGTTGGGAGTGAAGGAAGACAAGGGGATATTTATATCCCCCCATCCACCAGTACATCGGGCATGCACACTTAAAATAAAGGAGTTTAAAATGAGTGAGCACAACAGCATATGGCGAATATATCTATAAAACAAAATTTCAAACACATATTCAATACATCTTGCTACAAAAATGATCGTGGGTAGATAAATATTAAATGTAAGTTCCTCTATTTGCTTTCAAACAGCAGTAGTTTAACTTCTATCTACCAACTGCAACCCACACACACCTGGGAATTAAAGAGATAGTAAAAGAGATAGTCTTTCTTCTCAATGGGAAAAAAATAAGGCCCACATTTATAAAGTTCTACAAAGTATTGAAGAAATTTTAAAATGGAAAATGGGATGGCAATTTTTACTATATTAAAAGAACATATGCTACAAACATATATACACAGGCAGAAAGGAAGAACAATACTTAGAAAGAATAAGGTAGTGCTAATATGGATTGATGTGGAAAGATGACTGATAAGAATGAAAAGGTAAATAGGGCAAATATACAGTATGATACCACTTATAAAAACACAGACAAATGACACATTTCTATGTGTATGCATACATGTGTGCACATTTATATTTATTAATACATGGAAAAAGACCTGGAAATATAAAACTGAATCAATAACAAATCTACCTCTAGAAAGGTGTGATGGTTTTATTCTGCAAATTTTTTAACACTCCTCCCTTCAAAACATGGAGCCTGTTTTCCTTTCCCTTGAATGTGAGCCAAACCTAGTGACTTACTTCCAACAAGTAGAATGCAGTGAAAACAAAGCTATGCAACATCTAAGGCTAAGTCATAAATAAGACAGCACTTCCTTTGCTAGGACATTTTCTCTGGAAGAAGCCAACTTCCATGTCCAGAGGAAAGGCCTGTGTGGCAAGGAACTAAGGTCTCCCACTAACTGCTGCCCCTAGCTGGGCATATTGAAAGAAAATCCTCTAGCCCAAGTCAAAACTTGAGGTGACAGCAGCCCCAACCAACAGCTGACAGCAACCTCATGTGAAACCCCAGGCCAGAACCACCCAGCCAAGCCACTCCTAAATTCCTGACCTAGAAGAACTATGAGAGATGTTTATTGTTGTTTTATGCTGATAAATTTGGGGGGTAATTTGTAATTCAGCAATAGATAACTAATACAGGAGATAATTAAGATGTAGCAGGGACAAGAGTTAACCAAGGGGGCATTTCAGATTGTCCACACCGTTTAAATTTTTTAAAACAAAAACTTATTCATAAATTATTTGTGAACTTTAAAATGTTATTAAAATGCTTAATGAAGCACTCTAAATAGTTTGACTTTTAAGGGCACCAAAAAAGCAAATTAAAAATTCATTCTTCTAACATTTTTTTAAAGAAGTCATTTTCTTAACATGCATGATGAGAGAACTAATCTCAATTCCACGTATGGTTAGAATTAGGTCATATCCCTCAGAAAATTATAGAGGTCTTCTACTCTAAGACAATAGTTATTATCTAAATAATTATAAAAGTAATTAGGTTTTTAAAACTCAGAGCATGGATTTAAAGACAGAGGATTTATGGTCCAGGGTCTAAGCTCTGATTCATATACAGTCATACATGCACACAAACACCACAATAAGAACACATTACTAGTACTCTGCATACATCATAACTTAAACTGTGTATATAGATACATAATTCTCACACAATAAACAGATTTTAAAGGAGCCTTCCACTTTATATTAAATACAAAATAAATGCATTTTCAGAGATAAGCTACCTTTTTCTTTTTTGTCCATATGTGGGACCAATTCTTCTTTGTGCAGAACTGCCCTGCACATGTAAGACATTTAAAGTCCCAAGGCATTACATGCCTGTAGCACCTCCACATACTGTAATAACCAGCAAAAAAATCCTTAGGTATTTCTATATGCCGGGGTTTGTATCCATGAATGTCCTTTATGTTACTAAAATGAAACTTTTCTGTCATAATGAGAAAACATAGTGATACATATAAGTGAATAGATCAAATAAATGAAGTTTTAAACTTTTAAAAGGAATATTTCTAAAATGTATTGTATCCATTCTAGAGTTCTGTAAACAAAGTATATTGGATTAAACTAATTTCTTGTGATGATTCAGGTCATAATTATAAGCACCAAAGTTCTGGGCTGAAATATCTTGAAGAACTCCTAAAATAGATTGATGATTTCTTACTTCAGGGAAAGAAAAAAAAAACAAAACTCAGATGTCTGTGCTTTTATATTTCTTCTGTCTGAGTTTCATAATTCTTCCATTTCATTCCATGATCAGTAGTCAATTCTTGAAAATGCCTGAGTGCCTTATCATAACAGCACCTTTATCACTTTGCTATTTCTAGTCTAGGCCAGGTTCACAGATAGCTGATCTCTCAGAACTAGACCTACAGCATGGTTACATTAATAATAGGTTTTGTGTGGGGGCCTAAAAGTCTCTCCTATGTAGCAAAGTATACAAGTAGTTTTAATTGCATGAGCTGTGACAGCTATTTTTGAAACTCAGAAGCTGTAAATGTTCCTTTCTAAATTCCTAGCTATTGGTAGTTACTCTGATTTGCCTCAGTATTTCCCAGTGTAGACTCTATTAGCATGTTGGATGGGACAATTGTTTGTGCAAGACTATCCTGCATTGTGCAAGACCTTTTTAAAAAGTTTCTGGGCATTAAATGCCAGCAGCACTTTCCACACATTGTAACAACCTCCAAAATTGCCATGTATTTCTACATGCTAGAACAGGCCAGGAAGATAGCCATTTCAAAGAGGGCTCCCAGACCCATGCTTAGGCATGCCTGTATTTTATACTAAGCTTAGTTTCCCCACATTTATTCCTACTAGGGATTCCAAGGAACCAGTTTGGACAAAAATAGATATCCTCTGCCTATAAGCAAGTTAAACTTGGTAAAATCAAAGTGCCAAGCTGATAACATTTAGAATAACAACCAAATTCCTAAACCTCTTCACCATCCACCTGCATCAGGTGTCACTGTTCCAACAGCTTTGCTTGTCTCAAGGCAAAGACCACATGACAGACCAAGAGTACATAAAAGAAAGCGGGCAGATCCTGAAGGTCACTGCAAACTTTATTTGATAAGAGCTTTTATCACAATAGGAGCCCCTCTGGAAGAAAACTCCCTGAAACTGTTCAGAGGAAAAAAAAAAAAAAACTGTACCTTTCCATACTTTCTTTCATAGCAAGCAAATCTTCACATATGTATGTTTGTCTTCAGTTCCTTCAGCCTCAACAACCACTTCTCATCTCTACTGCCCTCATAGCATTCAAGCATCTCTGTGGAATGCCTTAGTCGTTCAGTTACTCTAAGATAGATTTAACTTATTCTCAACTCCAGAGATGACTGAGAGGGTCAAAGACAAACCACACAACACATTTCTCTACAAACGTTCCATACTCCTTCAGTATGAAGAATAAAAGATACACATGAGTTTTTTGTCCCATATAGTTTTATATGTTCAGAAGGCAGCCACCAACCAGCTCAGGGAATCAAAGCATAACACTTGTATAAACTGCCTGTATCGTTTACTTTTAAAATAATTTATATACTATTTTGTACTCTTTTCTGAGGTTTACTGTAATGGGTTAAAGAAATGGATTCTGAAACCAGACGGCCTTACTAACTAACTTTGTGACCTTGGGCAAATTACTTAACTAGTCTCTATCTCAGTTTATTTTTTCAGGAATAAAATAAGGATAATGGTGTAGCTACTTCCTACAGTTGCTATAAGGCTTGGATAAGTTGATAATACAAAGCCATTAGAATGATAGCAGTCACAGAGGGAGCAATGTAACTGTATATAGCAAATAATACAGTATATCGTTACTGTTATATTATTGTTACTATTGCTATTGTTCCACCTGTCTCCACCTACATCACAAATTTTGTACAGGAAGGAATTTAGAGGACCTATTTTTATTATGTGTTTTATTATAGCAAGGAAAAGAGTTAACAACAAGAATTGTTATCGAGTGCCAATTGTATAAGTATAAATATATTAGGGAAATATAACAATAAGACATGACACTCAAGGTATTCAAGGTCAGAGAAAGACCTTGGAACCATGAAGCAGACATTTATGATGCTCTACTAAAGAGAAGTGAGAATGAACCAAATTTTAGAAGCACAGAAGGGAGAACAATGAACTGCTTAGAGAGAGATTGTAAAGTCCTTGAAAGATGAATACTAGTTTATTCACTACAGGGAAGGATGTTGCAGGCATGGAAAAGAGTAAATGTGTGTGTGTGCAGGCATGTGTGCGAGCGTGCATGCGTGCGCGCACGCACACACAGAGTCGGAAAAGTTCATGGTATATTCTGGTAAAAGAGCACAGTCCAGAGTTACTGGAGGACTTGCAAAGTGGCAAGAACATAGGTTGTAGCCATATTGTAATGTTATTATAATATAATGTAAAGAATTTTGAACTCTTTCCCATGGGGCAATGGAAAGTCACTGATGATTTTGATATAATCAGTTCTTTTTTTTTTTTTTTTTTTAGGAAAAAAATATTTGGATAGATAAATGTAATAGAATTATGAAGAAGCAATGGGAAGAGAGAAGACTATAGGCCTCAAGATACCAGTTTGAAGGTAATTACTATAGTCCAAAGGAGAGATCATAAGGATCTGAACTAGGACTATGAGGAGAACCTGGATTTGGGAGACACCTCAGAAGGAGGAGAAAGGGCTTTGGGACTGGCTCCTGGCCAGGAAAAAAAAAAGAGAGAGGAAAGAGTTTCTGTTCTTTTTTAATGGTGATGCCTGGCACCACGCAGAGCGATTAGTGAGTGCTCCATAAACATGTGTTTGATGGAATTAAATTTTTATAACCTGACAAAATAAAGTTAACTTACATTGGTGACCAGGCAGTGAATTACTAAATATTAATATGTCCAAAATAACCACACCCTTGAAATAAAAGTAAAAGATAAAATGACAGATTAAATACTGATTGATAGCAAGACCACAGAATGATTTTTAAGAGGAAGAATGAACTCATAAAATCAGAATTTTCCCAAAGCATGTTTTACAGAACCTTAGTCCCAAAATATATACCATAATAAAACAGCTCCAAGGTCAAACACATTTGGAAAATTTTGCACACCACATTCACAGTTAAATATTTACTATAAACAATACCATATAATATACTCTGAAAAGTTTGCTAATAAAAAAATTTAACTTCAATGAAGACAGAGTTTCCCAAACTTTTCACCATGGGACATTATCAAATTTTCTGGAGACCCAGTGTTCTGAAAGACACACTGGGCCACTTTATACTTTGCAAAAAGCTTTTAAAGTAGAAACAGTTTCAGTGGAATCACAAGGAAGTATAAGCTATAGAAATGCAAAAGTACAAACCTTCAGGTGAAGTTTTTGAAGAATTCGGGTGAGCAATCGTGGAAATCTTCCTATATCTATTGCATTTATCAGCAACACTGCTTTTTTCATGCTAAATAAATTAGTAAAACAAAGTTTTAAGTGAGTTTTCAAGTGGAACTGTACTTGTTCTAAGTACAGGTATCTATAACTTCAGTTGTGTATAATTTCATTTTGACAACTCTGATGCTACAAGGTAAGTTAAGTAAACAAAGAAAACATGATTGCCAATGAAGCAGGACATCCCAGAAGGATGCCCCCCAAAAAAGCACTTTTGTTGAAAAGGTTCATTTGGCGAATATTCTCTTTCTCTGAGCAAGGCATACTATTAGGGGAAGCATACACTCTGTGAGGAATGGCATTAATTTAGCAGGAGGTGGTAAAGTAGCCACTTAATCCAAAATGGAACTCGGAAAAGGGAGAAGAGGGAAATGGTTTTTCACCAAAAACATAAAAAAAATGTTGCATGGCAGATAATGGAATTAAAAAAAAAATACTCCATACAAAATGATTTGGGATCACTAGGTACACAGCGGTTTAAAATCCTGCTTCAGTTTTAATAATCAACTTTATGTGATAAGAACAATTCTCTGAACCATATTTGTTGTTTTACTGATATCGTGTTATCCAGGACACGGGTGTGAGGAGAGGAACTCGCTGTCAGAACTCAAGGAACCCAGGGAAAAAAAGGAAAAACTTTAAAATGACAACTCGCTTCTTTAAGATTCCTGCCCAATCCAGGCACACACAAAAATTATTTTCCCACTTCCATTATCCGCCTACACACCTCAGCTCTTTCCTCAGATCCGCACACCACCTTCACTGTTATCTAATTAGTTTTCATTAAACAGCGTCGTTCTGACTTAATTTTATTTTAAAAGGGAACTTTATATCACCACCATGGACAGCGGACCTCAATTGTAAAAACAAACAGAATGAAAACAAGCACAATGTTACCGGATCCTAACTAACTACATCATGTTTCCAACCCAAAACTCTTGGCCGGAGGTCTGTCTATTCTACCTCGACTGAAAAGGGACACCGACACGTGTTCGGCACCACATTCAGGTCGGTGCAGCCCCAATGGGCGGCTCTGGCGTCGTCAGGTCGGAGAGGGAACCGGAAGCGGGACGCGCTTCCTGCCGCTGGCCCGGGGACCCCCGACCCCACACTCTGGGGGCGGGGACCGCGGCTGCCAGGCGCGCTGTGGCCCCCGCGCAGGGGAAGCGCCGTGGACGCGGAGGCACCCCTGCGGGGCCCGCACGACGACTGCAGCGGCCCCGCGCCCCTCCCGCCCAGCCGGGCCGCGCGTCGGCGCCACGGGCACGGGGCACCCTCGCGCCGGGCCTGCCCCCGCCAGCGGCCGGCCGGGCGGCTACCTGGGGCTCTCGCGCAGGATCAGTGTCGCGGACGCCGCCATGCTCGAAGCTCCCCAGCGCGGCCGCGACCAGTCAGCTGCTCCGAGCCCGGCCAATGGCGGCCGCGGCGGACGGAAAGCCGGAAGGGCCCAGCCGCGCAGCCGCCTCCGCTCCGCGGCGCCTGGGGCTGGGCGTGGTCCGCACTGGCGCGCGGACCCGTTCAGGGTTAAGGCTGTACTCGTCTGAACTCACTCATATTTATATGCTCACTTCAATATACCTAGACGTGGATGTGTGCGCTTTTATGTGTTAGGTGTGTAGAATGTGTGCACATACATTTAGGCGTGAGCACATATGAATGTTTTATATACATGTGTGTGTGCATAACATGCATATGTCTGTGTGTGCATATATGCATATACATATATATGTATGTGTGTGTACATGCGTGTGTGTGTGTGTGTATAATCTGAAAAGTTTAAGCAAACCCAGTCATGTCTGGCCTTCGCTGCAGAGGGGAGGCGGTAGAACGCTCTCCCCTGAGCAGGCCCAGAGAGCCATGCATCACCCCTCCGAGAGGTCATGCTGTCAGCTCCAGCCCGTCAGCCCTGTACTATCAGCCCTTCCTGTACCTGCTTCCCCGGAACCCCGCAGGCGCCACACGGCGCTTGCAGTATGTACCTCCATTTTTTCGACAGTATTCCTTGAGCACTTACTATGTGCCAGGCACTGTGCTGAGCGCCTGAGATATGAAAGGCCAAAATTTCTACCTTCTTTATTTGTTGCGCCCTCTTTCAGGACCGGCACTGAACTAGGGCCCTGTTTAGTGGCACAAGTGAAACGCCGCAGAGGTTGCCTTAAGGATCTCACAAAAGACCGCCTGGGTTTGCAAATACCTTGGTCTACCGCAGAGAAAAGCTTGTAATGCATTAAGGGGATTCAGAGGTGAGACAGTGATGAGGCATCAGACGTATGATCAAGAAGGCTTCTCAGGGCAGGTGACATGAAGAAACGAATGATGGGTTGTGGCATGTGGACTCAATCTAGTGAAAAATGGGGTGCCATGAAATGTTTTCTGTGAAGGGTGGAAATATTTCAAGTCAGTCAACTTCTGCTTCTGTAATCTGTTTGCTGGTTAACCAAGGTGTGGTTCTAGGAGATGTGTAAAAATATGCTAAGGGCCAACTTCTGCTTTTGTGGTTTTAGGCTTTGTAAGCTGCCTCTTTTGGGAGTTCGCTGCTAATTCTCTGAACCTGCGTGGTGGAGAGTCAGTTGGCTAATAAAGGCTCATAATTTACCTTTATTGGCTCCATGGGTCTTAGATTCAGTCACGCCACAACATTTTCGAGCAAAGAAATTTTTGTGATAAGAGCTGGGTTTTTTTTTCTTTTGTTCGTTTGTTTGATTATTTGTTTTAAGATTACTGTCAGCAGAATGATGATTGGGTTGAAAAGAGGTAAGCAGAGAGCCAGATAGGAAACTATTGCAATAATCCATGGAAAGCAATAAATCCTGTGGTAGTAAAATGGCATTGCAGAATGAAAAGCTAGTAGATGGATTAAAGTTAAATTTCAGCTGTAGAATCTTTAAGAGCTGGCAAAAGATTAAATTTCATTTTCTTACCTAATTACATTTTATTTAATTATTTAAATTAGTTGGCATTCCTAAAGCAGCCTAAAAACATCCTAACTGGAAAGAGAAGCCGGATTGTAAATTAAAAGTGAATAATTCCCGCATGGATAATTGAGACAATTATACAGTGTGCTGAACACATACAAATACATTTAGTTCCATAATACTCCAAATGCTCCCCAGTTTGTGCAATATGTCAAAAAAAGATATATGTGACTACATAAATTATAGGTTCTGATACGAACATTACTTACCTGACACTACTTTAAAAGGGTCCCAGTTCAATTACCTTTTGAATCGTTTCCCTTTTGTTTTGATTCATTGTCTGAAGTAGAGCCACTAACCAGTTAAAAACATTTTGAATTCTCTAGTGAAGTTTACTTCCTCCTCAATTGCCTTCAAAACTATAGCTGGCATTTTGAGTAAAAAAGCACCAAGTTGGTTTGAGTCCTGAATCCATGTAACCTGGAACAAAGCACTTAACATTACTGTTTCCCATTTCTGATCTGTATAATGAGGATGAGAACAATGTCTGCTCCACTGCACTGGGATGGGAATTAAGTAATGTGATATAATGTATATAGGAAAACCCTCTACCCTCCCAAGCTTTTAGCAAAAAAAAAAAAAAAATCTCTAGTGGACACAATGTCCTCTCTAATTGTTTTCATTTTCACTGATGTGATGGTCACATCTCATTACCACTTATTGCAATAAAGGCTGATGCAGTAAATAATTTCATCACTGAAATGAGACTCTCACACAAAATAGGTCTGTGGTCTCTGGAATATAGACATATATATCCATAAAAAAAAAAGTTCTTATAGTCATCTACCTACTGCCAGCTGCTAGAGAACAGGAAATGTACTTCTTGGAAGTATAATTCCACAACTGCATTTTAACCCTAACTACTAAACGTGCTGAATGCCTTAAAAGGTCTTTCATACTCTTACCTTCATTGGAAACTTCCACCAAATATTTTTTTTTTTTTTTTTTTTACATTCTGTGTTAGCCTGGGTTCTCTAGAAACCACCTGATTACAAGTTAGTGCTTCATTGGGGGCTGTAATTGTAGGGAAGTAGGAGTGAGGAGAGCAAACGGGAAGGAAGGAAAGAAGGAAGCAAATACAAATTCATAGGTTATCCACTGGTCACAACTTCAAAATCTAGCTCATTTCTCAGTACTTTGAGATATTTCCAGAGAAACTATTTCAAGCCATTGTGTCTTGGAACAGCCAGGTGCTAGAAGAGAAAGAAATTTGTCTGCAAAACTCTTTCCAGTCTCCTCTCTCTTATTGGTCAAAATTTGTCCTATGGCTTATATCTCCCATTGTATTTCTAGGGTATGTTGCCTGGTGCCTCTAGGCAGCCACTGGAAAGTCCAAAGCTTCCATGAGTCCAGTCTGATAAAGTAGAAGCTGTAGGAGAAGAAGAGCCCATGGCCCATTCCTGGCCCATACACAACTTCAGATATCTCCTCTCCCCACCCTCCCTGATGCCACCAAGGTAGCAGCAAGTGCAAGGGCTTTAAGATCATGGGAAAAATTCAGAGTTCCCAGGGGCCACTTTATTGAGAAAGTTTCACTCCTTGAATGGAATCTCAACACAAGAGTTGCTTGGGCCCTGAGTGCTTCAGCTCTTTAATGATTCTGTCTTTCATTTCACATATGCCTAGTTATCTCACCAAAGTTTATCACAGCATGGGTTGGAGTGAGGTTGGTGACAGCTTCCACTGTGTCCTGGGAGCTAACACTTCCTTCTGGGTGTGCCCTTTGTCCTGTTTGGAGCCCCTCCCTTTTGCTGGGTTCCTTCTCAAGGGTGTCATGGCAGTCTCCTGCAATGTAGCCTCAGTCTGCACCCACCCTCTACCCACTAGGCATGATTTATATCTTCACCCACAATGAAGTAGACCAAAGTCTGAGCCTTTTTTTACCCAGAAGTCTCCTCCAACCCTTAGGTAAACCCTGAGTCAGATGTGGTTCCATAGTGAAGCAGTTAGCACATCTGCTGTACACGCAGAAGGTCCTGGGTTTGTGCCCCAGTGGATCTATGGCCATGCCACTCTGAACAAGCCCGATGTCTGATCTTGGAAGCTAAGCAGGGTCTGACCTGGTTAGTACTTGGATGGGAGACTACCTAGAAAGACCAGGTGCTGTAGGCATAAATAATAAATAAATAAATAATAAATAAATAAATAAATAAAATAAATGCAAACCCCGAGTCCTCCAAGGATCTCTGCTGAAATGCATCCGTCAACATTCCAGCCACAAATATAAATGACTATCCTTATAGGAAGGGTTATACCTACTTACCCACCAGAATGATAGCTGAGCCCCAGGAACCCAGTCCAGCTGAAAGGACCTTGATATATATTGTCAAATTAGGGGTACGGGGGAGATAGGCATTTTATTATGTACCCCAGATTGTTCTGACAATTGTTTAGCTAAGTATGTGGCCCAAGTCCTCAACAGTTTGAGAGTTTGTCATCCTCCAACGTACCTTGAGTTTCCCAGGTGCATCTATCAAAGGTAGTTTAGAGGCACATATGGGCAGAAGGCTAAAACTACCTGCTACCCATGCCCTATCCTCAGGTTACTATCAAATACAAAATTCATATTCAGCTGCTTTGTCATAGTCAATTGTCAAAACCATTGGCCCCATTTTCCTCCTTCCCACCACCATGCCAACACACACCTCCCCTTCTCTACATCACCACTCAGGCAGTTTTTAGTCTGTATAGTTAGTACTTGCCTCATAGGTGTGAGAGAAGCAATTGGGATATAACTGAAAAACACCCTTCTCAATGGTAAATGTGAATGTTTGTTCCACATTTCCCCCCAGATTCTCTGGGGAATGAAGTTTTAAAATTACACATTTTTAATTTATGAGTTATATGAATATTTCTGTTTAATATGAGATATAACAGGCATAAAAAAATCATGAATATAATCTACCTCTGATTATTTGCATACCAGGTTGTGATATGGAAAGGAAGCAAAAAGCTTAGGGGGAAAAAAAGTATTGAGGTTATAGGCTACTTTTACACATAAAAAATATTATTTACATTCACCCACCCTTAATAAAATGGAAGGGTATGGGAGGTAAAATTTTATTAAAATATAGCAAAAATGTACTTTGTGATACATGAACGGATCTCTTTCTATTCTCAAACTTAAAGTTGAAAGCCATCTCAAATTATCACCCCTTCATTTTAATTTGCACCTAATTCCCTCCATCCTGCTTCCCAGAGGTCTGTGCCATTAGCAGGACTGATATTTACACATAGGATGTGTGAAAGATTGAGTGGTTTTTTCAGTAATTTTCACCAGTGAACACTGTTTGAAAAAAATTAAGTGGTGCTTCCTATATAGACGTCAAATGAGGCACAATTACAGATTCCCTTTTACCCAATGACTAGTAAAGGAAGTAAGAATGCTAAACACCACTAATGGGCGACAGAAAAATAAAAATCCACCCATCAACAGTAAGCAAACAAGAAAAGAAGTATAACTTAATAACACACTTGAAAAAGTGTGTGCTGAGAAAAGAAACAGCATCTGCATTAGCTGAACTGGAGTCTAAAGGTGACTCCCAATCTGCTGAAATGGGATACCTTCTTTTCTGTTCCTAGAGAAGGAAAGGAAGGCATCCACAAAGCCATGAGAATTATCTGTTTATCTCCCAATTTGAAAAAGACAAGAATGGGAGGTAAATAGTCAGCCAAGGAGAAGTCCTGAGAAACCCCCAGAGAATATAAGTCTGTGAGGGCCAATGCAGGACTGAATGGAGGCTAAAGGGACCTCCGAAAGTCACTCTTTTGGTACCTCTGGTTGAGGGAGGGCAAAAAGAGCAATAAGGCCACACACACACACACACACACATACACACACACACACACACACACCACTATATCTAATATCCCAAATGATGGATAAGGAGATAGACATTTGAAAAGAAAAGACACCGTGAAGCAAAAAGCCATTGAAACTTCATTGAAACTTCTTTGAAACTTCAGTGAACTAAGCCTTCCCTTCACCTCCCCACCTCTTGGAGAATGCTGGCTGAAATCCACAGGCCCTCTAATCCTTCCCCATACTAATTGAAAATGAAATAGAGAAGTAAACAACCAGGGCTGACCCAAGAAGAATCAGAGCCTTTGGGAACCGAGATTAATGAAGGGCTCAGCTGAATCTATCTCTTCTCTGGGACTGGACATACCCCCAGCTAGTGGAATGAATCCTGATACCTGACTGTTAACTAAATCTTGGAGTTGAGAAAGTAAAAATTAAATCCACCAACAAATGCTACCCTCATCCTAGCTTTCCCTGAAACTTTTGTAGAAAAGTAGATAGAATGCAATATTGCGCTATCGAGCTGGCATCTGGGATGGAAAAACAAATAGATTTCACAGTAAAAGGCAAAGGAACTAGGAGACCTTGGCACTACATCAGAAAAACAGATGTCTGGGCAGAGCTGTCCATGCTAAACACAGTAGGATGAGAAGAAAGGGCATAACAACTGTGTAATCTTTCTAGTTGTGTGTGTGTGTGTGTGTGTGTGTGTGTATACATATACATAGATATGTATATGAAAGAGAGATATACAGCATAAAGAAAAAACAGATAAGAAATTCAATATGGAATAAAATACGACCTAATAGAAGAAAAGATCATGTGAATGCTTTTTAAGATAGAACTTAAGAAAATAAAATCAGTGGAACAAGAGCCAAAAGACAACTTGAGAAAACAACAAAATTAGATGTAAAGGGCATTGCAAAAGCAAAGAAAGAAATTGAGGACTAAAAGCACACCCTTTCCTATCTAATGCATAAATTAGAAACTGAAAAAAAATAGGGCACGATTGCAAATTGTATTCCTGACAGGAAAAAAAAAAAAAAAAGGCTGTTCGTAGCAAAAGCAAAGGAAAGAGACAAACACAAAGTAGATACTGAGAGCAAAGAAAAGCCAGCCTAAGGATAATCCTGTCACCAAGGCAAAGAATTCAACAAATAGACACAAAAATTCATTCCAGTTTTGTGAAAAGTATGACTCCATTTTTGATGTCTGACTGCTGACAGCTTTTAAGGCCCACCACTCCCTCTTCCCTACTGCCCACATTTGGACAAACTGATAAGGAAGCCCAGGTGCCCCTACAATTAGCACTGCAAGAGTTCAAACCACACAAGCTCCTGGCTGCGTGGGACAATCCTCATCCTGGGCCCACTCCTTAACCACTATGAACCTCAAGCCAGTTGCCCTTCCCTGCTCTCTGAAGTTATTTTGATCCTGTTTTGTAGCCTGAAATGTTCTTCTCAGAAAGCCTGATTATGTGAGTAATAAATCTGTTCATACCTTCTTAGTGTGTATATATGGCATCGTCAATCTCAACACCAAACCAAATTTGAGGTGGGGAGCCCACCTCACCTCTGGGGGTGATCACAACAATTATCTACTAGAAAACAATCTCCCCCATAATGTTGGAAAAACTGAATCTGTAGTTTGATTAAAAAGCATATTGTTTTCTGGAAGAACCTGATATAGAATGATGATGCTGAGACAAATTCTGGTAAAATTATCAAACTCCAAAGATAAGGAAAAAATTCTGTAGGTATCTAGGTGAAAAAGTCACTTTTAAGAGAGAAAAAAAAATCCATGAATCTCAGACTTCTCCACAGCAATGTCTACAAAGTTTTTAGAATAATGCATTGTGTCCAGTCAAGATGATATTCAATTATTAAGCAGAAGTTAATACTGTCAAACATAATTGCATTCATAATTTTTGTGAGTTCTTTTTGGGAAAACTGATGGTTGAAATAAAGCCAACCAAGATTTTAATAAAAATAACTCAGGAATGGAGGTGCTATGGCATATAGTGAATATTCAATTCATATAGAACTAAGATTTAGTTAAAATGGAAATTATGTTTATGAAATTAAATATAAATATTTTAGCGTTTTGTAATATAAAATTAATGTATGCTAAGAGAACTAATTCAAAAATGGACAGAATAGGTGAAATAAAGTTTTAAGAGTCTTAATTTCTTAATATTTCATGCTATCTTAAATATATTACTTAAAAAATAAATCAACTATATTGTTTTTCATTTTTGCAAGGGTAAGAATCTAGAGAACTGTAGTCTGAATATGGCTCATGGACTGAGGAAATCTTTTGCCCAATTCATTTGACCTACTCAGTGATGACACAGACAATGTAATCAGAGAAATCTTTACTTTGAAAACAATATCTAGAGCTTGCTTCATGAATCATTTTGTCATTGCTCCTGAAGGCACTTGAGTTTGTGACCCCTGCTTCACAGGAATGTTTTAGGAACACATGCATATTTGTTAAAGAAACAACTATCTAAAAAAAGCAATTTCTTCAGTTTCTTTCCTTCTTTTATCCAGTTTAATAAAATCATTTCTATTTGTCTATGTATAGGTTATATATATCATGTATGGATTGAGATCTAGATATAAATATCCATATAGAGACTATTGGAATTTGGTTTGGCTAATGTTCGCAATATTATTTCTGCTTAATTTCCAAAAATGAGAATATATTATTTTGACAAAACAGTAAAGTCATTATTCAAAATATAATGAAAACAGAGTGAATTAGTTATATGGTCAGGCTTTTTTATGTTAAGTAGAAGAAGAGGTTACATATCAATAAAAATATTTCAGGTGACCCAAATATTAACATCATTCTCAAGGTAATTTGTAGTCCTAATTCACTGATCATTGTCAAAATGTACTTAAGTTTTATATATTAAAGGAAGGAAACGTCCACAAAGTAAATTATTAATACTACTGGATTTGAAAAGAATGCCCTCATTTATCTCTTCAATATAACTGACTATATTTTATTTAGACAAGGTTTTAAAGGTTTTTACTGTTTGCTTAGATTAGTAAATTGACAAGCTGAGCACAGTTACTTTCCTTCAGCATCACTCAGCATAGATTACTAAAGATAAAGTGGTGCTTCTAATAAGTCAAATAGCCAGAGAGGTCCTCATCTGCCTCATCAGAGCCACAGGTAACTATGCAGAATTTGTATGACTCTTCACCGTTTCCTCATTGTGCCAACAACATGCCAGCCCATTCTCATTTCTGTGTTTAGGGTCAAGTCATTTATTCTTTGTGATATATTCTCAAACAAAAAAAAGGACATTAGACAAAAACCAATAAATTTGAATACTGTATGGATTTTAGTTAATAATAATGTATCAGAATTGGTGAATTGTAACAAAAAACATGTCATATTAATCTGAAGTGTTAATAGGATAAGCTGGGTTTGGGGTATATGGGTACTTTTTGTACTGTTTTTACAATTTTTCTGTTTTCTAAAACTTCTAAAAACTAAAGTTTATTTTTTAAAAAGCTATTAACTATTTGTAACTTTTTGATCTTAATCTTAGCCAAAGGCCAAGAAGCAATTGTAACGTTTTGAATTATAAAAGTTAAAATAACACAATATAAAACTTAGAAATATCATCATCTCTGTGCTTTCTCATAGCAGCACATTGGGACTGTATGGGTGCTGTGCCGTGCCAACCATATCCTTTCTTCAGAAGAAGAGATATATTCCCCCATCTGCTGGGAAGGTCACTATCTGACAGCACTCAACTGTCAGTCTTCTTTAGGAACTGTCTCACCTGAAGAGAACCACCAAGCCCAAGGGCAGCCTCTCTCCAATAATTGGTTAGGTTTGACAACAAACTCTCTGAAAAAAGAAAGGCCCTAATCTGTAGCATTTGCCAATTTCTATAGTGTAAAAGTTCCTATCATGGCCCATTTCGGGCTACCAATGTTTTGTCAGTGAATGCACATTTAGGAAGAGATGCATACAATTGTTTTTCCTGAGCTATTAGGAGCCAGCTCCAGCATACCAGTGTGTCTTCCTGAAGTCAATTGGGACAACTTCAAAGAACCATTACAACCGCAGAGCTTCCTGTAGGGTCAGCTGAGAGCTTGGTACTACTGCATGGCAGCCCACCCTCTCTCTCTACCTAATCCTGAATCCTTCCCACTCCTTCCAGTGTGTTGAACTCAAGAGCACTCTTTAATTTCCTGTATATCAGCTCAGATTTTGCTTCCTGGGGAACCTAACTTGCAACAGAGATTTCTTGTTGGGTGAACTACTTAAGAAGGTTTTTCTTCAATGATTGTATAAGGTACTTGAAGATAATTATGATGGTAACAATGATGGTAGTGCTGGTGGTGATGGGAAGACAAAAAAAAGAAAAAGTTTTTGTCTGAAAGTATCTTGGATTTTATTTGAACAGTATTCAAGATGTCAAGCGAGAGTGAAAAAAATAAAAATGATAACCAAACATCATAATGAAAAGAATTTATGTTACTAAGAAACTCAGAAGACTTTTCATAACTATGCCTACTTTACTTTCCTACTCCCCTCAACATGTAATCCATGATATCTATCACCTCCACCAAATATGTATTTGTTGAGCATCTACTGTGCCAAACTCTGTGATAGGGATCTGATATTTTAATAACACAGCGATTCCCTCCAAGAAATGTACAAATGAATTTGAGGCAAAAAAAAAAAAAAAGACAATATAAAGTAAAACAGTGCCATGACTGACTAATGTGAATATGTGCAAGGGTAGATGCTCTGAATACACATTGATAGCCACCTCTTACCAGGCTATGCTTACTGTGTGCCAACATTGTCTTAAATGCTTTACAAACATTATTTCATGAAATCTCACAACAATCCTCTGGGCAGGTCCCCTTTACAGATAAGGAAACTGAATGAGAACTTTCTCAAGGTCAGTGAGTAGTGGTAAGAGCCTGGATTTGAACCCCACCCATGTGCTAACTCAAGACCTAGCACCACTCTTAACCACTCTCCTGCTGAGAAATGGAGAATGACCGGATTTAATGAGTGTGCAAGTGGTCTGAAGACAGAAACTTCATGATGAATGAATAATAGAAAGACAACAAAAGAGGCTAGGAAGGAATAGTCAGAGATGAAGGAGGGGAATCAAGGGTTGAGATGGATTTAAAAGCAGAGTGTTGCCAGCAGAGTCAAATACAGAGAGGAGGTCAACCAAAACAGAGAGATATAGGTCCTTGGGTTTTAACCACAGTGAGGTCCTTGGGGGATTAGGCCAGGGAAATTTTGTTTGCATGGGGAGTAGGGAGAGATGATACTAGATCATAGTCAGTTGTGAAATGAATAAATAAGTGATGGAAATGAACATAGTGAGTGTTGAGTATCATTTCTGGAAGCTTGGCTGCTCAGATAAGGGGTCAGAAAGAGATATCAGGTCGAAGAGAATCATTTCCTACAATTGGTTTTGTTTTAGTTTTTCTAAAAAGGGAGATTTGAGCATGGTTAGTGTATGTGTATTGAGCTGACCTGCTTCTCTTCCAACTTTTTCTGCAACAGCCCCTAATTTTATTTGGAGTAATACTCTTCTCCTCCTCTATGTTGTTTTGGTGAGACTGCTAATTGGAGGTGAGAGGTCTCTGACCCACCCTAGGACCATGTGGCACTCTCCTAAGGGACTTTAAACTTGAGTACTTGACACTAGGACAAAAAGTGGTGAAAATTGATTCACCCCAACAATAATGAGGAATCAGGCTTAGGTTATAAAACCTATTTGTGATTATTCAGGCCTGACCATAGGCAATCACAAGGTTTCCGTGGCAGGCCTCACAGGAGAAAAGCTACCTTCCCCACATCAGCTGGAGGCATAGCCAATGAACTGCAGTCTGGGGATGGTATAGTCAAAGACCCAGGCCCCTTGGCCTCCTGCTCTTATCACATTTGCACTTCTAGCCCCTGTGGTTTCATTCCTTGGTCTCATAACTAAAGCAGTAAGCAGAGGTCTTCAGTAAGCTGAGCCCTCCTTATCGAGAAGATATATTTCGCCACTCAGACTCAGTACCTAGTACTTTTCTACTCCTAGCCCTTAGCCCCTTCGCCTCTGTCATCCCATGGTCCATAATATTACAGGAGCCTTTTGTTCAGGGCTCCCTAGACAATGAGATGACCCCCATGTCTGTATACCTGACCAGCATCTATTCCGTGAGAGAAAATAAAAAAGTGGGAGCTGGCCCTGTCTGGTTTTAGCCTTTTACACCATCACAGTAAGTGACTAAAGGCTTAACTCTTTCCTTTTGGCTCTTTGCTTTAATTAACTACTCTGCCACCTGACAGTTCACGTCTCAGTCTCTCCCAGCTCAGCCAAACTCCTGACAATTGTCCTGGAGGACACTGTTCATGATTTAGTGCTACCCAGCTCCACAGAGATGACCTGGTACCTGTTCTTCCCAAGGCATTTTCTTCTACATTTTCTTACATGTGATGGGGCCTCTTTTTGGCTTAGCCAGAGATGTTGGCAGACGAAAAACCTTAGCTGATATAAGCATGTCCACATGCCAATCATGAAAAGCCAACTAAGAGTAATAGTGCAAAGATATGGAAAAGGAGGAGGAGAAATAACAATAATTAATACAATGGGGCTCCTGAAGAATCAGAGGAAATGAGATTCAGAGGTCTTTCCAATTTGCTGGACTTTGACAGAAGAGAAAATTGTTTCTCTGAACTTTGAGGAATGTAGGCAAAAAGAGACATGGATAAAGACTTGTATGAGAATTTGGGATGAGGAGAGATGATAAGGACGTCAAAGTTATCTGTGTTGGACGACCTCTAACCTTTCTAAGGAGGAAACCTTGCTGAGTGGATGAAGTGGTAAGTTAAAGAGGCTAAAGGTTCAAAGAGCTGCTGTGGAGAATGGCTGAGAAGTTGATTGAACCAAGAGAGTTGTGGCCATGGAAATACGTAAAACATCGGTCTGCATAACTGGCTATTCGCAGCACAGACAACTTGAGGAAGAGACAGTGGGAGTCAGGCATTTTATCTGAAGTATGTTCTAAACTTTATTTTTTGTTAAATGTGTCCTTTGTTTTCAGGTATACTTTTGAAGTGAAGAAGGTACCAAAATTAAAATATATTCATCAAGTATTAAAATGTCATTAGTTTAAATTTTAAACTTAAGTTTTAAAAATGAAGTAAACTCGGGGGTGAGGGGGAAGAAAACAAATCTATTTCAATAGAGGTGTCTTGGCTTTATTCTCTGGGTAAAACTTAAAGTACTTATGAATGGCCAGCAGAGGGAGCCAAAACCATGTATGGAACTTTTTTCTGCACAGCTTTTAGGAAAGTGATTAAAAACTGCAAAATTCAAAGGAACCTCATTTTCCAAAAACATATGCAAAAATCACAGAAATCATATAATTTAGTGCTACTCTGCCGTCAAGTACTGCATAGAAAATCTCAAAGCTAAAATGAGATTCAGAATCCCAACTAGTTCAAAGAAGCATTCCTCCTTCCCTTCCCTTTTTCTCTCCTATCTCTAGGACTTGTTTGGAGTAACCCTCACTAAAGCTAGGTAATTTGCATTCTATTTCAGTTGAAACATTCTACGAGTTGTGTCAACACTTTTTCAGTTTCTGTTGCCAATTTCTAGGATCATATTGATTCTAGCTCCAACCTCTTAATTCAGGCCTTATGTATGTATAGCTTAGGTAAGGGAAGGAACACATTTCTTGTGAAAGTTTGTTGAAAAAGTATTAGTTGCAACTAAATGTAAGTGTCTATTTTCTGAATGATACCTGTGTTACGGTGTTTTGTTTATAAATAAGAGAATCCAACTTTAACTAACTTACAGGGAGGAAGGACTTTATTGAAAGGATACTGATTTGTACTATCTTTTCAATAGTTTATAACTAAATTCTGGGGGAAATATTTTATAATTAATAATGATAATAAGTTTATTTTGTACGGTATTTCACAAGTTCAAAAGTTTAGATTAAATGGGTGATTCCTAGAAAAATGTAACTCTCAAAGCTTGATATGAGAACAGAAAAAACAGAATATTTTTTATAAATGAATGTATAATTTAAAACATTCCTATAAAAAACAAACAAACAAAAATCCTCCAATCCCAAATTGCTTCACTGACAAGTTCCAAGAAATATTTAAGAAGGAATAATGTCATCTGAAACAAAAGTGACAGAGAAGAAAAAAGAAAAAGCAGTCCTCAATTACTTTGTGAGGTTCACATTACCTTGATACCAAAGCCCAGCAATGGACTTCAATTCCAGAAAGATGGGGTAGACATATTTTTTTTACATCTCTCAGTAAGTACAGCTAGATAGGGACTTCAAACACAAGGAATGAGACAAAAGTAAGTGGCCAGGGTTTTCTTTTTACTTCATTTATCTGTTTGTTTGTCTGTTTGTTTTTTGATTACTCACTATATTCTCAACATCTCATAAAGTATCAGGCAAATAGGAAGTTCTTGACGAATGAATGAATGAACAAACAAACGAATGAATTAAATGAACAAATGAATGAATGAATGAATGGCTGCTAAGTGGTATTATCTATTAAGCATGCAGGGCTAGTGAATGCACTATTGAAGGTAAAACAAACTCAGGCCCAGATCTCTTTGAATTTTTTAGAACCTAAGCACTGGCCAATTAAAAAAGAACACACAGATAACCATACAAAAGTGCTGGAACATAAATCTGCTAAAACTACAAGCTATAAACATAAAATAAACTTCTTGTTAGACATAGTGAAGATCTGAGAGTCGTTTCCCTTCCACAGAGTGAAGAAAAATACTACGGAAAAAATAGAATTTTAGGAAACCCATGAATATGTAAAAGAATATTTCAAACCTAAGATTAAAATGTAGATTCCACAGAAGAAACAAAGTATGAAAACTGCTTAGGCTAGATCGGCTATATGAACCACTTTTCTAAATAACTTGAAAACTATCTTCTATTACAGACACCATGGAGAATGAAGGAAAAAGAAAAAAAAGCAGAGGGGAAAGACACAAGATGTAAAGATCTTCTTTTCATTATTCTATACAAGAATATAAGCTAATCTAAAGAACTCAGTGCCTAGAACGTACTTACTACCCGTAAATATTAGACCATCAGAGATCCACACATTAAATGGCACCCGCTTGCAGGGCCACTTTGCTATATAAAACACTAGAGGGCATAGTTGGCAGGGACACCTATGTGAAAGGCAGACCATGGACACGAGCAGCAAATAGCCTACATGGCCAAACACTGTAGTCCTGCTTATGTAAACGTTTAAGTTTCCAAGGCATTACAGAAGTATAATTTTGGTAACCACAAAACATACAAGTCAGCATTACTTCCCAGAAAATCAAATATATAAAGAGGTTAAATGATTTTTCTGTTAGCATCCCAAGGTTTCTACCTACTTGCAAAGGATCCAGGACACAGTGGGGAGTGAGGGGGTTAGGTACAAATGTATGGATATTCTTTAGCTCTGACAAATTAGACTCAGATAAAAGTTATTCTGCAATATGATGTGATATGGCATTCCAGTTGTAAATCCTTGTGTAAATCAGTACAGTGTGACTTGTCTAAATCCTTCAGTATGTAACACTTTATATTCAAATGACCTTCTGTGAAATAGCTTTCCTTACAGTTTCTATACATATTCATGAAGACACACCATCAGCACTGAAAGATAGCCAAGCAGAAAGAGAAAAATCTTAACACATTGACAATTTTCTTAATGTAATTAGATAGTAGAGCTACATTCCTTGTTAATCTGAATTTAGTCCAAATAACTAAATAGCTTTGTTCACATTGTGATAAAATTAGACACTTGCAAAATAAGTTTCTGCCAATTCACATACATTTATTTTTGCAATCATCAGTGCAGGAAGATTTTTAAAAATGCATAGGATTGGCATTAGGTTAAGATGAAATAAACTGATTTCTAAAAATTCACTTAACTGAATGTCTTACTAGTTTTCCATAGGAAAGCAGTATAAGGCATCTACTTGGTAATTATGTAATTTTTTACTTTATTTTATTTATTGCTTTACCTGTAAAACTTACCAACATAATTTGCCTATATATATATTTTTTAAATCAGATCATTTTAAACTATATTATCTCATCTAATGTTTAAGACTGAATCCAAGAGGAGACAAAAAGGTACTTTAATGTTAAATCGCCTAAAATTACTTTTTAATATGAAAATAGGACAACTAGTGTTAAGGCAGTGTTTCCAAACTTACCTGTTCATGAGACTCACCTGGGGTGCTTGTTTAAAAGTGTGGAATTTCCAGGTCTCATCCCAAGAGATGTTGATTCCTGAGGTTTAGGATGGGACTCAGGAATGTGTATTATTAAAAGCACCTGGATAATATTTACAATCAGGCAAATTTTGGAACTGCTCCATGTCACAGAAAGAACACTGACCTAGACTTAGGGTTCAAAACACCAGGTCTACCAGCCCTTCCATGTGTCCTTAACCAAGTCATTTTAACACACTGGGTCTAAATTTCCTCAAACCAAACCAAACCAAACCAAACCAAACCAAACCAAACCAAAACGGCTGGTTTTACTCCATAAGCCCCGTGAAGATAGAAAACCCCTGCCCCCTACTCTTCACTGGTTCCTATCCTGGTGCTTCTTGGTTCACAGCCTCTTGGTTCATATTTGTTGACTAACTCACTATTTAGATAACCTGTAAGATTCCTTTCAACTTAAAAATTATATTGTTCTAAAATATATAAGTAATAAAACAATTCATCAACCATTTACAAAATAACAATTACTCTCAAAACAAAACATAAAGCAAATAAAGGCCCCCACTCCTATAGACTGGTTCCTGGGCTGCACATCCCTGGTAAGCATTTCAAAAGATCTGACTTGGGAGATTTGATTTCACATCTTCCTCACAGCTACCATGATGGTTAAAGATATAGAAATGGAAGCTTTTAGCATAATGTTTGGCTCAGTAAAAGTGAATACTATCTGGAAAACTCAGTGGAAAACACAATAAATTCTCCTGTTACACATGTAGGAGTACTATAATCACAGATTTTTAATATTTGTTGTTACTTTAGCCCTAAAACATACTGTCAAGCAACAACTCTAGAAGTATCAGGAACCTTCCTTGGCACATGTGAACTTTGCAGAAATAAGTGCTTTTGAAACTTATTATAATGGAAAAATAAGTCCTGAAAACTCTATTTCTAACATTTTGAGTTTACTTTAAAATTGCATGTTCTTATTAATTTTTAAATAATTTATTTAGATTATCTCTTTAAACCCTTCCATACATTACATATCTAATATAATTTATAGAAGTGGTTTTCAAAGTGGTTCTCACACTAGCAGACTCAACATCACCTGGAAAAAGCAAATTTGTGAGCTGTATCCCAGACCTAATGAATCACAAATTCTGGGTGGGATGATAAAATCTATGATACTAGTCTTCCAAGTGATTATGATGCACACTGAAGCATGAGAACCACTGACTGAGAATAAACAGGACTCTATTATAAAAACAAATTCAAAGAAAACTGAATTCACTCTCTATAAACCTCCTACAAGGTATCACACTGGAAAAACCCACATCATATATTTTCAACTATAGAGCAATACCCTCAATTAGCAAGCACACAACAAAAACACTTTAATATAATTTGTTTCCTCCTTTTGAAAAAAATTCTGAAATTTGATCCTGAAATGAAAACAATATAAACCACTGGCTTTTAGGATAGTCAAGTCCTAATTTCTCAATTTTACAAGAATAAAAAATTTTAATAAAAACACTACCATTTATTACCAAATTTAACTTTAATGTTATTAAAACTTTAATAATAAAAAAATGAGACTATAAATATACGGTACAAAATCACAAGGTTTGGGTCTCTTTTTTAATACAAATAGCAATTCTGATTTAGAACTAATGATGTTTAAGATTCTAAGGGTAACTAGATATTATAAATTTATGATTACATGTTCCATGTAAAAAATAATCTCTCAGCTATAAAATTCTGAAAGTCTTAAAATTACATTTTCTCAGATAACATAAAAAAGGAAAGACATTTTAAATTTGAGGGTAGGGTAGAGATGGGAGTATTGGTGAGAGTTACTGAGATCCACCCACTGTCACACTCCTCGGTTACAAGTGAAGAAATTTGAAAAGACACAGAAACTCATAGAATGACTGTTTATTCTACATTGTTCTCCAGCTCTCGAGAACATAACTCAAGTATATTTCTCGAACACTTTTCACCAAGCCATAGAATTCACCAAGAGAAAGAGAATGACGTAAATGTAAAGAAGAAGAAACAGATCAGCTCCTAGTCTGGAATATGAAATGGCAGCGTGCTGATGATCTCTCCAGATTCGGTAACAATGGCATCATAAACCCATCTTCGGTTGCAGCGGCACTCAGGCCCACACTTGTTGGAGTTACACTTGGGACAGGGATAGAAGCAGCCTAGGCAGTTCTTCTCTAGGCAGTCGCACAGATCAGCATCATTAAAGATTAGCCTGCCACTTTTGTCATACTTCCTCATAATTCTGCAAAGAAAAAGAGTGACACTAAAATGATGTTTTCCTTAATGATGAGAATAAATTATTATGCAGTGAACTTCATAAATATAATCCTTTTACTCTGAGGAAACAGCACCCTAGAGATTACCCAGAAACACTTCAGAATATCATATGGCAGTGATGTCCTGAAAAATTCAGCCAATATGTGACCAATTTCTAATGTTGTCAGGCTTGTCACCAAGAGTAACACTTCACTTTTTCAGCATGCTGGGGAAGGTAATATTCCATCTAAGCAGAGTATGAGGAACAGCTGTCTAAAGCTTCCTCCTTTAAATGCTCCAATTTTCATTTAAAATATAACCACTCCTGAAGGAATTTTCCCTACTAAATTACCCTCCTTTTTCTTTCTTAAGAGAAAAGCACTATAGTGAATACATTTACATTTTTAGTGGTGAGTCAAGCATTAAAACTTAGTTACCATTAAAAAAGTAAATAAATAAAACAACTCCTTTGCTAACAGTCTCCAGTGCCATTGCTTCCATTCCTTTATTTTATACCCAGTGTGAATGGAGAACACAAGATGGTAGAATCTGCTGTTAGCTCTGAGTGAAGGCAATAAGTTCTGTACCACAGGAGAGCACCAGAGTCTACACCTTGTTTCAGGTTCCCACACTTCCTCTGTTAGTCTCTGCATCATGTCCAGGACGCAAAACGCTTTCACAAGAATTCCACCACCATCTCAAAACCAAACCATTTTGAAATAAATCCTTCAAAACTGAGCTTGCTTTAAAGCCTCAGAATGACAAAAGTACTTCTATACAGCCTGTATCTATTATTACCATTGAAATAAGAAAAAAAAAAAGCCTGTCCTTAAGCTAGAGTGGTTATGAACTTCCACCCTTGGTCCCCGAGCAGACATAACAACTACTCTCTTTCTGTTCAGATAAGTAATGCTCTTCCATCCTCTTCTCTTTCCTAATAAAGCAGAGAAAGTTGAAGGTCATTATGTGTACTTGATGCCTGATTATCACACTTCAGTAGGAATACTTCCAATGAGGACTTATATTTGAAGCATTTCATCTGTGCAATGAAAGCTTCCCCACCCCCTTCCAAGCCCACCAGCAAATTCAGGTGTCAGCTGAATTTAAAATTGATTAAGGGAATAATGGAAGTGGGCAGTCTTGAAGTCAAAAGGGAGACAGATCAGATTCCATCCTTCTCCCTTCACCTTAACCCAAATACTCCCTGTCTTAATTAAGACACAGATTTTAGTTTCCTGTCCATCCAATGCTATTTTTTAAATAAAATTCTGAACTGTCATACATATAAAAGCATAGAAAACATACATGCACAGATAAAAAAAAATGTGCCCACTGCCCAGCTTGATGAAATATTGTGCCTTCAAAGCCCTCTTCATGCCCCATGTATCACATTCCTGTTCCCGGACTTCTAAGAGGAACCACACCTTGAAATTATAAAAATCATCTCTTTGTTTTACTCTTAGTTATTCCACATATGTATGTATACCAAGCATACTGCATCTTTCCTTCTGTACTTGCTTTTTTATTCTACTGCATGATTTGAGATTCATCTCTGATGGTGCGCATGGCTGTATACAAATATTTTTACTTCTATATGTATTCCACTGTATAAATATACAAGTTACTTATCTTTCAATTATGGATGGGCATTTGGATTATTACTACTTTATTTTCTTTGCTATTGCAATGATGCTATGAATCTTCTTGGACACGTGTCCTGTTGTATGTGTGAAATGGCTTTTCCAGGATGTATACCCAGGAGTGAAGACGTTAGGTCATAAGGTACATAGGTAATTCCATGCTGTTTTTAAATAGTGGCTGTACCATTTTACGTTCAATTTATGCCCCGTTGCTTCATCAACATTTATATTTCCAGAATAAGCTCTTTGCTTACCTGGAGTGTGGGGCACTTTCCCACACTGTACTGGTGGGGTTCGGTACTAAGAGTTTGTTAGCCTTTTCTTTCTGAAATGCCTGTTCATTGTTTGGTTCATTTTATATAGGAAATTTATCTTATTAACTTGTAGAATTTGCTCTATATTTTACATTCTCAAATTTTAGATGAAAAATAACTTCTACATTATGATTTGTCTCATTTTTTAAGGCTATCTTTTAATGGGCATATATCTTCATTTAAATGTAGTCAAATTTATCAACCTTTTCCTTTAATGAGTTTACACTTCTGATGTACTAGCAATCATCGTTCTTATGATAATTCTGTATCCATTGATACCTGAATCCATTCCCATGAATTATTTCTCCTTTGAATGATACATCTTTGTTACTTTTAATCATCTTTCCTCCTGAAGCTATTACTCTAATACAAGGACTTCTGCAGGCTTTAAAAAAATTATTCCTAGTTTGGGATCACAGTTTATTTCTTGAAGTTGCTAACTTCCAGACACATGGGGTGATACTGTATTTTAGAAAACATTTTAAAATCATAAACAAGGGGTGAACTTTATTTGCTTTGTTAAGGAGAATTTCATATATTTTATAATCCCACAGATCAAATATCATATATCATGATCTTACTTGTATTTTACAGAAAAATACTCATTCATCTTTGACATCCGTGCTTTCTTTTTCTGCTGCCTTGTTTCAGGATTAAAGTCTGCTACTTGTGGTCCAGGGTTTTGAAATGCTAAGCATCTTAACTGCCGCTCTATCTGTTGCTATGAAAGAAATAATGTGTATTAGTAGTGAGAACTAGATAGTTTTATCTGTTTTACATTATGTCAAAATAAATTTTCTGTATCTTTTACCATAATGGCATGAAAGTACAAATGTTTTACCTAGAGAAAGAATCAGTTTTGTCTGATTTTCAAAAGATGTTAGGTCATCCTTTCTAAATAAAGAAATTCATCATATAAAACTTCCATAATAAAAATATAAAAAACAACCTAGTAGAAATATAATTCTTTTTATATCTAAAAAGCAAACATCAGTTGGATTTTCCAATATGATGGGAATGAAAGTCAGAATTAGCATTTTATGGTGGAGAAGGACAAGGGAGCAAAGGCCTTTCCACAGCTGTTAGCTGAGAAAGACCTACTGATAAAAAGTGTGAAACCACAGTGAGAGCCCAAGCACACACAGTCCTTCCCTTCAGTGCTCTGGGATGGGTTTCAGAGCTACTCACTGCCATGGCTCCATCAGGGTTCCGATGCACAACGCAGCCACCTGAAGTTTCCACTATCAGTCAAAGCCACATATGAAGAAGAAATCTTGCTAGAATGGCTTTCTACAGTGTTAGTGGAAAACCTCGAAGTCTCTGGGGATATATATAATTCTAAATTAAATGGGGCCTATTAGGAAGACAAGTAACAAAGATGCTTCAAACAATCCTGGTAAGTTATTTTGAACATGTAAAACATATGTCATTAGGGGAGAAAATGCTCTTTTGAAGGATTTTATAAGAAAATAATCTAAGTGGCCCAAAACCATATAGGTTAATATAGACATGGAATACTATATCTGAAAACAAAAAGGAAACTTTCAATGTATGAATTTCAAAGTAGCAAATTAGTAACAGAATCTCAGGCTTTCCTACAGTTTACTTTGTTTAATAAATGTCTAGTTGGTCCAAAGTAATATAAATATCAATAATATAAATTTAAAAATTTTCATTTTGGTGGGTATATATGGGTTTGTTTTATAAACCTAAACTTAAGAAGCAATTCTGCATTTAGGTGTAGTTGTGAGGTAAGTACAACTTAGTTCCATCTATAACTATTCTCAGTAGCCTAGCAAGAGTTTAAGAACATAGACAGCAGGGTAAGCCAACCTCTGTTCAAATCTGGGCTCTACCACTTGTTATTGGGGTGCCTTGAGCAAATTCTGACTTCTCTAAGCCTCATTTTCTTCTTCTGTGAAATAGGGTTAACAATAGTATCTTATTATAAGGATTAGGTAAAATGATATAAAGTTTTAGAACCTTGGCTAGCACACATTAGGACAAAAACCAAGGGTTTGTTAAATAAAAACACTCGACCATATTCCATAAAAGTGTCTACTCCAAGGACAGGATTGTATTGCACAGTACACGGCTAGCATTCAGGCGACCAAAAGGCACAGAGGAGATATGTGAAATGAGGCCAGCTCAGCAGTGAACGGAATTAAAAGGAGGAAAAATACCATCAGCATGGAGAGTGGGGGCAGACATCCTTCCTGAGGAGACCTGACTGAGCCCACCTTTGCACCCAAGTCCAGGGCCTCTCAGAGATGCCCAAGTTGGGACTCCCCAAATACCATGGAATCATAATAACCAGATGCCATACCAGTTGCTTTTGTCCAATTTGACCATTTCTCTCAGGAGAACTTTTACCAGTGGGTCCCTCTTGAGTAGAATTGTTTTTTTCTGATTGTTCACTCATTTTTGATCACTAAAAAAGCAATTAGAAAAAAAAAGTAAAACATTAACTTTATATATCTCCAGTAGCTAAATCCTGTGATTTTCCTGCTCTCTCCCTACATCTTAACTTTCTTTTAAAGCCAGACTTCCATCTTCACTTCCGGTTTCTTTTTTTATCACTTACTTTTTTTTCTGTTTTGATTATTCATTTATTTTGATTTTTAGATTATATACATGAAATCATATGGTATTTGTCTTTCTCTGTCCTATCACTCACTCAAATTTTATATCTGACTCCCCTAGTCCACTTTACTCTTCTCTGCTGGTGTTCTATGAGCAAATCATTTCTACCTTTTACAGTTCTTAGCATCATAGACCGCACCGGAGCAGACAACACTGGGCCATCCGCTCCTGCCAGAGAGGACTGTGACTTCTTAGACATCCTTTTTCCCCCTTTACACTAACTCCCTTAAAAAAAAAAAAGGTAAGACACATTCATATCACATATCTCTAGTAACCTTGTGAAAATCCTATCCACTCCCATGGTTTCAGTTGTCACCTCTTCAGAGATGGCAGGCTGTCTCTAAAAGCCCTGACCTCCTCACTTGAATTTTCTAAAAAGTTTCTAATATAACTCATACTAAACAGAAGTCATCAGTTTTTCATAAAACTCAGCTACTGAAATACCTGTAATTTACTTTGAAATACTTCAGTATATATACAAGATGACATGGTCTGTGTGTGCCTTAGGTGAAGCTAACGCAAGATGCTAAACACAAATGCACCAATCAGGGCTGCTTTACAGACCATGTCCCAGAGGAGGCTCCCACAGTCTTGCTGCTTTCCCTTTCTTCTACTCCCGGTACTGGCTATAGGGTCCTGTTTCTACCAAAGGAAACTGAGAGTTACGCTTTACCTAGTTGGCCTGGGTCATTTGTCACCACCACTCTGCCTGACAACTGAGATTCCATTTCTATCAATGTACCTTTATATTCCCTAGGTCTAGGGTCACTCAACAGTGACTGTTCAACCCTTCTGTATCCCCCTAATTGCCAACATTAGATTAGGAAGTCAGGTTGATTTTTCCCTCCTAATATTGAATCTTCCTTTTCATTCTCTATCAGGTAGAATCCACCTTGAAGATAATAATAGTAGTAGTAATATTACCTTACCCTTGATGAAAATAGCCTTAACCTTCTTGTCAGCTTGACAAACTTTAGACAGGCTTCTTTCAGACTATAGGCCTCCCTTTTCTTAGAGTGTTTACTTCAGAAAACTTTCGATTATAAATTCTTTCTTTGCTCCATTGAGATGTAAATCTTCTTCCAGCCCCTCCCAGTTTTACATCCCAGGAGCCATCCCTTTGAAATGTAATCATCAATAAAGATAGTGCCCTATTTGTCAGTCTCTGTGAGAAGGTAGAAACCTAACTTGCTATTCGTTGTCTACCAATTAGCAAACACAGGTGGCCAAATCACATAAAAAAAAAAAAAACATTTGCAAACTCAAGAATAACTCAACTTACTTTAGTCATTCCATTGACTAGAGTATTAGAGTACTCCCCCAAAGTACTCTAGTATTTTCCTCTGGCTTTTTGTTAAGTGGAATTGAATTCAGACTGAGTTCTACTTTCTCTCCTCTATTTCAATAGCCTTAAATAAAGTCTTCACTGCCTGTTTAACTTTGCCTAATGCAATTTCTGCTTTGACACCCTCACATGCACTATCTCATCTCATCAGACCAGTATTCCTACGGAGAATTTTCCAACATGTATAAAGATAAAATCACATGGAGTTGTTTTAAAATGATAAATTCCCTACCAATAAATGGTGTTGGAAAAACTGGACAGATACATACAAATAAAATAAAATAAATAAAACTAGACCACCTTCATATACCATATAAAAGAATAAACTCAAAATGGGTTAAAGACTTAAATGTAAGACCTGAAACCACAAAATTCCTAGAAGAAAACTTAGGCAGTAAACTCTCTGAAATTGCTCTTAGTGATATTTTTGTTGATACATCTCCTTGGGCAAGGGAAAATAAATGAATACATAAATAAATAGAACTACATGAAACTAAAAGGTTTTTGTACAGCAAAGCAAATCATCAACAACATGAAAAACAATCTCCCAGTTGGGAGAAGATATTCACCAATGATACATCCCATAAAGGGTTAATATCCAGAATTTTAAGAACACACACAACACCCCCTGAAAAAAAATATTTAATTAAAAAATGGGCTGGGAACCTAAGTAGATATTTCTCCAAAAAAGACATACTCATGGCCAACAGACATATGAAAAGATAGACATTTGTAAATTAAAACCGCAATAAGATACCACCTCAAACTTGTCAGAATGGCTATCATCAATAAATCAAAAAATGATCGTTGGTAAGGATGTGGAGAAAAGGGAACTCTCATGCATTGTTGGTGGGGCTGCAAATTGAAGCAGGCACTATGGAAAACAGTATTGAGATTCATCAAAAAATTAAAAATAGAACTACCTTATAACACAGCAATTCCAGTTTTGGGTATTTATCTGAAAAAATCAAAAATACTAATTTGAAAAGATATATGCATTCCTATGCTCATTGTAGCAATATTTACAATAGCCAAGATATGGAAGCAAATAAGTGCCCATCAACAGAACAACTGAATAAAGACTTGATACATATATACAATAGAATAATACTCGGCCATAAAAAGAATGAAATCTTACCATTTGTAAGGACATAAATGAACCTAGAGGGTATTATGCTAAATGAAAGAGACATTTAATAAATGACAGAGAAAGACAAGTGCCATATGATTTCACTTATATGCAGAATCTAAAGAACAATGTAAATGAACACACAAAACAGAAACAGACTCATAGACACAGAGAACAAACTACAGGTTTTCCAGATAGGAAGCGGGGTAGGGGGCTGGGTGAAAAAGGTGAAGGGAAAAGAAGTTCAATTGGTAGCTACAGAATTGTCATGGGGATGTGGAATATAGCATTGGAAATATAGTCAATGATATTGTAGTGACTGTATGGTGTCAGGTAGGTACTGGATTTATTGAGGGGATCACTTCTTAAAGTACACAAATGTCTGACTACTATGCTGTTCACCTGAAACTAATATAATCTTGAATGTAAAAATGTAATTGAAAAATAAAATAAAATAAAAACGATAAATTCCCTGTTGAATCCCATACCTACTGGGGTTTTAATTTGCAGAGAAAAATTTTAGTAATCTATATAATGAATAAGCTCTTCCTTAGGCAATTATGAGAGATGTTAGGTCAGAGAAAGCAGGTATAATTTTCTCCATCCAGTCTTACCATCAGATCCTAAATTTATTGTCCATATTTTCTTCCCACACTCAATTCAACCAAAACATGTGGCCATGTATCTGATATTCTTATTATCAGAAATTTATCTCCCTCCTTTTGAAAGATTTCACTGACTTCCTCTGCCAACAATGTCCCATATCCCTAGCATATCAGCAAAGGTCCAGTACAACTGTCTCCAAACTACCTGTCTGGGCTCACCTCCATGCATACTTTCACTAGGGACAAAGCTACCTGATTTCCCCATTCTCATTAATATGCCTCCCATCTCTCACCCAACCCAAGCCTTCCTCTTGGAACTGTGGTCTATTTCTCTGCCCAAGAAGCCTGTCTGATTACTTTAGTCCTCCAAGATCCTTTTCTCTCTTGGGCTATTTGGAGATTTGTCAAGAAAATTACCCCAAAGGTGACCTAAACCCTCTAGCTCTTTGTGTAACAAATTTTCCTCCTCCTGGGAATAGATATGACCTGATGATCATCTTCGCAAGCAAGAACTTTTCCTGAAAAGGCATCACCTTAACTGCATTGAGAGAAATGAATATTTCATGCAAATCCTCTGCCTAAGAAGCCTTTGTTTAAGTACCTTGTGAAATGTAGGTCTCCACAAATACATTAGAGGAAAAGCTTACTCCTTTGTATGTCAAATAAAGCAAAAGGAAATTATAATAGAATGTCACCAGGGACTTAAATTGTAATTAAATTTTATTACAAGCACAAAATATCTGTCCCAGGTTCAGAACTCCCCTTTTTCTCTGTTTGGTATTCCCAAGGCAGGGGTTCTTAAACAAAGAAATGGTCCAGAAATATAACAGTTGACCAAAGGGGTCCATAGCACAAAAAGTAAGATTAAGAACACCTGCAAAGAGACAGGGAGAACCCACCACCATCATCCCCACTGATCATGGTGCTGAGAAACTACATCTTCTGGCCATAGAAGATATGGCCATAGAAGATATCTTCAAGCATAGGGCTGGAAGCAGTGTGGTATATCCTGGATTATTACTTCATTGAAGAAACAAAAAGTGTACAACATCAATTTAACAAACTCTGTATTGTGTCCTAACATTATGCCAGATTGCCTATGAAAGATCTAAAATATGGTTAAACACAAAGAGAAAAGGCTCCCGCAGTGGCAGACCTAATAGACTCTAAGAACATGGATCCTCAAAGTGTGGCCCAAGAATGAGGGCAACTCTTTAGTACCAGGCTTGGGTCAGAATGGAAATTAACTACTCCGCTAAGTACACTGGGTAGGTAAGCTGACATTTTTCTTCATAGCAAGACTGTCTTCCTGGAGGAGGAGGTTCATCAATGTCATGCTGGCACAAGCTCCTTGATTCATCATGAAAAGGAATCTTAAGTAGCACCAGGGTTCATACTGGCTGTAACACTCATCTTCCTTCCGTAATTAGTTCAATTTTCACACTCAAGTTCCTATTTCTATTAGGTCTATACCTCCAGAAGCAGTCTTACACCTTTCTTTACCCCTCAACAAGCCTAGAACTAGTATATAGTCAATGCTCAGTAAATCCCATGAATATTGTGTCAATAGTGATAATTATTAGGCACCAATTATGTGTCAAGCACTTTGCTAAGCATTCTACATATATTACTTCATTTAATTCCAAAACACAACTCTGAACTAGATCTTATTATCTCTATTTTACAAATGAGTAGACTGAGGCCCAGAAAGATCACTTAGACTCCATAGTTACTAGTAGGCTGCATAAATATGAAACCCAGATTTGTCTAGTCTCCCAAACTAAGCTCTTTTCAGGATGTTACAGTGCTTCCAAATTTGTTTTAACAATGATTACCATCTCTTCACAGGATACTGTGAAGGGATGAGACATAATCAATGCCAGCCACAGAGAGTCTTTTCAAAAAGAAGCTTGGAAAGGAGTAGAGGAAAATGCACTTCAGATAATCTCAAGTTTGCCTCCTCCAGCTCTTCTGTCACAGCACACATCTCAAAGGCTATGCTGGGAAGAGACTCCCATTCATGCACCTGAGCTGCATCTGACCTCAGGAATGGAATCAGAAGTCAGCATAGAAGAAAAAAGTCACATAGACAAATTATCCTTGAAAATGCCTTCAGAAAATGCTGCATGGGAATAGCCCTATAGAGCCAAGCATTTCTCCAGCACTGAAGTCCATTATCATTTCTTAGACTGAGATGTTGAAGTTCAGATGGAGAAGGAGTCATCATGGTTAAATTATGGTTATCTTTAAACCTCGCAATCACACACCCTCACAAGCTGCTCTCACTCTGTGGAGGCCTCAGTAACTAGGTCACCTTAGAAGCAGCACCAGGTCCAGATCTCCATCTTCCCGCTCACTCTGAGGCACAGATCATTGAGGGAAATACAGGCAAAATGACTCACACTTTAATCACTTATGCTTATCTTAGGATGCCCCCAGCTCCACACAGTTGAATGTATTTGAGCTGATTGTCTTACGTAATATAGAATAAGTATTTTTTCTACTTTTATCCCTAAGGACACTAGCACATCATTGAAGCAAGAAAAGTGTTCAGTTTAAACTTTAGTTCAAAAGTCGGTCTCTACTGTTATTCAGTAGTGGATAAAGAAGCTTATTCAGAGATACTAACTGCAAAACACCCCTCAGAAGATATTTAGAAATAAAAGACACACATGTAGGCATCCACACAGAACATTCATATGGGTAATGGAGACCTGACTTAATTAAAGGGTTTTCATTAAAAGCAATCACAGTAGAAAGTCAAGCTATTTTAATCACATTCTGTCTGTGGCCTTAGTTTCTTTACTTCCTAAACATGACAGGTCACTGAGATAATTGATAGGTGAGTAAAATCCCACCAGGAACATACTTGGTAAAGAGAAATAACTGCTATAAAGGTGATCAATTAAGTTATTCCCTTGCTGCTCCCTCCCAGCTGATTCAGCTGTTTTCAAAGCCACAAAAACTGCTCAGTGACCTCTAACAAAATCTCCATTGCCATTTGTCTATAAGAATTAAAAGTAATTTTGACCCAAACCTTTGAGAGTGTTTTTAGATAAACAATGTTAATGCTTTATAAGCAACTTTACTTACAATATATAAAATTTCCTAAAGGTACTTTCATTGCTGTATTTTCCAACACACATGCACACACACTCACACACCCTTTTATGGCTCAATATATAATGTGAAAAAAATATCATATTTTCAATATAATTTGAAAAGGCACTCAGCAGAGAATTTGACAAGCTGTGGAACACAATGTGACCATGTAGTTGTTTTTGCTAATACTGGCAATTCTGCAGTCTGGGCTCTGAAACCAAACTCCTTGAAGGGCCTGCCTGAGTCAGTTACAGATCATCATCCATAAGTGCCTCTCTACAAGCACCTTATTTATAATCTGAATTTCTTGAATTATACTTTAAATTCTTCTCTGCAATTTTAACGATTATGAAAACCAGAAATTTGTCTGTTTACTCTGCCTCAATGATGAAAAGTAGAGAAGGAAGACAATTATTTTATAAGACCAGAAGACAGGGCCACTTTCTGCATTATCTTGATAAATACATTCGGCATTATGTTGATAAATATACTTCCAAACCATTCACCCCAAATCTCAAGCATGGAGGTTATGTTCTCAGATCCCTAAGTCTCCTTTATGCTCTTCTCTTAGCTTTCATTTTTATTTCAGTCCACATTGAAACAAAAGAACACCAATTTTCCTCCACTCTCAACTACAAGACATTAAATCAGAGTCCATATCTAATGACTTGCTTTTGCCTCTTCTCTACCAGCCACAGAGGAATTCAATTTTAAGTACATATCTAGAAAAGGAGTGTCTTTCTAATTATGACTTTCCACAGTTCTATTACTATCTATTTCTTAATGAGAGTTGCTTTGTCCAGCTGAAGCAGTAGTAAAGAGAAAATACACATACCTTTGAGTTTGATGAAAAAGAAGAAACAAATATTGCGGAAAAAGAGAAACTGTACCGCCAGGTTTCCTTTGTTTTGCTGAGAAACCATAGAACCCTCTAGGGAAAAAGTCATAGGTCTCTAAGATGCTTCTATAATTGAGTGTCTTAATAGTATTGGCTGAGAGGAGGAGATGTAGAAAAACAGAGGGGTTTGTGGGGGCAGGGTATAGGTTTAATCATCGTTAACTTTTTCTTCCATCACAAGTCTATTCTAAAATCACATGAAACCAGGAAATGATGATCTATCTCCTCATTCATTTTCCATTTGCAATAAGCAATGAATCTAGAGTTTAAGTTTTGACTCTACTACTCAGTCTCATATCTCAACTTCAACTTTTCAAACTTCCCCCTGGCTATTTTTATACTTCAGTATAAATAGCACACTACTACTACTACTACTACTACTACTACTACTACTACTACTACTGCTACTACTACTACTACACACACACACACACCGTGGCAAGCTGCTAAAATATGTATATGTAAGCTAAAAACTAAGAAAAACTGTTGTCCCAAGAGAAAACTAAACCATGTTCATAAGCTGTGTCTAAGACACTTATTAATCTCTAAATTACAACCCTCTAACCATTGTCCTCTGCCACTAGGACTCAGATATTGTGCTGTGAGTCATTAAAACCACTCTATTTGTGAATTATAGGGTAAAAACCACCCCTTCATACCTAATTATTTTACTACAAAGAACAAGGAAAGGAAAGAAAAAAAGAGCTTGCAATCCATCTGGCAATAATGGGAAACCTTAAGGTGGTACCAGATTTAAATATATTTGACCTGAACTTTATATCCATTAAGCAACTGCTATTTTTTTGAGATTACATTTTGTATGAGATTACATACAGTTCATTTTGCCTATCAAAAATGTGCTATCTTGCCATTTAAGGACTGTGAATTCCATCTTGCCAGTTAAAGACTAATAAACCTCAAAGGTAAAAATCCGACCAGATTTACCACAATCATAACTTACAAAAATACATAATTAGCCAACATCTGGCTTTGTTTTTACACAATCAACAGGAGAAGGCATTCTTCACTGATTTAACCACACTTTTTTTTTTTTTTTTGCTACATTAGGAACAAACATATCAGGAGCCAAATGCAAGGACACTAATTCTCTTATAATTGGATGGAGAAAAAGCTTTTAAAGGATGAGGATTGTGACCAACCACAAAAAGTCCCAACTGAAACTTAAAAAAAAAATAAAGTGCTGTGAAATAATAGTGCACCACAGAACTGAAAGTTACTTCCTCTTATTTATTCAATTTAAAAAGAAAATAAGTCATATAAAATAATTATCTTGGATTATTTCTAAGTTTCTCAAGCATAATCTAATAGCTTTTGAACTCATAGTATTTAATTGACAAATTTTCAGAACTTTATATCATGTTTTTTAAAGATGACAATTTAATTTTAAAAGATGAAAGAATATTCTTCAAAGTTAAGATGAAAATTTACTGATCTAGAATTTATTGCACTTTTGACATGACTTTTACAAAGAACATATATTGCTTTCTCTTCAGATATTCTCAGGTTTTCTAGAGAATAACTTAAATGCAATTTAAAATTGGTTGTTTTCTCAAATGAAGGATTCACATACTAAAACACTTCCCAGCTTACCTATTAATTCATGGAGAGTAGAAATCTGTATGAGTTGCATTAACTTATTTTATTGGTTTATAGTTACCTATATATTTATTTGTAGTATATGCTGTACTTAAAAGTAACACAACTCATAAAATTATTTATTATAGTATTGTTTATTAAGCAAAATATTGCAATGCTTATATACAGGGAAGTAGTTGAATAAAGTATAATACATCCACATGTACCATAAACATGGAGTATTATGCAGCTATGAAAATAGAATAAGGAAGATCTCTATGAAGTGATATAGAGTAATTTCCAGAATATATTATTAATTTAAAATAGCAGGTATAGTGAAACTGGAAGAGCTATACTTTTGAAAAGGCAGCCTTCCTCGTGGCAATTATCATGGAGGTCCAGAAATAAATGGAATTGGTAACTTGAGCCAAGACCAATAGCTCTGCCACTGGAAGCACACAAGTGTATCTATCACCAGGACTTTTTAAATTATTCACCCAGGAAGCATTGGTTAAGTACCTCTTATTAGCCAGGTGCTGTGTGAAAATGAAGAGAGAAATATAGGTAGATAAAAAGTAGGAAAGGCATTCTAGGCAGATGGAGCTGCTTTGAGCAAGAGTTTTATATAATGGAAGAGAGAATACTAAATTTAGGTACAGCAAATACAATATGTTTCCTGAGAATTGAAAGTAGTCTATAAAGTAATAAGTATATTATGATATTAGTAAATCAAATTAGTAGAGCAATATTAGCATAATAATTATTTTAATAGTAATATTAGTAAATACATAGTAATTATAATAAATAATAAATATTATAGTACCAAACAATTCAATAGTACAACAGTAAAACATTCCTTTTAAAAACTGTTCACCTAAACATCATGCATACTGACACTGATCTTTGTCCAGATTAAAAATTGTATAAAATCACCTTAATGATTTTCTAAAATGTAGCTGCTAGAGGTCCTGAAATTGCATAACTCAGCTTACTCTCTTCTGCCCTGCCATATTTCATCAGCCTGCCAGCCACTCCATTTTTGTCATTGGGAATGACATTCATTAGAGTCTAAAAAAGCAAACAGCTGCTATTGCAGTACTCCTAGGGTTCAGCCTAATTATAGCCTGGACAACCCCTCCCACCCCAAGTAGAACCTTGTAAAGTATGTAGAATTTCCCTACATCACAACCTAAAAGAAAATTTAGCTATTGTGTAACAAAAGCTTTAAAATAGGAATCTTTTACCCAGAAATTTGTCTTTGGGGAATTTCTCCTAAGGGAAGATAAAGCTCTTTGCAAAGATTTAGTACCTTGTATTAATTACTAGAGTGAAAATTTAACAATTATCAAACAAAATTAGAGAATTACAATGCAGCCATTAAAATATTGTGGAAATGTCTTTGTTGAAAGATATACATATTTAATTGTTAAGACAGCAGAGTCCACATGAGAATCTAGAGGGTTCTCCCCTACCCCCTTCTTGAAACAGTTTTGGTAGATTATATTTTTCCAGGACCTTAACCATATTTTCTAAGTTTTAAAACTTATTGACATAAATCTGTTCATAATATCACCATGTTTTCTTTTATGGATGGAGCACCTATGGTTATGTCTCCCTTTTTACTCCTGTTTATGCCTTCTCAGATTTCTCATCTTGTCAAAAAAAAAGCTAGCTTTTCTTCCTTCTTTCCAACCCTTTCTTCTTTCTTTGTTCTGTCCTTCCTTTCCTTCTTCCTTTATTTTCCTTCTCTTCCTTCCTTTCTCTTTTTCTTTCTCTTCTTTCTATTCTTCCTTTTCCTTCCTTTCTTTCCTCTTTGATTTTTTCCTTTCCTTTCCTTTCCTTTCCTCTTTCTTTCTTTCTTTCTTTCTTTCTTTCTTTCTTTCTTTCTTTCTTTCTTTCTTTCTTTCTTTCTTTCTTTCTTTCTTTCTTTCTTTCTTTCTTTCTTTTCTTTCTTTCCTTCTTTCTTCCTTTCTTTCTTTCTTTTTCCTTCCTCCCTTCCTTCCTTCCTTCCTTCCTTCCTTCCTTCCTTCCTTCCTTCTTTCTCTTCCTTGTATTTTTATTTTTTATTTCATATCCTTCTATTTGGAGTAATGTTAATATTATTAACATTAATTTTCAGTCCTCCCCCCTCCCCAATATAAGCATTTGTGGATATAAATCTCATTTGGTCTCTCTCTGCTAGCCAAATTTACTTATCTTCTCTCTTTTTTTGATAATATCTCTTTTAAGTCCTATTCCTAATTTGATCATTTCAAAGAAGAAATGTTTTCTAAATTTTTTTTAGTACATGGAGAAGTTTGTTCATATTTTCTTCTGATTTATAGTGTATTTGTTCTGCTTTGTATTCTTTAACAATTATCTGTTGTTTTTTTCCCAGTGCCTTTGCAGAGGTCCCATTCTGATCCTTTCTGATTATCTGTGATCTTTACATGGAGGCCATTCTTTCTGGGCCAACTATTTGCAGAATGATAATGGGAAGAGGGACTAGGGGGATGATGTAGGAAAGCAAACAGAGATACGTTCACTTGGAAATTTCTCCACCAATCCTCTGCTCTGGGCATAAGCCTCCACCTCAGGCTTACAAGTACTCCTGACTTACATTTAAGCCTAGAATGTCCCTGGTCCATTAACTAATCAAGACTAGTATCTGCAGGGCTAATTGCCATCTATTCCATCTCCTCTACTTTACCCCTCCAACACTGAGAGCAACTTGTCTGTGCATTTCCCTTTCTGCTCCATTTTCTCTGTCACTCCATGATGTTTCTCAGGCTCCCGGGACTCACTGAAGGCAGAGACATGCAATTCCAAAAAAACTGTTTCCAGTTTGACCCCTCAGAGTGTGCTACTTAATTTTGGAAGGCTCTGCCTACTGTTAGAGATCCACAGAATCATACGTTTGCTCTCAGATTTCTTTCACAATAAGGTTCAGATTTTACTTTAGTTAGTAGTAATTATTCATGATGTGGTTTTCCAATTGTGTTGTTTCCTATGTGCATTGAATAATGAATTTTTGCCTCTGCTTCACACCCCCACATATTTACCAGTTCAGCTTTGGACCCTAACCTGGTTTCTCTGCCTTTAGTTTTTCACATCTTCACACATCACTACCACAGTATTAGAGTCCTAAAATCATTGTATCTCTTTCCTTCTCCAAAACTTTTGTGGTGCTCTGCAATCCTCAACATGATATTCCAGGCCTTCCATGACATGATCTAAAATCTATCTTCTCAGCCTCATTGTCACATAATCCCTCCATAAATGCCAGGAACGTTCTCACCTCCTGGACCCACTTACACTTTCCTCACAGTGTACTTTGATCATTGCCACTGTGAAACACTCCCTGTTGCCCAGTCAGGTTAAGCATTCTTGTTTCTATGTTTCCAAGCTTTATTGTTGTTATTTACACACTTGTCTCCCCTCCTGGACTTCTCTCACTTCAGCACAGCATCTATAAGATTTCTTCAGTCTAGAACTCATGTTGCATCAACTAGCACAAGGGTGCTCAATACATATCCATGAACAGAAAAAGTGATGCCACATTTACCATTGGGAATAGTAACTTGGGGTTCTGTTTCCTGAGGCTTCGAGCAATCTAAGGCACTCTTCCAGGGTCTAGCCCACTCTCCTAAACCTCTCTCTACTCCCACCATATCCTGTTAAATTAGGGCATAAGATTCCTGGCTCGCATAATGGGCAAAGTAAACATTAAAATTCACGCACATGCAGGGACTGAGAGCAGTCCCTCCCATAAATCTCATATTTCTGTAATGTGTCTTCTCCTTTCATCACTGGCACAGCCTAAACCACCAGTGTTGATCTCAAATTTCTGCTTAAAAAAAATTAAGCCAAAACAGAAAGCTAACATATCCTTCTGTGTATGGAAAGAAATAACATTAGCTCTTACTCGTAGGTATCTCTGAATTGTTGTCTTACCCTTTATTATTTTCTACTCTTACACATATCCTATAATAAATATATTTTACAATTTTTAAAAATATTAATATTTTAAAGGTAATGGACAATAAATGTACAGTTCTCTCACAGTATGTAAAAATTAAATATGTCCAGAAGATGGTGCAAAAACCCTAATCCAGAATTAAAAGATTTAAAAATGATAACTCTTACTACTTAAAGAATGCCATGTGGGGGGCATGTTTCTTAGTGACCAAGGATCAGTCAAAAGGGACATTGGTTACAAAATTTTCATGTATATTAAATATAAATTGTTTGACCTTTTCTGTAGTCAAGGGTGAGTCATTTCAGAGAGAAGTAAAGGAATTCTGAAGAGAGAATGTGGGAGAAAAGAGGATGATTTGTGTAGAAGATTCTTGAGAAATGGACACGCCAGATGTCAACGTGATTTTGCACCAGGAAAAAGGTTTAGAAATCACATAATCCATGAGTCCTCAAACATTGTTTTTTTAGATTTTTCTCTAAATAAATCCCAATATACAAAAGCAACAAAATTGGAGCTATCCTAATTGAAGTGGAGGTTGAGGACAAGAGCCTTCTCTTTGCCCAAATTTCCCACCCTTACTTCCTTGGTGGCTGACATAATCAAGAATGGCTGTACTTAATCAACAACTATAGAATGAAACACTTACAAGAAGCCCAAGAGAAAACCACTAATGCAGCATAATAGTTTCACTTTATTACTGAGAGACATCTAGAGGAAGAGGAATTTCCCATTAGAAATGAAAAACTATATAAAAAGCAAAAATAAACCCATTAATTGTTTCTTCAGGACATTCAAAATGTGTCAATATATTAAACTCTAATATTTTTCAAAAAATTGACATATAGATTACTTACAATTTATATTGAATTAAATTTTTGATATTTTAAACTGGATTCACTTCATTCCTTTTCATGGTTGTATATAAATTATGAAAACAACAGAAACAGCATTTCAGCTAAAGCTAACTTTCATAAGCAATATAAGCATTTTCTTGGGTTATATTTATATACTAAAGTTTATTTATATCAATAAAATGTCCTTAGGCTGCACTTCCTGTATAGTCAATAATTTTTAAATGTACTTATAAACCACAATAAATGTTGATTTGACAGCATGAATCTAGTTAAGAATTTTGTAATCCTGTAAAAATCTGTCTAAATAATGTTTGCAAAGTAGATGCAACAATCTATTTACATGTATTTACCTAAAGTTTGTTTTTAATACAAGTCCAATTTAACTCTCTTTTAAAAACCAGTCTTAGGGGAAAAAAAAAACAACTCTAAAAAAAAAATTCTTAGAAAGTTTTGTTTCGAATGGCCATGTCTACATGAAGCACTGCCTGGCCCAAGGGCTGCCTACTTGACATGGATATTTCTGGTCCACAATAGACGTGTGTGGATTAAATAAGTTTCAGATGAGGCTTCTCAGTATATAGTAGTTTCTTAACCGTGTCCCAAGGTAACAGGTAAAAGAAAAACCCAAAGTTAACAGGGTTGGGCAGTAAACAGTGGGTTTTACACTGTGGCTTCTGCCTGAGCCAGCACTGTAGCCTTAAGCCCGTTTCGCCATGTGTTCAAACCGGAACAGTTATACTTACCTGGGTTGGCTACTAAGCCACGCCCTCGGTTCCAAGGCCACCTGTTTGTTCCCCGCGATGTGGTGGTAGGTCTCAGACTCTGCACGGGGCATTTCCGCGTTGCCCGCTCTGCCGACAGGGGGCGCTGAGGGCCACAGGAAGGCTGGAGGAGGGAGCCAGGGCTTGCTTCCGGTTTCTCTCCGCATCCCTCCAGTGATGAGTCTTCCTCCTGACTGCGGTGTGGCTGTCGGATTTCAGTTCCCAGGATTCACCCCCGCCCCGCCCAGCCCAGCCCCGCCCAGCCCCGCCCCCAGTCTTCCAGACTTTTCCTAATATGTTCCCTCACAGATACCACGGCTCAGAGTCACCTCCTCAGAGGTCCGGGTACAGCTCCATGAGTCTGTCATCTGAGTTCCTGGGGCACTGGCGACAGTCAAGCGGATCCCCTCCTTACGGGCTGGATCCCAGCTCCTCCTGACTGTTAGTCTGAGCTTCTGAGGACCCCCATTAGCTTCTAGGTTCTAAATAACCCCACTCCTTCCCTTTGTTGCCCCTGCCCGAGGGGTGCTAGCTATTTCTAGCAGTGTCTATCTTGGTGTTATCTCGGTATACTCTTTTGCCTTTTCAGTCCCTTAATATACCCATTCCTTAAGACAAGTTCTCTTAGTCGTAAAAAGCTGATCTGGTTTCTGTTTTCTTAACTGGAGCCTGATACCAGCGGACTTCTAGGAAACAGATTCTCAAGGTGGGATTCAGATCATGCCGTGTCCTTGAACACAGCAGTGACTCTTGTGCTACCATGAGTAATCAGGTGGTTGATGACAATGAAATACCTACTGAATGAAGCAAGTGGCTTTGGGGCCCAGTGGCTTCTGTGTTTAACCACTGTAACTGCAAGTATATAGGATAGAATGGCTATTTCTGAGTGTTCTGGATGATTACAGGAAGAAAATGATCAGCTCAAGTCAGAGAGAACCAGAGAACTGCAAAGGCAGTTCTAAAAACTTAATATTTAATGCAGGACGCATCATTATGACAAGTCGAATTCACGGCCTTGCAGAGTCTTTACCATGAGAGTTAGGGTATTGATTGGAAAGGAGTGAGACCTTGACATTTGTTATGAGGGCATTTGGGTAGACTTAAACAAAACAGAAAATTTCGTGCTCCCTAGTCCTGGCTTCTACATTGTAGTAACTCCAACCTTTGTCCTTTATTTTCCAGCCCTATGGGAAATAACTACTTCTCATACTATATCTTAGGGGCCTTCTTTTGCTCTTTCACTTGAATAATAGCTGTTAAATCCCTAACATTAAAATCTCTTTGGTAAAACAAACAAATAAAATGGTCTGGTTTCTGTTTTTCTGACTGGATCTTAATGAATACACTGTCTCATGGAGTTATTTGGGGGATGTGATAAAGTATTCCTAGCACACAGCTGAGTATATCATGTAGAGGGCATTCAATCAGTAGTGGTGCTTTCCTGGTGACCACATCTCTAACTTATTATGCTACTTTGAGTTGGATAGATCATAACTTCTCTCTGAACTTATTTATAAAATAAGTACATTTTCTCTAAAATTTGGAGTATGTTTAACTTTGTGTTTATTGAAATGTTTAATAGATAACTTCAGGACTGTGACTACAGCCATTATCAAGTTTTAAAATAAAATGGGGTTAGAGGGACATGAGAGAGAACAACCACCTCATGAAGAAATAATTACTCTCATCCTACTTACCTCACATAGGAGCTCACAAATACTGAATCCACCGTCTAGTGCTAACAGTTAGGAAGGCCTTCTGTTCACGATTGGGAAGTTCAAAAAACACTTTCTGAAAGAAAACATTTTCCGTTATAGAGCACTCTTAGAACAGTTTCGTAAATGAGGCATGGGACCTCAGGCATCACTAAAGATTGTTCAGGTTCATGGGAACTGATGGAACTAACAGACTGTGTTGACCCCAACTAAGATATGCTAACATCAAAGGGACATTTTAAATGATAAAGTGACCATTGTACTGAAAATAGAAAAGAATCTCCTCCAAACTCCATGCTTAGCACCCATTTACTCCTCTTATACATATACATATAGATATACATATATGTATATGTAATCTCTATAAACTCCCAGGGTCCAGGACTCATCAAGATAGCTCACTTTCAGCAGTTTGGCATTGTTTGTGAGAGACAGTAAAGAGAGATGATGCCTTCAATTTACCCCACTTAATATTCTGCTGTTTCTTTTCCAGGGCAGTCAAAGCAATCAATGTGCAGTTCAACCTAGGACAGGCAGGCATACAAACACATGTACTATTTGTGCACACACACTTCTCTATACTGAATTATATGTACACACACACACTCTCTCACACACACACACACACAAAATAGCCCTTTAATTAAAAGAATTTTTCCAGCTTTATTGAAATATAATAGACAATTAGTTGCTTATATTTACATTGTATGATTCACTTAGTTTTTTTTTAATTATAGTTGGCATAAAATAATGTTAGTTTCAGTTCTATAGCATAGTGATTAGAAATCTATATAACTCAAAGTGATCGCCCCACTAAATCTAGTACCCTTCTTCCCCCTTATATATTTATTACACCATTAACTATTTTTCTTATGCTACACTTTATATCACCATGTCTATTTTGTAACTATCCATTTGTACTTCTTAATCCCTTTGTCCTTTTTCATCATTCCTCCATGGCCCTCATCTAGTAGCCCTCGAAATATTCTCTGTATCTATGAGTTTATTTCTGTTTTTCTTCTTGTTGTTGTTTCTTTTGTTCTTTAGGTTCCACATATACATAAAATCACATGGTATTTGTCTTTCTCTAACTGACTTATTTCGTTCAGCACATACCTCTAGGTCCAACAAGGCAATATCTTTTCCCATCCCCTTACTTTTAGTCTGTATGAATCTTTTAATCTGAAGTGAGTCTCTTGTAGGCAGAATATGTAGGGGTATTATTTTCTTATTGATTCATCCACTCTGTCTTTTGGTTTGAGCACTTAATTCTTTGCCATTTGAGGTACTTGTTGATAGATATGTAGTTATTATCATTCTTTATTCATGTTTTTGATACATGTTTTTTCTTCTTAAAGAGGTCCTTTCAGCAATTCCTGTAACACTGACTTGGTGTTGATGATTTTTTTTTTCCAGTCTGGGAAGCTCGTTATCTGTCCTTTGACTCTAAACAATAACATTGCTGGGTAAAGTATTCTTGGTTGTACATCCTGGGTTTTTCTCACTTTGAATATTTTGTGCCAAACTCTACTATTCTACAAAGTTTCTTTTGAGAAATCAGCTGCCAGTCTTATGGGTGCTCCCTTGTAGGTAACTAACTGCTTTTCTCTTGCTGCTTTCAAGATTCTCTCTTTGTATTTAACCTTTGGCATTTAAATTATGTGCCTTGCTGTGGGCCTCTTTGGGTTCATTTTTTGGAGACTTTCTGAGCTTCCTGAGGTTGTATGTCTATTTTTTTTCACCACATTGGGGAAGTTTTCCATGATTTCTTCAAATATATTTTCAGCTTCTTGTTATCCCTCTCCAAGTATCTCTGACACAGATGTTGTTACCCTTAATTTTGTCCCATAGGCTCCTTAAATTATTATTACATCCTTGTTATGTTTTCTTTTCCATTCTGATTGGGTGTTCTTGGATTTCCCATCCTTTATATTGGTGGTTCAGTTCTCTTCTTCATCTATTCTTCTAATATATTCCTTCTAATATATTCTTCATCTCAGATAATGTGTTCTTCATTTCTGGCTGGTTTCCTTTTATAACTTCCATTTCCATTTTTATATTTTCTATTTCTTTGTTAAAGTTAACACAGTTCATTTACACTTCCCTTTATTTTACTGAGCATGTTTATAACCCGTGTTTTGAACTCTACATCTGTTAGATTGCTTGACTTTATTATTCTTGGATCTCTGTTCTGTTCTCTTATATGGTTTCTGCTTCTTTGTCTTCCCATTTTGGCTGCCCTTCTGTGTCTGTTTCTATGTGCTAAGCAACACTCCTAAGTCTTCTGATCTTATTAATGTGGCTTTGTGTAGTAGGTGTTCAGTGACAGAGTTCTGAGAGGGGTTCAGTTGCAGGTCAAATATAGGCCCAGCCTGTGCCACTCCAGGGCTACCAGTTACAATTCAGCAAGCATTTCACAGATGCTGTGATTATAGTTGCCTCAAGAGGCCATGCCAGAAACCAAGGTCAGCTGTCACTAGTGTGAGTTTTAGAGCTGTTCAGAAAGGAGCACAGGACTCACCAAGGACACAATTGGATGTGGCTTGGGTGGGACCACAATTTAGGGGAGGTGGAGTTTCAGGAGATATTCTGGGTGAAGCAACCTCTGTTATCCAGTTTGATGACATTTCAGTTCTGGCAGTGCTGCTATGTTTGTACACTGGGAGGGGGAAGGGCTCAACAGAGGGACCATGGATATTGCCAGCACTTTTGCCCAGGAGAGAATCTAACTTCTGACTCTTGGTTGGACAACTCAGTGTCCCCCTGTAAGTCTCTGGTGCCCCCAAGCAGCCCACCTGCTGTCAGTGCTCAGATCAAGTAAGTCTGTCACCATGAAAGTCCAGTTACAGACATGGTCCCTTTAAGAGGCATCTGCAGCTGCCCACTGCCACTGCTAGAGCCTCTGTCCTACTCAGCTGCTGGGGAACAGTCATCTTCGCATCCTCACTCCCTCCTACCACTACCATGCAGGGTAATTTCTTATTTCTCTCCCTAGTTTTAGAGTTTCTGTTCATCTAGATCCTAGGGAGCTTTGCTTGCTGTTTGCCCTGTGTTTCTGTCACAACTTTGATATGGTCGCAAGAGGGATGGACAAAGCCTCTATCATCTATTCCAGCATTTTCCCTCCACGCAAATAGCCTGTTCTCATAAAATAAACTTTTAGAAAACTTATAATAAACTTTTAAGAATACAGCTTACATAGGAAAAATTTCTATAAAAATGCCTGCAATTTATTATTTTAAAAATTCTGATTCAAGGATATTAATTTTTTAAATAGTGCGGAAGTCTCTATCTGTATTTTTTATTTTGTATCTCTAAATCATATTTAGAATGTTGAGGTCATGTTATTGCAATCAAATCAAAATAATTTTTATTCATTTAGTTAGATTTTCTCCAATGAGAAAGTAATGAAAGTAGCTGCTATATGTACCTAGCAGAAAGTGTTCATTAAATCAAGATAGTAGTTCTTAAGAATACATACCTATATAGCAGCTATTGTGTACTATACAACTTCTAGGCTTACATATCATTTATTACTAGTTATGTGAAATGGCAATATATTATTTAGGCATTATTGCACATAGATTAAGTCAAGTTGTTGTCATAGTGACTTCAAGGTCACATTCATATATGTATATTATATAGTTTTATTTTTTAGTAATTCCAAAAACATAAATGCTACAAACATACAAATAAGTTTCATATAAACTTTATTAGAAAGTTTAATGATTTACATTTATTTTACATTAATGTAGCTTTGTTAATTTTGAGTAAGAAATTTTTAGTTTCATTTTTTAGTCCCTTTGGTTTAAGATGGAAAATATTGGCTTAAACAAGAAATTGACTCATTTTGGACAACTTGTGTTTTCACTTTGTCTATTGAAATGTTTAATAGATAATTTAAGGATGTGACTATGGCCATTACCTAGTTAGAAAGAAAAGATGATTTAAAAGAAAAATGCATTGTTGTTCTAATAAAAAAATAACTTTTATTTATTTTCAAATATATTTTATTTAATCACAAATATATAGAAAAGTTGAAATTACAATAAAAATAATTTTTTTCCTCAATCACTGAAAAGAAATTTTCACCCATTACTCTATTCACCCCTTGATGTACATTTCCTACAACCAGAAATTTTTCCTTACATAAATATAACACAGTCACCAATGTTGGAAAATTGACACTGATACATTTCTAGTACCTAATCCTCAAAGTCCATTCAAATTTTTCCGGTTGTCCCAATAATGTCCTTTAGCAAAAGGATTCAGTTCAGAATTGTGTTGCATTTTGTCATGTATCTTTAATCTCTTCATCTTTCCTTGACTTTCATGACATTGACACTTTTGAAGACTAGCATGAACCTTAGTTTGACTTTGTCTGATGTTTCCTCATAGTCATGCATGTTATGTGGATTTTTCAGAAATGTAACAAAAGTAATGCTGTATCTTTGTGACTTTACCTCATTAACTGGAACAGATTTTTTTTTTTACTTATGCCACTGTAATAATATTCATAGTAATCTGTTGGTTAAGGTGATGTCTGTCTACCAAGCTTTTCCACTGTAAATTACTCACCTGACCTTTGCAGTTTATCAGTATTTTGAGGGATGTTAATGATGCAGTTGTGTTTATAGTCTTTTCCACATCAAAATTTCAAATTCTTCATTATTTAGACACATAAGTATAGATTCATGAACTCTTATTTTATTCTTTTACTGTCTTTATTATGATGCTCAAATTTTCCTACATTTAATTAGTAGGGGCCCCTTCAAGCTGGCTTTGTACCCTGCAGTATTCCCCATCATTCTTTGAGCAATTCTTCGTATTTTGGTACAAAAAAAGATGTTCTATCTCAAATTGTCCCTTTCTTGTCCCAGTGCTGAAGTCAGCCATTTCCCCAAGGAGTCCTGGTTCTTTTAGTAGAGCATGGCATTTAGAAGCCAAGATCTGAACACTGGCTGTGCTCATTGTTATTAGCATGTTGGTGTTCCCAGGCCTTCTCAGTTGAAAAGCTAGGATGTCTATATCAATAGTCATATCCATATCTATATATCTCTTTATATATATATATATATATATATATGATGTATTCACATAGAGACAAAGAGCAAGATATGTCTACAGATACGTATATGTGTATATGTATAAACCTATCCATGTATTGAGAACTGCGAGAACCATTGACATCAATACCTCTAATTTCAATGCAACAAAAGGTTAATTTTAGGGTTTTCCTTTTAAATAGCTATAACTTTCTTCTCAAACAGTGAGAAATCTTGATTTTATTATTATTTGTATATTTTCCTATTTGATTCATACTCCTGTGGTAACCATGCTCCCACCTCTGCCTCTCCCCTACCCTATGTGGATGCCCTCCTCACCCTCCTCAGTCTCTGATACCTTATGCTGGGCCACACCACACTTGGTCTGGACCTCTTTTGCACCCACTAGGACTTGGACTCCCCATTCTCACCCTGTTTTCCTGTTTGGGCTTTGACTACCCATACTGGTGGTTCCCTTACATAGATGTCCTCCTGACCCTGTTTAGCTCTGACTCTCCATGTTATAAGCCCCCTCCCTGTACTGTGTGGTCATTTAGCTAACTCTTCTTGGGCTCTGACATCCTGTACCAAGCTGCTCCCATTGTGTGGAATCCCTCTTCACCCCACTCACGGTCTCACACCCCATTCCAGACCAGGGGCCACCACAGCTCCCCTTTGGCTCCCACTGGTGTAGATACCTACCTTGCTCTGCCTCACCTTCAGGACTAAACTGTTTGTGAAACAGAGAGAAGAGTCTAGATAATTCCTAAATATGTTTGTTATAAAGAATATCTGATGAATGTTATTGATTAGAGAGAAAATTGAACTGGAGGCAATGCCATGTGGTTTCAAATGCTGCTGACTACATTACATAATTCTTTGTGTGTGGGAGGCAGTTATATTTACTTGTAAGTCCCCCTTAAGACTTTGCTTTGAACATACTAATTCTCCTAGAGTTTGGATGGAAAAAAGATAGCATTTACTGGGGTAAAGAGGAAAAGTAATCAAGTAGAGATCTTTTTAAATTTTTTCTTGTTTTGCTTCTTTTTTTCTCATATTAAACTGCTTTTCAGATTGGCCCTAGGGCTTTAAATTACGGAGGCTCTTGAGTCTTCAAGGCTAAGGCATTCATTCTTCCAGTTAAAGCTAAAACTGGAAAGTCACTGATGGGTTTTGCTGGGAAAGCAGTATAACATTGTGAGGAAAACACTAGTTTCTAATTCCCAAATTAAAAAAAAAATCATGAATACATTGTAAATCTTGTTAACTTTTCTTAGGACGAACAGCATAAATTGGGTGTATCAGAAAAACTTTTAAATTTGTGGTGCTAATAGATAAGCTGCTTTATTAGTTAATTGTTTACACCATTTAGACAAATGTGCCTCGGTATCACTCCCTGACTTATTGCTATCACAGTAATCAATCAATAATTACTTCTTTTCTTTTATACTAATATAAGGTACAATATAATAAAATTTCATACTCATCTGGAATAACTGGTTTTATCCAAGTCAGAAAAATTTTACATTATTCAAAATTCTTTTTCATATTTAGAGGAAGGACTATTATTCAAACATTTGAGCATTCGATATTGGATAAACACTTTCAGCACAGTTTAATTACTATAGTAGTTAAGATATGATGGGACTTTAATTATCAATAGATGGTCCAGAGAGCACTGCCTATGTGCTTCTTGAGAGAATCAGGAAGTTCTTGGCATCGCCAATTACAGAGATCAGGGTCCACTCAGGCCTCAGTGTCAGTCTCCGACTGCCCTTGGTGGAATGAGAACACAGTGGGCTAGGTAGATCAAGAACACATTACATGGACAACCAGATAGACGTAACTGGAAAAGGAAAAGTGAAACAGGGGAGCCAGAGGGAGAAAGGGAAGAGATGGAGTGGTGGAGAGGAAGAGGAGGCAGAGAAAATCCGTTGAGAGGATATGTGACCTGGTTATTAAAAGACGAGATTGATGATCAGAGGAAATACTGGAAGTATAGAAAGAATGCTTAAGAAAACACAGGAAGATATCTCATATATAAAAATCTGAAGACATGGAGGTATTTTATTGCTTAAACTTTAAATTTTTAAGTTTAAAGAAAAATCTTTCTGACCTATGATCCATGGTCAAGTCTGAGTAGACAGACTGTGCTTTGGTTAGTCCTCATGGCCAAATCTCATAGCCTCCCATTCACACTCAAGGAGCATCTTCTTGTGACGCAAATATGAAAATGAACTTTTGTTTTGCATTTCAATTTGTGGCTGCATTAATTTATGCAAGAAATAGGGTGGAGGGGGGAAACCTTAGATTACATTGCCTTGAGCTTATTTAAAAGCTCGTCTTTTAACATATTTAAAAGCTTTTAATTGACATATTCCTTAATCTTTACAATATCACTCTGATGTAGATAAATCTGTAGTTTTACCTCCAGTCTATAAAAACACAATCAAAATGAAAACACAATGAAATCATATACACACAAACTCTAGAGGAGATTGATTTGCCTTAGCTGTCCTGATTTAATCAGGTGTAAGAAAACTAAGCTAATTCCATACATTGTGACTGATGAAAATGTTTAAAGTTGTCTAAACTACAAGTAACTTCAATTTGGCCAAAAGAAACCACATTTTAAACTTAATCCCCTGAGTGCAAAGCTGTAAAGATTATGCTCTGGTTAGCCTTTTAGTTCCATTTCTCTTTATTTGATGATCTCCTTTTGTGCTGAAGATTAGCCCATAATTGCTATTGTCTATTGACATAATTATTTTCCCTCGCTAGTAAACTGTGGCTCAAAAGAGTGTCTGTCCCACAGAGCGTCCATCCCACAGGTGAATACACGGTCTAGAGCTTCAGGAAAGAGCCTTCCTCTCCATCTGGCCTCCACAACTATGAGCCTAAAGGCACTTTAGGGATCCAATGATTCTGGATCTTTTTGTAACACTGTAAGTTCAATATCCAGTAAAGTGTGGCATGATGTACTGGGCACTGTGGTGAGAAATAGGCAGGAGAGGACACATTTCTTGCCAGTAGGGCCACTTAACATAGCTCATAAAATTGTCTATTTCTTCTTTTTAAACTTGTTTTTCTTCTGCTTTCTGTCTTCTAGTGAGTATTATCTTTTCTGGTTTCTGTTTCTTACACTGTTGTGTTATTCACTTGTTATTCTTTTAAATATTGAATTAAATAAACTCTGGAGTATGGCAAATCTGTATTTCCCTCAGAAAAGGATATGCTCATTTAGCTAGTGATTTAATATTCATTGGTCTTCACAACAGAATAAGCAAACTTTCTAAGGTAAATTTGTTTCACAAGGCATTTAAAGTAAATTCTGTGGTTTTTACAGCCCGACCTGAAGTGAAATCTTCCCCAGAAATACAGCAGTGTTGGCAAAATCCTCAGCAATCACTGAGCCTCGGGGCCAATGTGACAACATGGGAAGAATAGGACTCCGAGTAGTAAATGTGACTGAAATACAAATAAAACATGTGGTTTTTCTAGACTCACAAAGTATTGGAAGACAAAACTGTGAGCAAACTACATTATAATATGCAAGGAGAATACTTAAAGTAGCCACTAAATTATGTGTTTTTCCGTAGCCATGCAGCTATCCTGGCACTCTGGTTTTTGTTTTTCAGATTTTTGTTCTTTATTGTCTGTAATTTGGCATGAACTGTGAGCCTCTGGTGTTCTTCCAACATGGGACTGAAAAACTGCTGGAGCTGAAAGGACAAAGAGATGGTCAGGGCAATCTAACTTCTCATTTAGATAAAATAAGACAGAGTTTGTGCTAAGTCACAACATGATTTTTCAAATGGCTGATGACAGTTGGAATGGGTGGAAATGTGTACCCCTCGATTGTGTGATCTTGGGGAGACTGTGACTGAGAAAATGTGTTGGAGACCACTTACCCTGAAGAATCGGATATAGACTGAAAGCTCCATGAAGTGGGAACTTCATCTATTTTATTCACTGCTCTATTCCCCAAGCACATAGTAGGTGTTCAATAAAGTTTTAATAAATGCTGTCTTGATATTATACAAGACTTGTGTACACATATCAGCTCATCAAATGTCACTTAAATCCTAATGCTGTCGAGACTGAGTAGTGACAGGGCTATCAAGACTAATTACATTGTAAAATGAAAGGAAAGTTCTGGGAAAAGGGAGGTTAAGGAACCAGGAACTTCCCACCTCTCCCACACTGCCAGGCACTGGGAGCCATATGCCTACAGGCCCATATGATCGTGCGCCTATGGATGGGAGTGGAATAAAGGTCTGTGGGATTGTAGGCCAGGCTCTAGCATGCTGGAATACAAAGGGGAGAGCAAGAGAAGTAGAAAGTCTATAGAAATTGTGTTAATATGGTGGGGAAAGGGACTCATGTGACTTTTTATTTTCTTTTTAGTAATTATTTTAGATATCATGTGAACTAATACATTATAATAGGACTGTTGGGCATTAATAGGTTTTTGACAAAGATATTCATAATAGCTAATTTACTTCTTTTCAAAATAGTGAAAATTTAATCATTGCTAAATCCACTTTTCATTTTTTTAAAATAAATTATCAGCTATCATAGAGTTTTGGAAGTTTGAGGACTGCTAAATTTATAAAGCCATCATTCGTTCATTAAACAACAACAACAAAACTTTACTGGGTTCTATAGAGACAAAAGTGGACACTGACACACGTTAGAAGATACCAATAAAAATTCATTTTTGATTCTAAGAGTTTTCATTCCAGCATGTATGGGTGTGCCCTTTACTTTCTTCTCCAGAGAATCCATGTTAAACCAGATCTTGATAGCTCAGCCTCAGTCCAAACCCAGATGAAGATAATTTCATCAGGAATTAGAGACTCCCCTCTCATAACAACTACATAACTTCATCCTTCTCTCTCTCTTTCTCTTGCTCAGGATTATATTTCAGAGCTTTGTGACCCCCACATTTATTTGTTTATTTGCTGGGGTAGGAGAGGTAATTTTCTGTCTTATTTACACAAACCTTTTCTGTTTTTAGTAATATAGTTCCATGCCATAGTTAATTTGTATTTGTATATTTTAAAAAAATTTGTAATCAAGTTTGTTGACATAAAATTTATGTACAATAAATTGTACCTATTTAAAGTGTACAAGCTGAGTTTGATTCTTGTATACACCTGTGAAACCATAGCCACAATCAAGATACAGTCATTTCCATCACCCATATAAGTTTCCTCTTGTCCTTAGGTAGGCCAATCCCCTTCTCTGCCCCAGGCAACTACTTATTTGCCTTTGTCACTATAGATTAGCTTGCATTTAGAGGAATCTGGTTTCTTTTATTATTCAGCATAATCATTCTGAGATTCAATCATGTTCTGCACAAACTTGCCCCCTCACACTTTTTTAATTGTGGAGTAGTATTCCATATTGTGGATATAGTACATTTTCCTTGTCCACCTATTGATGGACATTTGGATGGTTTCCACTTTTTGGCTAATGTGAATAAAGCCACTATGAACTTTCATGTATTTCTCTTCTTGAATAAAAACCTAAAGGCAGAATTGGTTAATCACATGTGTCTAATTAATATTTTAAGATACTGCCTGTTTTCCAAAGTAGTCGCTACATTCCCACCAGCAGGATAAAAGAGTTTCAGTTGCTTTACTTCTTTGCCAATAATTAGTATTATAAATCTTCCTCATTTTTATCTATGTTGCTGCATGTGTAGAAGTTGTATTTATATTTTACTCTTGTTTTACTTTATGTGTGTGACTTTTTTGTAGACATTTGCTTTCACTCCTCAGTTAACCTTGTGGTTATAGGATCCCCTTTTCTTTACAGAACCGGTGCCTGTGGTTTGGGGGTGAAGCTGGCTACAAATGTGGGTGTATAACCCAGGCTAGGCTTAGCAGAGTATTTTATTTCCTCTGGATACAGTGATTGGTGCATGACATGCAAGTAGGACTAACCTGAGTCCTTCCTTCAGGGCTGGAGCCTGAAGCTGGGTGAGAAAAGATTCTTTCTTCGAAGGTGCTAAAGATCACATAAACCTGGAGCTATGATTGCCTCTATGTGGAGAAAGCTTGCCTAAGGTGAATCTCAGCCCAGAGGACTAACATTGCAAGTCTCATGTTAGGTTCTAGAATACAGATATGATTAAAACATTGTCTCAGTCTTTCGGAGCTTATTGTATCCTCATAGGATAGACATGTATACACACTGATTAGAGTGTATTGCGGTAACAGCTATGATAAAGATATTCATAGGGTGACTTGGGAACGTGGTGGAGAGGGTATAAATCAGTTAATAGAAAAACTCCTCAAATAGATAGAGCAGGGGTACAGGATGATTAAAATTTATTCAGCCAAGAACAGGGATGGTGAAGGCACTCCAGGCAGAAGGTAGAGTGTTTCTGAAATCTAGCAAGCAAGTGTAAAACAATGTGATAATTTCAGAAAATTCATAAGTGGTAGAGTTTGACTAGAGGAAAAGTATTTGTGGGTATCTGTTTCTCTTGCTCTCTCACACTCAGTGGTGAGGTGGGCAAAAATGAAGCTAGAGAGTAAGGCTGGGGATCAATTATGCATGCCTCTGTGTGCTAATAAAAACATTGTAAAATTTTCTAAAAACAGATAAACTACTGAAGCTTTGAAAGCAGTGCAGTGGCTGGCAGCAATGTGAAGGATGGATGGAGTCAAGACCAGCCTGGGGCTGTGAGCCTGGGCCAGAGTTTACCGCAAGAAAAGTTGAAGTCTAATCCTCTATGAACCAGAATGGTCTCTATTTCAGGAGCAAGATAGAATTAAAGAAGATTTCATGCACGGTTAGAGTAGCAACAATGGGACCACAGAATGTAGTAATTCAGATAAGCATATTATCTTAATTTTAGTAACTCCAAATTACAGAAAAAGTAGCTTATAAATTATTATAATTCACAATATCTAAAGTCCTTACCTCTACGATCTGTAAATCTGTACTTATGGTTCCCCCGATTATATACAATAGAGTAACCAATGATTGTGTTCCATACCTACAAAGCAACATGATGCTAATTAGGGCTGGAAAATGTTTTGCAAGTTAAAGTTGTATTTTGTATGCCAGACAAATGCTAAGTACATAGCCCCTTTTAATCTCTATCTCCCAAATCTAAGAGAAAACATGCATGAACTTGTTTACCTTCATCTTTTAATAGAAAATCTATTACATAGAAAGTCCTATTAGCACTAAAAAATATTTATAGTTTAATACTGTATAACGCATAGCTTTTAAAGTTTACTTAAATGTGAAAAGCCCTTCCTATTGATAACAATAATAACTGTTTTCATCTTTTTAAATGAGGTGGTTAGAAAAGATGTCACACACCTTAAATTAAGAAAATTTATGAATGTAAGTAAATATGCAATTTATGCCCCTTGAAAAAAAACAGTAGTTAATATGAGATCCACTTCAGGAACTGACTAAAATACCCTGAAAGCTTATTTAAAATTTTGTATTTGTATATGCTTTTTGGAGAGAGGATCTATGTCTCCTGAGATTCTCCAAATGTTGGTGACCATTTAAGACCAAGTACCTGGCTCTATTTACACTCCCTCAAATAGACATGGCCATCAAAATTTCCTTTTTAGTTTAGTGTCCTTGAATACCCAAAAGGATGATATCATTTAAGAAGTCATGAAGCACTGCCATGGAGAAAGACCAGATACATACCTGCCCAAAGTGATGCTGTGGTTAAAAAGGGAAATAAAGACTTTGGATGCATTAAAAAAGAAAGAAAATTGAAATAGGGTTAATATAATGGACTGAATAAGAAATGGTAGAACTACCTTGATTGCTAATACACACAATTAATTTACTTCAGAAATGTGTACTTGAAATTAAAAACTGCAAGAGTTTACACTGGCATAACACACAGGAAACAGTTCTTTTGTTCTTTTTAGGCTGCAACTGTAATGTAAACTATCTACATGAGCAAAGTAGAAGACAAGAGACAGTCCATGTATAATTCAGAGAAGCAAACTTGTTTCTGTGGGGAAAGTGGAAATATTTTGTTGCTCTCCAGTTTTATTGGCTAGGTATAAAAAGCCTGTGAGATGACTCAAGAAACTTGTCAAAATTTACAAAGAAACTGAGTTCCAACCTTAAACAGAAAAACAAAGTAGAAAATGGAAGAAAACTACCTACAGTGCTAAATGTGTGATTTTTCTACCAGATTTAGGAGAAAGGTTACTCCAAGAGGCAAGGGCTCAGTTTGAAGTTAACTTGGACAACTTATAAGTTGTAAAAGTGAGAAATAACATACAGTTAGCAACATTGTTCTGGAGATTAAGTGAGATGATGTATGTTGAGGCACCTATCAGAGTATCTGGCATGCTTCATCCCTTCCTGTTCTTACAACCTTCAAAAGGAGAAATTTTTCAGACAGATGGGATTTGTCACTCTTGTTAAGAGAGCAATCTCTTTGAAATATTACTGAAAACAATATACATCTTATGAATAATTTATCCCATCAGTATTCAAATATATTCTAATTAATATAAAAATAAGAACCAATGGTGTCAGTGTAACTACCCTTTTTAAAAAAATGATAACATTCAATGCCAGTGCAGGCACAGTGATTTGGGTCTCATTTACTTTTTGCCCCTCTCCTTTCTCCCATTTCCCCTCCCCTCCTTTTATTCCTTCTGCCATGTCTGATTTCCTGTGACAGGCAGTGGGAATGGATCCATACCAACAACATCTCAGTTTGTTCAGTTGACTAATGCTACTATTTAACCCTTTCAACTGTGTTTTCCATCATAAAATACAACAAAGGGGAGTGAAAATGAGTGCAAGCTTAGGACTTTAGACAATATGACAGTATTTGGAGTTGAAATCAAGTGTTTGGTAAAGAAAAGGGTAAGATTCATTTGAACCAGTTGAGTTTGAAACTGATTATGTCTTGTATTTATATTCACATAAAACCAGGGTTTTCCTATAGGCTGTGAAACCCACATTGTTTTAAGAAAGCCCAAAGTAACTTAACAAGGATGATAAGGGCATGAATATAATTTCTACCTTATTGATTTTGCTATAACTTGAAAGATGTCTTTGTGGTCATTGGAGGTTCCTTCATTTGGATCAGTATTCAAAACATCACCTTTAGTCCAACAGTTAAGTAATTACCCCACAACAACCAGTGCAGTGCCTTCGCATGGGAGTGAGGGGGCAGGACCAAGCTAAACATGTTTTACTCAATCAAACATTTCAAAATGTATTTTTAGGTTTTCTGAGAAGAATTATTCACCTGGTTGAGGGGAGCAGATGTCCCTCAACTACTACTGGCAGTTCTTCAACTCTAACACCTGACCAGCCCTATCTCTTTCAGTGTCCTAAGCTCCAGCCAGTGGTTGTGACTAGTACCAAGTCAGTCTTTCAGTCCTTCCATATGAAAGGTGACTTTTGAATCCCAAAGCCTTCCCCATCTCTCCTCTACAGTATTTATCACGTACTACTACAACCTAATCACTTTATATTCCTGACAACAGGTTGAACTAACTGTATCTTGGCATAGAAAAACCAAAATATTTTATTAGAAAGAAACTTAAAATTAATCAAATACATTGCTTTCATTTTATAGAACAGAAAACCAAGGCCTAAATGTTAATAGGTAAACAATAAATAGCTGTTTTAGTTATAGTTCCAGATGAGAAAGTTGAAGAACTAACTTCGTCATCTGTCTTTCTCCTCGTGTAACTGATTGGCAAAATGACACTTTGTTTGCATTAGCATATACAGTATGTAGCAGGGTTACAGCTGTAAAATGATAGGCAAAGTATGTGGAAAACTCTAGATTCCTTCTACAGGGCTTTTCGGATCCTTTATGATGCTAACATGTACTGTGAATTTGCAAAAGTGGAGGTTAAAACAGTTTCCAAATGAATTGGGCTACTGTCTTTCTTGTTAACAGAAGGTTTAATGTCTTCCATGCATAGTGCTCAGTGGAATATACTAAAGAAACACTAATTTTAGTACCAACTTGTAAGTGATCAGTTATATTTTAGCAAATTCAGAATTATTATTAATATAAATTTTACACTTTATTAATATAAATTTTAATTTGTCATAAATACTTGTTTACTTTTTTAACTTATGCTTTTATACTCTGTCATTATATGAAGACATGACACATACATTTATGTCAAATATAACTGTTAATAACTGATAATTAAATATTCTGATGTACAAAAAAATAATCATTCTTATGTCATTTTTAGTGTATATCATATTTTAATTGATTTTAAAATTGTTACTTATTTCCTTCTAACAATCCATAAATATTACTATTTAAACAAAACCATTAATAAAATCCCACAAGACGGGTAAATATAAATTGAACCCTAAAAATAAATGTATTAGATGTAGAAAACACATTTATTTGAATCTGAAAGACTTTTTGTACTGAACATTAATGTACAAGAGGAGTGAACCGAGATAAATTTACCATAACTAAAATAAGCATCTATTTTATGAGCATAGCATTTTGTCTATAAAAGAAAAATATTCAAGCCATGGTTAAAAGTTCATACATTTATAATTCTAGGTATTTCTTGGGGATAATGATAAGATCTATTTAGAGTTTTTCTTTTCTCCAGCTTTATTAAAATAGACTAGACAATTAGTTGCTCATATTTACATTGTATCATTCAATAAGTTTTTTTTATTATAGTTGGTGTACAATATATTAGTTTTAGTTGTATAGCATAGTGATTAGAGACTTATATAAGTCACATAGTGCTCACTCCACTCAATCTAGTACCCCTCTTCTCCCTTATATGTTTTTTACAACATTGTTGACCATTTTCTTTATGCTACACTTTATATCTCCATGACTATTTTGTATCTGTCCATTTATACTTCTTAATCCCTCTGTCCTTTTTTGTCATTCCTATACTCCCCAAATCTAGTAGCCCTCAAAATATTCTCTGTATCTATGAGTTTGTTTCTATTTTTGTTGTTGTTATTTTGTTCTTTAGATTGCACACATATGTGAAATTATGTCCTATTCCATTCAGTACAATACCCTCTATCAAGGCAATATCTTTTCCCATCCCCTTGCTTTTAGTCTGTATGAATCTTTTAATCTGAAGTGAGTCTCTTGTAGGCAGCATATGAAGGGGTCTTGTTTTCTTATTCATTCAGCCTCCCTTTCAGTTGGAACACTTAATTATTTTCCATTTAAGAAACTTGTTGATAGATATGTAGTTATTACCATTCTTTATTCATGTTTTTGATACATGTTTTTTTCTTCTTTAAGAAGTCCTTTCCTGTAATACTAACTTGGTGTTGATGAATTCCTTTAGTTTTGGGGTGTGTTTTTTTTTTCAGTCTGGGAAGTTTGTTATCTGTCCTTTGACTCTAAACAATAACATTGCTGGGTAAAGTATTCTTGGTTGTACATCCTGAGTTTTTCTCACTTTGAATATTTTGTGCCAAACTCTACTGTTCTACAAAGTTTCTTTTGAGAAATCAGCTGCCAGTCTTATGGGTGCTCCCTTGTAGGTAACTAACTGCTTTTCTCTTGCTGCTTTCAAGATTCTCTCTTTGTATTTAACCTTTGGCATTTAAATTATGTGCCTTGCTGTGGGCCTCTTTGGGTTCATTTTTTGGAGACTTTCTGAGCTTCCTGAGGTTGTATGTCTATTTTTTTCACCACATTGGGGAAGTTTTCCATGATTTCTTCAAATATATTTTCAGCTTCTTGTTATCCCTCTCCAAGTATCTCTGACACAGATGTTGTTACCCTTAATTTTGTCCCATAGGCTCCTTAAATTATTATTACATCTTTGTTATGTTTTCTTTTCCATTCTGATTGGGTGTTCTTGGATTTCCCATCCTTTATATTGGTGGTTCTATCCCCTTCTTCATCATTCTGTTGATTCCTTTTAATATACTCTTTATTTCAAATAATGTGTTCTTCATTTCTGACTTGTTCCCTTTGCTAATTTCCATTTTCATTTTTATATTTTCTATTTTTTTTTGCTAATGTTCCCACTGAGTTCATCTACACTTCCCAAAAGTTCTTTAAGCATCTTTATAATCAGTGTTTTGAACTCTGCATCTGTTATATTATTTAACTCTATTATTTCTGGATCTTTGTTCTGTTCTCTTATATGGTTTCTGCTTCTTTGTCTTCCCATTTTGGCTGCCTTTCTGTGTCTGTTTCTATGTGCTAAGCAAAGCTACTAAGTCTTCCGATCTTATTAGCATGGCTTTGTGTAGTAGGTGTCCAGTAGCATAGTCCTAAGAGGAGTTCAGCTACAAGTCAAGTTCAGGCCCAGCCTGTACCCCTCCAGGGCCACCTGTTAAGATTCAGCAAACAATTCACAGATTCTGTGGCTTATAGTTGCCTCAAAAGGCCACGCCAGAAACTGAGGTCCGCTGCCACTAGTGTGAGTCTTGGAGCTGCTCAGCAATGAGCACAGGACTCACCAAGGACACAGCTAAATGTGGCTTGGGTGGGGTCACACGTTGGGAGAGGCTGAGTTTCAGGAAATCCTCTGAGCTGAGCGACCTCTGTTATCCAGTTTGATGACATTTCAGCTGTGGTGGCACTGTGGCTGCACACTGGGAGTGGGGAGAGCTCAACAGAAGGACAATGGATACTGTTGACACTTCCAAACAAGAGAGAGCCTTGCCTCTGGCCCTCACTCCCCAACAATGTCCCCCTGTAGATCCCTGGTGCCTCTGAGCAGGACCAGAGAGAGCAGGTCTGTCACTGCAAAATTCTGGCTGTAGACACTAGCACCTTTAAGAGGAATGTCTACCCCTGCCAGATGCCACTGCCATAGCCTCTGTCCCACTCAGCCCCTTGGACTGGGCAGCCTCCCGTCTTCTCCCCCTCCTACCTCCTGCCATTGCAGAGTGATTTCTTTTCTCTCCCTAGCTGTAGGGCTTCTGTTCAACTAGACCCCAGGTGATTCTACTTGCTGTTTGCTTCATGTTTCCGACTCAACTTTGATGTGGTCCCAAGAGGGAATGAGCGAAGCTCCTATCATCTACACCATTTTTCCCAGTCTCCCATTAGGAGTTTTTTAAAAATTCCTTCTCAATTATTTAATGTAGTTATGTAGACCATTTAAATAAATTGCTAGACCATGGGCTTCTTGAAGAATGTTGCCAATATGTTTCTTTTCTATAAATGTAAAAAAAGAAAAGGTTCTTCTGAGTAATAAAATTTAAAACACACTTAAAGTCCCTTAAATTGAGAGCAGTCTTTTCCATGGGTTGCTCAAAACCATTTTGGGGTCTTAATTGGCACATGTGCTGTGTATGGTATAAGAGGGCTGGTTTACCCTGGAGAGCAATGCCATCCAGTGGAACTTTCTTCAATGATGAAAATGTTCGATATCTGAGCTGTCTAATATGACAGCTACAATCCACATTGATCACTTAAAACAGGGCTAGTACAAATGAGGAACTGAATTTTAAATTTTACTTAACTTTACTTAATTTAAATTTCATTATCTACATGTTGTCTACTGGCTCTCATGTTGATCAATGAATATTTAGACATATTTTTTAATCTGGGGAATACCTGAGTAACCTGGGGAGCTAGTGAAAGGTATGGATTTTCTGCCTATTCCAGCAGAATCTGATTTTAAAGGGTTAGGTGGTCTTGGGAGTCCAAAGGTGACTTAGCCACTCAAGGTGATTCTGAAGCTCTGCCACATTAGAAAGTGTCTGGTTTGTGCTTAGAGTGAATATGGCCTGGGGCTGACAGACACCATGTCATCTTAAGCCACAATACATACAATCCTTAACACGAGTGCACACCAAGTACCAGGCACTACTAAATACTTAACTTGGAAGTTAACCTGCATTTTCCTCAGGGCCCAGCTGTGCATCAGAAAGAATAGAGAATGTAGCAGCCTATGGTGATTACAAACTGGGCTGTCAGGCAAATCATGACATATTTCTTTCAACATTTTAATTCCAAAATCTCTACTAGATAGTTCAGCAGGAAGTTTTAAAAGAAAACAGTCAAAGACTGTAGCAGAAGTGAAGGACCTTGGGCAATATGACTACAGCAGTAAGAAGGTAGATGGCTTCACAGGCCTGGCAAAGCCAGGGATTGTCAGAACTAGATTGAGCATAGGGAGGGAGCTTTTCTTAAAAGGTACTGGGAGAGAAAACAGAAACCAGCAGACAACCCTATGATACTAGTTTTATCTAAAATCTCATGGAGCAAGGAGATCTATGTAAATAGTTCTGATTTATATCCCAATTCCCAAATTCCCAGTGAGAAGTAGGATCCAGGAAGGAAAGGATTATCATTAATGATTTAAGCAAAAATGGAAGCACCTTTTACCCCAAAGGCTTTAGAGACCCCAGGAAATTTAAGGAATTCAGAAGGCCCTTTGAAGAAATGAACCTAGAATGACAAATAATTTAAAATAGCAGATAAAGACTAGTTTCTCAATATGTGAGTAGGTCATATATGACCCACTGATTAGCTAGAAAAATGGAACTATACAAATAAACTTTTATCTACACATTTTTTATTTTTTATTTTAAATCACATTTTTTGCTGTTGTAAAGGTATTCAATAAATGTTCACCACGCGCCCCTCCCAAATCCATTCATTGTTTTGCTCTTTAAGATCATATTCACATTCTTAAACATTTTTATTCTAAATATACTTCTGTTTTTAATAAACTTATTTACAAAAAGTATCTTCTAACTTTACAGGTGTTTTGACCTGAACTGTTGGCTACTCTGCATCTGGTAATGCTACAGTATGCACCTATTAGAAATGTATAGTTAAGTAATGTTCCAGAAAGATTAGCCATTAAGGGCATGCTGTCTGATATTTGCATATTAATGTACATATTACTTAATACTCAGACTAGGAAACAAGCAGATTTAATCTTACATGGTGAGAAATATTAAAAAGTTCAAAAATATGGAACACAAATATATAAAGGGAATCTGACCCAAAAAAGACATGAACAAAACCAATGAGCTTTGTAGTTTTTTAAAGGTATGGCAATATACTTCACAAAATAAATAAATGGGTGTTATACACTCATACCAAATAACATGACTTGCTCTAATATGTGTTTCTGAAGATAAACTTCTTAGCAGGCATGATGGGGAAATTGTGTTATGAAACTATCTCATGCAAATCCATTTTCATATAAAAGCCAGAACTGAGGATGTGACCTCTTCCATAACATAGCCAGTTTTGGGTGAGACATAAGTGCAGGAAAAATCATCATTTTTCTAGTCAGTGCAAAGGACTTCTGTGACCTAGCTAGACTAAAGCCAAGCTTCTAGCACTAAACCCATGAACCAAATAAAAGAGAAGTCTTATATTTTCTTCTTACCTTTCACTCACAGCTTGCCAATTGTTGACTAAAAATTCCTTTGCAACATACCGGCCAACTTCAGATGCTGCCACAACTTCAATTATATTTGTTTCATTAAAAATGAATGGAGATGTAGTGATAGCATATTCCATATATCTGCAAAAATGTATATGCAGAAAATAAATATGTAAGAATTATTCAATATAAAAAGTTAATTTATATAAGTGGAATTAAAATTCCATATGATTCTAAGTTATTCACTAATATTTATTAATTCTTAGTACATTTCTATTTTTTTCCCTTTGATTTATTAATTGCTTCCTTTCACCTGGAACTTTCAAGGTAAGTTGACCATAATCACCTGTTAAGTATCCATGGGTCTTTACTGCAGCTCATTGCATAAGCAAGTTGAATCTTTTCTTCCTCCTTTGTGTTATTAGTGTAGATATTGAACAAAAAGTCCCATTCTTTATCACCTCCCAAGGCAATGCCATAACATAAAATCACAGTTCTAATTGGATAAGGTATTCTGTAAAGTATAACATGCAATAATGTTTTTCATAGTAGTTAAGTTATATGTTTATCTAGGTTGTCATATATTTAGAAGTATATATCTAGAAAAAAAATGTTGAAATCTCAGCTATAAAAACCAAAAGTAGGGATCTAGAAAGACAACTTTGGGAACTGTCATTAGCATTACTATCATGAGAAGACATCTTGATCAAATTAGTTTAAAAATTAAGGGGTTTTAAGGGAGATTAAATTAGAATAGTACAAACAGTAAGTATATATTGATAATTAAGTTTGGTTTCGTTTGTTATTATTACATTTCCTAACAGTCCATCTGAGGTAATATAATAAAATCAAAATGACAGTGTTAGTCTCAGCTCTCAGTGAGACTACAAACTCATAGATACTCTGAAACATGTGTGTGTATGTAAATATATGTATGTGTATATATACATATGACAATCATAAAAAACAACCTAAATAAGACTCATAATAATCATAAGTACTTATAGAGAAAGCACTGGTGATGATAGATACTAGATAAAAATCACTGTATAAATTCTAATCTATTGTTATGCACAGACCTACATTACACAATTTTTCTTTAAAAGAAAGATACTTGAAAAAAAAATAGTAGGTGAGAAAGATTAACCAAGTGAAAAGAAAACAATCACTCCCACAATAAGAGCATCAAAAAGGCAGAGAAATTGTTAGCATTGAAACAGAAAAAAAATAAGGACAATTACAATATTACTCTTACTCATTCTCTGGATGGTTCACCCAGTTTTTGAAGAGTTCTCTAGACAGTTGAAGACAGTCTTCAAGGCCCAACAAACAAGCAGTTTCAAAAAGTTTTTCCAGTGATATTCTTGAAGGAAAAGTAAAAGAAAAACATTATTTTTTCTGCCCCCAAGAAAATGTTTTACCAAAGAATAAGTATTTTAAAACATCCTTCCATTAACATCGAGTTTGCTAAATAGCTTTTGTAGATAGCAAACACATCTAAAATTCAAATAACTATTTGTGAGAGGCTATCAGGCACCAAATAAGCTCCTAAGATTAGTATTTTTTGAAAAGTTAGAAATAAATTATTGCCATCCTTCATCTCTCTCAATCCCACACAGTGTACACACACTCTACATCTGTTATCAATTTACTTTTCCTCCCTTTTACAGTAATTGTCTATGAATAAAAAAGAATGACTTTAGAGTATTTGATCTAATACATTTAAAAATAAAGTTCTTTACATGGAACGAAAAGAGAAGGATTTATTTCTCTCCTTCAACAATGTGCTTTTTCTTACTTAATCTTGTTTCTTCTTTAACTACTGGCTATTACAGTTATGTGCAGAAAAAGAATAGAGGTTTTGGTTTTGGTTTGTTTTTATAGTTGAGAAGGGGTACACATTATGGTTCAAAATGAACAATATTGAAAAGAATACAATGAAGAACAATAAATACAAATAAAGAGTGCCTTGAAGAAAATCTCCCTACACTTTAGGAATTTGGAGTCAGAGATAAGGAATTAAAACAGGCCATACGTAAGCTTCCAGAAAATGAAGAGTCAACTCTCTGCTGCTCCACTCTCCAGTTTCAACCCAGCTTGGCCTGACCTTATGATTAGCAGGAGTGGAATGTCCTAGGGTGGAGGCCCTTTGAGAGACAGCTCTGAGCATTCACTTACACACTCACTCCCTCTCCCCACCCATTCTAAGCTGGCTACAGCAAGAGGGAGTTCTCTAAAAGTACAGTCTAACTCCCCAAGGTTGCTCTGGAGAGAACTGGCTCTGGGATGTTACAAAAAAGCAGGTCACTTCTGTCCAATTTAGGAGAAACAAGGATATGGCTGGTTGACATGTGTGCTGCCTGATTGAGCACACTTTTGCTTTCCTGTGTATTCACATGACTTGCCTACACACTTACTCTTTCAGCTAGTCATCACAATCTTCCATGTGTCCATTCAGCCCTATGTCATTCCAGTCGCAGGCCCTAGCACTAACATTTTCTCCTTTCAGGATACTCTTGAGAGAGAATAATCACATTTTTAATATTTTGTATTTCTTGCTTAGTCAGCAAGACTAGAGCTGCAAATATAATTCATGTATCATTGTTGATTACAAACTCCCTCCCTAAAACCTAGAAGCCCAGCATATACATACAAACCTTGGGTCAGAGGGCAGCCAGTGGTACCACAGCCCTGTTTTGCCTTTCACCCCTTGCCCAGACCATTGCAACAATGTGCTTACACCCCTCATAAAACCAATGATGTGAGAATCATTTCCAAGACTATGCTCACACACAATGACTAATATATTTCACTGTCAGCCTCTCTAATTAAATTTGCACAGTGGTAGAAGTTTCGTCACCAATAATATCAAGTAAAGAGGGTACCTTGAGGCCTTCTCATGCCCTTCAATTGATATAGGCTGACTCTGCTTGGTAAAACCCTTCACCAAGAGTATGATACTCTTACAGTTTCAACCAGTAGTGCTAAGATTTGAGAATATAGAGTTATACATTCCTGTGTGTACACGAATGTGCTTTGCAGGTAAATTAAGACCCCGAACTATTATTTCCTATTAGGATACATGTAGCTCAACAATTTCAAAGCTATCTATTCTCAAATAGCATACAAATTTTCTCAGTGAATCATAAGTATAAAGATCTTATTATGTAAATCTGGAAGCCTATTTTAATATAAATCATTTTATTCAATTATCACTCTTCAAATAATACTTACAGAGCTAAATAGTCATCTTGCAATGCTGCCACATTTTCACGAATTATTGTTGAATAGATATTCCATACTGAGCTAAGTCTCTTTAATAGATACTTCTATAAACAATAAGGAAAATATACTGTTAGTTCTGGCTCACAACATTGAATTTGCACTGTATTTCTCTTTATCTGAAAAGACATCAATAGAGACAGATATTTCTTCAGAAATAATTTTTATTTGTTAGGAACATGTAACTTATAACCTCCCTAGGTTCAGTTTTCTCACACAAAAAAATGGAGTTTTACAATAATATCAATTTTACAGTTTTGTAAGGACTAAACAATATAATGTGTGAAAGCTCACTACCTGGCACATAGTAAAAACTCAATAAATATTCATTGTTATTATCATTTACTATCACTGCAAACATTTCTGGTTATCTTCAAATTTTTTAAAAAAGTATAAAAAGTTTAAAACTATTAAAATTTCTAGCTTAAAATGTCAATGTTTAGTACACATACCTCCAAGAAAACAAGGGAAACTGATTTATTCCTTGGACAAATTTAAGCCCTGAGTTTGAAATAAAGTTCCTTCAATTGAGCTATCAGCTGGTAAATAAGGTTATAAAAGTTACACATTTACAAGGAATTCCTGATAATAAACTAGATGATATTCATTAAAATTCTTTAAAAGCAAGTATTTGTGTTTACTTTTTTACCCAGAACCAGTCATCAGATATTATCAATGAGCCACCTTGATCCTACAAACATCTAATTGCCTTCTTCAGTTGGTGACCATTCCCACATTCAAGAAAGTTCCTGATGGTACTTTGAACAGTAGGAAAAAAAAAAAAAAAAAGGAACCCTGTGTTATTTGCCTCAGCATCTCACTTGGAATCATCACCTACCATACTTTCTGGCTTATCGATGGTCCTTAACTCTCCAAAGGGTTGCTCCCTAACTTTTGCTTTGATTTTACCTGTACTGTCTTTCTTACGATCACTGTTTAAGACCTAAAAATGAAACTTTTCTCCTTTTATATTGTTTTAGTTTTGATGGCATGTCATTTTTTCATTCATTAATTCTAAATTCCCTCTTTCTCCTTGCAACATCAAAAGCAGGTTCAAACTTTTACTTTTTCTGGAACATACCTCTCTGGTTTTAAGTGCTGGCTCTAACTGAGAGTAGTTCAATTATGAATACAGGGTTGTTAAAAGTCATTCTGTTTGAATAACAATCTTTTAGGAAAATAGTTGCTAATAGATATTATTCTTTTCTATAAGAAAAAAGGCATACCATTTTCATTCACTTCTGGTTTCTTAGGACACACTGTCACTTCAAAAAGAAATTAATACCTTTCCAAACTTCTTTCTAACTCATCTCCTAGACCAAGTCTATGACTAAAGTATTTTGTCCTAAGAATAATCAGCCATTCTTAAGAATATGAATAGTAACAGACTATTACTTTTGAAAAGATCTGTTTCACAGATGCTATCTAGAGTACAGAAAGAAGAACAGATTTTTTTAACCACATAGCAAAGAATGAAATTACCTTTAATAATGGGTATATATCATAGTTGTTCACATCAAAAACAAGATTCCTGGTTACCAGGTTCACCAATACTGCATGCCATACTATGATTTCATCTTCTTCAGCAAGGTACTTGGTTAAATCAAGTGCTGTTTCAATCTCAATATAATTGTTTCTGTTTGGTTTAAAAACACACACACTAAAAACACCTTCACTTGCTAAATGATTTGCATACTTTCTATGCTTCAATGCTTGACTTCAATAAGGTAAGTGAAATCAAGAAGCTAGAGAGTAAGTTCCCATTTCATTGATAAGATGGGAACCAAAATGTTGGCAGACCCTCCATTTCAGTTTGGTATGTTCAAGTGCCCAAATTACTGGAGGTTATAAAAAATCTAGGCCAAATATTGGCTTAATCATGTGGCAAAAAAAAAATTGTGCATTTAGTAGGTATTCTTATAAGAGTATAATTTCCACTTACCAATTATTAATTAAAAATCAGTCTCTATCTAATGTTATGCCAGATACTAGTGGGAACACAAATTAGAATTTAAGACAATGGTCTTGCCTACTATTGAGAAGCTTACTACTTCAGTGAGAAGCTGAGATTTATGTGTAAGAAGCTATTAATGAATCCCTAGAAAAGACAATGGATATAATTAAGTAGCAAAGAATAAAAACATTTGCATGTAATGGAAAAGTCAAGGAAACCTCCAGGAGGAGAAATGTGAGAAGAATAATGAAGAATAGGTAGGACAGAACTAGGTCGAGAGAAAGAGGAAGACAGCTTAGGACAAAGAAGATAAAGTGGGAATTAGTGTCATGGGTAGACCAACCTAACTCAAGGCAGAGAATTTCTTCTGTGTATAGTTGAGAGAATGCGGCTAATAGGTAAGGTAGATCAAAGCTGTGGAGAGCTTTGCATGTCAAAATGAAGAGTTTACATGTGGTAGTAAGGTGTTTAGACAACTGGGTAACATCTTAAAATTGATGCCTAAAAATTTTATTGTAATTGTGTTGAGGAAGATAGAATGGAATTCAAAGGAACTAAAGGCTAGAAACTAATTAATAGGCCAAGCAAAAGATGATGAAAGCTTGGCTTAGTATGGAAGCAGTGAAAGCAGTAAGTAAGGTGAGAATCCAAAACTTTTTCAAGAATGAGTAGATAAGACATGGTGACAACATGGAAAATGTATGGTAGTCCAGAATATCTCTAAAGTTTCAAGTTTGGGTGATGGGAAGAATAGTGATACCTTTGACAAAAAGAGAAAATACAATAGCAGGAACAATTTAGAGACAGAAATAAAGTTCAGTGTTTAAGGTACTGAATTTAAATGACCATAAGATAAATAGAAGGAAGAGACAAGTGGAGATGTAGAAGTCATCACATATCTCCCAAAAATATTTATTGTGTACCTTATATCTGTTAGGTACTCTAGGTGTACATAAGAAAATAATCACTGAAACCAAAAGAATGCATGAGTTATTAATGGAAAAATAGAAGAAAATAACATAACCCTGATTGGTCTTAAGGATGCTCACAGCAGTAGGAAGAAGTCAGATAAATGAGGAAAACCAGGTTTGTATATTGAAGTCTCAAGTTTACAAAAAAAGAAGTTTCCAGGAGGAAAACAGCATTAAAGTTGTGGTGATCTTACAGAGGAGTTTCAGCAAAGTAGTGAGCAAAGAAGAGTGTCGCAGGTCATAGAGGGGAAAAGTAATAAAGAAATGAAAAACAAACTAAGTAGACATTCATTCAAGAAATATGACAGGCTAAAGAAAGAATGGACACACTGGATAATTTATTACATATACTTTTTAATTTTACTGTCTGAAATTTAAATTCAGAACATACAGTAATTTACCTGGTGAAGTAGTTAACAGCATAGTTTATATTAAGTAAATCTAATATAAATAAAACTAATAATTCTGTAATATGTTAAAATACAGGCCATATCATTAAAATTATACCTACAGCCATCACCCTTGGGTAACACATATCACTTCACAATCTCAATTCATAGTCTACTTATCTGCAGCAAGTCTTTTCTTTTGGGGGGAGTGGAGCACATACTTCAGTGACTTTATTTCTTTAACTTCCAATATCACAAAAAATATGAACGCACCCACAATCTTTCTAAATTTGCCCATTTTAATATTTAACAGCCTTTACAAATGCAAGCCTGAATCACTTGAGTTTACCTAAATTTTTATTCCTGATTAAGAGTTTAAAAATAATGATGCTTATACTTTTGTAATAATCCTGAAAACACTTAAACATTACTATCTTTTTTCTATTTATATCTTCTCTACTACACCCTTTTAAGAATTTTCCTTAAAGGGGTTCCTTTTTAAACATTAAATCATCTTTGCTGTTCTTTGCTGTCCTTTAAAAAAGTCTCCATAATCAGTTTAAATCTTATTGTACCAAAGTTAATTTAATTGAAAATATATAGGACTTTGACTGCCAAATTTTGACTTGAGAAAGAATGTATTCTTTCCTCTCAAATTGTTGCAAAAAGCAATGTCTTCTATGGCTTCCTAATTGTAGTAGACATTACTGCTCTTTCCTGATCTGACTTTTTTCATTGGCTTCCCCCACCCCTGCCTTTTTTATTGTGTGAAAACAGACAACATAAAATTTACTTTTCTAACCATTTTTAAATATACAAGTAAGTGGTATTAATTACATTTATAATGTTGTGCAACCATCACCACCATCCATCTCTTTAACTCTTTTCATCTTGTAAAACTGAAACTTTATTTCCATTAAAGTATTTCTGCCCATTCCTCTTTTTCCCCACAACCGCTGGCAACCACCATTCTGTCTTTATGATTCTGACTACTCTGAGTACCTCATCTAAGTAGAATTATACTATATTTTTGTGACTGGCTTATTTCATTAGTATAATGCCCTTAAAGTTTAGTCACGTTGCATATTTCTCAAATTTTGTGCTATAAAATCCTACTTACAACCATAGAATTTGATCCTAATCTTAATAAGTTAGGAACTGGATATACTAAAGAATCGACTTCACAGTAACGAGGTTATCATATTTATAAAGTTCTTGAGGTACACTCTAAAACCATGAGAGAAGAAGATACTCACTTAGATAAGGAAAAGGCATCATCAATCAACTGCAGTCTGTGAATAACAGGAATAACCTGCAAATTAGATCCAATATGTGCAGAAAAAGATGAGACCATTTTTTTTAGTATAAAATTAATTTTCAAAATAATAACATTTAAAGATCATTGCTGCTTACAAGGCACTTTCACATGAATTGTCTCGTGCAGAGAAATGATGATTGCTAAGGGTAGTCCCATAATTTATTTATTATACATCTGTTTTCAATGAATGATCTCGTTGGACACAAATCATAAGACTTAAGTATGGCAGAGGGTTTTGCCAAAATACTTCCTGAAAACAGTATGCTAAAAAATAAAACAGGAGGCCAAGTTTAAAAGGCCTCTCCAAAACAGAAAGTATACATTAAATTGTATTACAATGTCCAAATTATTGTCATGGGAATTTTTTAGCATAGGAGGCCTTAAATAAATATTATTTGCCCTGTTCTAGTAGTGCTGTTACTCTTTTAAATGGTATCTCCCTTTAAGATTTTACTTTTGACACAATACCATCAGCAGAATCCTCTGAATCATGGAGAGGCAGGGGTCAGCCAATTGCAACCTAACTCCTTAGGCTTCTCTTTAAGCTCTTTGACATGGCCAGGCCATGGAACCCTGCCTCAGCCTCAGTGTCCTGAGGATGCCCAATGCCTCTTATCACATGCCTTCAACATTTCCCAGCATTTCCATAAATTTGGTCCTAGAAAACCTATCTCTATAACATCCCGTTGAATATCTGAGCAAGGCTTAATTTCTAGATTAATATTAATAATAAAAATATTATTTTATTTGTTCGCCAATTAGGTTGTACAAATGACTGATCTCAGTTTTACAATAAGTAAATCTACAACAATTTCAAAAAAATCATTATTATAATGGCATGCTCTAGTATATTCATAGCTTAGAGTACTTTTAGAAATTAACAAGAATTTAGCTACTCTGAAAAAGATTTAAAAGTAAAATATTATAAGTGGTGTTTGTAGCTTTATTCAAAAGCTCTATCATAATTTTAAAAAATTGCTGAATGTGTTCTGAATTGTATCAGGCCTATGTTAAGAATACCACGTGTTACCCTATTTAATCTTTGCAGCGATCCTTTAAGGTTGGTCTGTTACACAGATAAGGAATTATTATACAAACAAGGAAAATAAGGCATAACTGGACAAATAAAAGGCCGAAGATCATCTATCTGGTAAATGATGTACAAAAATATGAACACCAACCTACTTGACCTAAAACTCACGATTTGGACCAAATATACCACACTGTCACTTCTAGAGATGCTGCTGCATGCACATCTCAGATGACACTAGAAGAGACACCTAAGATATTTTAGTTCAAATGTATTCTCATTTTTACATAGTTTCACAAATGGAGTCTCAAGGTTTCTTCTTAAGGTTTCACGGCTGAGCCAACTCTATAGACTTCTAGGCCATTATCCTTCTCCATTGGTGGAGATTTGGTTTAATTCAACTAATTAAAATTTGATTAGAGCTAGCCAAAATTTTAACATTTTTATGTTGCATAATAATTTACAGTTGTTTTACAAATTAAAGTGATAGCAGATTATTGTTGAAATTTTATAAATTAGTGTCTCCTCTCTGAGGGAGAATGAGAACAAAGTTTTTAGGAAATTAACATATGAGCTTAGAAATTTTAAGTATGTGTTTACCTACATCGTCTCTAATCCTCATGATGAATAAAAAGGTTACATTATTTTCATTTTTAAGTGAAGAAATGGAAGCAGAACATTAAAATAATTTGCCTAAGATGACAAAATGAATGGTTCATAGAAAAACGTATTCTGATTTTTACCTAGAAAGGTAACATTGTTGTGGAAAAGTAGGATTAATGTTCAAAAACTCAATACATTCAACCCAAATCTCCTCTTTCTGTGAAAAAAAAAATTAATTAATTAAAAAATAAAAACCTCCAGTGTGCTTTGGAGTGAGGGGTGGTAATGAGGGTAGGTATGGGTAAGGTCTCTTCCTACCAGACAGGTGTATGAAAGCTCAACTCTAAAAGGTTAGAGACTGCAATATAAATGCTATTTAATAAAATGTATAAAAAAATAGCCTTACCTTAGGATCTTCTTCAAGCTGTTGATTTATTTTTTTCCAACCCAATTTATCATAATTAACTCTATAATATCCAGTCATATTCAAATTTAAAATCACCCAGTCATGATCAAAATCTGAAACTTGCATTTCAGGGAATACTTCTGCAAAGAAATATGTGAAAACTTTGAAATGATATATTTAAAAAGTATTTCAATACATGTTTATAATATATCCTTTTAATTCTAAACTATAAACCCAATAAAACAAAAAGTAAAGGAATCTTAATATATATAATATATATGTATACACACACACGCACACACACACACACACATATTGGTCTTACCAAATAATTATATTTTCCCCATTAATAGCTTTTGATTTGAAATTTTTCTTTAAATCTCTGTTCAATAAGAATGATACAATATTTAAAACAAAATAATTTTTAAAACCTAGATATTTAAACATTTTATTCCTTGCCTTTATATGTAATATATATTCAAATATGTATGTAAAGAAATTTTAAAAATTTACTTACTGCTGCTTTTATCTAGCCAGACTAAAGACTGTGTAGTTCCACTTTTTATCCAAAGAATAGGTATAATCCATGTGGCACTTATCGGAAAAAATTTTAAAATTCAGTTAATTTTCACACATGAAAATATAAATAAGCCAATTTTAAGTGAGATAATAAAATAACAGATGAAACTCGAAATTTTTGTTTATTCCCTCTGGATATATACGATTTTCCTCTGAGGATTATTCACTCTTGTTTTTACAAGCAAGTTTTGCTTTGGCTATTTACTCTCTCTCTCATTGTGTCTTTTAGGTTTACTTCTTCTTATAACTTAAGGTAGCTACTAAAACTATCTTATATCTGAAACTTTCAAGGCCTATTTATATTAAATTATAGCCACCTGGCCTTATTCAGAGGTTGTTCCAGTGTTACACACAGACCCAAATCAATCCTTGCCAAAAGAGGTAAAGGGTAATTTAAGAAGAAAATGCTTGACAAACATTCTGCCTCAAACTTTCGTCCCATCTGAAAAGTGTTTAGCATGATTCAGCCAGATTATTCACATTTACTTAATTCTGACATTCTTCCTGCATTGGTGACCTGGACAAAGTGGCTGACCACAGGTCGGACATTAGTCATCTGAAAGGACACACTACTTGGAGTTTGGGCAATATGCCCGATTTTGCTCTAATGCCTACAAGTCCGCTTTCTCAAAGACTTTAAACTGAGGATCTGTGTTTTATCTGATAACTAAGGCATACCTCTTACAGTCACAGAATAGCTCAGTGAGAAGGTAACTTCAGGTCTCTCTCCTGTTCCTTTCCCCTGGGGTTTTAAAGAAAAGTAGGATGACCTGAAAATTTTGGTGGTGGTATTTAAAAATCAATTACTCATTTGTGCTGATACTTACTACAATGAGATGTGAGGATCAAAACTCAAAAACAGTTGAAAATTATCTAATGAGTTAAGAGAGGGGAAGGGAAGGAGAAATTAATGAATGCTAAGCCACTCATTATACTCATTATTCCATTTCATTTTTAAACCAACCTCCAAGGAGACATGTCATTATGTTTACTTTATGTTATAGATAAGACAACTGAAACTCAAAAACTTTAAATAAGACTTACCATATAATTATTTTTTTTCATTAATAGCTTTTGATTTGAAACTTTTTTTTAAATCTCTATTTCAACAAGAATGATAATATTTTAGTTTTAAACAAGATAGCTTTTCAAAGCTAAATAGTTCAGCATTTTACTTTTTACCTTTATATTAATACATATATATGAAGATTAGTTTTGAATTTTGGTGAAGTCAATATCTGAACCCGTCTAATGGTATCTAAAGGTCATAATTTTAATATTATAAGTATGGTTCATATACACACATACATGCATGTGCAGACATATAAAGAACAATTTCTCAAGGACTTAGTTACCATTCAGTACTGTTTCTAGGGAAGAGAAGATGACCTTGCATCAGGATCTCCTTTTCTCTTAACTAACATGAGATCATCCACGGTTCTATCTTATTGCCTCATACCCAGAATCTCGAGTAATGCACTACCTCTGTCTGAAAGACAAAAAGGAATACATAACACCCAAAGCTTTGGTCAGTGGTATGGGCCTAATCCCAGTGGAGGGGCATTACCTTGAATCCCTAAATGCAGGTCTCTGGCCTAGCTCAGGACATCAGGGGCTCTACCTCATCTTAGCACCCCAATAATATCCTGTGTGGACTTCTAAGTCACCATCCCAGAGTCACTTTGCAGAAGAGTGTGTAGCCAGTAGGGGTTATATTTCTTCACTTATAGGCCAGTTTCCATCTGATCAGAGTTCAATGCCAAGAAAAGTGAAGACAGATGAGCAAATCTACCTACTTGTGGGTTAGAAGAGTCTGATTTTTCACCTTTTCACGATAAAATGGCTCCTGTTTCATGATGCCAGTAGATACATTTAAGGTAACAACTGGAAAACCACTCTGGTGTGTCCAACTGTCCATTATGTTTTTTACTGTTGCTGGCAAAACAATTTGACTCTGGTCATCTATGGCCTGTTTTAAAAAGTCATCAGAAAAGCAGATATTCATCATCAAAATCTTTGAGGTAGCAATCTCCTAACTACATAGCTGTTCTATGCAGTAATTCCCAGTCGATGATATTATGGGCCAAATTCAGAACTCTTTTTAGCTCTGAATGGCTTCTGAGTTCGTTCATTCATTCATTCATTCATTCACTGAACACATATTTATGTATCTAATATGTACAGGCTCTCTTCTGGGCATGGGAATACAATGGTGAACACTACAGAAAATCTCAACCTAACAGAGTTTCATAAACAAGGCAAAATTGTTTTCCTGTGGCATTGCCATACACAGATGGCTGCCTGATCTTGTTGAAGTCTATCATACAAAACAACTCAGTAGAAACATGTCAGGAAGTAGGACAGCTACCATTTGAAAATGCCTCCATAGATCATCTTGTTCAGCGTTTGAATAAGAAAATGTCTCCAAATATGACTGTAAAAATAGAAAAGTTAAGGTTACAATAAACCACATGTCAAAGCAGTTTATGTTTACTGCCTTCCAGGTAACAACAATTTTGTAAACTCACCTTAAGTGCACTGATAAATAAATTCTCATTCAGGAAACCAGAAAGCATCCGGGCCATAGATGCTCCCTAAGATATAAAAAGCAGTCCATAATTTGAACAAAATTCAATATCTAATTACTGACACATTTCATTTTGATAAGCAGTATTCAGAGCTGTGCTCCTGACTACATTGCGTATTTTAGTTGAATGTTTCTGTTATTCCAAAATATGATAATAAAATAATAGGCTGTCACTAGTTAATAAGTAAATGGTGAGCAAATGTCCTACATTAAGAGTGCAGGGTACACAAAAAAAAATTTAACTTAGATAATTACATGGCAAAAAAAACAATTTGCACCAAACAGAAACCTTAAAAATAGCAAGTTGTCTATTTACAATGGTAGATAGTACCAAACACCTAAAGCGGAACTAATTAATATTTAGTAGATAAGAACTGATTTAACCACATTTTTAAAAATGTATCTACTAAATAAAATTAAAGTTATTTATATAAAAACTTGTATAATAGCATATTGGCATATCATCCTTAGAATACATTTTATGCAACTTTCTGTGAGAATGCAAAACAACAGGAAATATATAATCAATTTTACCTTGTTATAAGTAAATAAGTCAAAGAGCTCATTTATTTCATTTATTTCTGTGAAATTTTCCATCTTCATGGATACAGCTCTAGACACCAGGGCATGATCTTCTTTGAGAACATCATGTAGAATGTCAGAAAAGAAAATCTCATTCTAAAAGAAAAAATTGAGCTACATTAACTTCTGAGATATCACAGGAACACAAAATTCAATGTTCCCAAAATACTTTCAAAAACTAACATTGATAAGGGAAAAAAAATCAAAAAGTGTTCTGTGAGCTGTAACATTTCAAGTAAGTCAGAATTCTGTGAATAACAAAACTCTAGGATACTTTTCTTCCCATTTGGTGTTTTCTTAATTTCAAAATTTTTAAAAACAATTATAAAAGTTAATGTGATTACCAAGATAGCCATCTACATTTCCCCTAAAAAGGTCCCTGAATGCCCAAAGAGGGTCCTCCAGAAAATAGCATCTCTTGGTGGTTATAAGTCCCTAGAATTGTATTGATGATTTTATTAGTAACCCTTTAAAATCAACCAGTCTCTCTTAAATGGACATTTATAAACCAAAAGCATGCCAGATTTACAAATTCACAAGGATGTTGATGTAGTAATTTGTAATTGGAAATAAATCCACAGACTGGATACTACAGTTTATAGCTCATACATTGAGAAGGCAATCTATTATATTTTAATGAGCAGTACAGAACTCTCCAAAAAACTAGATCTCTCCCAAATACATGACAAGGTCGTTTCTTTCAGGAAAATCAAAGTATAGCCAAGAGGTGCATGGGATGAAAGAGCCAAAGAAAGGACAGTGGAGGAGCTAATGGACAGCTCACTCATACCCTAGAGGGCTGTGAGGACCCCTGATAATCCACATGAAGTCTCAAATCTCTAAGTGACTCTCTTGGGGGGGTCCCCATGTTGTCTCTCTCACCCCTGAACAGTGTCAGAGAAACTTTCAAATTCTGTCCCGCTTCCTTTAGCCAATGCTTCAATCAACCCTCTCCTATTAGACATTATTTTTAGATTTATTAATATCATTTATAATACTACTAACGAACTCTGAGAAAGCTTTCCATTTAAAGTAATGCATATCAAACTTTAATGTGAATAAAGATCACCTGGGGATTTTGTCAAACTCATATTTTAATTCAGTTGGTCTTGTTTGGAGCCTGTATTTCTAATAAAATATCAAATGATGCCCATGTTGTTAGTTCAGGAATTATACTTTAAGTAGTAAGAATTTAGAAGAGACATCTTCATAAGTCTGATTTATTCATTATGAATTGGTTTCATTAGTTTAACACTCAAGAGTTTTGTTTCTGCATATGGTTCTGTGATCTCATACTCAATTTCAATCTAATGACTAGACTCAAAGAAGCCAAAGTTCATGATCTCTCAAAGATCACTGGAACAAGGTCTTACCCTTTAAAAACAAAACTTGTGGAAATTTTCTCAAGTGCCAGGACTTTATGCTCTCTGGCAAGAGTTATATTCATTCAGCTCTACAAGCAATTGAGAAATGTAGATGCAGAAACAAGTGATTAAGAAACCAATGATAAAAACAAATAACTAAATGACATGAAAATAAATTAATCTTAACATCTTAGCTTAAAAAACACCAGTAATATGTTTTCAAGTTTTCCCAGATATGATAGCCATTTTAGTTGCATTAAGAGGTAACTGATTGATGTTAATAACATATTCTATTTAATTAAGAACATAGAATCTAATTATGTTATGGGAATGGAACCTCTTTCCTTATTAACTCTAAGCACAGAGTTAATTTGGAATACAACCAAATGTTTGCAATAATGGCTAGAGATGACACTAACCATGTATATATTCTATTTTATAAAAGAAAGATATAAACAATTTTGTAGGTAAAAAGTATGTGGAAAGGACTTTTGAAGACAACTGTGATTTACTATATGTATATAAATTTAAATATATAAAACCATATAATGAACATACACACGTATGTGCGCGCGCATGCGCGCGCGCGCCCACACACACACACACACACACACACACACACACACACACACACACACATACCATTAGCTACTGGAGAACAAGAACACTCCCAGATGCTTTCTCTGCAGATCACAGTGGTTAAAGGCATGAGCTTTGTGGTCAGAGAACCTGGGAATTAAATTTTCTGTCTAACATTTAATAGCTGTGAGACTTAGAACTTGCTTAATGTTTCAGTTTCCTCAACTATAAACTAGAAAAAATAATAACTACACTCAGATGTTTGTTTAGGGGATCAAGATGATGGATGTATAGAACTCATACTACCTGACACTTAAGTCTTAAGTGCTCAGTGAATGGTGAATACAATATTATCATCATTATTCTTGTCATCAGACTTGATCCAGACAAGTGGGCTGCAATCACAGATCTGTCTCAATCAGTGACCTTGGCAAGTCACTTAACCTTTCAATATTTCATTCTCTTGATCTATATAATGATGTTCAATCCCGGGGAGAGAGAGCAGAGGCACCACAGAAAGTCTGAACTGTGGGGTGGTGGGCATTTTATAGGATGTCTGCAAAAGAGGGTGGGAGGCATGAAATTGGGACTTTAAGAGGTGATATCAGTGCTTCTCAGAAACTGATTTCACAGATAAAAATTTTTTTAAGTTTCTATGGTGCCAAGATATGTTTGTCAACTTTTTATTCTACCAACTTTTTTTAATCAACAAAACCCAAATAACTATCTACCATTACCATACTTTCTATAAAAGAAGGGAAATTTTACTACCAATATATTAGAAAGAACATAATCTTAGAATTTCTTTCAAAGTGAAATAATTTAGTCTGTAAGGAAGATCTTGCCAGTAAAAATCAGCATTTTAAATAACAACACACTCTCTGAATAAGTGAGGGTAGGAAAAGGGAAAAAAAGGGCCAAGAATTGAGCCTGGGAAATACTTGAGAAGGGAAATGAGGGAGAGGCGAGCAGAAAACCATAAGTATCAGAATGATGACAGGAGGCAGGAACATAGAGGAAGAAAGGACTTCTGGCTTGCTATAAAGATGTGAAGTCTGTGTCAAAGGATGATACTAAATCTAAATATTTAAACATCTAAATCAAATAAAGTCAATTTGACTATGCCATGCTATTCTGAAAGCACTACTTAATTATTCTAAATAAATTATCAGAAATATAATTTAAAGTTGAAATTATCGAAGTGAATAGCCATAATTTATTTTCACATTAATATTTACTCAAAAGAGCAAAATAATATCAGCTACAATATATATATTAGCTATTAATATGTAACATCAGCTATATTATATGCAATATTATATATAATATTTATAATATATAATATAGCATATTACTTACCATTGCTTACCTAAAATCTAACAATAGGGAAAAATTATACACATACACCTTATAAGGTGATATAATAAAATATTTAGTTAACCCCTAAAAATTGTGTTTTTAAAAATAATGATTTGTGGACATGCTCTTGATATAGTATAAAGTAGTAAAGACATTACACATTCCTGTTTCCACTATTATAAATATTTACAATTTATAGTAAAGCCTGGAAAAGGAAAACACATTAAAAAGATAACACTGATGATCTCTAGTATTACAGATTCACTATTCCTTGTATTTTTCTGTATTTTACACATTTTCAACACTGAATATGCATTACTTGTATAAGTAGAAGGAAAATTATAAATATATTTAACAGACATACTTACTCTTGGGAGATTAGAATTGAAGTAGTTCATTACTCTAGACTCAAAATAAGATGCAAAACCTTCATTGAGCCAGATATTGTTCCACCAACTCATGGTAACCAAGTTTCCAAACCACTTTTGAAGATGAGAGAAAAAAAAGAGCTTTCTTAAATTTAAGTTATATTAATTGTAATTTCATGTTAAATATGAAGTCAAAGTCATAATTAAACCTTATTTAGCATCAATAAAACAGAATTCCCAAAAGAACATTGTTGTTTTAACATGTAGAGATATCAGTCATGCATTTCTCTGAAATAATTATTTCACATTCAATGATTGAAAGCAAATTTTGTTTTAAAACTGTAATGTTCAAAAATAATGTAAGCTAGAGTTGCACTTCTTAAACTGTCCACTTTGCCCATAAGTTAAATAGAGCAGAAGTTCTAAATATTCACTTAATAACCTACTAATTACAGCATCTTATACTCTAAGTAGACTATGTCAGGATTTTGCTGTAAACAGTTACTATGTTTTAAGAACATGATTTGATCTGTGCCATGTACAAATCACTCAAGTACTCATACGTTCTGCAAAAATGATTCAGCTATAATTATTTTCTATTTGAGTTTAACAAAAAGGTAGTGTCAGATGATGAATAGAATCAGGAAGGAAAAACACAATAATTTCTAAAACTAGCAAACCACACCCTTGTATTTAACCAAATTCTTATAACTGCTGTGCTATACTAATAGTTAGCATTCTGAATTCCAAAACAATGTTTCACTTAGTCTATAATAAAAAATGACACTTTAGGTACAATCTAAACTTGTGAAATCATGTGTTGGCTGGGTAAGAAGGTGTTATTCAATCCCAATAAACCATTCTTGCCCAAAATTTCTTATGGATTCATATAACAAAAGATAACAATTTTATACTTTGGATGATTTCTTTCTTAACAAGCTTGTATTAAATCGAGGTCAAAATGCATATGTGAGAATTTCCATCAAATTAATAGTCACAATCATAGTTCTGTTTGGCTTATTTTTCCTGAAGAGGATTTTGTGAAGTGAAGTTAATCTTTAGATGTAAATGACTGATCCATGAATGGACTGTAAGGTCTCACCACTATGATTCATCACTAATTGTTCAAATCCACCCAGGATCAGATTATACAGACTCCTCCCTGTTTTTACTCATTGTCCTATTTTTTAAAATAATTTTCTAAAATTTGGTATGTGGCAGGGTGTTGTTGTTGTTGTTGTTGTTGTTGTTGTTGTTACTTTTGGTAGAACAGCTGGAGAACATCTTCATGTGAAATAAGAAAGAATATTTTACCACATGCCTGATGTCCAATCTCATGGGAGACAATGCAGGAAATCACCGTCTTTTTTACTGTTAGTTGATCATCTCGTTGCAGCAATAGTAATGACTCATCGAACATCAATAGTCCCCAGTTTTCCATTGCGCGGTCATCAAAAGTAGGCAAGGCAATTATATCTAAGTGGATTTAAACGAAGGAAAAAAATAGAACGTCTTCTCAAATTTTTACAATTTCCAGATATAAATATCTCAAAGTTAAAGCATATAATTACTGGAAAAAATATAAGTGAATATTTACAATCTGAGAGAAGAAAAGGCTTTAAAGACAAACACCAAAAACAGAAGCCAGAAAATAAATTGGTTTGGCTATATAAAAGTCAAATATTTTGATAAAGGACTTCTACCCAAAATATACAGAGAACTCTTAAAAGTCAACGATAACCAAATAAACAACTTTATAAGTTTGGCAATAGATTTAAACAGATGCTTCACTAAAGAAGATATACAAATAGAAAGGAAGCATATGAAAAGATGCTCGACATCATAAGCCATTAGGAAACTGCAAATTAAAACAACAACTATACACCTATTAGGATGACTAAAATCAAAACACAACACCAAACACTGAAGAAGATGTGAAGCAACAGGAACTCTCATTCATTTCTGGTGGAAATGCAAAATGGTACAGCCACTTTGGAAGTCAGCTTAGTGGTTTCTGATAAGGCTAGACATAGACCATACAGTCTAGCAGTTGAGCTCCTAGGTATCTCCCCAAATGAGTCAAAAACGTATGCCCATAGAAATACTTATACACAAATGTTTATTGCATCTTTATTTATAATTGTTCAAAATGGGAACCAACCAAGACGTCCTTTGGTAGGAGAATGGATAAACTGTGGAACATACACACAATACAGTCTTATTCAGTGATAAAAAGAAATGGTCTATCAAGCTATGAAAGATCATGGACAAACCTTAAATGTGTATCACTAAGTGAAAGAACCCAGTCTGAAAAAGCTACACCAGGATATTCCAACTACACATCATTACGGAAAAGGCAAAAGAGCAGTGGTTTCCTTGGACGTGGGGGAGGAGGTAGAATGAATAGGTGGAGCACAGGGGATTTTATGATAGTGAAACTAGTCTGTATGATACTGTAATGGTGTGTACATGCATTAAAAATTTGTCAAAACATAGAACTATGCATATATAACACAGAGTAAATCCTAATGTAAACTATGAGCTCTAGTTAAAAATAATGTATCATATTGGTTCATCAATTACAATAAACGTACTATGCTAATGCAAGATGTTAATAGCAGAAACTGGGGCCTGTGGCAGGAGGAGAAGATGTATATGGGAACTCTTTTCAAAAAGTCTATTCAAAATTAAATATTTCAATTCACCAAAAGGCACTATAAACAAATTTGAAAGGTAAACTACAACTAGACAATATTTTTTCAGTAAAAAACTCTGGCAAATCAAAAAATGTGAACAATTCACTAAAAAAATAATGCAAATAATAAAATATCTTATTTAATATGTTCTACTTCATTGGTTATCAAAAAGAAAAAATAAAACAATAAATTAATCTTTCACATGTATAAGAAGCTTAATAATTAGTAGTGGTTAGTATTAGTATTAATAATTAGTATTAATAATTACATATAGGAAAACTGACACATAGCCTGCTGATAAGAGTGTGAACTGGTATAATCTTTCTGGAGCAATCCAGCAAAATGATTCATTATCTTTAGAAATGCTCCTACCCTCTGACTAAATCATTCAACTTCTGGAGTTTATACTAAGGGAAACAGCATGGATATTTGTAAACATTTCTTTAAAAAGGTTTTCTTTAGTGTTTTGAAAGTAGCCCCTCCAAAAGTGGTTGAATCAGTCCAAATGTTATTAAATGAGTATCAAATTATTTCATCATATTGGTATATAGTTATTCTATATCTTTAAAATTACAATAAAAAAGAATAGTTATCTGGATCATGTCGCTACATAGGAAAAAAAAAGTCATTCAAAGAACAGTGTCAACTGTAAGTTGTCATCTTGGTTAAAAACAAAACATCAAATACAGAGAAAGAAGAAATCTAGACTAAAATAGGCGTTGAGACATACACCAAATGTCAGCCATGGTTATGTATGTAAGGTAGCATTACAGGACATTTTTCTTCTCTTTTTTGTGTGTACTTGAGTTGTTACATAGCCTCCATCAGTTAATACTCTATTATCTTGGGACAAAGTTGCCTTAGCATAGGTTTCTTATTTTTCTAGCCTTCCTTTTCCTCCACCCACTCCCATCCCCCCTATGAATTCATGTCAGAGGAACAAAATACACTTACAAGATACCTTAATTTAGAGAAGAAAATATCAAACAACTTTCTGAGCTTTGTCGCTCACACAATTTTAAGATCTGTATAGATCTGTGAGAGATAAAATGTTTACATATTTTCTCAAGGATCATATTATGTTCACACATGATTCCAATTTCATACAATAAAAATTCACAGATGGAATCCTTACATCCTAATCCAATGATTCATAGCTAAAGAATATTTTTTAAAAACCAACAAAATCTTACTAAAGGGAACTGGAGTCACGCAGGCCTGCTAAAAGGATCCAGAACATCGCACTGCACACTTATGCTATGCGAGAAAAGGACAAAATGCAAGAGAGAAAGCGTCTGGAGGATATGGGGCAACAAGTGAGTAACCAGGAGGGACCTAAATACTGAGAGCTCTCTGAACACCTACTGGGCACACGGCACACACAAAGAGCAGACAAGCCTCTATGTGTTAGGAACGGGATGGAACTGACTCTAAAGTAGCAGTTAAGTGGTGACAATGAGTCTCTGAAGGTTCGTCTGGATACCCGTTGACCTCAACCTAGAGCTGCCATAATAGGAAATCCATTGCACTGGAAGAAAAGATGCCTTACCTGTTTTCGGAAGAGGGTAACTAATATTAAATAAATCTTCCAGAAAAGAAAAGGTGGGACCTGTGATGTTCAAAGCAAAGTCTGCCTGTCCATTTGCAATGGCATCTTTCCGGGCCCAGATTCGTATCTAAATCAAAACAATTAAGCAGTGATTAGGAAAAGCAATACTGATTTTTGAAAGTGGCAGCCTGCTTGTTCCAATTCCTTGGTGCTCTCGAGCCAAAGTCACACTAAGTTATATAACAAAATGACTAAATGCATACATCTCCTGAGAAAAACCCAGAAAGCTATTCACTAATTTGTGAACAGTGGCTGCCACAGTGTGCTATTTCCATTTTTTGCAATAACGTGTTATAACTATTATAACACAAAAACAATCTGTGGCATTAAGACAGGAAGGCAACTTTCTGTTGTCTACTCAGTGACAACAGGTAGGGTTGAACAGACAGGAGCCAGCTGCTAATACTCAGATAAACTCTGCAAGGACACCCGCCCTAGGGAGACCGATCAACACTGAAGACCCAGGGTTGATAACCATAAGGATCTGCTTAGAGAGCCAAAGAACTTTCCCTTTTGTTTCACACTTGCAATCAGGCCCAGAGGTGCCTGTGGTGTGACCCTTTGTCTTAATTCAATGCCTGGGGTAGGGATTTAACACACCAAAGAGACCTGCAGGGTGTTAAGAAACTTGTAGCCACACTGTGCAGATGCCAAGGAATCTTCTCCTCTGCACACCTAGATGAAGTTCTCTCCCTACCTGCCTCCCTCTAAAACCCTGCCCTGGCCACCCTCACCTGCCCCCGCTCTGCCGGAGAACCATGAAAATCTTTCCTTTTGGGTTGCTGGTTTCCTTGGGCACAAGTTCAATGAAACTTTTTCTTTGTCTACTTTGGCATGTGGTGATCTCCCTCATCCGGGGAGACTGCGAGAACCTGGGGCTCTGATAAGAGCACAGAAAATGTAGATTCTGTGTTAGAATAAAAGGGTAACTTGGACCCTTGCTTCCCTGTTCCGGATGTACTTCCAATGTTCCAAAACAGAATTGTGCAGTTAGTGAGTGTTATACAATATGGTACATATTAAATTTGAATCATGCCAATTTAAAATGGTTTGTTAATAAAAACATTAATAGTTTTATCTTCAATATTTGAAATATGGTTAATTTTCCTAATTTAAAAAAAAATCATCAAAAGTCTTATAATTCCACAGTTGAAGCAAGTGAACTATATTCTCTGTTTCTGATACTTCTACTTTGGTAGGTAAAAAGAAATTCTGCCGTTATTATTAGTCTGCATTGTTGTTTGGACACTTGGGAAACTTATTTGTGTGATTCGGGTGACTACTGTAATTTGCTATTCTTTTAACATTTGTTATTATTTTAATATGAAATCATTTAATACCCCACAACAATATCATCTAAGCACTTTTTAAATGGAGTTGCTAGTGTTAACGCTAAAGAATATATATGTGAAACTCAATAACCCTGGAACAAAAGTTAGAGGGAGACAAAGGGATTAAAATAATTGTCCTGATGTGAGTACAGTTAATTTGATAAAGAGCTTTTCACAAAACACTAGAGAAAACACTAAAAAAATGAAAAGCAGCTCAATAACATTTGCAGATTGTTATCCCCTCCAAGAACACGTTCACCTTACTTTGCTTAAATGTCTGCTGGAAAATTTGTCTTGAATTATGTGAGTCTTCAGGAATGCTCCCCTTTCACAAAATGCAACCACCTGTTTTTGAAGCCTCCTGCCTTGATCCTTCATTCCTTTCATCTTCCTCCATGCTACAAAGGTCTCATTACACTGAGGAAGAGGGGCCCAGGACTCAGCCCCACCCCTACAATCAACTTATCCTCCCCAATTCTAGTTCTAATTTCTGAGGCAACAGAAATACTGCTAAACCAAATCCTACACTATGTGAGTGGAAAGAATAGTCACCTTCCCCACATTCAAGATGATGAATGCATTTTAATTATGGCCTTTTGGAAAACTAATGGCAATAACAACATTTGTGTGTGAATTTTCAGTTTATTAAGTTCCTCCCATAAACTACCATTCTATAAGCCAAAAGACAGGCAAATGATAGAGATTTCAAGCTGGATAGGAGAGGTGGGTGTCCCCTAGTAGGGAAGCAAAAGAACATTTTGGAGATGTAAACACAAAGTTCCTTCAACATCACACCCAGTCCAGCAGTGTGTGTTCTTACAGCCCTCCTGAGACATAGTAGACCTTAACATGAAAGAGAGAAATATCTTTACAGATGCCCGTGTGGGCTAAATTTTACTCAAAGAATGTTATTTCCAACCTTACTTTAGTTTATCCTATGTTTATCCTCATGCCATGAATTACCCGCATTGGCAATTTCATGAAATTTTTATCTTAATGAGCAATTTTTAATAGCCTGGATGCTTTTCCAAGAGTACATTCTAGTTCCCCTGTAGAGTATATGCTGAATTCCTTTACTTTGTAGATCCAAGCTTTAGCCAAATGCAACATTCCACTGATAAACTCATCCCAAATTTCAATTTTCTGGCTAATGACACTACTTTCTAAGGGATGTTCCATTTCCTCTTTGCTTGTATGAGAGCTGGCTTTCTTTTCAGGGTAATCTATCACAAAGAAACAGAGCCTTGTATAAGAATTTTTCACTGTGCAGCAGCATTGAAACCAACAGCCACTTGAGATGTGGATGCTGACAGACCACCTTGGGTCACTCATGAGCTCTGAGGCCCACTCCTTCATACCAGGTACAAAGCATGTGCTTCCAAACCATGCCTGAGTAGATTTATCAGTAAATGACATGAATGTTTGACTTGGCCAGAGTTATATCTGTGAATATCAAGGATCTACAAGCAATTATTCAATAAGGAAAATCATACCGAAGCCAATAGCTGAGGAAGGTAACCACCTGTTGTTTGCATCCAGTGAAGTATTTTTAATTCATCATTAGCTTAGGAGTGCAGGGGGAATCACTCTGAGTGCCTCTCCCCCTGGTAACAAACTTGGCTCATCTGCAGCTTCCTGGTCTTCACAAGTCAATGGTAGGAGCCTAAAAGATCTTGGGCCCAGGAGAGAGCCTCAGCCAGCTGTAGGGCCTGATTTTCCTTAGCCTTGTAAAGTTGATCTGACAAAAACCAGGCCTACAGCACTGGCCTTACTTACCCCTACACTACACTACACTCCCTACAGAAGAAGGAATGATCCAGAATATAAAGTACTGCCGCAATAAAGGATCAGTATGTACAATTGAGTGAAAACTGTATTTCAGGACAGAGTATCTACTTTATACACTGGGGAAGTGTTGCATGCCCCGGAGCTGAGGAAATCAGCAGCCCTACTTCTCGATAAGGATGATATTTAACCTGCATGTATCATATCAGCCACAGCAGTTGTTCCCAACTGCTGGTGTCTCTTTTGGCTGTTTGGTATCTGTGCTACACTGCTTGCTGGACACTTTGAGTGTCACCTCAGCTTCAAGGCTGCATTAACATTGTAGGCTAGGTAAATAATAGGTAAACCTGAGCCTCAAGGCACCAGTATGGCAGCTTTCCCTATTCTTTCCAGTACTGTGAAAGGCAGCAATGCCTGGGGGAGAGGGGTCTCAGAACTGCCTTGAGTGGGCTTGATGCATGGCCTTCCATGAAAAGCCCTCCACAGAGCTAGAGTGGGAATTGTGTCCTATTCTGCAAAGTTGCACTAAGATCTTTAGTAGGGCTTCAGAAAAGTCAGCATGAGAACTAAGAGGCGACAATGGGATATGGATGCAGAGAGTGGGTGAACAATCTGTAGCCAATACAAATGTATGCTTACCTGGAGAATCCTCTTTACTCACCTCTTTGCCCCTTTCAGTTCTGCTGACATGGTCATAGTCACATATAGCAAATGCGACTAAATAAGTTGGCATGTAGGGTGTGGTGGAAAAGGTGGTAATGGTCCACTTGCTTCCATTCAAATCTTCTTTTTCAGATTGACCTAGAGAAATATATTTTGGTCCAAATCACTGAAAATATAAGCAATAATATCTACCTTTGGAATAATTTGTCAAGTTGATTGTCACCTGGCTACTTCTTCCTGACTACTCACCATAGTCTAGCAGTTCAGATTTTTCTACCCTTAAGCTATTCAAATCATATTAGGAAGATTTAAGAATAGCATTTTAGACCTGAATTAGTATCTTAAGTAATATGGTATAACCTGAGGGCCAAATCCATGAGCACTATAAGTTAGGCCCATGATCTGCTTCTTTTTTTTTTCCCATCAATTTCTACTACTTCCTAGTCCAGTCCATTTCTCACAGGACTTAATCTGGAGCTTCCCAGGCCTATGGTATGTCAGCAAGGTAAAATTCTGCCAATATTACATTTCAGCTAGATCTTTAATGGAAGCAGGCTGGGGCCTTTACACCTGAAATCACACACTTGAATGTCTATGAGGGCCAGGTACCTGATGTGTAATAGGCTAGTATACACTACCCAAGATCGGTGGGGATCATGGAAGTCTGGGGCTCACAGGCCCAGTTTGTAGGAGGCAGCACCTCCTCAGCTGTAACTATTGCTGTCATGTAGGAACTGTAGGTCCAGTGTTATTACATCTTTTAAGTTTTCAAAGAAGTAAGAATTTTGACTTTTATGAGAAATCTCTGAATTTTTAAAAGTTAGACACTACTTTAATCAAAAGGGTCACATGAGCCAAATAAAACATTCTATGCACTAAGTCCACTAGCTTGTTATGACTTATGATCAACAGTTGAAGCCCAAACTAATGGGAAGATAGGCTACCAATGTATAAGAAGGGTATAATTTCCCCAGATTCTAACAAGATTCGAGACATGGAAACAATCTTGGTGTCCTTCAAGGGCAACTGGATAAAGGAGATGTGGAATACTACTTAGCAATAAATAATGATGAAATATTGCCATTTGCTGCAACATGGTTGGATCTTGAGAGTTTTATGCTAAGTGAAGGAAGTAAGATGGAAAAGGACAAGAACCATATGATTTTGCTTATATGTGGAATATAAAACAGAAAGTAACAGACAGATAAACAAAACAAACAAACAAACTCAGAGACACAGACAACAGCATGGTGGTTACCAGAAGGGAAGGGAGGGTGAAGATGGTAAAGAGGGTCAAATATATAGTGACAGAAGGAAACTAGACTTTGGGTGGTTAGCATACAATACAGTATACAGATGATGAATTATAAAACTGTACGCCTGAAACTTATATCATTAACTAATGTCACCCCGATAAATGTAATCAAAAAAGAAACAGACGTAATCATCTCTGAGGTGTGGGTACTGTCACATACTCGGTGTGACTGCTCTCCCCAATTATAACACACTATAATCCAACACATTGCCTATAAAAGCTACTGATTTAAAACTATTACAGAGTTAAATATAAATATATATCATTAATATATAAAAATATATATGTGAGATGATGGGAGACATTACTTACCTAGCTTTGGCATGTTGGAAAGGGCCACATAACTTGGATGATGAATAACTGTAATATTGAAAGTTGCCTTCAGAGCTGGTTCATCAAAACAAGGGAAAACATTCCTGGCAAATGTTGGTTCCATCTGAGATGCTAACAGGGCCCTAAAATACATTTTTGGGAAAAATCTATTTATTTTTATCTCAAACCAGTGGAAGAAAAAAATACTGAGGGATTATGGCTTATAATTATAAGGAAGGAGCTAGAATGTTTTCCCCTCATCTTCCTTGCTGCCCTCCCCATAACACACACACTCCACTTCTCATAAAACCTAAAATACAAAAGAACTATTTAATTTTCAACCACAAAATAATATTTACTTCATTACATCATATGCCTTTAAAACCTTTTACAAACAAAATAGGAACAAATATAACCAATATGCAATGCCAGGCTTTCAAGAACCAAGTATATTTTCAAGTAGAATTACTACTTTGGGAATGGCCTGTTGCTTTCACTCTCTACCAAAGTGCAAGTCAGCTTAAGAATGTCTACATTTTTACCTTTTGCTCACATGTTCCTTCTTCTTCCTGGCTGAAAACTTTCCAAAAGCTTTATTTTGCACATTCTTAGGGGTAAAAGATGTGGGTACGTGCCAACTGAATAACTTTTATTTTACATATGGGTAGATTTTATCACATTTCTACTGCTTTCATCCAATCTCTATGGAAAAGTACAAAAAGTGACATTATCCCACTGTGCACTTGTGATTAATAGGGAAAACTTAAGGAAAAGTTTACCTTGAGCAAATAAGAGTCTGACACAAGACAAGTCCTAACAAACAACTTTCTCCTCAAAATAAACTTGCAGTCTTATTACCCCATTTTTTAGACTCCCTGCCCTGGGAACCTGTTTTTAAATACGATTGTGGAGGCTAACTTCCTTCTTTCTCCTCATGTCCTGGGACTTAATGTCTCTGATGCATTTATTCTTTTTTTGGGCCAAGTTCTTAGAAAAGTAAAAGGCAGATTCAACAAAGATATTTTGAGAGAGCATGGACCATCCATCACCTACCTCTGCGAATCCCTCCTAGATCATGATAAGGCCCCTGCTCACATGAAAATTCACACAGCTTTAGGAAAGACAAACAGAACAGTTGACACGTTCATAAGCTTTCACGGTCAGCTAATTTTGATTTTCTTAACTTTGCTGCGACAAAACCACAATTTTCAACAAGCCTATTTTGCATTCTTTGTTTTCCCACTTCATTATACTCTTGCTTGCTTGGACTGGAAGGGGGCCTGTGGCCTCTGACAACAGACACTTCATCTACCCCCAATGAAAAATACTGAACAAGTCACGCAGTCTTGCTGAGCCTCAGTTTGCCCATCTGAAAAATAATGACACTACCTTTTATGGCTCTTGGAGCTTTCATATTATTAGTAACTAAATTTACCAATAAATGACCTTTAAATTCTCCTATATTCCTCTCAACATCACAAATTGTTCTCAATATAGATAAACTACAGAAGAATTCAAGGAGGAATAAGTTATAAGTTGGGATGGGAGGCTCAAAATCACTAATGACAAATGCAGAGGTCACAGTTGACCAGAAGCTGAATATGAACCACATTTGCCTCCCCCATAATTTTAAACTACCAGAACTACCAAATGTTAGGGGTTAGGTGTTTTTTCTTCTGTATCATTTATAATACTTGCAAAAATATGGTTTCATGACAACTGAATAAGTATTTTCTCAGCTCTGCAGGTACTATAAATAAAGGCAGCTTGGTATTAGCATACACAAAGAATAAAAGTATGTTTGCAAAGTTTGTTATATTGGCATTTGTTTTGTAGCATTGGTTGTTGTCTCTAAAAGGCATGAGATAAAATAGAGATTTAAGCAATTGACAATATTGGGGGAGAAACAATGAGTGGGGAATTCAGACACCTGAGTTCTTCAGGATCTGCAGTATACACACAGTGGTGTAACTTTGGGGAAGGTGCTTAAACTCTTTGGGCATCTATTTCTATAAAATGCAGATATGGGACGAGATGAGTTCTAGAGTTCTAAGACTGATTCTAACAGGGTTAAAGATATCCAACAGGACAGAAAAAAAGCCCTTGAGGTGGCCATGACTGAGTTATCTAGGACTGGGAGAAATAGTCCCTTGAGAGTTCCTATGCAGCCTTAAGGAATCCATGAATCCTCTGAAATTATAGGATGTTTTGTATAAACAGCGATATATTAGCATGAAAAGGAATAATGTAGAATAAAAAGGCACACCCAATTATATAACATATATTGATATATTTAGAAAGCCAAAAATGCCTATTATTTATGTAACAAAAATTATAGAAAGTAAAGCTTGATATCTTTTCTGCTGCCATATATCACAAAGCACATAAATAAATCTAAAGGAGATGGCAAAGTGGGGAGGAGGGAGAAAATCAGACTCTTCAAGAAAGAGGGAAATTTTTATGCTCACTGAGATGGGCTAGAAACACCAGTTTAGAGAGTCACCACTTTAGCAAATCAAACATCAACAAGTGCCTTTCAATCCCACAATTCAGGTCTCCAGAGGAGTAAAATTAAAAAACAAAAAAAAATCTCTTGGCTTTTACTCAACTATTTCCCTCCTTGGTTTTATACAAACAAACAAAATGGGAAAAAGCCCTACAATACACAGCCTTTCTGGCTCTTAATCTTAACTTCAAAGGCCAGGGCCAACTAGCAATACATGCGATATGGTTATGCCACATTTGGGGGCTAAAGACTGGTATTTATTTCTCTTCTCTCTGCTTTGAACTTAAGCAACCTTGTGAGGATATCCTGACCTCAAAAAACAGAACTATCCACCACACTCTCCTCCCTTCAGACCTCACTGAAACATGCTATTATGGTGCCCATGAAGTCTGAGTTTGGAGTGTTCAGCTGGTGTGGCAGTTAATTTGGCAAAATTTGTCTCCTAGTAGATCAGTATTGCAAAGTCACTTTCTTTCCTGCTCTCTTATACAGCCAGAATAACATGGACTCATTACTCTCTTATGCTGGAAGAGGTCTTAGCTGTCAAGACCACGTGGTGCCCTTGGGGATTAATCTATTACCATATAAAAAAATACCACTCAGTAAGGTATTTCATTACAAATTATCTTATAAACTCCATATGCCTACAGCTCGAGTTAACAAGTGCTAAATAACATAGCTGGTCAAAGATGAAATAAGACTCTTTGGAGAGTTGTCCCCATTTTTTTTCACAATGCACTCAGAAATTAAAATGTTTAGTAAAGACAGATGTTATACCACTAGACTGTGGTTCAAGAGTTGGCCCGTGAATCGTGTTTGTTTATTACTTGTGTAATAGGATCTTAAAACTGAAGTTTCTACCAGGCAACAAAACATAATAGATGTAAAATTCCAGAGGAAGGTGCCAAACCATGTTGTGAAAATTTTCAAAATAAATGGTCTCAAGAACGTGTAGGCTCCTCTTGGACTTCTTAGCTACATCGAAGACATAGAAGAAGAGTCAGAAATGGAGACAAAAGAGATCAGAGAAGAGATTTCTTGAGTGGAGCAGGGGTTAGCTCTCTAATCCTGAGCTAAGGTGAGATGCTCCATCAGAGAGCAGTAGACATGTTTTCTGAGGCTGAGATTTAGAGGCTGGTACTCAACTCACTCTTTAGAAAAACTAAAATTAACTCTGGCCCAAGTATAACTCCTATCAGGTAGGAATCTGAAAGGTAGGAGAACTGATTGATTTGGAGGCAGAACCAGAAGAGCGCTGCTGACTTAGGACCCATGTCAGCCCCAGACAAGGGATGTATGAATGGGCCCTGGGACACATAATGAGCTATAATGTGGACTGTCCTGGGTTCTGTCCAGTATAGCCACCTGGAGAAGTTTGGAGATGTACTACTCGATGTCTAAGAGCTGAGAAACGAGTCACAAGTGACCATCAGAATGGAGAAATAAAAACATTTTGCAGGATCAAAGGAATTGTAGAAGAAAGAGAAACAGTGAGAAAATTCTGAACGATCCAGCAAAATGACATCTCCAGGGGAAAAGGCATCTGCTAGACCCAAGTGAGATTAAATGACAAGAACACTGATTCAAGTAAAAACCACCCTATGTGTCACTTCTCCCTGTCTTCCCAAGTCCCATTGGACCCAGTGTGGTTAAAACCACAGCTCAAGAAAAAAGGAAGAGTAGGGGTAGAAATATGAGGTGGAGAAATGGAACAACCCTACCCCTTACCTTACCACAAGTTTCTATCCTGAAAGCCAGACCAAGCCTGGGGAAGAGAGGAGTGGAGGGGTAGAGAGGGAGATTTAACAGTTCAAAGTTTTGACTGTCACACAAGACTAGATTTTCTAATTTCTGAACAGTGTTTGTGACTTAGTGACCACAGATCACCTGTCACTTAAGACCAAGTAGGAAATTATGAACTTCCAGAGTAATCATGCAGAAGCAGAAAATATTACCCCAGAGACTAAATTTTAAAAGAGAAGTTGGAGAAACACAGTAGGATTTTTACTGAACCATGAGGTGTGCTTTTTCAATAAGCTAGCTACACTGGTTTTCAAAAGATACAGGATCTAAATCTTTGATGAGCAGAACCATCTCCCAGAGAAAACTGCTCAGCCACATGAAATATGTGAATTTAACACCCCTATAGGATAATGAAATGACCTCTTTTCTCTGTGACACCAAGGACACCATATGCCTGGCACTTGAGTTCACTGACCTTGTTTTAAGACTTCTTAATTCTTTCCTAATGTTACTCAACTTTCTCTCTTAAGTATCATAACCTAAGGACTGTGCCAGATTTTTGAGCATAAACAGTGACTGGAAGGAAGTCTTTAATTCTCTGTATGCTATTTCTACATCTGCATGAATTGATTAATTTTGATTATGCTGTTTTCACCTTAATTACACCAAATAAAGATCCCGATTTTCTGTAGCCATTTCACACAAACAAGCCACTCCCATCTTTTGATTTTTCTGTTTCTATTTCTCTAAACACCTACATATTCTTTATCTTTTATGAAGAAAATGCATGATCAGAAATGAGAGTATTCCTAATGAACACTTTGAACATAAATAAGATTATACATTCTCTCTTTCATTGAATTTCAAAAGTAGAAGAACAAGGTAGATATTAATTTGACTATATCAATACCAATATCAGAAATGAAAGTGGAGACATCACTAAAGGTCCTGTGGACATTAAAAAGATAATAAGGAATACTATGAAATATTCTATGTCCTCAAATTTGGTAATCTAGATGAAAAGAACCAATATTTTAAAGACATAATCTGCTAAAACTCAAACAAGAAGAAATACGCAATCTGCATAGGGCTATATCTATTAAAGAAACTAAATCAATAATTATTAATTATTAATAATTAACAATCTCCCAAAACAGAAAGCACCATGCCCAGATGGGTTTACTGGTGTATTCTATCAAATATTTAAGTAAGAAATAATGCCAATTCTCTACACTCTCTTTCAGAAGATAGAAGCATAGGGAATATTTTTTTACTTATTCTATGAGGCCAGCATTACTCTAATACCAAAACTAGACAAAGAGATTTTTAAAAAACCTAATATTTCTCATGAACATAAATGTAAATATTCTCAACAAAATATTAGAAATTTAATTTAATAATGATGTATTAAAAGAATTATACACTATAGCCAGTGGGATTTATTCTGAGTATGTAAGAAAAAGCTTTTGCCAAAATCACATGCTCATTCAAGATAAAAACTCTCAGTAAAATAATAATAGAAAAATAAATAAATAGATAAATGGAACAGAATAAAGACCCTGAAATAGACCCACATGAACATAATCAACTGATCTTTGAAAAAAAAGAAACGGCAATACAATGGAGTAAATACAGTCTCTGCAACAAATGTTGCTGGAAAAAATGAGATATCCACAAGTAAAAAAAAAAAATGAATCTAGACACGGATCATACACACTTCACAAAAATTAACTGATAACGGGTCATATACATAAATGTAAAATGCAAAACTCTAAAACTCCTACAAGATAACATAGAGAAGAAAACCTAAATGGCCTTGGATATTGTAGTCTTTTTGAACACTACACCAAAGCAACAGTCCATGAAAGAAATACATGATAAACTGACTTCATTAAAATTAAAAACTTCTGTTCTGCAAAAGACAATATAAAGAGAATGAGAAGACAAGCCACAAACTGGGAGAAAATACTTGCAAAAGATACATCTCATAAAGGACTGCTCTCCAAAATATACAAAGAACTCTTAAAACTCAGCAAGAAAGCAAACGAGTCAATTAAAAAATGGGCCAAACACCTCAACAGACACCTCACCAAAGAAACTATATAGGTGGCAAATGAGCATATGAAAAAATGTTCCACACTATGCCAACAGGGAAATGCAAATTAGAACAACAATGAGATACCACTACACAACTACTGAATGGCCAAAATCCAGAACACTGACAACACTGAATGCTGGTGAGGATGTAGAGAAATAGGAACTCTCATTTATTTTTGGTGGGAATGCAAGATGTACAGCCACTTTGGAAGACAGTTTAGTGGTTTATTACAAAAGTAAACATACTCTTATTATACAATCCAATAATTATGCTCATTGATATTTACATAAAGGAACTGGAAATGTATTTCAACACAAACACCTGAACAAAGAGTTTATAACAGATTTTTCATAATTGCCAAAGCTTGGAAGCAACCAAGATGTCCTTTAATAGGCAAATGAATAAATTACGGTACATACAGACAATGAACTATTACTCAGTGCTAAAAAGAAATGAGCTATCAGGCCATGAAAAGACATGAAAGAACCTCAACTGCATATTACCAAGTGAAAGAAGCCAATGTGAAAAGGCTACATACATATTTAATCATTTCAACTATATGACATTCTGGAAAAAGCAAAACTATGGAGATTATAAAAAGATCAATGGTTGAAAGTGATAAATAGGCAGATAACAGAGGATTTAGGGGAAGTGAATAGACTCTGTATGACTTTATAATGATGGATATATGTCATTATCTATTAGTCCAAAATTATAGAATATACAACCCCAACAGTGAACCCTAAGGTAAACTAAGGACTTTGGGTAATGATAACGTGTCAATATAAGTTCATCTTTAGTTTTAAAAAAAAGTCCATTCTGGTGTGTGATGTTAATAGTGGGGCAGGCCTTGCACGTGTGGTGGCAAAAGCTATGCGAGAAATCTTTGTATTTCCCTCTCAATTTTGTTGTAAACTTAAAACTGCTCTAAAAAATATAATTCTTAAATAAAAGAATCTGTAGACATGACACCAAAAGCAGGACTTATTAAAAAATTGATGAATTGGTCAAGATGCAGAGAAACTGTCACTTGTACATTGCTGGTAGGGATGTAAAATGGTACAGACACTTTGGAAAACAGTTTGGCAGTTTCTTAAAAGTTAAACATGCAACTACTAAATAACCCAGCAATTGCACTCCTGGGCATTTATGCCAGAAAAATGAAAACTCACATCCACAGAAAAATTTATACACAATTTCTCATAGAAGGTTTATTTATAATAGCACCAAACTAGAACCCCAAATGTCCTTCATTAAACAACTTCCCACTCTCTCAGCCCTCAGCAACCACCATTCTACTTTCTGTCTTTAAGAATTCAACTACTCTAGGCATCTTATGTAATGTCCTCAAGGTCCATCCATGTTGTTGCAGATGGGAGACAGTGATACTCCTGGTATTTTCTGGAATGACTTCCTTTTTCTTTTCCCTTAGTGTTGAATAAAATTGTTAAAAAACACTAGTCTGTCGAGACTGTGATAAAGGGTCATCAAAGAAGAGAAGTAAACATATTACAACTGCTACAGCTGAAATTAGAGACATCCCAAGAAAAATGTGAAATCAGTAGGCAGAGGCTTTCCAAAGTGGAATTTCTTCTTACCCTCATATCTACGAGGAATGTGGCAGATTCCATGTTTAGATAATAGGAACTATTATAATCATTATTATACCCTAAGCGAATAATAGCACTACCACTGCACAGGTTATGAGCCACTCATTTAATTCTCACATTTAATTCTCGCAACACTCTAACGGTTGACACTACATCTAGTCCATAAATGAGGCATCAAACTCAGAGAGGTGCAGTGAATGGCTCAAATCATACCTCACAGGCTCAACCTCAGGCCTGTTGGGCTTCCAATATCTGCCTCATCACAAGTCCTCCCTTGGTCCAGGTTCTTTGTGGCCTTGGCTTTAAGTTGAACAGTAAGTTTCTTTGTGAGTTCAGAAGCAGAGACCCTGAATAACAACAACTTTGAGGCAATGGCTCCTCTAAGATGCCACTGTTCTGGAGCTCTATCTTGGTCTATAAACATCTGTAAAACTTTATAATTTCTGCCTGTTTGGATTTTAATGTTCTCAAAATATGGTTTCTAGTTACCATTAGAGTTGGCAGCACAATAGTAAAAGAGCGTTTCCTTTCCCATGTTTGCTAGAGCGGTTTGTCTGGGCCACAGCCCCAGTAAGACTTCTCATTAAGGAAGAAGAAAGGGATGGGCGAATAGATGATTTACTTACTGACAGCAGGAAACAGTACCACATATGTGTGCAGAGAGCAGCCATATTTTTCCTCTGAACAATCTTGCACCCTGAACTAGTTATTTCAAAAAGTTCCCAGTGCCCATAAGGGCAATTACACATCATCCTAATGTGAAACTTTTCAAAAATGATTTTTCAACCACTGATGTACTTTTGAAAGAGAAAAAACAGGCATACTGTTCTTAAAAACAAAAGGTACAGCTTACACACCCACTAAGGCATCTTATTAAACTTATTTTAAAACCCTGTAGTTTTGAAAATAGCGCAGGAGATCATATAGGGGGTAATTTAGTGGGTTTCTTTCCCTCAGAGAACATCTGAGAACATTTTCTCTAATAATAAAATAAAGTACATGCAGTTGTGTAGACCGCAAATGCTCCACCAGTGCGTGAGTGAAAGAGATCGCTACTTAGAAAGAAAGACCTTTTTGGTATCTTCCACCTAAACCATTTCCCCCACTCCCCCACCCCACCCCAAGCTCGCCTGAGATCAAGTAATGTGCTCCCACAGTGTGACATGGGGCAATCCTTGTACGTAACATTTCTATTGGGAGACATTATCTCAAATGAGTGTAAAAAGAACGTATGTACACTACGCGAGCTTGCAAATTCGGAGGGGAGGTCTGTCATCGCTTTCATTTTTCTTTCTTTTCTTTTTTTCTTTCCTTCTTTCTTTCTTTCTTTCTTTTTTCCCCCAGCAGAGGAATTCGGAGAGCGCAGGCTCGGACACGTAGCAGAGTTGTTCAAAGAGTAGAGAGGGGGTAGGGGAGGAGGCGGCTCACCAACAAAACTGGACGTGGGCCCCAGGCAGAAGGTGGGAAGGGATGAATTAAAGGGGATTCCGAGGTTCTGGGGAACCTTAGCAAAAAGAGAGAGAGAGAGAGAGAGAGAGAGAGAGAGAGAGAGAGAGAGAGAGAGAGAGAGAGAGAGAGAGAGAGAGAGAGAGAGAGAGAGAGAGAGAGAGAAAACAACTCCGATCCGACGCGGGTCTATCTGTTGCAAATGAACAGTTTAAGCAGCGCCGAGGCAATGAGGCAGAACAGGGACGTGCCGCAGAGGGAGCATCAGGGAGGGCTGGGGTGCCACGGCGCCCGCGCTTCTCCCACTTGAACGCGAGGATCTCGTTAAAACGCAAATTCTCATCCTCTAGGTCGACGGTGTGTCCTAGGAGTTGCCTGTTGAACAAGCTCCCAGGTATTACAGCTATAGCAAGTCTGAGGGCCACACTTCGAGGAGCAAGGGATTCGCTCACTACGATGAAGAAATTGCGGGTTAGAGGGAAAGGCGGCTTTCTGAAGAGGGGGCAGCGTGAGAAACAAAGTAGACGGCAGGGATGGGGATGAAAACTGGCCAGATGAAGGATGACAGTCTCGAAGCCTTTATTCCAAGCAAGGTTTCTGGAGGAAAGTGGAGAAAGGAGGCGCTCTCCCTCTGGCTCTAGAAACTAAAAACGTCGCGAGGAATGGGCCAGGGGCTTTGGGCCAAAGGCATGCGACGCGCACCCAGAGGCAGATAGGCGGCTGGACGGACGCCGGGGCCAAGGACGCACGGGTCGGCCCCCGCTTACCTGCGCGCACCCTGGTCGTTGTAGACGTTGAGGAAGAGTCCCTCCCTCTTGTCCTGGGACACGGTGCCGGAGAAGCTGAGCCGCAGCTCGTAGCGACTCCCGGGCTGCAGGGCCTCGCGGAGCTCCAGCACCAGGTACTCCATCTCCAGTGCGAACCACACGTCCTGCACCGGCACGCGGCCCGCGGCGGCGGCGGCTCCGGTGCCGGAGGACAGAGGCCCCAGCACCTCGGCGCTCTCGCAGTCCAGGAAGAGGCTGTGCAGCAGCAGCCGCGCGGTGGCCACGGCGCAGCGCACGGTGATGCTCACGCGGCCCGTGAAGCTCAGCGCCGGGGCCGAGAGCTCATCTGGCCTCAGCCGCGGCCACAGCTCCAGCTCGTAGTGCAGTGGCACGAGCCAAGGCGGCAGGCGCAGCTGGTCCCAGGGCCCGAAGGGTCGCTCCTTGTCCGGGGTGGCCGTCACCGCCGGCTCAAGAGTGGGGTCGGACGGCCGGGTCGGCGGCGACTCCTTCTGTTCGCCCGGCGAGGAAGGCGCTGCGTCCTGGTCCCCGCGGGGGTGAAGGTCCGACGGCGCGACACGCGCGCAGCGGCCGTACAGAGCGGCGAGCACCGCCAGCGCCAGCAGGAGCGCGGCGGCCAGCGCGGCCAGCAGCAGGGCTGCCGCGCGGCTCACGTAGAAGCCGGAGCTGGATGGGGGCCCCATGGCCTGGACCCCAGGTGGCGGCGAGGCAAGAGCCGGGAGACAGCGGTGACAGCGGCTCAGAACCTCGGTCCCGGTGCTCAGGGACGGGACCTACCTCTCTTTCACCTTCTCCCTTCCTCCTCGAGATGCTGGGAGACAAGACAGAGGAGGTTGGGACCACGGCTTCCCCCTCCCACCTAATCAGATCCAGGTCCCTGCCTTCCCACCCCGCCCGCCGGGGCCCAGAGGAGAGGCGGACCCGGCGCACCCAAGCGCGCGCCTCGCAGAAGAGGCTTCTAGAGTCCGTGCGGGGAGGGGACAGTCGGAACAAACTCGGATTTGGAGACCTCAGACGGAGATGCTGGAGTCGTGGGATTTGTCCCGGTGCAGTTCAGGAGTTGTCGGAAAAAGAGACAGGTACAGAGAAAGCATCCTCAGCTGGTTGACTGCAGTGATGAGCTGCCGGGAGCACACCTGCTGGCCACCACCGGAGATTCCTGCGCTAGAGGGCGGGGTGGAGGCTTAAGGACCTGGACTTGAGAGGACGCGCTCTGAAATGACCCTGCGATGGACAAGTGCAGTGTCAAACTAACTTCCGGAGCCAAATCTTCGGCGCGAAATTTCGCCTCCTGAATAAGCTCGAAACTCAGGCTGCCCCGACAGCGAGTGTGATGATGAAAACAAGGTCTGGGGTCCGGGAGTCTTTCCCGAGATGGGGAAGGAGAGCAGGAGGAAGGCGCGACAAAAGCCAGGGTGCGCGGCGTCAGCATCTGCCCGGCGAAAGAACTGGGAAGGGAAGGGTCGCTTTACCTCGGGACCCGGCGGGAAGCCGCCGCTTAGCTCCGCAGCTCCGGGGGTCTGCTTGGGGAAAGGGAAATCTCTCCAAACCGACTTTTTCAAGCAAAGAGAATAAGACGGTCCCGTGGCCACCTTTTCCTCTCGGAAACTGAGGGGCTGGATGCTCTAGTCAGTGAGGCCCTTGGCATGCGGGCATCTGTTTGCTATTTAGCAATGCTCCTGGGAGAGTCCCCCGCCCGTTGCCGAGTTCCGAATCTGCACGCGCTCTTGGGTGAGCTGGGCATGGGCCCCAAGGACTCAGGACGTGCTGCAGAAGAGGCAGGAGAGGGTGGTTGAAGATTCTGTGGCCAAAGATTTATTTGAGTATATCCGTCATTAAACTCCAGTTTTTTCATAACAGAGAATTTTTTCGTCTCAACCACAAAACGGTCTTCACTTTCCTGCTTTGAACTGTATCTCCCTTCCAATGAGGAAACCCTTCCACCTGAGTTCCGACAGGGTAACCCCAGGTGATTCTCCTGGGAAACGTGATTTTCCCCGCTCCTCGAACTGAAATTAATCACATTAACCACAACGGCAGCAGCAGTAGCAAACCTCTGGAATAAGAGGAAGAAGGGGACTTGACACCAAGCTCACCCATGGGGTTGTGCTGTAATCTGTGGTCTAGTCTCCTGATTCCAGGTTTGACTTGCCTCCTTTACAAATGAAACAATTATGTATAAAAGCGATTATGACGACATGGATCACTTTTAGAAGATCCTGGATAGAGACGAGGGAGGACGCTCATCCTCAATTTCTCTCTGTAAAACCGACCAACAAGTCATGCTGCCAGACTGTGAGCGGCTGAGCTAGCAGGGGTCTCTCTGAGCTTAGGTCATTGTCAGCTGGGGATTGTAGCAGATTCAGTGCTAATTAATTATTGTCCTTACCACCCCCCTGAACAATTTATTGAAGAATTTTGAAGGATTCCACACTCCCAGGAAGATTTATTTAAAAAAGAAAGAGAGAGAGAGAGAGAGAGAGAGAGAGAGAGAGAGAGAGAGAGAGAACGAACAAAAAAGAAAGGAAAGAGAGAAAGAGAAAGGAAGAAAGAGGAGAGAGAGAGAGAGAAAAGAGAGAGAGAAAGGAAGAAAGAAAAAAAAAGAGAAAGAGAGAAAGAGAGAGGAAGGAGGGAGGGAAGGAAGGAAGGAAGGAAGGAAGGAAGGAAGGAAGGAAGGAAGGAAAAAAAGAAAGAAAGCAAGAAAGAAAGCAAGAAAGCAAGCAAGCAAGCAAGAAAAGAAAGAAAGAAAGAAAGAAAGAAAGAAAGAAAGAAAGAAAGAAAGAAAGAAAGAAAGAAAGAAAGAAAGAGAAAAGAAAGGAAGAAAGGAAAGGAAGAAAATGTAAAGGAGTCATAACAGAATCACTACAAATTCATACTCCCTCCCCCCTCAATTTTAAATAAGAAGCTCTACTGAAAAGTATGTGGACAAGTATTTAATTCCACTTCTCTAACATCGTTAAAGAAATAGAGATTGGCCACCACACATAAGGTTTCGAAATAATAAAATTGTACCAAATGATTCAGCAATTTAAATATCTTATTAAAGGGAAAATATTTCTGATGAACTATTAATGTCATTCAAAAGAAGTTGCAAATAACATACTGACTGAGTCATGCTCATGTTAATAAAAAAAAAGCTGGAAAATACTATTATATGAACTATTTGAAAATGCTATTAGATGAAATACATTTCAATGCCAGAGTAGTTCCAGGAAATAGATCAGTTGCTAGAAAAACACTAACTAAAAATTTTTTTTAAAAAATCTTAATGAGCTACTCAAAAAAAATAAACTTATTATTCACATCAGCCAAAGCAGTGATTCTCAACTAGGGTAACTTTTGGTGTCTCCCTCCCCTGGCAATGTTTGGAGACATTTTTGATTGTCACATGATGCTACTGGTGGTACTACTGGTGTCTAGTGGGTAGGGCCCAGGGATACTGCTAAACATCCTACAATGCACAGAACAGCCCCCAACAACAAAGAAATATCCCACCCAAAATGTCATCAATGGTATTATTCAGAAATCCTAACCTAAAGCAATAATCCAAGCCTTTCATATGCTACCCAAGTGAAACTTCACCTTTATATCTTGTACCACTATTTACTTTTGCTATTTATGGTTATGCTTTATCATGTCTATTATTTTTCCATCTTTATTTCTTGGTATTTATTTTGAACCTCTTTAATACTTTAGTATCCCCCTTAGGCCACATGATAATTTTTTTCTTCACTTTGAAAAACTAATTTTTTGAATAATATATTTATAGGGTTTAAAATAAAAAATATAAAAGTTTATATATTGAATTATCTTGCTTCCACTACTTCCATAGTTAATAATATTTAATATTTTTTGTGTATCCTTTCAATGTTTATTTATGCAAAACAAGCGAATACAATTACATACCCTTGTATTTCTCTTACACAAAAAAATAGTATACTAAAATGTAGTTCTGGACCTTGCATATTTATTTACCAATATATCTTAAATATCAGTCCACATTCTTTTTTACAGCTGCATATTATTAAATTGTATTCATATACCATTGCAAAGATTTTCCCAGTTTGATTATTTGAAAGGATTCACCAGATTATGCCACCAGATTATGTCACAGAGTATCTTCACATAGGCTCTTATTTAAAGGCAAAGAATATGGTGCCACAAGAGAAAGAATAAAGGTAGGTATTCCAGGTCAGAGAGACATCCCCTGTGCAAGCTTTCCAAGGACCCTTATTTGCATAAATCGACTGTGCTTTGTCACCAGCTTAAACTACCCAGGAATGTGAAAGGAATCTTGTTTATGGAAAGCTCATGGAGAAACTCTTTAAGAGGCCCTTTAAATAACCAAGCCAGGTTTGTCAGACCCATAAATTCAGTTGCAAATTATCAGTAAAGAAATTAACCCTAGAGGGTCTCCAGGGAGACTTTCATACCTTAATCAGCACACCGTAAATCCATCAAGAATTGGAAACAAGATATCCAGAAGCAAGGCAAAGTAAGAACCACTGAAAATCCTCTTCTACATGAAAGCAATGTAAATACTGGAAAAATTGTCAGAATTAACTATTTCATAACTCTGGAAAGTACCCAAAAGCTTGCAGCAATTCAGGAAGCATTCATTCAAGAACAACAGCCAAACCTCAGTAAAAAACATTGAGCTTTATGTCATTTTAACTTGCTTTATTTTCGTTTATTTTCATTTCCCTCTTCTCACCTCTGCAGTGGACTTTAAAATCAACAGCCTGCTAGTGTGGTGAAAACCAAAGACCTGGCAGCCACTGGAGCGAGCATAAAAGTCTTAAAGTCCCTTTAAAACCTCATGTTCAGAGAATTGTCATTATTTAAACTATCTGGTGATTCCCTAGGAGATTCTAATTTCACAATTCTCCATGACCTAATTCAGAGTTCACCCAGTGTGAACAGCCTTTCCTCAGGGACATTGGTTGGAAACAATCATAGGCAATAGTTTAACAGTGCAACTACCTGAGATGAGCGACCCTTGAAGTAAATATTAAGCTCATCATAAAGCTTAAAGGGGAAAGCTCAGGAATTAGATTTCTATAGGGAGCTTTGAAAAACTCCAACATATTTCTGAAAATCTAGAAGGCCACATACATGCATAGGGCTATGCACAAGACTAAGGCTGTACACATGCTCAGAAAAGACCTGAGAAGGCCCTATGCTTCCACATCTGGCTAATCTTGAGGCATTGCTCAAGCCAAAAGATTTCAAATCAGTAATCTGACTTTACACTTTAAGGAATTAGAAACGTAAGCAGACTAAACTCAAACATAGAAGATGATAAAGATTAAAGTGTAGATAAATAAAATAGAGTCTAGAAAAACAAGAAAGAAAAATAATGAAATCAAAAGTTGGTTCTTGGAAAAGAGAAACAAAAATGACAATCCTTTAACTATACTGACAAAGGGGGAAAAAGATGCAAATAACTCAGAAATGAAAGTGGGGACATCATTATCAAGTTAACAGAGAGAAAAAGGATTATAGCAGAATAACATAAACACTTATATGCCAATTCATTAGTTAACCCAAAAGAAGACAAATTCTCCAAAACATGGAAATATCTAAACTAATTCAAGAAGAAATATAAAATCTCAACAGGCCTGTAATAAGTAAAGAGTTTGAATATGTAATGAAAACCTCCCCCAAAATAAAAATTTTGGACAAGAGGAGGAAACACTTTTTGACAGAATTACTCTGGTAACAAAGCCAGATAAAGACATCACAAGAAAATTGCAGACTATCTTTAGTAATATAGATACAAAATCCTCAAGAGTATATTGGCAAATAAAATCCAACAGTATTAAAAGGATTACTCACCATTACCAATTGGGATTTATCCCAAGAATACAAAGGTGGTTCAGCATAAGAAAACCCATTGATGTAACACTAAACATTAACAGAACAAAGGAGAAAGAAAACCCAACAAAATCATCTTGATTGATGGAGAAATGGCATTTGACAAAATACAACACTTTTTACTGATAAAACCTCTCAGAAAACTAGGAATAGAGGAAAAATTCCTCAAATGATTAAGAGTATTTAGAAAAACCCAGTCAACATCAGACTGAAAGTTCCCTACCCTCCTGACCCCCAAAATCAGGAACAAGACAAGGATGCTTGCTTAATTGCTATTATTCAACATTATGGTGGAAGTTCTAGCCAAAGCTATAGCAAAAGAGATAAAAGTAATCCAAGTTAGAAAGGAAGAGATAAAACTATCTCTATTTGCAGAAGGCATGATCACATGCATAGAACATCTGAAAGAATTCACAAGAAAGTTACCAGAACTAAGAAATAAATTCAGTAAATTTGGAGGATACAACATCAACACACAAAAATCAGTTGTTTCCATACACCAGCAATGAACAATCTGTAAAGGAAGTTAGGAAAACAATGTATTTACAATGTCATCTAAAAGAATTAAATACTTAGGAATAAATCTAATCAAAGTGAAAAACTTGTATTCTGACAACTACAAAACATTGCTGAAATTAAAGAAGGCCTAAATAAATACGAAGACATCCCACATTTATAAACAGGAAGACTTAACATTGTTAAGATGACACCCTAAATGATATTCAGATTTAACACAATCCCTGTCAAAATTTCAACAGCCTTTTTCACAGAAATAGAAAAGCCAGTCATCAAATTCATTTGAAATTGCAAATGGCCCTAAAGAGCCAAGATTATGTTGAAAAAGAAAAAATTGGTGGACACACATGTTTTGATTTTGAAAGTTGCTACAAAGCTAAAGTAATAAAAACAGTGTGGTACTGGCATAAAGATAGCATATAGACCAAGAGAATGAAATAGAGAACCCAGAAATAAACCTTTATATGTGGTCAGTACTATTCAATGGGGACAAGACAGCCTTTTCAACAAATGGTGCTTGGACAACTGGATATCTACCTACAAAAGATTGAAATTAGAACCTTACCTTACACCATGTACAAAAATCAACTCAAAATGTGTTAAAGACATAAACATATGCACTAAAAATATAAGACTCATAGATTAAAAATATTAGAAAAAGTCTTTATGATATTGTATTTGGCCATGACTTCATGGATATAACATCAAAATACAGGCAACAAAAGCAAAATAAATTAGACTTCATTAAAATTAAATACTTTTGTAGATCAAAGGATACTTTCAAGAAATTACAAAGACAACCTATAGAATGAGAATATTTGTAAATTATTTATCTGATAAGGGATTAGTATCCAGAATATATCAAGAATCCATCCACACAATTTAACAGCAAAAAAAAACCCAATTTGAAAATAGGCAAATGACTTGAATAGACATTTCTCAAAAGAAGATAAAAAAAAAAATGGTCATGAATAGATGCTTAACATCATTAGTCATTAGGGAAATACAAATCAAACCCACGGTGAGATACCACTTCATACCTACTAGAATGGGTATAATAAAAAAAAAAAATGGAAAATAACAGTTTCAGTGAGATGTGGAGAATTGGAACCCTTAGGCATTACTGGTAGGAATGTGAAATGGTGCAGCCAATGTGGAAAACAGTTTGGCAATTTCTCAGAAATATAAACATAGAACTACCATATGACCAAATAAATTTCATTCCTACATATATATCCATAAGAATTGAAAACAAAGAATCAAAAAGACATTTGTGTACCAGTATTCATGGCAACATTAATCACAATAACCACAATATCACAATCCAGATATCCATGAACATATGAATGTATAAACAAAATGTAATACACACACACACACACACACATATACATACACACAGTGGAATACTATTCAATCATAAAAAATATTTAAATGTTGATATATACTACAACATACCATGCTTAGTGAAAGAAGCCAGACGCTAAAGGATAAATATTGCATGATGATGAGGCAAAGTAGATAGGAGAGGCAAATACACAGACATAGAAATTAGATATGCGGTCACCCAGGGCTAGGTGAAAAATGGAGATGAAAAATGGAGAGTTATAGTTTAATGGGGACATTACTGTTGTGGATGATGAAAAGTTTTAAGTATAGTGGTAATGATTACACAACTCTGAGAATGTATCTAATACCACTGAATTATTCACCTAAAGGTGGTTAAAATAACTGTTATGTATATATCACCATAATAAAAAACATACTGTAAATCTAAGCATGACAGAAAGACTTTATTGTTAATATTGATCGAGAGCTATTACTTATTAAAACCCAGCAATATGCAGACAGCATTAACCTAAAAGTTATTGTCACTCTCTGGGTGTTTTAGTCCATAAATGTTTGTTTGTAATTGTCTCTGTTGCTTTGGAAATTTAATGATTAAACTTCTAAGGAAAAAGATGAATCATTTTTAAAAATGAATATTATGTTGAAATAAAAGACTAGATGAAATAAGAAACAGGAAGAAAGCATTACTAGTACCTCCCAGAAACCCCCTTTACACTTCTTTCCCAATGATAAACTCCTTTCTCTCCAAAAAACTACTGTCCTCTAGTTTTATGATATTCACTTTCATTGTTTTCTTTGTTATCTTATCACCTCTATGTGCATCCCCAATCCTCATATTTTAGTTTTTCTATTTTAAAACTTTGTATAAAAAGAATCTTGATATGTACTCTATGATGTCTAGTTTATTTTCTCAACATGTTTGTAAGATTCATGCATGATGCTGCATTTAACTTTTGATTTATTCTTACCCCCATATAATATTCCATTGTATGTATATTTCATGTTTTATCTATTCTACTGTTGATGAACATTTAAATTATTGTTAATATATAACTATTACGGAAAATGCTGCTATAAATACTCTTGCATATATATCTTCTGGTATACATTTTTATTGAATACATATCTAGGAATGAAATAATTAAACCAGTGGATATGTGTGTTACCTCCAATTTAAGTAGATGATGCTAAGCTATTGGCATTAATAATTTGCACTCCTGCCAACTGTGTATAAGTCTTCACTGCTCCATAAGTTTGTCAATACTTGATATCATCAATTGTTTAAATTTTAGCCGATTTGGTATGTTTGTGCTTTTAATTTTCACTTGCTTGGTTTACAGTGAGGCTAAGGACTTTTTCACAGAATCATTAGGTTTCTGGATTTCCTCAGTTGTCTGTCTTTTTCTTATTGACTTGTGTATTTTCTATGTATAAGTCCTTTATTGGATGTAGATGTTACAAATACCTTTTCTGATATTAAAATAGGATAGAGACAACTGAAGAGAGAATAGTAGCCTTCCAAGAAGAGAGAAATTTCCTTTCAAATATTTTCTTCTGAAATTCCAAATTATAGTCTTCTCTTCTACAATGTGGGTGAGATAGCAGTCTCTGGGCTATTTTTTTTTTTTTTCTTTAGCTGTCTTTTACTAAGTCCCACTTACATGTGTGTCATAAACTTTTAACATGAGTTAATACTTATCATTTTTAGTCCTTGGGTTTAGTGTTTTGGCTGATTGCATGTGGTGACCATGAAAATGTATCATTAAGATCTCCTGCAGGAGTGAGTGAAATTAACTGACAGCCCCAGAGTCCACCACAATGTTCACACTGAGTCCATGCATCCCGTGGCTGCTTCCAACCAGTGAATGACTGAGTGTGGCAGGGATGTTAAAGAAGAGACCAGGCAGCTTTGGCTGGAAGACTTTCTACTGGCCTGCCAGAAACTTTCTTAGTATTGCACTGCAGTCTAAGACTCTTCTTATCAAGGCCCCCTGTTTTCCCTCCGTTCTATATAGCAGTCAGACCAGCATTAGTGTGAAGGCTCTCCCCACCTCCTTTGGATTCCTGCCCTTTTCCTCTCACTGTCATTTTCCTTGCAATTCTGTCCTTTCCACATCCAATCCCACCTTAGAGTTAGCCTCTTGGGAGACCCCAACTAACATACTATAGAAAAAATTTTATTGAAAATTCTGCTGCACTTTTGCCAGGATACATAAAGAATTTTTTTCTTTAGCCTCATAATTCAAAATTATTGCTGAGACGTGTTTAAAAGCAAGCCTCTTTCATTGATTTTTTTATTAGAACATCATGTTCTTTTGAAAAAGTAATCAGTTTTTTTTTTCCAGTTTGAGAAAGTTCTTTAGACTTATGTTTTTAATTATTGCTTCTTCTGTTTCAGTTGTTCTGTTCCTTCATCAGAAACATTCATAATTCTTAGGTTGAACCTCTGTCATTTGTCTTTTTTTTATCTATTATGCTCTTTCTCCTTATTTTTATCTTAGTAATTTTTCTCCGTAGTTCTTGGAGAATTTATCAGGTGTTTCCTCCCCACATTATAGCTGAGCAAAGGTATCCAGACTGAGAAAGATATTTGCCCAAGTAGATAGAGTGAAATCAGAGTTCTACATACCTGTGAATTGTGAGAGTGGATCTCATACAGGGCTGTATTCTGCAAGGCTAAAATGATGTCCCCACTGCTTGCCCTCACTACTACCAGCACCTGACATCTAGTAGATTAAACATAAAGGAACTCTAATGGCCCAAATTCTTCTCTGCTTAAAATAATTGTGTGAATAATACCACCATAAATGCAACATGTCACTCTCTAGATACCCTCCTCAACTATCTAGGAATTGTAATTATTTATTGGATGTAGTAAAATATGGGAAGAAAAGAAGAGAATTGGGAAGCAATATATGGCTGCACCCAGAAGCCACACTTGTGAAGCTATTGACCTTGTCAGTCTCTAGTCAGAACAATTGTCCTGCTACTAATCTAGGGAGTGAATAGTTGGCCTTCTAAGCTGATCAAGTGTTTCAGTGACAGGCTGAGGAATAGTGCCTCAGGAGCTCTTGAGAGATGCTGTTTTACAGAAACCTTCACCCCTTCACATATAGTCTGTATAAGACATGTGCGAATCACTCTCTTCCCTTCTATACATTAAAAGCATTTTTCACAGAAATCATGACTTCAGTGTGAATGAAACACTGAATACAGCACCTTCATAGCATATTATGTTCAATAAATGTTTGTGGAATGAATAATGGGATTCAAATTCTTAGCTCCTGAGGATTTTAGTTCTCCTACTTTATCATATTGCATAATATTTTAGTCAATTTCATTAAGTTACATCAATTCTCTTTCCTAAATTAAAAAACACACTGCCTAACTTTGGCAGTTCACATACAATAACTGAGAACAAACTGTAAAGAAGATAAGGATAAAGTCGTGTTTTCTTCATTGTGGTGTCCTGCACACAACTTGGTGTGGAAACTGTAAGTATGAAAAACAGTCATTAAACAAGGAGAGGAAGAAAAACGAAGATAGAGAAAACTAGCCTAGATACAATAAAAATAATTTTTTTAAAATACCTGCTCATTTTTTTTCAGTTATTCATTTAATTACATAAAATCAAATTAAAAATTTGAATTTCAACAAAATATTTTATTTGGTCATCTGTTTAGATGGGAAGTTAGGAATTACAGGAGAATTTCTCAGACAAATTTGCAGAAAATGGTCAGTTGTCATGTTACTTCAAATGAGCCCTGATGTAGTAGCTAAGGTTTAGACTAAGCTGCTGTATCAAAGGGATCCAAAACAGCAGTGGCTCCAGTAAGAACTGTGCTTTTTTCATACTATAGTCTGGAGGCAAATGGAGAATCTGAGAGGAGGAGATGGTTCTCTTCCATGACATCCAGAGGGTGGCCATCATCCACAGGCTCAGCACTGGCTCCCACCACCGCATCTGCAAGTTGGCCCCACAAAGGGAAAAGAGAGAAAGTGGAAGGCAAATGCTTTCTTTTAGGAAATCAATACAGATGTGTTGCACATGTCCTTTTTTGTTCGTATTCCATATCTAGCTCTGAGGGAAAGTAAATTTGTCTCCAAATTTCTATAGGGGGATTTATATTACTAAAAAGAGGAAGGAATGAACAGACATTTGACAAAAAAAGTTTAGTCCATTTTTGCCCCTAGATTTAAATAAAATACTTACAAAGAGGAAGCTACCACAAAGCTAAGCCCAAGGGGGAATGTGTAGTGTCAAACACTATATTTATTTAAGGTTGCACAGAAAACACTCTCAGTGTGGTTATCATTTGTCTCTTAGGTTATGGGCCCCAGGAAAGCAATGACGCTTTCCCCAAAACGGAGCTTAGACCTGCCAACTATACCTTCAATTCTCTACCCTTTTTTCTAAAATCACCATTCCACTCCATTCCCTGTCTTCAGGAGGTGGGAGTTTTGCTGACATCTCACTCAGCCTGCTGAGAGGCCTGAAGACCCTTCGCATCAAGTGAAGCTTCAGCATTAGTGTAAATTGGGATCACTGAACAAAAGCAAAACAGGGAAAGTTCTGGAGTTAGGCAGAGAAATGAACAGCTAAGAGTTAGATAATTTTATTTCCCTCCCTGGTTCTATTAGTACCTCTCTAAGAAGCTTTCCTATGGACTGACAGTATCAAAACAAGATCAAAAGTAATATAACATTTATTTAAATTTCCATATCTTGGGAACATTCTATCAGTGATCAAAGATAAATTCATAGGTAGCAAAGGCTAAGATCAACGGAGATTTTATAAAGGTCTGTTTTGTTCCTGGAACACCTTTTTGGAGAGAGATTGATATGTTGGGCTAATGATCCTCAGTTCTCCATCATCTATTACAATCTTTGCCCTGTGCTTTTGGGAGGCTGATCTATTCCTATTATATCAAGCCTCTCTTGACCTCTGAGTCTAGTTGGGTTTGACCAATAAAAAGCATCATCAAAAGATCAAAAGGAAGAAAGAGGGAGCGGGGTTGAGGAATTCCTTCTCCTTGGCTTCTTCTGTACCTCAGCACTATGATTCTGGGCTGAGCTTGTCTGCTCTACAGCTCCTGTTGAGTGGCTCTCCTCCAGCTTTCTCCAGGCTCTCCTAAAATCATTTCCTCTTGCCCTTTCAGGTCTAAATGTGGTAGTGATTTCTCATTGTTGCTCGTCCCTGGGTGTATAATAACTCCTTACTGCTTCCCTTAATCCTGTCTATACCACCAGAAACAGGCCCTTTGTTAAATTCTCTCCAGTTAAACCCACGATTTGTATGATCTGTTTTCTGTTGGGAACTGATACAATAATTTTTTATCGAGAATTGTTCCAGGAAATAGGCTTTCAAAATGAGACTATGAGATTAGGCAGCTCACATACATGAAGAGCACATGAATATCCTTTTTGCTGGGACAGTGCTTCCTCAAACTCTCACCAGTGGTGGCATAGGATGGATTACACATGGAAAACAAGGTATTATGAAATGGAAAGCAGCTATTATGGTGACAATAGCAATTATGAAGATTGTAGATTATTATGGCATCTTCTGAGTGCCCCAGAGAGAGCCGAAAAGAAAAAGGTAAATCTAAGGCTTTAAATTCCCACCTAAAGGTATAAGCAGACAGTAAGAAAATCTCTGTTGTCACCTTAAAGAAGTCCCTAAACTAGCTGCAAGTTAACATGGTTTGGATCAGTCCCAGAGTAGCAATAGGCTCACCAGGTCTATTATGCTAAGGTAAGGACACTGGAAAGAAAAGGAATGCTGAGACTAGGAATAGGGGTGTTTGGACAGACATAGATAAAGCAGAGACTATCATACTATCAGTTCTCTCTGACCCTTCTCTACCAGTGGAAGCTGCTCTCTGTTCTGTCTGAGGAGCAGCCTTTCCTTTCGGAAAAACCTTCTGCCTCATCTGGAGCAGTTGCTTTGAAAAGGGATGCTTATTCTCAGGTCTCATCCACCCACTTCTCATCACCTCCAGGCTCAAAATGAGATTCCAAAAGAGGTCTTCTCCAGGAATAGAGCCTACCCATCTCTGATCTTTCAATGTTGTATCAGCAGAAGTCTGGAGAACATATATGGGAATAGATTCTAAGTGTGTTGGGCCACATATAAGATTGAATCAGGTGAACTTTATTTATATTGACGCTGTCATCTAAGACTCCAGACTTAGTATGTTAGCTTGAAATTCTAGTTTGAAATTAACTAAAACCTAAACTCAGCCTACAGTTAAAAAGCCTGATATTCTAGAATTAGAGGTTTCAATCCTGGCTACACATTAGAATTACCTCAGTTTTCAAAATAATGACACAGTATTTCATTCTCTCTCTGTAGCATTCATCACAGTTTACCTCTCTGGGGCCCAGCTTTCCTTGGATTTGTCCTCTCTGACCCATCTCTGGTTCCATCTTCTCTGCTAACTAAATGCTAAATGTAGGAATACTTGAAGTGTGGTCTTTGGCTCCATTCTCTTCTGACTCTGTGCTCTCTTTCCACTTTGATGTCACCCTGTCCCATAGGTCCAAACAGCATACATATGTAATGAATCCTACATGTGTGTCTGCAATCAAGACCCATGTCCCCACCTGTTCCTTGAAATGCTTGCTGACTGTCTCACAGGCTCCTCAGTCTGGACAGGACTCATTTGAACTCCCAACCACTCACCTCCTACATCTGCTCCTCTTCCAGTGTTTCCTGTCTTAGAAAATGGCATCACAACTTCTACCTCCAGTTGCTCAAGCCAGAAAGTTGGGAGTTAGCCATGTTTCTCCCCTCTTTGTCATTTCTCACATCTAATCAATCACAATATTGGGGGAGTTACCCATGTTTCCCCTTCTTCTACACTCCTCACATCCAGTCAGTTGCAAAATTTTATCAGTTTTGTCTCCAAAATATCTCTCTGATCTTCTCTTCTCAGTGCCTCTATGTGTGCCCAAGCCAGGCTAATGTCATCCCTGACCTGCCGTATTATAAAAGCCTCTTAACTGGTCTCGTGGCCTGTGATTGCTGTGTATCACTGGAATGTTTACTGTGTAGAGGTAAAGATAAGAACTGTCTTATCCACTAATTTATTTATAGTTTGTATTATAGCTTGGCAGAGTATTTGTCAAGTAAATCTTTTATAAAATTAGTAAATATAAGATTTCTGAATTCTAATCAACTACTATGTATCACTTCAAACAAACATATCTTTTCCTTAACCCAAAATCCAAAAGCTAGAAAAAATCTTTCCAGTAGTGATAGAAGTAGATGTCACAAATTTGTGTTCTCTACATTTTAGCAGCAATCTGAAGGTATCTTCAGGAACTCGGGACAGAAGAGGGGATGGGAAATCATGTGACTCACCCCCATCACATGGCTGTATAACAGGAGAGTAAAAATTAGAACTCCAACCTGCTGGCTCCCATTCAGGTCTTCTTTTTTCTACATTGCCACAGACAGAACATATTAATCCAGCATTAGACATAAAATTAATCTCAATGTCCTAACAAGTTTATTTATTTAGCTTCCCTTGGAAACTCTGGAATTCTTTGTAGGTTATAACCATAGTTCATGAGGAACAGCAGATAACAAAAAGGTAGGAGTAGGCGTAGAAGCTAGTACACTGGGAAGTAAGGAGGTTACAGAGCCAACTAACATTATGCTCACATTCTGAGACAAATTAAGTTAGATGCAAACAGTCCAATACCTTCATAATTCATTTGACAAATGTTCATTGAGTTCCTACTAAATGCCAGGCACTGTTGTGATTGCTGAGAATGTAGCAGTGACCAAAACAGCTAAAGTCCCTGCCCTCAAGATGACATTCTAGTCAGGCGAAACGGACAATAGACAAGCAAACAAATCAGTAACATTGGGTAGAAATAAATGTTTTAGAGAACTATGAAGTCAGTAAAGGAAGAGAATGGCATAAATGGGGAAACTGCAATTTAAGACAGACTGGCTAAAGAAGATCTCTCTGAAGAAATGACATTTGTATAAGCAGAGAAGCAAACCATGCAAAGACCTGGCGGGGGGAAAGCATTCCAGGCAGAAGAAAGAGCAAGGACCCTGAGGCAAGAGTATGCTTACTGAATTTAGGAAACAGCAAGGAAGCGAATGTGGCTGGAGTTGAATAAGAGGTGAAGGGAGATGGAGAAAGTGAGACCAGGGTCAGACCATCCAGGACAAAGTAAGGATGTTAGATTCTCTTATCTTTGTTATAGAAGAGTGTGAGCAAGGAAAAGATATAATGAAGTTTTATTTTGAAAAGCTCCCTCTGCTGCTGATGGAGGCTAGGAACCTGTCTCAAGACTATGGATGATGGTATCTTGGAATAGGGTGATATCAGTTGTATCAGTTGAAGGTGTGGAGAAGTGGTTGGATTTCTGAATATACTTTGAACGAAGTCAAGAGGATCTGCTAATGGAGGACATGTGCAACGTGAGTGAAAGAGAAGAGCCAAGACTGACTCCAAAGCTTTGTGCTGAAAAACAGGATAAATGAAAATGCCATTTACTGACATTCAGAATTCTTGGCAAGAATTAGGCATGTGGAGGAAAACCAAGACTTCTGTTTAGATCTTTGATTTTGATATGCCTATTAGATCCTCCGGTGGAGATGTTGAGTAGGCTGACTGGAATTCAGGGGAGCTGTGAGGACTGTACATATAAATCTGGGCATTATCAACAGCTGGGATATTTTATGACTTTAGTCATAGAACTAGGTGAAATAATGCAGGAAAGACTCCAATAATTAGATATTGGGAATTTGAGGAGGATTCAACAAAAGGCACAGAAAAGGAGAGGCCAGTGAAGTAAGTGGAAAGTCAGATGAGTACAGAGTTCTGGAACCCAAGTAAAGGAGGTGTTTTGAGGGGGAGAAAGTGATAAATTGTGTTGAATGCTGCTGACGGGTCAATTAAGATACAGATGTGGATTTAGCCACAGCCTGTAACTTCAGAGCATAATTGACTTCAGCAGCAAAGGATTCCAGTTCTTGAAAAACCCTAGAAATCAACCCCTAATTTTAAATGTGAAAAAATTAAGACCCAGATTAATGGTTTGTCCAAGTTTACAGAGTTAGTTATAACTAGATCTCATGATCCTGTGCTATTTTTCTAACTTACTGCTTTTTTACCTTCTCGATATTCAAAATGATTTCCCTGAGCCATTTAGGGCAAAGTCAACAAAAGTTTGATTATATTTTCTCTACTCTGCTTAAAGAGGCTGATGAAGTAACAGATTTCCTCAAATTAATAGTTACATTTAAAAAAAAAAAACTGTCTTGGTTCTTGTTTGCAAATCTTTTTAGGTGGAGCAACTCCTTCTCTGGCAGTATCTGATAAATTATGTTATGTTTTAAAGAACAGCTTTTAAAAGTTCTGCTTTTTCCTCTATGTTTCAACTCTATTTCTATAGAAGTTACATCTGCTAGCATAAAATCATTTTCAAGAATGTTATTACTAAGGCCAAGAATCATTTCCAAAAAAATAGAAGGCTGGGGAAGATAAAAATTATTGCATATAACTTAAATGTTTAAATCCAAAACAAATCTGTCTTTCAATATAAAATCAAGGGCCCATGATCTACAGTGATTTTTGGCTATGACTATGTAACCGGTCAGTTTTCCAGCTATTAACCAGTGGCTTTATAACTCATATCATAAGGTTAATTGTTGATTTATATTGCAAGTTATTAAAGCTTTTTGTTTTAAATACCAAAGTTTATTTTACCCTGTCCTTCATCATTGCTTCAAACATTCTTTTTCTTTCTGGGACTCAAGTTGGTTTTCCTGAGTGTTCACATAAGCTTGAGTTAGCAAGAATTAAAATTGTTAGAACTGCACTGAGATTATAATATACCTACAAATTGGGACACTTCCACTTTATTTGATGTACTTAAGTCCGTAATTCTGTTTGAAAGGTACAGTTGCAACAAATCCTACACAAGAGATGTTCAGATATTTTGCAGTGCCATGAACACTTTACATGAGAGAAATGCATAATCTTCTTTTAAAAAAATGTTTGTAGTCATAAAAACCTTTTTACCTAACCTTTTAACTTCCTATACCATCTCACTTTGCATCAGACATGGTAACTCTACCGCATTCACTTCATTGATCATGAGGAAAATGGTGACCAGGTCAGCACAATGGTGGTAGAAGAGCACATATATTGCTGTCATATGTTGAACAACTACTGAAGCAAGTACTTTATATACATGCATCTCACTTACCCCTTATAATAGCCCTGCAGGTGGTTGTTTTATCTCCATTACGTAAACATGGCTTAGCGAGCTTTAGCAATCTGCTCAAGATCGCAGAGCTGAGAAGTGGCACAACAGAGATTTAAATCCAGGTCTTTGTGCCTTTAAGTCCATAATATTTCCATGATTTAGCATGCCTCTCTTAAGAACTATTCTGCTTACTTACTAGTGTTGGGAAAGAACATTTAAATGAAACAAAAAGAAACTTTTCAAGTACATAGAATATATTCACCTTTTGAACGGAAGGAAAATTTCTGCTTCCTTCAATTCTTTTATCCTCCTAATTGATCTTTACTGATCTCATCTTTCCTTGAAGTTACCTGACTCCCTGGTCTGCCATAGCCTTTCTTCTGTCTCCAGTTACAGTATCAGTTCTACTTTCCCATATGTGCAGAGCACTAGTTGGTTTTTTATTACATAGTTAATCTGATAAGGGCTTCTTAAAGTATCCTGAATTATCATAGGGGACATGAAACATGCAAATGTGTTCCATGGCCCTTTATAAGGAGGAGAGAAATTCTCCAAAGCCTGGAGAGTAAATGGTAGCAGCTGAAAATATTTATAAGGAAAACCTAGGTTTTTCATCTTTTCCATGAAAGTTTCAAAAAATCGACTCAATTAGACAACTCAGTTTGTGGGAACATTACAAGGTATTACTGACATCATTTGTGCTGGCCTGTGCCGCTCGGCTTAATTCTACCCAGGATCAACCAGCCAGTCTGGCATCAGCCTGTCCCAACTGGGCTGCTCCCCTCTCTTTCTGTTTTTATCCTTACCAATAGTCATTACTTGGGAAACTGTTTCTCCTCCAATTCTTTCCTAGGAGAGAGACAACTGGTTCAGTTGGGCCAAAATGAAAGTCTAGGAAAAGCAAGATGAAAAGAAAGAAAATAAGAATTTTTTTTTAATTAAAAAAAAAAAAAAGGAGAAAACATCCCAGCATAGAGACCCTCTACAAGCCAACAAAATAATGTGGGAGAAATTTTGCCACAAATATGTGCTAGTTATTGAATTTTATTAAAAATAACCTTGGTGACTGCAACCACAATCCACTATTAAAGGTCTGTATGTAAAGTACTGGAAAGAAGATCAGTATTTTGTAATAACATGATAAGCTTTTTAAACAAAAAATTATGAATGTGTTCATGGGAAAAGAGTAGCTGTTGCCATGTTTGCCAGGGTGAAGTCCCTCTACTTGCTTTGCTAAAGCAATTTAGTTCTTCAATTATAACTGGAAATTTCATTTGGTCTTCTATAGAAGCAACTATATGTATATTTAGCCATTCAGAAATATTTATTGTTTACCTCTTATATATACTAGATTCTTGGCTATGGAAGTTAAGACATGTACACAAAGAATTATAATCCAAGATAGAGTGTGACTAAGTGCCATCAGAGAAATGTGAACTATACTCATTACCAAAAAATGTGTGAAGCGCTCAGTGGAAAAGCACTACCAGTGAGATGCCATGGGAGGCCTAACTTCATAACAGCTAAGGATGCATATTTGGGAACCCAGCATCAACCTGGCCCCTCCATTAATCAGCTGTGTCACCTGGGACAGGTTTTTTGCCTTCTTATAGATAAAATTTTCTCATACATGAAGGGGAGACAAAATGATATTTCCTTCAGAGGGTGATCATGAAGATTAACTAAAATAATCTAGGTGAAACATTTTGCACAGTGCCGGGTCCATAGCAAGTGCTGAAGAAACAGTTTACACTAGTATTGATGTATCTTTTAGAATTATCAGTTTCAGACAGTAAAGGCTAACATTGACTAATATAAGCAAATAAATAAAAAGGAATGTATTAGTAATTTAAGGGAATAGTTTATAGACTCAAGAAAAGAGTTAAAAAATTAGGTCATGGAAAGGACAGTTTTCTAATTCAAGGCTGAATCAGGGATCTGCAAAATAGAAATTAATGAAGTCTTTTTAGGAGGCACTGTCACTGTTTTTCAATCCTAATATCACTTGGCTCAGGTCTACATTCCAGGGAGGAAGTACAAGAGTGGCCCACAACTTAGACAACACGATTGGCCACATCCACCTCTTGGACACAGGAAAGAAGGGGTAAAAAGTCAAAGAAGTCATCTGGGAAACTGTGGTATTTTTTGGTAGAAGAGTAGAGAAAAAGAAACATTTGCAGTGAGAATTCTGAAGTGAAGAGGGTGAATAGGCAATAAAGCAGGCAGCATCACTACTAGTAAAAAACTAAGAGCTGCCTGACAATTGGGTCAGGGAGAAGAATTGTGGTAAAGTGGGAGGACAGGGCCAGATTTTCCACGGGTACCAGGACAGCCAACAAGAGGAATTCAGAGTTGGTGTGATAGGAACTTAGAAGCCATTAAAGGGATATGAAGAGGATTGAACAGAGACTAATGCAAGTTTCATATGCAGAGTTTGGCGGGTCTGAGGACTACGACTTGAGGAGAGAAATGAAAAGCAGTTTAGACTCCAGAATTCTGCATTAGGTTATGAAGGGCTAGACTAAGGTGTGACATTGGGAAAGAACAAAAAGGTCTAGGTAAAGGAGATGCTGACTTTTTTAAGAAAAAGAATTTTGAAAAAGTCAACAGGATAGCAAGAATAAAAATGTCAGTAACAAATGTTGGAGAAAATGTGGAGAAAATGGATTCCTCATGCACTGCTGCTGGGAAGGGAAAATGATACAACTGCCAACTACTTTGGAAAACAGTCTTGCAGTTGCTGAGATGATTAAACTATATGACCCAGCAATATACCTAAGAAAAATGAAAATATATGACCATAAAACACTTGCATATGAATGTTATATAATAGCATTATTCACATCAGCCAACAAAAGGAAACAACCCAAATATCCATCAGCTTATGAATGAATAAACAAAATGTGGTATGTTAACTTGGCATAAAAAGAAATGAAGTACTGATACATGTTACAGCATGGATGAACCTTAAAAACATTAGATTAAATGAAAGAAGTCAGTCACACCCAAATAATTACATATTGCATTATTTTATTCATATGAAAGTCAAGAATAAGAAAATCTATAGAGGCACAGAGTAGAGTAGTGGTTGCTTAGGGCTGGAGAGTGGGAGTAGAGAGGAGATGTGGAAATGGGAAAGTACAGCAGTGATAGCTAATGCAACAGTTTCTTTTTGAGGTGATGAAAAAGTTCTAAAATTGGTGGTAGTGATGGTTGCACATATCTCTGACTATCCTAAAAACCATTGAATTGTACATCTTAAATAGGCAAATTTATGATACATGAATTTTATCTCAATAATACTGTTTTTGTTTTGTTTTGTTTTTATCAACAAGATGTGGCAATTAAGTATCATGGGAAATGAAGTAGAGAAATGAGTCCAAGATCATTCTAAGGCTACATACTAGGGTCAGAGGGAGAGGGTACTGTAATAACAAAGAGAAGGAAGTCAGGAGAAGAATCTGGAGCAGAAAGAAATATTACATTGCCTGTTATATGTGTCAAGTCTGCGGTGACTGTGAAAGACCCATTTAGGTTATTAAAATAACCAAGAAACAAAGGATGTGAGAATGCTCTTGGGTCAGCTAAGGTCTCTCTTCCTGGGGACCTAGGCTTGTTTTAAAATGACAGAGAAATGCATTGGGACCAGATGTCAAAAACGTTGCCAATTCACACAAGTTTAGAAGCAGAAGGAAGATTTTTATTTTCTTCACAGGGCTAAATGGCAGGATATTGATAATATAATGTTGCTTTATTACAATACTTTCTTGAATTCTGTCTATGATCATAGGTCCTAACTGGCTCATCTAAATGTCTGCATTCCCCACCCTAGTTAGCCTGCCATCCTGCACTTAAGTGCTGCTCAACAATTTTTATAATAATTACAATTTTAGATTTTCACTTGCACCAATCTATCAAATGTTTGAAATACAAAGACAGTTCATACATAATACCAGCCTATACTCCCCACCAGCCAGCTCCATGTATGTGTCCCTACAACTCTGCGCAGATATTTTGGTTACCTTTTTGTGATTTTATATCCTCTATAAGATTGTTCTTATTGATTCTAAGATATTTGTATTTGTGGAATGTGTTGAATGACTTCATCCTCTGTGTATGTGACATTTTTGGCCCCCTTGCTTCTTTTTTTGCTTTTATTTAGGATAAAAATTAAAGGACAACTAAAATTGGTAATAAGTAAAGATAAAGGTGGTAAGCCCAGCCTAATGATCTGAAGATGCTCATTAAATCAGATCACTGACCAATCTCTACATGTTGTGTAGAACTTGGAAATACACACTTGTGTTAGATTGGGTCTGATATGAAACACCCTATAATCATCCTTTTGCTTCAATGACAAAAACTCATTTTTTTCTCTATTGAGAAATCAAATAAATCTGCATAGTAAGGAATGTTCCAGGATCTGAACCTGGCACTTTAAGTACATTGTCTCATTTAATACTAATAGTGATAAAGACACAAGCTGAGAAAAGCAAAGGTCACTTCGCTAGGATTTGAAACCAGACCTCTCTGTTTCCAAAGAGTGGAAACTGATAAATTATAATGGCTTCAAATGTTTATTATCCCTAGTATAGTATGTTGTTTATTTATTTATTCATTCATTCATTTATTATTTTGCATTTAAGAACACTAATTTATGAGGGTTAAGTGAATGATTAGCATTTGAATGATGAGCCACCACTCAATAAAGCCTCTGGACAATGGCGATCTCCTAACCCATACCAGTAGTTTCATTGCATGACAGGTCTCACAGCTGGGAGTGGCCTCAACAGAACCAGGTATAGCAGCTCCCTGCCACTCAGGGATGAAGGTTCCTGAAAGCTGGCCTGTTTCTCTGCCTTGCCTTTCAAATATTTTAATATTGATCATCTCCCTTCATTTTGAAGACCATACTCAATTAAAAGGAAATGTAGTCCATATGTTTCTGGTTCCTTTACACTTAAATCAGTAATAATACATTTTTTTGCAATAGCTACTATTTCTACAGATGTCCAAATGTCTTAGGAGACTTTTTTTTTCATGAGAGCAGGAAGCTACATTCGGACAAGAATAATTGCCAAAAGGTTCACATCTTGAAAATTTAATCCCATAAGGTTTAAATTGTAAACTTGCCCACTCCTTGTTCTGAAAGAGCCCCAAAGAACAATAATAAGGATCTGGCAAGTATTAATACACAAACAGCTGGAAAAGGAGGGTGGGGTGGAATGAGATGAGAAGACAATGACCAATGTGGATACCATCAGGAAGCCAGGCCAGGGCAGGGTCCCTTGATAAATCCAGAGGACACAGTGTCCTTTGAATCCTGATGTTCCTGTTGTGAAGTTAGAAATGACAGTAGCGGCCAGAGAACACACCAGGAACCGTGAGGGAATTTGTAGCTGGAAACAGAGACAGGACTTAGATCTATATTTTATATAAAACTGAAAATATGTGGCTAAGCCTAGTTGTTCAAATATCATATGAAAAGGTTTCTACTTCTGCTGGGCTATGGCAGAATCTTGTTCTGGGATATAGGCAAAAGAGTATAGAAACCTAAGTTTTCCTCAGTGGATTAAACAATAACTTACTTGATGAGACCTATGTTATATAGTATCTTATTATATGTTTATTTCAATCTTGATTTAGAAAAGACTAAGGATTTTCTTAGTTGTAATAAACATCAAAAAATGAAAATAAAATTTGATTAGCTTGAAAAAAACAAGAGTAAATAAATTGTTCTTCAAATTATTGAAATGTAAATATTTTCTATCATTAATTGTAGATAATGGAGAACAAGGACCTTAGCACTGTATAAAAGAAATTTAACCAGATGGCCATTCTTCTGGAGAAGAGTTAAAATTACATGATTCCTAGTTAAACAACTAGTTATGGAAGTAACAATTAAAGCAGCATGCTGGGGTTCCTTCATGATGTCATGGGCCTCACGAAGACATGAGCAACATAGGATAACATGAAGTTATTTCTCATAGATAAATTCCACATTGATTGGTATATCTCTGAGTCCCAGATTACTCACACATATACCTATGACAAGTGCTACTGCTAGCCTTTTTCTCAAGGAAAGATGTAATGTGAGGAATGGGGGTGAGGGCATAGGGAGATGAGACCCAAGGAGACTCTAGGAACCAAAGAATACAGGAAGAGAAAAGCTGTCTATTGTGGCTGGAGTGGTGCTTATCTATTTCATTGCTTAGGCACTTCAAAGCTGTAGTCTTCAGGTTCACTGGAGTAGAAGAAAGAGATTATGGTGGAGGCCCACCAGCTCTTAACTGCCTTAACTCAGAAGTGACATATAGACCTCCTACTCATAGCCTATTGGACAGAACTAGCCACATGACCTAACTTGACTGCAAAGGAGACTAGGAAGTGTAGGGAATTACATGGACAGATGGTGAGCCTTGACTGTTTCTGCTGCAAGCACCTAACTTACTTGTGCCTGCACTTTGACATCCCACGGGTCTTTGGCCTAGTTTACGGTTAATTCAGAGTTAAGCTGGAGATCTCCCATCAATTCCTACAAAATGAATCAACAGTTAGGGCAGGACATGGAAATAATTTCTGAGACTGGAAATACACACACCACATCAGGCCAGAACTACAATACGGGGCAAACAGGAAGCTTCCTGTCAGTGTTCCCTGCATCATTTACACTGTGTCTGGATCAAGAAACATGGAAATTGAGAGGAGATGATCCCAACAGATACTCAATTCTCAGTTACCTCTTCCATCTCTTTAAATAAGGATAAATTATTTTTACTGAGAAAGAAGACTGACAATGAGGCTTCAAGTGCAACTTAATGGAAGGAAGGAAGGAAGGAAGGAAGGAAGGAAGGAAGGAAGGAAGGAAGGAAGGAAGGAAGAACATACTAAGGAGTGTGTGTGGGCAGGTGTGGGTGAGAGCACTTAAGCATGCCTGCATATCCTGTGTGAGTTTTATTCATGGAAGGAGGTAGGCTGTGATGCTGCACAGGTATGCCCCCTCTGATGGCACCCCTCAGTGTCCAATATGAGAAAACAGAGTTAGGGGTCATCAGGAAAAATGTTCTATTACTGCCTGTCACCTCATCCTCTACCACAGAAGCTTCCCACTATTCCTTAAGCCACTGTAATGCTAAATAGGGCTGCCCTGAAAGAACAGAGACGGGGCAGAAAAGAAGGATATAGGGTTCTGTGCCTCTCACCTGGTCAAATAAATATGAGAGCCAGGGCAGTGGTAAGCAACATAGAGAGGACATATGAAGGCTCAGAAGGCACCAACTACTGAACATAAATGTATCTGTATCTAATTCTTGGATATAAATGAAGTCACCTGTATGATGATGTCTCAAAGACACTACTTTGTGCACTTAGTAGCAGAAATTTTTGTCCAGGGGTTCTATGACCCCAGATATCTTCAGATGGTATTACCAACATGAATCAAATTTACTGCTATCACTGACACCTCTGCTCCTGGAATAGTTTCAGGACTAGTTGCCTTGAGGCTAGTGATGGAATGGGTCAGGGGTGGGATGTAGATGACAAGTTGTAAATCCTTGAATGACTTAAGTTTTTCAGTTCATTATATATATTTGACACATGCTGGGCATGCAATCCTATAAACTGATTGTGGCAGGGTGGGTTCTCCAGAAGCAGATGCTAAGATGGAGTCTGTTTTGCAAGATGTTTATTAGGAATCAATGCCTGTGACAGGAAGGGGGTAAAGCAGGATTGGCAGAGAGAAAAGTCAAACTGCAACATAGGCCAACCCAGGGGGGAGCTCTGGAATGAATATTGCCCTTCTGAGATGTCCCAAAACAACAGACTGGGACTTTACATTTCAGAAATAAATGGCCAGCCCCTGTTCAGTTACCCGATGCAGACTGCCCCAGGGTGGTCATGGCCTTGGGCAAAGGGATTCCCTGCAACTGAGGCAGATCCTGAAGGAGCTGGCTGCTGGAGACTGTCTCTTCATTGCCCTTCCCACTGCTGGTCAGCAAATCTTTCCTTGAAGAGAGATCTCCATGGTGCCTATTGGTATCTACCACAGTGATGGCTTAGTGCAAACCAGGGAGTAGGGAAAAGAGATGAGAAGATAAAAAGATGTGAATAGGTTAGCAGTGAAGAAGCCAAAGCCACCTAGAGTATGAGGTCAAATCCCAGTCTCAGTCAGAGATCCCTTCCAAGCTTCACTTCAGTGACCAGCCCTATGGAGGCCCCAACAGCCTGACAGGCCGTGCCTCTTTCAACTCAATTCTTCTTGGCCTGGGCCTCAACTTCCTCAAGGATGACGGGGCAAGGGGTCACTCAGTGTCCACACTTGTACAATTTAGAGTGTGGGGGTTACAGAGACGGGCAGTTAATGTCCTATTTGATGACCCATTGACTAAAAGGGAGCAGAATATAAATTCTTCTTCCCTCTTCTCAGAAAACAGTCCTATGAAACTGAGCAATCAGTTGTTTGGCAACAGCTGTGGAGCGGTACTACACTGTCATGTGGATTCTTCCACTTCCCTATCTCGGACATTTCCCCCACTCCTTCCCTGGGAATGCACTCTCTGCTAAAGCTGCAGCACACAAGTTTCTGCCTTAGGCTCTGCTCTTTGAAGAACACAGGCTAGGCTTCTTAAGTTAGGGCAAAAATGTCTCAGGATCAAAATTTTCCATGCAGCAAAACAGCCAGCCATGTGCAAATGGGTGGGTGGTCCAGGACCTCAAGACTGTTGCTGTGTAGAAAGAAATTCCCAACCAACTCCCCAACCATCAAGGGGAAAATCTAGATTCTGATCTTGCCCCTTCCCCCACATCCCTTTGTAATCAGAGCTTTAATGCATGCAAATTTGCCCTAATCCCTTGCCTTTCACTATGACCAAATAATTAAAAATTCAGGGAAGTACTTGTGTCATTTTTCCCCCAACTCAGAATGCTGGAACTATTGAGTATGCTTCTGTTTTTTAAGGTGGGGACCTTAAGGATTTAGAGAGCAAGAAATGTTTTTTACGTCCTGAACATTCGATCTGGTATCTGGGGTTCAGTATAGAGACGTTGCTCCCATTGTTGGAACATCTGGCCTCCAACACACCTACAAGAGCACTTTCAGATGTGCCTTTATGATGGATTCCTTGAGGCCATGGGGGAACTGGGCCAAATGAAAACTGAAATGTATTATATCGAGCCTAACGGTCTATAATTCCAAATAGATTATTCCCAGACCAATGGGATGCACCAAATGAAGCCTCTTGGTGATGGGGTTTATTTTCTAGTGTCACTTATAACTCAGCAGCTGATTTGCACATAAATGTACAATAATATAACTGAATCACCTGCTAGAGATTAAGTGTGTGTTTTTCTCCCTCTGTAAGACACTGAAAACCATTACATTTGAGCGGGGACATGTTGGGGTGGCTATCCTTGCAATATGGCTAGAATCCCCTGTGGGAGAAGAGCAGGATCAGTCTTTCAGTGTCCAAAGTCATTGCACTCCCAGAATACACCAGAACACCTCCAGCTGCCATGAGCCCTTTAGTGACCTGGACACCTTGGGGTTGGTTAGAACCTGATTCTACCTTCAGGCAGAACATGAGGAGCCCATACTCTAGAGATGAGGTGGGGCCCAAGAGACAGATGGACAGGACTCATCAGGACAGCCTATGAAAGCCTTAACCTCTGTTATCTCCTTGTCTCCTTGTTTTTTTTTCTCCCAATCTCCCCTATTAGAGAAACATATGCTTCACCAAACAATTCGGCCTATGGCTCAGAGGAAATAATAAGAGATCAAGACAGTTGTCAAAGCTTCAGGCTGTCATTGCACTGAGGCAGAGGCTTGAGACAGCTGTCCAGATGTTTGAGCTCCACGTGCTCTCTCCTTCTGTGGCCACAGCTCCTTTCAGTATTCTGTGAATAAGAACCTTATTTCGAAAGCCCTGTTCCAAATGAATAAGAGAAATAAAACAAGAGAAGGACCAGCTCCATTTGAATTAAATGTCAGGAGCTGAGGGCAGGGACAGAGTCTGAGGAAGAAAGATTGTGTTAGCTGGAGAATTACTGTTTAAGATTAATTACTTGCTAGAAATTACTGTTTGGCTATCGTCATAGGCACACAGGCTACTAACTATGGAAACATAACGGTCTAACAAGCTTTCTGCTTCTGTAACCCCCCGCTCCATTTGCACACCAGACCTGTGGGTTGACAGGTAGTGAATAGTAGAAAAATAGACCTTTGTGTTCAGACAGAATGAAGAATAGATTTTGGGCTTAAAAACCCTGTCCCTCTACATTTCGGGGCTGCTTAATTTGGGGTCTGCATGCCCCTGGCAGACCCGCTGGCTGAATAAAGAGTGTGATTCCTATAACTTATTGAGAGTTCTGGTGATCTGTGTATCTTTGGGGGCTGGCGGCCACAACAAGATCACTGGGCTGAGAAAGAGGCCTCTTGAGTCCAGTCTGTCGCGTCCCAAGGAAAGACATCTGTGCACTCCTCAATAAGACCCAAACCTCTCAGAGCCGTTAGCCTATATCAGAGATTTCCAAACTTGTTTGTTGTAAAGCATAACACTATTCAAAATAGAATTTTAAAAAAGAACTCTTGTTAAACTTGGAAAGGTAACAGTTGAAAACTATTGGTCTAAAAGATGGCTAAAGTCCCCGACTGAAACTTCCTGAGAGTATTTCCTCTCCAGTGCCCTGCACTTTCCCCACCTAAGGTTGGATATCCTGTTAATCCCAGACACCTGCAGCATATCTCCAACCTCAGTGATTTTAAAAGTTGCAAAGTGACATTCAAATATTAAACTGTGATTCTGTTCTGGTAGAAAAGGAGAAAGATAAAAAATGCTGTGTGCTACACTTTGTGATTATTAGTTGTAAATTGATATCTTATCCTAATTGGCGTATCCTGAATTTGCATAGCAGGAAATGGGAACCCTGCGTGTGGCTCTATAGTTGAGATCTTTAGTTTGCTGAATGTTTAGAGGGTTGCCAAGGTCTTCTGTGCTCTGTGAGATAGTTCCTCAGTCCCTTGCAGATTTTCTTTCTACCATTAAACACCTTCATTCCATCTTGGTTTATCCCAACAAATCAAGGATTCAGAGACCCCCACAGGTGGATGTCAAAGGTCTCTGGCCTCTAAGAATCCCCTTTAGCAAGCTGCCATTAGCTTCTGGAATTTGGTTTTTCTTAAGACACTGCAGGAGGCAGGGGAGGAGGGTTGGGTACATCTAGTTAGAAAGATAAAATTATGTCACTTGAAACAGAAGCTTATATAAAGTGATCAAAACTTAATTAAATATAATATTATTTGTATAAGTTATTGTTATTATTAAGAATCAACTTGGATACTAAATTTGAGTTAAAGATTCTATCAGTCCAGGAGCCCTTCTGTGGGTAAATGGCAATGAATGCTAAGGCTAACAGTTCACATCTGCTCCTTCTGCTCCCCGTCCCCCGTTCCAGTGTGCAAATTGCTCAGAACATTTGGATGTGAGCATCTCTCTCAGATTGTGGGCTCTTTCTAAAAGAATTGGAACAGGTCCCTATACTTTCCACATATGATGTCAATGTTCTCACAAGGTTTTTAAAAGTCTTGATCTCAACATTTTAATTCACTTTACTTTTGGTTTCTACGAGCCCCTTCCTGGCTGTGAAATGTTAGGGTGGTCAGTTTGTGTTTCATTAACTTCCACTCAAGTCTGTTGAGATTTCTAGGTCCTTAGGGTATGTGGGTGCGGGCTGGACCCAGCTTTTCTAGAAGAAGCCAAGGTGTGGTTCCTCCTTGCTGAAGAAAGCAGGACTAACTGACAGGAAGAAGGAGGGAATGGGTGAGGCAGAAATATAAGCAACAACAAGACTTCTCAGAAGTGGCAAATTTTCCCAAGGGATATATTGGGACACGAGGCCTACCAGGAACATGGTACATTTTTTAGCCCCATTTATACCAGGAGAGAGCATAGCCTTAGCATTATCACCTCTGTATGAGAATGTGCATAAAATTCATAGGATATAGACAAGTTCAAAGCTCCAACATCTGTGCCATCTGTCTCTGGGTCCAGTCTGGGATCCCATGAAGCCAACTGGCAAATGTGTTATTTCTTCTTGTCAAAAACGTACGTAGCGTCTTTAAAAATCTAGATTCACCTTGACTTTTCTTTCTCCCCTCTTCATTAACTGTTTTTGTTATTGAGCTTTGTTTTAATTATAGTCAGCTTTTTTTTTTCACTATAATTACTCCAAAACTTAAAAGAAAAATGCTGCTACTGAAGATTCTGTGGGTCTGGAAGACAGGAGCTTTGGAAAGAGAACTGGGAACTAATTTTGAACATTATTATTTAGAAATGAATCTAGATATTTTACATGCATTTGAATTTAATCTCCAGGAAACTCCTGTTGAAACTGTCTGGATCCTTCCATTACCATAATTGCCCCTGGAAGGACCACTGGTGTGATAGAAATAACACTCTACTTTTATCATCCTTCCCCAATTATCAACCCTTTAAAATAATCACCTTAACTTATATGTCGCTGCTTTGCTGTTATAAATAAAGAATTAAATTATTTTTCCCTTTCATTTTATTCCTAGTCCTAGAGTTGGTCTATTGGTTTTATAAATTCTCCAAGAACTTTGATAGCCTGGGGTTGTCTACAGCCCAATCCCTTCTCTGTGGTGGAGCCTTCAGAAGAGTGTGCTGACTATACTTAGGCTTTAATATTCCGCTTGCTAGTAAAATCTTAACATACTCCTCCTAAGATGACAATCAGTAGAGTCATGTTTAAACCCAAAATACACGATTTCCTCAAAACTACAAACCAGTAATCTGAATGAATTAAAGCATTAAGACCATACCCACCATATAAAAGAATCCAAAATGAAGGTCAATTGAAGAGTAAAGAATTTAGAAGAATTTTAGTATTTTCTCCTTTTTAGTTTGTTTCTGTTTTCGTTGGCTTGTTTGCTTGAAAATCTACACATGTGATCACTTGACTTGTTTTAGTAAGATATTTTTTGGCTCTGGGCCTGATAGAGAAAAAAGTAGTGATGAGAAGAGAAATGGGGAGGAACATGAAGGTACCAGAAAGTGGGAGTGAGACTCACCATAATTTTTGTTGCTTGTCACTGGAATCTGACGATTTCTGAAAACTGTTACAACCTGTTTTATATGTTTACAAAGGAGCATCAGTTTCCAGGATAAATGATGTTTCCTTCACAGCAGAGCTGGGGTCCATTCATTTGATGCTGGTGGTGTCTAGTGCAGAGCCTTGTACACAGAATACATTCCAGGAATGGGTATTTGCTAAATTTAGATGAATTCCTAAAGGTTATATGTGATGTACATTTTTATAAGTTGAATCATACTTTTAAAATGTGTGGGAAACACAGTTAAACACAAATGCAGTGGATCATTTTGTAAAATTAATATCCGCCTCCTGATTTATCTGTTTTGTTAGCAGAATTTGGTTTACCAGATTTCCTTAAAACTGAGCACATCGATCCTCTGTTGTTTATCCACAACATGAGGGGGTTGGACTCAGGGATTTTGGATATTTCTTCCAAAGTTAAAATTATAAGATTTTAGAACTGAGGAGCTTTAGAATTTTGTTTAGGAATTTTAGAAATTGAGGAGTTTGTTTACCTTTTCTGCTTTGAGGGATAGAGGGGAAAAATAGAGTGCGTCTTCTCAAGTTTTGTCTTTTAATTTATTCATAACCAACCATTATTGCAATGATACTCACCTGAAATAACAATTATTTGTTTTAAGCCAGATATACCTCTCACATCAGGCAGGGCTCTACTGTGGATTAAATACATTGTTTGCTTTTAGATATGCTTTACTTCTTGACTACAAATGAACTGAGCTTCGCCGGATTAAGATGGGACATTTGAATATTCCTCCTCTCTGCAGTGGCTAACTGTAAAAGCTATTATGTATCTTAATAGCAAAATCACACAATCGAGGCCCTTCTCTCTTTTTTGTGGATGTTCCCACAGGAAAATAATTAAGAACGTCTTTTTATTAGTTGCTGGTTGTATAACTAACTGTATTTTTGCAAATCCTTACAGAATGAAATAGTATGTTGGTTCCTACCATAACTAGAACGTTATCGAGATAAAAAGGTTTTGAAGGTTAGCACTTTTCTCTCCACTTCATTCAAAAAACATAGTGACTTTAATACTTTGATAAAAATAACACAATTATTAAAAATAATTCAAGTAGTTTAGAAAATCACCACAAATTCTACTAATCAAATACAATAGTCCTTTAAATGTGGTGGAGAGCATTAGAGGCAACTCTCTACATATGTACATAGAGAGAATTGATGGAAGAACAGATGGACGGATGTATGGATAAATGGAAAGAAGGAAAGAAGGAAGGAAGGAAGGAAGGAAGGAAGGAAGGAAGGAAGGAAATAAAAACCATACTCTACATGCTTTTGGATTTTTAATATGTGCTTTTAAATATTTTTAAATTTTAGAATAGTTTTAGATTCACAGAAAAGCTGCAAGGGTAGTGCAGAGAGTTCATTTATACCCTACATACAGTTATTGCCACTGTTAATATCTTGCATTAGTATGATAAATTTGTCAAAACTAATAAGCCAATACATTATCATTAACCAAAATCCACATTTTATTTAAATTTCCTTAGTTTTTTCTTGATGTCCTTTCTCTGACCCAGAATACCATCCAGGATACCACATTACATTAAGTCATCATTTCTCGTTAGGCTCATCTGTACTATGACAATGTCTCAGGTTTTTCTTGTTTTTTTGATGACTTTGGTGGTTTTGAGGAGTATGGGTCAGGAAACTTTGGGTTTGTCTGTTTTTCTCATGATTTAGGGGTAGGGTCTTGGGAGGAAGACTGCAAAGTTCAAGTGCCATTCTCACCACAACATATCCAGAGCATGTGCTAGCAACACAACTTATCCCTGATAATGTTAAGATCGGTGGCATAGTGAGGCTGTGTCTGACACATTTCCCCATTCTTGTCCCCATTTCTGTACTGTATGTACTCTGAATGGAAGTCGCTGTGCGCAGCCCGTTTGTAAGGGACAGGGTGTTATTCTCTATTGACTGAAGAATATAGTACCTACATAACTTATTTGAAATTCTTTGTAGGGGAGATGTGTCTTTTATTTGTTTGTTTACTTAAGGGATAGGCAGTCATGCTTTATCAGTGTGAGAATATAGTACTTACATTATTTGCAATTCTTTTTACAAGTAATTTTAATTTTATTTATTTATTTACTTATTCACTCATTGATTTGTGTCAGTACAGACTCAAAGTTATTTATTTTATACTTTGGGTTATAATCCCATAGTATGTGATTTATTTTTGCTTAAACTGTTTCAGCTTTGGCTATTGAGAGCTCTTTCAGTTGGCTATTGAGTCCCTTTGACATACATCCATTGTCTTGTTTTTGGAGCACTTCCTTACTCTCTGGCACCACAAGATGCTCTGGGGTCATCTCATATATTCCCTGCCCTAGTCCAAGACTCAGTCATTTCTCCAATAAGCTCTGTTTCCCTTTATTGAAAAATGAGATTGAGAATCCAAGATCTGGGTAATGAATGTGCTCATTTCCTCTAGGGTATGGCATCTCTTTCCTTTTTGCTTCTTCTAGACCCTCTCAGCTGGCAGAATAAAGTAATATATGTATGTATACTAACCAGTATATGCACACATAACTATAAATATTTCTATATGCATCCATCTGTATCTATATTAAGCTAATGTCTCCAGTTCTAATCTATTACCACATCTTTCGTAAATACTGCAACTGTGGGGAAGTATAAGCCAATCCAATTTTCCCTTCTTCTACATAACTCACTTTTCCTAACAAGTTTGCTTACCTTTGAAATTCAGTAACTTTACAAGACCATATATTGAAGCTGATCATTTTGATTGGACCCTGACTTCATGAGAGAAATAGAAGTATTCAGATGACATGACTAGGAAGCCACCTTCTTCATAATTCCCAGGCTAAGCCCTATGGTAGTGGCCCCAATCCTGGGACAAGGAGTTCTCTTCAGCCTCTTGTATTTTACAGCTGGGGGAAAATCTTTCCCCAGGGCAGAGAACTTTAAGTAGAAATTTGTAATTTAAAAAAAAATTATTTAATTTTTAAATTTATGTCTAAATTCGTATGGAGTAAAATGCAGTCAGTGATGTATAGTTCCATGTCTTTTGACAAATGTGTTAAGATGTGTATCTACCACCGTAGTCACGACACAGAACAGTCCACTTACCACCACACCCCAAAAGCCCTCCTGCTGCCCTTTGTAGTTAACCCCTCTCCCATCTTTAATCTTTGTTAACCACTGACCTATTCCTCATCCATATAGTTTTGTCTTCTCCAAAATGTCATGTAAGTGAAATAATGCAGCATGCAGCCTTTTGGGTCTGGATTATTTCACTTAGCAAAAAATGCATTTGAGATTCTTCATGTTATTGCATAAAATCACTTAATTATGACATTAATATCCATGTACTAAATCAGAATAGTTTAGTTTTTTGCTCTAGTCATTCCATTGAATGCCTTGATTAGTATTCTATCACTGTATAACAAATTACCACAATATTGGAGACTTAAAATAACACCCACTTATTACCTCACAGTTTCCGTGGATCTGGAATCTTGGTATAGCTTGGCTGAATCCTCTGTTCAGGGTCTCATAAGACTGCAATCAATGCGTCAGCCTGGGCTGCTATATCTTCTGAGGCTCATGAGCCTCTTCTAAGATCACTGGTTATTGTCAGAACTCAGTTCCTTGTAGCTATAGGAGTGAGGTCCTTATCCTGTCAACATTTGACTTTTATGCAGTGAAACTGATTTCAGATTTCTCACTTCTAGAACTGTAAGAGAATAAATTTGCATGTCTTAAGCCACTAAGTTTGTGGTAATTTGTTACAGCAGCAATAAGAAACTAATACATTGCACATTAGGAGAGAAGTGTATGTGCAGGGGATATGTTAAAATAGAACAGGGATTCTCAAATTCCTTATCCTGTCAGCTCTATAAGTAATACATTTTACATCATTACCTAATATGAGCAAGCATACACAGTTGTGCACAAACACACACTTAATCAAAAATTTTACAAGTCCATTTTCCACAAACTATATTCTGATATATTCTGTGCTATTCATTCTATTCATTATTTCATTCTGTGCTATTCATTCTATTCATTATTTCATTATTTAGAAAATGTTGGTTAGGATCCACTAAATTGATTTCATAATCTCCTGAGTATCTTGAAAAATACTAGAATTCAGGGAAGAAACTAGGCCCTAAGAAGGGTAGGTTGGGATCAACCAAATGAACTTTAAATGTCAGAATCTTGACAGCATATGACAAATGCTTCTTAGTATCTCATAGGTGGTGCCAGTGCCATCAGGGGCCTAAACACAATATAGGCAGTGCAAAGACTTTCCCCAGCATTCTGAATTCTGTATTTCAACAATTCTCAACTGAGTGTGATTTTGCAGCCCAGGGGACATTGGGCAATGTCTAGAGACATTTTTGCTGTTTCAGCTGGGAGGGAGGCTGCTACGGGCATCAAGTAGGTAGAGACCAGGGATCATTCTACAATGCACAGGACAGCCTCCACAACAATGAATTACCCAGCCCCAAATGTCAATAGTGCCAAGCTTGACAAACCAAGCTTTAGCTGCCTCTTCTCTTAGTCAGTTCTGTCCAGATTGACTGTCTTCATCTCTTTTGAAGCCCTTCTTCTGGCTTGTCCTCCTTTAGATGTCATGTGGTCCAAAATTATTCTTTTCCTAAAAGAATACAGTCGCAAGCTCTTATGAATTAGGTTTGTGTTTTAATCCACTTGGGCTGCTGTAACAAATATCCCAGACTGGGTAGTTTAAAAACAACGGAAATTTACTTCTCACAGTTTTGGAGGCTGGAAGTCCAAGTCAGGGTGCCAGCGTGGTTGAGTGAGGGCCCTCTTCCAGGTCACAGACTTCTTGTATCCTCACATGGCAAAGAGGCAAGCAAGCTCCTGGAGCCTCTTTTATAAAAGCACTGATCCCACTCATGAGGGCTCCACCCTCAGGACTTTATCACCTCTCAATGGCCCCATTTCCTAATAACTTTACCTTGGGGGTAAGAGTTCAACATGAATTCTGGAGAGACGCAAACATTCAGACCACAGCAGCTTGTGATAAGTGGCAGCTGCATTTTTAAAAAGTCTATTAGTAAACCTGAAAGCAGTAATTGGTGAAATGTGCAAGAGATCTTGGCACACAGTAGCTTATTCCAGGCTGCTGCTCCCAACGAACTAAACCACCACACCTGCAAATTGTTTCAAACTTCTAAAACTGAAAAGCAGTTCAGCTAGTCATCTAAAATCTACTACTTTAGGTTGTTAGATTTTACTACAGTCATATTTAAAGTGCATTTGGAAATTATTTGAGTGGGACACAGGTAGCACTGGCTCATTTAAAACTGAAAAGATAATGAATTCCACGTTATAAAACTGTTTAGGAGATATTTTTCGCTCTAAAAATAATTTTACCAGTCCCTGATTCGACATGTTCCATTGTAGGGCACTAGAAAACAGCTTAAGGGTAGAGGGCATAGTCAGTAATCAGCTTTTGTTGTTTCTACAAACAACTGGTGTAAAATAGACCATATGTTTAGGAAATGACATCTAATTAAAGCCAACATGGGACAATTTTCTAAGAGAGGCCCAGGCCACATTTCTAGGGTGAGCTCATTGGGGAAGGGATGAATGGTGGTGCCCATGGAGGGAGTGGTGGTACTTAGTGTCAAAGAGTGGATTGTGAAAATAACCTATTTTATCTTTCATATTTGAGGGGTCTTTGGGAAAAATATCCCATACATTGTTAATTCCAGAGTGAACGGTTTTATGGTTGGAGTATTATTCTCTTCTAGTTTAACAGGAACATGAAAGCACCTATAAAAATAAACTCCAGAAAGTGAAATATATATTACAAAGAGGGTTTTAAACATAATAATTAGTATTCCTGCCTTCTGAAACTAAGAGCTTTACTTCGGAAAATACTCTGACCTTAATTTCTGTGTTGCAATATGCAGCCCCTCCCAACCTTGGGGGAGGTTGAAGTAGTGGTGAGCAAAGGTCTCAGCAAACCAAAAATTTAGGAGTCTGAATAGTTAAGGAAGGTGTCTGAAACAGAATTTTCCAGAAGGGCAATGTTCCAAGCATGAACAAAACCTTGAAAGTTAAAAATATTCTTTACTAACTAGTCAAGCTCCTTCTGTATTTGTATATATTTCCCTCTGGAACAAAGGCACATATATGTTTTTTAAACAGCGACCATTTCATTAAACGCTGACCTTGTGTTTGGCACTGTGTTCAGCACATTATATGGATTAGTTCGTGCAGTCATCACAGCAGTTCTGTGAAGCACCATTAGTATTCTTATACATGAGAAAACTGAGCCCTAGAGTTATTGAGTATTTGGATTAATGAGGGACCAAACTAGGATTAGAAATCAGGCAATTTGATGCTAGAAGCCATGCAAATAATCATTCTGGATCATACAGTGTGTGGGGTTCTCTCAAGCACTGCCATGCATTTATTTTATTTTAGACTCAAAGTGAGGGGAGTTGTTAAGCCATGGCTGATTGAAATGGGAGAGGTCAGTGAGTTTCTTAGTCCTTTCCCTAGTCCTATCAATTCTCTTTTTTTAAATTGAAATATATTTGATATATTGTGTAAGTTTAAGGTGTACAGCATGTTGGTTATGGTGTATAATCCCTTTGATATGCTCTTAAATTCAGTTTGCTAATATTTTATTGAGATTTTTTTTAATCTCTACTTATCAGGGATATTGATCTATAGTTCTCTTTTCTTATAGTATCCCGATCTAGCTTTTGTCTCATGGTAACTCTGGCCTCGTAGAATGCCTTTGGTGTTCCCAAAGTGAGAAGGATTGTTATTAATTCTTTCAATTTTTTAGTAGAATTGATCAGTGAAGCCATCTGTTCATGGGGTTTTCTATGTTGAGGAGTTTAGATAACTGATTCAATCTCTTTACTTGTTATTGGTCTGTTCGAATTTTCTGTTTCTTCCTGATTCAATTTTGGTAAGTTGTGTATTTCTAGGTATTACCTAGGTTGTCTAATTTGTTGGAATATAATTGTTCATAGTAGTCTCTTATGAACCTATGTATTTCTGTAATGCCAGTTGTAATATCTCCTTTTTCATTTCCAGTTTTATTTATTTGAGTCTTTTTTTACTGGTTCTAGCTAAAGGGTTGTCAATTTTGTTTATCTTTTAGAAAAGCCAGCTAGCTCTTAGTTTTGTTGATCTTTTCTGTTGTTTTTCATTTATTTCCATTCTGGTCTATATTTTATCTTTCCTTTTGCCAACTTTGGGCTTAACTTGCTCATTTTTTCTAGTTCCTTGAGACACAAAGTTAGGTTGTTCATTTTAGGTCTTTCAAATTTCTTAATGTATACAATTATTGCTATAAACTTCCTTCTCACAACTGTTTTTGCAGCATTCCATAGATTTTGCTATGTTGTGTTTCCATTTTGTTTGGTTCAAGGTATTTTGTTATTTCCCTTTTGATTTCTTCTTTGACCTATTGGTTGTTCAGAGTGTATTGTTTAGTTTCCTCATATTTTAGGTTCTCTAGCTTTCCTTGTTATTGATTTCTAGTTGTATACCATTGTGGATGGAAAATTTAGTTGGTATGATTTCAATCTTCTGAAATTTCCTAAGACTTGTTTTTTGTCCTATCATATGATTTATTCTGGAGAATGTTCTGTGTGTGCTTTAGAAGAATGTGCTGCTGGAAGAAATGTCCTACATATGTCTGTTAGGTCAATTTGATCTAAAGTATAATTTACTTCCAATGTTTTTTGTTGATTTTCTGTCTAGATGTTCCATTGCCAAAAGTGGAGTATTGAAGTCCCTTATTATTGTACTGTCTATTTCTCCCTTCAGATCTGTTAATATTTACTTAATATATTTAGATGATGAGTGTGTATATTTATCATTATTATATCTTCTTGGTGTATTGACTTATCATTATGTAATGACCCTCTTTGTCTCTTTTCATTTTTGACTTAACGTGTATTTTGTTTGATAGAAGTTATGTCTACCACAGCTTACTTTTAGTTTCTACTTGCATGGAATATCTTTACCACCCCTTCACACTGAGGCTATGCACGTCCCTAAAACTGAAGTGGGTCTCTTGCAGGCAACATATAATTGGGTTTGTTTTATCCATAGAGCCGCTCTGTGCTTGTCAATTGATGAACTCAATCTATTTACATTTAGAGTAAATATTGATATGAAATGACTTAGTACTACCATCTTGTTGATAGCTCTCTGGTTGCCTTGTTTTTCCATTTTTTCATTTTCCCTTTGTTTATATGATTATCTTTTGAAATTGGTGATCCATTAGCCTTATAAACTTAGATGTCTAAGTTTTATCCCAGGTTTGGGAAATGGTCAGCTATTATGTTTTTAAATGAACTCTTTGTCCCTTTTCTCTATCTTCTCTTCCTGGAACTCCAATTATTCTTATTTGCCCTTTCAACTGAGTCCCTAGATCACTCAGGCTTTCTTTGCTCTTTTTCATTCTTTGTGTGTATGTGTGTTTGCTTCTGTTATTTCTAAACTCCTATCCTCTAAGTCACTTATTCTATCTTCCATGTGCTCTATTCTACTTCAGATGTTCTCTATTGTATTCATCATCTCATTCACTGAATTCTCCAACTCCAGAATTTCTCTTTGGTTCCTTTATGATTTCTATCTCTTTGGTAAAGAGTTCATTTTGTTCATGTGCTTTTTTCCTCCTAATATCAGAATTATTTTTCTGCATTTTCTTGTAGTTCACTGAATTTCTTCAACACAGCTATTCTAAATTCTTTATCAGCTTGATCACAACATTTTATAGCTCTTTCAATTACTGAAGAATTATTTATATATTTTAGGAGTGACATATGTTCTTGATTTGACATATTCTTTGTATTTTTGCGTTTCTGTTTTCCCGTTTGAAGTGGCAGACACCTCTTTAAATCTTTATTAGTTGTCTTCAGATGGGGTAGTGACCTCTGGTGTTGCTGTATTTGGGGTCTCTTCAGCTTTTGAATGGAGAGATCTGTTCCACTCTCTTGCTCCCTCTTGTGGCAGAATTCTTAAGCTTTTACATTTCTCTTGTTTTGATAACTCACTAGGCTGACCACGTGAAACTCCAGTTTGTGGTTTCTCCCTTGCCCACAGACCTTGATTCATTTTCCTGAGAGCACTGCCAGACCTGTTCTTGCCGCGGCTCTCAGGAGCACTCGTGAGGATCTGCCGCAGAGTCAGAGAAAGTGTAGTTTTAGCACCCAGAGGTGAGGGGGAGCCCACAGACCCAGTGGGAAGATTCTCAAGTGAGATACTCCCGATGGCTTGGAAGCGGTATTTCTGCTGAAGCCCTGATGTAGTTGGCAGGAACCATGTTCCTTAAATGTCCTTTGATATTCTTATCTGCCTCCTTCCCCTCCCACACCCTCCACCCCGGAATGGAAGTTCCACCTCAGTACTCTGGGTGCTGCTGGAAACAGGTTTCTCTAGCCATGACCCACAAAATCGGGGTAGCGGGACACAAACAGCTTTCCACAACACCTGACAGCCCCATGCACCGACGCAGGGAGGTGGGGAGATCGTAGGACTCTGGCAGTCCCCACTCCAGTGACACACTGAAATTTCCCCTCAGGCTTGCTGGACTTCTGCGTATTCTCTCCTGCCTGTATCTGACCAGGCCAGCATTCTTTAGGTTTCTTTTCTCCTGGGGTGAGCAGAGATGGGGCAAGTTAACTGACTGTCACCCTTGGATCCTCAGCACTTACCAAGTCTGTTTGTTTATTTTTGAAAGCGCAGGTAGGCAGGAGTCCTCTTAGGTCCCTTCGCTTTGGTTGTTGGACCCCACATCTCCCACTGAGGCACTATTGCTTGTGGATGGATATCTAATTAGTTGTTTTAAAAAGGGGAGAGGAGAAAGGTCTTACATCACCATGATGCTGACACCACTCCCTATCAATTCTTAGAGAGCAATCTATTAACAAAGGTAATTCTAACATAGAAATTATGTTCTTCACGTTCTGTGATCTTACACGGGTAGTAGCCGGATAGTTATCCTTACCTCTTCTTCACCTGCAATAATTGGTTATTCTTCAGTTTGATTCCCCTCTACATACGTGATATATTTTAACATCTGGCTTTGGAGCCTGAGTGAGCTTTGTTGTCAGCACCTGGAACCCCAACAGCAGGGTCCTAATGAAATCTGTCTCCAAAACAGTATGATAGCTATTATTTTTGGTGCTCTAGAGACTTTTTTTAATGTTAGACTTCAAGGAACTGTGGAGGAATGGAAGATGGAGACTCTTTCTTTTGCCAGTTGATCTTTTGATATGAAGAGCTTAAAATGACTGGAGAGCAGCTGTAGATTAAAGGTTAATATAACTCTTGCTGAGAGCCCCTGGAGGAAGCATTTCCTTTCTGGGAACCAAGAACTCTACACCCATAGATCCTAGAGTCATAAGAACAGGAGGCACAAATTCTCCTAGTAAGTCACTGGAGTGGTATAAGTGGGGTCACAGCACCATATAATGGTTGTCAATTTAGGGTAAATGTTACATCCCGAGAATATTGCTCCATCTTCTCAGGGTATCATCTTCAAGCTGGTGCCTCAGGTGTAACTTTTTAAAAAAGTAGTCCATTGCTCTAACAGTCCTCCAGCTTCTGAGTTTAGCAGCAAATGACAATATTAATTGATCTCATGGTTCTAATTCACTGCTGCACCCCATTTGCCGTAGAGTGGATTCCTTGGGCCTTTGTGGTTTGATCGAATCCTTTGTAAGTGTTTGGATAACAGTGTTGGCTGTGGCGATGCAGCCAGGAAAGAAAAGCTCATACCTAAACTATGTGTCAACTCTAGTCAGGAATAATTTACTCCCCTAAGATGGAAGGGGTCCAAAGTTACTTACCAACAAGTGGCTGCTTGGTTTTCTCAAGAGAAGGTGCTGTTATCAGGGGCTCAACATTGGTCTGTTACTGGTACAGAGGACATTTAACACAAGCAGGAGCTAAATCCGCCTTGGTGAGCAGGAGCCCATGCTGTTGGGTTCACAGGTAGCCTCCAACTCTGGCTACATCGTTCAAGATTCCATTGTACCAAACACTGCAGTGGTCAATAACAGAGGCACGCTGGCAATCTGTTAGGTCATTCTATCTATTCAGCACTGTCTTTTCTGATATGTGATCTCTGATGGGTAACATACGATTGTTTCAAAACTCTTCACATTTTCATACTCATTCCTAAAAATCTGTCCACGATTCTTCCCCAAACTTCCTAGTCTCCAATCTTCCAATATTTCTCCTTCCAGGTCTTTGGCTAACAAGCCAAGCCATTAGCTATTGCCTATGAGTCCCTGGGCCACTTTTATTTTCACACAAAGTGGATGCCTGAGTAGAGAACCCAAAGTTCTGCCCATTGTAAAGATTTTTCCTCACCATTCTTTCCCTGGAGCTGAAGGAGATGTGCTGGTCAACAGCAGATAATGAAATTAGGGCCAGAACTTGTGCACCTCCTCCTTTTCTTCTTCCTCCTCCTCCTCCTCCACATCCTCCTTATTATTATTATTATTATTATTATTATTATTATTATTATATTATTATTATTCTTTCTTCCCCTAGTCTGTCTTGGAAGTTCTATTTCATTTAGATAGGCCAGGCTTTCTCCAGCTGTGTATCAGCACTGCCTCTCCTAGTCTCTGCCAGAATGTTAAATCTTTTATTATTGAAGAGTTCTTATATGTAAATTCTCTCACCCAACTTTCTGTTCTGTTCCCACTAACTCAGAACTCTCTCAACTCCTCCAGGTTTATTTTGACAAGGTTCTACAGTAACTTCCCTGACTCATTTATTTGTATTGTGTCTAGACCCTAGTTGTTGGCTTGGTTGTCAGGTGAGGTGCAACCTGAGAAGGGTGCTTATTATCCTGCAAGGAAGAAGCTTCTGCATCCTCTTCAAGCAACAGGGAAGAAGCGAGTGAGTGGGAGCTTGACAGGAAGAGGTGGCTACTTCTGCAAGTCTATATCCAAGATTTTTGTCTGCATTAACCCAGACGTCTTTACCCTAAGTCTCAAGGTCTATTCCTTTTGCAAACATGTCCCTTACCTTGGCTTAGCAGACATAACGGGGCTGGAATTCAACTTTCTCTTGAGCTTTGCCAATCTTAAATGTAAGTCCTGGCCCCGATTCTCTGCTTTTCCTGTCTTCCAGCTGTAGGAGATGAGTCTTTTTATATGTTGTCAAGGGGCCCTCTGGATTCATACAGAACCTTTGGTTGGTGATTAATCATCCCCAGCTTTTCTCTGATGCATTGATTAACCCCAACAACAGCCATCCAATTCTACATTCTGTAATTAATTACTACTTCTCTTGAACTACTCAAGTGCCTGAGACATTGTCCTACCAAGGCATTCCTGGTATCCCATTCCAGTTCACTACCAGTGAAAGTTTCAACAGTTACATTGCTAATGGCATGCTACTAGAGATCCATGCTCCAGCTGTCACCAGTAATAGATCCTCCACTGCCAGCCTGGAAGTGGATGATTAGCTCCAAAATCTCATTTAGAATCTGTTTCCTCAGACCATTCTTGACTATAACTATCTTAGATGGGCTTCCCGGAAAAACAGACTAAGATAAAGATTTGCATGCAAGATATTCACTCTGGTATGTCATTGGGACCAAAGCCTGTGATGTCTGAAGGAAGCAGGACTGAAGCATAGGGAAGAGTTATATTTTAATGCAGTCACAACAAAGGCCTTGGCTGAACCCATGGGTAGCACTGGAGCAGGGATGGCCTTTCAGAGTTGTCTTGACTTAGCCAAGGAGGCTGGGCTTTTATAAGTTGGATATAGGATGTCATTGGAGAAGAGTCATGACTTCAGATGATGGCAATTCTCAGGAGTATTTCAGCTGTGTGCTCTCAGCTACCAACAATGCCAGCAGCTGAGGGAATGAATGCCCTAGTCCCCAAAGATGTACCCCAGAGCATCCACTAATGTCTGAGGCAGTTTCTCCTTTATCCCACAATCCACACACACAGGCTCAGAATTGAAAAGTACCATCAATGCCAGGATTACAGAAAATATTTTTTTTGGGGGGTGGGGACAGGTCCTTCTATCTTTAGTAGTGTAAAGCAGTGGTCCCCGACATTTTTGACACCAGGGACAAGTACTCCTATGAGAATCTAATGCCTGATGACCTGAGGTGGAACTGAGGCAGTGACGCTAGCTCTGGGGAGTGGCTACAGATGAAGCTTTGCTCGCTAGCAATGCACCTCCTGCTGTGCAGCCCGGTTCCTAACAGGCCACAGATAGGTACCAGTCTTTGGCCTGGGGGTTGGGGTAAAGTGTTTTAAAGTCATGTGAAATATTTCCTTTCTGAATGATTATGCTACCAACTCATTGTTTGATTCATTTGCTTTGTTTTCAATTTTGAGGGATTTTTGAATTTTTTAATTTTGATTACTAATTACAAAAAATCTTTACATGGTTCCAAAACAAGGTATGTTCCAAGTCTAGCTTCTTTCTATCCCTCTCATTACAGATGTATTTTTAAATATATATTTGGTTTATACTTCTATTTAAAAACATAAACACACACACACACACACACACACACACACACACACACACTCATTCTCCCTTTTTCCTAATTGGTAGCATACTGTGATGGTTAATTTTATGTGTTGACTTGACTGGGCCATGTGGGTACCCAGATATCTGGTCAAACATTCTGAGTGTTTCTGTGAGGGTGTTTTTTGTAAATCAGATTAACATTTAAATCAGGAAACTTAGTAAAGCGGATTGCTCTCCCTAATATGGGTGGGCCTCATGTCATCAGTTGAAAGGCTAAATAGACTAAAAGGCTGACTTCATCCCAGAGAGAATTCCTATAGCCTGACTACCTTTGAACTGGAACATCAGCTTTTTCCTGCCTTCAAACTCAAACTGTTTGTTTTATAATAAATCTCTTATTTAAAAAATATCAACATCACAATTTTACTAAGAATTGATCCATGTGATTGTGGAGGTTAACAAGCACCAACATCTCCAGAGTGAGTTGACAAAATGGAAACTGAAGAGAACTTCAGATGAAGTTCCAGTTTGAGTCCAAGGCCTAAGAACCAGGAGAACTGATGGTGTAGTTTCAGTCTGAAAGCTGGCAGGCTTGAGACCCAGGATGATCCAATGTTTCAGCTTCAGCCCAAAGGCAGAAAGAAAATGGTGCACTTCAAAGACAGTCAGGCAGAAGGAATTCTCTCTTCCTTGGATGACGGTCAGCACTTTTAGTCTATCCAGGCCTTCAACTGATTGGATGAGGCCCAACCACATTTGGGAGAACAATCTGCTTTACTAAGTCTACTGATTTAAACATTAATGAATCTCTCTCTCTCTCTCTCTCTCTCTCTCTCTCTCTCTCTCTCTCTCTCTGTCATGGTTCTATTTCTCTAGAAAATTCTGACAAAGACACTATACATAGTATTTTCTATATTACTTTCTTTTTTTTTTACTTAACAGTATATTCTAGGAATCGACTGGTAGCAATATACATAGACACTTCTTATTCTGATAGCTCCACAGAATTCCATAGTGTGGATGTAACCTAGCTTTTCAACTAATTTCCTTCTGATGGACATTTGGGTCATTCCAGTCTTGCTATTACAACTAGTGCTGTAGTTACTACAATTTAGCCAATCATTTCCTTACATTTAAGATATCTCCAGCTTATTTTTTTTTTTGCTTTACAAAAAGTTGATATAATAAATACCTTTGTATATAAAGATGCCAAGGAATGCTATACAGAGTTTCCAAAGTGGACCACGGGGTATGTGATATATATATTTTTTAATTTTAATAAAAATTTTAATTTTAAAAAATTTTCACATAACTTGGCATATTCATTTACAAAAATATTTCAGGAAATGACATTCCCACCAGCAATATGTAATCATTCTCATTTCCCCACAACCTCTCCAGCATTGGATGTTGTCATTTTTCCAATTTCTGCTAATAGCTGAAAATAAAATCTGATTGTTCTTTTATCTTCCATCCTGTGTACTAGTGAGGTAAATAAGCATTTTTACCTATTTACTGGTCACTGAAATTTAGTTTACTATGACTTCCCTGTATCTGTCCTTTGCACATTATTTTTTTCCTTACTAATTTGTGCATTCTCAGTAAGTCAGAAATATCAACCCTCCTTTTCAAATTATACCACTTAGTTTGCAGATCCATTAAAAAATCTTTTAAGCTTTGTTATATACTTTAGTATGATAAAGCTATTTCTTCTTGGACATTCTACATTTGCCTTATAATATCTTATAAGGCAGTGCAGTAACCTTCTAAAAGCTATAATATCTAGTTCATTTACCCTAACACTTCATAGACACAGCTGTCTTTAAATACGATTATTTGAAAGAAGAGTCTCCTCCTCACCTCAATTTTTTGTATTAAATACCAAAGTTATATTCAGGTAAAAACTATTTCTATTGACATAAAGGTTAGAATTATATTAATAAACTTACAAAATAATCAAGCTAAATTTGTAATTTATTTAACCTTACATATATTTCCCAAATCTACTAATATGTGTTTTTCTTAGAGACAACTTTCCTTGAACCCTCCATTTTCCTGTTTCAATCTAAATAATTGTCCTATAGGCCTGTTGCAAAGCTACCATTCTGAGATTCACCAACATCTTGTGAATTTCCTTCCTCTTTCTCCTGTGCTGCATTCACTGGTTTCTAGATCCCATGTTTTTAATTATGTAATCCCTTATTTTGGAATTGTACACCTTTCAGCAGCTTTCTAAAAGGAAATGAGAAATGTATTTTTATTTTTTTGAGGCTTTGCATCTATGAAAACATCTTCATTATAACCTCACACATAACTAAAAATTTGGGTACAGAATTCTGGGTTTAAAATTATTTCTCTTCATATCTTTGAAATCAGTTCTCTTTGTCTTTCGATTTTTGATCCTCTGTGACCTGTTTTTATTCCTCCCTCCTCACAGATTTTAGGATCTAGGCCTTCTCTCTGATGTTTTTTAATTATGCAACCAGGTACGTTGGTATAGGTCCTTTTATCATTCATTGCCAAATGCCCCATGGGTGCTTCAGTCTGGGCACTCATATTCTTATGATCCATGTAATCTTTTAAGAAATGTGTTTTTAAAATAATTTTTTTCCTTACATTTATTTTGCTTTATTATTCTTGTCCTGAAACTCCTACTGGTCACATAGTTGATTACCTGGAGTGATCCTCCAATTCTTTTCTGTTTTCTTTTCTACTTTCTGGGAATCCTCTCAACTTTCTCATCCACTCCTTTGTTGAATGTTCAATTTTGTAATATTTTAAAATATATCCAAGAGCTTCATCTTGTTCCCGAAATGTTTCCTTCTTGCTACTATTCTTGATCTTTTCTTATTTCCCAAGGTGTCTTAGTATGGGTTCCTCGAAAGCAGAGTCTGTGAAAAAGGCTTATGCACAAGCAATTCTGAGGGGGAATATAATCCCAGGAAGATGGGGACTAAATGGAGGTAAAACAAACAAACAAAAGGATGTAAGCAACTGGCTCTCAATCCCCTGGGAGTTTGAGAAATCTTTTAAAAATATTCTCAGATCTCTTGTCTAAGATACAAAAAGAAGTACCTATTCTACTCACAAGTGTGTTAATTTTACACTACCAACAAATTGTGCATACAAAAATGTCAAAAGGGTTCTTGCAACATTCCAACTGGGGTGGCAGAGAAGTCCAGGGTGGGGAACAGGAGTTTATAGTGAGGGCCAGCCAAAAACATGGCAAGGTCTAACTTTAGTTGAGTGAAGCTGGTCCAAGACCATGAAGAATGGTTACTGCAGCAGTGGCTAGAGTAAGTGCTGGGACCAAGAAGATTCTGGGGTATATGATATACTGGGGCCAGTAATGATAACTTTACATTTTTTAAATGTCTCTCCTATTAGATTATACTGTTTGCATAGGTCTCTACCTCTCATATTAGCAGCACTTAAGTGTTTGATGATCTGTGCCTGTGCTCTATGTGCATGGGAGAAGCTTTTCAACAGGACTTAAGTGGAGGATGATATAGATATTCCATATCAATGGGGAAATTTAAAACATCATTAATTCTCATGGGCTAATCTCCCTCTGGAATAGGCTAGACTTGGCAGGAGACTGCCAAGAATAGGGTGAAGTGGGGTATACATCTGGATGCCACCAATCTGGCTGCTGTAAGGGAAAAGTGAGTTGAGGTCCCACCAATAAGAATGTGGTCTTCAGGGTAATCTCCTGGCTCCTAGTTCAATACCCCTGCCCTCAGCTGTGCTTGCACCTGTAATCTCCTGCAGGGGTGAATGAGAGGCAATGACAATTACTAAGGTTTGTGATGTGGTGAAGGGGATAGACTTCTAGGTATTTCTATTTTCAGTCCCACTAGCATCCCCATTCCTAAAATCTGTCAGGGTTTGCAGTGTAAATCCACATACTTCCAAGGTTATTCTACTGCCAACTTAAATCTCAGCTTTCTCAGGTTTGCTCAGTTATATACCATTCATTCATAAGTTTTCCAGCTTCCAAAATTTTACAGCTGTTATCATCTGATTTTGTCCTATTGAGTCTATATTATTTTAAAAAGTTCCTTACTGCCACTTTACTGTGGTTTGAGAACACTAACATAAATGTGTTTAATAATCTATATTTAACTGAAAATTCAGCCCCGCTACTTCCCTAAATATTATAAAGTTTACAAGTTATTTAATATCCCTTATTATACTATCCATGTTTAAACACTCTTGAGTAATTTTAGAGCACGGACCATTAAATAACTCACTCTCTTTTGCCCATTCTGCTATTAGTTTCTTGTTGTTTTTCAAACAACTCAAGCATGTCTTTTCATCTCTGGGCCTTGCCATTTGCTATTTCCTCTGTCTGGATTACTCTTGCTCCATGAACCCTCATGACTTCCTCCTTACTTCAGGTTTTCACTCAAATGTTACTTCATCAGAGATGTGGTCCCCTACTCACTATATAAATCACAGAGGAGGGGGGAATGAAGAGAGAGAGAGAGAGAGAGAGAGAGAGAGAGAGAGAGAGAGAGAGAGAGAGAGAGAGAGATTGGTTGTCTGGGTATTGCATTTCATAAAATATAATGGAAAATTAAGCCCTTTTGAATATTTATTGAAGTTATAGTATGATCTGGCCCAGAGGTTTCCCTAATTCTGGCACATCTTAACCAAACCAAAACAATCTTTCCACACTTTTTTCCAAAAAAGCAAAGGAAAAAGAGAAAGGAGGAAAAATATTGCCAGGCACTCTGTGTGGAACTGTATATGGCTCCATGAGAGCAGGATTTATTAACCTTGCCCAGTAAGCATTTAAACATTTGTCAAATGACTGAAGACCAGGGATCACCCTGAATGCTCTGCTTTTACTCTAAGACTTGACCCATCGGTGAACTGATGGACCTCCCAATAATCACAGACTGAATTTCCTGTTGCCTCAACAGAATGAGGCTTACAGTCAGGTTAATTTTATTAAAAAAAATAAATAAATAAAATGCCTTTTCTTATATCCCAGAGTTTTTGGAGTAAAATTTGTACATGCCACAAACTTAAGAAAATGTTTCAAAGAGATCATTTGTAAAGGAAGGACTAGATCTACAAGAAAAATCTCAGTAATTAAACCCCACATGGTTCACAAGATATATAAAATCAAATAAAAAATGTGGGCCAATTATGAGAAATCAGAATATGAGAATATTAAGACTTAAGAAAATAGTTTAACTTTGACTTTTTGATGGAATAGTCAATTGTAGCCCATGTGAGTTTTGTGTTCAAAAGCAACTATTTGCTGAAATTATTTTTCATTATTTGAGCAAGAAGGGATCAGATGCAAGGTTTAAACCTATATGTATAAAACAGATTCTGAAGATTTTAGAAAAATATTTGTCATCTTCCACTCTAGATCTCAACCTACACAATGTGCTATGAGATATATTACTCTTGAATATGAAATAAATGAGCTTTAGAATAATTCAGTGAGTTTCTGATTATTAAAAGAAATATAAATTCAAAAAATCAACATTAACACCTGCTTAACAATGATAAAATATACTTTTATTTACTTTGTTGAATCAGAGGGTCATAAAAAAATTATTGCTAAAGTATATCAGGCAAACAGAAAGGTGCTTTAGAAGTCCAGTTACCTTGGAGTTTATTTAAACTAAGAGAAAAAAGTCATGTTTTCATGCAATACATACTTGATTCTTTAAATAACAATTGTGACAAATAACAAAGAATTAAGGAATGTTGCACTATGATCCATACAAAACACCGACATTTTGGGTTGTACATAATTTAAAGAAATGTCTCAAACACTTTTCAAAATACTGATGTAGCCAATATATAGAGGCATGCCTTAGGTGGGCATAGGAATGCAGTTTAGAAAAAAAAAGAAGAAACCCACACTGGAAACAGTCAATTCCTTGAAAATCACTGAGCAAGAAAGCAACATTAAACCGCGATATCGATTTTACACAACTTCTATACAGTACCTTGACTTAAATCCAAGAGCAAAAGTTAAGACTCTCTTCCTCTATTTTTGGTAAACAACTGCATGGTAAACTTAGATGACTTTTCCCCCTGGATTTTACCTGGGAGTGGCCTTTAAAATTTTTTATTTAAAAGAGGGCAGGTTTGGCACTTTTATACTGATGTCACCAATGTTAATATTTCTTGGGATCTCAGGAAGATTCATATTCTTTACAGCTGATACAGCACGGGCTGGAGCTCCTGCTAAGCCAGCCTGTATATAGAAGCAAATAAAAAAAAAGAAAATGTACAACTCAGATGTAGCTCATTAAGAAACACTAAAAATGGAAGACAATGATAAAAGATTTTCAAATAATAAGCTTAGACAAGATGGCAGTTTGAATTGGTATGGGATGGTTACTTTGAAATACTAATCTATAGAGAAAACAGTTGATACATTAAAAATATAGTGAATACATGCAATGATAACAATATAAAGATTTAATACAAATTAAACTGTACTTAGATATTATATACAATATTCAAATGATAAAAGTTGGATCTTCACCTATATCTTGAATTAACTGACTATACACATGAAGTATGGTTTACATTAGTTTCCTTATTAAACATCTCTTGTAACAATCATGATATATCTTGGGGTTTCTGCTTTTAAAAATGGCATTTATTATTGATACATGCTGTGAAATAAAAACTAAAAGTAGTAGATCATGCTTGGTTTAGTTTCTTTACTTAGGGCTGACTCCTTAAAATATTTCAAAACAAAAATTTTTTTAAATCATTTTTTAAAACTGTAGAGGCTAAACTTTTCTGGGGAAGTTCTAGAACATTTTTTGAAATCAGGCTTTAAAGCAAAGCCTTAATCCAAAGAGAACTGTTTTGTCTAAAAATAAAACTGCAACAAGAGAATCAATCCAACCTTTGGTGCATAAATAAAAATATTAATGATTAAAAATGTTTTGTCATGTCAGGTACATTCAACAACATATGCTTAGTTTACAAAATACAAATGTAAAGAATGGCATAAATGTGAAAGATAGTGTGTATATATATATATACATATATATATTTTTTAATTTCCAGTACCATTAGTGTACAATATTTGGCTTTCATATAAATAAGAAAACTTATAATTTTGTGAAGTAATTTTGAAAGAAAATATATTTTAAAAATAAATATATATAATTTTTTCTCAAATAGTTACATCAACAGTCTTCATATTTTAAGGTTTAATTTATATACCAATTAAATTTCATCAAATTTTATTTAGGCTATATAATAAAGTAAAGCCAAGAAACACATCTCAGTTCGGTGGCACACATCACCTTGCACAAAAGCAGACAACAAAAACAAATCTTCCATTTTGCTTAGATTATATACATGAAACAATGTTTGTTAATTAAACACTAGTTTTAAAGTCCATTTTTGTAATTTTAGGGTCTTTTATATAATCCTACCTCCTTTTTGAATTAAAAAAAAAATAGTAAGAATAAAGCTGTTACCTGAGAAAAATCTTGACTGATACAAAATAGGCCAGTGTAAACTATTTGCTGAATAAAGGATACAAACATTGTTAAGCAATGAAATAAAAGCCATGGATTATCAAGTTAGAATTGGAAATAAAAGAAAAATCAGTAAAATAGTATTAATAATAAATATGGTCTGCACAGACAATGATAAGGGGCGATATGGATGAAATACTCCATACCCAATTATAGACTCAATAGGGTTGGGAATTCAATTTATGTAATTTAATAGGGGTTAGTTGTTTGTGATGTATAACTAAGAATTTGATTGATCTCTACATTTATACCTACCTGAAGTAATGCAGTTTTTGTTATACCTCACTTCCTTCCCACTGCCCCAAAGATGGAGATACAAACAAATATTACTTAGGGTACCATGAATCGTATTCAAAAAGGTCTTTAACTTGATCATGTCAAGTTCAATGTTTAACTACTAAAATTTAGAATGGTTTAGGATCAAAGAAGAATTTAGGTCAAATAGCTTTACCATCTTGTAGAGTCTCTTCCTTTTATCAGGAAGTATGTTGTCTGTCAAGGGAACAAAAATTATTTTACAAACTTAGAAATCCTGGAGCTATTATTATCATTTTTGAGGCAGAAGAATTTTGTAATGTTTTATAAATAACAAACCAATCTGCCAATATTTTTACTTTGAAATTTCTATACAGGGTACAAATGATGAGCAGACTATAAAAAGCATTGTTAAGATATATGAATATAAATATTTTAAAAAGCATGATTAGAGAATTTTATAATTAAGAGAAAGGCAGAAATGTATGTGTATGTATATTTTATTGGATGCTATGATTTATATTTACTGTTAAAAATTTTTCAGTATTAAACGTAATTGTCAAGAAGTCTTCTTTTCCATGATATCCTGTACCATGAACAGCTAGCTAAATTGAACTTAAGCAAAGAAAATGAGAATAAAAATTCATCTTGTTAGATTAAGTTGTTTCTTTGATCAAAGATGGTGTTGATTGTTGGCTGCTAATGAGAATACAAAGTCAATATAACAACTGATTTAAATAGCATATATGTGCCAAATTCTTATTACGTAAAACCAAAAGAAGTTTCTAAGTTCAACAAACTACAATTCTTCTAAAACATAAGCAGCAAGCTATCGACATGCAAAGGATGGTAACTATTCAGAACACGCAAATGAATTACGAGAATCAAATTATTTCTCAAGCACGTTCAACATGTTTGTGTAGAATGTCATGAATTTAAATGTCACAAAATTTAAAAATTGTAATGTGTATGTCAATTAAATTTCAATTAAGCTACCATTTTAAAATATCAGATTCTACAGAATATAAAATGTAAAAAAAATACTAGAAGGACTGATATCAGTAACTAGATATTTAAATGAGTTATCAATGTTTATATATAAAAACTTATGGTTTAAAAGAAAAGACTTCATGTTACCAGGTAGTCAACACCTAAATTGCTTTAAAATCAATTTCATTTTCAGGCTTCCATGAAAGTGAAGTCTGAAACATTTTTATTAAAGGACAAAATGTAAAAAGTAATTTGCCTTTAGGGAATCAGTTCACTAACACAAAGTATAAAGTAATTTTTATCTTAGTTAAGATTTTTTTTCAGTAAGATATACTCAAAGCAACAAGATAACTCTCAAATTTTGAACACTCAAATTTACAAAAATTAAGTTCACATGACTTGTTAGTAGCAAATACAATTCAAAATTTAAAAATAAGATATTTCTGACAGTAAAACATAGTTCTTAAAGATTTAAGATTACACAGTTAACACAAGCAGAAATAAAAGAATGAACCCCTACTGGAGAAATAACTTGCTTCCATCTATGTTATCTCACTCGAGCACCACCATGGCAGGTAAACTGCAGCGACTCCACTAACGAAAACAAATATGTGAATCCAAAGCAGTTAAAAGTATGAATTGGATGAAAGTATGAAGTACAGTATATAAAAGAATGGTCATGTTTTCTCTCCCATGAGATTAAATAAATTAACAGAATTAAGAGAAAGAAAACAAAATGAAGTCTGCAAGTATACCAAAATGAGGCCAAACAGATAGAAGACTTATACAGACATACTCTCGAAAATTTCAAGCACTGGAATCACAAAGATAGTAATGGATGGATATGATTTGTTTTTGATTTTGTTTTTAAATTGCCAGACCCAAAAATAAACAAAATATGTGCAAGCAAAACTGAAAAAGCAGTATTACTAAAATATACTTCAAAAAATCTGAAAGCTCCCTTTTCCTCATGCATAAACAATTTACTTTCTTGAAGGGAAAAGTAAAGAATCTAAATATTTATTTAATCTAAGACATAAAATACCATCCTACCATCTTAAAATTTTTTCCAAGCTTGAAATATAGCATAAGAAGATGGTAGATTGAGTAATTTGTACATACTAAAACCTTCACCCACCCTTCCTACTGGAAGTTGCTATATGTACATTCATAATTTTGACCTAACAACAAAGTGAAAGAACATCAACATTAATAAACACAGTATTAAATGGTTTCAGACTCAAAATCATTAACAAAATAATGGTAGATTTTAAAAGCAGGTTTTGAACAAAATAGAAAATGTCAATATTTTAATTTCTGAATGTAAAATGGAATAACTTTTAATCTGGGGAATTATGATAGGCATGCTCTTTGCTTTTTCAAAGGCAGTGCTTTAATACTGCAATTATAAACAGATTAGAAATGCTAATGACAATCCTCTGATGAGCAAGAACACAGCATTTAAAAAATTTTTTATTCAAAATTAGAATATTTAAAAATTTAAAAACCTTCCAAATCTAGTCATTTTGTATAATCTTCATTTATAGATTTAATTTCAAGCACAGAATTTGCCTCTGTGAAATAAATATAGCCAATTAATGCCATTCACGGATTTAAAACAGCTCATTTTGACCATCATGAGTGACCTCAGGGTCCTCACCATAATTTTGTAAATAAAATAACCATATGCATGTCAACATAGAGGGGCAGAACTAACTCACAAGATGACTGTCCAACATCTATGTCATAGGCCCACTTTTCTTATTCTACAGTTTGAAAATATATACTTGATTAAAAGAAAGCAAGCTAATTACTAGTTCTAGGTATGAGAAAGTTAAGAGACCCAAGTGGTTGATGGTTCTTTGCTAGAAAACAGCACTTTAACATAAATTAAAGACAAACATAGAAATTGGCAGTAATTTGGATCAATGAAGTGAATGACATCATTACATATTTTGTATTCTAGGGATTAATATGGTTCCAGGGACCAAAAGTGGTACCCCCTGCTTCATGATACAGGCCATAATCTTGGGATAAAAAATTTTAAAGCCACCTGTCCGTTGTTGCTTCTCAAACACATCCAGAAAGTAGTAATTTAGTGGCTAAAAAGCAATGTCAAATTCTCAGTGACATTTTCCTAATTAGTAAGGTAGGTAATCTAGCTTGTTAAATTTATAGATTTTTCTTTTTCCTCCATGGGACTCAATAAAGTATTTTTATTTTGAAATTTTTTAAACAAAGGACTATAAACATTTTCATTTTTCCTGAAATGGCTTTGTACAAAAAAGTTGTTCATCATCATCTACATGTAAAATTTCCAAATGTAATTCAGTTAACTTATTGTATAAAAAATATATAGGAGATACCAGAGAAAATTTAGTTTTGTAAAGCTAGGAGTCTATAAAAACATTTCTTATATTTGTCAATATGCTCTGCAAAAATATTCAAGGTTTACAATATTTTATTGAGACTTATTATGACATGTTTGGATGTCAAAAGGTTGCTATAATGGAAATCCATATTATTTTGGTCAATATATTTAATTCCATTTTTTAGAGCATTTAATTCAATTTCTGATTGAATTAGAAGATTTCTGATCTTGCTTTTTATTGGCCATTTTGAATATGGACCTGTTAATCAAAACTTGTAAAAACAATTCTGTTAAGACTTTAGACCTGAAAACCATTCTGGGTGGAAAAAAGGTACTATTTAACAGTTACTGTTCTAAGCCTTCACTGCTTCTCATTTTGTATGCAAAACTCTGAAGGTCCAGCTTTTGGTTTTTAAATTCACAGCTTCTAAAACCTAGCAGGCAAGTTTATGTTAGAATCCTTAACTTATGAAGATGGAGAAAAAAAATCTGTGAAAGTTAAATTAAGATTGGTTCTGCCATATGATGCTCGAAATAAACTCTAAATTTTAATAAAAAGATTGTCATTTCTACAAAATGTAATTTTTCTGTTAAATGACAATGTGTAAAAAAAATTTAACTTTCCTTTTACAAAGCAGGCAGACAAAACAGAACAAACATGACATCAATGATATACTAGTAAAATACACTAAGTCCAATAAAAGATGAAGAAACTACAAGGAGAAACTAGAATGGAAAATAGGCTACAGGGACTATATGGGTTCATTAACACAAAAAATTTTTGAGTCTGGCCTAAATAATTAATTGCCTTTGACATCATTTTGCTTTCCCCTTTATTAAAGTACATTTTTCTCAAAGTCAGCAATACCTTGTCTACCTGTCCTGTCTGGGAGATTGAAAGATAAAGGTCTGTAAGAGAGAAGAACGGAAAGAGCTAGAAAGATCAGGATGTTCGGAAAAAAGAAGACTGACTTTTAAAAAGTAGTGACTAAATTCAGACCCATTTATGCATCTTAAAAATAACATGAAATACATAAAAACTAACAAGTCTCCCCAACCCCCACCCCTCTTACTTCCAACCCCCCAGGGAGTCCTTTCATTCCTGGGCAGATTCCTGGGTGCCTCTTACACTTCCCCCAAATCCCAACAACCTCCCCAGCTTAAACCCTCCTTTTCCAAGATCTCAATGTTACAATAAACCATTTCTCTTACAAAGCAGGATAGATGTAAAATACATTCAGAGCATATCTTTGCTGCTTCTCTCTGGGTGATCTTTGCTTCTACCGGTCTACATATTGAGAATTAAAATGATTCACTTTTGACTGTCACTGAAAATATACTACCTTTAACCCAAAATAATAAAACCTCTAATTTCTGACAAACTAAAGGCACCTATTCACATTATATTAAATATTACTTAAATTAATTTTAAAAATATGATAACCAGGTCTTGCCATAAATCATGAGTTTTAATTCTTTTTTGGTAAGTTTTTGCTTACATAATAAATTTTAACTAAAATTTAGTTAAGAATCAGCTTAATAAAGACTTATAGTTTGCTCTTGAGTTATTCTGCAGTCATTTGTTTGGTAGATATAATCAATTTAAGAAACATGGAAGTGGAACCCATATGAAAACTTTTGACAATTCAGTGTGTCTAGAATAAAGCTGGTAGCATTCCAAATATACTTAAAATATATGAAAATTATTAAAAAATTACAAAGTCAATGTTATTTTTCAACACGATTTCTTAAAATATGATCAGGACTTACTGGCCTCATTTTGACTCAATATCCTATTTTATAACTAAAGTATTAGGCGACATCACATATAGAGAAACACCTGATAAACATGTAATGTTGTGGTTTATCCCCAATTGGATTTAAAACACACTTTCCTGTAAAGGAGAAAAAGGAAAACTAATCTGGTAGCAAGTAATAGCTGACTATATGTTAAAAGATGTTCAGTGGATGAAAAATAAAAAGTATTGGCTAATATTCAAAACCATTTTAAATAGCATTGTTTCTGTAAATGGATTTTTAAGATATAGTTTCTTATAGCTATTTCCATTGAAAATCTAAATTCTGCATTTTACTGCTCTTAACAGATTTAAAAAACTAGTCATTAACAAAGTCATTCTGGATGATCAAAAAGCAAATATTCATTATGCAATTATTATAGGTCCTTCATGACTTCTGTCAATACTATATATAGCAAACTAAGGAGAAAAACTTTAAAAAGGTACAAGAAGAAGGAATTACATATCTTCAAATGTGAAATTTCCAGACAAGAAGTCAATGTTTTTACAAATGATTACAAAGAATTTATAAATTACTACATACTATTCCTTTTAGACTTATTACTAATGGATTGTGTCACTGTCTCTTGACATTTAAAATCTATATCTATACAGTTTTGTAATGCAAAGTTTAACAGACTACATAATTTTCAAATTATCATTTTACAACTTTAAAAACTGTAGCTTAGAGTTTATAGTAAATCTTTTACTGTACTTTAAAATATACTGCAAACAAACCACACTAAATATTCTAAGTCCTTTTCCTTGTCCTAAAACAAAATTTTTTCTATTAATTTAGTTTATGTTTTCCCTTTTCAAAAACAAATACTTTAAAAATTGGCTATATAACAAGCAAAAGATACAGGTACTTAAAAGAGTCAATTTTAAGCTCTTTACTGTTACAATCTTCTCCTTTGGGAAACCAATAGGGATGGTAAATTGAGATAAGAAGAAATGTAACACTATTTAACTTTAAATAAAACATTGAAAAATGTTTTTTACAACTGTTTCTAACCCTCAGATTTTAGACTGTTTATCATCCTGTGTTTCATTCATTTCATGAGCATTAAACTAATCCTTTAAAGTGCCAACAAGATAATTCTTTGGAACTCACCTGTTGTAAATTAATGCTAGCATATTTTTAATATCTTGCCAGCTTTTATAGTAATATTGACATTATTTCAACCAAACACCTGAACCTGACCTAATAATTATAAATAAATGTATTTTCCTAATCTGAGTTATGACTATGAATACCAAAGATAAGAGTATCCTCAAACAAGTATAGTGTTGAATGAGATATCAAGACCACTCATCTTTCTAAACCTCTGCTATAGTAATAAACATTGAAAATATTGTGCACTTGAGTGGCTTGCCTACAATACCTGTTACTAACATTCAGCCTAGTACATGAGAGAAGAGTCATTAAAATTCTAGAGTATGATTTCGTACAATGCTATAAAGTGCTGGCCGGTTCTCATTCATCAAATCTAACAGCACTAAGTTAGCTATGTATTAACTAACCAAATCTTTCTCTTATTATAAAATATAATAAAAGTCATAAATACATGTATCACTGAATAAAATGTGACTTAGCAAACTTGTTAGTGACCTATGGGAAAGATCTAGAATTAAAAGATTAAGGCACTGAATTTTCTTTTTCAGTAAGTAATCAGGCTTGCTAAGCACCTATTACAACTTCCTCTTAAGAATTCCATTGCTTTCGATTTCTTTTTTCAGAAATAATTTTATAATGCTAAATTTATATATCTTCAAAATATTAGTTCTAAGATTTCTTTGATAATTACTAATGTTTTATAAAGCAAATATTGATTCCATTTTTCAAATAATTAATTTATTTTTTAAGCAACAGAATTCTGAATTGTGTTAATTATCCAAGGCAGTTACAACCCTGGCTAAAAGAAGAAAGCACAAATCTATTTCGTGGATAGTAGCCACAGAACATTTAACATACTAAAATTTGTATATTCTATTTTAAAAAACTGAATAAGCATACCAGCTGTACCTAAGGGGTGATACTAAAGGACAAACAGTGAAAGCTACAAATCATGCATAATTTATGATCATGCTTACTATCTTCATTAACTAGAGTACCTTCCATTCTTACCTCGGATTTCTCCAGTTTATTTTGTGCATCAATCTGTGTAACAATCTCATTCATGTTGGTCTCCAATACCATTCCCCCCATCACCATTTCTGCAAGAATATTGTGAACCTAAATAAAAAATAATAAACATCCATAAAGCAAACTCATTACAAAAACACTCCATAATTACAGTAATTTTTGTTTCAATTCTGCTGTGTCTATTTTATACATATGAGCTGTAAAATAAAATAATTTGGAGTAAACACTCATAATCCACTTTTGTCACTACTGTGAAGCCGAAGGCAGTTAGTTATATAACCTCTTTAAGTCTTAGTTTAATGGATTCTAAAAAAGAGATAATAATATGCTCAAGGTACTTAATAAAGCTATGTGGCATTACTATAAGCTCTAGATTGAAAAAAAGTAAAAATTTCTTTTTATTGTAGATACTTTCATAATGCTTTTACTTCTTAGCCCTCTCTATAAGAAATACTGAGATTTCTTTATATCATTGAATTCATCTTAAAACTGAAAATGGCAACTTTCATTGGGGAGAAAAAAATATAACCCAGGTGTTTTTTCATACAGTATTTATTGAATCATAAATCACCATTTCAAAACTGAATTGAGTTTCACAGAATAGTATACTCTGCAATAATTTTTTAAAAATAATGTGGTAGCATTAAGAATGGAAATTTTGAAATTAGATATAAATACTGACTCTATTATTTGTTATTAGCTATATGATCCTCAGCAGTTACAAGACCTAAGTCTGTTACCTTATCTGTAAAACAGAGCTAGAAATAGTATAGGCATCTCATAAGATTATCATAAGAATAATTCATGTAAAGTGCTTAGCATAGCACCTACAGTTATCATAATAATTTTGTTTTTAAACAAAAACTTATTTTAATTAAATATACAATTGTTTTTCATTCCTTTATAAGATTTTGTGCAAATGTATTCAAGATTTTAAAAATATCTTATCATTATTTACTAATTTTTCATTATGGCTAGATGAACACCTCATGAACAAATTTTCAATAGTTACAGAAATTTCCTAGCAAACAACACAAAACCAGAAGCCACAATTGTTTTAAAAAACTAGTGCTAAATATCATCACTTCTACTTCTATTCTTTGTTACTAGATACCATTTATTGAAAATGTATTTTGATTCTATACGTATAGTATCTGATTTAATTCTCACATTAACCTTTGTTAAAGCTGAGAATAAAACCAGCTTACTCAAGACACATAAACTAATATGTGACAAACTAACAATTCAAACCTAAATTCTGAGTGATCCAAATCCAATTCCTTGTTTTCTTTTTGTTAACAATAATAAAATTTGTACAGATAATTAATTTTAGTCATAATCTATAAAAATTCAATTAAACATCAAGAAGATAATTGGGTGATAAAATAAAATACCTTATAAAAGCTAGTAAGTACTGCATGCAGGTAAAGTGTTCAGAAAGAAAGGCCATGGATATCTGACAGATTCATTAAAACTTCTGTTTTAGCAGAACTTCTCTTCTTTTCAAAAAAATTCTCATTCAATTTGTAATGTTGATAAAAATGTCACAACTCCACACCCCTCCCCCATATTTTGCTGGGGCTTTCTCGTGAGTTCATCCTTATATAAACTGTACCACTGCCTTTCCAAAAACATCTCAGAACATGAGCACTAGAGCAGTGGAAACCATAAACTTTAGTATCATAGAAACATCTACCAAGATGACAGGTATCAAAACATGAGCAGCCTGCAAATGTAAGTCATATCCATGAAATTCTAAGACTGTATGTCAATTTAAGAGATAAGAACTAAGGTGTACATTTGTCCTCAAAGTAAAAATAACTCCTATAAAAGCAAGTTCAGAAATTCAGAAGAGACAGAAAACACAAATGAAAAGCCAATAATCTAAATATTTAAAGAAACGTATTCTTGTTTATTATAAAGATAATAAATGACTAAAGACTGTATTCTTGGAGAGGAGGTACTACTATACATTCTGTAGAAATTCAAAGAGATAAACAGTATGGGAATGAGAAATATTAATTGGAAGGTTACTCCAATATTATCAAGGTTATGGTGTTCAAAGTAAGATATGTCACATGAAGAGGGGAAATTTTGCTTCTTCTGGACATAAATCATAACTTCTACTTTCTATTTTAAGTTTTTTAAAACTCAATATAGGCAAATGATTAAAAATTAAAACTTCAAGCCATAAAAAAACTATGTATGAACATAATAGTGTCCACCACCCTTTGAGCCTGTTTTTAGGTCCCAGAAATTTTTTTATACATATGTGTATGTGTGTGTGTGTATAATTTACACAACTGAGATCACACTATATACATTATATTTCACAATTCTGCAAGAAAATAAAAAATGTGTTAAAAGTTAGAGGCAGGAGAAAATGAGGATGTGAATTAAGAAAATAATAAAAGATACTGGTGCCAGACATGTATAAGAATAATCAATGCCACTTTGTTGATTAAAAACAAAGGCACAAAAATACAAAACTGTAAAATTCACCAATCTATACCATTCATTATCGCACTTCTAAAAATGAGAAATGTAAAGAACACTCAGAAATAAATTATTAAAAAATGAGTGGGGCAGAATATCTATGATATGGTCCCACTGAAGTTTACAAAAAAATAAATTTTATACATACACATACAATACTTGGATATAACCAAAAAAAATCTGAAAAAAGCATGTCAATATTTTTTTAAAAATATTACTTTTTAAGAATAGTTTTAGGTTCATGGTAAATTAAGAAGAAGGTACAGAGATTTCCCATACATGCAGCTCCTACCTCAATATCATATCTTCCCCCATTATTAACATCCCCCACCAAAGTGGTACATTTGTTAAAACTGATAAACTTACATTGACACATTATAATCACTCAAAGGTCACAGTTTAGTTCATGGTTCTCTCTTGGTACTATACATTCCATGTAGTACAGAAAAATATGTACTGACATGTAGCCATCTTTATGGTATTATACAGAGTATTTTCGCTGTCCTAAAAATCCTGTGTTCCACCTATTCATCAATCCCCCTCACTTCCTAACCCTTGGCAACTACCAAATCGTTTACTGACTCCATAGTTTTGCCTTTTCCAGAACATCATTTAGTTAAAATCATTTAGTATGTAGCCTTTTCAGATTTGCTTCTTTCACTTAGTAATATGCATTCTAAGGTTCTTCTATGTCTTTTCATGATGATATTTTATTTCTTTTTAGCGCTGAATAGTTTTCCATTGTCTGGATGCAACATAGTTTCTCCATTCACTTACTGAATGATACTTTGGTTGCTTCAAAGTTTTGGCAATCATAAAAAAAGCTTCCATAAACTTGTTATGTGCGAGTTTTTGTGTGGATATGTTTTTAGTTCTTTTGGATAAATACCAAGGAGTGTGACTGCTAAACTGTGCAATAAGACTGTTTCGTTTTGTAATAAACCACCAAAGTATCTTCCAAAGTGGCTGTATCATTTTGCATTTCCACCAACAATGAATGAGAGCTCCTGTTGCTTCACATCCTCACCAGCATTTGGTTTTGTCAGTGTTCTAAATTGTGGGGATTTAAAAGGTATGTAATGGTAGCTCATTATTGTTTTAATTTGCTGCAAATACTTTTTAATAGACAGTATTTACCTAAGAGAACTGGCAGAATAGTATGGAGAAAGAATAAAGACTTATCTTTCATTTTATAGGTTTTTCTTGTTTTTTTTGAAAACAAATATTAACATATATTACTTAGTTTAAAAATTTACTAGAAATAAGAGAGACTGTGCAGTAATTCAGAGGAACAATATTAAAGGCAGTGGCCATGCAAATATTTAACTTATTTAAAAAGTAGCAAAAAGTTGTTGAATATTTGTTAATAGTGATAAAACACAAGCATGCCACTTTTTACGTATGTTTAAACAGTACAAATTCTATCTTATACATGTGTCAATGCAGAACCTGGAGACTTTTGCTTAGAACTACTCTAACATGTTTAAGATTAAGTGCTTTCTATTATTTTTAATAAAATATTATAATGTACATTATGGGTACCTAATAAATATTAAATATACTTTTTTCTTCAAAACTGTTTATCTCAGTTATCTTAAAATTCAAAAGTTAAAGAACAAAGTGTTTAGTTGTATTTAAGTTTTCACTGCCCCATCAATAAACCATTTTTATTAAATATTTATATAGTGCTCACAGACAGCAGCATCCTGCTTTGAGTAAAGTCTGCATCAACACTGGAGAGTATAATGAAGACTAAGTCAACACACTGCACTTGTTAACAATTTCAAGTCCTCTACCAAGCTGAACCAAGCATCTAAAAAAGGGTAAATAAAGAAAAGGCAGTCAAATTATGTAGATTGCTTTCTATGGAATGGCACTTGTTTTCAAGCATAAGAGCTACTTTGCTATAATTTATGCTAGAAATGAGGTCCTTTACACTATTTTAAAATTTTACTATATTAATATTTGACCATAGGAGTGGGTCAAGTAAAATATGGCATATCTATTCCATTCAATACTTCATTTAATAAAACTGATACGTATGTATTGATTCGGAAGGACATTATCACTATTAGTAAAATTATCAGGTTTTCCTACCACTGAGATGTCTTGTTTTCCTACTACAATGCTGTAATTATCCCCTATTCTCCTTTACCCCAATTAAATACAATAATCAATATACTCTTATAATACATGTTATATGTACCCTTCAAAGTCTCTTATCTTTTCCTTCACATTTTCTCTATTAATTTTTCAGTCCTGGGCTTTGAGATTATTTCCTGTACTATATTCTACCATCCTCTTCTTTTAAACTCTATATTTTGAAAAAACATGTTTTTAAGGCCTAAGAAGACTTTTCCAAATTGCATTTCCTTACCTGCTTTTTAATAATTTCTAAATTTCAGGTGTTCATCTATCTCCTCTAATAGTTCTCTTTCATGGTACATATGTTCTGATTGTTCAAACTGTTCCTCATGTCTCTTGTTGATATGGCATTCTCTTTGTTAGCTCACTGGTACTTAGGTCTGCTGAAATGTTCTTTAATGGCTAGACTTTTTCAGTTGGTGAAAGGAAAAGGAGCCTCTCATTCTATAGACTGTGGTTTAGGGACAGGCTGTCAAACTTCTCAAGAGGGACAGAGCTGGAGGAAACTACTCTGCTCTTAAGAGTAGGAAAGACACTTAGGCCTCCAATCAGATCTCCCTTTTTAGGGAAGGCCAGAAAGGAATGTAGGGAGGGGTGGACAGAGCACATTCGTATACATCCTTCAAACCAAGCTCTTCATAGAATCTTCAGTTATCTTATCTTTGCCCTTGGATTTGATGCTATGCTGCATGAAGAATTAGCAACAACCTGGGGCTGCCCAAGTAATGCCACAGTGTTCAGGAAATGGGCAGGTAACTTAGCAAATAAACAGACCTTTCCAGCAAACCCACAATGGATATGTAGTATAAGAAAGAAATAAACCAAGTTACTAGTATTTTATGGGTTATTACCAAAGTAGAACTTAGCTATAATAAAAAGTCTGACTACATTTTTGATGTTTGACTGTAGACAGTTTTCAAGGCCCACCTCTTCCCCTTCCTCTTCTGTCCCACAACTGGTCAAGTTGATATAGTCCAGGTGCTCCTTCCTTTACACTGAGGAAAGTTCAAATCACGTAAGACCTGGCTCACATGTAAAACCCTCATTCCAGGCCTACCCCCTAAGCACACAAAACCCCAAGCCAGCTGTTGTTCCTTGCCCTCCCCAGAAAACCTTATTATGTAATATGTTTTCAGATCTTCAGCCTCTACTTTCAAACCAATTTTGGATAGGGTGGGCTATCCCACTGCTTCAGGATAACTACAATACAGAAATCAGTAAAGATCTGTAACAAGAAATTGGTAACAATTGCAGTAAAGGAAAAACACTTTAGGGGTTGGGCAGCAGGCCACATGGAAACATAGTGGAGGCTATAAAGTTAGTGATTCATGTTTGTAATGAAAAAACACTTGGTAAAACTATCACCTGTGAAAACTTAGAAAGCAGTTAAATTTACCCATGAAAACTTTTCTAACATAGAAACTGATGATGTTCTAGATGGTGGCAGCTCTGTCACCATGGATCCCAGAGTAACAACATGTGGAACATAATAAACATACTGCATGAATGAGAAATATTTTCATATTTGTTGCTAAAGCATAAACTAGGTCATCCTGACTGATAACAAAAGGTATATTCTTCACAACCTCCTCCTTTCATCTACCCAGTTGTGATCCAAAAGCAGGATGATAGTTGTGTGCAAAACTCTGTATATCTGCCCCTAAAAAAAATATGAGCTGAGCTATAGAAGATCCCTATTGGAAGGTCCAGGGCAGCGTGAAAGATTGAAAATAATTCTACATTCACTGACAGGCTAAAAATAAGGCTAACATTGTTTTAGATAGAGAATGCAGGGACAGGAAATGTCTATTTGACTGGTCTCAGAGTCTTGGAATACTAAAGCTGTTAGTCTTATTGCACTGAAAAAAATTAAAACAAGAGCTTAGTCCAGAAAGAAAAGACATAGCTAATTTTGGCAGGTTCTAAAATAGTGACACTGTAGGCTATACTCACTACATACTGTATGATCCCATTTTTGTTTTTTTAAAAGACATTATTTTTGTACTTATATCTAGAAATATACATATTGCAAAGCATTAGTGCTACTGTTAGGTTAATTAAACAAGGAGACCATTAGACCTTGGCAGCCTATATAAGCAAACTAAAACCAAAACCTGTAAATGCTTAAGGTTGAGAAATCAAAACCTGAGGACAACCAATCATAAATAGCCAACTCCACTTTCCCAAATATTACAACTGCTTAAACAATAGCCAATCAGAAAATTTCCTTGCTTTGCTTCTGCCTCTTCTCTGTAAAAGTCTTTCCTCTGGCTCCTGTCAATAGAGTGCTCCTAAACACTTCTGGTTTGGCACTGCCCGATTTTAATCAATTTGTGCTCAAATAAACTCTTAAAAGTTTTAATATACTTCAGTTTATCATTTAACACCAGGCAATCTCTGAAATCGAGATGGTATCTATTTATTTTCCTCTTCTCTATATTTTCTAACTTTCTATTGTATATTAATATAAAATAGAAGTTTTAAAAATACTGTATATGATGTATGGAAGTTGTATATAGGTAGAGCTTAATTTTCCTATTAAGAAAAAGTTTTATCCTCTAGAACCTTATTCTTGCAGCAACATTTTATAACAGAATCCTCATGTATTTTTTAAATTGCTACATTTTTATATAAGGTAATGATTTTTAAGCAGTCATTTAAAAAATAGAGCTTTTAAAAATATTTTAATCATGTACCGAAACATAATTTTGAATACTATGGATGTTAATTCCTAAAAATAATGTATCTGTAAGTGTGAAAAAGTGTAAGATAGAGAAAAATAGCAGAAAACTAAAAATAGACTCTGAAAAATACCAAGTGTAAGTTCTCTATGAATCAAATCACATAGTAAATGAGAAATATAATCAAAAGGATTGCCTAATGATAAATTTATTCTTTTGATGTTCACAATAATAAAATGGATTCCTTGTGCTAAGCTTGACTGTGGTAATGGTTATAGAACTACAGATCTGCCAAAATTTAGTTTATTGTATGCTTAAAAGTACTCAGCTTTAAATGCATGTAAATTATACCTCGATAAAGTTGATTTCTAAAAATTATGTTTTTTTGCAATAATTTTTGGCAACTTATTTTCAGACTATGTTATTCAATGACTTAATCATTCAAAACAATCTGTTACACTATATAATACAGAAAAAAATATGTATACAGTAAAAGTAGAATCTCTTCCTTCTAAATTCCATATCACCAGTACTCAGTAATATTGGATAGAAAACTCAGTCATCCTTCCTGTCTCTCACCTCCTCCTTTCAATAGGCTATCAGGGCCTGTCAATTCTTTTTCTTTTATCCCTAATATACTGCCTTAGTTCATTTCTTTCTGGACTACTGCCAATAGACTCCTAATTGATTTCCCTGTCTTTAATCTCCCACCTACCAACCCAAACTCCAAAAAGCAGAAAAAATAGTCTTGCCCCCAAAATGTACAAAGCAACAATAATGCCAATATGTTTCTTTAAAAAAATTAATTGCTTCAGCATGAAGTCTAAAATCCACAGCATCTAAGGTACTTCAAAATTATGTCTCTTAATCAATAAAACTACCCCCTCACAAGAAGCTTGTATTTTATCTCTGTCTTTAGGGCCATCCTCTTCTTTTCTGTCTGTGAAATATCTACTAATCCTTAAAGTTCCAGTTTAAATATAATTCCTTCCATTTACACTCCTTGGCAGAGGTGGGTGGTTCAGCTGTGTTCCCATTAACACTTTGAACATACTATTACTTGTCAATGCCACTGTTTCTTCCTCTAGATGTGAATACCTTTAAGACAGGGTCTGAAGCATCACTAAACACAGTATCTGGCTCATAGCAAACATAATTTATGAATTGAATAATAAATAAATAAAAATATTATTATTCACCAAATCTGTTTTTACTTTGATAAATACAAATTAATATTTTTCTTAGATAAAAAAGTTTAAAAGATTTGATAATACAGAAAGAGTACCTTGTCTACATGGAAAATTAAATCCAGTTCACAGACATTTTCAAAACACTTGTCTAATGTTTCCACAAATACCTAAAGAAAAAAGAGAGAAATGTTAAAAGCTTTTGAGAACTATAAGTTCATTCAAATCTATCATCTATAAGGCAAACAATCCTTAATTATGAACTAAACTTTTCTAAGTCTATTATCACATTTTTCTAAATTAAAAAATTTTATTAAGTGCAAAAGGAGTAATTATAGACAATTCTTCATGTAAAGTACTTTTCAATACAAAATAAAGTTTGCTAAAAATAAGAACTAGAAATTCTTAGCACCATTACTTACAAAAGCACTGAAAAATACTCAAATTGAGCTCCCTATCCTCATGTGGAAAAAAAGAAGAAGAAAGCTTATTAGAAGTATTTATCAAGATAGATGGGCAAAGTCCAAGTCTCTGCTTCATCTAATATACCCAGTAATTTCTAATTAGCAAATCAATATAAAAGATCACTAAAAATTACTTATGGAAAGAATACAGACTTTGGAATTAGACTTACTTATGTTCAAACTCTAGCTTGAATATCCTGTATGACCTTATGTGAGCAAGCAGAACTGGATTGCTCAAGGCCTACTACAGACTCCCTAAAATGCCTTGTTTCCAGACTAGCCCCTGGACTGAGCCCTTAGAAAGTTCTGTCTGATGAGAGTGATTTATATGCCTGTGGCCTTGGGCCAGTCTGAGGAAACAGTTTATGTTACCAATGTGGTTTATGGTGACCAGCTCTTCTTTTCTAAGGTTCTGGAACTTTAGTAACCAAGTCAGTCATAAAGGTTCTACATGCCTATGTGACTGACCCTCGATAAAAATCCTGGACACTCAGGCGAGGCTGAACTTCCCTGGTTGTGAACACTTTGCACATGTCATCATATATCATTTTTGGGCTCCTGTATGACTCTAGTGGGAAGGAACATCTAGGAGCTGACACCTGGTTTCCTCCAGACTTCCCCTATGTTCCTTTGATGAATTTACTCTATCTCCTTTCACTGTAATAAACCCTCACTATGAGCATCCAAGTCCTGTGAATCCTAGCAAATCATTAAAATGGTCTAGGGGACCTCAAAAATTAATCTCTTAAATTCCACCTTGCATAGTCATCAATATCTATTCTATTCCTATTTCTATTACTACTATCCTTTACAATGATAGCATTCACAGACAGAATGACCATATAATTTATTATCCAAACAGGGGGTATTAAGAATAAAAGAAAGCAACTATTATTCTAATAATAGAATTAATGTTATCATAATATAATAACAGCCTGGAACAACAAATGTAAACCAAGACTCTTCCAAGCAAGATGAAATGTATGGTCACCCTATTCATAGGTGATCCTATAAGACGAAGATTAAATAGCAGGCTTCTTGCTATATTGCTCTGACGTTAGGCCAATTTAAACAGATCCACAACCCCAGCTTCCAACCTAGCATCAATGAAGATGGATAAGACAGGTGAAACAATGTAGATATGTTACTAGATGACTAAAATCAACATTGTCTTAGTCCAGGGGTAGGCAAACTTCTCTGTAAAGTGCCTGAGAGTAAGTAATCTTTTGTGATTGGCTTCTTTATCATTATTTTTGTGAGATTCATTTATGTTATAACACAATACAATAGCTCATTCATTTTTGTTATACAGTATATCTTGCATTAATATGCCACAATGTATTTATCCATTCTACTGTTGAGAGAAATTGGGTTGTTTCCAATATAGGGCTACTATAATAAGTACTGCAAAGAACATTCTTATGCATGTATATCCAGAATAAAATTTCTGGGTCACCATAAATTTTAATACATTGTGGCATATTAATGCAAGGTATAGTGAGCAGCATATATTTAGCTTTGTAGACAGTGCCAAATAGATTACAGAGCAATTACAAAAATTTACACTCCAAATAACAATATAGAAGAGTTCCCACAGTTTCACATCCTTGTCAGCACTTTATGCTGTCAATCTTTTAATTATAACCTTTCTTATGGGTTTGCGGTAGTATGTCATTGCGATATTAATTTGTATTTCCCTAATGGCTAATAAGATTGAGCACTATTTCATATTTATCAGCCTTTCTGATATCCTTTTTTTAATGATGTCTGTTCAAGAATTCTGCTCATTTATCTACTGGCTTGTCTTTTACTTACTTGACATATTCTAGATACAGTCCTGTTATAGGTACATAACATATTACAGATATTTTCTATTTTGTGGCTTGCCTTTTCGCTCTCCTAATAGTATTCTTAGAACAGAAGTTTTAAATTTCAATATAGCCCAATTATCAGTTTTTTCCTTTATGGTTAACCTTTTTAATGTCTAATTTAAGAAATCTTTGCTACAACAAGGTCAAGAAGATATTCTCCCCCCAAAACAAAAGCTTTATTGTTTTCTTTTTTCATGTTTGGACTGAATCTATTTGGAATTGATTTTTGTGTATGGTGTTAAGTAGTCCTCCTAAATTTAAAATAATATTAGAGTCTATTTTTTCATGCTTACTCTTCTCAGTTCCAGTGGTTTGAATAATTATATACTGAAGCAATTCTATTTTAACCATGAGAACGTAAATATCTTGGTAAAAATACTGTTTAAATAGTTTCCCTTCATTTACTTATAAAAGACCCGTGGGACCTGTTGAATGTGCAGATTATGTTTGGCAAAGAAACAATAAATTCTTGGTAGCATTAAGTGTGGCACTGGTGAACTGTGGAGTGGTTTAAAAAAAAAAAAAAAAGCTGCCAACAGAGACAGTATGGTACAGTGATGAGGAAACCGGAAAGACCTGGCTTTGAACTCCTGCTATGCTTCTACCTACCTATGCGTGCCTGAGCATCACTTAACTCCTCCAAATACTAGAACTGTAAAATAGTGATAAAACTACCACCTACCTTTCTGGTTTATCTTAAAGAGTCAGTTAAATGACTGAGAAAAAGTGCTCAGCAAAGTGCCCAAAACACATATAATGGAAACTGGTATTGTTCATCTGGCTGTTGAAAACATAATTATAAAATTAAAATAATTATAATTCTGCTGATAAATGCTGATATAAAAGCATGGTAACTACATGCTGAGGCTATCAAACCTTTGTGATTTGCTTGTTAACTTAGAAAAAAATGTCAATATTTAAACCAGAACAATACCACTTATGAAAAATGTGAATACTTTTTAAAAAGTACCCTGCAGCAAAATGTTATTATAACTACATATTCTTAATTTAGGAAAAGAATTCCTAAAATACCATGCATTCAAATGCTGTTTGGTTTAAAAAAATCAAAGACCCCCTTAAAAAAATTTCCACCCTCTACAAACTAAAGAAATTAAGAAAAACAAATTAATGGGCCTTAAGGATTCTAGCCAATCACCACCACCACCAATAAAAAATTAATAAAGCTGCTGTAGCACTGTATTTCAAAAGAAACTGGTAGTGAATGGTAAATAGCACCCTCTTGTGTTTCATTTTAAAAATCACAGAGTTTCAAGTCATTTCAATATAATTATGTATGAAACAGCTACTCATTAATCTCTGGCATCAAGAAATTCAAAGGTTAGTGGGAGAAAAATTACTTTTAATTTACTTTGCGAATTGTATTTTAAATTTTCTTTCATTTTAACAATTACATACTTTCCCAAAATATAAAAAAAGACATTCAGAAAAATGCCATTCATATGTAAACAGAATCTCCTTTCCCCATACTCTTCTATCAACAGAACTTTCTTGTATTTCAATTTATCTTAATTACAAATCTATATGTCCAGGCCATGAAGGATAACAGGAACTTATTATTAAGCAACTTAGCAATTAAGAGTATTTATGGAGCACAACCTTTAGCATGTCTCTATTAATATTCCAGTTTAGCCTCTAACTATGAAATCTGGGGCAAGTTAACTTTAAGGCTCAGTTTCTTCGCTTGGGCATAATCATGACACCTATACCATAGAGCTGTTTCAGTGATTAAATGAATAAATATAAACGGCTTAGAACAGTGTCTCACTAGAAATAGTATTCAACGTATGTTAGCTAGTACTATAATATTATATCCATACAGAGAAATTAAAATGGGCACTGGTACAATAAAAATAGATGCCACAAAATATTCTTAAGCAATATCACTTATTTGGCAGATATCCCTCCCTTCCCCAGCTTTAGAATTTGTAGGTAAAACAGTAATCCCTTTCTAGGTTTGGGGACTTCTGTTAAATTTCAAGAGGAATTGACCCTACTGTGTCCAATATGTTATTTTAATGAAGTAGATAAATGTTAAACTGACATACTATAAGACACGAAAAGTCTTAAGCCCAAGAATAGGAGGAATAACTTAAGAATACTGATAAAATGCCAAAAGACTTATAAAAAAATTATTTTCTTAGCAGCAAAGTGTTCTAGAGAGGTACTGGTTTAGCTCAAACCAAGAAAACACCACTAAAAATGTACCAATAAAGCTAGGGAAGACAGATTGAATCTAAAATCAGATCAATTACCTTTGAAGATGAACTATGAGTGTAGCCTAGGTACATATTCCAATATGTACCATTGCATGTAATATTCAGAATCTTTAAAGTATGGTGTTTAAAGCATGTACATAGCACTTGACTTGGCATATGACTGGATCCAGGACTGGATTTCCACTAAACCTGACCTGGACAAATTGGTGTGCCAATGATGACAACCTTGGTAAAAACAAACATTTATTATGCATTTTCTACAGGCACTTTACAGATAAATTCTCAAATTCAATATGAATAAATTAAGAGTTGATGAAAAGGCTGTCTTCTATTATTCATGTCAAAATGATTTTGAAAGAGATCATCACATCAATAATTCTTTTTGTGTGATTTATTTCTCTTTTTAAAAGCTAACATTTTTTTTTTGAGTATATACTAGTATGACACTGTTACTGCTCCAAGTGATTTAAATACATTATTTTATTTAACCCTTCACAATAATCCCATGGGTAGGTACTTTTATTATCAACTTTTGCAGAGGAGTAATCCAAAGCAAAATGTTAACTACCAACATAGGTAGGTATTATAGTCTTGACTTAAAATACAGAAAGTCTTATTGAAGAACCTACATTCTTATTCACTAGAAAATAATCCCTTCAATAACAATAAAAAATAGTGCTTCATTTTTAATGTAGTAAGAGTGGTTATTTTAAAAATCTGGAAAATACAGAAAAGTATAAAGTGCAATTTTACTTTTCATACTACCACCCACATTAACACAGTACTATGAAAACAAAGACTACTTATACTATAGGAAATTTAATTACATTGTAGCCCCTCAATTAAAGTGACTTAATATGATTTGTATGTTAAATTTAGAAGTTTAAGGAAGAACTTGGGTTTTGAATTTGTAAGGCTAATATATAAAATATTAATTTAAAAATGAAAGTAGCCTCTGATTATTTCTTTCTCTGAACAAAACCTACTCATGAGAACATTTTAAAAAAACTTATATTAACATAAATTGTTAGAACTACATTAAAACATCCAAGCAAAAGTTAATTTTAAAAATGGTATTTGGCCTTGAAAGCTATTCTACTTATAATTGAACATGATACTGATATTTTGAGCACTGATTTAAACCAAAATAAGATGAATAATAATCTTAGCTTTTCCTTTCAGAATTTCAACAAATAAATACAGAATACAAGATGCAGAAATCACCATTTGGCAAATATCACAATATTAATTCTTTCAGGCAAGACTCATCAATAGATGTTAAAATTAATGACCAAAAAAAAGTTTAGAAAAAGGGTATTTATATAGTTTCAAAAATATTCCCCATACAATACTTTTAAGCATAAAGGGATGTTTACAGTAAAAATGACAGATGGTACCCTAACCAAAGATCAGAATAAATATCACAAGTAATGGGACAAAAATGACATCATGTACCTCCTGATACACTGAAAAGGACATAACATTGCTTCTGTAGTATTTTTGCCCAAAATACATAAACCGAATTTAACCATTAAGGAACATTAAACAAATTCAAAATGAGGAATATTCTACAAAATAACTGGCCAGTACTCTTCAAAAGATCAAGATATGAAAGCCATGAATAAAAGACAAAAATGAAGAACTATTACAGAGTAAAGGAGACTTGGGAGACATGAAAACTAAATGAAACATGTGACCCGAACTGAACTCTGAATAAAAAAAAAAATGATATTAATGGGACAACTGGCAAATTCTGTAGAAGGTCTAAAGATCAGACAAAATTAACAGTATCAATGTTAATTTCCTGATTTTAATCACTGTCCTGTGGTTATATAGAAGGTGTTAAATTTGAAGAATCTAGAAGACAGGGTAGGAAAAAAATCTGAAAAACACAGTTCAAAGTGCACTTTCCTCTTCTAGATCCAATTCCTCCTTGAGAAAAGCAACTACTAACAGAACTAAAAGGAGAAACTGACAAAAACACAATTACAGTAGAGGACCTAAACACTCCATAGACAGCTATGGCTAGATCATCCAAACAGAAAATCAATAAGAAAGTATCAGCTTAAAAGACACATTATACCAAATGAACATAATTGACATTTACAGAGCATTTCACCCCAAAATGCCATTTTATACTTTCTTCTCTAGTGCACATGAAACATTCTCAAGGATAAATCATATTTTGGGACACAAAATTAGCCTCAACAAATTTAAGAAGGCTGAAATCAAAGCAAGCATATTCTCTGACCAAAATGTTCTGAAATTGGAGATTAACTGCAAACGGAAAGCATGAAAAAATACAGATATGTGGTGATTAAACAACATGCTACTAAAGAATGACTGGGTCCTAGAAGAAATAAAAGGAGAGATCAAGAGACACAAGGAAACAAATAAGAATAATAAGACAACATATCAAAACTTTTGGGATACAGCAAAAGCAGTAACAAGAGGAACGTTTATATCACTACAGGCCTATCTCAAGAAACAAAAAAGAAATCTCAAATAAACAACCTAACATTACATCTTAAAGAACTAGAAAAAGAAGAACAAATGAAACTCAAAGTCAGCAAAAGGAAAAAAACAATTCCTCCTTGAAAACCTACCATTCTATGCTGGGAAATAAAGACTTCACCTTAAATAAAAACACCATATGATGAGTTGTTTTCTTTCTCTTGAACCTACTCTGAAGGGGAAAATTTAATTTTAAGTTACTTCCAGCTCAAAAATTCTGACTTTTAGTACCTCAATTCCAAAATACTTCCTTTACCACTAAAAAGTAAATAGCAATGTCTACTACACTGTAGGCCTTCTGCTGACTGCTTTACATACATTAGCTATAATTCTTCCAACAATGCTGGTAAGGTAGGTATGAGAACCAACACCTAGAGACAAAAAAAATTGGGGATGGATAAGGCTATGTAATTTGCTCAAAGGTATATAACTATGAGATGGCAGAGCCAGTATTCAAATCCATACTGTCTGACTCCAAATACCAATTTGACACTATCATGCCTCCCAAGAGGACTGCTGAGATGTCAACAAAACATGTAAATTAGAATAGTAAGTATCACCAAATTTTATACCAGGATTTATCATGAAGAAGTAGCGACGAAAATAATTGAAAAGTAAACTTTATATTTCCAATTATTGGAACTTAGACTTTTCATAAAGAAAGTAATACAGAAAAAGAATCTTAGGTATGCTGAATCACTCTAACAATGTGTATTTCAAATTACTTACAGGAAAACTTTTTTGATTCCCACATATACATAAGAAAAAAATCTTATTGAAAACAAGAAGTTTTACTACTCTTATAATATAGTACAGTATAGCAAGCAGAATTTTCCTAAAATGATCCTGGGCATTCACTCTGGATTGCCTGGAAGATAAGCAAATAGCACCAGGACTCCCTCCTTCTTCAGCAGGAGGCACTGCACTAGAACTCATTTTTCCAGATCAGGGGTTTATTCACCAACCTCCCTCTCAATAAAGAAAATGCAACCTCACACAGTTCTCAAGTGCTAGTCAGCTGAGTTTCCCAGACAGTTCTCAAAAACAGGTGTCACCTAAACCTACATAGCCTAAAGCTTAAATAGTGTATATGTCATCCCTCCAACAAGGGTGCTTTCAAGCCTACCCTTATAATAAGGTTGAACAATGTCATGGAGTGGGATGGAGCAAAGCCTCCACTGGCACACCATTCTATATTAAGGTAGTACCTATCTTAGCATAATTTCCTATATGATAATGGAAATGGGAGATTTTTCGTCACCTAAGTATTCTTGGCTTACAAGTTTCCCCAATTAAGCCTATTTCTTGTCACATTAACTCTATTACCATGTAGAGTTCATCCTAGACCATCATACACACAGAATTAAAAGATTCACAAATTCCTGTAAAAATGAAAAACATATAAAAGGACTTCTTTATCCAATTCAGTTTCTATGCTAATGAAATACTTTATATGTCTTCCTTATAAATATGCACTTTTAGTCATAATGTTAGCTAAAAACACTGACTCCTACATATCAGTAATTTAGCCATAAGCTTCACAGAAAACATCTTTTTCAAAACCTGCACCAACTCTATGAGTTGGTATTATTAGTGTTACCCTCATTTTGCAGATGAGGAAAATAAGGGTCAAAGAGGTTAAATAACTTGCCCAAAGTTATATAGGCATGACATAGCAGAGCCAGAATGGTTTTAACCACTAGCATGCTTTAATTCACTGATCTTTCTAACAACCTCACAGGTCTGTATATTGAAACAGTCACATTTGACAGGTGAAAAACTCAAGATCTGTAAATATTAAATGATATGCTCAATCTCACACTAAATTAAATTAGCATCAGCAGCCATAACCAAATTCACAAAAGCTAGTCTAATACACAGAACCACAGTAATTACAAATGCTATACATGGTGCTCTAATGTATACATGTATTCTAATACAATGGTCAAAACTTATCTTTCTACACCTAAAAAGTTTAGCTGTTGTCAATTTTTTCCTAACTACAACTGAACAAGACTGACACTACTGTAAATGCTATATGTGGTGCAGAAAACAACAGAAAATAGAATTATCTAGTGAACTTTCATGCCCCATTATCAGCTTGGCATAATAAATTAATTGAGGACAATATGACTGCTTATAAATAACTCAAACAACCAACATCAATATTTAATAAACTTCTATTCTCACTCTGTAAATATTTTAACATTCCCAATGAAGATAAGCTACAGCAGAAAGGACTCTAAGAAAAGCTATCGACTCTGAAATTTGCTTATATGGCAGTCAATATCACGCTAAAATAGTATACATCAAAAACAAAAAAAGCATCACCTTTTCCTCCAACTTACAAAGAATTAAACAAAGAAACATAGAAAACAAAAGTTGATTCTTCAATTTAGTGACATAAGAAATTTACTAATAATGCCTTCTCTCAGATTTTATATAAGTCAAATTTGGGACAACATATGCATTTACACAAAATCTTTACATAAAAATATATGTTTCCATGATCATTTAAATGGTATCATTTCTAATGTTCAAAATACCAAAATTAAGCATATGTTTAGTAATTACATGTTGATGTTTATTAAAATTTCTTGATTCATTCTCTAAAAAATATGAACAACCAAGAGGTTTTGATCTAAACTCTTAGTTTATATTTTCCCATGTTTGCTTTTTATAGTACAATTACCTTTCTCAAAACTAGAGGATGGACAAAGCAAGGAATCAGTTCTAAATAAGCTCTAAATAGCTATTGCACGAAACAAAAGTAGAAACAATAAGTTACTCCTTCCATCTTTGTTCACTCAAACAATGTTTTTACAAGTGACTGACTCATACATGCTCAGTACTCCCTCTTAAGTATTAAACGATCTACGGTAATCACAGGGGAAAGACAGCAACCACAGAACTTTGAACATGTTCACAGTAGTGATAGAATTAGTCCCTGTAAGATAAATTATAGAACTTATCTTTTTTGTGACATGAATAATTCAACATGTGATAACTCAATATGATCTTGCTAAAACAGTTCTAGCCTACATTAGCAATGGGAAGATAACATGATTCTCCTGAAATTCTCTTTTCTATATTTTATATAATAACGAGACAAATTTGAAATATCAAGAATCAACATTTGAATAGTAATAGCTAAAAAAAATTTGCAAAACACAATAGCTTCTACTTTCCACAGACACATAACAGAATTTACTTCAAATATGATAAAGGATATTTGTCCTTCGGCAACTCTCCATATAACTCCCTTCTGATATATAACAACTATGCTCTCATAACCATTAAGATTGGCCACAGCATCAAAATAATAATGATGACAACTTAAAGCTCAGGACACAAATGTAAAATACTTCTGATCTGCCTCTGGGAAAATCTACATTTGTTTTAGTTTTTAATTTATTTAATTTCAAGTATACAGGACATTGGTTAGACATCTATGTTGTTCATAAAATGATCTCCATTGCTCCCTCCCTCCCAACCTCCCACCTAGCCAACATATTAATGCTAACTGCATTCCCTATGCCATGCTCCCCAAACCCACATCCATAAGCTACTAATTTATACTTCTTTAACCCTTCACTCCATTATCCCAACCCCCTTCCCTCTTGCCATTACCAGATTGTTCTCTATATTGGCGAGTCTGTTTTTGATTAGTTTGTTCTTTTTATTCCTTAGATTACACATATAAGTGAAATCACGTAGTGTTTATCTTTTTCTGTCTGACTTAAATACCTTCTAGGTCCATCAAAGCACTATCTTTTTCTATTCCCTTCCTTTTAGCCTGTGTCTTTTAATCTGAAGTGAGTCTCATAGGCAACATGTAGGGGTCTTGTTTTCCATTATATTCATCCACTCTATCTTTTAGTTGGAGAATTTAATTCTTTCCCATTTGAGGTATTCACTGATAGGAATGTAGTTGTTACCATTCTTCTTGTTTTTGATACACATTTTTTCTTCTTAAAGAAGTCCCTCCAACATTTCCTGTAATACTGGCTTGGTGGTGATAAATTCTTTTAGCTTATTTTTGTCTGGGAAGCTCTTTATCTGTCTGTCCTTCAACTCTAAATGACAGCTTTGCTGGATAAAGTATTCTTAGTTGCAGATCCTGGGTCTTCATCATATTGAATATTCAAGTCCTTCTGTCCTGATAGCTTCTTTTGAGAAATCAATTGCCAGTCGTATGGGTGTTCCCTTATAGGTAACTACGTGCTTTTCTCTTGCTGCTCTTAAGATTCTTTCTTCGTGTTCAACCTTTAGCATTATACTTATGATCTGCTTGGTGTGGGCTCTTTTAGATCCCTGCTTTTTGGGGTTCCGAGCTTCCTGGAGGTGTATGTCTATTTCCTTCACCACGTTAGGACACTTTGTTTTCCTTCAGGAAGGCTGATGAGATGGATATTTTGACCTTTAATGGTGTCCCATATGCTCCTTAAATTATTTTTATAGGCTTTCATGTCCTCTAGATAGGTCATTTGATCCTCTTCTTTATTCACTTTGTTTATTCCACTTAATATATTTCTCATCTCAGATAATAGGTTCTTCATCTCAGACTGGTTCCTTTTATAATTTCCATTTCTATTTTTATGTTTTTTATATCTTCGTTGAAGTTCTCACTGAATTTACCTACACTTCCCAAAAGTTCTTTGAGCATCTTTATAACCAGTGTTTTGAACTCTGCATCTGTTATATTACTTGACTCCATTATTTCTGGATCTCTGTTCTGTTCTTTCATATGGTTTCTGTTTCTTTGTCTTCCCATTTTGGCTGCCTTTCTGTGTCTGTTTCTATGAACTAAGCAAAGCACCTAAGTCTCCTCATCCTATTAGTGTGGATTTGTGAAGTAGGAGTCTAGTGCTACAGTCCTGAGAGGGGTTCAGCTGCAGAAGTTCAGCTGCAGGCCAAATTTAGCCCAAGCCTCTGCCCTTCTGGGGCCACCTGTTAAGATTCAGCAAGCAATCCACAGATGCTGTGCTTATAGTTGCCTCAAAAGGCCACACCAGAAACGGAGGCAGGCTTCCTCTAGTGTGAGTCTAGGCACTTGCTGATCCACCTGGATGTGGCTTGGGTGGGACTGCAAGTTAGGGGAGGCAGAGTTTCACGGAATCTTCTGGGAGGAACGATGTCTGTTATCCAGTTCCCTCCCTCCCTCTCTCTCTCTCTCTCTCTCTCTCTCTCTCTCTCTCTCTCTCTCTCTCTCTCTAAGTTTATTGGGATAACACTGGTTAATACAATTATATAATTTTCAGGTGTACATTATCATTTAACATCCATATATTCTACTATGTGTTTACCACCAAAGTCCAGTTTCCTTCAGTTACCACATATTTGATCCCCTTTACCCACTTCACCCTCCCCCTAACCCTTTATATTTGACTCCCTTTACCCCATCTACTTCTCCTCCCTCCTCCCTGACTCCCTACCCTCTTATAGTCCATGTCCCTTAGTCTCTGTTTGTCCTGTTCATTTGCTGCTTTTAGGTTTATATCCTACATATAAGTGATATCATATAACTTTTTCTGTTGAGTTTATTTCGCTTAGCATGATTATCTCGACGTCCATCCATGTTGTCGCAAATGGCAGTATCCAGTTTGATGACGTCTAAGCTATGGTGGCACTGTGTCAGCACACTGGCGGGGGGAGGGCTCAACAGGGAACAGTGGATACCGCTGACACTTCTGTACTTAGAGAGACTCGCCTTGGCCCTCACTCCGACAATGTCTCCCTGTAAGTCCCTGATGTCCCGAGTGCAGCTGAATTGGCACTGGTGCTCAGAGCAAAAAGGTCCACCTCTATGAAAGTCTGATTGAGGACATGGCCCCTTAAAGAGACAGCTGCCACTGCCACTGCCACAGCCTCTGTCTCACTCAGCCGCTCAAGATAGCGCAGCCCCGTGTGCTCGCTCCGTCCTACTGTCTGCCGTTGCAGGGTGCTTTCTTGGATTTCCCCCTAGATGTATGTCTTGTTCATCAAGATCCCAGGTCATTTTTCCTTGCTGCTGCTCCTTGTTTCTGTCACAACTCTGATTTGGTTGCCAGAGGGATGAACAGAGCCTCTATCATCTAAACCATTTTCTTTAGTACACCCTGTTTTAGTCTTTCTTAATTGTAACATTTCTCTTCAATAAAATAGACTAAATTTGAAATGAATTAGTTTTGTTTTTCCTCTTGTAACAGTATTAGTTATCTCAGGAAAAAAAAACAGTTTTGGAATATAATATGTATGTCTACCACTCTCTTCAGCCACAGATAATTAAGAGAGAAATATAAAGTCCCACATTAAAAAATCATGGTCTAAAAAGTACAAAGCTTCTTTGAAAAAAATGGTATAATAAATTAACTACTACCTATATAGGATCAACCAAGAAATGTAATAATGAACAAAAGTTAAAAGGCAATGCCACAGAGTTCTGATCAACTCTTAACTGTTACGAATACATACATATAAGTAAGAGTTGGCTTCTCTTTTTTTATTAGGAAAGCCTTTGGCAAAACAAATCACAGGAAAACTTAGAAGTGTTTCTCAAGTAGTTCCAAGGAGAAAAGTAAATATATATATATATAATCTATCTATCTATCTATCTATCTATCTATCTATCTATCTATCTATCTATCTCTGAGGGATCTTGAGGCATATCCACCTGAAGCTCAAAAGTTCTTTGAAGTCTCCTCTTACAGCTTTTAATATTACAAAAAATTTCTATTCTACCTCATAACATAAACATTTATCTTAATATATTCATGTTTACATTAAAAGTGTCATGTCCTCACCACCAATTAAAAAAAGAAAAACATACCAAGAATGTTTATCATGATTACTTTATGGTTTCACTTAATTCAGATATCTAGTTCTTCCTCAAACCCCAGAATTATGGATTCAGAAATAATCTGGCATATTAACAGTTCCACTAATCACTTGTTCTTTTTTCCTTTATTAATAATATTTTGGTATTTAAAGCCTTAATCTAAGCACTTCTAATATTTTTAAGCATTTGGTACATAAATTACCAAACTTTTCTACTTTAATTTCTCATTTACTGTATATGAATTAGATCTCAAACCATACCTCTTTCTCACCGATTTCAAGCAAAGAAAACTTCCTTTTTGTATGTAGCTTTCTCTAATCTACAACCTACCTACACTATATCTCTATAGGTTTGCACTGTCTCAGGTCAAGGAAAGAAAATATAAATTCAGAGCATTCCCTCACGGCAATCTTAAAGCAACACAATTATTTGTAGCAACTACATTTTTTTATTGTCAGGGCTAATTTTTAAATTTTAATATAATATCATGACAACCAGAAAGTATAAAAACTTTAAGTATATACAGAGCTTAATGATTTTCACAAATTAAACATCTTAATGTACCCAGCACTAAGATTAAAAAAATAAAAATAGCAACTACTATATTTTTCTAGCTAACTCTTCTTTCTAATTAACTTTTGGGTTTTGTTTCACTTATTTTATAAAGAATGCTAAATATCAGGCATTAAATACATTAATTCATTCAACAATTATCTTTTGGGGACCTATTATGTGCCAAGACCTTTCTACACACTAGAGATAAATCAGTGAACAAAATAATCAAAAAATCCTGGCCCTAATAGAGCTTATGTTCTTATAAGGCTAAATGACAATAAATAATATAAATCCTGTCAAATATACAGTATGTTAAATGGTGACAGGTACTAAGGAAAAGAATAATAAAGCAGGAAAGAGGGTTAGAACATGTCAAAGAGAAGGACCAGAAAATACCATACTGAGAAGGTGACATCTAGGTCAAGAATTGAAAGAGTGATGGAGCTAGCCATGGGAATATCAAATGGAAGAACAGTCTAGGTAGAAAGATCAGCAAGTACAAAGATTCTGAGGTAGAAGTATGCCTGGTATATCTGAGGAACAGCAAGGAAGCCAATGGAGATAAAGCGAAAGAAAAAGGAGACGAAGTAAGATAGTAGTAGGGTATGGGGAGGGGAGTCAAACCTTGTGCATCATTTGCAAGGAAGTTCGCCTTTACTCTGAATGAGAAGAAAAGCCATTGAAGAGTTTGGAATAGAAGAGTGTAAGATGCAACATATTTCAATATCACTCTGGCTGTTAAACTGAAAAAAGACTAGAGGGAAAAGGCTGTGTGTAAGCAGGAAGACCAGTCTGAAAACTACTTAAGACAAGAGCTGGTAGTGGCTTAGGTCAATGTATTGGCAGTACAGAGAGTAATAAGTGGTCAGATTCTGTATATTCAACAGGATTTGCCAAAAAAGAGATAGGAAAGATTAGCAAACTGACATGAAGCCACCTACAGAAGTAGCATGAAAAACAGGCAAGTAAGGTATCCTAGAAGTCAAGAAAATATTTCATGAAGAGAATGATAATCTTTAATAAAGAAGGACTGATGAAAACCTTGGGTTCAGCAACTATACAGCCAAAAACCTGACAGGAGTGTTTTCAAGGCAGAAGGGAAGAACAAAAATTTAAGAAACTGTACAGAGACGTTTTCAAAGTATTTTTGCCATAAAGGGAGGAAAAGAAATAATGCACTGGCTGGAGAAGGTAGTAGAGACAAGACATTTTTTTTTTTAAGATGGGAGAACATATTATAGACTAGTGGGAATTATCTAAAAGAGAAAGGAAAAATAATACAGAAGAAGGAGAACTGCTACAACAATGAGGATGAAGATACTAGTATAAAAGTAGGTGAACTGGCCTTAGCCATTAATGAGTTTGTCTGTCATAGAGGAGAGAGTAAGGTGCATGGACATAGATATATAGTCTGCAGAAGTTCTCTTCTTGTTTCAATTTTCTCAGTGAACTAGGGAACAAGATGCTAGAAGTTTATGGAAAGAGGAGAAGGTATCAGTAATTGTCTAGTAGTAGTTTCCTGAATGGATCAGGAAACTGGTATGATTATTGAGTAACATAAAGACTCACTGAAGACAGGCATCATGAATTTAAAGTGAGGTCAATAAGTATGGTTGCTTTTTTTCCCTCTCTGAGTATGTTCAAATGTTTAAGTACAGGGAAAGAGGTAAGCACATAGAAAGCTATGGTTATCACGACTGGCCATAGAATTTAAGCTGGGTAAGGAAAGTAAGACATGAAGAGGATAGGGGCAGTGATAAAATTGACAGATTTAAAAGAGTAAAGATCCCAACAAGTTCAAAGAATTGTTGGAGTAATAGAAATTGTGATATGAAAGATAAAGAGATGGTAGAGTGAAAACTGTGAAATTGAGATGGCGAAAGAACTGAACTTTGGAAAAACACAAGATCTAGAAACGAGCAGTGAGGTGGCATAGAGGGAAAAAATCTCTGGAGAAGAGGAATTCCACATTTGCAGACACCAGTGTACTGGAAGAATTGTCCACATGAATACTGAAATTACCAGGAATTAAACAGAAGTATTACTGGAGTGAATACAGTCAACAGTTCTCCGTGGGTCTCTAGTTTCTGCACATAATGTGAGCAGAGATACTAACTTTACTGTGGTCTATCTTTTCAAGCAAGCTTATATGTCAAACAGCCGTGGAAAATAGACTGTCTCCCTCCAAAGAAAAGGGTAGGTTTACCTATATACTTCCTCCTCCTCAAGGACAGACATGCTTAGTGCCCATTATGAAAGATTCCAGTAACCTAAGCTTGGGTTTCCTCTCCTATAGTTCAATCCACTAACTATGCAAGTATCATGTTCCCTCTTCAAGTCACATTTTGGGAAGTGAGACTTGCAAACCAATGTAAGCAAATGCTATTACTTTGACTACCACTTTTGCTGTTAGTAATAAAGTCTTTTGTTTCTGGCCCAGAAATCTCTCATCTTCTGCAAGCATCCATGAAACTGTGGTAGTTAACTTTTCAGCTTGCAAGTAGGGTAAAATCTCAGACCCTTGAAAGTTTTTGCTAAAAACCTTTTGACAAAATCTCCAATGAATGGGAAGTGGGAATGAAAGATTACAGCAACAGGATGAGTGGTATAGTATGATAACATAAGATAAAGTTTGGAGGTGTTTTAGAAGAGAGAATGATCTGAAAAAGCAATGAGAAGCAAGAACACCTCCAGACTCAACAGTATGAAGAAACCGTGAAAGAAAACTGCTACCATGGAGAGGGTTGCACTAATGCCATCAGGGAAACCAGATTTAACTTAGAGTAAAAGGTGAAGGTAATATTAACAGAAGAGATGGACAATAAAGAAGAATTTGCTGATGACTGACCTTGAGCTCCAGGGACATTATGAAAGATTTTCAGGAGACATAAAGGAGTAAGTTTTAGGGTCAGATCTGGATATGTATGGTAAAAGACCCATAAGCCTTGGGCTTCCTGTAGTGACTTACATGAACAGAAAAAAAAGGGGGCATGAGGGAATTAGTTGTGATTAGTCTTAATCAGATTAAATTAGTCTACATGTTCTTACATCTCTCATCCCTCTTTTATCCACCCAATATCTACTATGGAACACTTTCCTACCAAACAAAACAACATTTTAGAAAATTTAGAACATATGAGTTATGAGTTTTAAAACATATATGCCAAATTTGTTAACTTACTTGAATTAGATCTAAAATGCCAAGTTCACTTTCTGAAGAATCCACACAGAAGACAAAATATAATGTTGCATAATGTCTATAAATCAATTTGTTGTCAGATCCTCCAATTAATCTATAGGACAAAAAAAACAATTGGAATGTTATATGAACAAAAAGAAAAATATTTTCAATAGCTCAAGCAAACTGACAATTTTCTTTTGAACCTTTTATAAAATGAAAGTAACATTTAATGGTATACATTCTAGTAAACTTGTAACAGTTTTATAAAATAAGATGGTTGTTTTCACCAAAAAGTCAAGTAAAAGATGTTAGTACTCAAATTTAATTCATTCACTCATTAACCTCTCTACTGAATACCTACTATGTGCCAGGAGCTGATAGTGGGTAAGGAAAAATAAACAAACAAATACATAAGAAAAAATTACCAAAGTAGAAGGTGCTATAGAGAATCAAAATAGGATGATACCAAATTGATGGATTCTTTACTTCAGATTGGATGTTAAGGCTGACATTTAGGCTGGGATCTAAAGATAATGAGCCAGCCATGAAAAAATTTAGAGAACAGCATTTCAAGCAAAACAACTAATAAAAAGGACATTTCATCAAGACCAAAATATAGATGTTCAGGTAAGAGAAAGAAAGCCTGCAACAAAGAAAAATTAGTAAGCAATGAGATGAGAAAAGTAGGCAGAAATCAGATTAGAGGGCATCTGTAAGTGCTTACTAGATTCAACTTCATTGGGCACAGTAAGTTACATAGGTTAAGACTAATAAACAACTAGAAAAAAAATAACATTTCTTCTTAAATTTGGACAGCTTTCCCATTAAAATCTCCAAAAACATACATTTTGTTTTGGAAAAAAAATTAAGCTAAGAGATATTCAGTTCTTTTATCAAATGTTTTTACTTATGTTTACTGAAATTACAGCATTTAAAAAATAACTTAAAAATCATTGCAAACATCTTACTTTTGCTAAATATTTTATATTAATTTTATAATTTTATAAGTTTACAATAATTAGTTCACCTCAAAAGACCATTTAACAGTAACATAATATAAAATCAAGACCAAATGTAACCAAAGCTAATTGAACAACCAAACAAGACATGGGAAAATAACATCTATCACTTAATCAGTAAAAGTAACACTGAATTTACAAATTCTGTAGAAACAACTCTTTATGTATTCACTCTTTATGATCTCTAATAACAAAAGAGGTATTAATATTTGACTAAAAAAATTTCTACTATGCAAGATAAATTTATAGAAAAGATATTCAATATAAAAATATGTATGTGCACTTTAAAGATTCCCTGAAATTACTTTTGTAGACTGTGACTGCAATTGTTCCTTGAAGGAGACAAAAAGAACACGAACAGCAAGCAGGCTTCGCTTTATCCTGAATAAACAGTTTAGCAGTTATCCTAAACTTTTGTTTGTCTCTGCTTTAAAAGAAGACCAAATTTTTGAAACTTTCAAATGGTTAATAATGTTATTAAAAGAAAGCAAAGATATCAATAAGGTAATTTGTATTTTTCAATTAAAACTACAATTTCATCTTTAAACTACAGTTCAATATTGATTAATACTGACAAAAAATCTTGTATAGAATACAATACATCATATAAAACCACAGAATTTTAGAAATCCTCTCAATCAAACTCTTTATTTTACAGAGGAGAAAACAGAGGTACAAGAATTTAAGTTACCTGATCGAGAAAATCAGAATGTTAGTGATAAAACTATAACTAAACCAGATGTGTAGCCTCATCTATGATGCAATATTTGCTTTCTACTTTTTATAAGGTTGGAAAAGAATAATCACAAAGTCAAGCCATAATTTCTAGTTCAAACAATGCCCTGGTTTGATCAATCAGGTTCTTACATGTCTACTGCATGTTGTACAGTGTGTTGTGTGATAAGTTTCCTATGAGATAAAAGATTAAGAGGTTGAGATGAGGGAAGTGATAGTAATGGCAAAGACAACTAAACTACAGAAGCTTAGAGAAATAAGTACAATTTAAATATAATAACAGAAAGCAGGTGCACCCATCTCGACTATTAAACTGGAGATCTTGAGTTAACAGCAAAATTTACAAATTATAAGTATATATTTATAAGTGTAACTCTAAGTGCAGCATGATATAACCTTTATGAGATGAAAGTAAAATTTCTATATGATAAGTAATTTATAGTTAGGTAAGAATGGCTTCTCTACTACCCTATTTTTCATAATATGTGTCGTACACCTTAAAATACAGAAATGTAGGTTTCTCTGACTAACCTGTGATTATTCATAACGGGGCTCAGTTAAAGTTCAGTTTTTGAGTTGTCAATGAGGAAATATTAAGAAATTAATAATATTAACCTGGGGGGAACATTATAAAACTATTTGAAAGCAAATTGTTTTCATGGAATTTAAAAATATTTATTTAAAAGTATTTATTTATAGAGGCTGGCAAGTTAACTATAAGTAACTCTTATTTATTAATTAAAAAATACATATATATTAGCTAGATTCTAATCTATCTATGTAGATATGCCTGTATATATACATGCACATACATAGACCTATATTTGAAAAAGCAGACTTCAGACTTCTTTGTAGTAATAAAACAGAGGTAATTTAAAACTTTATGAACAGTTCTATTCACTCAAAAAAATTCTTTGTAGTCATTAAAAATAAGATTGTTCTAGATGTCTTTATGTGCAAAGCTTTTCAAAATATTAAGTGAAAACAAGCAACATGCAAACTAGCATACATAGTTTGATCCCATAAGCAAAATGTCTGAAGATCCTACTTTTACATGTTAGTCAACGTAAAATTAATTTTCCAGGTTACACAAGAAATTGGGAAGAAGGACTAAAGCTGGGAGAGAAAGACTCTTAGTTTATATTTTATACTTCCTTGTAATGTTTGAATTTTTTGCTATAAGAATTTATTATCTTTATACAAAATACCTTTATAAAATTCTTAAAAAGAAAAAAATTGTATATCTTTAAAAAATTCTTTAAGTTAGATTTATAGCTAACATAGGCGGTTAATTAATTCACTTGATCCAATTAACCAAACTTAGAAAACTTTTACCATAAACTGATTAAACATTATATATTTTAATCATAAAAATAAACATTAGAAATGTCTATGAAATACTTTACTTACAATCCTCCTTCTAGGAAATTACAAACATTTTCATCTCTCTTAGATACCAAATGGAATGTCTCCCTGATGATTTGCTGTTGTGTATCTTCACTCTGAGAAAGAATAATTCATATATATTAGGATCAAATTTTAGATTTAACAGCATTTTAAGAATTTCAAAAATAAAAGACAGTAATATCTGCCTGGAAAATTTAACTAAGAGAGAGCTCCTTGGAGAACTAACATATTACATCTTACAGAAACAAATCCAACCTTTTTTTATGAAAAACAAAAGCAAAACAAAATCAACACTTTGTAGTTTACAACTACAATATAACATTTCTAAGTTTCAAAACCAATAAGAAATATTAGATGGATGAATTACAAACTCTAGTAAAAGGGACACCAGATATTGACTAGTCAAAGCCCATTGCTTTTCAAATGAGTTATAAATAATTCATGTAGCTAATCTACATTTTAATGGAAGAAAGTTTAGAGCTTCCAATTAAGTAAGTTTAACTAAATGCAAATTGAGGTTAAGAATCCATCCATCTTATTCATTTTTGTATGTTATCAGAAAATGAAAACCAGAGTGGTGAATAAACTATGAAAGCTGTGTAAGTATGTACAGGGAAAAAAGAAAAAAGGAAAAAAAGTGTGTGTGTGTGGGGGAACCCTGCTAATTAAAACTACAATGAAAATATTAAGTATCTATACTATGAATAAAAAAATATAAATGTCTAATAATATCAAGTACTGGCAACAATGTGGAAAAACAAAGCACTTATATAATACTAGAAGAACTGTAAATTGGTACAACCACTTCCAAAAACAGACCAGCATTACCTAGTAAAGCAGAACATGTGGGTACCCTAGGACAATGATATACAACTTTTAGTTATACACTAGAGACATTCAAAAAGATGTGTGCAAGAATGCTTACAGCAGCACTGTTTGCAAAAGCCAAAAAGCAACAATATAAACGTCCATCAATGCTAGAATGCATAAATTGCAGTTTATTCCTGGATGGAATATTACACAGCAATGAAAATGAATGACTACAATAGATATGCCAATGATGATCTTAGAAATGTTGTTTTTAGACTTTAGAAATTATTAAATCAAGTCACAGAAGACTATAAACATGATTCTATTTTTTTAGTTGAAAAACATGTAAAACTTAACAATAAATTGTTTAAGGCAAAAAAAATACATGGCAAAACAAAAATAAAGGACAATTTTAAAAAGGTGGTTAGAACATAGAATAGAAATAGGATGAAATATAAGAGAGGTAGAAAAAGATTCCAAAGGTACTGGCAATTTTTCTTTTTAAATGGGGTAGTGAATAGTCAGAAGTTAGGGAATTACTTCTTATCTTACAGATATTTAATATATAAATTCTTTTATCTATCAATATGTCATTAAAAATTTGAAAAGGGGGCGGGAAGCACTGTGTAAGAGAGCTGCCTTCTTCCTTATGTTTGCTTGTCTCCACCACCCGCCTCTAGTCTTCATCTAGAGCTAAATGGTGTCACCTGGATGGCCTTACCTATGCTTGCTGCTTCAACCATGTTAATTCTCCTACATCCCTAGAGCCTAAAAGAAGCCTACTACTGCAGACCCACCATTTTGAGTTAGTGATACATATTTCTAGCTTTCAAATATACATCTCTGCTTGTAGCTCATAAAGTTATATTAAAACTTACATGTTTAAGACTAAAAGCATTATATTTTTTTCTAAAACCTATTTTTTTTTACTATATCATAATCCTGGTTAACGGCATCACCATTCAACATACTCTCAAGCCAGAAAAAAATTTTTAAGTGTTTTATTTTATTTTATTATTAGTTTCAAGAATATAGTACATTGGGTAGACATTTATATAGTTTGTGAAACAATCCCCCAATTACTCTATCACCCATTTGGCTCTACACAGATGCTGCCTACATTCCTTATGTCATACTCCCTATCCTCGTGACCATCTCTCAACTACTAATTTGTACTTCTTTAGCCCTTCACTCCTTTCTCCTAGCCTCCCAAACTCCCTCACTTTTGGCAGTCACCAGATTGTCCTCTGTACTTGTGAGTCTGTGTTTGACTATTTTGTTTTTGATTCCTTAGATTCCACACGTAAGTGAAATCATAAGGTATTTGTCTGACTTATTTTGCTCAGCATAATAACTTCTAGGTCCATCCATATTGTTGCAAATGGTAAAATTTCATTTTTTTTTTTTATGACTGAATAATACCCCATTGTATATATGAACCATGGGTCAAAAGGTAGACCCAGATTGTTTTAATTTTTTGAGGAAACTCCAGACTGTTTTCTATAATGGGTGTATCAATTTGCAATCCCACCAACACTGTATGAGGGTTCCTTTTTCTCCACATTCTCATAGCACTGTTCTTTGATGTATTGATGACAGCCATTCTAACAGGTGTGAGAAGTTCTCATTGTGATTTTAATTTGCATTTCTCTGATGATTAGGGACCTTGAACATCTTTTCATATGTCTTTGGTCATCTGTATTTCCTCTTTGAAGAAATATCTGTTCAGGTTTTCTGTCCATTTTTCAACTGGATTGTTTTTTGTTGTTGAGTTGTATGAGTTCTTTATATATATATATTTTTGGAAATTAACGACTTTGTCAATTGCATCATAAGCGATATCTTCTCCTATTCAGTAGGTTGTCTTTTCATTTCGTTGATCATTTCCTTTGCTGGGCAAAAACCTTTTAGTTTGATGTACTCCCATTTATTTTATTTATTTTTGTTTCTCTTGTCTGAGCAGATATGTCTGAAAATAAATTACTAGTAGCAGTATCAGAGAGATTACTGCCTATACTTCCTCCTAGAAGTTTTATGATTTGGGATCTTACATTTAAGCTTTTAATCCATTTTGTCTATTCTTGTATATGGTGTAAGAAGGTGATCCAATTTGTTTTTTTTTTTACCATGTATTTGTCCAATTTTTCCAGCACCATTTATTGAAGAGACTGTCTTTACCCCATTGTACATTCTTGCCTCCTTTGTCATATAATAAGTGAGTATATGGGTGTGGATTTTGGGGTTGTCTATTCTGTTCAGTTGATGAATATATCTGTTTTTATGCCAGTACCATGCTGTTTTGATAACTGTAACCTTGTAGTATAGTTTGACATCAAGTAGTGTGATACCCCCAACTTTGTTCTTCTTTCTCAAGATTACCGTGGCTATTCGGGGTCTTTGATGGTTCCATATAAATTTTAGAATTATCTGTTCTCTGAAAAATGTCATTGGTATTTTGATAGGGATTGCACTGAATCTACAGATTGCTTTGGGTAGTATGGCCATTTTAATGACGTCGATTCTTCCAACCCATGAGCATGGTATATGCTTCCATTTATTTGTATCTTCTTCAATTTCTTTTTTTCAATGATGTATAATTTTCTGAGAACAGGTCTTTTATCTCCTTGGTTAATTTGATTCCCAATTATTTTATTGTTTTTGATGCAATTGTAAATGGGATTGTTTTCTTAATTTCCCTTTCTGAAACTTTCATCATCGGTGTATAAAAATGCCAATGACTTCTAAAAATTACTTTTAACCAAATCCCTGCCTAAAGGTTAAACAATGTCCTCATTACCACTTTGTAGGCCATCCTGTAACTTTTCTGCCCCTCAACTTCATATCACTTTTAAATTTAAAAGCTCCCAATTTGTAAACTGTTTTTTATAGACACAATAAACTCCTACTAAATACTATTGGTTCCCAGGTATTCTATTGTTTTTGATGCAATTGTAAATGGGATTGTTTTCTTAATTCTCCCTTCTGAAAGCTTCATCATTGGTATATACAAATGCAACCGACTTCTGAATATTAATTTTGTATCCTCCTACTTTACTCACACTGATCAGTTTTAACAGTTTTTTGGAGGAATCTTTAGGGTTCTCTACATATAGTATCATGCTTTCTGCAAATAATGACAGTTTTACTTCTTCCTTTCCAATGTGGATGCCTTTTATTTCACTTTCTTGTCTGATTGCTTTACCTAGAAAAGCTAAAAATCTTGATGATTGCTTTTCTTTTACTTTCTATGTCCATTCATTCTCCAAGTCCAATTAACTCTATTTCAGAAACAGTAAAGCTGGATTCAAAGGCACTATTTCAACTCAGATTCTTATTCTTACCCAGAATACTATAAGAACCCCCTAAATGTTTACTCTGCACCTGTTTCTCTACTCCATCCCAAATTACCAGAATTACTTCCTAAAAAAGTACTTGTACTTCCTTTTTTAAAGCCCTTCAGTTTCCATCTGATCTAAAATAAAATCCAAACTCCCTATCATGCCATAAAACACCCTCCAAAACCTACGTCTGAAGTTTCATCATCTTCTCCCCTACAAAATGTGCTCCAACCACAAAGAACTTAACATTTTCTTCCTCAGCCCATTCTCTAGCAGTACCCTTTTAAGACTTAGCTCAAAAATGATTAGCTTCTGTGATCTTTTTTACTTTCCCAGGAAAAATTAGTTCCTTCTTTTTAAGTGCTTCCTTGGTACTGTTTCTATTCCTATTACACACTTATAACAATGTGCTAAATTTTCTTTGTAGATATCTGAATTCTATCAGACTCTGAGCTCTTCCAGATATTCTCTGAATCCAAAATTCTCAACACCTGGCTGGCATAGTGTAGCCAGTAAGTGTACTGAATAAATTAATTTGTAATCTAAAAGATGGGATCCACATTTCTTTATATTAGAAAAAAATCTAGGTTATCTTTCACAATAAAAAAGGCAATGAAGTAAAGACAGTACCATGTAATAGTTAAAAGTATGAGCCCTGTTCTAATTATAATGGTAGATTAAACACACATCTACTTTTGTTGCCCTCTCACCCAGCTGAAACAACAATAAAGGGTTTTTGTTTTGTTTTGCTTTTTTAAGGTATAAACCCATAAAGATAAAAAAAGTGGGAAAGGAAGACAAGGCAATAAAATTTGGAAAGTTGTTAAATGAGTGGTAATGTATTAAGTAAACCTCAGAAAATGTAATCCTAAATTGGTGACAGGGAAACCCAAGAACTAATCCAATTTGTATCACAAAATAGACAAAGATACAGGAATTGGTGCTTTTATGTATTTCTGGAAGTGAAGATAAAGAGAGGAGTAAAAAATAAAGAAGTCTATTTAAAAAGAGAGACCACTAAATTCCACCATCCCCAAGAAAAGTCTATAAGGTTATTCCCAGGAGTAGATAAAACACAGGTCTGGGAGAACAAGGGTACCATGGTAGGCAGAATAATGTCCCACCGAAGCAATGATATCCTAATCCCAGAAACCTTTGAATATATTCTCTTACACACAAAACGACTGTGTAAATGTGATTAAATTAATGCCCTTGAGATGGAGATTTCTCATATTATGAATGGACCTAATCTAATCACATGGTTCCTTAAAATCAAAGAATCTTTTCTGGGCTGTGGTCAGAGGGAGATATGGCTGGAGAAGAAGTCAGAGAAAGGCTATGCAACTGGCAATGAAGATGGAGAAAGGGGGCCATAAACTAAGGAATGTGGGTGACCTCTAGGAGCTGGAAAAGGCAAGGAAATGGATTCTCTCCTAGAGCCTCCAGAAAGAGACATAGCTCCGCTGATATCTTGATATCAGTCCTTGATTTTACCCCAGTAAAACCCATGTCAGACTTTGAACTCACAGAACTACATAAGTTTGTGTTGCTTTAAGCTACTAAGTTTGTGGACATTTGTTAGAGCAGGAGTAAAAACTGAATACAGGGACCATACTGAAAATAGAGGGGCTAAAAAAATGTGCACATATCAGATGCTGAAATCCCTAGTCCTTTTCCTCAACCAGTTTCCAGACTCCCTGTAGTCAGTTCTTCGCATTACAAGTAGGAGCCTGGAATAAACTTCTTTCTCCTAGAAATTCTACCTAGATCTAAATATGTTGACATTGGAGGTTCCAACTATGGCAGAAACTGTCATCTGTTCACCAAAATCTAGTTTCTTTACCTCCCAGCCACACAATTCAACAATATTTTCCATTCTCCTTTGAATTTGAGGGAAGCCACAAAACTGTTCTGGCCAATGGACTATGGTTCAGAGTTGGCGCAACTGAAAGCCAATTGTGCATTCAGTACCGTTATGCTGGCAGCCTGAAATTGGCCATGATGAGCGTACTTACAGCATATAGTAACACTACAAACTAGAGCTTCTTCCTCGCAGTTGAGCCAGTTGTTAAAACTGTACCATCCAAGTCTCACCCATAAAAATTCCTGCACAATTTTCCATGTTAGCTAGATGCAGAAGTTCCTTTGATGCTTTCTCAAGAATGATAAACAAATGCCCACAAAGAAGGTTCTAGCTGATCAGGAACACCAATACTGGACTTTATGGAGTGAGGAATAAACTTGTATCATTTTAAATCACTAAGATTTGGGAAATTATTGTTACAGCAATTCCAATTCCTACACACCTAAACTGCCTAGCCTGATCATCTCAAGTAAAGCTCATATAAATGACCTCTAATCATGGATTCAGAGCTTTCAATTAGCGTTTAGGTTCCCACCTTTAGAGAGACTCAGTCAACCAAGGATTACTATTATTAGACATCTGACATAAAAGCTAAAGACAAAATTGGGGGAAGGGAAGAAGCAAGTTACAGGAAACAAACCAGGTAGGAAAAAGAAAATCAAAAAATATATACTGTTAATACTGGAGAGGAAAGAAAGATAATGCAACTATGAAACAAGAACAGCATACTATAGAACAGTAACATTTGGAAATTAAAAAGGGACTCATGAAAATGAAAAATATAAAGAGAAAAAACTCAGAAGATTGAAAAATAAGTTGAGAAAATTATCCAGAAAATAGAGTCAAAGGGCAAAAATAAAGAAAACAGCAGAGAAAGGGTAAGAATAGTAGAATAGTCCAGAGGAATGCTGAATAAAAAATTCAAAAGAAAAACACAGAAAACAAATTTTTTAAGCAGAGAGGACAAGAGTTTTCAGAATAAAAGGGCCTGTCAATTACCCATATCAAGACTCATAGCAAGGGTCTGTGAAACTGCAAACCAGAGTATATATACTTCCTGGAAAGTAAAAACAGATCAGATGAAAAATAATCAGAATTGCTTCTGGAAACTAATATGTAATAGAGCAATGCCATCAAACTGAGGATCAAAATTCAGGCTGATCAGATTTCCTAACACTAGTTTCATAACTGAAGTCTAAATAAAAGATACATATCAGTTGGTTACAATGCCTAGGTTACATCAGTCTGAAGACAACTAGAGTTATAATAGGCAACAACTTGCATTATTTTATGAGATCAATTTGAGTTATTTTAAATACTTCTTTAATGCATAAATGAAAATTAAATTTTAAAAATTCAGTAACCCCCTCATAAAACTCTTTTCCCATGTTCCTTTCCTGTCCTTATGTATATGTCATAAAAGGCAACTTTAAAACCACAACTTGTCTCTAATCCAACAGTAAATATGTCATTATCCTTACAACTCCCTCCCATGCACACTCAGAGAATTTTTTTCTTAAAACGAATTCATTCACTTTGCACTGTTAGAATATTGAGGTTTATCAAAATGAAAGATAAACAGATCCTTTCTCACAGCTTAATACAATAAAATATAAGTATAAAGATTTTAAACTTTTAGTGTACTCTACCTTTTGCCTTTATGTTTCAAAAAATAAATAGATGTCTTTGTAATCAAAATTTAAGGGCAATCCCTAACATAAGAATACTATAAATAATATAGTATAAGAAATAAAGGAGAACAAGGACTTTTAGCTGCAAGATTATCATCTTCAAAGAAAAATGACAGACATCTAGGAAGGTCCATGAAAAATAGGCAGAATTCAGAAATGCAGAGAACAGAGAGTGTAATGTTGCATGACATTTGAGGCAAAAAGAAAAATTTGGACAAAATCATGAAATCAGGAAAACAAGAAGCATATGAAAAATAATTAGTTATTTTTGCATAAAAGGAAGAAAAGTCTGAAAACTAAGCCTCAAAGCACTCCAACATTTAGAAATCATGAAAAAGAGAAGGCCTCAGCAAGGGAAATTCCATGAGCGTGATTTTTTTTTTTTTTTGCCAGACCTTTTCCAAGCAGGAAGTCTAGCTGGAGACTTGGTATATGTGGGTAGGCCTCACTTCAGCCTAAGTGCATAACGAACAAGCAGCCAGGATGCAGCTACCTTTAAAAGCCAAACAAGGGGAGAAAAGGGCACCTATGAGAGAAACTGAACTAGCATTTGCCTATTAAATTTCTTTAAAGAATCCTCTATTTCCCCTCACAGTGTATAAAAATGTTTTTAAAATACTTAGCAAAACAAAGAAGGCAGTCAATAAATGGCAGCTATTAAACTCTAAAACCACCATCTACCATACTAAGATGTTCCCCAGTTTCAGAGGCAAAGACTCTATTATTTTATTTAAATAACAGCTGAGAAGGTGATAGACTGAGTTTGACATGTTTAAAGAGAGAGTATGAATCATGGTAGCAACTAAAAAAGTCTAAGAACTTAAAAAAAAAAGGGAAATTTTAGGGGAAAAAGTTGGAGTAAGATTCCAAGACAATTCAGTGGGGAACAGAATAGTCTTTACAACAAATAGTGCTGGAAAAATTGGATATCCATGTGCAAAAAAAATGAGGTTAGGGCCGTACCTCACAATAAACATAAAACTAACTCGAAATAAATCATAGACCTAAATGTAGTAACTAAAACTACTAAACTCTTGGAAAGAAACACAGGTTAGGGAGTAATCTTTACAAGCTTGGATTACACACAGCTCTCTTAGATGTAACACCATAAGCACAAGCAAAGAAACAATAGAAACAGGATGAAGTCAAAATTTAATACCTTTGTTCTGCAAATGATATCAACAGGAAAGTGAAAACCCACAGAATGGGAGAAAATATTTGCATATCATATACCTCACAAAGGATCTGCACCCAGAATTTATAAAGAACTCTTACAATTCAATAATAAAAAGATAAAAAAAAAAAACTCCAACTTAGAAATGAACAAAGGATTTGAATTGACTTTTCTTCAAAGAAAAGCAAATAGCTAATAATCACATGAAAAGATGATCATCATTTTTTATTAAGAAAATACAAATCGAAATTACAGCATACTACTTGACATACACCAGGATGGCTAGAATCAAAAAGACAGACAACAGCAAGAGTTAATGAGACTATGGAGAAACTGGAACGCTCATATACCACAGATGAGAATGTAAAATGGTTGTAGCACTTCGGAAAACAGTCTGGCAGTTCTTCAAACACTTAGAATTACCATATGACCTAGCAATTCCACTACTAGAGAGAGGTGAAAACAAATGTTCACACAAAAATTCATATGAATTCACATGAATGTTCATAGCAGCATTACTAATAGTCAAAAAGTGGAAACAAACCAAACATCCATCAACTGACAGAGGGAAAAACAAAATGTGCTATGTATCTGTACAATGGAATACTTTTTGGCTGTAAAAAAAATGAAATACGGATACATGCTACAATAGGGATAAATCTTGAAAGTATCATGCTAAGTGAAAGAAGACCGTCACAATAGATTACATATTTCATGACTTCATTTATTTGAAATGACTGGAATAGGCATATCTATAGACACAGAAAACAGATCAGTGGTTGCCAGGGGCTGGGGGGAGGAGGGATTGGGGAGTAACTATTAATGGGTACTAGGTTTCATTTGTCTTGATGAAAATGTTCTAAACTTAGATATGGTAATGGATGCACAATTGTGAATATAATAAACACCATTGACTTACATACTTTCAATGGACAAATTTTATAGAATATGAATGATCTTAATAAATATTATTTTTTAAGATTAAAAAAAAAAAGTTGTGGCAAGTTTAATAGCTATACTTTCTCCTAAAAGTATCTCTTTATGGAAAAATTTTCTGACAGAATGTGAGAGGACATTATATTTTGCAATAATAAATTCATTCCAAAACAAGGCTCACATAATTAAACACTGGAGAAAACACAAAGAGTAGCTGAGAATAATCTCTGGAATGTTCCACAATTCCTTAGCTACATAATCTTCCAAATTTTCAACTGGGGAAGAGGAAAAAGTTCTGGAGATAGATGATGGTGATTTTGCACAACAATATAAATGTACTTATTGCTACAGAACTATACATTTAAAATGGTAATTTTTCTATTGTGTATATTTTACCACTGCAAAAAAATAATTTATTTTAAACAATCACACTAAGATATGTTAATGACAGGAAATAGCAAGATTTGTATGTGGTGCCAAGAACTGGCAATCTTCCCCACTTGACAGCACACAAGAAGCAAAATAATCAGTGGGTCCCGCACATGGACAAAGAGCCTTTTCTTCTGGGCAAAAAAGGGAATAATGACTGACAGTTGGTAATTCCTGTAATTGCACCATATTTCAAGCAAAGCAGGAAAGATGTAAGCACTTCCCAGCACAATAATAGAGGTGTTCTGGTAGACTTCACATAAACTTTGCTCCTCTACAAATGCTTTACTTCTTAAGTTGTATTACTTCATAGGTGATTTAGAAAATGGACCAGCTTGATCTCTGGTCTCAGTACAGTAGCTGCACAGAATTGGAGCACTCCTACCTTTATTCATTGGGGTAGCATTCCTACTTTTTCAGAACCTAAGTTAAATGGTGAAAAGAAAACTGAGCAAAAGAAAGTATTATTGCCTCTCCTGCAGAGGCCAGAGGCATTGTTCAGTTGTACTAAATACAAATAGGATTCACGGAGAAATATCTCTTCTTGCAGAAAGCATGTTTGAGATATCATCAGACTGAAGTTTGAAGAAAAAGATGAATGATTTGCATATAGACCTGATATGGCCCTGTTTTTTTTTCCTCCGACCTCATTACTTGACAGTCTTCCTTACAATCACTTAGCTTGCCTTCTCAAAACACTAAGTTTAGTACCATCTGAGGGATCTTACACCTCTTTCTGCCTGAAATAGTCTTTCCTCAGTTATTTTCATATGCTCCCTTACTTCAATCAGGTCCTCAAAGAGGCTTTTCCTGATGATCTTATCTAATATAATCTCTCCCCCATCACTCTTTATCCCTTTATAGTTTCATTTCCCTTCATAGATTAAACACAATCTTACACAGTTTATTTATTGCCTATGTCCTATTATTAGATGTAAACTCACAGGACAGGGATAATATCTATCTTACTCATCATAATATTATCAGTACTTAAAGAAGGGCCATACAAATACAAATAAATACTTGTTGAAGGTATATGGGGAGAGAGAGAAAAGAAGAGTACAATGGACAGGTCAGGTAATATCCAAAAAGGCCACTCCTTTCAAAGGATTGTCTTAGAGTCTCAAGAACTTAACACTTGTTAGCTAGAATGATGGCCTTTATTTCTCCTAGACTGCAATATCTTTTCTGAGCCTAACCCTTCACTAAAGAAAATTATCTACACTGCAGTTTAAAGGATTGTTAGCAGCAGTTAAGAAATCCACAATCCACAAGTACAAAGAAGACTTCAAGTGCTAAAGATAAGAATGAAGTCTGACTTTCCAACAAAAATTGGCAAAGATTTCCCTTCAGGATCAGCAAAAAGAAAGGCCCTGATACACTCAGGTTACATATGAGCTCAATTTTGTGAAAAAGAAAGACACACACAGAGAGAAAAAATATACATAAATTATTCAACTGCTATTAACATTTATTAATGTAATTTTAAACATTTTAACAATAGAGCAGCCATACATTAGCATATTTGGTTACCTTAAAGCCACAAATGTACAATACATCTACGAACAGTTTGAATGTGTTCATTTTGTGTTATTAATGCCTAAAAGGTGTATGTTCTTTGTTGGGACATTCTGAAAGGAAAAATGAAGACTGGAGAAAATACAGCTAAATGTTAATAGTTATCTGTGGATAGTGAAATCAAGGATTACCTTGGTGATCTTAATAATTAAATATTTTCCATGTACCCACAAAAAGAAACTTATGTAAAAATTAAAACAATAAATAATTTGACAATCAACAACTTTACTAAAGAAACATAAATATAGCCACCCTACATAAGTCCTTCCTCTGTTTAGAAAGAATAAAGAAAGACCAATAATAATGCCCATTTTATAACCTTTTCCCTAAAACCAAAAATCTGTAATTTTGAACATTTTATTTCCTCTTTTAATTTTCAACGGGTTTAATCTTAATTTTTTAAAAGCAAATCTTCAAGCCTACTACCTACAAAAATTGTGGTCATATTAGAAATGAATTTTTCAGTGATCCTTTGATATTAGCAATACCTTGAACTAAGATCTTTTGTGTGATATGTTCAGAACCGGATATTTTCTGGAATCATCCCTGATATTAACAATTTCATAAGCAACCTAAAATTACAGAGGAGAAAAATTAATATCTGTTCAAAAGAAAAAACATGAGCTAATACAAAGGGACTAGTGGACACTGGATTGCCTACCCAACATCTACTTCTCTCTTCTACCTTTCCAACAAAATGCCAATTTTATTCATGTTTCCATTCTCATTCTCAGTTCCAAGGATGGATCCTGATTAGTATAAGCTATTATTGGCCTTGGGTAGGACTAATCAGACTGAAAGAAAAACATATTCTAAGAATGAAAGAACAGATCACTCTCTCCTTATGGACTAAATTGATTACCACTGATTTAAAGGAAGAAATCAGCTTCTAAACATCAACTTTGGGAAGAGCAAAGCAGAGAAAGAGAAAAATACAGGACCTATGATAAAGTCACTGATTTGTTGAATCAAATAATTTTGGAATCTGTCTACTACTCAGCACTGCCTATTATGTATCCTAATAGATTTTTAAAAAGAAATTTGAGTCAGGCTACATAAAATCTAATTTATGTATCCAAAAGCATCTGAACTAACCAAGTATAAAGAAAGCAAATCACCTGGAATTATCTTAACAAAACAACTCAAATATTATCTGTTAATATAACATGTGTTAATACCTTAATTAATACTTAGAACTGCTGACAATTCTATCTTGATAATACAAAATGTTTAATTATCCCATCTTCCACATTGTCTTAACAGTCACTAAAAACAGACATCAGAAAACAGCAATGGGTCTTTCTTAAGGATTTTATAAAAGAAAAATAAAGGTAAACATAGTTTTAATACTTTATATTTTTTATGTAAACAAATTCTAAAAAAGAAAAGCACAATTTCAGACTTCCTTTTGGAACCTGCATTTAGTTGACAAACAACTTAATAATCACATAGTTTATAAGAAAATTGAAGCAACTAGTGTATATAAGTTTGAAAACCCTGCTGTTTGCACGTGTGTGTAAACTTGCCCACAAGTATACACACACATTCTTTTAAATCAGTGGAAGCAACTAAGATAACTCATATAAAAGAAAAACATTTTTTACTTTATTGATTTACGAAAAGATATGCCATGGTTCATTAATAAAGGAATCACAACCCAAGGTTGTGATTTTTTTCTCTTTTGATAGCTATGTAAAAATAGATCTGCTTTAAAAACTGTAATTCTCATTAGTCATTTAAAATAATAAATATTGCCAGGCAAATATTAAAAGACTATTGTTTGTTGTTAAGCCACTGTGGCTCAGCTTCACTTTAAGAGACAAATGAAGAAAAACATTTGAATTTGTGCAGTCACAGGTCAAGGATATAGAAGGTAAAAACAAAAGAGGATGCATTCTGAGTATATACTTGATTTCTTTGTTTGTTTGTTTGTTTACACCTACAGCACCTGGTATTCTTAGGTGGTCTCCCATCCAAGTACTAATCAGATCTGACTCTGCTTAGCTTCCAAGATCAGACAAGATTGGGCATGTTCAAGGTGGCATGGCTGTACACCTTATGCTTGAATTCTTAATGCTTGACTCTAGCAGAATGAGCCAAAAACTTCCACTTAGCAAAAAAAGTGTGTGACTTCATACGTCAACAATAAAATCTAAAAATCTATTACAGTATAAAATGGAAATCTGCACAATTAAAAGGTAAAAATGAACATATAAATTGTTATATGAGGGAGGATGAATGGAAAGTGGAAATCCAATGCAGTAGGGGAAGCTGTTTGGCTAATTGTTAAGCACTTTTCAAACTACTCAGTGTTAAACCATTGTCAACTCTCAGCATTCTATCAGGATATGAAAGTGTTAACCCAACCACACCCTTAAATATTGCTTAATAAATTAAAATCAAATCTGCCAGTCTTATTGGATATATACTCCTTAGAGATTTCTCTCACCTTAAAACTTAAGATAGCTGAAGTAACAGAATTCCATCATTGCTTTTGTCCTAAAGGCATGGATTCATAAACCTCTAGTTAATGAAGGACTAAATTTTAAGAGAAGGAAATTTAGGAAGTCACTTCTAATCCAACCTCTATCCCAAGCTAGGCAAGATTAATAAACACATTTAGCAAAGATTTACTGAGATTATTCTGTATTCAAGACTCAATGTTGTTTGCTGGGGGTGACACAAATAAATCTAAAACCTGATACCTTTCTTTCACAGTAATCTATAAAATGTCCCAAATGAATTATAGGCTGTGAAACAGATTATATCATAACAAAGGTTGAGGTAAAATCATAAGAACTGAGAGGAGTTTTTCAGCAAGATAAAAGGCTTCAGAGAATGTTTTAGTGATGTTTAAGTTAGGCCTGAAACAAAGAGGTCAAATCTAGACATTTGAAAATGGAATGAAAGGACATTCCAAGCAGTGAGAACTGAATAAACTCTGATGCCCTATACAAACACACCCCATTTTCAACTACTCTTGACCTGACATATTCTGCTCTTGCCATACCTGTTTTCTTGGTGTTCTTCACAGGGCAGGTTCTTCAAACAGGCATTTCCTCCTTGGGGCCTTTGTGTCTGCTGCTCCTTCTGCCTCAAATGATCTCCCTCCATATATCTGCAAGGCTGGCTTTCTTAACTCCTGCAAGTCTTTGCTACAATGTCACCTTCTCAGAGAAAACTTACCTGACACTCCCTATCACCCTTCCCTGATTTTCCCACAGCACTTATTACTATGTGAAATGCTATACATTCTACTTATTAGCTTCGTGTATCCTCTTGCCAAAAGAGCAGAAGTTATCTTCAGATTTTAAAAACTGCCTGCACATGGTAGGCATGAAATAATTATGTATGACTGATGGAATAAGTGAGTGACAAAGATTTCTGCCTTCAAATAGGATATAGTCTAGTGGAGGACATGATATAGATAGATAGATAGATAGATAGATAGATAGATAGATAGATAGATAGATAGATAATTGATAGATAGATAGATAGATAAATTATTTCTGAATGACAAAAATAAACACAGAGTTGGCAAAACCCAATTTACAAAAGACTAACATGCAGAAACAGTTTCTGGCATTCTCACTTTCGTTCTTTATAAAGCTCTTAGCTCCCTGCTCCCGGTAACACTGTCACTTATGCAATGGCCAAAAATGACAACAGGGATGATACTGCTGCCAGAACTGCCTCTTTCCACTTTAACCTTCACTGCTACATACTTAATAAAGGTTATGTTCCCACTGTTGGACAAGAGAAAGATGTATTCCTGAACTTCTAGATTGAATTCATTTTTTCTGTAAATGGTTAAATTCTACACCTGGAGTAGGTACACTAATATTATAGATTAGCCAAGAAACCTACTATTTTGAAGATTGCTTAATTATTAAGGGTAGACATGAAAAAACAAAATTTTTTAATTGTTTCATTATTGGAATATACTTTTCTATACTGCAAATGAATGGCACAGGCAAAATGGTTAAGAGAAAGTTCCTTCAATAAACCATAGCACTACATTTTAGGCAAATGAGTAACAATGCAAAGTTAAGGGCTTTATTTTTTCACATAAGCATTTAAATTACATTAAAGCCAAAAAAAGAAAAATATTCTTTATCACTAGCAAAAGCAAGTGATAAAGGAATAAGCTCAAGATTTCTCACTTCAACTAACACCTCCACAGAATATATTATCATTTTAGGCAAAGTGACATTTTCACATTTCATTTTTAAGGGCAGGAATGATTTCTCTCTCAGATTAATCTCCATAAAAGCATTAGCCTTGGCATGATTTCAATATTTCACTGAAAGTTCATTTATGGCTATAAGCAAAATGCCCCAACACTATGCAATAGTTATATCTATACATTATGCTACCACTGAGAGCCCAATTTTGTTTTATTTAATGGTGAATTTTGCCCTCGGATAGGGCATGTGTACAACCCTCTCTCAACCTATAGCTTATATTTATCGCCTAAAAATAACCTGCATTTTTACACGTTTGCACTTCTAAAAGAGTTTTACAAAAAATTACTATCCTACATAAGCAGAAGAAAAACTATAAATAGGGCAAATTCCCTTATGCAGAAAGATGCCAAACGAGCAGCTGAATTCGGAACTTCCTCGGTTCTAACGGGTCAACGACAAACGTCACCAGGTACTGCAGGAGTAAATAATTTACAGCCACGAAGTAAAAGCCCAATGGAACTGTTAGGTTCTCACTTCTCTTCTTCTTTAATTAGGAGACACCTGAAAGTAACACCGGGCAGGCAATCACGCCTCGCAACCTTCGGGGGAGACAGCAGAGCGCGCCGTCGTCAAAATGCAGGAAGCCAGTTCCTGCGCGAGGAGAGGATTACAGAGGCAAGCAGCAGCCTATCGCTCCGCAGGAGAGGAGAGAGAAGTCCGCCAGCAAAGACTGGGAGTCAGGGACGTGGGGCTGCGAGACCGACTCGCTCCGCCGTCTTCCCTAAGAAACGAACAGAAGCCGCGGGCGGCGGGAAGGCAAGGGCGCAGGGGGCTGGCGCGCGCAGGGGGGCCGCGGCTGCCCGACGGGCAGGGGCCTCGCCCGCGCTGCCCAGAACCCACCCAGGCAGCAGACGCGCGAGGAGCTGCCTGGGAAGAGCCACGTCGGAGGCCGGGAACGCGGCGAGAGGGGCGCGCCGCGCTCACACCCACCCGAGGCGGGCAGCCCTGGCCGCGCGCAAGGCGGCCGGGCGCGCGCGAGGGGCCGCGGCGCGCCGGGGGGGGGGGTCGCCCGGAGGCGCTGCCGGCAGCCGACGCCTCCCCCTCGCCCGGTGGGCGGCGGCGGCGGCGGGATACGCACGTAAGGCTGGTAGAACTTGGAGAGCCGCGGCTTCCCGTGGTTGTTGAAGATGAGGATCGCCTTGATCATGGCTGAGGCGGGCGACCGGGTGGGCGCTGGCGGCCGGGGCGGGGGCGGGCGCGCAAGGCTCGCCACGGTATCTCGCCGGCGCTCCTTCCCCACCCGCCCCCTCCCGCACGCGCGCGCGCGCCCCCGCGCCTCGGGGCGGGGCCGGGGCGGGCCTGGCGGGGGCGGGGCCTGGCGGGGGCGGGGCTGGCGCGAGAAAGCGGAAACGCGCCGGGTCACCGCCCACGTGGCAGACGCGCGGCTGCGCACTCAGCGCCGTGCGGCCTCCTATTCCCCTCGCATCCTTCGCAAGGCTTGTTGCTCTGAGGAAACTGCAGCTGCGGTTTTAGTGTTCGGCGGAGAGGACTAGCCGGGCTTCCCTGTTGGGCTCGGTCCCGCCACCTCGGCCCCTCTTTAGAGACGCTCTGCAGCGCAGAGCTCGCCCACTGCACACGCCGAACCCAAGCAAGATGGCTGAGGAGCCGGAGTCTGTCCTGCAGCTCCCGCCCTCAACTGCGGCCGACGGTGAAGGACCTTCGGAGAGCTCCCCAGGCACAGCCACTCCAGAGCCCCCTTCTTCCGCTGCAGTCTCCCCGGGAACTGAGGAACCTGCCGGCGACACCAAGAAAAAAAGTAATTCTGAGAGCATTTTCTTCATGCGCACAGGGCGGGAGGTTTAGATCGCCTCATTAGGGATGGCGGCAGGTGGTAGTGAAAGGCCCGTCGCCGATCTTGTTTCAGATCATCGCAGGAGAGAGGAGGTGTTGCTTTTTGGCTTTCAAGACCTTCGAGTTGAGTGCTTTTCCTGAAAGCCAGCCCCAGGCGCACCTTGGCAGTGTGCTGCCGGGTCCTCGGCTGTCTCGGTACGAAAGACACCGCAGCCTGACCTCCCAGTTGGCCACACCGCCAGCTCTTTGAAGGTGAGAGCTGAGTGGGGTCCCGTAGCTGCAAGTACTTAACACAGTAGCCAATTGAACAATGATTTAAGGTGATGGAGATGGTCGGTGACAAGTCTAGCTGAGAATCCTTGCCTTCCGACTAGTTAGTTCGCTCTTTTGTATACCAGTTACGTGTGCATTCACCTTCGAAGCTCAAAAAAAGCAAAAAACAAAAAAACCTTGAAATTTTATCCAGCATGAAAAATGTTAGGGGAAAACTAAAAGCATAGACCTCCTTTAAAAAAAAAAAAAAATATATATATATATATATACACACACACACACACACACACACACATACACACACACACAATTTTGGAACCTTTGTAAGCGAATCATTTCATTGTTTGAAATTAGCTGTCATCAACCCTTTATTACTTGAGAATTAGATCACCATTGTAAAATACAGAAATTCCTAAACATACTTGTCTCAGAGCACTCTATGTAGAATCGCCTATGAGAAAAGCAGCAAATCAACATCTACAGTTCTCAGAGGTTGACCCTGGGCCTCGAACAGATTTTCCCAGTCCAGCCTTATTGTATATATGATACATGGCATGTTTTCTGCTCGGCGATCTCATGGCCTTTCAGTGGCACTTCACTTTCTTCTGCTTTGGAGGATAATTTTCTCAACACTGTCCCCCTTTTAAGTCAGACTGCCTCTACATTTGGAGGGAATCTGTCATTTCCAGATAATGCACTAGTCGAGAAACAGAAACTTTTGATTATAGATAACCACTAGAATCTTTCTTCAGAAGAATTCCGTGAATTTTACAGATTTTTGTTTCTTTTTTTCCCCTCCATTTAACTGTAAACAGGAACAGACTTTCAAAGGGTTTTTTGTTTTTCTTTAAAACTCTGACAGTCTTAATCAAAAGCTTACTACTTGACCCCAAGGGTAGCTTTATAAAATTAGTGGCTTAAAAATAATGGCCCACGACCGAGATATAGCCTGAAGTTATGTGGCATGTTTTCTTTGGTCTGCACAGTATTTTTTTCTAAACCATCACTTAAAATTAGATTTTCATTTTCTGATTCCCGTGAAAATTCTAGTTTGCCTCTGATATATAAAGCTTAGCTTCCAGCTGTTGAATTTCTACCCTGAAACTGTCATTCTTTTTTGAGGACCTCCTTTGTTGAAACAAGCTTAACTATTTCACAAGCTCCACTTCTCGTTTAATCTGTGGAAGAAGAAAGGTTATTAAAGCAGACCAAAAATCTGCTTTATAATTACAATAAATGGTTCTTTCTCAAGCTTCTTGCCCTCCCAGTTTTCTTCAGTAGTACAAATAATCACTTCTGCTTTGCTTTCTTGAAATGCTCAATTGCAACTGAGTTATTGATAGCTCCAGGGGATTGAGGGAGCACAGGGGTGAGTTATTCAAAACTCCCCTCAGTTATCTTCCAGTTCATCCCTATTCTGTCGATCAGCGGTCTCAACCTTTTTGGCACCAGGGACGAGTGCTCTCAATGAGAATCTAATGCCTGATTTGAGGTGGAGCTGAGGCAGTGATGCTACCTAACACTGGGGAGAGGCTGCAAATATAGAAGAAGCCTCACTTGCTGGCCTGCTGCTTACCTCCTGCTGCGCAGCTTGATTCATTGCAGCTTGATTCATTACAAGCCACGGACAGGTACCAGTCTGTGGCCCCGGGGGTTGGGGACCCCTTACCTAAATAACTGAAGCTAGAATTATTCCATGAAGGAAGATAAGCTTTAGCAGGAATAAAACTGTGCATAATGTGTTCTAGGTGCTTTCAGTTTCAAGCGTGAACTTAAATAAATTGATCACAGTGACCATTTGGGTCCCTATTTTTGATACCAAAGAATGGGACGAGGGCTGTAATAGCATAGAATTAACTTTAGGGGGCAGCAATACTCTTGCTTTCAATACTGCTTTTGCGTGTAGATAAATACTTTTTTTTTTTTAAGCAAAGTAACTGGGAGACTTTAATAGTTTGGGTTTGCATATTTGTATTTTGGATTATTGAAACTTTTCATTTCTGTAGCTGAAAATTTTGGCCCCTAGTTGTATTTTCTTTCTAATAATTTTTGTTTCCTTTTTTAAAAAGGTTATTGTAGGAAACTGCTTAACAAAAAGCACAAATAAAACCAAGTAATGTCACTACTGAGAAATTGAATTTTGGTGCACATTTCACATTTATATGAATATGTGCTTATGATAGTTTTAATGAAGTTAAAGTCATGTGCTATTTTATATTTAGTACATTTTGATGACTTTAATACTGTTAAGTACACTTTTATAATATGTTTTCCTTAATGGCAGCTTAATCTTAAGGTTCAATAGAGTTATGAGCTGATACTGTTCTCAACGTTTTATACGTATTAATTCATTTAATCCTCAGAACAGCCTTATGAGGTAGGTGCTATTATCCGTATTTTACAAACGGAGAAACTGTGGCACAGAGAGATTAAAGAGTTATCCAAATATATATATACATATACCTAGCAAGTGGCAGAGCTAGGATTTTGAACCCAGAGATTTTAGAATGTGTGTTCTTTACTGCATTATGTAAATTCTGTAGAGAATATAATGACCTTTAACCAATTCCCTCTCAATATCCTTGTTGGATATTTAGGTTTACCAGGGTTTTTTTCTATAAAAATAAATGTTTCAACAAAAGTGAAATTCTTCTAAGTGAATCTTCTTACATCTCATATTTTCTTATACTGGATTCCTAGAATAATTATTATTGAATACTGAGTCAAAGCTTATCTCTAAGTATTTGGTAATACTATGTTGATCTCAGGAAGGGGTGTACCATTTTGTATTCCCAACAAGAGTATCATCTACAGTATTATTATTCTAATCATTACTAATTTGGTAGATGAAAAAGCCAAGACATTTTATATATTTTTTCATATCTTTATTGACCATTTATATTTCTTCTTTTTGGAATTGCCTGTTATGTTAAAATGAATTTTAAAGATTCATTTCATGGGGAAACCTTTGTGAGACTATAGACTCAAGGGGAAAAACATCCAAAAACATTATGAGAAAGAACCCTACCTCACATCTTGGACATACCTCCAGTATCATAAATACATAAACTACATGTAGATTAAAGGTTGAAGTTTTCTAAAATCTTTTATATTACATTCACTTTAGATGTTTTGGTATAATTGTCTGGTTTTTTTTTTTCCTTTTACAGTTGACATCCTGCTAAAGGCCGTAGGAGACACCCCTATAATGAAAACAAAGAAGTGGGCTGTAGAGCGAACCCGAACTATCCAAGGACTCATTGACTTCATCAAAAAGTTTCTTAAACTTGTGGCCTCAGAACAGCTGGTATGAAACCAATGGTGAATATTTCCCTACAAAAATTCACAATAGCTTCTAGTCAACAATGAATAACTGTTATACATATAGAAATGTATATGGAGCCACACATGTTACTTCAGTAATGTTCTTTTATTTCTTTTGTTGGTGGAATTTCTGTACTTTACTGAAGGATTCTCTGTGGAACCCTGAAAGTAAATGAATTTTAGAGTTCTTTTATAATGTGAACTGATTTTTTGACCTACTGTATTGGTGGTTTTCCTCAAAAAGTCACTGAATACAGAAAGATATATTACAGAACATTAATACAGAAAGTTTTGGGTTTTAAAATTTGTTTTGATATTATTGCTTCTTTTTCATTCTTCTTGAGGTAGGCAGTATATCTTTGCCATATGTTGTGGAAGAACTACAATATATAATTTATATTATAGTACACATTAAGCACTTTATGGTAGCAGTTGTAAGGTTTAATGTTTTAAATGCCACCGGTTTTTAACTTGGTATTTAACAACAGAAATTTAAGTATCTACATGTATTTGGATTGTCATTGCAGGTTCTGTTAATATAGCAGACACTTTTATCTACAGATCATAATCTTGATCAATATTAATACTGAGCTGAGAGTTTAGCTGTAAGTGGCTCTCACAAAGAGAATATAAGTGCAAGAATAAGTACAAGATAGGTCAGTCACTAGAAGTTTTTGAGGTAAGAATAGCATAGTGCCAGAGACTTCTCCAAAAGTAGTTGTTTAGGAAAAGTGTTGGGAATATTTGAGTTTTGCAGGTGACCATCTCCCTTTGTGATCAGTCAGAGTGAGAAAAGCATCTGTTTTTATGAGAGCCATATAGAATTTAATTAAATGTCGGAAGATGGGCAAGAAGATCATAGTGTCATCCACATGCATATGGTAGCTAAAACCTCAGGAGCAGAGGACCTTTCCAAGAGTCCAAGTCTAAGTGGAGAAGTCAGAGGAATGAGGACTTATACTTTAGTATAGTTATGTCCATACTAAAGGTGCTTCATGAAGAGTTAGAGAAGTAGGAAACCAGGGGAGTACCAAGTAATTAAAGCATTAATTTTAGAAATTTATAAATAGAAGATGAAATGGTGCTATGTTCTATGTTAATGTTAGAGTTTATCATTTGTATTGCCTACATCCAGTAATCTGAAAAGATTTGATTAATATCAACATTTGTTTGGTTGAACCATGTAAAATTGTTATTAGTCAACCATTTTAAACTATAAAAACAGCAATTGCATATGGTTCAACCTTTAACGAAAGTATCAGTCAAATCTCATACAATGTTATTGAAAATAAAAATAACATTGCTAAAGACAATAAAAGCATGCCAGAAAAATGTGCTTACAAGACAGGTCAATAGCTATAACTTATTATTTCAAAACAAGCTAAAAGATTAAGAACATGATACAGGACATGAAAGAACAGCATAAATCAGCATTAATAATAAAACAAATGAAGTGACAGGGCTCAGGAAAAGAATTATAAATAATATTTCAGAAATGAAGACTAAACTAAAAGGAACAAGAGCAAACAAACAGATAATGCCTTACAAAATAGAAGGCAAAAAAAGAATTTTTAAAATCAAAAAATGAAAGGTAAAAAATTTGAAAAAGTGACAAACACTGAACGTAAACAAAGGAGAGTGAATATATGAATAATAGGAGCCCCTGAAGAAAGCAAAAGAACAAAACAAATATTTAAAAGTATAATTCAAGGGATATTTTTTTTAAAAAATTTGAAACTACATATTGAAAAAATATACCAAGTACCTGAGAATAACAAGCTTCAAAACACATTTTGTTAAAATTATTGGACTTGAAATAAAAAGAAAAAAGTCCTTTGTATATCTAAGGAAAAAAAGAGGACCTGACTTAGAAATAAAATTAGATTATCATCAAACTTTGACAGCAAAGATACAAGGAAAGAAAGTGTGAGATAAGGATTTTATATACAACAACTGACTTTTAATCGGGGCACAAATAAGCAGTATACAAGAACTCAGAGAATAGTATTTCCATGAACCCTTCTTGAAGAATCTAAGAAAGAGCTTTATAATATCCAAAATAGCTAAATAAAGACATAAAGACTAATGATTTAAAAACAAAATCATTATTCTTTAAAGTTAAAATAATTTTATCTTCCCAAGTTCTAGCATTTAACAAAAGATTGCGTTTTGAAATTTTACTTCTGTGGAATTTTAAACTAGCTGAATTGCCTTTTTTTAAAAGTCACCTCCAGTTGCCAACTCCTATTAAAAATTATATTGAGTTCCTGTAGTTCTCTACTACATTTACTCTTCTGTCCCCTTAACACTCAAACCATCTTTTCTTTTGCCTACAAAGTCTTAATTACTACTCTTAGCTGGTTAAATGCCACTTATTTCTCAGGTATCTTCCACATGGTTTTCCCCAACTTTTTTCCTAGGCTAAACTAATACCACATCTCTGTGTACTATATACCTTGTCAGATGCACTTTTCTCATCTGTATTCTTACCTGTGTCTACCTCTCCAGTAGGCTGAAAAGTCATCGAGTGGATCTATCATATTAATCTTCATAGTTCCTTGTGTAATTCCTACCACATAATAAGACACTCAGTGAATGTTTACTGAAATAAACAAGACACTCAGTGAATGTTTACTGAAATAAACTAAACTGTCATCGAGAGCCCTTCTAATTTAAAATTCCAAAAGAGAAAAATTTATGTTTATTCATAGCTAGACTCTAAGAGCTGAAAACTTATTGTATGTATATTACAGAAATTTACATTTCAATGCACACTGATCTCAGGTTTCAAAATTTTTATGTTAGACTATTAGCCTTAACCATGAATTGATATTTACGCATGAAATATTTTTAAATAATAATTATAACTAATGTCTACTGAGTACATATACCAGGCACTGATACTGTCTCATTTTATTTTTCCCAGCAGCCCCAAGAAACACAGGTACTATTATTTTCTATATTTACAAATAAAGAAACTGGCTGAAAAAAGTTATTTGTATATAGAGCCAGAATTCAAACCTAGATCTATCTCAGTACAGCCCTTATTCTTCATTACCACATTGTGTTGCCTAAGGGAGAAATGTAAGCAATACTTATTCTTGCTATAGTTGGTGAGCCAAATAGTGTCTATCAACCAATTATTGTTGGGTTTTAAAGACTATGTTAAGCCTGGGAAATTTTAGTCTTAGAATTTGACTAGAGACCAAGGAAAATTGAATATGTTACCTGAAAATAATGTTTTGTTTCCTAAAAAGAATTATCAAAAGCTACTTTGACACTGTAACCTTTTGTTTCAGTATCTTCAGGAATTTTTTAAGTATAGTTTTTCCCCACTATCCAAAAGTAGAGCATTCCTATGAAACCTTTCCTAAGCCAAAATGGCATAAAACAAAAAAGTAGTTACCATTATTTTATATGGAAAATATTTGAGCATTCACAGACGCCCTAAAAATGACTTACCAAAACATTCTAAATATGCCTAATTATATAATTTTATGCTAAGCATAACACCCTTCAGAGCTCTCTTGGGCTTTCTGATACCTTAGGACATATCTTACTAACAAATGCAGAAAATAAGACTACAGATATTCACAGACACAGTTCAGAGGTATGGTGGTGTGATGCTGAGATAGTGTAGTTCCCAGGGAAGGAGCTTGGCAGGGCCACTCAACTCCTGGGGTATGTGCTGCTTCTATTCTATCATGGCTCACTGCAAAACATACACTGGAAATTATTTTCGCTTTTCACCTTTCTTCATAAAAGCGAGAATCCTCTTCAAATTATTTCAATTAGTGAAAACAGGTACTAATGTAGGTCTTTCATAATACAAACTTTCAGAAAGCAGAAGATACCTGTACTAGAAATGTTTTAGTAAAAACAAACTAAACTGAAACTTGGCACAATTCATCCTTCAAAAAACAAGACTGTAAGGACGTTGGGTTTCAGTTATGTTACATTTTTTTTCCTATCTTATTTAGCTACAAGAGATTTTATAGTAGTGGCACCCATCCTTGAGCACAGTACCTTTAAGAGTTTTCAAGGGTAATAAAGGTCAAAACAGATCAATCCAGCCATGTATGTCATTTACCCAAGAAAAATACACAGACTATCTCAAATAGTAGATTTCTTGATTTTAAGCTGTGTGTGTGTGTGAAATTTTGTTAGGAAAAATTTTGTCTTTAATGGGAAAATTTTAATTAATTTCTTGAATAAATCTTCAAAAGCTATATGTAAAAACAACATTTAAAAGTTGTTTAGTTGCAATAAGTTGGGAACCACAGTCCTTGGAGCAAATACTCTCTTTTTCTAGAGGAAAGACATGATATTCATAACGATCTAATTATTAGTTGACAAATTTATGAAAATTAGAAAAAGTTGTGTAGGGAAGCTTTATCTCTGAAGACAAGGAATTTGAAATAGCTGGCTGAATGGAACCCAGAAAAAATGCAGATTAATCAGATACCATTAATAATCTTTTTTTTTTTCTTTCTTGCAGTTTATTTATGTAAATCAGTCCTTTGCTCCTTCTCCTGACCAGGAAGTTGGAACTCTCTATGAGGTAAAACATTATTGCTTTATTTTCTTAACAGAATATGTACATCTATGTATAGTATGATTAATTCATGTTTTTATATTAAGAGATTATTAATTCATATCAAGAGATGCTATTCTGAATTGCCCATCAAGAAAAAGATTACTTTCTTGTTCTCTATTATATCTCTTAATACCTTGAACATAGCTGGATCTCAATAAATTATACAGTGATTGAAGAATTAATAATACAAACAGAAGATGACATTGAAGTATACCTGGAAAGCAAGGTCTCCTTTTTTACATAATTAGTTTCTTCTGATTACGTTGTTTATGTAATCAGTAATCCAGATTTTCCTTCAAGAAATTTGAAAGGAGACTACATAAGAATTTCTTTATTTAAAAAAAAATTTTTCTTTATTCAACATTCTTATAGTTTTATGGCAGTAATCATTATGGTATATACACTAGCACCACTACTAGAAAACAGTATATGCATTATAGAGATATTGAGAGGACAAGACTAAAATATCTAAGCACATCCACAGATGTTTAAAGGACAGGTTTATTAAACATTTATGATTACCCATATATGTCTGATAGCAACTTGCATCTCTTGAAAAAAATAGCTTCATAGATAACTTATACATGTATGAGGATATTTATGCTACATAACATTTTTTCTTTCACCTAAGTATAACAAATGTTTATTTCCTTTTTTTTGTAGTGTTTTGGCAGTGATGGCAAACTGGTCCTACATTACTGCAAATCTCAGGCATGGGGATGAACTACAGAGAAAAAGATCTTGATAATTTAAAATGAGTATTCATAAAGGAAACAGTTCTGAAAAGTTTTGATATTTGTGGCAAAAGACTTGTGAATATGACCTACTCAGCATGTTATCTACTATGACCCATGTGTATTACATTTAAAAAATCCATAGAATAGATGACTCAAAAATGTGATTAGCCATAATAGAGAAATCATCATAAAAGACTGACAGCATATATCCATTACTAGAATTTGCTCCAGAGTATGAGACTGATTATACAAAACTTTATTACCAATTATCAAAGTAACTGAAATTGTTTACTTTGTAGAATTAGCACTTTGCTGATTTTTCCCCCCATTATAAAAGTCAGTTTAGTTTACTAGAGGATTCTATTTGTGTTTATTCAGGGAAGTTTAATTTGTTTGAGGAGTGGGATATGCCTGTTTTCATTTATATTGTACCTACTGTGTTACCTTATGAAACAAAATGTCCTTGACCTGCTGGCTTTATACCTTAAATAGCCCAGTAGAGGGCAGCCCACTAGCAGAAAGAGGCAGTTTGGTTTTACATCTTTGCCAAATGATAATGGAGGAAAACTGTTCCTGCTAATTTTAGCAAACATCTATCTGTGAGAGTATATATGTTGACACACTGGAAGACTGCTTTAAAGAATGTGCATGGTTTAGATTTAATTATTTTATTGAAAAACAAGAAATTTTACAAATTTTGGACAAATGAGTCATTTGATGTTTCTTTAGTTCTAATGGTTATAGCATGTTATTTTGTCTTATTTTTACAGTGTCTAAAGTACTCAAGTAAATGTGGCAACATCTTTGATTTTTTTGTGATGCATTTTCAACTTGAAAATGCTCCAAGAGTATTGAAGACTAGCCCCAAATTTTATGTATTTCATGCCATGACTAAAAGTACCATTTTTACTAATGGTGTTAGACTGGTAGTTGCTTGAAGTGAGATTTAACTTTTTTTCTTTATTCTGTATTATATTTGTAATGTAGCATTAAAAAAAAACATTCCAATAAATTAAATGGAATGTTCAAACAGGATCTGAGGTGTGTATAAGAATAATAAGTGTTTATTTTCAAAAGTAATGGGAATGGTATGATTTAGTCAAAGGACTTTGAACTACACTTATGTCCTTTAATTCCAGAATGTGCTTTATGATTAATGATCTGCCATACATTACCATTAGGAGATACTAAGGAACAATCCTGTTTACGGTAATGAAATCACTTTTCAGGTTTCATTTTCATTCCAAGAACGAACTCATAAAACCTCTTATACCAATGTTCCCATATAATTAATACAGCTAGTAGTTAGCATTGGAATGATACAGGTTGAACTGTGTAAATTTATCTTGTAAGAGTAGGTAAGAAATTTGTATATATGTTGAAAGCTGTAATTTCAAGTCAAATCATTTTGATATGGAAAAGACCTATCTGTTCTCTAGCTTTGTCCATCCAGTTTACTGAAGGATATGAATATGTTTATATGTGTATTTAACAGATAGTAAAAACGTGTTTTATATTTGCCACTAAGGTTTCAGTGATAAAATAAGAATATTTACTACCTTAATAATCAAAACTACTTGAGTTTGAATTTGTGAAATTATTTTAATTATTCCTTTTTGATATAAAGAACTTAACTGGTTTATTAAATTTAAGGTTAGTGAAATATGTATACCTTATTTTTTTCCCTAATAACCTTGAAGAATATATAGGGCTTTCAAACTATATTTATAATATTATCTCTTATTCCTTATTCAAATAATCGTACTTTGCTAACTGCAACATTTACTTGTAAGTGTGGATCCCATAAGTTATTGGGTGACTGGAACCTAAACACAATTCACAAATATTTTTGCAGATGTCTGGTTTAAACTGTTAATTGTAATTGAACTTGGGGGGGAAACTGAACCCGCTCAGTTTATATTTTGTTTTCCATGTTTATGAGAAAATCAGTGTCAGTAATGTCATGCTTTATCTTAACTGTGCAAAGATGACCCACAGCACACACAATATATATATATAAGAATATTATGTTTCCATCTTTGAAGGTATTATGCCAAGGAGTTCATAATGAGTTCCCCATATTTAGGCTATAAGGTAAGCTAATAATGTTTATTAGTAATCAAAGTAAGATTGTATACTTCTTGGAATCTGATTTTCTAGAAGTTTTAATACTGAAGGGATCTTAAATATCATCTAATCAAATTAGAAAACAAAAAAAAGTGCAGACTATGCCTTCGATATATAAAAGGGATCCCTAACCCCTGGGCCACAGACCTGTATCAGTCGGTGGCCTGTTAGGAACTGGGGCCGCACAAAAGGCAAGCAGATGAAGCTTCATCTGTCTGCAGCTGCTCCCCAGCTACTAGCATCACCACCTCAGCTCTACCACATCATCAGGCATTAGATTCTCAGGAGCATCAATTTCTAGTGCCACAATGTTGGGGACCAGTGATAGCATTAGTCAACCGGTTTAGTGTGTGTAACCCAAAGTAGGAAAGTCTGTGGTGTTTAAGTGGTATGAAAATGAAAATCACCTTTCATGAAGCTTCTGCTTCTGGCACCAGGGAAGTCTGCTCCTGACCACATCATGGAAGGAAATGTATTCGGAAAGCAATTCATGTTTAGTTTAACAAGTAGCATTTCCCTACGTTATTCAACCCACACAGCATTATTCACTATTCTCTGAAAGTGCCTTCTTTTTTCTGTTTCTTACATCTGCTCATATAGTTCTCTTCTGGAAGTGTACTTACTTTCACCACTTCAAATCTTACCTCTGCTAAATTTAGATTTTAACCCTTAAAGCTTGTCTGAAGCAATCAAGGAAGACATACTCTCTCCCTCATAAGAATACTTACGGTGCACTACCATTTTATAGTACCTTACAAGCACTGTGTTCAACACCTTTCCTGATTGTAATGTCCCTGAATATAGATCATTTTTTGGTTTATTTGGTACCTACACACATTTAGTACATTTACATATTGAGTAAATGAAGTGTGGCTTTCAATACATGGTTTAACTTTGAAAAGCAGCAATAAAGGAAATCTGTGTGATAGTCTTATCTCCTTATCTCTGGAGGATATGTTCCAAGACCTCTAGTGGATGCCTGAAACCATGGATGGTACTGAACCATGTAGATCAGTGGTCCCCAACCTTTTTGGCATCAAGGACTGGTGCTCCTATGACAATCTACTGCCTGATCTGGTGTGGAGCTGAGACGGTGATACTGGCACTGGGGAGTGGCTACAACTACAGATGAAGCTTCTCTGGCCCACGTTCACCACCTGCTGTGCGACCTAGTTCCAACACACAGCTGCTGGTACTGGTCTGCAGCCCAGAGGAAGGGAACCCCTGCTATAGATAGTATAATTTTCCCTATACATACATATCTATGGTAAAGTTGAATATATAAATTAGATACAGTAAGCAATTTAATAATAATAGAGTAGAACAATTATAACAATATATTATAATAAAAATTATGTGAATGTTGCCTCAAAAATATACTCTCACCCTCGTGAGATTATATAACATGTGATGATATGTTTTCCAATATCAGACTAAGGCTGAAGCCCTTACATTGTCCTACAAGGTCTTGTGTGATTGACAGTGCTCCTTTGCACACTCTGCCACCCACATTAATGTTCCTCTGTATTGTTATTCAAAAACTAAGCTTGTTCCCATCCCAGAGCTTTTGCACTACACTTTCTTTTACCAGTAAACTTCTCCCAGAAAACTCTCAGTAATATCCCTCAGTCCCTAATCAAATATCCTTCATTGAGGAAGTGTTCCACTGAACTCCCTCTTAAATAGCAACTCACCACCCTCCATCCTCCTCTCCCTGCTTTAGATTTCCTCCATTGTAAATTGTATACAGTATTTGTCCATTTCTCCATGCACAATGTATGTGATATTTGTTGGTGTTTTTTTACCATGGCACCCGCCCACCCCCACATTGGAACATAAGACCTTTGAGGGCAGAGACTGAGTTTTATGAGCAGTGCCTATCATAGTACATGCTTTTAAAAATGTGTTGAATGGGTGAATAGATGCATATTTTAAGACCTCTAATAATTCTAGTGCCAGTCTATGGATATCTACTCCACATCAACATCTGTCTTAAAATGTGTAAATTTTTGCTTTGGGCAATGCAGAATACAGTAGAACTACCTCTTTGGATCTAGGTATTCTACTTAATGTTAATAAGAGCCTCAGCTTGCAAACACATCACAAAAGGTTGGCTTGTGGCCTGCTTTTCACCCAAAGTCTTTTGAACAATGGTGATTGTTACTTCCTAACAATGCTGTTAGAATATATACAACGTAATCAGATATTTAAAATAAGACTTCATGTTGCACAAGTAAATGTAAATATATACGTTACATACATACATATACATATATACATACATGCGTTGAAGGAAGTCTAGAAAAAACTCTTCCAGAAGTATAGGCCTTAATAACTGAATCCAAATCGTTCTGGTTCCATTTATGAGGAAGAAGGAATCTATAGTCGGATTTCTTCTGTCTCACATTTTTCATATTTTCATTCGTACTTTGCATTGTTCTCCAAGTGTGCTAAGTGCTACCCACAACAGAAATGTTTCTTAACATATTACCACTAGGCTTCTTCAAGCACAGGCCTAGCATTGGCGGATTTGGATAGCCTAAGTAGAACCTTTTAGGTAACTGCATTGGGAGCCAAAATACACACGCTTCACCATGAATAGAAACGTCGGGTCTTTGCACTAAATATTTTTTAGGAAATGTTTCATTTTAAAATCAAAGGGATACATGGCCTTCCATCGTTTCACTAGTCTTGCTCGAGACTCGAGTTCCCTTTGTCAAAATGTACTTTATAAAGTTGTTTTTTTAATGGAAGGCTACGACTTATTTTTACCTACCCTGGAGCAGCATATTATCTAGTTTCTATCTACAAAACAGTAGCTCTCCATCTTGGGAGTAGAATCCATCATTCTCAACCTTCTCATGCTCTTCACAATTCCTCAGCTCTATTTGAAAGAGAGGGTCCCCTTTCTCCTGCTTCCAACCCCGTCTTCTCCGACCCCTGGGGTCTGCATCACAGCGTTGCGAATCCCTAAGGCTGAAAGGAACTTCAGGCAGGGGTGGCGCGGGTGGGTCGCTGGGAGAGAGGTAGGGGTGGGCAGCCAAAATATACCCTGTTAAGGAGGGGGAGATATTGCGCCAAGCCCATCGCGGGTGCTGAGATCCGAGGAGAAGGGCCCCCGGGACCGCTGCAGTGCTCAGAAGGTTGGTGCCAAGAGCATGGGCCTTGCCCGCACGTTCTCGCCGCCGTCGCCTCCTTCTTCAGGTCGCATCCCGCCTCTCCCCACCCTCGGAGGGCCGTTGGTACATTCCCGCTGACTCCGAGAGCTTAAAAGGGGCCGGGAGACTAAACCCTGTAGACGAGGTCCCGATTTGTCTGCGCGGCCCGTCGTCCGGGAGCCGGGCGTGCCACGCTGCCCTGCGGGCGTCTCTTGCCATCCTGCTATAGATCCTTGAAGCCGTTGTTCTCAAGCGCTTGGGGGTTTTGTGTGCATAGCTTTCTAGCCGACAGCTAGGGTCCCTGGTCCCCGGTTCCTGGGCTCGTTCAGCTCCTTCGCCGAAGCCCAGCGGTGAGCAAGGCGCGTCGCCACCTCCCCAAGGGATGGAGCAGACCGAGGTGCTGAAGCCACGGACCCTGGCCGAGCTGATTCGCATCCTGCACCAGCTCTTCGCCGGCGAGGAGGTCAATGTGGAGGAGGTGCAGGCCGTCATGGAAGCCTACGAGAGCGACCCCGCCGAGTGGGCGGCGTACGCCAAGTACGACCAGTACAGGTGAGCGCGCGCCAGCCCTGCCCGCCCAGGGTCTGGGGCGCGGGCCTCAGGACCCAGCGGTGCGGCCTCCCGGAGCCCGCGGAGGGGTGGGGGGCTTGCTCCAGGAGAGCGCGGCCACGCGCAACGCCCGCCGCCCCCCGCTCCCAGCACCGCGGGGCCTCGGCCGCACCCCAGTGTTCTGCCTTCTCCCCGGACCGCGGGGCTCGCCCTCCGAGCTTTGCACCGAAGGTGGATCCCGCGGGGCTCGCTCTCCGAGGGCGCTGACCGACCCCGCACCGCTACACTTTTCTATTCTCTCACGCGTCAACCGCTCGGCTTCCAAGCCTCCTCTCCTGCTGCCCTGGTTCCGGAGAGCAGTGCCCTCAGGCTCGACCCGGCCTGCCGCCCAGGGGAACCGACCCGCAGGACTGACGGACAGTGCTGTCCGGAGAGAACTGCTCCAGCAATCCCGAGAAAGGGTTAACAGTGGCCAATTCCATCACTTCGCCCTCGGTCGCCTGTGTCCAGGCACTTGCCCTCAGACATCTTTTTCTTTGCGTCTTGGGGTGGTCAGCTGCTCTTCTTCAGTTTGTGGTGCCCCCTCTCCCGAACCAGTTTAACTTCCCGCACTGAGGTTTGGTTTAAACCCACTATCACGTTCGCGAATTAAACGACTGCCTCTCCTTCAGCTCCCAGCCAATATGCTTTCTCTCATCCGTAGTTCTGAGGATCTAGAAGGTAAATTGAAATGCTGTTTCCCAGCTGTGCGAAGTGAGATGCCCCGGGAGGCCAGGTCCTTTGCAGCCCCGGCTTGGTGATTAAGTAAAAATGAATCTCTACCAGTCTTCTGGGTCCAGAAGGGAAATTTAATCACCCTGACGGGTGAAAGGTTCTTTTCCGAAGGTAGCCAGCACTTCAGTCTCTCTCTTAGTTTAGTTGGGTTGAGAGTAGGGAGAGGGGTATAGTTCAAAGAGAAGAATTAGGAAAGATGAAGTTTTCCTTGAGAGCAGTTTTTGTTAGTCATTTCACCAAATGCATAAAGCCTGAAAGCCTGTTTTAGTAAAGTTTTGCCAGCAAAAGCTTCAACTGTGTTTTAGGATTTGAAATGAAAACGCGAAGCCTACTTACGATCCCATTTTTCATTTGCAAGTGGCTCTAGGAAATTCCCTTGGTTTCTATCAACCCAGTTCATGGTAAGTTTCTTCTGTGGCTGCCAATAAAGCTAGCAGCCTAGTTTTTAATTTTGCCATTAGCTCCACATAACTGAGGGCTTGTTACGGGCCAGGCACTCTTGCAGCCACATTACACAGCTGTGAACACAGCCCTAAGAGATAGGTATTATTCTTAGTCCTGTTTTACAGGTGAGGAACGGTAGACCCTAAAATGGTTGGCTTACCTGCATAAGGTTACACTTTCATCAATAGCGGCTCCAGTATTCAAATCAGCATTATTGTTCTAGAGCCCATATTCTAAACTGCTACTAAACTTCTTGAAACACATGGCGCATAATAGTTTTCTTCTGCCTAGAGATATTACTGACCAAGGGATATTAATTAACCAAAGTAGGCTGTAAGGGCTCTTATCTTTAGAAAAAGGCATCTCCAGGAAGGAGCCTTGAATTTATCTTGATTGACAAGATCTAAACTATTTGAAATGCAACCAGTTGGATTGAGCTCTTCCACAAGTATCAGGTATAGCTCATTAAGATAATGGGTGCAGTCCTGGTTTGGCAGTTTGGGGAGGAGAGGGGAGAGGGAGAACAGGGAGCAGAAATCAATTTGGTAGTGTTTTTTGCGTGTAATAGGTGAAGGATTCTGATCGCTGACCTTGGGAAGGCCAGTGCAGAAGAACCAAGAAACTATGTGTTCCAATGTGAGCCAGACAGTGAATTCTCTGGAAGAAGCCCCAGAGAAGCAAGAGGGATGGCTCTAAGACTGATGGAGGAAGAAAAGTAGTTTTCTGGTTATAGGAACTGAATTTAAAGGCCCTGAGCATGACCCCTTGCTAGGTCATAAAGGGCTACAGAATGAGGATGACTAACATTTAAAAAGAATTTTCTAATCAACTTTAGTGATCCTGCTCTCCCAGCACCTGGCCTCTTGCCTGGGGGAAGAGAGGAGAAAAAAGACAAGCAGGACATAAGTGAACAGATAACCATGTGAACAAACACTATCCCCAAAATGGGGTCAAGATTGCTTTGCTTAAAAGTGATGGTCTAAATGAATGTCATAATTATCAAACTTTGCTAATTAGATGATTTCATACCTCTTTGACCCATAGAAACTTTAAAGTTGATTTTTTTTTTCTGATGGTGTGATTATGGTTGTTTTGGTTCAAGAATTTTTGTTTGTTTTGGCTAATTACTGTTTTTTCATCATTGTTAAAGGTTCAGAGTGCTAGTTACTTCCCTAATGTAGTCTCCTATGTTCTGGTACTTGGGTCAAGCCCCACCCTATTTGTGGAGGACTTTTCAGTAGGGGTACTTTTGAATGTGGTTTGTGTCTGAGCTATACTGATCTAAGAATTCTAGAACAGCTATTTGATAAAACCTTGTTTCTCAAGTTCTGGTTAAACTACTAGGAAGGAAAGGACAAGACAAAACAATAGCAGCATTCTTGCCTAGTGTACTAATGCACTTTGCAAATACCTTCTGAGAGAAACTTATTTTTTTATCAGTTTGAGATAGTCACTTGGAGAATCAAAGAATTTTTTTTTTTTTGCTTGTTCTCCTGTTAGTTTTTCCACGCCATTAATCAAACCTGAGCAGCTGTAAATGCTGTGATTAAAATACAAAAATGTCCAAAATAGACTGGAAAAAAATATTTTTCACTTGTACTGGATTTCTAATAGAAAATCACTTTCAAAGTTGCTTAGAGGTAGAAATAGTAACATCTGTAAATGAATGGAACCTTGTGACACATTTATTTTCCCTAATGCTTGTTTCATCAACCAGATTTAAACTTCTGAATACATTCTTTATAGGTACACCCGAAATCTTGTGGATCAAGGAAATGGAAAATTTAATCTAATGATTCTATGTTGGGGTGAAGGACATGGCAGGTAATACAACTATTTATTCATAGATAGTTATTATTTAGCATATCTATTCCAACATATGAAATGTACAGTGTCAGGTTGGCCACAAGTCTTCAGATCACTAACAAATATCATTTTATAATTATTTGTTCATAATATCACTTAATCCCAACAAAAAAATCTTACAGGAATTAGCATATGTCATATACCTTAAAACTAGCCCCCCAAATGAGAAATAAAAGAGGTAGTAACTAGTTTAACTTAACTCCAAACTTTCATGAAATTGTTCTAAAACTTGACCTTTGTGGAGTTTTGAAGTGTGTAAACAATTATGGGACCAAGGACCAAAGCATCCAGATTTGGAACTAGACAAGCAATTCACAAATATCTGTCTACTTCAAGTAAGGGTAAGGCAACTTAAACTAATATCAGTTTTTTGAAGCTTGGTTCTTTAATTGTCCTTAGTTTAAACATTTGCTAGCACTATTGTCAATTGAGTATTGTTATGTCTTTAAACATATCCTTCTCAGTCTTTTGAGAATGGTGAAAACAATAATCCAGACCCATTTTTGATCAGAGAAAGGAATCATGAATTTACAAGCCTTTAGAAGGTTAGGTCTATAGAGTATGTTTGAAAGCAGATTATATTCAAGAGTAGGCCTAAGCTCTATGGATTTAGGGAACACATTCTTATGGTACATATATGAGTTAATAGAATTCAACATATTAAATGCCAAAAACGTACATAGGTTTATATACTTTCATCAACCCAACTGCTAATCTTAAATACTATTTAATCTTAAAATTATACGAATAAATTTTTAAATTCAATTTACTTGTTTTTTCCCACCCATACTTGGAGGTAATCCACAGGTAGGATACTCTGAATCTACAAAGTATTAACATTATGTATACCTTACTATATAATTTTAGGATGGTAATGCATATATATATGTTTTGTCCCCCAAAGGAAGGAGAAAATAGAAAAGTCCTGGGGAAAAACATTAAATGTTAAGTGACCTCAGTATGATGCAATTATTATAGATGATTATTTTTGTCCTTTTTAGAATTTCTACAATGTAGTTTTATAATTATGTTTTAGCCTAGCTTAACTGAGTTATTAAAAGCTACATTTTGGAGTAGATAAAAGAGTTTCTAGTTTTGTGTTTCTTTTATCAAAGTAGTATTATAAGGTTTATAAAAATTAACTGTACTTTAGAAGGGGTTATTTATGGAAACTATACCCCTTATATGCATTGATATGGAAGACATTTTATTACTTTGCCCTGAACAAAGTTGAATTACAAATTGATGATGTTTAAAAATCTAGCTGAAATGGATTTTATCCTGGGAGATGTCCTGTTGACAATGTGCAGCTATAAGCTCTGGGCTGACTATTGCTGCAGGTCTGAGTATTGGACCATCTACTGAGTTTAATTGTCATTTTGTGTACATATAGCAGTATCCATGATCACACCAACTCCCACTGCTTTCTGAAGATGCTGCAGGGAAATCTAAAGGAGACATTATTTGCTTGGCCTGACAAAAAGTCCAATGAGATGATCAAGAAGTCTGAAAGAACCTTGAGAGAAAACCAGTGTGCCTACATCAACGGTAACATCTAATACCTTTTTCTAAGGGCAGGTGGGAAAAACCTTGAGCTCCCTTCTGAAGTACTGGTTACTTACACATGGGCAGTAGACTTGGATCATGGAGTCATGATTTCAAATACTTGGGAAATGATCCAAAAGCAATGTGTCTTGCTTTTTAAAGTTTTACATATGAATTGGAATTACTTATTGAAAACACATGCAAACAAATCAGCGCCGGCAGAAAAGTCACTTACTGCCAACTCTTAGGACAGTTAGAATTGAATATCATTTTACATATGTAGAGTCTTTTAATAGAGTAAGGCCAAGTTGGAAAAGTTAGTCTTTGCATTAGAAAATGTAAAGAAATGTTCTAAAAGTGGTTAAGAATGCTAGCTTGTCCTTATTTTAGAGTAAGGCCAAATTGGAAAAGTTAGTCTTTGCATTAGAAAATGTAAAGAAATGTTCTAAAAGTGGTTAAGAATGCTAGCTTGTCCCTGTTTTTTTTAAAATGCATACAACATACTTAAAAGAATATTCTCAAGGAAAACTACAAAGCACATTATTTAGCAATGATTTATAGATCTCTCACTAAGAATTCATTCTTTCCCCAAATGTGATATGAGAAAGCCACATGCTTCTTAGAAGGGGAAGTGATTAACATCTGTATTCCAGAAGGAAAGAATACCTTTCCAAAGAGCTCATGAAAGCTTATATGAGATAATTTATTCCCATTTACAGATGAGATTCCAACACATAGGAAGATCAAATAACTTGCCCATGTCACTCGACTTTTAAATAGCAGCCAGGATTTGCACCCAAACAATTTGATACCGAAAGCCATGCTCTTAATTTGGATGCTATCCTACTTACATAAAATAAAATTACAGAAATTTTCCTGGCAAAGCAGCTTCTCTCTTCTTTAAAGACTAGCATTGACTTTGCTACTGGGCCTGAATTTGTTCATTAGTTTAAGAATGCAAACCATTTAAAAAGGTAAGATTGTATAATGGTCACCTTTTATCTGTGGGAAACAAGTTCCAAGACCCCCCAGTGGATAACTGAAACCACAGTTAATGCTATGTTTTTTTTTATACATACATACATACATACATACATACATACATACATACATACGGTAAAGTTTCATTTATAAGGTAGGAACAATAAGAGATTAAGAGCAATGATTAATGATAAAATAGAACAATTACAACAATATACTATAATAAGTGTTAGTAAATCTGGTCTCTCTCTCAAAATATCACCTATAACTGATCTGACAACCAGGATAGCTACTAAGGCTGGATGAAGGGATAATTCACATCTGAGTGAGGCAAAACCAAAGTGGGAGATTTTATTGTGCTACAGAGAACAGCACAGAATTTAAAAACTTATGAATTGTGTACTTCTGCAATTTTCTATGTAATATTTTCAGATCATAGTTGACCATAGATAACAAACTGTAGAAAGTAAAACTGCAGATAAGGATGGACTACTCGTGGGAAGTTTTGTCCGCCCATTCACATAACACAAGGTGTTAGTTTGTGTCACAGGAAACTCTTATTTGAGGGTGGTTATATATATATATGAGGCATATCAAATTTTCAAGACCTAGTTCGTTGCCCATCTAACACAATAATGCAAAAAGCCTTACAGAATAATTTCTTTCAGCTAGTCACAGAGTCTTTGTGAAATTAGAATAGGTCTTAAAGAATAGGTAAGCTATTTCTAAGAGTCTTCAATGCAAAAGACTATAGAAGCCAAATAGATGAGGTAAATGAGGGATGCATAGGCTGTGGGAACTGATGTGGGCAAGCCAGAGGACACCAGTGGGCACCCAGCTCCAGCGATATCATCCTGATTTCTTTTTCCAAAGAAGTGCGAAATTCTAATTTTTATGTAAAACTTTCCAATCAGTAAAATATTAGGTGGGATAGATAGCTAAATATTTCTATAAGCTAATTACCTATGTAGTCAAAAAGTCACAAATGTACAATCTTTGATTTTTACAGATGCAGGAATAGGAGTGCAGATGGATAGTGATCCTTGGGAAGGAAGTTTCAAATACAGGGAAGAGTACAATCACGGCAAAGAATGAAAACTAGTCAGGAGTGGTCCATCTGGAGGGAAGAAGGAAGAATGGGCTTGGACAGGAGTAGTGGAAGAGTAAAGTGAGATCAGGGCCTAGGCCTCCAAGACCAGCTTAAAGTAAGAGCTTGTTTTGGTCAGCAGAATTTAATTTGGGAATATACTGATCAGTTTTGCAGCAGTGTACAACATAGGGTGGAGGAAAGGGAGAATTGGGCCAAGGAGAGCAAGTTACCTATTATGGTAAGAAAAAGGTGGACATGGCCAGGACCACACTAGCATCCATAAGTATTACCAAGTTCAATATTACTATGACATGACAGAGGGTACACCATGGGGATAAAGGAAAGAAGGCAAAGATAAAAAATAATAATAATAACGCTGCAATTATTAATAGTTGAGATCAGGCATGAACCTCAGGGTCTTCTCTAAAGAGTGAATACCTAATTTTTTGTAGGGCCTTGTAATTGGAGAAACAAATCATTAATTTGTGTAAGAGCAGTCAGTTCTTAAGAATGTTGAACTTCTGTTCAAAATCACGCTTAAGTCAGTATATTACAAAAGTAGTAAGCTATAGACTCGAGAGTTTAAAGATCTGAGAATTAGGCCCCATTTTTAGAGGTGAATAAAACTGAAGATCCTAGAGGTTGTGAGTTGTTTAAAAGTAATATAGGTAGTCCAGCTGGGAGTAGAACCTATGTCTTCTACTTCTAGCAAGCTCATGGAGCTAGATCATAAAGCATAAGGCCAAATTAGATGCCTACATTAATTATGCTAATTAAACTGGATTTTCTTTCTTGATCCCCAAATTCTCAACTATAAATTTCTTCCCAGAATATTTTTTAAAACTCGTGTATTTCATCATTCTTTCTTTATTTTGATCTCTTGAAAACATCTCCAGGGCCTTTTGAACTGCTTCGGTTATAAATTGGTTGATCTCTAGACCAGGGCTCATCTGTCATCTTGGGGTCCTGTCACATCATCTGAGCTTTCCCTTTGCAAACTCCTGCTGATCCCTTATTTTCTGATTTCATGTCTGCTTTGTTCTTGGTCCATGCACTTGTTTTGGTGGAATGTATCTTCCAATGGCTCTATGAGAAAGATTTCAGGAAAAGAAATTTTTTGAGACCTCATATACCTAAAAGTCTCTATAATCAACCTTTGTAACATGATCAATAATGGTAATCATCATCTCTCAGAACTATGAATCCTTTGTCTTTTAGTTTCCAGTCTCTTTCTCGAAAGCCTGGTGCCATTTTGATTCTTGAATCTTTCTATTAAACTATTTTTTCCTTTCTAGAAACTTTTGAGATCTTCTCTTTTGAATTTTTTTTCTCTGCCCCTAGCATTATAGTGAAATACCTTGTTTCATGACTCATTCATTGTGCTGGGTACTCAGTGGGTTCTTTCAATCTGAAGATTCATGTCTTTTTATTCAGGAAAATATTTTTAAGTTATTTCTTCGACTTTTCATTTGCTCTGTTTCTGAAACTTCTCTTGCTCAGATATTAAACCTCCTGAACTATTCCTCTGATTTCTTTGATCTTTCCTATTTTCTTTGTTCTTTGAGTCTTCTCAGCTTCCTCAGTTTTCTTCCAGTTTTTATTTCTACTATCCTTTTTTATTTCTAAAGGTCTTTTTATTCTCTTATAGTATTGTCTCATCTCTGAGGATATTAAGGGTAAGTTTGTTTCTAAGTCTTCTGAAAAAGTATGTCTATTTCTAGTTGCTTTCTTTCATATTGCAATGGCTTCTGTGTTTAGTACCATAGGCTTTACTCAAATGTCTGGTGTCCTTGGCTGTGTGCAAATATTTAAAAACCAGGGACAAAGAAAGTTAATTCGTAGCTCTGAAAACTGGACTTCAGTCTAGTGTAATCTGGCAGAGCTTTTTCTTTGAGGAAGAACGGGATCGTAATATCTTCAGGGCTTTGTTTTTGGATCAGATTCCCTAAGAAGCCACTTCCCATCTCCTTCTTGGAGAAAAAATTCCTGTCTGGCAGCGTTCTGACAGATAGGTGGTGAAGAAAGTGGGGATCTTCCCATTAAACATGTAAATTTTTACTTCAGTCACCTGTTTTTCACCTGTCCTGAGTTCATTTGTTATACTCTTCTTGGAGAACAGATCTCAGATTTCTACCAGAGGGAATGAGAGGGAGAGGTGGTAGAAGGGATTTGAGACCATTTAAATAGGCTTTCAGCTAGTTATTTTATTTTTAGCCCCATCTTTATTCTTATTTCCAGAAATACCCATGCTGCCAATTCCTGAGCTGTTGGGAAATTTCAAGATAAAAATCAATTTTTTTCTTGGTTATTCCCACACATAACTGAAGATTTAGCTTTCTCTCCTCTGCAAAGCTATCCATCTTCAGTTAGCCTTTAAACAACATGGGTTTGAACTGTATGGGTCCACATATACCTTTTTTTTCAATGAATTCCTATATTGTTTTCCATTCAAGGTTGAGAGTCTGCAGATGTGGAGTACCGACTATATGCATTGATGTACATCATTTTATACAGGGGACTTAAGCATCCTTTGGTATCCCCAGGGGGTCCTGGAACCAATCCCCCCCACAGATATTGGGGGATAACTTAAGGTTCTAGGGAGTCAAAAGTTACATGTGGATTTTTGACTGCCGGGGATGTGAGCTGGTGTCCTTAACATCTGAGTTATTCGAGAGTCTGCTTTCAACCTTTTAAATTTGTATTAATGTTTTCTCTTTTCCCATTTTCTTTGTATATTGATGCTTTTTTACTTTTTTAACTGTAATTGTAGGGGGCTTTCAGGAAAGAGCAGAGTACACATGTTTCACTGTTGTTAACTAGAAGTTCAATTCTAATTTCTGTTCATTTCATATATAGCCAATTAATTTACAATCTTAAATGATTGACAAAATTTTTACCTACAGTCATCATCTAATCCTTTATCTGTTCTTCTTGGATATTGTTTAGATTCCATTGGCTTACATCGAGTGGAGAATGTTAGCCACACGGAACCTGCTGTGAGCCTTCACTTGTACAGTCCACCTTTTGATTCATGCCATGCCTTTGATCAAAGAACAGGACATAAAAACAAAGTCACCATGACATTCTATAGCAAATTTGGAATCAGGACTTCATTTGTAAGTATAATTTCTCTCTCCTAGGTTTAAGTGCTTTGTGGGTTGGCAACATTATACTGTATGCATTGCTTTTTTTGTTTTATATTTTATTCAAATATTTTGTTTTAAGTATTCTTGAAGTTTAGATGAATCTTAACTTAGAAGAAAGGCTCCTTATATCCTGATTATTTTCTTTAACTTTGGAAAATATATTTTCAATTTCTATTAAAAAAAATCTTAGATGCAAACAGTTATTTATTGAGAAGATTCAAAATGTATGCTCATTTATAAAATGTTTTATTTATTAGAGATATAAGCATGAAATCTATATTATTTGATATAACTTCTGCTATGACTTAATATTCATAGGTCTAATTTGTTGGGACAACACACAAATTACTTGCATAGTTAAACTTTGCAAAGTTTCAGACCCTATTCTAATGATACAAATAAAAAAACTTTCCTGTTTTGATTGCCTCATTGCTTTTCCTTTCAGTAGTGATGTTATTCAGACCCCAAATAACTGAGAGTAGACTGTAATAACATATTCCTCCTTGAGGAACAAATGTTTCCACCCAAAAATAATAAAGCAACCAATAGTGATACAGAATAGCAATCTTCTACCTCTGGCAAAATAAATTGGCTATTTAGGGGAATGTAAAGACTGAAAACAATCCTCATGAATCAGCCTTTGAGAGAATTTTCTCAAGTGATTGCCCTGCTCTGTTTTCTGCATTTCAATCCCCAAGAGCTACTCTTATCTGAGGAACAGAACAACAGGACTCCATTGCCATAGCTGAGTTTTCATGCACAGATAAGAAATCAGGACGACTTAGAACAAGCCGAAAGGTCTGGTATGAAAATCCTTACACAGCCTTTTTTTCTCTCTTCTTTTACAGACAACTTCAGGATCACTGGAAAACAACTAAAAAGCACCAAACCCTCTGAGGTTTTACTTTAAGGTTTTCTGAAGTTTTGCCTTGGACAGGAAGGCCTCCCACCATTTACTGTTCAGTAATACATTTTACAAAGCCAATATTTAGATCTCCTGTAAGGCAGATGGTAATTACAAGGCATTAAGTACACCAGTAGTGCTCTGAGCTACTGCAGAAGAAAAATCTCACTAAGAAAAAGAAAAGCCTTGTGATTTTAAACACCATATCAAGTGCTATCCTGGCTTAATCTTCATTGGAACCATATGGAAATGTCAGTGATGGTTTTTATAGCTTCTGGAAACACTTTGGTCTCTGAACTATAATTAGCAATAAATAAAAACAAGAAACCATAGACATCAAATGCCTGCCTTGTTACTTGGATAACGAAATGTAGATGTCTTTAGTATACTTTGTATGATCTTAATTTTTGAAGAGAAGTTTTTGAATCTGAATTTTATTTTTTCAATCTTATTTTACAGATTCCTGTTCTATAAGTAATAGGGTCTTATAGATAGAAAAACAAGGTACTTTATCGTTTGGTAATGAAACGAAGGGCAGAGGATTTAGAAAAGTACCTGTACACAACAAACCAAAAACAAACTCATGTCTAGTATGTCCAGTGGCCATAGTCAAAGACTTTGTGATACTCCTAAAATTCTCAAATAATTTTAATAAAACGATTTGAACGCAATTTAAAGTTGTCTTTCTGTTTTACTTGATAAGAATCTCATAAATTTATAGTTTCTTAGATTTAGCTGGCCTACCAAAAGTACTGCGGAATCTGATTTTATAATGTAAGACTATGTATGAGAAAGCCAAAAAATGCATTCAAAAGCAGTTTACCTTTTGGAGCTTTACATATTTTCACTAATTGGCTGGAGATACCAACCTGAGGGGTTAAATGTAGACATAACCAATTTTGCCTGAAAACTGTGTTTTGGTCTATACAGGCATATCTTCCTTCATTGTGCTTCACTTTGTTGCACTTCACAGATGTCTGGATTTTTACAAGTTGAAAGCAAGACTCTCTACTAAGAAAAATATTACCTACGCACTTTATAGCAGTAGTCTGGAACCCAACCTGCAGTATCTCCCAAGTTATGCCTGTCTGGACTTAAATGTAAATTGTTTTCCAACATTTAAAAACTGGAGATTTCATAGAGGAGGGATATGTGAATTTCTGCTCATTAAAAGTTTGAATTATCTAGCAACTCTGGACCTGCATTGCATTTTCTTTAATGTCAATTAGCAAGGCTAGGGTTTGTCCCTTTGATGGGGCTACCTCTCCAATCTATGGTAGACCCCAACTTGCCTGTTTCCCTATTTATATAACCTGCAAAGCCCACGTATGCATTTGAATTTGCTCCCTCTACTTGAAGCAATTTTCTTAGGAATATTCATCATAATATTGGAATTTATTATCTCTAGAAACTTACAAAGCAAAGTCCTTTGATGATAGTTCTATGTGGGTCATTGGTTGCATTTATACATCTCAGAATTTATAACTTTACATCTTTGCTTCCTCTCATCCTTGAAAAGACATTAACATTTATTGAGTGTTGACTATGTATTAGATATATAAGTTGTTTAGATATACTAAGAATTTTGTGAGTTAAACTTTCTTATAAATTAGATATTGTATTGGTTTTCTATTGCTACTGTGACACATTATCACAAACTTAGTGATTTAAAGCAACACAAAATTTATTTTCCTAAAGCTTCATACACCAGAAGTCAAACAATTTCATGGAACTAAAATCAGCATGTCAGCAGAGCTGCATTCCTTTCTGTAAATTCTGGGTAGGATCTGTTTTACTGTTTTTTGTTTGTTTGTTTTGTTTGTTTGTTTGTTTTTAGAGACTGTCAGCATTCCTTGGTGATATCCCCTTCTTCCATCTTCAAAGCCAGCAATAGCAGGCTTAGTCCTTCTAAGCACTCTTGACCTACTCTCTTTTGTATTATGAAGGGCTCAAGTGATTAGATAACATCTCCATTACTAGGTTGTACCCTTAATCCTATCTGTAAAGTCTCTTGCCACATTAGGTAACATTCATAGGTTCTGGGGACTCAGATTTGGACCTCTGTAGGGACACATTCTGCCTATCACAGTTCTCCCTCTTGTTCCCAATGAGCCATGCCTCACCCACGTGCAAGTGCAAAGTAGATTAAGCCCACCAAGATCAACAAAGTCTCATGCCATTACAATGTCAAATGAAATTCAAAAAAAAAAATCTCATCTAAATCTCATCAGCTCAAGATCCAAATATCACTTAAATTAGGTATGGATAAGGCTGTGCTATAATCCATCTTGGGACACAGTTCTTTTCCCTATTTAGACCTATTAAGCAAGTTTAGAAACCTGCCAAAAGTTATTCAGCCAAGGAACTACAGAGCTAAGTTTTGATTTCAAGCAACCTTGCTGTAAAATTCATTCTCTTTATACTCAAGCCTTTCGGGGTAATAGAAACCTGGGCCACTTGTAATTTTTGCGTTTGCTATTTTTAATCAACAAAATTATGGTATTGTTATCTGTTTAATATGTGTGGTATATTTAAATGTTTAATAACACATCTAACACACAAATTGGGAAATAACCTGTGTGTTACAAGTAATGGCCAAATTTGAATTTGAGTATCCTTGTGGATGTGAGGCTCAACCTAACTAGACACTCTGGTGGTCTTGGCTCTCCTGGCCATCCTGCCCACCCTGATCTCTGTGATTTGCTCTGTTGTCCACTGCTGATGAGAATGTTCAAGGAGTTGCAGACATGCTTCTCCTTTAGGAGCTCAGTGCTTGCTTGGATTGATGAGGTGTATGCATGTATGCACACATGGTAAGGCAGTGAAGCTATCAAGGGCCCAGAAGAATTATGTAGGAGAGAGAAGGAACATGGAAGGCTGAAATCATGCTAATGGCTAAAGGTGAATTGGCTGTAAAAGTAGGAGGGCAAGGACCAGAGTCTAGAAGAGGAGGAGGAATGAGCCGTATGTGTGAGGAGACAGTGAAATGCAAGGTTGGTGGTGGGCCCACGTACCACCTTAGCACTCAGTAATTCCCATTTACCTACAGCTCGAGTTTCTCTACTTGATGTTCCCTCTGCCTGGAATGCCCTGTTCCCAGCTCTTTCTTTCCATGGCTGGTTCTTTTTGCCCTTCAGATGTCAGCTCAAATGCCTTCTTTTCAGAAAGGAATTTCCTGGCCACCCTATCAAATGTACAATTGCCAGGTGTTCTTCATTTAATTTCACTGATGCACTTATGGTTATCTAAAAAGCAACCATTTCTTTTTTCACTCTTTTATTATCTAAATCCTACTAATAGGATGCAAAGCCCATGAGGGATAAAGATAGTGTTTCATTTACTGCTGTATCCCAAGCATTTAGATCATACTTGACACACAGGAGGTGCTCTGTAAATATTTATAAAATGAATGGAAAAACCCTCAGTCATGAGAATTGTGTTAAACTCTTGATGCTATGGTCTCTTCTATGTGCCACCAAATCAGGTGTGCCACATTATTTTTATTAAGTACAAAAATTCTAAGAATTATTTTTTTAACCCAGAGACTTCTTTATTAAGGCCCATGTCAGAGGTTCATCTTTTGTTGTGGATTTGTTAATCAGGTACTTAGACAAACTAGTTGATGGTTGATGAATGAAGGGCATTTATGTGTGTTTCATGGGAAGGGAAGGCATTAATTACCTCATTAAGCAATAGTGCTTAGCTGTTTTTTTTTCCTGACTCACAGACCACTTTGAAATTCTCTGAACTTCTCTCCAAAAAGGCCAGCATACAACAAATATGCATACAAATTCATGAAAAAATTTTAGGACACCCTAAAGACACCTAGGGGCCCCAGATAAAGAATCCTGTCACATGTGAGTCAAGGTAAATGGGAAGTGATGGATATTTCACTTCATTTTCTGAGATAAAAGGGCATTAGTAAGCTGGGAGACTAGTTAACCTTTTAAAAGTTACAAGATTTCTAGGAAACACCAGAGGCTGGTGCATTCTTTGTCCAAGGCAGGTGCACACATTTCACAAGATCTGTTTTCCTCTGTTTCTAAAGACATTTCAAACATTTCAGAAAAAAAAAAAATCTGTTTCACAACTTTACTTATGCAGATAGCATACGCTTTCTTTAAAATATGTATGTGGGATGGTGAAATAAGCCAAACACAGAAGGACAAATAATGTATGATTCTACTTATACGAAGTGCCTAGCATAGGCCAATTCATAGAGAGAGAAAATAGACTAGAGGTTACCAGGGACTAAGGGGAGGGAGGAAGGGGGTTATTGTTTGATGGGTACAGAGTTTCTTTTGGGGATAATGGAAATGTTTTGGGTATAGATAGTGGGGATGGGTCAACAGCAACGTGAATGTATTTGATGCCACTGAATTGTACATTTATGAATGGTTAAAATGATAAATATTATTTTCATTTTCCCACCATAAAAAAGTTGTTTCCAAAAAATGTATGTGAGAGAAAATGTGTGTGTGTGTGTGTGTGTGTGTGTGTGTGTGTGTGTGTGTGTGTGTGTTGGAATAGTTAAGACATATTGTAATAGAAAATATAAACGATATAAAAGGCACATGGTGAAAAATTTTTTTCCATTCCTTTCCCCAGGTATGCCCCTCTCTGGGGTAACCTATACTACCAGCTTTTTGTGTGTGTTTCCTCATGTATTTTTTCCTATTGTTCATAGAGAGGGCGGCATCCTAAAATACATGTTGTGCACTTCTAAGAATACAGTTTCTGCATTCTTTTGTGCTGCTGGCTGCATGGTATTCCATTGTATGAACATATCACAGTTTAGTTCACCAGTCCTCCATTGTGGTTTCCAGCCCTTTACATTTGCAAACAAAATTCTACAATGAATAACCATGTACATAAAGTCATTTCACAAATATCAGTTGATTATTTCTTTATTACAGAAAAATGAAGGTAACTCACAACTTTACTTATGCAGATAGTATACGCTTTCTTTAAAATATGTATGTGGGATGGTGAAAGAAGCCAAACACAGAAGGACAAATAATGTATGATTCTACTTATACGAAGTGCCTAGCATAGGCCAATTCATAGAGAGAGAAAATAGACTAGAGGTTACCAGGGACTGAGGGGAGGTAGGAAGGGGGTTATTGTTTGATGGGTACAGAGTTTCTTTTGGGGATAATGGAAATGTTTTGGGTAATGTGGTTACAGGAGAATGTCATGGCAAGCTGCCCTGGCTGAAGAGTACCCTTTCTGTGCAGAATCTGTCACTTGATGTCATTGCTCTTCAATTTAGGCACTTTCACTATCCTCATTGGTCAAGTGAGTTCATGTGAAGCTCTGTCAGAAGCTTGACATTCACAGAGATTACTTATTACAAGCAAGATTACTTATTATTTAGTACAAACAAGAAAGCCCAGGGAAACCCCATGCATTTGTGAGGAAACTAATGATGTAGTCAGGGTCGATTTAGAATTCTGCCTGTGCCCAGTAAGAGAGTTGATGCATTCTTGACATTTGTTTTTGTTTATTTTTATTGCTGAGCTTTTTGAGTGGTTGGAGAAGATGTAATAGTGTTATGTTCTATTTGAAAACATGCCTCACAGGTTGCTTAATGAGGAGCATTTTTTTTTCTTTTTTGAGTAATTCACAGAAACATAAAGTAACACACTGAATGGGTTTAAGCACTAGTTTAAACCTAAGTTAGTCATCTGAGAGACATCCTTGTACAACCTCAAGGAAATGGTCATCTGCTTAAAATATTTATATCTATATATCATATGTGATATGTACAATGTTTACCTAAAAGTACAACCAGAAAAAGTTCTTGCATGTGAGTAATATTATAGAACTACAAAATAATATTATAGAACTTCAAAGTAATCTACTGCACCTGAAGTTCAATTAGCCTTCAATGCCAAGAAAAAAATTGTTATTATAATAATAGATCCTTGTGATGCACCCTTCAGTGAAAGCTGTATGATTATAATATGCTGAATTCATTTAACTCATAAATATAAAATTTTATAAAATCATGAAGATGAAATGTATTTGAGTGAATATTTAGCCCAACAAGTCTTTTGAGAAATGAAGAAACAAAGACAGGTGATGTTATGGTTAAGTGACATACCTTAGCAAGGTGCAGGTTCATATAGCCCCATAGGAGCTGATATTTATGAATTTTGCAAGTTGATTGATAGTTTAAAATTGGCCATAGTTGCGAGTATTTACACTGTGGAAATCTATCAATGCCACAAATCAGGGTATTTCTCTTTCTCCAGAGAGCCTATTGCTAAACATTTACCAGCATACCATTGTAGCTGAGGCTATTCAACCAATTCAAGATAAAGACAAGGTTTGCCTAGACTCTTTAAACGAACATTTTTATTCTTTAATTCTAATTGAATTCTAAATTTTTAAATCACTTTTGCAAGTATAGTATATGCTATTGTCACTTCAGAGAAATCCTTAAGACAGAGATATTATTTCTCCCTACCTCATTTCGGAAATTAGGACATTTAGTTACATGTAGATGAAATATTTTACCCAAGGACACACAAGTAGGTAATGGAAAAACCCAAAGAGATGTTGCTTCTGCCCAGGACACATTGTGCCTTTGGCAAAAGAGAAAAACTATCAAGCAGAGACAGAAAGTCAACAATGTGACCAACGCAATGGTGACTCTATGGCTTTCCTGTCTGAAATCTGCCAACTGGTTCCTGACTTCATAGTTAAAAAAATAACAAAATAAAAACTCATGTGGTACTCAGGCTGGATGGTACAGAGAAGTCTTATTTTTCCTGAGTGAATTCAATTATTATGTCATAACAGAAGTTAAGACTGGGCTGTATTTTTATTTGTACTTATTTGTTAGAGCACAGGTTATAAACTTTGAGATTATGTTTATAGTTATGACCTATGGCACCAGACCAAAATGTTTTGTTAGGACTCACTATTGCAAGTGACAATGTGACCCAAACTGACTTGAGCAAAACAAGCTCATGTAACTGTAAAGTTCAGGGGTTGCTCAGACAAGGGTGGAGTGAGGGGTTCAAACAGCTTTATAGGACTCGATCTCGTTCTCTACCTTTCTTGACTCTAAAGTCTACCTTTGTGGTGTAACATGATTTCCAATATCTCCAGCTTACAACTTCAGTTTCAATTCTGTCAGAAAAAGGGATTATTTCTTCACAGTCTTTCCATAGAAGTTAAGAAGTTTAGCTATATGGGGCTCTGATTGCATCACACTTAACTATGGCCAGCAGGGTATGATCTCTGCCTTGGCCTGAGTCATGTGTTTGCCTCTGGATCGGGGTACAACCAGTTCCATCCAATCAAGTGGACTGGTGTGGGGGACAAGGCCACCAAAGAAAATCGGAATTCTCTTATGAGAAGAAATAGGAAAGTGGAGACGATGCTAGGCAGACAAAATCAACAGATTTCTACTATATAGGAGCTCAATAGCTCAATTAATGAACACAGAAATGAATTAAAGATTATATCAACAAAATCATCATCACCTTTTTATTCCTGATAATATTAATTCAAACAATTCATGAGTAGTTGTTATTCTTTCTTTTACTGGTGAAACTTATAAAACACCTCCATCACTCTCAAAACGGAGGATTTCATAGACAGATTCGTGGGTGTGCCCCCAAGGAAACTGCTTGTATTCAAATAACCTCCATCAGTCCGAACCCATGTCAAAAATTCTTTCACCAGAATTACCACTCAGTGTAACAGGAGGCAAGTGGGCTTTTCCCATTGTCCCAGAATCCAGCTAAATCCTAAGGTTGAAAATAAAAGGTGTTAAATATTCTCATCCCAAAGAGAACAAAGTCACTAAGAGTTTGGAGTATATTTCTCTTCAATGTTTATTAGGAGCTAGTAGACCTGCTTTCCTAGAGGCAACCCTAACCCCTCACACGTCCGCAGCCTGTATAAAATAAAGCTGAGGTGTTGGGGTCTACATTGCCATTGGAGTTACTCGATTCTTTCTTCTAATATCCATTCTTAAATCTATATGGCTGTGTTATGTGTTAGAACCACATTCCAGATCCTGCCATGACCATACCTCATGTCTCCTACCTTCCTCCACCTCCCAACTGATTCCTCCTTCCCTGCCCCAGCAGAGTCAGATTTTCCATTCATATCTTAGGCCTCCCTGAGATCTGGTCAAATAACACTTTCTTACTTTACTAGCTTTGCTCTGTTTTTCTTTGTCTATTTGTTTGGTTTGCATAAAATACACTCTGTCCCAGTACCCTGCTTTCTGAGGGTAATAGCAACTCCTCTCCCAGGCCCAAGTCAAATAGCAATTCTTTGAGACATTTCCTCAGTGGGAAGAGATCTCTTCACATTTGGGCTTCCATAGAATTTCATTTTAACTTTCTTGTAATAATTGCCACATTCTTCTCCAGTTTCAGGAATTTATCTCCGAATAACAGATACCTCAGGTGCTGGACAGCCTCTAAGACAGTTCATTCACGAGCCACAGCTAATTCTTCTTGTATTGAATTGTAGCAAAACAATTTTTTTTGAATACTAAGTTGTATCTTTTTTTTTTTTTTTTTTTTTTGCTAATTTAAAGAAATCAGAAAGAATACTGGCCATTGAGATTTAGTTATTTGTTTTTTTTCTGATTGTATTTTCCTCCCTCTTTTCAGGGGTAAAGAAGTGGCTTCAAAACAATTTCTCCTTCCCTCCTCCCCCTGCTCTTTTTATTTTTTTTTCAAAAGCTTAAACCGACTAAAGAGATTGTGTGGGTGTTCAGGAGTTGAGTAGGATAGAGAGGCAGACTCCTAGATGGCTTTGCAGATGGAAGCTGAATGGAGAAGGACATGGCTTTTTTTAAGGATCTGTGCCCTATTCCATGAGAGTATTTTGAAAAGAGTGAATTTATGGTACACAGAAGAAGGCTGGACTCTGAAACCTAGTGCCTCTAGCCTTGGAATAAAGCAGAATCTTTCCAAGGACCACGCAAATTTAAGCAATAAACCTGTCAATGATTTCAAGGTGAAGTGAAGACTAGAAGTATTTACTCAGCATCCCATTAACTTCCTAAATTCTTGTGTAATTCTGAGAAGGGGAAGGGGCTTTCTCCAATAAAAACTAAAAATGAATTTTCCATCAGCCTGGTAGGGTATTGGCTAAGAGTTGGAATTGATTTAATTCACAGAGAAATAAAATAATACGCTCCTATGTTGGATCAGATCCTGGCTGTTGTGAAATGAATGCTGGGTCAAAAGGGATTTTCTTCCAACCTTAGTTCAGATTCATAGACTTGTACTCCATTAGACCCTAGGGCAAAAATCTGTTGAGAAAACCTAGGTTTCTAACACAAAAAAGGTCCCAATCATCAGCAAGAGAGCACAAATAGTGTAAGAACAGAGGATAATGTCATCAGGGGATCAAGTGAACCCTGCAGGCTATGGAGCTGAGAGAAGCACTTTACCTCCTTCTGCAAAAGTGCACTTCTGCATTATGGCAGCTTATAAAATAGTCATTCTTGGTCCCTGTCAAGCAACAGACACTTACCAGAAGTTCAAAATGTACATCCTATAAATGTAGGTTAAACATAGAAGCCTTCAAATCTTTGTCTGGTAGAGGATAAATAAATGTTATAGGGATGCCTTGGTATTTTTGGAAACTCTGATGACATATAAAAATTTAGGAAATAGCATGATTTAAAAACTGCAAACACTTTGATAGTTTACTTATGTGAAAGACTATACTCTTAGTTCTTGGAAGATTTTCAGAGTCTTTTAATAACATCAATGACACAAGGAATCAAGAGTCCCCCACCCCTTTGCTTTTTGGAAAACTGGGTTGCTATCATTTAACTCAACACAGATGTTGAGATATATAAGTTAAATACTTTGGGTGACCATACAAATTGAATTTATGTCTCTGCAGACTTTGCTGTTACTTTGGAATAAATGGATCTTGTCTCTGTAGATGGTATGTATGGTCAAGCAGGGGACCACAGGATACTGGTTGCAGAGACTTATAGGAGAGACAAGATGGCCTCGTAGTCACCTCACTCCACAGAAGACATGGCAGAAAGTAACTGGCTTGGCTAGGAGCAAACCTAAAGGCATTCCTCCCTCAGTGTTGTTCAAGACGGAATAGCCCATCTTCAGCAGGGAATTGCTGTTGGACTGTTTTCTGTTTTGAGTGTTCTGCTGGAGCCCGGGGCCAGATCGCCTCCAGAGATAGGGGGTGGGGGAGGGAATGGAGCAGTCTCTCTGAGGGGAGTGTTCGTTCCCTCTCAGTCATTCTGGGAAGAGGCAGATTCTGGCTGAGAAAAAAAAGACAAGGTGGGCCACAGACTAGAAGGGAGTGAATATTCCTCATTTTACCCAGTGGAATGGTGTAAAATGTGGAATGAGTTTAATCATTTTTGAAGCAGAGCAGGGCTGCTTCCTCTAGGTGGAGGAGGCAGGAGACAGCCTTTTAAAGGACCTCGAAGCAGGTCTGAATTTGGGGTCTCAGAGAAGCCACATCTAGAAATACTATGAGGCTCTGTACTACATATAGTCCATTTCACTGTGCCCAAACCCTCAGTGATGTCTTGTTCATTTCGACTCAGTTTTGGGGGTGCTGTGAGAGATCAAAGGAAGTTTTGGGTGAACCTGCAAAGGGGCCGTGGTATCCTCTCCCTGAGCCCAGAGCTGGGGACACAGTTATGGGCCCAAAGACCTATAATCTCCAAGAATTGTTGGCAGCAACATTTGGCTAGGCAGCAAGGAAGAACAAAGGGGACTTTTTGCACCCACATAAGACAGCATCTTGCATGTTCTTACCTACTGGTTGCTTTGCAATGACTAGGGTTCAAAAATCATAGCAGTGGGGTCTGAAAGCTTCATCATAAGGATATATAATAGAAATGTGATGATATATGGTTGCAGTTGCAGGCTGGTGAGAAAGTTACTTGGACTTATTAAATGGGCATCTTCTCCAGGTGAGATTGCCAGGCAAGCCATGAGGCCAAGCAGCTCTCATTCTGTGTCCCCCACGTCCCACCTTTCTATTAGACACTTCCACTCCAATTTCTGCTGCCACCAAGGCTGGCTCCAGGGAATGCCACTTCCTCTCCCAAGCAAGGATAAAGATAAGCTCCTTAAATCTCTTGAGTACGGTATTATTGCAACACTAAAACAAATTTAACTCATACTAAAATAAATAAATTTTAAATTTTACCTCAAAAAAGATGTGTAAAGAAATATTGAATTCAAATTTATTATAAATAGGCTGAATTGTTTTTAGGTTTATAAGTTTTATAATTTTTCATAATAAAATATGGGCAAAAGTCTATTATTAATAAAACAGTACAGACAACGTGGAATTTTCCAATATGCAGATCCAGATCCTACAATAACTCCACCCCAGTGCTGGGGCAATTTCACTGACATCTCCTCTGAAGTCCTTTCCTACCCTCCAGCTGGTCTCCATGGGCCAAGTGCCATCATATTCTTACAACAGTTGTGTCCTGAATACTTTATTCTTTTGTATTTCAGTCATTCATCTTGGTGCCCACCCTCACCTCTTCCACAATTCCATACTGAAGGATAGACTCTCTTCAGAGCTGGTTAACACTCCATAGTAGACTGATAAGAATGGCTAAATAGAACCCTGAGATTATAAGCAGTCATGTAATTGTAGTATATTCCTACAATAGAAATTATACAAATTTATTAAGAGGGAGACAATTTGGTTTATACCCTGCTACTCTGTGTGGCATATTATTTTTTCCAAAATGACTAGAGTAATATATCTGAACCCTTATGCTCTTCCAGGACCTATTCTTATTTCCCCTCCCAAAACCTGGGTAGGTTTGTGATCATCTCAATTAGAAGGTGGCAGAAGTAATGCTATGTGATTTTCAAGGCTAGACGGCCACTTTCTGCCTGCTCTCAATCTCTCTCTGCCTCTCTCTGTCTCTTCATCTCTGTCTTTTTCTCTCTCTCTCTCTTCCTCTCTCACTCTCTCGCTCTCGCTCTTGCTTTATCTCCATGCTTTCTTTTCATTCTTGGAACCCAGTTGCCATGCTTCAAGGAAGTCTAAACCAGCACAAACAGAGGGACCATATGGAGAAGCCCATGAGAACAGAAATTGAAGCCCCCAGCCAACAGCCAGCATAAATCTCCAGCCATGTGAGTGAATGAGCTTTCAGATAATTCTAGATATCACAGAACAAAGAAAAAACATTCCCTCTGTGCCCTGTTTGAATTCATGACCATCATAATCATGAACATAACAAATGTTTTCTTTACACCATTATATTTTGGGATGATTTATTACCCAGTCATAATAACTGGAACATGTTGGGAGATTGGAGATGTAGTTATCAACTGAAACCCTGTTCACTGTATTCATGGAATTTATATTCTCCTATTTCTGAGATATCTTTCATAGATGCACACACTATGGGAGTTTCAGGGAGCCTGAGTTTGGGACAAGTTGAAAGATATTCTTAGGAGTCAAGCATATAGAGTTGAAAATATCACCTTTGTTACTACTAATGTTGGTTGGTGAATATGGTTTCAGAACTGTGGCCAAGTGCATTTGCTAATGACTTACTCCTCAATTAGACATCCTCGCCTATACATTGGCTCAGCTGGGTGACATCAGGCCTCCTCCTCAACCCTCTTTGCATCTACACACCTTTCCCAGGAAAAAGACCCATGCTGCAGTGTAAGGAACAGTCTCTAACAGTGAGGAAGGGGCTAAGTGCTCAGTTCCTCTTCCCAAACTTACTAATCAGATCACTCTATCCACCTCCCAGTAGAATGAGTGTTAGGGAAAGACACCAACAGAATTAATGAGACTGAGCAACTTCCACCCAGAAACATGAATGTCATACTTCTCACCATTTATTATTAAATATTTACTATGTTCCTTTAATTTTTTTCTACTTTAGCAAAATTTCCCATGAAATCAGGAGTTTGATTTGCTAATTATATATATTTCCAATATCCATTAAAATAAGTACTCAACTATTGAGAATTGTCCATGTGACTTTTAAAACAATTTTCCATATATTAGTGGATATATACCACATTTGGGAAGACAATGATGTGAGAAATCGACACAGGTCACACCACAAAATGAGTAAGCTCCAATTCAGGCAAATATATTTTTCAATGTTTGCTCAAAGGCAAACATGGGACATAGAAATTAATATTATATTTTAAAAATTAGAGATTACATTTTACTATTTTTTTCAACAGTGTAAATTCTTAGATATAATGGTAATGCAAGATCATGAAGCAGGAACTAGAAATTATATGACATTACAATGGAGTCTCCTGATTCTTCCAATAATTCCAGCATTGTGGGTATAATTCAGAATGATTCCATACTGTTCTAGATTCTAAACCTTAGTGCATTTCCCAACTGCTATATATATTGAGGCAATATATATATAATATATTATATTATATATATAAAATAGATTATAATAGATTATATATATAATATAATATATAGCATATATTATAATTTATATTATATATATTAAATAAAATTATACACACACACACACATGTAATCTTACTTGTGCTTTCCTTCTGTGGCAACAGCTGCCTAGAGCATAGTCTTGGAACTATAGCAGGTGGTGATTAGAATGTTCTTGGTTGCTAATAGTGGTCTGTTAGAGCTATTTCCATGTGACTTAAATATAAATTTGAAAGACAAAGACATCACCTTTTACTCTGAACCCCCAGACTGGAATAATCTTCTCATTTGGCTCTTCTACACCATACTGATTCATTGCAACTGCTTCTCCAAAACTCTTCCTTCAAAAAGAAAAGGGAGATGAGCTCTGGAAGCCAGCTGTGCCACAGAAATAAGCAGTGTCAGTAGGTGCAAGAAAATACCCCGTCCTACCACTGGCTGCCCTTACCAAGAAGGGCCTACTCAACTGAAAGTTAGATTATTGTTTCTCAGAGGATACTGTCAAAGAAAGAGCAGAAACAGTTACAGAAGCTTGTCCAGCTGCAACAACTGTGAAAACAGGAAATTACCTTTGAAATTGGGGCCATCGTGTCTCTCTCCAAAGTTATCAAAGGTACTTTTAAAACTCAAAAACCAAGTAGCAGCAGTAACAAGAGGCGATATGCAGTTGGTACGTTATGTGCTCTGTGGTCCTGCCTTGGTGTAAAGGCAGCTGTGTGGGAGGGATGGGTTATTCAGTAATCAAGCATAAGAGTCAACTGGGGAAACTTGTTTTAAAATGTAAAACAAGTCTACTGGACCCAACCCTAAAAAGTCCAATTTTTGGAGTCTAGAGTGAAAACCAGAAATCTACACTTGTAATAACTTTCCCCAGGAGTCCAGGGCATCTGATACAGGGGGTCTAGAGAACACACTTAAATAAACACCACTCTTATTACTATATTGGGACCTCCTTTTGCTATAATACATATGCCTAAACTATTAGTAAGTAGCCTGAATTTTAGTCTGTTTCTTCTTTGACTTTGTTTTCCAGCCTATGCCAATCACAGCTCTTTTCTAGGAGGAACCAAAAGAACAGTCAGCCAAGAGACTTGGGTTCTGATCTTGCTTTGTTACTAGCTTGTGCTATAATTGGGCTTCCAATTTCATTAGACCTTGGTTTCCTAATCTTTCAATTAAATGAACTTTTTTATACTGAACTCCATAGAACCCTAAGGTTCCTAGATTTCCCCAGACTCAAAGATTTAATGAGAGGTGAAGGATAGACTAAGAAATCAGAGATAAAGCCCCCCCAAAATTCTAACTCTTTTAGCAACCGATGCAACTTGGCTTTGAAATTTTATTTTATGTCTTGGAATTTCAATAATCATTTTGTCTGGGCAGAAGAAAAACCTCACTGCTGATTTTTTTTTTTTAATCCACAGGATTTAAAGAGGTCTTTAATGAGTCCCTTTGATCTCTAGTGTCCCATTCCCTGCATGGAATCCCTGACACAAGTCCTTCTTGTGGGATTTTCTGCCCCTTCCAATGCCCAATCTATAGAGGCCAGTTTTATTCAGCTGGGGAGAAAGGATTCACTTCTGGGAAGCATGTCATATTAAGATCCGGAGGTATGAGTTAGTGACATGGGCATTCGGCATTTACCAGAGGATCCACTCAAGAGTCATTTAAGCCTAATTATCAGAGAAGGACAATGTCCCTATTCACCATCTCTCAGTCTCCACCAGAGTTACTAATTCCCCTCCATGTTACCCACTTACAGTGATATCTCTGATGACAGACTGTCCAGAGAACACTCAGAACATTTAAAAGGTACAGTTCCTCTCCAAAAGGCATGATATCATCTTAAGGCAAGATAAGATAATCCCTGAATTCTTTCTCTCTGTTCCAGCACAGTGTGCTATTACCTCAGCAGGCAGGCCCTGGGACTGGGTGGGAACCAAGGGAGGTCTTTCAGGTTGGGCAGCAGTGACTACTGTGTTCAGCCATGACAATCAACTAAAGAGGAAGAGTGAGGAACCCGCAACTTGACAGGAACAGACAAAGTTTTTCCTTTGGCCAAAGAGATTGAGGTACTGAAGGGATTAATGACATTCATTAATTGAAGAGTCTAGAGGTATCCTTTCCATTCTTGTATATAAATAAGAAAGTATAATTCAAAGAAATACCTACTATCTCTGGTCATACTGGAAGACACAACTCGAACCTACCCAAGACTGCCACATCAAATACGTTCTTTACAAAACATAGCCCGACAGCCACAAGGACTAACCTAACCCTTGTCTAACTTGTCCCCACAGACACTCTAATCATTTCATGGCCAGTAGGAAATATATCATGATAGTCAGTCCCTAAGTTGGCTATTCAGATTGTCACCAATAGAAAAAAAAAAGCTACCATATATAAAACATGCTGGTATATAATTAATACTTTTTTTTAATCTAAAATTCAATAAACTTTACCCAGATTTCAGGGAGCCCTATTAGGAAACTAAACTTTGAGGTTAAATAAGTTGCAGAAAGAAATTCTCCTTTCCTGAAACCCAATACAATAAATAAATCCATTTATTCATCTATTCAACAGACATCTATTGGTTTAATGTTTAGGTGCCAGAACTCATGTGAGGAATTGCAGTGAAACCAAATAGAACACAGCCCCCACCCAGCACAGGAGTATAACACACACACACACACACACACACACACACACACACACACACGAGAAAAATATCAAACTAATAAGAATAATGACAAATGTCATGAAAGATATAAACCAAAAACTGTAGAAATTGACAATGGAGAACTCTTATGCCTAAAGGGTAGTTAGAATTTTTATAGGTAAACATGGAGGATGTAGGGAGAAGGAAAGTCTCACAATAGCCATGGCTCACCACCTTCTGTGTCACATACATTTAAGGAGGCTTTACTGTTTAGAAACATTGTGAATCCAGTTTGACCAGAGGGCAGGGTTGATGTGGAAGGCTGAGAAAAGCATAGGGTAAAGACTAAAAACTGTGGGCTTAATTCTGGAAGCAACGAAGAGTGATCCAAGTAGAATATAGCAAGTCTTCAAATAAATGTTGTTTCCTTCATTGTAATTTCATTATAGTGTTGATGAGATGCCATAGGATCTTAACTTTTGTTTAATCAATTAGCCTATGGTAAAATTGGTTTCATTATACATCATTTAGCTTAAAGTCACAGAACCTTTGACTATTTTAAGTGAGTGTTTATCATAGTTATCTTATGAGAGATGAACATTAGGAAATTTTACTTTGGTTCTTCGTGTAAGGTAAGTTATGGGAAGGAGAGGAATGAGACAGGAGAGCCATTTTAGAGGCCCCTGCAAGAGTCTTTACAGGGAGATCTGGACTGAGTCATCAGTGGAAATGGACTGGAGGCAAAAGATAGAGGAGCCATTGTCAAGGCCATATCCAAAGGACTTGGTCATGGATTGACTGGGAGGGAGTGAGTAATCAAAGATGACTCTGAAATCTCCACCAGGCTTCAGGGAAGAGTGATCTGATGTATTCAACACAATCAGAAAGAAATATATCTTGAGAAGATAAAATTAATTTTGATTTTGGGTAGTTTCATAGGGAAATAGAATGTGTAAACTGATCAGCTTTATATTCTCTTATCAAACCAAATTACACTGCTGTCAGTAGAACATAGCCTAAAGAGAAACATGAGTGAGAAGAAAAGCTACGGCAGCCAATGAAAGGATTAAAGACTCTTTACAGAAACAGCCTATTCTGTGTGTATTACTCAGATAATAAAGTAGAAATGCACTTAATTTATTTTTCCACCTCATTAATAACTTTATTTTTTTCAAATTTATTGAGAAATAATTGACAAATGATTTGATGGACACTATGAAAGAATTTCCATCATTGAGTTAATTAACACATCCATCACCTCACATATTTATCATCTTGGGGCAGCAGAGAGACACCTGAGTTCTACTCAGCAAATTTCAATGGCATTATCTAGTATTAGCAACTATAGTCACCATGTAATCCATTAGATCCTCAGACATTATTCATCTTATAACCGAAAGTTTGTGTCCTTTTACCAACCTCTTCCTGTTTCTCCTACTCCTGAGTCCCTGGCTACTACTATTCTACTCTCTGTTTTTATGAGTTTGACTATTTTTAAGAATTCCTCATATAAGCAGATTCATCTGATTTATTTGAGTAAATAGATTGTTATGTAGTAAATATGAGTCTACTCCTCAGGCACACAATGGGAAGAACTGTCACATTGGTTTCTATCAGAAAAAAATCCCCCATAGAAATCATTAAAGGTGGTTTTCATGCTGCATGAAAACCTAGTTCTGCTTATTTTGCTATGCTTTATTTTGTCCAAGATATAAACTTGTCTGCACATGTTAATTCAGCCCTTGTTGGCAAGAATTCAAGTTTGTGTGTGTGTGTGCTTTTTATCTATCTTAAGATCAATGCAATTAATCTCCTTTTGAGTCTGATGCATGCTTTCTTTATATCAGATATTGGCAGGAATTTCTAGTGGTGTTAACTGGGAGAAAATAATTTGTTTTTAATTTAAAAGTTTCACTTTTAGTCTGGGAAGGTCAAACCCAAATTCAATTTTTTTAACTTTAAAATCCAAAATGATTGGAAGCTGAACTCTTACTCATGATTTTCACATTTTTTTTCCAGACTAGTAGTAAAATGATCTTTTTACTTCTTTTACTCTATCCTCAGTTCACAAAATATTAAGAAACTGATGAGCAAATTTATCTAAAGGTATTTCAAAGATTCAAATAAACAGAGGTTAAAAAATCCAGTTCGGTCTACCTTCAGGCAATAGGTTAAATCCCAGGAAAGTCCTGGTTCTCAGAATTAAGAGGGTTGTTTCGCAATTACAGAGCAAAGTCAGGTAGAGAAGAGCTTAAACAGGAGCTGGAGCATTGAAACCAAGGTCCCTGGCTAACCAGCTGAATCTAGCTGGTCCCTGGACTCCAGAGCATCTAGCAGGCTGAGGTAATCCCAAGAAATAATAAGAACAATAATAAAAGTGAAAAATTGCTACTGTAGCACAGCTACTTATGCCAGGTACTGCTCTGCATATTCACATATTTTTTTACAACCTAGTAAGGGTCTGTTTTTATTCTCATGTTGAAGATAAAGATATCAAAGGCTTAAAGCAAGCTGCAAAGTGGCATACTCCTGACTGAGACCGAGTTCTGTCTGACTCCAAGTTTTGTGCTCTGTGCACAAGGTTTGCTACTTTACTTCTCCAGCAGATTTTTCTCACACTTGAGCACGAGGCCAGATAAGTATCCTGGCTTTAGGCGGAGCTGTTCAGATGCTGAGAGCCAACAAACTAAACCCTTGGGCATAAAACTGAGACTCTTTCCAAATTCCCCTGGCAAATGGCTGTTTTAGTTCTTACTTACTTTAGCATTCTACTGGAGCTTATGTTCTAATTTCTCCTAATTACAATAAAATAGTTTTTTTCCTACTGTTATATAAAAACAAGATACTAAGGGGTATTATTGCCCTTCTACTCATCCTCATGATATTTTTGCTTCCTCACTCTCTAAATGAGAGCATTAGAATGCTATTACTTTCCTTATCTCCCACCTTCCCTCAGTTCCTATTTGCTGAGATATTTTGGTGCTTTTAGTTCTAAACTAGTTCTTTTAGTTCTTTTGACATATGTCTTCAAATCCTTCAATTTTGGAGACTTCTTATTTGACACATTACAAATTCCCAATCTTTCTACCAGTATTTATTTAGATTTAAAGATGTGCGCTCATCACTCTTTTATCTTCCCTTTGACTCCCCTTACTAATTTTTTTTTTCATTTACAGTTGACGTTCAATATTAGTTTCAGTTTCTTGAGTTTCTCTTAGCTAGAATTCTTTCTTACTATTTTCCTCAGCAGGGATACATGTGAGAGATACAATATCAGTCATCACATATTTCTCAATAGGTTTCTTTTTACTCTGGGAGGTGAATGGCATCTGCTGAGAGTAGGCTTTTAAACTGCATTCCTTTCTTTCAATGTCCTGTAGATTTTATTTTACTATCTTCAGTTGAGTAATGGTCTGATACCAGTCTGATACTTTGTCTTTTGTCAGGAAACATTAAAGATTTCTCTTTATCCTTGTGATTCAGAAAAGTTGCCAGGGTGTGTCTAGGAGAAGATATATTATTTGTTTTTCTAATCGTGCTTGGAACTCAGTAAACCTTTCCAAGGTGATAACTCCAATCTTCATTTAAACCAGAACTTTTGTTCTATATTTTGAGGTATTTGTTTCACCTGATTATCACATCATTAATTGGATTCTCAATTCCATCTTTCCTCTTTTTCCATTTTTTACTGTATTATTTGGCTTTAAAACAATGCTTTTTAGGCCCAGAAAGTTTGTGTGTGTGTGTGTGTGTGTGTGTGTGTGTGTGTGTGTGTGTGTGTGTGTGTGTAGCGCGCGCTACAATAAATCTACTTGAGTAGTGCTTATTTTTTATTATTAAATTTACCTTCTGCCTTCTCTAATAATTACTACTGTAGAAGTTAACCCAATTCTGAGTATTCTGCTTGTTCTTTATTCTTTTTCTGGTGGTTGGGTTTTGCCTAAGACTATTTTTTGTCTATTCTTGTCTCCATCCGCCCCTGAGGTTTAGTCATGGAGGTGTGTTAAGCAAAGTGATACTGCAGACACAGTGGTCTCTGCTGTGGTGGGCCTGTGATGGACAAGTAGGCAAGAGCTTCCTACTCCCATTATTCTCACTGGTAAAGGCTGGTGTTGCTCAGGGAAAGAGAGAGGATGTGTCCCTATTCAGCTTGGGGGACCCAGGTGTTCAGCAGTTTTTCCTGGACCACATGGAAGCAGATTGGCAGTCTGTTCTCTCAGGTGTCTATAGATTTCCTCAAGGCAAACTCTCAAGATCCAATCCTCATCCCTGGATTCACCCCCCACTCCCATCCCCATTTCTCAGAATTTGATCTGATTTTCAACAAGGGTGCCAAGACTATTCAATAGGAAAAGAAAGAGCCAAAACTATACAGCTCTTAGAAGAAAATATAGGGTTAAGTCTGTAGTACCTTTGATTTGACAATGGACTGTTGGATATAACACCAAAAGCACATGAAACAGATTTTTAAAAAATACATAAATTGGATTTTACCAAAATTAAAATCTTTTGTGCCTCTAGGGACACTATCAAGAAAGTGAAACTATAACACACAGAATGAGAGAAATTTTTCAAATCATATATTTGATAAGGGACTTGAATCCGGAAAATATAAGTTCTTACAACTCAATAATAAAAAGATAAAAAATTTAAAAAGGGAGTAAATGAACTGAATAAACATTTCCCAAAGAAGATATGCAAATAACTAGTAAATACGAAAAGATGCTAGACATTATGAGTCAACAGGGAAATGCAACTCAAAACTCACTTTAGTTTTGAGATCTCACTTTACACCCACTAAGAAGGCTAGAATCAAAGTCAGGTAATAGCAAGTGCTGACAAGGATGTGAAGAACTTTGAATCCTTATACACGAGTGGTGGGGATGTGAAATGGAACAACCACTTTGGAAAACAGTCTGGTTTCCATTTGACCCAGGGTTCCACTACTAAGTAACACCGAAGTGGAAATAACTCATATGTCCATCAACAGGTGAATAGATAAACAGAATGTGATGTATCCATACAATGGAATATTATTTGACCATAAAAAGGAATAAGTACTAATAATTGCTACAACATGAATGACCTTGAAAATATTATACTAAGTGAAGGAGCCCAGTTACAAAAGACCAGATATTATATGATTCCAGGATTTATATGAAATGTCCAGGATTGGCAAATACGTAGAGACAGAAAGTAAATTAGCCGTGTGTGGTAGTGGGCAAAGGGTGAGGGAATATGAGGAACAAAAACAAACAGCTAAAGAGTTTCTTTATAAGGTGGTGAAGATGTTCTAAACTTCAGTATGGCTATGGTTACATATATCTCTGAATATAGTGAAACCATTGAATTGTACACTTTAAATGGGTGGATTGTTGGTATGTTTCTTATCTTTCACTAAAGCTATTATAAAAATATGCTATTATGAAAAAATAATATTGCTAACTATATTTCATAAAGGGTAAAATAATACCAATGCTATCTAACCAATAAAAAGCAAGCAATGCTCACAAGTCCAAAAAAAGGAACAAAATTATAATATACATATTGCTCTATAAAATGCCACAATTTATTTTAAACTATAAATATAAAATATAAAACTCTATTAAAACTTAAATTTGATTTAAATACAAGGTTACAGGTTTAGCAAATAAAAACATAGGATGCCCAGTTAAATTTTATTTATTTCTGTTTATGCACATATATACATTTAGATAAATATAAAATATTCCACAGGACATACTTTACTTTAAAAGTATTTGTTATTTATCTGAAACAAAATATAATCATCTGAATTACATACCACTTCCTTATTTTATTTAATTTTATTTCCTTCATCACTTGAGTCTCATAATGGTTTCTTATTTTGAAGAATTTGTGTATTAAGTTCCTTGTGGTTACAGTATCTATTTCATTTTTATTGTAACATATCATTTACAGTGGTCATATTCAACTTACTTCATTCTTTTGTCCATTTAACATTCATCAATGAAAACACATGGTCAATATTAGCGTTAAAAACCAGTATATTAAACATATACTGGCATAGAGCTAAAATTTTGATAATTGCTTTTCAAGTTTTATTTGTTAAAACCACATACCATCTTCGTGGAAATCATACATCTCTTATGCTCTGCTGTTTGTATATGCTAATTTATATCTAATAATTTTTATATCAAAGGAACAATTACATATTACACAAATAGTGTCAGACTTTTTTCTCATTTAATAAGTGTCCATTGTTCATAAATTCATCACAAAACCTACTCTTGTGTTTTGGTATTTGGGGTTTCAAATACACACCAAAAAAAATGATCGATGTGCTATGATCGATCACTGCAAAATTTAGGAGATTGAATTTGATACTCTTATGGCCATGTCAGTGCCACCAGTTGTTCGCAAATCTGAACTCATAACAAACTATAAACAGGGGTTGGAGGGTTGCAAGGTTGCCAACCAACAATAAATTGAACTCAATGTCTGATGCAAAAAAGGTTAATTTTCTATTTGCCTGCAAGGGAGATCAATACTTGTAAGGCAATTTCTATAAGCAAAACCATAGCTGATGTTATATAGGTTTTGAGAAGCTTGTTATTCAGGGTCTGGTGGACCTTCAGAAGCAGGAGTATGTAAAGATTGAGAGACTTTCAGATGTGTTAGTGCAGTCACTGGAAGAAAACTGCTGTTTACCAGCAGACACGGACCTCCAGGAGCATGGCTACTGGAGTTAGGCACTTGCTGATTGGCTGTTGATAAGAAGCATGAGCTGTCACAGATTGTTGTTGTCTTTAAGACTAAAGGTCATCACTGGTTGGTTTTCTGAAACTCAGGGCTGTTATTGATTTGTTCAATTTTAGAAGTTTGGAGAGAGTCTGTTTACTGGCTGGTTTCCAGAAGCAGGGCCACAGAAATGAGGCCATTGCTGTTGGCTGATTTTCAGAGCACGCTTACTTGTTCCCAACTTGGGAATTTGACCAAAAAATATTCTTTTCCTTTCTTGAGTATGAATAAAATAACTTTTAATTCTCAGTTTCCTCTTTTGGTCTCCTCTCAGCCAAATCTGCAGGAGAAACAATAAGAGATTACCCAGATGTTTGTGGAGGTATGGTTCTCAGCTGGTGTTTCTATTTTAGTAATATAAGCACCAATCACTGGCAGAAAAACAGCTGTTATGGTTTTTTGTAATTTATTTTAAAAAGATGAACATAGGGCATTTAAAATGTTCTGACAAAGTAAAAACAGGAAACAAAATAATATAATTAAATACAGGATGTGTCCTGTATAGGCAGAATGCCTGGCCTCCCTACCTAAATATAATATTCTAGCTATAACAAGCATTAAACATTTTACGTAACAGTAAAAAGATTTGCTTTCTAAAAATTTAAAGTTTTTTAAAAAGATCATTTGAATAACCTTGGTTTTGTAAAAAATATCAATTAAATTTAACTCATGTCCTTTTTTCTCTCTTTCATTTCATCTCCCAAACCATATGGAGATATCTAAAATCTATTCTGTTAAAAGAGGTGCTTAGTTTTTCTTTTGGTAGTAATTTCCCACTAAAAAGTTCTTTAAATAGTCTGAGTCTGCATTAACTCTTTTGCTTTTGCTTTCCTTTTTGCTTTATTCAAACTATAATTCTACCTTCTCTCCATGAGATCAATAAATATCACCGGGAAAGACATTTGGGGCTAGTGTTGCCTTTTCAAAACAGCAAATAGAAAGTTTCCTATTTTTTTACAAGTTTCTTAAAATGATTTATGCAGATCAGAAAGAAGCATTTTTAAAGAGGTTTCAAGACATCACTCATACATCACTTAGTAGTGATCAAGTCATAATAACAATAGTGATATAAAGGCTTCATTTTATGCTATATGTAAATTCTCTACCATTAAAGTTGTTGTTTAAAGGAAACCTTTTATAAGTAACTTTATAAAACCCTAACTGTAGTTTCAGGAACCTGCAAGCCCATTCAACAGCTGCAGTGGAGCAGAGGGAGGCCATAGTTAATAATTAGGGCATCCTGTGCAGAGCAGCTGGGCAGGTCAGCCTCTCCCCTTTTTCTTATCACAAAAAGCAGTGGCAGCAGCTCTTCTGCCATCAACAACAGACCGTGGGGATGAACGGCATAGCAGGACCTTACATAGCTATTGATTTGTGAGAGGGATAGGAGACTCTCATGCAGAAGACACCTATTGAAATATCTTCTCCTGGCCACATGTCCTGCCCCACCTCACAATCTCTGGAGGCAGGTTGTAGTAAATAGAAGCCAGATCCGCAGACATGTATACACAGAGCCATAGATACAAAGATAAGCATACAACTAAGAATCACTATTTGAGGAATGTTGTGCAAGAGGCACCAACCTCAACAACAATAACAAAAACAACAACAAAAAAAAAACAACACTTGAAGAAACAGAGTTAATAAAATGAATAGAAAAAAACTCCACAATAGTTATAATTAACATCCATGTGTGATAGAAGAGTAATATAGATATTTATTTACATATAACAATATAGGTGATTGTAAAAAAAAATTCTTAGAAATTTAAATTATGACCATAGAAAATTTTTGTTAAAAGTTCAATAAATAAGCCTAATAGAAGAATGGACAAAATTAAAGATTAAAAATTAAATAAGAAGATCTAATTGAAGAATTTGCTTGTAACCTAGCACAGTCCAAAAGTTCTGATGTACATCTCAGAGGAGGGATAATAAGAGGAACAAGAGGGAGCTGTGGGAGAGAAAGGGAAGCTCTAAAAAATAAAGTCTTTAAAAAGATTTAATTAAAGAATTGAAAGAATTAAAGAATAACAATGAAATAGTTTTTAGAAGATATTAATAAATGTTAACACATTTTATATACTTACTCATAGACTTCATTGTATTGTAACACAAGATATTTTTTTTCTCACTTAAATAGACAAGTGAGTGAAATGACCAGATTTGTATGGGAGTAACATACTATTAACTAACAATAAAGTATTTTAGATAGATATGAGTAATCATGTCAAATTGTGCCTCTATGACTTATTGGTAGATATTGAAATCTAAATATATGTAGGGAATGCTTTATCTGCATGGGAAAATATACAGATTAGATGAAATGATAATTATGTGTTTTGTGAGAACAGATTCAAGAGCTTTGAGTGCTTACAAATGAAAAAGTTATTTCTAATGCTTTTCTCTTTTGTATTGATTATCTTCATCAGTATTTCTATTTGATGAGTTTTATATATTCTTCTTCCTAATGTTTTTTCTCTTTTTTTAGGATTTCTTGCTGACATTCATTATTGTAGCATTTCATTTCACTCCCCTCGAATGTCTTATTCTCATTTGTTCTATAGTTTCTCAATATTCTTGCCAACTGTTCAGTAATTTTTTGATAACATTAAAATTTTCGGATCTGATTAGGTAAAATCATTAGAAAAATATAGTTTTTATAAACATTTTAATGTGTTGAATTTAGTTTAATTCAATATAGGTGATGAGTTTAACATTATTTGTTTTAGAAACTCAAAGCTTAATTTATAAAGATTAAGAAAATTAATAAATTATCAGAAATGTAATTTTTACACATGTTATAACACACCACCTCTCAGTAATAGCATTTACAAGTTGACAGGCATAATTTTCATATTATTGATGATACATTCACATTTATTGGATAAAGTGGTCAGATAAAAAGAGGCCCAGCTGTTCCTTGGGGGAAAATAAAGTTTCGTTTGCTTTGTTTTTGCTTTCTAACAAGCAAGTAAATTAAGAAGAGCTAGGAAAAAATTTCAAAAGAATTCAACTTTGAAACAGCTAATAAAGAAAAAAGGAAAAATATAGAAATAAGGTATGGGACTTAATTACATATGTGAAAATTACATATTATGAGAGCATTAAATATAATTCAATGACATTAACTTTTAAAATTCAGTGTTTCTTCATAGAAAACAGTAGAAATGGTAGAAAAATAGAAAAATCTGAATACCAGTATCTGTTGGAAAATTTTAAAAATAGCCAAAGTTTTTTCCACCGAAGTGTCACCAAGCCACATTATTCTCTGGGCAGATTACCCCAAACATTCAAGGAACAGATAATTCAGGCTATGTTGGCAAGTACAAAGAGTAAGAGGTATTCTCTCATCCTTTTAGTAAGAGATCAAACTGATTCAGGCTTTGTCTTTTGTTTTGTCTAGGGATTTTGGGCTGAGTCTATTAACGTGGTTGAGTGATGACAAATGGGGTGTGAAGGAAACAAAGGAGTGGACTGACTCACAGGTTTCTAGCCTAAACAACAAGGAGGATGATGATGGCAGTGGCAGAAATGGAAGATCCAATGGGGGAAATATATTGATATTTCCAGAACCTAGTGTGCTTTAATGACTATTTGGCAAATGATGAATAAAATGGTGCATTTAATTACCATCACTCTATTTAGCAAAAGGCAGCTATCTTAATGTTCACAGATTTTCGAAGTTCACATCTTAAAACATGTTTACTTTTCTTTCATGTTTTTTTGTAAGCTTGAATAATATCTTCAGCTCCTTCTAGAAAAAAAAATTTGTTTTCATTGTCATAGCATAAAGTAAATATACTATTAGTGAGTTGAAGAACTGTGTTTGGATGATTTTAAGGGAATTTCAGCTATGCAGTAGACACCCCCTTGACCATGGTTTTGCTTTTTAAGGTTTCACTTACCCAAGATCAACCATGGCTTGCATATATTAAATGGAAAATTCCAGAAATAAACACTTTATTAGTTGTACTTTTTTTATTTTTTAAATTTTTATTTATTTATTTTATGCTTGCAGCACCTGGAATTCCTAGGTGGTCTCCCATCCAAGTACTAACCAGGCCTGACCCTACTTAGCTTCCAAGACCAGCTAGGTTTGGGCATTTCAGGGTAGCATGGTCATATACTCACTTTATAAATTTTAAATTGTACACTGATATGAGCAGCACAGTAAAATCATGTACATTCCCACTCTCTCCCACCCTGGATGTAAGTCATGCCTTCATCCAGCGTCTCCCAGCTGCATATGCTCCCTACCCATTAGTCAGTTACCATCTTAGTTACCAGATCCATTGCCTCAGTATCTCAGTGCTTTTTTTCAAGTAACCCTTATTTTACTTAATAATGGCCCCAAAGAATAAGAGTAGTGGTGCTGGCAATTTAGTTATGCCAAGGAGAAGCTGTAAAGTGCTTCCTTTAAAAAGGTGAAAGTTTTCAATTTAATAAAGAAAGAAAAAAATTGCATACTGAGTTGCTAAGATCTACATATGGTAAGAAAAAATCCATCCTTGAAGTTATGAAGGAAAAAGAAATTTCTGCTATTTTTACCTGACAATACAACAAGATATTAGCCAAATGCTATGTCACAATGTCTACTTAGTGCATAAACAACTTGGGGGATGGAATCTCAGAATCAGCATTTTAAATATGTCTCCTAAATGATTCTTAAGCCTATGCACTAAAAGTTGAGGACCACTGCTATAGGAATATGAAAATATATACATTTGTAGAATAAAACTCAAAACATAGCTCAATTTAATTTCTTTTTTTTTTTGATTGTTCTTTTTCAAAAAAATATAAATTTATGGCTCTTGAAACTAACAGTTCTCAAAGGTTGTCCCAGGAACCCCAGAAATCCCTAAGACATTTTCATGGAGTCCACAGATCAAAATTACTTTTTTTTTTTTTAACATAATTCAAAGATGTCATTTGACTTTTTTATACTCATTTTCTCATGGATGTGCAGTGGACTTTTCCAGAGGCTAAATAACGAGCAGTATCACAACAAACTGCATGCAGAGGCAAATAGGAGGATCTAGCTTTCTTCTATTAAGCTAGATATTAAATTCTTAAAAATGTAAATCACCTCTCTTTTCATTTTATATATTTTGTTTTAAGAAATATAGTTATTTTTTATAAAAATTATATATATGCTATATATATGCTAACATGTAAGAGTCTTTTATTGTTATTTTTAAATAAATTAAAAATATACTTTTAAATTACTTAGTTTTAATTTCTAATGTCCATAGATATAATTCATATATCAGTAGATATAATTCACACAATCAAAAGCTGTTTGGGATCTTCAATAAACTGAAAGACAGCAAAATTGTTCTGAGCCGAAAAGTTTGAGAATTATTATCCCAAATTTATTTTTCTTCTATAAAAAAATCCTAAGAGACCTCAATGAAAACTCTCTCCTGGTCCTAGATCCACTGTGCATTCTGAATCCTTGTGATTTATGACCAACCAAGTGCTTGACCAGGTGAATGAATATACTGTCGGGACTTTGGTGAAGTCTTTTGTCTATTCAAGAGAAAATGGTGATGGTTTCCATGAAGGCAAAGTGAGAAACTAGAAAAATAAGCACTGAGAATTTCACTCACGTAGCCAAGTTTAGACAACGCTAAAAGAGGAACAGATGGGACATTATTAAAATAAAGGTGTTTTAGGCATGCATAATATGACACACTAAAAACAACATTTATTTCCAAACAAAGCATTCTTAGAGTTAAGATTTCTATTTCTTGCTCTCTATCTGATCTTGGGCAAATCAAACTGCTCTGGGCCTCAGTTTTCTCACCTGGGATTTATATTGGAATCTGACATTCTTTTTTCTTTTCTTTTCTTTTCTTTTCTTTTCTTTTCTTTTCTTTTCTTTTCTTTTCTTTTCTTTTCTTTCAGCAAATATTTATTAAACATCTCCGTGGCTTCACACACATTATGTACTGAAGATATAGAGTGAATAATGATCTAATGTCTGACTCTAAAATATTCACAGCCTATGAGGAAGAAAAGTATACTTAAATTATTTAAGTTACTCTAAAATATCTCCCCATGTCACAACTTTTAATTTCATTATCTGCTAAGTATTTCTTCATAGCAGTTATCATCAGATGATGCATTTCATATTTACGTATTTATTTTTAGGAAAAGGAAACTTATCATCTACCCTCCTCACATATAAATTTCTGGAGGATGGAGACTTTGTCTTGTTGATTAATGTTTCTCCTGGTACATGACTGACATTCAGTAACTATTGTTGAATGAATTAAAAAAAAGGAGGGGATGTAGTACATATATGAAAGAAAGAAAGAGAAACAAAAGAATAAAAAGAGAAAACGTAAAAAAATTAATTAATATATTTATTGAGAAAAGAATGAGTTGAAGTTAGGTGAAGTATTAGAGAGACAGAAAAGTATTCCAGGCAGAGGAAAGAGCATGTACCAAGACTTAAAAGTGTAAATAAAATCGAATCACAATTTATTCAATATAGACAGCTGAAATGTGTGATCTATAGAGCAGGGTAAGGGTATAAAAATGGGCACCTTTAATGGTCTATGAATATATGAAGAAACGAATAACTTTGTGTTGTAGGAATTCAGAGCTAGTTACTCCAAGATATGTTTCTGTGGTATGTGGATTGTCTTGATCTAAGGGCAACTTTAGCTGTAGGTTCAGGAAAAACTTTTGCTCCTCCCTTCCTTGACTACCTGGAAGAACTTGAATTAGGGGCCTTGCCTATGATGAGATATCATCAGAAATAACTTCTTCCGACCAGTCTGTAAGAAGAGACAAACTTCTATTTACTAAACATCTGCTCTTCTTATCACTCTACAATGACTCTTTGAAGTCCCCAAGGCACCTTACTTCATCCCTAGCTTAGGATGTCTTATATACCCAGTTTCCTTTCTCTCTGAACCTCTTATGCATGTGGAATCTCTGACTCTCAAGTGTTTGGAGTTCCAATACATATGTGATAAATTTGGTTATTTTCTCTAGCTAATCTGTTTCATGTCTATTTATTTGTTAGACCAGCTGAAATATCCTTGAGGGTAAAAGAAAGTTCTTCTTCCCTCACAGTGCCACCCTGCCACTTTACTACCTGTGCAGTGTAAACTTCTCTGTGAACTGGAAATATAGAGTTGAAAGGTTCTTAGCCATGAAAGGAAAAAAACTCTATTAGTTTTTCTTCTCTACACACAGCACTACTCTCAATACTTTACTCTAGTCACAAAATGTGTGTGTGTGTGTGTGTGTGTGTGTGTGTGTGTGTGTGTTTTCTCACGCTGACCAGTTTTCTAACACCAACTGGTGTTCTACGATCAACTCAATTCTGACACTATCTACCTGGAATTAGTATCAGATCCCCCATAGGTTAAAGGGATCAGTCCTACAAGAATGCCCTCTCATGTCAGACACCAATTGTAAGTTTCATTTGTCGCCTGAGCCTCTGACTAGTTTGCTAAAATTAGAAGTTGCCATGACCCCCTTCCTCAAGTTTGATAATTTGCTAGAATGGCTCACAGAACTCAAGAAAACAGTTTGCTTAATAGGTTAGTGGTTTATTATGAAAGGATACAACTCAGAAATGCCTGAATGTAAAAGATGCACAGAACACGGTATGTGAAAAGGAACATAGAGCTTCTATGCACTGTCCAGGCTCACCTCCTTCCCAGCATGTCCACATGTTCATCAACCTGGAAGCTCTGTGAACTCAGTTCCATACTATAAGAACTTTTTTAGAGGCTTCATTACACAGGCATGATTGATTAAATCATTGGCCTTTGGTGATAAAACCTCCAGCCTCTCTCCTCTCCCTGGAGATTATAGTGTAGGTCTGAAAGTTCAAACCTTCTAATCAAAGGTTGGTTTCCCTGGTATCCAGCCCCTATCTAGGGGTTTTCCAAAATTCATGTTATTGACATAAACTCAGGTGTGGTTGAAAGGGGCTCTATGAATAACACTACTTTCACCTTTAGAGCTCTGGAGCTATTTCAGGAACTAGGCCAAAAGAACAGAAGATGTTCCATTTCTCTTATTACTTAGGAAATTGCAATTGTTTTAGGAGCTGTGAATAGCAGAGGAAGACCAAATTTCTATTTCTTATTATAAATCACTATATCACTATTATCATCTAATAATGCTGATGATAGTATTATTTTTATTATGGTTAATGTATACTGAGCTCTTTTTAAGTGAAAAAAAGCAATGTCAATTAATTTTTGACTGAGAACTGAAAGGCAAACAAAAGCTTTATTTGGGGATATTTTTAGGAATCGGGGGAGATAGATTTGGTAAAAACCCAACTATGTTCCAAGAGGGAAAGAAAGGGACCAAGTTTGTAAAGACGAAAAAAAGGGAGGGGGAGCTCCAAAGGAATTATGTAAGTCTCTTTGAAAGAGCGGTGATTGACGATGGCAATTGTAGAGGAGGAGGAAACTTTCCTCTATCCTCAAGATTCCTTCAGCTGGTCTAATAATCATATAGACATAAGACAGGACATCAGAAGATAGTAACCAAATTTAATACATATGTATGTATGGGAACTTCAAACACATGAGAGAGTCAGAGAAACTCCACATGCATGAGAGCTTCAGAGACAAAAAGTGAATCTGGGTATGTAAGACATCCTGAGCTAGGGATAAGATAAGGTGCCTTGGGGACTTCAGAGGATCATTGCAGAATGATAAGAAGAGCAGATGTTTCGTAAATAGAACTTTGTCCCTTCTTACATACAGGTCAGAAGAAGTTATTTCTGATGATCTCCCATCATGGGCAAGGCTTCTAATTCAAATGAATAAAGCACTGTCAATCAATTGCTGCCCTACAGAGTGCGCTTTAGGAAATAGTGGAGAAGAAGCTGTATTCACATTGTGCCATTAAGTGAACTGGCCAAAAACTACCAGGAGAATAGGAGTTTCCTCCCAGAAACTTTGGGTTCGGGACTTCCAGAGTAATATGGAATGGGTCAGTAGTTGTTTATTTGGTTGTAATAAATGGTTTGACCTAAGACAGTACAGGATCTCAGAAGGGCTGGGTTGCATCTGTAAAATCACCTAGCACATGTGTCTGGCATATGGTAGATATCTACTGAAGGCTTGTTAAATGTAAATATGTTCATTTTGTCTATATCCAAGGTAAGCATCAGTGTAATACAAAAGTTTTATGCAGCATATAAATTAAAACCACAGTTCTGTCAAGCCAGATTATTGTCTATAAAACTCCAGAATTGGAACAATCACATGTGGAGCATCTGCTTTGTACTAAGCACTGTGCTGGGTACTATTATAAGTGATTTCACCTGTATCTTGCCACAGTTCTTTTCAAATAGGTTCATCTGGCCAAATTAGAAGCCCATCTGCTGCTCCTTCTGAGAACCTCCCATGCTCCTCACACCCAGGATGTTCTACCTTTGGAGGAGCCAAAGGACCTGCCAGCAGGCTCTGAGTATGTGTCTCACCCTCGTCTCCACAAGGCTTCTAGGTAAGAATGAATTTTTTTCTTATCTGTATAGTGCTTTGTATTCAAAAGTTATGTTTATGCCTAAAAGAATTAATGCCCTCCATTAAGTCTGTATCTTTCCACTGAGGGAGATATATAGCATATTTATTTCATCTGATTTGACTTTTCACTTAAGGCAACTAGTGAGAGGAAGTCATGTAGCAGAAGTCATGTAAATTTTTCCTAATTACAGTTGACTTACAATATTATATTAGTTTCAAATGTACAATGTAGTGATTAAGCATTAATATAACTTATGATAAGTTTAGCATCCCTTTGACACCCTACTAGATGTTATAGTTTTAATTTTTTAATGTACCTGACAATGTTTCTCAAATTTGAAAACTATATTAACCTTTTCAAAAGAAAAAAATTCTCACAAACTTTCAAGAATATGTCCATTACTTCAGTGGAAGAAACACTATTTTAAAAAACAAATGTCTTATTTTACAAAAATAAGTTTTTCAGATGTGAATTATTACTACAAATGAATCATTTCTTTGTAACAAGTAAGATGATTTTTATACCATCTTTAAAATAAAAACTCGACATTTAAAATTCCTCACAAATGCAGCAAGTCCCTCTCATACCCTGCCCAGTTCGAGAAAACCTATTCCAGTCACGAGGTTATTTCTATACAAAACCATTCTTAATCACAGATGAAATCTTTGGAGGCTCTGACAGTGTAAGGCTCCACCCTACTTCCTTCAATATGGGTTTAAGGGGGGAAAATGCCAGCATAATGCTTTCCACTTGTTCCTGTAAAATATGGTTAATTTGCATTCCTTTTGTCCGGGTTTGCTGGGTGTGTGAAGGACTGATGTACAGGCAAGGTCTTTGACTTTGTTTTGCACAAGTTTTTAGGCTTCATTTGCATTGCAAGTGTCAGACGTCCTCTGGGATGAGTTCTCTGACCTGGAGATGCCCATTCCAACCAGTTACTGGTGTTGCAAGAGCTCCAAGGGCTTGGAAGAGCTTTGTCCCCTGAGACTACTGGCTGCCCAGAAATCTGAGTCATGCTTTTGTGATGACATCTGGAAGCTTGCCATATGGAGTCTCAAAGGGTCTGGGATCATTTTCTGTAAGAATTCAGGAGAATTCTGTTACATTTTCCAGGGTCAAGAGGTATTTGGCACTGACATCAGAAATACACTAATAGGTGACCTTATTAAGAGCCATGTAAAAACAGGGCAAATCATGGGACAGACTGGATTAATTCATTAAGGAGCATAGGAAGGAGGTTGGCTGGGACTACCAAGAAAAACTTTGTAATTTGGAAGACTCATAGTAAGACTGTTCTAAAACGTTGGACAAAAATTTCAGATGTTTACTAATTGTTCCATTTGGTTCCTATAAAAACTGTTGCTTCAAAAATACTAAACATTCAAAAGATATATGCATCCCTATGTGCACTGTGTCATTTACAATACCCGAGATGGAAGCAACCTAAGTGCCCATCAATAGATGATTGAATAAAGAGTCGGTACATATATACAATGAACTATTACTTGGCCATAATAAATAAAATCTTACCACTTCTGACAACATAGATGGACCTAGAGGGTATTATGCTAAATAAAATAAGTCAGGAAGAGAAAGATAAATACCATATGATTTCACTCATATGTGGAATCTAAAGAGCAATATAAACAAAAAAACCGAACAGTAACAGACTCAAAGATACAGAGAAAAAAGTGATGGTTGCCAGATGGGAGAGGGTTGAGGGGCTGGGTGAAAAAGGTGAAGGAAGTAAGAAGAACTAATTGGTAGTTACAAAATAGTCACAGGGATGTAAAATACAGCATAGGGAATATAGTCAATAATACAGAAATACCTATGTGTGGTGGGTACTAGACTTACTGGGGTGACCATTTTGTAAATTATATAAATGTTTAATCACTATGCCATACACCTGAAACTAATATAAAATAGTATTGACTGTCAACTGTAATTGAAAAAGAAAAAGGCTTTTGAAGGGAAAAAATGCTGATCATTTAAAATCTCATAAAAAAATGTATTGCTGTTGTTATTACTGGAAGGAACAGTATCAAAACTATGACATTGCCTTTCAGTACTAAGAGAACAAGTGACTTTTTCCTGTTTCTATATAGTTTCTATAATTTCCAAATGAGCTACAATGATGCAAGGGTAAAGATTTAGACTGATTGGCTCCACTAATACCTATGAGGCCCTGAGCAAGTACTAATCTCACTCAACTTCCTTTTCCTTCTATAAAATGGGGATAATAGTATTTATAATACCTGCCTTCATGAGGCTCTTGTGACAATTTTAGTAAAAAGCTTATAGTGCCTGGCACATAGTAACTACCCCCAAATTTTAGCTCTTACTACTGTTACTATTACATTAAGACTTACTTTTTTTCTCTCTACTTTGTAACATTTCTAATTTGGATGTATCTTACATTAGATGGCGGACATGGCTTAAGCCCCTTTCTTCTAGCTTGGTGATACATGAAACAAAGATGCATCTTAAGTCAATGGTATTACTTTGTGTTGAGTGAGTAGTTACTTCCCATTCTTATATTTCCTGGTGAGTGGTTATTTCCCATTCTTATATTTCCTGTTGTTGGGTAGCTAGTCAGACATGAGTGATAGGGGAACAAAGAAATAGAGGTCCAGCCTAGAGGTCACCCAAAGTACACCTTATTAGTAGTTAGAGAATCCCTCCTGCATCCCCAGAAACAAAGGACAGATGGGCCATAACCTATAGCTGGTTTAATCTGGCCACAGACGCCTTCGCAGAAGGTACTACCCTAACCTGCCCACAACCTCAGCCTCATTGTGCCATCATTATAATACCATATTGATGCCCAAAAGTTCATGAATCTAATTATAACAGACTCAATTCTGGATAGGCACACGCACACTAGGTAAAGAGTTATAGAGCAGCCAACTGTCAGTCAAAATGACCTCACATGCCAAGCACCTAAGATTGCTTTTGTAACCACCCATCACAGTTCAAGTATAATACAGACCTTTCCACTTCCTCAGGGCTGTGTGTGTTGGCGGGTGAGGGTGGTGTTACAGCTCTCTATCTTTCCCTGCTGTAAACTGTCCCCTGCAGGGTATCCTCTTTTCCACGTGGTTAGCCAGTTTAGGTGTGACCTGTTTTCTACCTCAAAATGTGCCTATAGTAAATCTTATTTCTCATAATTGTCAGTGATTGAAAAATTCATTTCTTCGTCAGTGATAAGAACCAACACCCACGTGTTACCGGAACTTCGATCACCCTAATAGTAACACTGTGAAGGAATAGCATTTAGCTCACATGCCTCTGGCCTCTCCCTAACCTTCCCTCACCCTTCCCTTCAGAAGAGTTCCTCCCTAACTGAAGAGTATGGCAGAAGCTGGGCTGCAGAGACCAACCTCTTCCTTGCCTCATCCTCTTGGGACTGCAGCATGGAGGTGTGAGCTGAAGCCAAGGGAGTGCTGGCCATCAAGGCATTTGCAGCAAACCTGGAGAAATAGATAAGGACTAGAATTAATTTAGATGGCAAAATGGCAGTCTTAGATGGGGCTTTAGATAGGGCCAGGCCACACAGATTTTCAGTTGTGATGGTTCGATGCAGTCTGAATGGACAACTAACTATACAATTCACTTTAACTGCTGTAGCCTGGCAAAGTCTTTTTCAGGCCATGTGGCATTTTGAACTTGCTGGTTACTGCTGCTTATGAAGCTCAATTCACAGGCCAGTGGTTGTCTTTTATGGCGGAGATGTGTGGTGTCCATGGTTGGCCACAGCAGAGAGCCATGAAGATGCTGATGAGCAAGCATACACTGCCCTGGCTGTCCCCAGCAAAGATACTGTCCCCAGCTGCTACTTTACTGTGCAGGCTGCAGCTTGTCCTAAGAATACGTAAGCATACATGTTCTGTCTGGCCTCCTGGGCTTCTTGCAATACCAATGGGCCTCAGAGGGAGTAATAGCTGGAGGAGCTGAGGCAATCATCCTGTTTTAGGGAAGAGAGATTTTTTTTGGACAGCATTCTTGTGCTGCTTTTATAATGCAATGCAGCTGATGGGTGTGTGTGCACGCACCAGACCTTGGTGGAGAGCGCTAGCTGATCTGCTTTGATTCCATTCTGCATCCAGGACCAAGGCGTAAACTGTGAAGGAGCTAACCTCAGACTGATTCACAGGGCTTGAGCACAGTCAATAGTGGCTCCCTACCATGTGACCTGAATATGGCTCAGATTAGAAGGCAGAGTTTTTAGGACTAGGGAACCAGCAGCAGGAGGTAGTAAAAACAGCCTCTGTGGGCAAAGAGAGAAAAGGCTTGCTCACATAAGAATGTGAATGCTTTGTAACTAACTGGGGCCTAATTCCAAGTGCTAGTGAGGAAAAATGTATGGTCTAATAGTAAACCGTGTAACTATGTAGCATGTAAACTAGCACACAGCCTTCCCAGTTATCTGATTCTAATTCTATGGGAGCTGATTTACAACTCTGTAAGTTGAAATGCAAAATAATTCTTGTTTATAGACATGAAAATGATTCCTTCTGTGAGGGATAACCCTTACACCACTATCCTGTGCAAAAGCCAGTTTTGTATCTACTTGCACATTCATTTTAACGTTTCTTACTCCATAAAAACTTGTGGTTCTTTGACTTCTCCATTGAATCAATTGCCTGGTCTTTCACTTAATGAATTAAATAAAATCTCTAATACATGTTTATTTTAAACATGTCTGTGAGTCATGATTTTGCTACTTTCAAAAATATCTTTTAATGCTCCATGTTTCAGAGTGCAGAGGAGAAATGAAAATTCAGAGGTTTTTAAATATACTGGATGGAAAAGAAAGCTACTTCAAATAAGACTGGGATGCCACCAGGTCAAATTTCTAGACTTTGCTCAAGCAGCAATATCTTAAATGTCCTTCTCTGAGAGGAGATGGTGCGCATAGGTGGATTTCTCTCTCAATCTAGAATATTCATGGTTTTCAAAATAATCTGTTGCCAAGAGATATTTTTCAGTTGATTGAAAGTTCACAGGTCATGACCCCTAGAAATGATATGAACTCTTGTTACTATTGCAGCTCAAATCAAGGAGGTATCTTTCTTCTCTCGATGTTGGAGAATTTCTGCAGTGGTCTTTGCCCATCTCTTTGGTTTAGACTAAGTACTTAATTCTGGAAATATAATTATGTTCTGGGTTAACTGCCCTAGGGACTGAGGGTTGAGTCAGTTTTTAAATTTGGTAGCTGTGGGGCCAGCGCTATGATAATCTTGTATGTTCTACTAATTATTAACTCTGGACTTTTTTCAAGGATGTGAGAAAATTGGCAGTAAGTCACACCATTTCTTACGAAGTACTTTAATTATGGTATGAGGCGTCCTAAGCTATGGCTGCTTAAAGAATCACAACTTTACTCAAGACAGAGAATTCCTGTATAAAACCTGAACAAGATAAGAAATTGAAAATGGTACATTTTGAACATTGATGTCTTTGTATTTAATATCAAAAGGTAAGAGAAACTGATTCTGGACTTTTTATTTCTTTGGACCACAATGGTTTTAGATTTACCTTGTAAGCAGGGCTTAGTTTATGGATTTCAGTTGCTCTTTGAGAACTGTTGGTGGATCATAATATATTAAACACATAAGAACATTTCAGTCTCACTATTATAAACAATGCCACAATAAATGTTTTGTACATATATTGCTTTATATTTTTCTAATAATTTTCTGGGATAAATTTCTAGAAGTAGAATTGCTGGGTCATGGAGTATGTCCATTTTAAAGGTTTTGTGGTACAAATTACCAAGTGTCCTTCACAAAAATGGTAGCAAGAATTCTCCCATTAATCTTATATGACAGCTCATTTTCTTATATGCTTGCTGTCACTAGATATGATTGATTTTTGTGTATTATTGGGAATCTGTTAGCAGAGAAATTATAGGTCTTTGAAAAAATTGTTTTACTTGTTTGATTACACCATGAATCTAACAACTAAATTGAACAACTCTAGAAATGTAAATTCTTTATCACATATATTTTAAATATGTTCTTCCAGGTTTTTATTTTAATTTTGACATTGCTGTTCTTCATTTTTTGGCAATATGAAAGTTTTTCTTTTTTCCTTTTTGAACATACTTACATAGAATCTTTTGCTTCATGTTTCTGCCTTTGGTGTCATACTACAAAGACTTTTATTTACCCTAAGTGTATAAAATTATTTACCTATTCCACATTTTTTTAGTACTTTTATAGTTTAATACCTTATATTTCTAACATACCTACTATATTTCTTTAATAGATTGTTGGGAGCCAAGGTGAAGTGCTATCCTTGATGAATGGGGCGCACCTTGAAAAGCCTGCACGCGCCATTTTGCATCACGCCATTGGTGCGACCAATGTCATCGTGCCACGTACCTCCCTACGTCAGCAGTCCTGCCCCCCTTTGTTCTTTCTGTATATAAGCGGTTGTGAAAAATAAAATTTTGAGGCTTGATCAGAACACTGTCTTGCCTCCACTCCTTTTTCTCGCCCATTTTTCTTTCAGGCTGGATCCTCCTGGGCACCACAAATAACTAGGTCCCTCGGGTCGGGGCAATAGATAGTTAAGGCAATTAGTTAACTTTGTGTTTTTGCAAATAACTAACCAGTTGTCCCAATGCCATCATTCCCTCTGATTTGAAATATCTGACTTATGACAATCTATTTTGCCTCCAGACTAGTAGAGACTGCAAAATGTAAGAAACACACATGGAACCTATCTGTCCATAACTAATGTTACCTTTATCATATTAAAGTTTTATATTTCATGAGCTATACTCCACATTGACCTCACTATAATTCTTGCTTTCTATTTTTATTATATATAAGAGCCTTGAATAATTTTGAGCACATTATCCATTATAGTCTGTTCATTGAGCAGCCAGAAGTTCATGCACATTTTTTCTTGAAGACCAAACAATTTTGTGATAAGCCATTTGAAATGAAAAATTATAAGAAACCTACATTATTTGTTGACTCTAGGATTAAAAAAAAAAAGAAAAGAAAAAAAGAATTCACCCACTCTCTGTCTCTTCCGAGCCATAGAGACATTTTTCCTTTGTACGAACTTATAAAAGACAATAAGCCAGCAGCACCTTTTAATGACTTTCTGCTCTTGCCAGCCAGCAATTAAGAATTGCTGCTAAGCACCTTAGATCTGTTTTTAGGCTGGAAACTATACTGGAATTTATACAGGAACTCTGATCTGACATGTGATGGAGAGTTGTCTTTGCTTGCATTTCAAGACTCTTGTTCTTAGTAATGTCAATCACAGGCTTGAACATTGTTTACCATTTGTTTTATTCTGCCATACAATAAAATTACTTACCCAGAAGCTAAGTACTGAACAAATCTTTTTAGAAAATGTGAACTCATGATTATACCCTACTTTATATTACAATTGTTTGAATACTTAGCTCCCTGACTAAATTATATACTCCTTCAGGGCAAACCTTTGTCTTATACATGTTTGCCTTCTCCTGGGGCACCTTGTGAAAAGCTGGGAACACAGAAGGTCAGTGTTTTTCACATTGGCTTTAGCTTTTGGCAGAATAGGTGTAGAAACCTGACTCCATCACCAATTAACTGTATGACCGTAGGCAAGTTGCTTAACCTCTTGGAGCCTTAGTTACTTATCTGAAAAATGGGAATCATATTCTCTCTCTTCCCTCTTCCCTTTCTTGGTTACTTTAACAATCACTTACTGAACACCTACTCAGTGCCAGACACCAGGGAATATAAGATAAAATAATTACTAACTGAGTAATAGTCTTATTTCTCCTGGAACAGTTTTAAGATTAAGAAGAATGGCAAGAATGGGTAAAGTGGTGAAATATGAGACAGATAGGTAGATGAGGAATAAATTATGATTGGATAGATATTATTCAATAAATGAGTGCTGATAGGAAGAGGCAAAAGTCATGAGATTCTTTTTTAAAAGTATGATTGATTACCAATCAAAGAGAAGAACAAAGAAAAAGGAGATAAGAAAGGAATGAAAAGGAAATAGGAGATGTGGATGTAAATGAAAATTTCAAAAGAATGAAGAAAAGGGGGAGGTGGAGAACAGGTAGGGGTTTAAGCTAATAGGTGAGATGAGGCATGTTTAGAAATCATTAGAACATAAAAGGATCACTAAACTGTAGCTGGAAATATGACTAGCAAATCTCACACTACTCTAAACTCACTCACTGCTAGATCCTAAGATCCACCTTTCCTGTTCTACCTTGGAGTTAAGTGATGGAATGTGAAGGGTCAGAAGAAACCAAGGATAACGCAGAGATTGAGAGTTCACATGACTAGAGCAATGATGACACCAATCGTAGCAACAGAAAAGTTAGGCACAGGACTTTGGTTTCTATGAAAGTTAGGTCTCCACTTTGGTCAAAACTCATTTCAGGTGTGAGTGGCTTGTCCAGGTGGAGATAACTAGTTTCTAGTTGGAAGTTAGAATGTAACTCAGGGAAAAGGTCACTTTGGAAATATACATTTGAATAATGTGTCCTGAAGCTATGAATAATGCACTTTCACGCCTTTCCTGAAAGAAAGGACAGAGAGAAGGAGGTGTCAAAGAGTAAATACTGAACTTGAGAGTCATCACCTGTGTAGTAATTAGGTACCTTCAGATGGCAATCAAAAGAAATTGGAGTTTGCTGTGAAAGACTAGCCAAAGCAGTGTGATGTCAGCAAACCCAAGAGAAGAAAATTTTAGGTAAATGGTGGTAGGTGACTAATGGTGACAAATGATACTGTGGACAGATTAAAGAAGATGAGAAAAACATCAAGAGCCTTTAGATTTAAGGATAAAAAGATCAATGGCAACATTTAGGAACCATTTCAGGGAGGTAGAAGAAATGAACATCAAATGGTGATGAGTGAACAATTAAGCATGAAGGAACTGAGAGTCCTCTAGCATAGATGTCACCTGAGTGCTTATCAGAAATGCAGTTTCTTGGGTTCTCATTGAATCAGTCTGCATAAAAATGTTTGAGAAGCTGAGTACTTATTCAGAGTGTTTGGTACGGCAATAAGGTTGACAGAAGTATCTTGAGGTGGGAGCACAATGTAAAAAAGAGTTGTTCAGAATGGGGGAGATGAGCACAGATCTTTAGTTCAAAAGAAAGGGACAGGAGGAAGGGAGGATGTTCAAAAGGAGAAAGAGAGTTGATGAAGAAAGGAAGTAGATGCAACCAGGAATCAGAAGAGAGAAGCTTCTCCTTCTGCAGGCAGGATGCTGGATGCAGGGAGTGGAGAAGGAGATGAGGTCACAGAAAGTGGAGAAAAGATGGTTGTTTTCTTCCCATAACCTTGAGGACAGGGGCAGCCCTGGATCATCTATTTTTGGATCCTAAGACATAGCCACACCTTAGTAATAATTCATGGAAGAAAAACCGGTGAGCAGGGTAAACTACAGCCAATGCAGAATTATCCATTTCCCTTGCTGTGACTTCTGGGGCTCTGGAAAGAGACTCATTCAGTTATTTCCTCTATCTTAAAACAAAACAAAACAAAACTTTTTTTTTGTTGTTAAATGGCTTTATTGCATCTTAAGTAATATAGCTCTCTCACATATGGTTTCCTTAAATTGGAAAGTCAAACTAAAATTAAGTTTTCCTACAATTATTATGAATCTAGCATCCAAACTATATTCACGAGCCAGTCATTATTTGCAAACCTATTTACAGGTAAAACAAAAAAAGAATCAAAAAAGATACAGGCTAAAAAAGAACTCTGAAGACTTTTTAAGGGAAAAATTAAAATGCGGCTTCTCTTGTTTTTCCTTTTGTTAGGTGCAGGTCTACTTCATAATGAAAGCATATGTTTATTCAGGATACCGCTAGAAAACATTTGCAAAGCACTTCTACTCAAATAATGACTGTTACAAGAAGGTATGAGAATTAATAGAACAATCTGCAGGCCAGATGCTGCTGCTTACTGTTTGATTTCCAAAAGAAAGCTACAAAAACCTTTGACTGTAAAAATTATTGGCATCCTTTGAAAAATTTGCTCAAGAGGAGAAGCATGTCATAAGAATTCGGAAAGGAAACTAAGTTTTTTTCCACTTGACCCTCCACATGCCCTTAAAATCAGAAGCAATCTTTTGAACCAGAACTTTTAAAAACAGATTTAAAAAAATGCTTCTTGTGCTTTCCCATTGGCATGTATTTTGATACAGGGAGGCAGGAGAAAGTGTGGGAGAGAATATGATTATGGGAACTGTGTGGAAAGCATTAAAGAGAGGAACCTGCTAAAGGTGAAGGACAAGTACAGAAAAGAGATTTTACACATCAAAGAGAAATTTCTCCTGTGTCACAAATTTTCTTAGGGTCACCCTAAAATGTTTTCCCTCAATTCATGTGAGTTTAGGATTCATGTTATTTGAATGGCTGAGTAGTTATTTGCAAACTTATTTTTTAAATAATTCTAATTTTTTATCTATGGTTCTTATTTTTATTAACACGAAAGCTAAATTTTCTAGTACTTCACTTGGAGTTAAGATTGAAAATATGCTCCCCCTTCCTTTTTCTTTTTCTTTTTTTCTAAGTGATTGTGAAAGAAAGCAGAGACGTAATATGCTCTGTGCAATAGGTAGGGTTTGAAGCTTTTTAATCCAGTGCAAATACAGTGAATTGACTGAAATATATCCAGAATCTTACACCACTATTTGTCAAACACTTAATGTCTGCTTTAAAGTCACAGAGCTCCCAGCTGTTTTCATTTTACAACAAAACTGGTTTTATATAATTTCACAATTGAGATTTTTATAGAAATCGAAGTTGAAAAATCTTAATTCATTTTCACCTACTTGGCTTCAGCTTAAAATCTTCTTATAATTTAGGCAGATAGTTGCAGAAATAAAACTCCACTTAAAGTATGGAAAGTCTAAGTGGTAGTTGCTATAGCAATGTGCCTTTGCCTCTCCTGTGTTGGAAGTGACACTCTGTCACACAGAAGTCTCTGCTAGTGCTATCTGCCACCACTGATCTCTTCCTCAAGGCAGTTTCAGTGAACAGTATGGGCATCTTATACAAGTGGAAAATTTCCATCCTTGATATGTGCCAGCAGATAGGTGGTTTCAAAGGCTTGCAACTGCTTGTTGTGTTGAAATTTTGCTGAGACAGAAAATCATGCTTTGCACATCCCAGAATTTCTTTATTTTTTCTTTTGCTCCTGAAAGGACTAGTTGAAAATTAAAACATGTGGCATAGGATAGCAAGGTTTTAAAGAAGCTCTAGTAACATCAATCACTGTGAAAGAGAACAGCCCAGCAGTATCTATTTTTCCTAGCTTCATGCAATTAAGCAAACACCACTCATCTTTAGAGTCCAGAGTCCAGGCCTTCTTTACCACTAATGGAGTGACTTCACTGAAGTCTAGAGAGCAGAACATCTCATTGCAATAGCCACTAAGCCTCTGAGTTACTGCTTGGAGGGAGGGTGACAGTATCTGAGGTCTCTCATAAGCCTTTTAGCCAAAGTTTGCAAAATTGGGACCTTACAGGAGAAAGACAGGAGATATAATTGAGCAAGGCAAATAGGTGGAGACTTGGAGAACCAGAGAGCTCTTGCCCAAGGTAAAGGCCCTGGCTTGGTTTACAGTGGCCAGCCCTTCTTGGCAACAGATAGTTGTTGTCATACAGGAGTGTGGCTTCATGTTGCCAGATCTTTGGATTTGTCAAGAGAAGCCAGATATGTATGTGAAATCTATTCATTATAAACTAGAGGCAACAAATTTATAAAATGTTTTTGAATACTTGACAAAGTGCTGAATTCTTTGCTCAGATGCCATCTTCTCATGAAGGATTTCCCTGACCACCCTATTTTAAATGACATCCCATACCATACCCTGGCGCTTACTCCCTTTCTCTGCTTTTTCTTTCTTCATAGCACATATTGTTACCCAAGTCTGAGGACAGAAACTTTTATCCGATTACTGGTTTTCTAGATGTCTAGCATAAGTAGGCGCTGAGCTTGCGTGACCATGGAAGTGAGTGCCTCTTGATATTTTGTATCTTAGTTGCCATACTCTCCTTACCCTAGACACTGCCATGCGATGCAATTGATGCAGTAGTGGTCTCTGATACAATTCTGAGGGAGACATGAGAGAGAAGGAAAGGAATTAGAGTGTTTAAAAATTAACATACCACTATTATATAAACATTCATAACTCTGACAAATATCCAATATGCCCATCAACAGCACAGATGATATTAACCAAGAATGATGCAGTGATCTTGGGTTAGAATGCAAATCTTCTAGGAACTGGGAATTGGAGTTTATGCTCTCTGCTGCATTTTTGCATAGAAAAGCATAAAACATGATGAATTTATGAAAATTTTTTTGTCAGCAAGGAAAGGCAGAATTGATTTCAAGTCTAGGCACAGGATGAACAGAATTGAGAGTGCATGTTTATTAAAAACAACCAAAATGTAGAAAAAAAATTGAAAAAATAATTAATGTCTTTAGAAGAGGTATTACAATCCTTTTTCAATTTTAAGTCAAACCAAAATTTTGAATGAAAAGTAATAAATATAAGAGAATTTTCAGGTACTGTAACAAGAGCCAGACAACACTTTTCACATATACTTTTACTGGCTTAAAGGAATGTCATTCTGTACTCATACCTAGCAAAGTGACAATGGGCTGTGATATATAGGATGAACATAATGGCGAATGTTATAGGTTGTTAAATAGGAAATTTGGATTAAGGCTCTGAGATATGATAACCATCAGGTCCTAAGGAGGGAGGGTAATGAGGCAGATGAAAATGCAGATTTTTAAAGAACTGTTGGAGAACTGGTTTCTCAAGCAGAGTTGCAGTGAGAGGGACCTATCAACTTGTAAAGAATCCACAATAGTCCTTGAGGGGAAATCAGCCTTAAACATCTGCTATGCCAGATAGTGCAAAGCCTTTTAGAATGACTAGTCAAGGAAGAACTTTCTGTACTTATTTTTACTCTCCCCTGGTCCAAAGAGCCTTGTTAAGCAGGTTGAAAGAGAGAGAAAAGGCACCACCACTCTTTCGAGAAGACTGCCTGACAGGAGGGAAAACATCTAACATTAAATCAAAGAAAGAGTTGCATATTACGTGGGACTGGGCATCCCCATTATCTAATGGACACTGTTTTGTGACATAAAGTCACCTAGGAATGTCTGTTAAGAGTTAACAGAAAAGTCATAGAACATGCTGGATTTCATTCAGGAGAAGAGGAAACAAAACCAATTTTTTAAATGAATTCTTTAAAATTATTTTTCAATTACAGTTGATATGCAATACTATATTAGTTTCAGGTGTACACATAGTGAGTAGACAGACAAATATACCTTACAAAGTGATCACCCTGGTAAGTCTGGTACTCATCAGACACCATACATAGTTATTATAATATCGACTACATTCCCTACACTGTACTTTACATCCCCGAGACTATATTTATAAATGGTAATTTGTACTTCTTAATCCCTTTCACCTTTTCACCCAATTTGCCCAGCCACCTCCCATCTGGCGACCACCTTTGTATCTATGTAGTTGAAAACTAAACAAGTTTTAAAGAGACAGAGACAAAGTTCAAGTTTTCTTTCGATCACATTTGATGAATGTGCTTATTCAATGTTCTAATTACTAAAAGCTCATAAAACCCTGCAGTAATCCCATGACTAGTCTCTGAAATTATTGTTAACTTATCTAGATAACTTGCTCTTATGAAGAATAAGAACAGTTTAATAAGAATGGAAAGAAAAAATGATCAAGTATAGTGGATGGCTGTGCAGGGACTGGTAGTTAAAGAGGTTTCTTAGTTCAGGCTGCTGTAACAGAGGACCATAGATGTGGATTTATTTATTTATTTATTTATTCATTCATTCATTTATTAAAATACCTACAGCACCCAGTATTCCTAGGTGGTCTCCCATCCAAGTACTAGCTAGCCCGGACCCTGCTTAACTTCCGAGATCAGACAAGATCAAGCGCAATCAGGGTGACATGGCTGTAGACCATAGATGTGGTTTAAACAACAAATATTTATTTCTCACAGTCTGAAAGCTTGGAAATCCCAGACCAAGGTGGCATAGATCTGATGTCAGTGAGGGCATTGTTTCTGACTTACAAATAGTTATCTGCTAGTTGTATCCTCACAGGGCAGAGAGAACAGAGAAGACACATATTCTCTTGTGTCTCTTCTTAAAAGGACATTAATCCCATCACAAAGGTCCAACCTCATGATCTAATCACCTCCCAAAGCCTCCATCTCCAATTACCATCACACTGGGGATTATGGCTTTAACATACAAGGTTTGGGGGGCTACAAACATTCGATCTCTAGTAAGAAGTGAAGGAGCTTAGAGTAAAAGTCTTGGAAAGAGGAGCCAACTGGTTCTGGGGAGCTCGTGGTGGGGTCTATCCCCTTTTTGAGACTTTACCCTTCATCACTTACAGAAGATGAGATTTTCCCTTGCAAAAAAGAATCCATAGCTTAGTTCATACTTTCGACCCAGTTGTTGTAAAATGAAATACTGAAGCACAATTCACAGACTCTAATAAGTTAGGTAACTAGTAATTCATTGTCAAAGCAAGGAAGTGGAAGGAAAGCAATCTTGGAAGACAGAGTAGGATCTGCCACTTATGGTTCTGTGCATCTCAGTTTCCTTGTCTATAAAAAATATGCATATTAATACTGCTTTTAGAATTATTGGGTGGATTAAATGAGAACATACACATAAATAAAGCCTCTTAGAAAATTTTGGACAACAGCCAGCATTCAGTAAATGAGAGCTATTGTTATTAAAGTAAATTCTAGAAGACTCATAATCCTCATTGGGAAAAAAAATCCCATGAATCATTATATTACTTATCTCTGTTGACATCTTTATTAGAAACATTGTTGCAAAATATATTAGAACAAATGTATTTATTTCATGTAATTTGCTTGCCTAACATTAATAGTACAAGGAAGCATGTGACAAAGACTTGTATCAAAGAAAAACCTCCACATATACCCTTTTAAAGATTACTTCTTTTCAATTTTATTTCACACCCTAAAAATATATTTGGACAGTTACAATAATTTCCAAATTCCTTAAGAAGAATATGAGAGCTGCTCTAAAGTGAACGATTTTTTCCTAGCTTTTCTGTCTTTAAAAGGGAAAAGTCTAATTTGTCTATGGTGGTAGAGACCTACTCTAATGAAATGAAGGTAACATCTCATGCAAACAGTTTTGTGACTTTTTTTTGTCTTATGCCATCTTGGTAAAAATATTTGCAGGACCTGACAAACCAAATTGGGCCGAGTCCCAGAGGGTGATTGGTGACTTTTTTTTTTTTTAATGTCTGTAGTTTTCAGAAGTTTCAACAAAATATTGCTTAAGTTATGGCTAATATAAAATAGGTATCATCAATGCATGTGAATATGGCTACCTGGATCACACGTTATCAACAGATAAGAATAGATAATCAGATTCTGGCCCTTTCTTAACCAGTAAAAAGTTGTGATCTGTGAGAGTGGTCATGTAAATTATTACATAGGTAAATATTTGAAGATTGACATTAGAATGTTCATGTGTGTATCACTTCTCTATTTAGATCTCTTATTTTTAATATGACGTCTCTGTGCACCTCGACTGCTTTGGAGACTGTTCTCCCTTACTAGAACTCAGGTTGTGAGTCTCTTGGTGAAGTGCTGGTGCTCTTGTGAACCAGGGTGGGGATCCTGTGAGGATGGGGAGTAGGATGTATAGTTTCAGAATTTTACTTTCTACTACCCAAACTGTATCTTGATTGTAGTGGTAGTTATATGTGTGTGTCTATACACATTTGTCAAAACTTACTAAACTTTATATTTAAAAAGGGTGCACTTAATTATATTTATACTTCAATTTAATTATATCACAATAAAATGATTAAAAATAATTATGCTCCAATGAGATTATTAAAAACTAAAAAATAAAATTTTAAAACCCACCAAAGAAAAAGCCTTACAGTAGCTTCTATTTGCCTATAAAATTAAATTCATTCTGCTAAAAAAATATATTTAAAAATCTCTACTATATGGATCCAAGCTACTTTCAGCAAAGGTTTTTAACCTATTTTATATCATGGACCCATTTGTGGTCTGGTAAAAACTATGACTCATTCTCAGAGCAATGTTTTTTAGCACATAAAATAAACACATAGGATCACAAAGGGACCCAATTATATGAAAATTACATCAAAATACTGATAAAATTTGTGATGTAGTATATGTGCTTCTTTATTAACTCACAAAATAACAAGAGTTAGCCTAAGTCTCATAACTACTATACTTTCAAAGTATTGAAGGGTAGAAACAGTATTTTAGCAGTTCCCAACTTTTTGGCACAGGAACAGGTGCTCCCATGAGAATCTAATGTCTGATGGTCTGAGGTGGAGCTGAGGTGGTGATGCTGGCACTGGGGAATGGCTGCACATACATATGAAGCTTTGCTCTTTTGCCTACCACTCATCTGCTGTGTTTCCTAACAGGCCAAAGACTAGCATCAGGGGATGGGGACACCTAGTTTAAGATACTTAAACAACTTTAAAGTGAAATGAAATATTTTGCAAATTGTATTGGTGACAGTTATACATACTGCTAACACTATTGTGATTTTTTTTGGCCCACATTCAAAATGGAAAAAAATTCTAAATTTTGCTTAGAAATCTGTGAAAATAAAGATGCATTTTTTCCCTCATGAAATTCAACTTCCTTCCGCGCACACACACACACACACACACACACACACACACACACCATTCCTTGCCTGCCTTAATTCCTGGTTGAGAACTCCTGTCAATTTTCGAGTTCCCCAAGAATCCCCAGGACACCCTTGGCTTGAGTGCAGGGGTCACCTATCAGAAACCCTAAAGAGACAACAGGTGACATGACTAAGTGACAGGCTAAGTGAGATAGTGGAGAATGATGACTGATCCAAAGCCTACATCTTCCTTCATTCATTCAAATATAACTTTTTTTTGTAAAAAAGAAAGAAAAACAACAACAACAACAAAACAATAATATACTAGCTAAATAAAGATTAGTCTAGAGTTGGCCAGTGTGTAGCCACTATTTAATCAACCAGAACGAACTGCCAGTTCTCCTCCCACCTTCCCCTGTCACATCAGCAGAGTTTTGCTTATGTAGAAGTTATGTCCCCTCTAATCTCTATTAATCAAAATGCAGCTTGTTCAAAAGTTGGCATTTCCTGCTTCCCCTAGCTGGAAGTCATCTGGCCCTTCTCTGTTTGATTCAAATCTCTCTCTCTCTCTCTCTCTCTCTCTTTGTTTTTAAATACAGGTCACATTTTTTCTTGTTTTTATTAATGTATATGTTTCACCTTCTCTAATCCATCACAAGCTCCTCAAGAGCAGGATACCACCACGTTACTCTTTGCATCTCCCACAGTACCTGCTCACTGGTGTATACAAGGCTAAGGAGACACAGTAAAGTCAGACTGACTGTTGGGCCAGCCTGTGCCTCCCATCTCTCTCTGACTCATGTTTTTATCTCTTTTATTTATGTGTTCTACTTCTTCAACCACTAGAAATAAAACTTTAACATAGTTTTTCTTTCAGAGAAAGGTTCACAGGGTAGCCGCAAACCTCACAGCCAGAAAAGTAATTGATATCATTTAAAGTCTTCATCCAAGAACGGGCATTTATTTGAGTAATCTTTTGATCTCTTTAAAAACTAGGTAAGAGCTGCTGTGTGAAATACATCAGATTGGGACTGACGGGATACACACACTGTGATACATGTTTGTGAAACAGTTTCTTAGTAGCCTAGAGACAAGGAGATTAATGCCTCTTCACCAAGGACACTCATGCCTCATATGCAGTGGAGTGGCTAAAGTAGCATTCTATTAATGGTCTGTCAGCAGTGTCCAAGGCCTCAGTGAATACCCATAGCTGTGGACTCCATGAAGTTACCTTTAAAAACATAATCAACAATAAAATTTTAGTTTATATCCTAGCTTTGGAATTCTTTGCAGTGTGACCTTGAGTAAGTTACTGAAGATCTCTGAAGCTCAGTTTTGTTATCTGTAAAATATGAATGGGCATAACATCTACACCCTAGAATTGACTTATGATTAAATGAGTTTATACATGTACAGCACTTTGAACAGCGCCCAGCATATAATAAGTGCTCTGTGAATGTCACAAGAGTTAGCTACAACAAAACTCCTCCCAAAGATCTTTCTTATTACGTACCTGTTAGGGGTTATACAATGGGTTCTATTAGGGATCTAAAGCTGAACAAAACATAGCTTTTTCCTCAAGGAGCTCATAACATAATGTAATGTTTTCAACCTATATACTGGAGATTCCTTAGGAAGCCTTTTTTGAGAATCTATTTGTTCATTAGACTGAATAAATAATCTGTCTTAGATATATATGCTTTACTTTAAAGACTTACATAGTTACTTAGGGATTAATAAATGCCCAAATCATTTAGGACTCCTTACTTCATAATTTTTGTCATTACATATTATCTCAACCAATATTAAGGGAACAAACGTGATCCTGTGGTAGTCCCTAACATTTTTTGGAGAATATTCCAAATAGCTTCTTATGGTCCAGTTGTCTGGATCTACTGGGGGAACAGACAGTACAGACTGATAGAAACTTAAATAATCATTTCTACTTAAGCATAGAGGGAATTCTGCCCCTAAAGAGGAGCAGTCAGTACCAAGGCACTGCAGGGTGGAGACTGAGTCTCAAGGAATATTTAATCAGGAGTTTCCAGGTACTCCTCAAAAGGTTGGAAAGCATTCACGAGAAGACAGACATAGAGGGAAAATCCCACATTGACCCAACAGAACGAGCTTCTGTTCAGGAGCAAACTCTACTGTTGTTTCTTTGATCTTGGTGAAGGAGAAGATCTCCAAGATTTACACCAACAGAGGAGTCCAGTCTGGGGTTGCTAAGCTGGACTTCTGTGTCCTTGGTGTGGTTACTGATGGAGATAACTGCCAGCAAGATGGAAGCTGAAGGGAAGCATTTGATTCCCTTTTCTCTGCTGATGTTCTGGTACCACGTATGTTCGTCTTCATGTAGTCAGTTGCTACCCTGCAGGCATAAGTTCTTAGAACATTCCTTTTTATAATAAGTCGCAGTGCATACTTGGGGAATGGGGGAGCATGTGTGAGTTGGTTTGATTGCTATCGCAATTTGAATTTTCTGTCTTGGCAGCCCTCCTAGGTAAAGTCTTTAAAAGACTGCAGTGACTTTTCTGGCAGAATTACTGGGGACTATTGCCAACACTAAGAAACTCATATTAGCAGAGATTGAATATGAGAGAACTCCTACATTTTCTTTTAAAGTCTCATGCTTTAAAACAGTTACGGTGCAATGTTCTTTCATAGAAGAGATCATTAATATTTACTTTCTGCTCCAGAGCAGGTCAGTGCCCTTTGCTGCAGACAATCTCAGTGATCCTTTGGTAGTTCTATCAGTCTCAAGCCATTTACTGATCTCCACGGAAAAAGAAATCTCCCTGTTTTGTGTTTCATTTTGCTTTGATTTTTGTTTTTCTTATCTGGAAATTAATTTCTTTAGTTACTCCCAGAAAAATCATAATTTGTACCAAGTTTGTTGGCTAGCAGATAGCAGACACTCCATACAAATTTATTGACTGACTAAAGAAATTATTATTCACAGACCAGTCAAACTCCAAGACCTCCTTAGTTACATTTGCTTTTAAGCACTTACTTTCCTTTACTCAAATAGCTGCTGTGGGCTTGATGAACAAGTGATGATGTTTAGTAGTTCAAAGCATAAGCTTTGCAGTCAAACACACCTGCATGTGAATGCTGGCTGTGCAAATAACTAGATGGGTGATCTGAAATACAAGCTCTTTGATTTTCAGTTTCTTCTTCATTAAAATATGCTGAATAAAACCTACCTTATTAAGTGTTAAGAGAATTAAATGAAATAGATTTTCCCAAATGTCAATCATTTGCAACTTGACTGCACAATTTTTGCCATATTCAAATAGTGCTTGTGCTCTTCTCATAATGTTTTCTTTTAATTAACTCAGTTTTGTTTTTGTTTGTTTTAGGCAAGACAACCTTTGGTTGACCTCACAGATTGCAAGGACTTTGTCAGCTTACAATCCCTTATTTTTTTATTATTATTAATATTTTTACACTTACAGTACCTGGTCTTTCTAGGTGGTCTCCCATCCAAGTGCTAACCAGGCCTGACCTTGCTTAGCTTCTGAGATCAGACGGGATAGGGTGGCACGGCATAGACTTAACTCAGTTTTTAATACAGATTAATTTTGAAAGATAAATGGACACAGTTATCACCTCCCTGATGGCAGTATTTAACTATAAAAACAAATATAATGGAGACTAAACAATATTACGAAGTTCCAGGTGGATATTTTTGCCTGCTAAAGTCTCTGACCTAAAGTCTGCTCGTTTTATTAAAAAAAAAAAAAAAAAAGATTACTGTTAGATGTTAAAGATATATTAGCCCCAACTGACATTTTCTTTTTTATATAATCAAATAACTAAAAAATGATCAAAAGGAAAAAAAACTTTTCACTATTTAATTTGATGTAACTCAATGCCTTGCTTAATATTGTCTCAGGTATCTCTGATTGCATGCATGTCACATTCTAGAAAGCTGAGATAAAATTTGTGAAGACATCTACACCTGTACTGGATCTGCAGCTGTACTGGATCTTTGCAGGCACGATATCCACTTAATGCAGTTTGACACAATAGAAAGGAGAGACTGCTGTAGTCTCCCTCAAACTATTGTTTGATTTTTCACAAAGAACCCTGAGGTCAAATCTCAAACCCAACAATAGATTCTAAAATTAAAAAATCATTTCTGGCCTCAGGAGAGGCGGGGACCCCCACCTAGCTACAGTGCTCTCAGCTAGGAGAGGTGTTCTGCAATGATGGGAGAAATTGGAGAGGAAGATCCTTTTGAAAATTCTTATCCTGGTCTCCACCTCCTTAGAGTCTGTTATAACCAACCCTCAATACTTCAAAATGTGACTGTAATTAGAGATATGGTCTTTAAAGAGATAATTAAGTTAAAGTGAGGTCATTAAGATGAGTCCCTATCCAATATAACTGGAGTTTTATGAAAAGAGATTAAGACACAGACACACACAGAAGAAAGACCATGTGAACATGCAGGGAGAAGATGCTCATCTACAAGCCAAGGACAGAGGCCTCAGAGAGAGCAATCCTGCCAAAACCTTGATCTTGGACTTCTTACTTTCAGAATTGTAAGATAATAAATTTCTGTTGTTTAAGCCACCCAGGCTGTGGTACTTTATTTTAGCAGCCATGGCAGACTATATAGAGTCAATACTTCCCATCTGAATAAGAGAAATAGTTTGTCACTCATCAATAATGACTCTAGATGTCACACACACAGATAGTGTTTTTGAGAGAGCCATGATTATCCATATGTTTTATTATTCACCATTCTCTCAATCTGGCTATCCAAATTCTTCAGTGAAAAGAAAAGATCTGGAAAAGACTTGGTTGCTTTGTCAGTTTAAAAGACATACTTCAGTGAAGTTTTATATAATCTCGATGAGTTAGATTATCTTAAATGTCAAAATAGAATTCTGTTGCTTAGCCTGTTCAAGTCCCTCTTTTGACCTGTTTATCCCTTTTACTCCTTAAGTAGAAAAACAGCATTTCAACGTTGTTGAAGTATGTCATATCCTCAAGTTCTAAGATGACACTTAACTGTTTGCCTTTATGTCCTTTCTCTTTTTCTACTTTTCCCTCACCCTTCTTTTTATCATCATTGAGTCAACTAAAGGCTCTGACCTAAAGCTCTGACCATCTTTCTCACTATTCATGTATTTCTGAGCATCCTTGACATGCATAGCACTCTACTAAAGTGCCAGTCAACATTTAAGTCCCTTAAGTTCATTATGCTCTGTGTTCATGGTGTCCAAAGAATGTGGTACAGCCAGAATCTCAAGGCTTTCCTATCTAGGACTAAGGGGAAATTCTCTTTGTGACTGTGTGTAGCTACCTCCAAGAATTCTGACTGTCCCTTATTCTTTTTTTCTTTTTCTTTTTCTTTTTTAAATTATTTTTTTAACATTTTATTTTTCCCCCTTTCATCTGACTGTCCCTAATTAATGTGTGTATTTGCCATTGTATATTCTGTCTCGAGAAAAGCTCTCCAAGCCTTGTGCATTCCAAGTTCGAATATGATTTCTTTGAATACCATCTGTAATTACAAACATTGGCCAGATAGGCCAGCACTTAAGTTTAAGTGCCTCTTGGCTAACCACTTGGTTAGTTGAGACAGAAAGTTGTTTGAAAGTTTTATGGAAGAAGAACAGGTATTTTGAAGCCTTTCATTCAACCAGTTCATCCAGGAGTAATAAGTGAATGTTAAAGACAAAAAAAAAAAACATGTTTCATCATAAACTCTGATGCAGGTGAAGAAGAAAAGGAACAAGGCAAAGAAAGCCCACAGAGCCCAGATAAATAGGAATCACGCAAGTCCCTGAAACCTCTGGTATGGCATAGAAGACAAAAAATTGCATATTAGAAACCGCTAGTGTAAAGAGCAGCTCAGAGCCATAAGTAGAAAGGTGACAGTGATTACTCACTGTTTTTTGTTGTTTTTTTTTTTCTTTTCTGTGGCCACTGTTTCTTCTTGGTAGTAAATCCCTCCCTCCTTGAGTTTTTCCTGGCCTGATTTCAGGGCCTACTTCTTAGTCATCTAATATGTTCAGATTCACAAATTTTGTGAAACCTCAGCCTGTGAATAGATCCTTTATCCTGTTTGAAAGTTTTTGCACAGCTGGAGTTTAGAAAATCTGCTAACGGGAAAGACAAAGGTAGTTGCTTGAGTTCTGATCACTGTACTCGCATACCTTGGGTTTCTATGCCGGAAAAGTCCAGTGTTTTTTCTTCCTCTTAAATAACTCCGTATTTTTCTCCGCAACTGTGATTTATAGAAAGTGAGGTTGGACATGCCCTCCCTGATTCCTGTGCCTTCCTCTGTACACACACACGGGCACATGGGCACACCAACAACCAACACTTTAAACATCAAAACTTGTCTGCTATGTGGCCATTTGTCAGCCAAGCTCTGTCCCATTTCTCTGTGTTTTAAAGTAATGGCAAAGGTCACATTTCGAATGCCTATTGTGCTCTTGTCTTTGTGTCCTTGCTTCTACATGTCTCCAGGACCAGGGCCTCCTTGCCTGGGTTAAATTTAGTACCATGCGATAGGCCCCATCAAGAAATACTCTAGGAAGAATAGCCAGATACTCAATGGCTCCAAGCAACATCTAGCTTTGATCTTTGACTGGATATCGGAGACCCCTTGAATGCTAAAACTTTCTCTTCTCATTTATTCTGTCTGTCTTTCAGTTTGTTTTCTCTTTGTGTCCAGTGTTGCTACCTCCTGATTGAGATTCAAAATTATGCTTGAGGGTTTATAATTTGCAAGTAATATAAAAAAGAAAGGATAACACCCTTGTTAACATGTGTGGAGCTATTCCAAAGTTTATCTGTGAAGAGCAGAGCCAACCAGAACAACCCAAGAGTCTGATGCCAAGCCCTCCTAGGGGCAGATTGCATTTCTGTCTCTCAGGAAAGGTGCCCTCACAGTGCATCTTTTTTCCCCTGTCTTATGTCTTGGCCCAAATTTCTAAAACATTTCTTTGCTTATGGCCTTCTGTAGTAGAAAATGGACTAGTCAACTAGTAGTAAATAGTAGTACAGAGCCATCTATTACATATCAAAATAATGGAAAGCATGTTTTCTAGACTTATTTCTACCCATAATGTTTATTCCCTTTCTTTACCACAGGCAGCATCCTAAAGTCATTCACTCATTCCTTCATGGACAGATGTTTATTGAGGAGGAGGCACTATGAACAAGTCTGACAGGGTCCCTGGTCTCACCCATTCACATGCTAGGTGAATGCAATATATGTAACACTTCTGCCTAAATCTCAAGAAGATCCTGAGAAATTGTGGCAGACAGACTTTTAGGTGGCCCCTGAAAACCCTGTCTTCTGGTACTCGTGTTCTTTGCTTGAGTTTGGGCCAGATCTGTGACTTCTGGCAATAGAGCATGGCAAAGGTAATGGACTATTAATGTGGTGATTACAGTAGGATATATGAGTTCATCTTGTTTGCATACATTAAAAACTCCCTCGCTGACTTTGAAGAGGAGGCTATTTGGGAGGGGGGGTTCGGGGGGGGGGCCTATGTGGCAAGGAGCTGAGGGCAGCCAGCAGCCAACAACCAGCAAGCAGCCACAGCACTCAGGCCTACAGCTTCAAGGAACCGAATTCTGCCAGCATCCTGAGTGAACTTGGAGGTGGAATCTGCCCCAGAGAACACAGGCTGGCGGACATTCTGGCTGCAGCCTTGTGAGAGCCAGATAAGCCATTGCTAGACTCTTGGCCCACAGAAACTGTGAAATAATGCCTGAGTGTTGTTTTAATCTACTAAGGTTGTGGAAATTTGATGTAGTATAGAAAACTAATACAGAGACCCCATGGACAAGAGAAGTAACCTAGCCCAGAGCTGTCCCATGGGCTCCTACAGCTGGTTAGGCTGGCTTCCTTTGTCCATCTCCAATACATTCCTTCAGATTTTGGGGTTGCCGAATTATGACTTTCCCACAAAACTTCCCTGACCTGGGAAAATGTACTTACAACATGCCTAACTCCTGAACTCCTTAAAATCAGAAAAATAACTGAGCAGACTTGTCTGAAGCAAGACCATAGCCAAAGAGACAACCCTGAAAAACTGTTTAAGTTGAGCAGTGTCATGGAAGAGATTCAAAAGACTTGTCCTCTTTTACCCTAACCCACTCACTCCTAAGTACCTTTCTAGACCTCAGATTCCCACTGCTGGAGAAATTGTCTTAAGGTAGTCCATTTAATTATATGTGGTATCTTTCCATTCTTTGAGGGTGTTTCTATCAATTCTTTTGAATTAATAGACTGAATAAAGAAGAGTGTGTGCTGATGAGTGGGTGTCAGCCAATCCCCTGAAGGCCTGAATGGAACAAAATGGAAGAGGAAGGGCAAATTCGTTCTGTTTGCTTGAGCTAGAATGTCCACCTCTTCCTGCCCTTAGACATCATTGTTCCTGGTTCTCCCAGAGTGTGGGCCTTTGGACGCTTTCTGGCATTTATGTCATTGACTCCTGGAATCTCAAGCCTTTGGATTCAGACTGAATTATACCAATGGCTTTCCTGGTTCTCCAGTTTTCAGACTGCATATTATGGGACTTCCCCACATCCATAATTACACAGCTAATTCCTATAGTAAATCTCCTTTTATATAGATATCTGTATATCTTACTGGTTCTGTTTTTCTGGGTAATCCTAACTAATATACAATTCTTTGCATATCGGCTAGTGAACATATTAGGTTTGCTATTAGTTTATTGGAGTAGGGGAAATGATAAAACGGGGCATCACAGGAAGTAGGATTTGTAATGATTAAAAAGAGGAACTTGTGACAGAATCTGAGCTCTATTGTTTAGTATCTTGAATAGGATATTTACACTTTCTAAGCCTCTTCTTTCTTTAAAATGAGAATCCAATTACTTAATTGAGGTCATGTGCTAATTTAATGTAATGGTTTGTATGAAAATATCAACCTATAGTAAAACAATCAATACTTACTAAGTATTCCTTTTACGTTCTGATTAGGAGGCATGAAAAGGAAAGAAGAGGAAAGGTTAAAAGACTGGGTGCCATCTACCATTGTATGGAAGATGGAGGGGCTGCAAGAGAGCTTTAAAAGTGGTGATACTGCAAAACTACAAATTTCTCTAAACTCATCGTCTTGTAAAGGGCCATTTCTGGGTGTTCATACATGTGCTAATATGTTCTACAAGGACAATATGTCTGTTTCTCACTAAATTCCTGGGATTCAGATGCTTTAAATACACTTTGTCCAATAGAGTATGGTAGGCAGAATAATGACCCACAAAAATTGTACATGTCCTGATATCTAGATTTTGTAAGTGTGTTACCCTACTTGGCAAAAAGGACTTTGCAGATGTAATGAAGATTATGAACCTTGAAATAAGGAAATTATCCTGGTTTATCTGAGAAAGACCCATCTAACCATATAAGCCATTAAAAGCAGAAAAGGAAGGCAGAAGGATCAGTCACAGAGACATGGATGAGTAAGAAAGAGGAAAGATCCAGTACTTCAGATGTACTCACTCCCCTACTGCTGGCTTTGGGGATGGAGGAAGGAGGTCAGGAGTCAAGCAATGCAGGCAGCTTCCAGGACCTTGGTAAGGCCCTTAGCCAACAACCAGCGAAGAAATAGGGACTTCGGTTCCACAATCAGAAGGAACTGAATTCTGCCATCAACCCATATGATTAAGAAAATAAATTGTCCCCTAAAGTCTTCAGAAAGAAATGCAGTCCTGCTGACATTTTGATTTTAACCCGCTGAGACCCATTCTGTGTTTCTAACATGGAGAACTACCAGATTCTATAAATTTTCGTTGTTGAAACCTCTAATTAGTGGTAATTTGTTTTGATAGCAATATAAAAGTACTACATAAGATAAAGACAAAAGTGTCACTTCATTTCATTCATTTATTATTCACTCATTCATTTTTTATACATTCACTGAGCAGCTACAGTGAACCAGCACTGAGCCTGCTGCTGGTAATAAAAGTGTGAGTAATATCCAGTCCCAGTTCTCAGCATATTTACAGAAAGTCAGTAGAAGGACCAGAAAAAAGTTTCTGACTCGCCACACAACTTGTTCTGCTTTAGTTCTCTGAATTGCTCAACCTTACTTCTTTCCTACAAGTTCAAAACATTTAGTCACAGTAGGGGTGTGTCATGTTTTGTAAATGCATTGGCATCAATGTAGCATAGGCAAATTAAAGAAAAGCTAATGGATTTTTCCTACTTGGTCTACGTGCAATGGGATCAAGGCTTTGGTGTACTTCATTGTGGAACTTTGGCCACTTAATAAACACCCATGTCACACTGCTGCTGCCTACTGACACAGGAACATCTTCCTTCCTCAGAAGAACTGCCTAGTCCAGAGCTTCCCAATCCTTGCTGTGCCTAAAATATCATCTGGAAGGCTTATTAAAACACAGATTGCTGGGCCGCACCTCCAGAGGTTATGAGTTAGCAGGTTTGGTTTGAAGCCTGAGAATTTGAATTTCTAACAAGCTCCCAGATGGTGCTTCCTGTACACAGGCCACACTTTCAGTGTCTTCAGTGGATCACTCTCTGTTTATTGATAAATATGGCTGTTGGAACCAGGATGGTCAGAAACAGACAAGCCTCAAAAACATCTAGCCTGTAAGTCAGACAAATGGGCCTGAGACCCTTGCCGTCACAAACACGTCCTCACTGATATGGATGGGTTAAAAAAAAAGAAGAAAGAAAGGGAAAGAAATTAACAAAAGGAAGAAAAGGGGGAAAAAAGGAAGGAAGGAAGGAAGAAAGGAAGGGAGGGAGGGAGGGAGGGAGGGAAGGAAGGAAGGAAGGAAGGAAGGAAGGAAGGAAGGAAGGAAAAGAGAGAGACAACCTTCCCCCACCACCACCACCAAAAAAACTCCAAAGGACTGAAATCACTACTTATGCAACTCAGCATGAGGACGGAGCATGTGTCCCACTGAAGGACAAGCAAGGTGATTACACAACACACTCTGTGGACACTGAGAGCCTCACATGTGTCGCAGCCTCTCCTCACCCCCAACCACTGTTACTCTTCCCTCACCAAATTCTGTTGCCCTTTATTTCCCTTACTGCTGCCCTTCCGTGAACTTTTAAAAGTCAAAGGGCATACTGCAATGTGTTGACAGAGACAACTGCTAATGACGTATTGCTCAGTCCTCTGTCATTTTCCTAAAGATCTTTGATCTGAGAAATGAAATGGCCATAAATCTCAATACAGTGATTCCAGGCAATAATCTTGAACTCTTAAATTGAGTACTTGTACATGTCATATCATTTTAATTGGCCATATGAATCCTGGTTCCTCTTTTTAAGATTTAGAATAATCAAATGGGATTTGGGTCTATTGTTTGGAAAAATCCAGATGAAATTCCAAAGTATCCTCTTGATAATTTGAAGAGAGAAGTATCATAAATCAGGATTTTGTCAAATACTGCTTGCTTTATTAAAAATAGAAATATAATCTTTTTTGTAAAAATTGGTTTTTGTTTAGGTCTTCTTTCTAAAAAAAAATTTATTCTAGAGCTATAGAATAAATCTCCAGATGACTGTGGTAATGTTATTTCCTTTGTGCTGGGTCTCTGCAAAATGAAAGAGGTTTTTTTTGACATACGGACTTTTACATATCTATAAAACTTTAAGCCAGAGTAAAAGACCATAGTTGCTTTTATTTGTTAAATGATTATTTCATTTTCTTTTTCTCTAAAACAAGAATTCTTTAAAAAAAAAAGCCTACAGCACCTGATATTCTTAGGTGGTCTCCCATTAAAGCAGGAATTCTTATTTTGTGCCAAGAACCTCTCTGAAATCTGTTGATGCCCACAGACTTCTTCATATAATAATGTTTTAAATGCATTAAAAACTCCAAGTATAGGACTACAAATATAAACAATTTTGTGAATACAGTTACCTAAATAACAAGTCAAATTTATGACTTGTGCTTCTTTATTAATGCATTAATTATGGTCTAGCAATGGGTATACTACCTACTATAATTTTGAAATAGTGATGAGCAGAAATAGTATTTTGAAATATCTACAACTTAATGGGTATGAATATATCCATAATTTCTGCTAGAGATAAAGACACAGTCGTCCATTACTGTGTTTGCTGTCTACATTCTTAATTGAAAGAGATTATAGATTTCAGATAGAGGTTAACAAAATAAAGATATAATTATTCCCACCTAGGTCCATGGACTCCCTGAAGTCTATTCTTAGGCATCCTTGGAGGTCAATTGACAACAGGTTGAGATAATCTGTCTAAATCACCCCTGATTTTAATGTCTGCCTTCCCTCTGAGCTTCTTTTTTGAATTCTAAATATTAATGAATTCAAGGAAAGGATTTCTGTCAGTCTTTAACAAATAGAGGCTATTGTCCTTTTGTAGTGAAAACTTCTTCGCTTCATATGGCATTTCAGAAACTAATGATCCAGGTCTCTGACCCTCATGAATTTTTAATTATTTAGGTAGCATACTGATCTATTGCCTGAAACTTTTCTAAACAAACAACATTGAAGTATATATAATAAATGTGAAAAAAAAAGTTCTCCCTCCCCACTTCCACTCTCTTGCCAGCAAGAAAACTCCAGGTGGCCATGCATTTATGTGTGATACACACTTTCTAATTCTCCAATATTCATATGCCATTGGGAACACAGGTATATTACTGTACTTAGCAGTAGTGAGAAAAAAGAAAGTACTCAATTTATTTTATCAAGTTTAATATCTTATAGTTCAGGCTCCAAAGAAAGATTACCTATGTTTTCTCTCACATGCAAAAAAATATCCCAAGAAAATTCTCTCAGACCCAGTTTGAGTCAGATGCCAACTCTTGATCTAATCTCTCTTGGCTGGGATGAGTAGAGAATTTAATCAAGTTAATACAATGGTGCTTCTGCTACAACCATGTAAATATGTGGGTTGGACAACTTTTTTCTTCAACAGAAACTGAGCAGATGTCTCTCCTAACTGACCTTTAGAAGGCTGATGGCACTTTTTCCTTGGCCTCAAACAGAATGGAGACCTGCATGGAAAGTGAGAGAATGAGGATTCTCTTTCTCTTTGTTATGAAGAAGTACCTTTAGCTCATTCCTTTTTAAGGTTATTTCTGTGTTACTATTTCAGAGACTAAAATGTGGGGAAAAAATTTTTAAGTGCAATAAAGCGGTAATACATCTCATATCTCTTTAAGACAATCTCTGCCAACACTGTGGGCTGTACTGTCTTCCTGTCTTTTTCTTTGTCTGTCTGGGTTTGAACATTTACATCAGTGGTAATCGCATATTAGATTCTCCTAGGGTAGCTTTGAAAACTAGTCATGCCTGGATCCAACCCCCAGAGATTCTGACACAATTGATTTGGGGTATGTTCTGGTCATTGTAGCTATTTGAAACTCCCTAGGTGATTCTAAAGTCCAGCCAAAGTTGAGAACCACTAACTTGTTGCTGTCATTTTTTTTTTTTTAGTTACACAAGTAAATGTATAAAGACATTTTTGTTTTTTTTTTTTAAACATGGTTCTTAGTTTTTAAAACATATTTCAAAGTGCATGGAATAGGGATTCTTAAACTCTGACATGCAATATTTAACATGCAGATTTCTATTCTTGATCTGGATATATAAGTGTGAGATTAGATCTAGGAATGTGTATTTTTTATAAGCTCCTTATTTTTCCTCTTTTATAAAACTTTTTATTTTGAAATAAATTAACATTTATGAAAGAATTACAGAGAATTCCCCTATATCCTTCATCTGACTTCAAATATCTTACATAACCATGGTACATTTAATCAAAACTAAGAAATTAACATAAGTATAATACTATTAGTTAAACTACAGATTTTATTTGAGTTTCACCTTTTTTCTCAATAATGTCTTTTTTGTGTTTCAGGATCCAGTCTAGGATATCATGTTACATTTAGTTGTCATTTCTTCTTGATCTCCTTCAATCTGTAACAGTACTTCAGTCTTTCCTAAAGTTCATGACCTTGACTCTTTTGAAGAGTATTAATTAGTTATTCCCCAATTGTTTTTGATATGGAATTTAAAAAGAAACTTTTACATTCAACCACACATCTTAGAGTCCTCCTTTGTGATAACCACTGATAACTCTTTTGTATTCTTCCAGATTTTTTTCCTATTTGAACAGGTACATATAGCAATACATACATTATATAACAATATAAATATTGTTGGGCAACTTGCTTTTATTCATGTAATAATTCAATTTGGTAATCTTTTATGATAATATATAGAATTTTTAAGTTAGCATTTTTATTCCCTGGAAAAGATAAAGTATGTTCTATATACTTTCTGTAGTAGTTGGTGTTCAAAAGAGCATAACCAAATTATTAGGGGATAGTTATCCAGCGAACACACTTTTCTGATTTTGTTTAAAATTCTCATATAGACCTGAGAAATGAATAGATGGAAGGCACATAGCAAATGTATATACTAATTGTCTCAGGAACATTTCCTTATTGTTTGAAAGTAAATATTTTAAATGCAGAAAACATCAGAAAGAAAATAACAACAGACTAGAAATAAAGTCCTGTTCCACTGGGTACTGAAAAGAACTATTTGAGAAATAGAAATCTTTTGTTAGTTTTTGAAACTCTTCCTGGAAAAGTCATTCAAAGTCCTGTTGCATCCTTTTCTCCATGTATTTTGTAGAATAAATTAATTTTGCAACAGCATTATGAGAAAAGTTTCTAAATAATTATTTTTTAATAAGAAGACTTCAAATACACATGAATATAAATTTGACATTTTTCTTCCACTGAGAACAAAGTAAATAGCATTTTCACTAGTGTTGGTGGTTGAAACAGAAATAGATGTGGTCTCCAAAAGAAGACAAAGCTGTATTGTGGTCATGTATGGTTATAATTTTAAAAGAAATGCAATTTTTCTAATTCTGCCTTGCTGATTTTGGAATGCTTGTTTCTCTGGAGCATTCAGTGTTTGAAGAGAAATTGGATATAGAAAATAAGATAACCTCTTAGCAGATGACAACATACATCAAACAGCCTGATCTATCCCTGGAAAAGTTATCTGGTCAGCCATTAAAACTGAACAATTGAAGCAAAGAGAGCTCCCTTATGATAACTCATAGCATTCTAAGTTCTCACATTCTGATCTTGAAATAAATATATATAATTCAGTTAAAGAACAAAATTTTTTATTAAAAAAAATAGGTCTTGGTCTGGGCTCATCACCTTTTTGTACAACATGGCAGTCCTATGAGATCAACTTAAAAGATTTGATTTTTAAATGGCTTCGGTCAGCTTTCCATAGAGCACCTTTATCTACAGGCTCAGACTATACTCCTAACCTTAGCCAACTTCTATGCAAATCTATTCCTGTATCAGTTTGACTGCTCAAGAGAAATAAAACCAATGGGATGGATAGGTAGACAGACAGACAGACAGACAGACAAACATGTGGAGAGATATAGATATTGATACATAGAAATTTAAGGAATTGACTCATATGATTGCAGTGGGGTGATAAGTCCAAAATTTGTAGGGCAGCTAGGCCTGCTTGAAACTCAGATAGAAGGTAATGCTGTAGTTTTGAGACAGGATTTCTTCTTCCTGTGAAACCTCAGATTTTGCTCTTAAGGCCTTTAAATGAGGATCACCATACCATATTATCAAGAGTAATCTCCTTTACTTAAAGTCAAATGATTGTAGATATTGACCACATGTACAAAATATCTTCACAGCAACACCTAGGTTACTGTTTAATTAATTAGGAACTATAGTGTAGCCAAGTTGACACATAAAATTAATTATCATAGTTTCCTCTTAAAAAGAGCAGAAGCTGGACAGATACACTGATAAATGATAAAATATGAAGGAAAAAGCAGCATCATTTCTAGTAATAGTGGCCAATATTTTTGGATATATTTTAGAAAACAAATGAAATTAATACATTGTTAATGTTAAAAGTATCACTAATATCAATGCATGACTAATGTAGTAGAGTGCAAACAATCAGAGGCACAAATCATTTTTCTGGTGATGTAATTATATCTTGGATAGCAAATATTTTGTGCAGAGAGGTACTTAATAAAATTCACTGAGTTACTATACATATTAGCTCAAAGAATGATAACTTTGGAAGAAATTCACCAATCATTAGCAAGATAGGAAATGGTTAGCTTAAGAAATGGTTCCTGAGAATATTACCAAGTGCTATTAGAAAGAAAAAATTGAATTTAAGTATTCTCATTATAAATAAAATGTTAATCAAAATCAAATCAGTTCTTTTAAGAGTCTACTTCTGTGAGGCTGAGCACTTCTGGATGGAAGTTTTGGAAGTTCATCTTTGTGAAGTCTGACAGATGTCTCTTTGTAATAATAATGCAAGACTTACCCCTTTGGGGGCAAGTCTGCATCCATGAGTGTATTTTCTTGTGGAATCAAATAGCCATCAGTTATTTCCTGAATATCTTTTTAAATTTTGTCCAGAACTTCTGATCTGTGGTTTGTAGCAGGAACCTTTAGACAAGTATATGAGAAAAGCAGAGATCACCTATTAAGGAAAAACTTGAATGGCTATGGTTAATATATTAGTTAGAATTATAGAATGAAGAAAAATAGAATTCTCTATTAATATATGTAATTTATAAGTATTCTGCAAATAAGAATTTAATTCATAGAATTTACATTTATGTTTACCTGCATATAATTAATCTAGAGAGGATTGAGTGTCTACGATTTGAAAGAGTTCTTTCCCCTCTCACAGACTGATAACAGAACAGCTCTCACAATTGCGTGGTGCTAAGTAAAAATATAGCTCTATGCAATTCATATATTTATATATGTAACACATTCTTAGTCTATTCTGGACTTTTCATATAACTGGAATCATATAATATGTGGTCTTTTGTGGTTGGCATATTTCACTTAGCATAATTTTTTAAAAATTTATTTTTTAGATCAGTTTTAGGTTCACAGAAAAATTGAAAGGAAGGTATAGATATTTCCCATAAACCCTCTATACCTGCACATGCATAGCCTCCCCCATTATGAACATCCCCCGTCACAGTGATACATTTGTTACAGTTGATGAACCTACACTGAGACTTCAACACCCAAAGTCTGTAGTTTACATCAGGGCTCTCTCTTTGTGTTATACATTCTATGGGTTTGGATAAATGTATATTTGATGATATGTATCCATCATATAGTATTATACAGAGTACTTTTGCTGCTCTAAAAATCCCCTTTCCTCTGCCTATTTATTCATCCCCCTCTCCATCCCAACTCCTAACAATCACTGATATTTTTACTATCTCCATAGTTTTGCTTTTTCTAGAATGTCATAGTTGGAATCATATAGTATGCAGCATTTTCAGATTGGTTTCTTTCACTTAGTAATATATTATTTATGGTTCCTCCATTTCTTTTCATGGCTTGATAGCTCATTTGCTTTAGGAACTGAATAACATTCCATTTTATGAATGTACTAGGTTTATTTATCCATCGCCTCCTGGAGGACACTTTTGTTGCTTCCAAGTTCTGGCAATTATAAATAAAGCTACTATAAACATCCATGTACATGTTTTTGTGTGGACATAAGTTTTCAGCTCCTTTAGGTAAATATCAAGAAGTGTGATTTCTGGATGGTATGGTTAAGGGTATGTATAGTTTTATAAGAAACTGAAAAACTATTTTTCAACGCATCTGTACTATTTTTCATTCTCACCAACAATGAATGAGAGTTTCTGTTGCTCCACATTCTCACTAGCATTTGATGGTGTCAGTGTTTCAAAGTTTAGTCTTTCTAATGAGTGTAGCATAATGTTTTCAAGGTTCATTCATATTGTATGTATCTGTATTTTATTCCTTTTTATTTCCAAATAATATTCTGTTGTAAGAATATGCAATGTTTTGTTTAGTAATTCATCAATTGATGGACATTTGGGTTTCTTCCACTTTGGGCATTGTGAATAATGCTGCAGTAAACATTCACATACAAGATTTTATGTGGACATATGTTTTGATTTCTCTTGGGTATATACCTAGGAGCGGAATTGCTGCATCATAAGGTAACTCTATGTTTAATTATTTGTGAAAATGCCAAACTGTTTTCAAAGTAGCTATATCATGTTACCTTTAATCTAGTCAAAGAAATGGACAGTAAAGTAAGTAAACGATCAATCTAATGGAGAAAGACCATAAAGAAGCATAAAGGGAAAGACCACGTTTTGGGGTTTAAATTTTAAAGCGAGAAGGTCATTTTATTTATGAGCCACATTATACATATGCCATCTCATTTAGTCAAAAAAAAAAAAAGGTTAGGATTTTTATCACCATGAGAATACCTATATTCATGGAGGTGAGGTAACATCCTCAAAATTACATGGCAGAAATTACATGGTGAAGCAGAAATTTCAGTCCAGGTTTCTCTGACTTCAAAGTTCATGCTCTTTTCACTACACCACATTTTCATAAGTGTTCATTTTGCTAGAGTAAAAAGTTCTTCATTGTGCTTTAAAATGTAAGTGCAATACATTTGGGATAAAACTGGCAGTTAATGAATGAAACTTATTTGCCTCAATAAATAGTCCCAACAGGACATATAAATACACTCAAAATGACGTTGCATGATTATTATGCATGAATATGTCATAATGCTGGTGGCAGAGAACAATGATTCTTACTTTCTCTGGGAGCCTCTTCTGGGGAAGAACATTGCATATTACAATTGGGAAATTCCTACATTGTTAGGTTTCTAATTTAAAAAAAAAAAAAAAAAAGAACTTCATTTTAATGACATCAACATCTAGCCAGATTTAGTACTTTGGAATCCTGGCCTACTTTTTCTATTCCCTGAACTCTCCTGTAAAGAGAGAGCTAGAACTAATCTGATGAAAAAAAAACTCATTTCTAGGGCTTTATATAAATTTCTTCTCCTTTAAAATTGGCTAAGTGTATTCTTAACACTTTTACATATCACTGATACCTCTCTCCAAAGGAATCCCTCTTAGCACTGTGAATTCATTCCTGAAAATAAAATCACTAGTTCAGTATAATAAATGGAGTCATAAGAACTCCCTGATTTAAAACTATATTGAAAAACTATAATAATCAAAACTGTATGGTGTTGACTTAAAAACAGACACATAGATCAATGGAACAGAATAGACAGCCCAGAAATAAATTTGTGACAAGGGAGCCTAGACTATACAGTGTGGAAAGGACAATCTCTTCAATAAATAATATTGGAAAAATTGGACAACCACATGCAAAAGAATGAAACTGAACCACTATCTTATAGCCTACACGAAAATTAACTCACATGAATCAGACTTGAATGTTAAGACCTGAAACCATAAAACTCCTAGATGAAAACATAGGCAGTAAGTTCCTTGATATAGGTCTTGGTAAGGATTTTAAAATCTGACCCCAAATGCAAAAACAAAAATAAACAAATGGGACTATATCATGCTAAAAATCTTCTGCACAGCAAAGAAAACCATCAACAAAATGAAAAGGCAACCTACTAAATAGGATAAAATAATTGCAAATCATATATCTGAAAAGGGGCTAATATATCTAAAATATATAAAAAATTCATACAACTCTAGCAAAAAAAATTCAATTTAAAAATGATCAAAGGTCAAAGTAGATATTTTTCTAAAGAAGACATGCAGAGTAACAGGTACATGAAAGGATGCTCAACATCACTAATCATCAGGGAAATGCAAATCAAAAACCACTATGAGATATCACTTCACACCTGTTAGAATGGCTATTATCAGAAAGACAAGAAATAAAAAGTGTTGGCAAGAATGCGGAGAAAAAAGAACATTTGTGAACTATTGGTGGGATTGTAAAAGAGTACAATCATTCTGGGAAACAGTACAGAGATTCCTCAAAAAAATAAAAATAGAATTACAATATGATCCAGTAGTTCGATTTCTGAGTATTTATCTGAAGAAATCAAAAACACTAATTTGAAATGATATGTGTATCCCTAAGTTTATTGCTGTATTATTTATGGTTGCCAAGATATGGAAACAACCTAAATCTTGATCGACAGATGAATGGGTAAAGAACTTGTGGTATATACATACAATAAATTTTCATCCATTAAAACAATGAAATCTTGATATCTGTAACAATATGTATGAACCTCAAGGGCATTTTGCCAAGTGAAATAAGTAAAACAGAGAAAGACAAATGCCATATGATCTCTCCTATATATAGAATCTTGGGGAAAAAAGCAAAAAAAAAAAAAGGCTCATAGATACAGAGAACAGATCAGTGATTGCAAGAGGCAGAGATTTGGGGGTATAGGGGAAATGGATGAATTGATTTTTTAAATAAATTGAGTGAAAATTAAATGAAACAAAATAGCTCAGAATTGCACATGATCATGAAGTATTCCTAAATAAGGCAAGAACTCTTTGTTTAATAAAATATTGATTTTTCCCAATAGCTTTCCTCCGCTACCTCACATCTTTCCTTCATAGCCCTACATGGTGCTCCAAAAAAAGGAATGGATGAATGAACGAATGAATGAAGTATAAGAGAATAGTCTTTGTGAGGATTTGGTGCTACCATCACCGATTATCTCTGATTGACATGCAATTGCAATTTTATTAGTTAGTTGTTTTTATTTTCTCAGCACCCTTTATAATTAATTGTTTTAATGGAAGAAGCAAGCAGGCCTGTACTTTAACATCATATGACTACCCCCTAACTCTAAACTTTATAATATATTTCAATATCCAATGAATACTTTGCCCATTAAAATAAATTCTGAAAACATGAAAATGAGCAAGGGGTCTTATTTGAGTGAGCAGATTTTTTGGTGTCACTCAAATTGAGAACCGTATGGAATGACCACTGGCCCTTATTTGATGGAGAGCAATTCATATCCCTGTCTGAAAAGTGTTAGGAGTATATAACCCCATTGAATGTACTCTTTTATAAAATTCATAATGTACTATTATGTAAGTATAGCATATGCATCATAAAACACTGCACAGAATATCGAAAAATTATTTCGAATAAAATAAACATTGTAAATGACTTTAAAATGTATATTATTATATTTATAAATATTATTTATATTTATAAATGTATGTTGTCGTAATATACATTTATAAAATGTATATTATCATATGTATATCATTATTAATCTCATTTTAAAAAAGAGCAATGTCATTGAATAGGCTTCATTTTTTTTAATCTTAGTTTAATGTATTGTGATGCAGCAGTACTAAGTTCAGCTTGTTTGAGACTTAACGTTAATAGCTGTCATAGCAGAAAAAGTTTTTTTTTAAGTACTTGGACCTAGACAGAAGAAATGCTCTTGAAATCATGGAACTCATTTTTTAAATTTCATATAGTAATTATGCTAATGTTTTGTTGCTTTTGAAAGAATGCTATTAAAAAGGGAGCTGGTTATTCTTGCAAACTAATTGAAAGATACTGCATTTTAACATTCTAGTTCCAACTTTTAAAGTATATACATATGTAAGTTTTCTAGGTAAATGTTAAGTTATTTTCAGAAACAAAAATTATTTCTAAACTTTTTTTCCAAGATACTCTTTCTGCAGCACAATTGAGCTATTGCTTTCTCACTGTGTCAAACTACTACCTTTACCTCGAAGCAACAGACTCTGTGTATGTCTTTTTAAAAATATTACTACTGCCATCTACTTTGTCCTCACCAAAATGGTCAGAAGATTTGTAGACTTCCCCCTTTTATCTTATATTTAAGTGTGATATTCTTTCAAGAAACTTGCTTTTGCCATAAGGTGAAAACTTTATGTGGCACTAAAGGTTTTTGTAGTCACTTCCCATCATTTCAACATAATCCACTTATTGGGTGCATATAAAATGCTCTAGGTCACAACAAATGGAAAACAAATAAACAAATAAAAACATCACAGCCAATGTTCCCCTCTGCCTTCTTTCCTGTATTAGGGTTTTCCAGAGAAAAATAGGGTGTGTGTATGTGTGTGTGTATACAGGTGTGTGTATGTATATATGTATATATGTATATACATGTGTATACATATATATATGTGTATGTATATGAATGTGTGTGTGTGTGTGTGTGTGTGTGTGAGTGTAGAAATTGAGAGAGAGAGAAACTTAAAAACTGTTGGCTTATGTGATTGAGGGGGCTGGCAAGTCTGACTTTTGTAAGGCAAGAGGCCAACAGGCTGGAGACCCAGGGAAGAGTTGATGTGGTAGTTTGGAGGCAGAATTCCTTCTTCCTCAGAGGACCTCAGTTTTTCTCTCTTAAGCCCTTCAACTGATTGAATGAGGCCCACCCACACTGAGGAGAGTAATCTTTTTTTAGTCAAATTCTACTGATTTAAATGTTTATCACATCTAGAAAATACTTCACAGCAACATATAAGCTAGTATTTGACCAAACTTCTGGGCAACATAGCCTAGCCATGCTGACACATAAAATTAACCATCACATACCCTAACCCCAGTGGACCATTCCGAGCATAACTAGGGTACATCCACTGCAGTTAAGAAATTTTTCTGAATTGGCTGAGCAAGCCATAATGATTCAGTAGTCTGTGGGGCAACTCTAAACAAGGTATACTTGTATTACTTCGATGAAAAAGTCCAGCATGGGGATATGATTATTTTTTGAGAACTGCTCAGACTCTAAGGCTATAGTATTGAGGTCTCATGGAACTTACTTTGTAGCAGGCAATTTTTTTTTTTAAATCTACCTACACAAAACAAAATCATTTATGTGCCACAGGAGAAGAAGAAACAAATCAGGAAAGATGGTGGTATTTGAGCCAGGCCTTGAAGAACAGATAAATTTTAACAAATGAGAATGGAGAAAGGGTTGTTTGAAGTACAAATTGGACACTTAATAATGCTGTTGAATTACTTTCTATGAAACAATAGCAACAAAAAATATTTCTTTTTGCAATTAATTATTAGGAATAATCATTAACCATCATTTCTCCTTTTATCCTGAGCCAACTGGCTCCTTGTCTTCTTGATTTCTTTCTATTCTACAAATATTTTATTTTTTATAGAAATTCTCATGTCAGATGCCTTGCTAGAGGCTCTGGATTTAGAGTTAGCTAATGTAAGAGGAGGATTTGAGATGAGTAAGCCCTGGAAAACAATAAGAAAAAACATTCAAGCATATTTCTGATGTTGAATTAAAAGTACAAGATTATTCCACATTCTGGAAATGGAAATGGTGGTGGCATGAATGTGGGTACTTCTTCTGCATCCAGAATTTTCCAAATGAGCCTGTATCTTAATATAAGTTAACAGATGTTTTGAAGATCTTTTCCTCCCTCCCTTTTAAAGATAAACCATATCCACTGACCCATACCCGCAATCTTCAACAGATAAATTCTCTGACCTAATTGCTTTCATAAAAAAGTTCTATTGCTACCCTGAGCAACATTTTTTCTCTATCAGCATCTCACAATAATGGGATACTAAATAACTCTTGACTTCTTAAAGTTTTGGAATGGAAATTCTCGAAGAAACAAAAAAATCCAACACAGATAAATTCAGACCCATAGCCAGAGGTCAGAAGGAAGTACAAGTAAATACAGAGGGCTTCAGTATTACAAGCAGTTATATATAAGCAATTAGAACATAGTCAGCACACAGCTTAGCATCTGGTTTTAGTTCTGTAGCAGCTTGCTTTCTGTTAAAAATAGATGCAATCATTGCCAATAACTTTCCCTGAGAGGTTAATTTGACATAATTCACGTAGAAGGAGGAAATACCAAGCCATTTTAACACGATGTATTTTTATTGTATAAGACTGTTCAAACATGGAGTCTAATATTTAAGAACTTCAGTTAATAAACAAACAACATAAAGAAAACTAGAACTTCTTACATTTTCATAGGACATTAGCAACTCTTGCCTCACTCTGACTTTAAAATCATTTGTGAAAGTGGCAGACATTTTCAGGTTCTCATTACATCACTGAAACCAAGTGTTCTCAGTCAAGGTCAGATTAGCCCATCAAGGAAGTTGCTATCGTCAAATTGCCACATGGCAAAATATTAGACCTAAAAGGAACAGAACTGGGATGACAGTGTCCAGCTCTCAATCTTGGGCTACTTCATGTTTTTTGTCTCCATCACACTGGTTTATCACCCTCCTCCACCCAACCAATTTAATTAGAAAATGGGCAAAAGTTATGACAGCATTTCAATGGGGGAGAATATATAGATGACAAATAGCACATGAAAAAATGTTCAGTGTCATCAGACTTAAAAAAAAATCAAAACCATAATTAAATGTCATTACACACATATCTGAATGGCTAAAATAAAGGATAGTGAAAACACCAAATTCTGACAAGGATGCAGAAAAACTGGACCTTATTGCTGGTGGGAATATAAAGTAGTATAGCCATAGTAAATAATAGTTTGGCAATTTCTTATTAAACTAACCTTATGATGCAACAATTATATTCACGGGCATTTATTCCAAAGAAATAAAAATTTGTGTTCACACATACAAAAAAGGTTTATAGCAGCTTTATTCATAACAGCTAAAAACTGGAAAGAACCCAGAGATCCTTCGATAGGTGAACAGTTAAAACAAACTGTAATGCACACATTCTGTAGAATACTACTGATACATGAAACAACTTGACATCCCAGGGAATTATGCTGAGTGAAAAAAAGCCAGTCCCAAAAGGTTACATACTGTATGGTTTTATTTATAGAACATTTTTGAAATAACATGCTTTTAGAAATGGGGAACAGATTAGTGGTCGCTTGGGGTTGGAGATGGGGCAGGACGAGTGTGGTGATAAAAGGACAACACAAGGATCCTTGTGGTGATGAAACTGTTTTATATCTTGACTGTGATTATGGACACATGAATTTACATGTGATAAAACTGTATACAACTAAATATACAGTACAAGTGAAACTGGGGGAGTCTGAATAAGAGCAGCAGATTGTATCAATGTCATATTCTGGTTATAGTTCTGTACTATAGTTTTGGAACATGTTATTATAGAGGAAAACTGGGTAAAGCATGCATGGAATCTGTATTATTTCTTTCCATGCGTTTGAACCCACAATTATTCTAGAATGCATATAGGTCTGCTTGGTATTCTCCAGGCTGTATACTTGGCTGAGATTCTTCACACATGGCTAAAGTTCTCTGATGGCTGCTTCTGAGGCTGCTGAGAGGCTGAGCAACCTCTGGGCAGAATGCTTGATGAATGGGGAGGATGGAGAGGAAAAGTCCTCTGGGTGACAAAGCCCCAACCAAGGGTCCATGGTCATGCCACTGAAGACTCTGGAACCTATCTAAGTTTCTGGGTATGTGAGGAACATAAATTGGGCATGACGATTAATCCCAGTGCTTCCAGAGTAGAAAAGATGCTGAGAATTTGGTTTTCCTTACAGTATACTTCTTGATAGGGTACTAATACTTCCAAACTCCCCAGAGAAGATGTGAAGGAAAACTCATTTAACAACTCCTCTTGACAACTCACACCCAACAATCATTAATGTCCCGAAGGCATGCAGAGCTATTAAAACCTCTGCCTGATTATAAGTATCACAAGAATTTTTCAAGTAACCCAAGCAAATTCCTCAGACTCTGCTAAAAGCCAAGCAGAGGAATAACAGTTTTCTAGCCATTCATGCTTTCTCTCTGCTGTTATTTATGAATTCCAGACATTTTCTTGATTGTTCTAGAGATTAGCAAAGTTAGTTTCTCTCATAGTCCAACTGTGTCCCATTATTCGCAGTTATCACCATTCGGATTCTGTTCCTAGGATGTCCATAGGAGTCTATTAAACAGTTTCCAAAAGGCAACATGCTGCCTATATTCATTGTGTTTACAGAATCCCATGTGCAAATATTAAAATAAATACTGTTAATCTATATGCCAAAATTGTTTTATTTTGTCTTCTCATAAGTTTAACCTCTGTCCTTTTTTGGAGAGGGGAAGAAGATAAATTATTTTCTCTCATCCATTTTATTTTATTGTAATTACAATTACTCCTTCAAAGTGACCTCTCTAGGAAGTCATTGTTAAAGGAAACAAAAGATTGAAAAGGCAAAGCAACTAGCACTCAGCTACTAGCTACTGTCAGGGCTGGGCTGAGTGCATGCTGTCAGATTTCAGGAGTGCTGCTGCTGGCTCTGACCTTCACTGACTCAATTCTTCACTTTTTATCATTCCTCTTCTCTCTAGCTTTGACTGCAAATGATGGATGACACAGATGGTTTTTCCCATAAGGCAGCTCCAGGCCTATATGAAATTCAGTTGAGGCTGTAGCATATTCCTGCTTTTTTTTTTTTCCTCTTTAGATTAAAGGTGCTCAGATCTAAAAATAAAAATTAAAAGAAAATCTGAAATTCCAAACCAGATATCTAAAGTTCTTAAATCATTACCTTACTGCATTTTGTTTTTGCAGTTGCTAAACTTTTTTTGGTTCATGGCTTTCTTTGAAAGTAAGAATTACCGGCCCATGCTCTAAGAAAATGCTCATATTTACAAACATACAATATTTTGCTTTACAGTTTTAGGAAATCCACAGACCACCTAAGCCACATACCAATTCAGAGACAGTACTAGCAGATTAGAATAAAAACATTAAGTAATCATGAGAAGGAACTATGTACATATTATGTAAAGCAACAACATTTGTCTTGTTTCCTAAATTTCAAGACATGACAAGAGAAGATATTTTTGGAAAACTCTACACTCAGGCTAGAACAAAAGGAATATTCTCAGTGGACCGGAGACTAAAAAATTCCTAAAAGATGAAAGGCAGAATGAGCCACAGCCCAAAATCTATGCAAAAGAGGACTGCTGCAAAAGGTACAATGGCTCTTGAGGTGATCCAAGCCCAGAGGTGGCAGATGGTGGAGCAAGAAGACCTTGACACGGCCAACATGGTGAGTGCCCCAAAATAGTGGGAGGATGAACCAAGCTGATCATCTTTTTTCCTCCATTCTAACCCACATCATAGTCACAAGACTACAACTAGCTGCAGGGATCTTTATTCCAGGAACTGTGCACATTCTCTGCCACTGCAACTTTACCTGGTTTATGATGACTTATGTATTTTGTATTGTTCTCTAGAATTTCACACCATATTTTCCTGCTGTTTAAAGATACATGGCCATTGTAAAAAATGTGGAAAGTATGCAATGCTAAGAGGCAATAAAAGTATTACCCACAATCCTATCACCTGAGAGGAACATTTGTTTATATTTCGGTATGTTTCCTCCCAGAACTTTCTCTCTACATGCTTTTTTTTTTTTTTTTTAACCAAGCTCAGGTTAAATTGCAAGTGCAATTTTGTACTTTTTAATTTCCATTTATTAGTAATTGTATCATCTAACTGGAAAGGCTTTTCACCTGAAAGAAGTGTTCCTAATGACTAAGAGAAGAAGACAGCATTTCTGCCCTCAGAGTCTAGAGGAGGGAAATGGAGGTTAAAGAACTATGGTTCTGGATACTTATGATGGTGCCACCTGTTATCTTTGCAATCCAAATAAATTAGTAAGGACTGTGTCCTGAGAATATGGCTGTGAGCATAAATAATGCAAAGGAAGAACAAGGCTATGCCCAGACCCCTGACAGGTGAATACTGAAGTTCCTAGAGCCAAAGGCACATAGGCTAAGGTGGGACTACAAATCTGTTCAGAGGGCAGTGATAAAATACTTACAAATGCATATTTGAAAGTCTTATGGATCCATATTTTCATTTTTTAATTTCATCCAACCCTATTTAATGAGGGAACCCATTGTCTACCTAGATCAATGTCCCCCTGGGAAACAAATTTGAGGATTACAAAGAATTAGGAGCGGGCCAAAATTATAATTAACATGGTCTTATGCAGTAATTGAAAATTTTTATTTGAAATTATCATCAGAGGTAAAATCTATCAGTAATTCTACATATATATTATTAACATAACATTATATATTAATGAAATTCTTGTCCCCTTCAAGCCAATATTGTCGATTCAGTTAAATGTGTCTCATCTAAAGATTACAGCAATCCCAACCTTATGCATGTACAAAGCTTTACAATTAAAAAAAAAACCGACCTGTTAAATATTCAGCTTTATTTTAAATTATCAAATAGTGTTCAAATAGATATCTAACGTGTAGCAAATTTCCGCTTCCATACCTGGCCCCCACCCACATCTCTGATTCTTGTCCATTTTTGCTTCTTCTCAGACTCCACCTCTGTTCCTGAATGGAGCCAGGACTGAATGGAAAATATCACACGCTTGTGACTATAGCTGCTTGCTATTCCCAGTTCTCCATTACTTAATATAAGATCAAATTTATAGAAACATGCCATGTCAGTTGTAGATTCTGGCCTAATAATTCAGATATTGTGATAATAGAAACCTAGATATTAGAAATATGAAAATACCTACCTTGAAATACTAAATATATGGCACTGGCAAGAGAGCTAAGGTAAATATAGTAACTGATACCTCAGCCACATATAAGTCTCACTGGAATTAGGGTAGTTTTCTGTGCTTTAGCCTCAACAGCTTGTAGAACTGCTTATATGTGGGCATTAATTCAGTAGATAGAGACAGGGTAGTCCCAAATAATAAATACTTTATGACTCAAAGCAAATATTTCACAGTGCTGACAGTGTTTATTGTTCTACATTAATATATCCGTTCAGGTCCTCTGGGAAGCAGAATCCAGGATGGAATTATAAGTTCAAGAGATTTATGAGGCAGTGCCTGTGAGGGATATAAGCAGGAGAAAGTTCGAGTACACAGGGAAAGACTCCAGACTGCAATGTAGGCCCAACACCTGTGAAAGCAGAGAGGGAAGGAAGATTGCATAGAAGCGTCTCAGACTGCAGAGCAGTGCAAAGAAAGTCAATCCTAAAGCAGTCATTGTCTATTAGATGAGTCCTACATCAGGCAGAAGTGGACTATCTCTAGTACCCCCACCATGCTCTGTCACCAGCTGGGTTAACTACATTTGTTGCTGCAGATTCTCTTAAAGGGAGGTCTGAGCATGTGCTTCCTTGTGACTGTCCCAGTTCACCCCTTGTGCCACATAGATCCTTTGCCCATGTATTTGAGGAACTGTGGGCCACTCGTTCTCGGCGAAAATCTTGATGAGTTACCTGGTGCTGTGACCCAAAGCCTCATTGCTGCAGGATCTGAACTGTTTCTTGGTAATTGTATTCATTTCACTCTGGGTTGTTGCACATGTCCATGAAATGTTTCAGCTGGGTGATGGACACCAAGAAGAACCCAAGTAGGCTGCACATTAATTCTGCCCTGCTCTCATGTGTGAGCATGAGATAAGCTGTCCTACCTCATGCTCCTGCTGGCCAGGGTCAATTATCTCTGCCACGATGGTGACTCTTCTTCTCACCTGCTGGTCCATGGGTGCATGGAATCCAGAGTGCCCTAGCAGTAGTCATAGCATGTAGTTCAGTAGGATCTTTGTGTCTGCTGGCAAGAGTGTGACACTTTGGTTACCAGGACTTGTGACCCCTGTGAGTCCAGAATAACTCAAGAAGCACAAAGTCCCTCAGTGCATCACTAAGAATGATGGCAAGTGAGGCCTCTCCTGCTTCCATGTCTTAGATCTCAGACACTTGAATATTTCCTATAGAGAACACATCATCATATGAATTTCTCTGATTTTGTATTTATACTGCATCTCAAAGTAAGGCACCCCATTTTTATACAGAATTGTTTCCAAGATCGCATCCCAGTTGCCCTTTGGAAGGCCGCTGCTTTTGAAGAGTACTGTATGTAATTTAATGAGTGGCCCCCATGGTAATGGGCCTATGCCACATCTCCTTTGCTGTGAAATGGGTCCACTGGTTGGATGCTGTGTTGTGTGGGATTCTATGGCTGTGAATCAAGCCATCTGTAAGTCCTGAGATAGTAGTGTTGGCTCTGTGGCAAGAAAAACAAACCCATACCCCTCATAGTTATTTTTCTCCATGAAGAAGAACCACTGGAAGGGGCCTGCCATACTTTCCTTGCCATAAAATGATGGATTGATCTCCTCAAAGAATAGTGCCGTTTGTGGGACTCAGCTTGGTGTCTGTCGCTGGCAGTTGGGACCCTCAGAGATGGCAGTAGCTAAATCACCCTTGGTGATGGGCACATATGCTGTTGCATTCACACATGGCCTCTGTTTCTGCCATTGTGGTCATTCCATTCATGTGTACAATGTGCCAGTTCTAGAATGGTCAATGATGAAGGCTGGCAAATGTCAACTGGCAAAATCCTTGTGTCAAGTTGCTGAGTGTGTCTTCCATGGGTGGCTTCTGATGGACATTAATATGTGATTCAAAAATCTTCATACTTTGTACCCACTCCATTCAAATGCTATTACACAAGATCTCCTTTTCTCCAGTTTCATTTTTTTTTCTTCTAGATTCCTGTCCAGTTGACTGAGTCATTGGCACCTGCCCAGGAATTTACACATTTTCTCACTGCTGGCTACTTTTTCTTCCACACAAAGTCAATGACCAGATGTGCTGCACAATGACTAGCTCTGCACATTGACAAGATTTTTGTTTCCACTGTCTTTTAAGACCAACCCTAAATGTGGCTGTAATGCAGCTACTGTTCACTTTCAGCTTGCATTCACATACCAAGCCAATTCATCCAAAAACCTGGCTTGTTCCTCCTTCTTCATCTGCATAGGTGGCCATGTATGTGAGCTAAAGGAGTGTCACTTGTGTGTAACCACGGTGGCGACATGGGAGTCTGTGCTACTTGCTTTTGCAGCTTACTCATGCCTTCTGGTCCTACTTGGCTTCAATCCCAGACATTCTATTTCCATCTTACTGTAGACTGCTGCTTGTCCTGTTTCACTTTATGACTTGGTGGGTCTAACAAAACCACCTCATAATGGGCAATTCTGTATGCATGGTAACTTAGTGTTCTATAGTCAAGCATTCAGTCCTTACAGGGCCAGTAATATGCAAGGAGCTATTTCTCAGAAGGCATGTAATTCTCTACTGCAAGTGGCATGGCTCTGGTCCAGAACCCCAAGGGCTTTTATCGTGATTCTTTCACTGGGGCTTTGCCACACCGCAGTTGTTTCCATCCTGGTATCACCAGAGCTGCTTGCACTGCAGCCTAGTTTTTCTGCAGAGCACATTCCTGCTCTGGGCACCACTTACAGTTAGTTGTTACCTTTCCATATCACTTGGTATAGAAGCAAAAGAAATTTTCCTAGATGTGTAATATGTTGCCTCCAGAATCCAAAATGGCTCACCAAGCCTTATACTTCCATTTTTGAAGTAGGGAAAGCAAGACTGAGAATTTGTCTTTCACTTTGGAGAGGATGTCTCGGCAAAGCCCTGACTACAGAAGGTCTGAAAAATGTACTCAAATGGTGGGTTTCTGAATCTCCTGGGGTTCATCACCCACTCTATGGAACTTAGTTGTCTTACCAAGGCCTCTATGCATACTAGTCACCTCCTGTTCAACCTGTCCATTCAGCAGGATGTCATCGAGGTAATGGATCATCAGTACAACGTTCTGTGGGATGTCCTGAAAGTCCAAATCACTTAATATTATGGAAAAAGGCAGAGAAGTTAACAGACCCCTTGGGCAAAACTGTAAATGAGTGTTCTTGTCAGTTGGGGGAGTCTTGCGTTAGTCACAACCTCCCTGGTTCCAGCACCTCCCCCACCCCTGCCAGGCTCACCCATTGGCTGGGAAGGGGTGGAGGAGTGGCCTCTGGTGGATGCTGCTGAGAATCCTGAAGGGGTGGCCGCTGGAGACTATCAGCTTTGTCGACTTCTTGCACCAGCTAGTGAGGCACAGCTCCTTGGTTGCCTCTATATGTTTATAAGTGGTGATGTTTTGTCTCTTCTAGTGCTTTCCTGTATTTTCCAAATTTTCTAAAGTAGACATGTATTGTCTCTAAAATCAGGAAAAAAAATATACACACCCATATTTCAAAAGTGGTTTTTAGAACCATGCCACTTCACAGTGAGATGTCTATTATAACAGATTTTTGAAAAAGCCTCTGGTCTATAAGTCTTATAAAATTATTTAATATCATTTTAATCTTGTTTACACTTTTCAATACTATGACTGGAGGGGTTTTTAGTGTCTTGCCTTTTTTCCTGACTTAAAATAATATATGCTAATTTTAGAAAGTGTGGAAAATTACATAAATTAGTAAAGAAATAATTAGAAATAATATCCCAAATCTTAACATTCTTGGACAAATTTTCTTCGTGTTCTGGAGTATTTCTTATTAGGTTCTTCTCTTACTTTTTTTTTTTTTTTTTGTCTTAAAAAGCTGACATCGAGAGGGGAGGTAGATAGGAGAAAAAAATAAATCATTTCTTCAATTAAAAAATAAATTAATTAATAAATAAATGTGAAATAAATAAATTCCTAGCAATAAATAAATAATAAAAATAAAAAACCAAAAAGCTGACATCAAAGTATGACTTTTTTTCATAACTTTTTTCTCTTCATCCTATTTCATCTAACAAAAGAATTGTCACTCTCATACTAAAATTCTTTTACCCTAAATGAATTCTTACCTCAAGAAAGAAATGAGTGTGGGCCTGGGAGTTATAGGGATGGAATTTCCTCTGCCTCAGAGGTGCAGAGAGGTATGGTGGTCAAAGGGTCACTGTCTTGCTTGAGGCAGGACATGTCAGGACCTGAGCCAGTGCAACCGTCGGGACCTAAGCCAGTGCAACTGTTGAGATGGCAGGCTTGTGTTCAGGAAAGACTGGAAACAAGTGAAATAGTAAAATGCTGAATTGCTAGAGAAGAAAGCAGAGTCAAGGCCCATCAGGAGTGAAATCCTTCATTCTTGTGCCATGGTCATGCTCACTGTGGTGGATGGAGTGCGTGATTTATATATACATATATATAATTTATGATGAGTTTTAAAGGTCTAGTTTTCATATCTAGAAGTAACTGCATAGAGAGTCATGCCCTAAGGCCTAAGTTATTAAGTTTTTGGGTTACCAAGTTTAATTTCGTTCCCCAAATTCATCATGTGTCAGGAGCAAGGCAGCAGAGAGTACGGCCAATCCAATTTTCTAGTGGCTCTCAGTATAGGATTGGATGAATAAACCCTGGGTTTCTCATGAGAGGCTGGCCGGCCTATTGAGAAAACTGAAAAGCTAGTCTCATGGTGCCAAGGTTGGAAGAATTAAGAGCTGTGTCCTGATTTTTTAAATCCCAAACCAGAGAAGTTGGTCACGTGAGCCAAAATAAAAGTATCTTTACTGTGTCTTTCAAAAAGTCTTCAAGCATGGGAATTACAGGTTAAACAAGTTTGGCCATGTGTTAATAATTGTCAAATCAAGTGATAGAAATATTGCAGTTTTTCCCTCCTTTTGTATATTTGACAATTTCCACAATAATAAGAATTTTCTAAAAAACTATTTCTAACAACTTTAATGATTTCTTAACACCAACTCACAAAAGCTACCTTAAACTCTTTTTTTTTGTCCATCTTGTTTATCAATTCATCTCCAGTGCCTAAAACAACCTGCCCCATTAAGTTCTCCTTTAATTATTCAATTAATTAATTGGTATATGTAAATTTCTTTAAATACAAAGACTTCTTTAAATAGATTCCAACTCCTCAGCATATAAATAAATTTTATAATCTGTTTTCTTAACCTAAATGAGAGTGGAAAGTGGAATGTTTCTGTTGCAGTTACAGTTATCTCTTCTTCATAGGAAACCCTAGTGTAACAGTGCTGGACTGACAAAGCAACCAGAAAAGGGAGGACTGAGATAATGAAGTTGCAGGCAAGATAACAGAGAATGATCGGTATAGGAAAAATAACTTCGGAAATCCTGGGCTCTTGTCTTTCTTAATACTCATCTCTTAGCTTTATTTTGTTTGGAGAGTGTTACCAAAATATGTTGTGTACATATACCAGCCTTAATTTCCACACTACATCTCATGTCTTTCAAAAACATGTTGTTTCCCAGTCAGAATTCTCTGGAATACTGGTTTCCATAAATCAAAGCTCAAATGTAATATTAGAGAACTCTGGAATTCTTTGTTATACTTTCCAGGGAAAAAAAGCAACATTTAAACATTCTTTGTTTTGTTTCTTTCCTAAAGAAGCATTCTCCTAGTATAAATAATTGCCATAGTTCTCATTGGCTGAGTGTTTACTTATGTGAAAAGCACTTTACAAAAAGTACCTTATTTAATGTTCACAGCAACACTATAAGAAAAATAGTGACCCCATTTAAAAATAAGGAAACTGAGATTTAAAAATGTTAATCACTTACCAAGGCCACACAACTGGAAATTGGTGGAGCCAAGTGTGACTCTCTTTAACTTCTTATGGAAGGATATTTCCTTCACAGGAACCCAATTTGGACACTTAAAGCCAAAACAACTTTTTCTTAAACTATTTACGAAATCAAATAGAAACTACAAGATTTCTAAATGTACTGTCAGAAATAATTAATTTTATATTCTATATCTTACTCTGGAGGTTTTAATATAATGGAGCAAAGATAGTCTTTTCAACAAATGGTGCTAGAACAACTGGGCATCTAAATGCAAAAAAAAGAAAAAATGAATCTAGACACAGACTTTACATCCTTCACAAAACTTACTCAAAATGGGTAATACACCTAAATATTAAAACAGAAAACTATATAACTTCTAGAAAAAATATAGGAGAAAACTTTGATGACCTTGGGTATGACAATGATTTTAGATACAACACCAAAGGTATGATCCTTGAAAAAAAATAACCAGTAAGCTGAATTTCAGTGAAATTAAAAACTTATGCTCCAACTTTTGCAATGTCAAGAGAGTGAGAAGACAAGTCACAGACTAGGAGAAATTATTTGCAAGACACATCTTACAAAGGACTGTTATTCAAAATATGTAAGAACTGTAAAAATTCAACAATAACAAGACTACTCGATTAAAAAATGGCCAAAGACCTCAAAGGACATCTCACCAAATAATATATACAGGTATCAAAGATGCATATAAAAAGGTTCTCCACATAATATATCATCAGGGAAATGCAAATTTAAACAACAGTGAGATACCACTACATATCTGTTAGAATGGCCAACAACACCAAATGCTAACAAGAATGTGGAGCAACAAGAACTCTCACTTATTGCTGTTATAAACACAAAATGGTAAAGCCACTTTGTAAAACATTTTAGCAGTTTCTTACAAAGCTAAATATACTCTTACCATACAGTCCTGTAATTGTGCTCCTTGATGTTTATCCAAAAGACATGAAAACTATGTCCACAGAGAAGCCTACACATGGATGTGTATAAGATCTTCATTAATAATTGCCAAAACTTGGAAGCAACCAAGATATCCTTCAGCAGGTGAATGGATAAATAAATGGAACATTAATACAGTGAAATATTATTCAGCACTCAAAAGAAATCAGCTTGAAGACTCATGCCATAAAAAGACATGGAAGAACTTTGAATGCATATACTAAGTAAAAGAAGCCAATCCGAAAAGGCTACTCATTGATTCCAACTACACGACATTGTGGAAAAGGCAAAACTGTGGAAACAGTGAAAAGATCAGTGGTTGTCAAGGGGTGCAGAGTGGCAGGGGCTGTAAAAGCAGAGCACAGAGAATTTTTCAGGCAGTAAAAAAATGCTCTATGATACCATACTGACAGATATATGTCATTACATATTTGTCCAGTCTTTTAGAGTGTATGGCACCAAGAGTGAACTCTCCAGTAAACTATGGACTTTGGGTGGTAATGATGTGTAAATGTAGGTTCATCAATTGTAACAAATGTATCACTGTAGTGAGGGATGTTGATAATAGGGGAAGCAATGCTTAGGTAAGGGTAGGTGGTATATCAGAAATCTCTGTACATTTCTCTTAATTTTGCTGTGAATCTACCAAAAAAAAGGCTTTCTAAAAAGCATTTGTATAAAACAATATGTATGTAATTGTATTGTTGGGAGTTCTGGAAATGTAATATATTTGACAATAACACAAAGAATACAGGTGATGTAAAGCTATACTGAAGTAAGAAAATAATACTAGATAAAGACTCTACACCAACAGCAGCAGACTATATATTCTCCTCAAGTCACAATGGAGCATTCTTTAATATAAACCATGCTAGGCCATAAAACAGTCTTCAGTAAATTTAAAAAGATCAAAATCATGTAAAATGTGTTCTCCAATCACAGTGGAATGAAATTAAATATCAACAAGAGAAAAAAATGGGGAAATTCACAAATAACTGGAAATTAAACAACATAGATCTAAATAGCTAATGGGTTAAAGAGTCACAAGAGAAAGTTAAAAATATCTGGAAATGAACAAAAATGAAGACACAACATACAAAAACTTACAAAATGCTGCTAAAGTAATACTTAGAAATTTATAGGTATAAATGCCTATATTAAAAAAATAATAAGTTCTCACATAGCCTAACCCTCTACTTTAAGATACTTAAGAACAAACTAAGCCTAACAAGCAGAAGGAAGGAAATAATAAAGATTAGAGTGGAAATTAATGAAATAGAAAAAAAACAGAGAAAAATCAAGAGAAGCAAAAGTTGGTTCTCTGAAAAGTTTAACAAAAATTGGTAAACCTTTAGCTAGACCGATCAAGAAAAGAATAGAGAAGACTCAAATTATTAAAATTAGAAATGGAAGAGGAGACATCAGTACTGATCCTAGAGGAACACAAATGCAATGATGCATCAGAACGAGGCTGCCCACCTTTCCAAAGTACAAGTGAGCACAACTCTCCTGTCCTCTAGCACCGGTCTCTGAAGCACAAAATGAAAAACTGCTTGCAAAGTCATTACTGAAAGCCCCTGAGCTTAGCCATTTTGTAATTACTTGAACCTCTGCCAACATAGGCAGGACAGAAGGCATTGCAGCATACCTACCCAAGCTGTTCCCATTTCCCACTGGAAAAAGGAACTTGGTGGTAACAAAGAGTTAGAGAGGAGCCAAATCAAAGTAAAAAATGGTAACATTACAGCAATTATGTAAAAAAGTTACAATTACATCAAAATAAAATGGTCCACCAAAATAAAATCCCATTCGTTTAGAGTTGTTATTTCGGGAACAGCAGGAACTGAAACCATGACTCACTCATGCAAGGACTGATGATGTAGATAATACAGTTCAATCTGAGAATGGTGGAAATTCTGAATGTGAGTCAGGCATAGTTGGAATTGTACAGCACTCAATGGCAGCCAGATGTCTTGTATTAGAGTCTTTGGTAAACTCTAACTGGCTATTTTTAGTATTCACTGAGTGAAATAAGTCTGTGTAGTTGTGCATTAGTCATAGTCATCCATAATAATGAAAATAAAATAAAAAAATAAAGACATACACAAACAGAAGCTTTAAATCTCATTAGTGTTTGGCAAATCTTATTTTGAGAATCATTTTTGCATGGACTGCCATTTTTATACTTGGGCATATAATGTAGAACTGTGTTAGCAGGACTTTCTTCCTGTCTTTTCAGAAAAAAAAAAGATAATGTCAACTTGAACCCCAATTACATGGAAGTTCAAAGCTCCTCTCATAATTTCTATAAATTTCATGGCTGGAATGCAGGTCGGCACATTTTACAATCTCATGATCTCCTTCTTTTGATTTTTTTCCCACATAAGAGGTTTCTGTGCTACATCACAGCAATTCAGAAACATAGTCTCCTCCTCGAATCCCAACATCAACAACAAAATCCCCTCAGAAAAATGTGTTATGGAGATGTATTGGAAGATGAAGGAGGAATGAAATGACAGCAACACTACACTATCAAATAAAGGAATCCGTTTCCCATTCTTGAAATATTCTTCACCTCCCTCTCCCCACATTCCCTCTTTTCCCTGAGTCCTCTTCCTCAACTTTGGAGTTTTACCAACACTACTCACCTAGTCCCAGCCAGTCTCCATTTTGTTTGTTCCTCCTGATTCTTGTCTCCATTTTTGGTTTTCTTCTCTCTCTTTAGAACAACAAGCCCATTCATCCCATCCTCTCAGAGATAAGAGCTTTAATATTTCTCTAACCACATGAACCTATGAATGAATACTCAGGTCTTTGTGGGTCCCACCTTCAACATATTCCCAATACTGATCTAGGAACTTTTCCTTGAAAATCAGCTGTGACTGGCATGTAGGATTATGTAGATAACAAGGTAAGTGATGCTGAACTTCCTGATAAGATGGGGGCAGAGGGTCTGCAAAAACATTTCTCAAGAAAGGCAGTGATTTATCCAAAAGAAGGTGGTGGGAATGCAATGCGAAGCGAGAACTAAGAAAATAATTACTGAGAAAGAGTGACCAAATGAAGCAAGCAAGTTAAGGGAAAGAGATGGGTGATGGGACAGGATATAAAACTAAAGTGGAGAGATTACACTTTTTCAGGAGGAAAGATGTCTCTTTAACTGAGAGCATGAAAGGAGATAGAGGCATAGGTAGGATGCATTTGTGGGTGGCAAGGGTAGTCAGCTGAGGTCTTAACTGTGCAATGATTTGAACTGTCTCAATAAAGTGAAAAATAAAATCATCTGCTGACTGAGACAAAGGTAGGAGAGGGCTTAGCATTGTGACTGGTCATCATTAGTTACTAGTTTCTAATCTATAATGTTGATCAATCTTGTCTACCACATGCTCCCACCTGTGGGTAGGAGCAGATGAGACAAGTATGATGGCATGTATCCTGGGCTGTCATTTATGAATTCAGGAAAACAGAAAGACATGAAAACCAGTGAGCAAATACAGCAATGGACTAAAAATATCATCTAAGGTGAGATAGTAAATTGGAAGAAAATTAAGTGGCTCAAATAACTGGAGATAGATAAGATTAGAAATATTGAGAGCATGAGAGTGAGCTAGGAGAATAAAAAATTGCTGACAAAGGGGTCACTATATATGTTTAGGATATCAGTTGAAGATTAGCTTTAAATCTTGACATGGTCCACAGTGTGGGCCATGAGAATTATTTTTGTGGACAATGGATTAAAACCACAGGCATTGAGAAGGTTGAGAAACTCAGAAACTAGTGTATTTGACTGGCAATGGAAAGTCAGATATTTCCAGATATGGTCAACTAGAGAAAAAGAGGAAAACTGAGCCAAGTGCACAAACCTCATGGGAGAGTGACCAGGAGGCTGGAATACGGCAGTAACAACATTGTGGTGAAGAAAACATTGTAACATTTCACAAAAGTAATTTTAATTTTTAAAATGAAGTTATAATTTACATAGAATAAATACCAAAAATTATTCATTTTGTACAGGGATCAGAGCTGATCCTTGAGTGAGGATGGATGAGAGAAAATGTGGAGCTAGCGGCATAGCAGCAGAAAGAAAAGTTGATCGCTACCACAGTGTTTGATTCCGATGCTTCAAAAAGATCAAGACATAACCCTAAAGCTTGATGGAATAGTACATGCAGGATTTTTTTATTTTTATTTTTTTAAAAGGCAAAAATAGTGGGTCGAGTACTTGCTAGCAAAAGTTGAGCTCTTAGTAAACCTTGTGGTGATAGATGTTGGAAGTTACTGAAACAATTCAAGCAAAGAATACTGCTCTACAATGGAGCAAACAGATGCCTTCATTAGAAACCACACACACACACACACACACACACACACACACACACACACACACACACACACCATAGGCTAATCCTCTTAAAGACAGCAAATGAGACAGATGGTTGAACAAACAAACAAACTAAAAGTGCTTGAAAAAAATCTATATTAAAAATTCATGGTGGAATGTAAAAGCTCTGAAAGCTTTTGCTCTTTTTCTTTAGAACACATTGTGTCTCAGGGGAAATGGAGTTTTGCCTCTAATTTGACACTCTATGGATGACTTGATTTTACAGATCGGCGTCTTCCACAAAACTGTTTACCCATCCATTAGAATGACACCAATCAGTGAAGAGGAAAATTCTCACTGACTGTGCAACTACTGGCCAGTCCTAAGAAGGAAGATGAATATTGTGTTCTTCTTTTCAGTCACCACTCTTTAGATTTTGCTGAAAAGTGTTTTATGTTGTTGTTTTTTTTTTCAGCATCTATTTAAATGGGAATGTATTTCGCTTAGTCCAATCAGAGGTGAAAAATCTATACACAAGACCCAACAAAGCCATTGTGGGAGAATTTGTGTGCTGGAGACTGCAGGGTTGTTGTTTAAATAGCCTCCTTCAGGAAGCTGTACATTTCATTAGTTAGGACTTTAATTTAGAGGGGAAAATAATCCAGTCATCTGCAGCTTCTAAAATTCTGTCTGATTAACCATTCACTGATTAGCATTAACTAAGAAGAGAGATTTGCTGTCAAAATTCATTCTATTAAAACAGGAATTGAAAACTGTAACAATGAAAACTGCAAGGTTTCTTAGTGCTATATTATGTCCTTTGAAATCACCAGAGAATCCTTTCAGCATTCATGGTGTAGGAATGCAGGCTTTTCTCTGGAAGAGAGCACATTCATGAGAGAGGGCACACAAAGTGGGAGTGTTAGCTAAGGGCTGGGCCTGGGAGCAGATCACAAAGTGAAATGGAGATTAGCTTAGCACTTATTTTGTTGGCTCTGTTGTTGTTCCTTAAATTTTATTTCCTTTCCTCATGAATTCTGTGGGAAATTGAGAAGAACACAGAAGGGCTGAATTCCAAGTATTTGAAAAATCATGAGAGCTCAACACAGTTTTCAAGGGCCCTGATGTTGCGGAGCATTTCGATTGCACGAATAATTATAAATCTCATTTAGCAGCTTATGCCTAGGAGCCTCCAAGGAAGAGAACAACTTTTCAGGAAAGCTATCTTTGTATTTCAACTATTGAATGTACATGGGCTCTGCCAAATTATTTTACTCATCTCCTAAATTTAAATTTAAACCATTGGCAGAATGTTCTAAAATTGTAAATAAAAACTCATGCAATCAGCAAAAAATTTGTACATATTAATGCATAAAACATAGAAACTATATTTTAAACACTAACTTGAAGGAAAAAAATAAGCATAACATTAAGAGAAAACATGTGGAGATCCTACGGGTTGCTGAAGACAGTGATATTTTTTAAAAAGTATTTGAGATAGGTTTTTGTTTTGGTCAGCTGTTTCTATTAGGACAGTTTGGATTGCAAGTGCAGAACCTAGAACAAATTATTTTAAGCAAAACAAAACAAAACAAAACAAAAAACAATCGATTATGAGTTCAGCCACTGCTAGATTAAGGACTGTCATTAATATTGTTAGCAATCACACCTCTCACACTCCATCTCTGCTCTGCTTTCCTTTATGGTGGCTTTATTCTCAGGCAAGGCATTCTTTCCTTTGAATTGGAAAGATAGTCATCAGCAACTCCATGCTTAATTCAACCAGGTGGATAACCTCAAGGAAAGAGATTTACTTCTTCTCACTAACTTTAGGAAAAATCATGGGATTCACATTGATTGACCTGACTGAGCAGGTGCCCATCCTTATACCAACCACCTGTAAGGCTGTGCTTTACTTAACGATGCCTAGATCATGGGCCCAACAAAGAATTGCAAGATTACATCAGCCTCTTAGGCAACAAAACCACACAGGAATCAGAATGTGTGAGGGATGGTTCCCAGAAGGCTAAATGGAGTGCTGTTGGCAAGAGAAGAAGAAAATGATATTGCTCAGGTAAACAAAACAGGTTGAAAGAATTAGAGATAAGTTCAATTTACCTCTAGTGATAAGATTTTATTGCAAGAATTCATGTGGAAATAAGGGAGAGCAGAAAACAGTCTCGACAGTCTTTATGGAGAAGTGAAGCACAGTTACTGGTACAACTGTAGCTCTGGCAGTACGACTACAACTCTGGAACAAAACAGCCGCTCTAGAAATTGCTATGTCGTATGTAGGGGCATAGAATAAATATGGTATGCTCCATCTTGTAAGCCTGGTCCATTTTGATGCTCTGTTTTTTCTGCTTCTGTAGCAGCTAACATTTCTACTATTTCCTTTCTTTTCTCTAATGACTTCTATTGCTTCGTGGCTTCTGTTTATTGCTTTTTCTCTATGCATTTCTTCTCTTCAGTGCTACTATTTTTGTTTACTGTTATACTAATTTCTGCTTTCAATTTATTTCCTTCAATTTTCTTTAAAATTTCTCTATAATTTTTTCCTAGCAATATTTTAGTTGAATAGCTCATTACTTTTTCATCTTTCTTGTTTTCTAATATATGCAATTAAGGTTATAAATTACCCTCTAAGTTCTGCATTAGCTGTAACCCACAAATTTTTATGACATGTGGTGCTTTCTGTATCCTTCATCTCTAAATATTTTAATTTCATTATAATTTCTTCTTTATCCCATGACTTTTAAAAAATTGTTATGGAGATATATTATACATAAAGTATATGACTTTTAAGTTAATAACTCAATAAATTTTACATATGAATACACTGCCCAGATTAAGAGAGAATTTTTCAAGCATTCCAAAGAGTGCTCTTATGCACCTTCCCAATAACTACTCCTCTAGCGGTAACTGCTTTTGACTTTAATACCATAGATTATTTTTACTCCCTTGTCAACATTACCTTAGACTAATGTATCCTATTTTGTGACTGAGATTTATCCATGTTGTAGCAACAATTTTTTTTTTCTCCCCATTACTGGGAATGGATATATTTATTTGTCTATTCTACTTGATGCATATTTGGATTGTTTCTAATTTGGGGCTATTATGAATAAAACTACTACAAATGTTCTTGTAAATGTCTTTTGGTGGACATATGCCCCCATTTCTCTTGGATATATAGCTAGCAGGAGAATTGCTAGGTCAAAGGGTAGGCATATATTTAGCTTTATTAGATACTTCCAAACAGTTTTTCATTGTGGTTTGTACCAGTGTACACTTTCACCAGTAATGTGTTATTTCTCATTATTCTAAATCCCATCAATATTGGATATTAGTTTTTTTTCTTTCCTTTAAATTTTAGCTATTCTGATTGTGATTGTAGTACCTCAAAGCCATTTTAGTCTGCATTTCCCTGCTGACTATAATGCTTAACACATTTTTTATATACTTGCTGGCTATTTGCACATTTTCTTTTATGAACTCTTAATTCAAACCTTTTGCATTTCTAAATTGGGTTGTCTTCTTATTAGGTCATAAGGGTTCTTTATATACTCCGAATGTGATTCCTTTATCAAATATATGTGTTGTGAATTTCTTCTCCCAGTCTGATGCTTGCCTTTTCACAGTCTTTTAATGAATTAAAATTATAATGCAATAAAATCTAATTCTTTTGTTTTCGTGGTAGTGCTGATTTTGTCCTATTGAATAAATCTTTGCCCACTCCAAGGTATTACAGATATTCTCATATTTTTTTTCTAAAATCTTATTTTATTGTTTACATCTAAGTTTATAATATGTTTCATATAATTTCTGTGTAGGGCATTATTTAGGTAGCAAACTTCATTTTCTTCTCTATATGTATAACCAAGCAACCTAACACCATTTATTGAAAAGAAAATTGAAAAGATAATCCCTGTCCCCTCCCCCACAGAACTGCAGTGCTATTTTCCTGTGAGTCTGTTCTGGACTCTGTTTTGTTTCATTGGTTTAATTGATGGTTCTAGCACCTACATCACATTATCTTATTTTGTATAGCTTTATGATAAGCCTTAAAACCAGATCGTCTAAGTTCTAAGACTCTTTTCTTCTGCAAGACTGTTGGTCATTCTAGAGTCTTTGCATGACCATATGAATTTTTAAATGAGCTTGTCAGTTTCTACAATAAAAACACCTGCTGAGATTTTGTTTGGGATTACATGGAATCTATAGATCAACTTGAATAGAATTGACATTTAATCAATATTGAGTCTTCCAAACTATTAAAATGTCATATGTCTTCATTTATGTAGGACTGCTTTAAATTTCTCACTGATTATTTTTAGGGTTTATTTCTGGATATTTGATTATTTAAGCTATCAAAAATGGTGTTTAAACTTTTTTTATATTCTGATATTCATTGGTAATATATAGAAATACAATTAATTTTTGCATATTGACTTTGGATCTAGGAACCTTACTAAATTCACATATGAATTTAAATAGTTTTTTATTTGTTTGGATTTTCTACATACACATTCATGTTATGCATAAATAATGACAGTGTTGCTACTTTCTTTCTAAACTCTATGTTTTTGTTTCTTTTTCTTGCCTTATGGCACCCATGAATTTTTGTAATGTGCTTCTAAAAACTTTAAAACATATGACAGTTTCTACTTTTGTTATTGTTAGTTTTAAATTTTACTGCATTATTTTTGGAGAACAATTATATAACATCAATGCTGAGAAATTTATTAAGCCCTGCTATGTGGCCTAGTACCTGATGAATTCTTGCAAATTCACATACTGTTTGGTTTCCAGATTCATGCATTCTAACTGTTGAGAGAGATGGACCATATATTGGCTGCTTGTTTAAAACATATGCCTTATCCTATAGAATAGTGCTCTAACCTTAAGGATACTTTCTTTGAGCTGGTGCCAAAATTTTGTTTTTAGTAGGCTATTTTACTTTTCTAGTAATGCACCTGCTTCTTGGAGGTTGGGCACATGTCAAGACTAGTGAATTAAAGTGGCACGAACTCATTGTCATACTTTCTTTACTGCAAAGTGTGTCTCCATCCTATGACTCAGTAGTCAGAGTCTCACTCATTTCCCCATAAGAGTCCCTAATTTAATGTAATAGACCTCATAGGTTGAATCATTTTATTGGTGCTGCAACCCTTATAGTTAGACTCCAGGCTTAGTCCATACTCCGCAGGCTTTGTCACATCTTCCTACAACTATAAAAAGTAAGATACTTTTTTAAAGCTGCTATCAAGGTTTTCTGATTGTCCTTGTGAGTTCTCATCTGATTATTTCATTTCTTATTCCCTAGTTATTTCATTTCTTATTCCTTAGCTATACCAGGGACATCGGAATAATGCAGAGAATATAATAATTCCTGAAATCATTATTGCTATCATAAAAATCAAGTTGCACAGCCACTTGATTTCCCAATACCTTGCCCTTTCATGTTATCACTAGTAACAGTTGGAGTAATTGTGAGACTATTGTATGTCAAGGATTACCAATAGTCCCGTTTTCTTTGTACTCTTAAAACACTGCACAACCCAGTTCTGATCTGATTTCATTTTAAAGTTTCTGGTTTGTTTTCTGGGGCCAGTTATAGTACCCATTACTGTGCCAGCCAGAGTCCCAGCAGGAAAAAGATGGCCTACTCAAACTGGGTAATTTGAGGAGAGCTTTACAAAAGTACTATTTATAAAAGTGCAGGCAGGGTAAGGCAAACCACAAAGAATAGTGCAATCCTCTGGGACTATAAATAGTACAGTTTTATACTTGAAGAAACAAAGAAAGGGAGCAGTCACTAGAACCTAGTTTAGAGAGTCACCTCATAGGAAGTAAGGCCTTTGAGCAAGAGATGCTGCCCCCAGCCTATGGCAACCCTGAAGGGAGGTAGCTAGGGGAATAAATATCTCAAGTCTATTCTTCTCTCTCCTTCTGATCATCTACCAGGGATCTTCAAACCCAAACCCAAATATAAACAAAATTAATAGGGCAAGAATTGTAAGATATATTGTTAGTCATACATTTGTATAATATTTTCCTATGTATTGTCATTATACACAAAAACTACATAAACTAGAAAGGATATAAATTCCTCTCTCCTAATTTGCTGTCACAGCACCCTATGTATGCCTTTATTATTGTAACTCGTCACACTATTCTACTTGCCTGTTTTCCTCTAGACTGTGTGTGCCTTGGTGATGGTCGCTACCTCTGTTTTGTCCTTATATCTCCAGTACCTGGAGAAATACGTGGCACTGAAAGGGCCTCCGTGATGGATGAATGAATAAATGATTGTTACACTTTTGACCCTTTGCATTCAGAGGCTGGCATTGTAAGTCCCTTTTTATTGGAGTGTGGTTCCTTTCTCCAGCTACTTTATGGAAGCTTAAAGGCAGATCCAGACTCTTGTTTATAGTCGATGTTCAGTGCTTAAAACTGACAATCTAGGGTGCATTCTTCCTGGGTCCAAGAAGAACCAAGTCAACTAATCTTGAAAAACAAAAACAAAAACAAAAAACAAATGCAGTTTATAACAGAAGAGATACAAATGGTCAATAAGTGTGAAAAAATGTTCAACTTCACTATTGATCAATGAAATGAGAATTTGCCTTTTGCCTATAAAACTAGCAAAGAGTAAAATGCTGGTAAGAATGCAGGAAAAAGTGCAGTCTTGGTGGGAATGCAACTTGGTATGAGTTTTCTGAAGGGCAATTTGGCAATAGGCATCAAGTTGTAAAATGTAAATATGCTTGAATAGAGCAAATATTTTTCTTTTAACATTTTATATTTTTTCCCACTTCCCCCTCCCCTATTCCCTATGGTAATCACTAGTCCATTTTCCTTGTCCATGAGTCTCTGTTTGTTTGTCGTGTTCATTTGTTGTTTTTAAGTTTATATCCCACTTATAAGTGATATCATGTGATTTTTGACCTTTTCTGTCTAGCTTATTTTGCTTAGTATGATTATTTCAAGGTCCATCTATGTTGTTGCAAATGGCAGTATTTCATCTCTTCTTATGACTAATATTCCATTGTACCACTGCTTCTTTACCCAATCATCTATCCTAGGACACTTCAGTTGCTTCCATGTCCTGGCCACTGTGAATAACGCTGCTATGAACATCGGTGTGCAAATATCTTTTAGGATATGGGTTTTCAAGTCTTTGGGGTAAATACCCATAGTGGCTGTACCAATTCACAGTACCATCAGCAGTGTATAAGGGTCCCTATTTCTCCACATCCTCTCCAATATTTGTTGTTACTTGTCCTGTTGATTACAGCAATTCTGCACTTTGTACAACTGCCAGTGTTTGGGAGAGACAGTCCTTCCTAGGCCTCCTGTACTCTTCTTGCTGGGTATGCCAAGACTGCAAGACCTTGCCCCTTCTTTTACTGGGACCATTTCTCAGGAATATTTTACATAGGTGGTAAACTTGAGAAACAAATTAATGTCTTCCTCTAGATCAAGAACAGGCTTATTTAATACTTACTATAAAAGCAGTGAATTCTTCAAGCTCAGTGTTCCTCACCTGCTGTACAACCCATTGTGTGCATAGCATCCTTATGGCCCATATTGTGTGAACCCTGTGGGACTTGGTAGCAGAAGAGACCAACACCAACATATCAACTTTCATGCTGCTTGCTATGCAATGAGCAATAAAGCCCTTTGTCTCTGAAATAAATGATCGTACCCATTTGCTGCAGATAACCAAACTGAAGATTATTGAAGTTAAGTGACATGAGGGATTGTTAAAGTTAAGCGACCATCCCAGAACATGCAATCAATTATTTACTTGCAGAGTCAGGACCAGAACCCAGGGAGACTGAGCTTTCACAGCTAAGCACAAAATACCTGGATAAGCAGGAACAGCTTGATAGAGAAATACAGGAACAGCTCTCATAGTCAAACTTTATTTAATCAGACTGAATTATCTGGCATTCTCCAGTCATTCTGAAAACATCCAAACTGTTGTCCATGCTGGCTGCCAGGTCACTCTTTAGAACAGTAATTTGCAATATACGGCCCCCCCAGACAAGAAGTGTTAGCATCCTCTGATAACTTGTTAGAAGTACAAGACCAGATCAGCCAAAATTCTGCAATCTGTGTTTTAACGAGCCCTCCGGGAGAGTCTAACACATGCTAAAGTTTGTAAAGCACTGCCCCCGTTCACGGTGCAACTTCACTATCATTAGCTGAGCGGTAGCCTTACCAAGAAACTGCTGGGTTTGTTCCCATACTTGTTTATGCAAGTTGTACTGGTCACTCTATTTATACATTCTAATTAATTATTATATTTACCAATGAAGTATGGAGACATAGTGAAAGGAATTGTTATTTTTATGAAAACTAAATTAAATCTTCTAGAAAGACTCAGTGACATCTTTAAATGTTTATTCCACCTTAAATAAACCAAATCTGGAGATAATAGAAAATGGATATGGTTTAGGAAAGAAACATGAATCAGAACCCCAAGCAATTATTCTATATTCAAGAAAAGGCCCTGGGCCTACAACAAAATATTTGCAAATGCATATGCATTTTTGAATTAAAATAAAATGTTTAAAGTATGTGATTATTTTTTCATAATTTCCCATTTAACTCATTTTTTTTCTTTATTGACCAATTTCTGGCCTAGACTGTGTAGAGGAGAGAGCTCCCCTTGGATATAATTTAAATCCTGATAGATTACTAGCTAGAATGGGGCGGGGGGTGAGATACAACTATCTTCTTCTAACTGCTGTTTCTTTTATTCCTGGCTCACAAAAAAAAAAAAGAGGTTTGGGTATTTACTCTTTGCTTCTGCTCTTCTGTTTCTGAAGCAAGAGAAGACCACAATTAAACAGCTCCACAGTTGAGGTCTAATGGTTAACACTGGGGACATGTTCTGGAGTTTATTATTAAGCCCAGTAGCTGATCTAGTTGCGGCTTGGATTTTGGTTAGAAAATTATTTGTCCTGACAAATGGTACAGAACGACAAAGGACAGAGGAGTCAGAAAGAAGTGGTAGCAGGAACCCCACCACCATCATACCACCAGAAAGAAGCCATTTGTCCCAGAGAGAAGCTCTGGTTCCTCCTCAAAGAGAACCCTTTCTTCTTTCCTCTCAGAAATCTGGCTCCCATATTGGCCCACACCACACCCTGGGTTCACTGGACCCAGAACAGAAAACTGATTCTCACTGATCAATCTGTTTGCTTTCTTGCAAATATGGATTGAGGGTATAGAGATTCTAAATTCATGCATTGGAAGGGATGGCCATATTCTCCCAGGTGCTTCAAGAAGGAGAAAGAGCCAGGCTGGAAGAGAGAGAATGGAACATTTGTGTAGAGAGAAGCAAAAACAAGAGATCATGGGAATGCAGACAGAATAATTTGGTTTATAACTTACTTTCCAGTTCCCAGTTCCAGTCACTACTGACAAAGCCTTAGTTGTATTTCTGCCCTTAGCAACCATAGCCTGTATCCTTCTACTAAATTACCTCTCCCACCCAGATACTGCCAGTTTATTTCAGTCGGCTTCTGTTAGTTGCCTGACACTATTCCTGCAGCAAAAATTGTGTAGTGCCAGGCATGCTCATGAGCATATTGAAAACAAACATTGGCAAATTTGTGACAATGACTCATTTAAAATCTGAACTTTAAGCAATTGCAGATAGTTTACCGATTAGTAACAAGATTCCTGACTCAGAGAGGTGTGACATCCCAGCATGGAACAGGAACAACCTGGTATGAGGGAAAAAAAAAAAGAAAAAGAAAAAGAAAAGCAGAATTAGGACAGCATATTGGAGAAGAGATATTCAGATTAGAGCAGAACAGAGACTATCCTCTTAGCCATTCTTAGCCAAGGCCGTATTGAAAGTAATTTCTTATTCATAAAGGAATTGAAAATTAATATTAGGAACATTGTAAAGGATTTGTTTATTATACATAATTATAGTTTGATTAGTTGTTATGTCATACTGTGGATTCAGTCATTTTTCACAAGTCCTGTTGCTATTTTAATAAATAGCAACTATTGAATGTACACCCATTCTCATCATGACATAATCATGGAACCTCACCTCCATATGGTCAAGACTTGGGTCCCCAGAACAGGCAATATCAGATGAGCGGTCCCACTTATTGAATACCCTTTTAACAAGGCTTTTTTCTACCTGAAAATAACCTGGAAACAATGAAAATGTAGCAAAGGTTTCCTCCTGCACCTGTTCTGTTTCCTCCTCCTAACCTTGTTAAGAAAACAGATGGTAAAGGTTTGCCTCAAAGGACCAAAAGGAAGAGGGTAAGCTACAATTCAGAGAAAAACTAGACAGATTACTCTGGGTATCGCTGTGTATAGGCTGGAGAAAAAGGGCTTTGGGACTGAGGCAAGAAGATTGCTAGAAAAACGAGAAGCCTCAGACTCATCTAAATGGATGTGTGGCCTGCAGCTGGGGAAGAGGAAGGGACTAAGAGGTGGGGGTTCTCTTTCTCTTGCCCCCACCACCAAAGTCTTTGCCTCTGGTAGGGGTGGGATTCAGGCAAAAGGGGTGGCAATAGCTGAGCTGAGGCAGAATCTGATACAAGGATCATAGTAATAAAGAGAACTAGAGGAACACAAATGATTTTTTTAAAAAATAAAAGGCAAGAGAGAAGAGGTTCATTTGGCTGGATGAGGTGAGTGTGTGTGTATGAGTCCTCAAGGACCATGTGCACAAGGAACAGACTTTCGGTGTAATGGTTTCACTGTAAGCAGATCACATTCATTTCACCTCCCTGTTTACTTTTTAAGAAAACATTAAAAAAAGATTTAAAAGATTAAGAATGCACAATCTGGCTTTGGAACACAGTTTCGAAAATTAGCTTCGTCACTGATGAGATGTGGCTCTAAGTTAACTTAATCGTTCTAAACCTCCCTTTATTAAAGTGGTGCTAGCAATTACCATGTAAAAGAACTGTCATGAGAAAGAAGCCGTATGTGCGTAAAGCAATCAATAGTGTCTAGTGAACAGTAAGTGCTATAAGTGGCAGCTCTATCCACTGATAGATCTCATGTATTGAGAGCTGATTTGTGCCAGCTTCTTTTACATCTTTACTATTTCGATGCAATTAAAGTTACTATTAGTTATGGATGTTTTACACCCAGATTTGTTCTTTATCCCTGTATTTTGTTTCCCTAGAATTTTTATCTTGCCCTAGAGTTAACATGAACACTATAAATATATTTTGTACAAATCAATCATATAAAGCCTATAGTCCAATTGAAACTAGTTATCTTTTCTGTTTTAAGATCGACTTGCTATGTTATATAAATATAAATATTTAGTAGATGTGCATAGGAGCATATATACATGTGCTTTATGACATAATTATCTTAAATGTATCAAAGATATACAAGAAAATAAGATTCATTATATTATAATCACCTCTTCCCTCATCTTCCTCTAAAAAAAAAAAAATACCCAGCTAAATTATTACATTCCAAAGATATTTGGTTATCTCTTAAAGTCACCTCCCTCCTTAAACCTAAAAATTTTTTCAATGCCAGTATATTCAAAAAAATATGTTATGGATAATAACAAAGGAGGAAACCAGGAAAATCTTTTGCAGTCTAGAGCTTTGGTTCCTTAAGGCATAGGCTACAACTCTGAGGGTGGAGGGAAACACACTTATGTTTGGCACATGAGTTAACCTGGCACATCACTTCATGACTGCCCCTCATACATATCCTTTGGTTTGCCTCCCATACCTGAACTTAATTCTCCATACCACCTTCCCTAAAAATTCACAATTTGCTGTGCTCTTTGTAGCTGCTGTCACATTTTGTGGTTAGACGTCACATTGTGACCACAGTTCCTCAGAAAGAGTTTCCTGGTTGGATTTCTGTCCCCTGAGCCAGTCTGCTTACTGTACATGGTTTCTTTTTATAAGTAAGTACAAAGTATCCGTATATGTGGGCTGAAGGAAAACACAGTATTAAATAGCACCATATACAGACAACTAGACCAGAATGATTAAAAATATCATCTTTTATTTCTGTGTCATAAGAAAGCTTATGTAAGATTACTATCTGACCCTAGCCTTTTCAGTATTATCTTCACCTTTGACAAGCCATCTTGTCCTTTTACTTTTTTCCCTCATGTCCTATTTCTGAAGTGAATTTTTAAACCAGATATATACATATGTATGATAGAGCTAAATTCAGAAACTGTATCTTTCCCCTATTTTTTGCCCTGCTATTATAAAAGCCATTTAAAAACTTATTTAGAATGACTATGCATAGAGCCAGATGGACGCTAGAGTAATTGGGGGGACCCCTTTATAACCTACATAAATGTCTAACCAATGTATTATATACCTGAAACTAATATAAAATTTAAAATTTTTTTTAAAACTTATTTTGGTTTAGCACTAGGAAGGCTCAGTAAATTCACCCACTCTCAAGATTAACTATTTTATCACATGTAACCAGAGGAAGGAATTGGGATGGGTTAATTTTCATCACAAATAATATAATCTCAAAATAAGAGTTTATTCTCCATATAAATCACATAAAAACATAAAATATGAACTATGAACACTCAATATTATAACCTTTGTCAAATTACAGGCGGATATTTTTCTTCTTGCTTAGTTGGCAGCATGGTGAGAAATTTATATATTGGGCAGATAGCTAATGATTGCCATCTGGGCATGGCCAACAAACAGAATTTTTTTTTTATCTCTTCAGAAAGGATAGTTTGCAGTTGTTTGATCGTATTTACATTCTGAAGCTGAATACATGTCATACATTACACAACCCCCTGTACCTTTTCTTGATGGGGATCAATTTTATACCATACAAGTCATAGAGTTTTTATAAAGCTAAAGGTAACAAAAGTCATTAGTTATCAGTTTTTTTTAACTTATGTGTGTCACTCTAAAATGAATCAAAGAAGGGCAATTATCAGATGAACTTCTAAGCTTATGTTATCACAATATCTGATAAGTTGTATTCTCAGAACAAATGGCCTGTAATCATTTTGTCAGGACTTTGAAAATAAGTCCAATATATAATCAGCATAAATATAAAAATGCCCAGTAATGTAACATTTTACTTGTCTGTTTTTAATCACAAGCCCCATGCCAATGTAAATGATTATTATAGTATATTTCATCCATATTCCCTACAAAATCAAACTGAGGCTGTGGCAAAAGTTCAGATTTCAAGTTATGAAGACAACAGCCTTTGGTATGCAGCAGTGAGACAGCTAATCTCTGGTCTGTGTTCACCCGTAGCAAATCTCTGGGGTACTAGGCAGGAGAATTAGTCTTGAAGGCACTAGATGATAAAATGAAAGAAAGGCACAGCCAAATCTTAAAAGTTTTTCCTCAAAGCACCGTATGACACTCTAAACCTTTCCAGTGACTGGTAGAGCCTGAAGTCACTGAAAATCAAACTTAGAGGTTAATTTTGGGGCTGCCTTAGGTTGAATTTACAAACTAATTCTTTTATGTAAATTAGAACAATGCTCAGGAAAAACTACATTCTTGACAATTAGAGAGAAACTATCAGGACACTTTCAGGACTTGATGAATCCAGAAATACTCCCTACTGTTTGCCTTTGCTGAAGCTCAGCTCCCTTGCAGAAGAAAGCTAATAAATCATGCCCTAAGTCTCACTGTGGCTTGGCTGGTAACCAGAATTCAAACTCAAATAGAGTGAAGTATAGAATCAGAGTAGGGAATGTAATAGAGTAGTCACTATACAGTGAATTGCAAGAATTTGCAGAATGGGTTTGTCAATTAGACCTAGAGTAGGGTGTAATATTCAGAGATTTCTGGTTATGGTTAATTCATAAATTCCATAGAAGTAAAATTGGTGAGCAATCTCTGAGGATCCTACTTGGTTTATACACAAAGATTCCAAAGGAGTGAAGGCTAGGAGAAACCTGACCTGAAGCTCTGTTTCAGTCACAGTCTTCATCCACTTCCAGATCTGAGTCAGTTCCCACCCCTAGACTGTTTTGAATAAGATGTTGGATATCCTTGAGAGAGGCCCTCTCCATGATCCTATTCTAGCCTTCCTACTAAGAACCTTGGCCATTTACCTTGGAAATCATGAGCTTGAAAAAAAAAATCTAATTTTGAGGATTGTTAGATACTAGTTAGCTAACAGTAATTCTTTAGGTCTCCAGACATCACAATGATTCGCCAATCAGAGCAGAGGCCAAGTAATAAATAGTACTTTGATTTAAGTTTGCCTCACCCTAAGCCCAGATGGGCCCAAGATAGCTTCTGTAGTTATTTCCTCAGCTCCTAACTACAGGGTTGGCATAGCAACAACAATTGATAACTATTTCCATGTTGGCTCCTAAATCCTAAAGTAAGGAAAATTATGGCAAGAAGTGCTTGACTGAGGTTATCAAAGTTCTTTCTCACTATCAAAACACTAAGTCAAATCCATACAAAGGAAAACAGAGAAATCAAGGATGATTTCTTGAATTCTAGAGGAATGGGTGTGATAGAGATAGACCTTCATTCTTTTACGTTTAATGTGTTTTATATAACAGTATAATTTAGAATAATTTATAGTTTTTAAGATCATAGAGGTTGGCCTTCTCAAAGGATATCCTCTTCGTAATTATACTGCATTATCTGTCTAATTCAGCCAGAACACAACTGATGTTATTTTCCAAGTGCCAATGTTAAGCTAAAAGACATTGTTTTACTATTAGTTCTTGCTGTCTGATTATATAATATGACATATAAGACATTATGTATTGTAGTCCTCAGTTAAATTTAATGCAAATGAACTAATAACAGCTTCTCCAATTGCTTCCTATCCTGACCACCATCTGGAAATGTTTGTTTACATTCATCTGTGTAATTTTGCTTTGATTTAAGATATCCCTATAAATGAATCATATCTGATTAAGGGTAACCTAGTAAGTATAGTAGTTTGAAAGTGACATGATATAAAATCCCAGTATTTTCAATTAGTTAAAATAAGATCAATATATGTAACAACATAAAAGGAAAGTGCTGGGTTCTGAATAGTGCTCCACATCCAAACAAGTATCACTCTTATTCTCCATCTATCTATTCTTCCATCCATCCGTCCATCCATCCATCCATCCATCCATCCATCCATCCATCCATCCCTTTAACCAATATTTATTTACCACCTGTTTTGTGTCAGATAATGGAACAAAGAGAAGACAGTTCTCTGCCTTGTAATGTGATTTCTTAAAAGAGGAAACTATAACAAAAACAAGGATGCTTGACTTCTTGGTATTTCAAACCCCTAGCTCAGTGCCTAGAAAAAAGAGATGCTCATTTATAGAATGCCATCTATGGTTAGTTAAATAAGAAATGATTGCTCTCTGCTCTCTACTGCCAGACTTCTTCAGTTTCTTTTGCATCAATCATCAAGATGTCTCTGAATGAATACCCAAGTAACTTGGCTTCATTAAAGGAAATCTTTTCACAACCTCAAGAAAAATGTATAATCTCTCTCTCTCTCTCTCTCTCTCTCTCTCTCTCTCTCTCTCTCTCTGTCTGTCTTGATTTTTCTCCCACAGCATCTATATTCTACTCATTCACTCCTGACCAATATCTTATTCTCTCTTGCTGTAGTGACTCATACCTTCTTCAACAGATGACCTCTCAACAGATGCCAGTCAGGCATCACCAGATGCACTTTTTATTTCTGGTAACCACCATCTTTTATTTGGGTTACTGTAACAGTCTTTCCATTAGTCGCCTTGTTTCAATAGTTTCACCTCTCTAATGTAGTCTTTTATGGCAACCAGAATGCTCTTTTTATAATACAACTCTAATTAGGTTTTCTCAAGCTCTATACTTTTCAATGTTTCCACACTGCTCTGGGAAGAAGTCCAAATCTATCAAGACTTTCCAGAAACTTTGTGATCTATTCAATAACTGCTTTTAAATATCGTCTGCCTTTTGTTATCCTAGTGCCTTTAGCAAAGTTTTACTTAAACATTTCAGCTGCACTGCTGCAAATCCCAAATGAAAAAGGAATAAATGTTTGTGCCTGAGCAGAAATATTAGAAAGAGAGTGGCACCCCCTGGTGGCCAATATGGTTTTGGTGGGGGAGTCAATGAGTAACCTAGGCGAGATGAATTTCAAAGCCACCTGCCTAACTACAAGTGAAGTTTTTTATCTCCTACATTTTGGAGAATGAAAAATTGATGTTTTAAAAGAAGGTAGTGTTTTTATTACTGTCTTCAACTTCAATGTTGTAAACAACAAAAACATTTTTTAGATGTCTATTTAAATTGTTGCCCCCTAATATAATATTTATAACCTAAAATCTTAATTCTACAATGTTGAGAAATTTCTTTGGAGCAGGAAACAACATGGTCTGATTACAGCACTTTCTGATGTTGACAGTACAGTGGAGTGGATTCGTGGCTTCCACAGATTCCATATTTTCAATTTCAGTCATCAGTGAGACTTGAGTGAAGACTGTTGACTCTGACGATCTGTTATCTCCTTGAAGACAAAAATGCTTGGCCAGCATCAGAGTTTCCTTTTGGTTTTGTTCTTTACTCACTGTCAAGTAAGTAGTCACTCAGCAAATTTCTGAAGAGATCTCTTCAATTTTTGAATTTCAAATTTATTGCCTACCGTAGAAAAATCATATGCTATAAAAGACTCACAGATTTGAGTATTCACCAAGATTCTGAATCTATATTTCTGTGTCTATTTCTTCAAACAGATTAAGGCACTGTGAAGAATAGTGAATTAATGTGCCCATCTGACTGTCTCTTAAATATCGGAAATATCAGATAAGTCTTTACTGGGCAGCAATTGTGGAAGTTGGACAAAATTACGGGTGTCTCTCACTTTCCAAATTTTCATCATCTGAAGATTGCAAACAACCTTTACTCCAAATTCACTCTAAATCAAACACCACAATAATGAATCTGCATGCATCTGCCTGCCAAAATATGTAGGTTAGCTTACATATCTGAAGGAGAGGATGCAGAATATACTGCAGACCTAGCTCAGACCTGTTTCAGATAGGATAGGTATTTCCTGTACTCGTTTACATGAGTTGTATGTCATAGATATCATCTTCACATTACTAAATGCTGCGATATGAAGGTTTGTATCGTTCCCCTCCCCCCGCCAAATTTATATGGTGACAGCAAAATCTCAAAAAATGATGTGGGATTATTCGATTATGAGGAGAGAGCCCTCGTTTATGGGATTAATGCTTTTATAAAAAGAGACCTCACAGAGGTCTCTAAGCCCTTCCACCATGTGAAGACACAGCAAGAAGGTGCTGGCTATGAACCAGGAAGGCAATCATGCTGGTGCCTTGTTCTTGGACTTCAAGCCTCCAGAATTGTGAGAAACACATTTCTGTTGTTTGTTACCTACCCAGTTTGTGGTATTTTGTTAAAGCAGCTCGATCAGATTAAGACATTAAGAAAAATGTCTTCTAGAAAATTGATCCTGCCAATTAGTTGCTGACTACCAACTTTAGGAGAAGAATTGTCTACAAACAAAAACAAAAAAAATCACAAATGTTGTAAGGTTAGAGGTATACAAGTGCATGCGTGCGTGCGTGTGTATGTGTGTGTGTGTGTGTCTGTCTGTCTGTCTGTATTTACATAGGAGAAATGTTGGGGAACTGAGAGAAACTTTTTCAACTTAATGCTAATTATTGGTCAGTAGAAGAGAAATAAGAGCAATTCTGAATACTCAATGCCAAATGTTCAAAAGATATTTTAGATCATTCATAGGAAATGATCAGTGTTGTAAATGACTTATTATGACATGAACAGAAGTATCACATTCAAAAATGCATTTCCATGCACAATCTTATTATTGAGAGCTATATAACTGCAAGATAAGGGAATGCTATTCAATTTGAGGAGCCATTTTATTGGCTGTTTGGTTTTTGTCTTACTGCTTCAGGTGAGATTTCTTAGTCATTGACGATATCTTAATTGCCAAATTGAGACTGTCTACCTATTCCTTGAATTCAGACCCTGACACATCTCTGGCATGTACAGCATCACTTAACTCCTTCACTAGATCACACTCTTTTGAATTTTACTTACCAATAAACCTCTACAAAGGCCACAGTTCCCTTTCCCTTCCAACACCAAACCTCACTTGGGCAATTGCACAGTAACATTTTTAATTATCTCATTTTATAAAATTTTAGTTTCCTAAGTGTTATTGTTTCTTTAACATAGTATGTTTTTATTTATTTTTATTACAGTTCATGTTCATTGTAGTGTAGAAAGAAAACATAATTTATATCTGATACTGTATAGTATCCTTGAGAGCTGCATACAAACATACCATTGATGAACCCATTGTTAAATAATTGAATAATTAGTATTTTAAATGCTTATATCATGCAGATACACTTAAAGATTGTTATAGAAGTTAAAGGGTGTTATTACTGAATTTAAGAAAATTGGTTGGATTTTTGTATTGATATGGAATGCATAAGTATTTTTCTTATTTAAAACACTAGAATATAGATTACCTCTAAAAATACTAGAATTGGAGGCTAACTCTAGTGCCTAAATTGCTATCTGGTATGTTTTCAGGAATATCTCAGATTCAGATAATGAGAAATATAGATTATAGGTAAAACAATAAAGATGTTGATATTTCTGGTCCCTATCCTTTAATGTCAGGTGTTGTCTAACCTGTCTTCATTTCTGCGTGGCCAAATTCTTAACCTCAGAGCTTCCCTGATCTGTATCTGATGCTGATACCAAGGCATCCCCTCCTCCCAAACCTTGTAATTTGAAACCTCTCTGATTTTATATTTATATTCTAATCTGATTGCTTAATCTGGCCTCAAATTCTAACATACGGAAATAATAGAAGACTCCATATCTATAAGAGTAATAAGATAAAGGGTTTTTTTAAGTAGTAACCTTTTGAAGGAGAATTATAAAGCCTCTACTGCCTTTAATGCACCATGCTGTATGGGTGCTATCTCATGTAATTCAACCCTCTCAGCCACCTACATGGATGGATGAAGAAAATGGGTATCAGAAAGGTCTTTTTTTTTTTTATGAATGAAGAAACTAAATATCAGAAAGTTTAGGTAATTTGCCCAAGCCTATACTATACTACATTTCCTACATTAGGAAGAGGTATGAGACAATTTAGGCTCAAAGATTATGAGTAAAAATTTTCATTGCTGTGTTCTTACTGTAAGCTGAACAAATCATGGTTTGTTTCTTATTTGTACTATTTTGTAGTCCTTAGTAAGAATGTGTACTTGACACAAAGATGATGTGACTTTGTGTATTTTATGAAGTTTTTTCACATTATGTACTCTTTCTGACTTACAATAATCCTGAGAAACGAGGAAAAGGTTAATTCAAAATCTGGACCAAAATTCAATTTCTATATTCCAGATTACGAATCCTCCAAGGTCAAGAATCTAGTTTTATTCATTTTCTGTCTTTATCCAGTGTGGGGTAGACTGATTGCAAAACTGAACAAAACTCTTCCTTCACCACCCCTCCATCCCATTTTTGCAAAGTGTCCATGGTAGATTTGTACTGTTTTATCTTAGCTCAACTGGAACTAGTCTTTCCTAGAATTCCATTCCCTGCATAGTTGGAGGTTAGTGGCCCACAACAGACATTTTAAAAGACAGAAATGATGAAGCAGCAGCAATATTAGTTCCTACACCCAAAGCTCTCTGACTCTGGGCCAGATGCATGTTTAATTCCATAAAAACACCCACTTTTCCTGCAGACCATCCATCGTGGAAACTGGAGGCTTGGAGGCAGTGCAAAAGTGATGTGGATTTTGGCTCATCTTCGCAGGTCCAGTTTCTCTTCATTCTTCAATTTCACATCCATCTTTCCTTTTGATTGTTTTATCTGAAGATTTCAGGCTCCAGCACCAGATAAAGAAGCAACAGCCTCCCATAGTCTGTTTAAACAGATACTATGATTAATAACATCCAATTCCTATAGTCAACTCCTTATTTTATATGTATATGTATATACACATATGAATGCATTTATATAAATATAAAAATAAATTTATATTTAATATTCTATATAGAAATATGCATTTATATATACATACCATACACACATACATACATATACGTTTATTATTAGTTTTCCTTCTAGTGGTTCTGCTTCTCAAATGGAACCCTGACACGATGTCTTTGCAGCTCCCCCTTGTCCCTTGAATCTGGGTTGGCCTTGTGATTTGCTTTGGTTAATAGAATGAAGCAGAAGTGACAGGGCCCAATTCTGAGCCTAGGCCTCAAGAAGCCTTGCATAGTCTCTCTTGGAACCCTATAAGCACTGTGTGCACAATCCCAGGCTAGCCTATTGTAGGATGAGAGACTACTGCATGGAGGAGGGCCCAGTTGTCCTAGCCAAGGCCATTCTAAACCAGCCTATAACTAGCTTTCCCACTAAAATATGAGCAAGCTCAGCCAAGATCAGCAAAGCAGCCCACTTAACCCCCAGCTGACTGCAAATGATGAGTGAGCCCACCTGAAGGCAGACCCATCTGACCTATAGTCCTTCCAGTAGTAATAAACGCATAAGGTATAAGCCACAAATCTCCAGGTGTTTTATCCCCACAAAATGGCTAACTGATGCATCCAGTATATTAAATTTTTTTTATTGTGAAATATAACATAGATAAGTACATAAAACATACGTAAATTTAACATGTAATTATAAAGTGGAAATAAATGTAACCAGCCCTAGGTCAAGAGAGCATTGCCAGCACTGAATAGTCCCTACCCACCTCATCCACCCCCACCCCTGCCCTGTATTGCTTTTCCCCTATTATTCTCTCCTTCCCCACTATCATGATTTGTGAGATAATCACTTTTCTTCTTAGGATCACTTCACCATGTATTAGGGAAAACATTATAGTTTAGTTTTGCCCATTGTCAGCCTTTATATTCTGTAAAATTTCCTTTTTGCCTAGCTTCTATTGCATTGTTTATAAAATTCCCATTACCCTATGTAGCTATAATGGGTTCATTTATTGCTTCATAATGTCCCATTTTATGAATACACCTAAATTTATGGATAGTATGGGGTATTTCACATTTGGGGTTTTGCCTTTAAATATTCTTGTATATTGTATCCTGGTGTACCTACCTGTACATGAGTTTCTCTAAATCAGTGGTCCTCAAATTTTTGATCCCAGAATCTTTAAAATTAAATAAATTAATATTTTTAACGAAAAAAACTATAGAAATCTGAGACACTTAAAATATTTATTGACTAATTCATAAAAAAAACAATAAATAAACCCATTACATGTCTTCATTTCCTGATGATGTCATTACCAATTATCACAAACAGGGTGGCTTAAAGAAACAGAAATTTATTCTCTCACAGTGGTTGAGGCCAGAAGTTAAAATTAAAGTGTTGCCAAGGTTGATTCTTTCTGAAGTCTCTGAGGAAGAATCTGTTCCATGACTTTCTTGCTGCTGATATCTGTGGGCAATCCTTGGCATTCCTTGGCTTGTAGATACATAGTTCAATCTCTGTCTTTGTCTTCACACAGCATTCTTCCTGTGTGTCTGTTTGCCTCAAATCAACTTCTCCTTTCTCTTGTAAGGACACCAGTGTTTGGATTTAGGGTTTAACCTAAATCCAGGATAAGGTCATCTCGAGATTCTTAACTTGATTATATCTACAAAAACCCAAGTTTTGTAGATATTTCCAAGTCAGTTCACATGACAGGAACTGGGAGATTTGCACATATGTCATCTGTGGGATACAATTCAAACCATTACATGTTAACATGAATAACACATTTGTAAATAAAAAAGGTAGCCATATTTTCTAAATAAAAATTTGGTGATGGGTAGCATTCTTTTCCATTTGTGTGAATCAATTTAGAATCTTGACTCATATAAGAAGCTGCGTGCTCAAATGTCTTTACATTCAATCCATTTTATATTGTTTAGGTTGAAATATATGATGAAAATCCATCCTCACATAGATAATCTCAGGCCCCCTGAAAGGGATTCAGCAGCTCCTAGAGATCTTTGGAGCACATGTTGAGAACCACTGCTCTAAAGTATATAAAGTATATGCAAAGTGGAATTTCTAGGCTATATATATCTTCTATTTTATTAGATAATACCACATTGTTTTCCAAAGTGGTTGTACCAATTTAAATTTTCACTAGTAGTGTATGAGGGATCTCATTGCCCTACCTGGTCACCAATATCTGGTATTGTTGCACATTAAAATTTTTGCCTACCTGGTGGTATGCAATACATTGCATTATGGTTTTAATCTCATTTATTCATTCTTTGTATTGCCATTTTATGTATAAAAAAACTGAGGTTTAAAAGAGCAATGTTGGACGTGGTTCCATAGTGTGGCAGTTAGCATGTCTGCTTTACACGGAGGTCCTGGGTTCATGTCCCAGTGGAGCCATAATCCATGACCTACAGCCATTCCACCCTGAATAAGCCTGATGTTTGACCTTGGAAGCTAAGCAGGGTCCAGCTTGGTTAGTACCTGGATGGGAGATCACCTAGGATGACTAGGTGCTATAGGCATAAATAAGGATGGTTCTTAGCCAAATTTAAGAGTTAGAAAATACCACCCACATTTTGCACTCCAAAAGTGTCATCTTTCCACTTACAGAAGAAAAAATGTTCCCTTTTGGCCTAGTTCTCAGGAAAGTACAATCTCCCCCAAATCTCACTTCCTAGGGGCTCATTTCCCTGTGCGAGGCTTTCAACACCCCAGGCCAAAAGAGGTTCTACGGATCCCTGCTCATCAACATTCCTCCACCCCCTTCTCCCTTCCCACCTCCTCATTGCCCCACTCACTCGCCTGCCTAGTTCCTACCCATATACCTCTATTTCTCTCTCACAAAACTCTCTACCCACCCACTCTGCTGATGATCTTAAAAGTGCACGAGCCTCATTGTGGTCATTTATTTTAAAAGGTATAATACCTAATTTGTGTTTATTTGCATGAGAAAATGTATACTTTACGGAATCAACACCTGTTAGCTACTATTAACATTACCCACTATTATTTTTTTTAAGCACTCCAACACAAGCCAGTGGTGGGATTACAGGAAATTTATTCAATTTTTTTTATCTTCAATTTCCTTATCAGTAAATAGGAATAAGAATACCTACCTTATAGGGTTGTTTGAAGGATCCAGAGACATAATAAATGTAATGGGCTTAGCATAGTGCCCATAGTGCTCATTGGGTGTTTATTTTTATTTAATAAAATCTTATCTAGTGCTTACTATAAGACATTCTTCTGGATACTTTTTTCCAAAAATGGAAGCCTTGTAATAATCCTGAAATAGGTACTATTATTAACCATATTTTACTGATGCAAAGACTGAAGCAGAGAGGTTAAAACAACTGACCCAAAGTCATGCAGCTAGTAAGCAGCAGAGTAGGGTTTAGAACTCCTGCAATCTGGTGGTTGCAGGTTTCGTGCTCCTTGCTCAAGCGCTATCAGCACCCCGCCCCACGCCAACAAATGTTATTTATGAGAAAACTTTGCAACTAGCAAAGCACTGCACTATCGGTGGTTAGCTCCCAAGGGGAAGCTGAGCTCTTTATCAGTCCCTCAGAGCTCCCCCAGCGCTCAGCCCTCACACAAACACCAGCTCGTGCAGCAGAGGTGGCCCAGCGCCCACCGACAGGCGTCCGGCGAAGCCACCGCCCGCCACACCCCTCTGGCCCCGCCCTTCCCGCCCGACGCGTCCGGCCCCGCCCCTCGCCCGGGACACGCAGGCCAACCCGACGTCTCGCGATCGTCCACGTACACACTCCAACGCCTCGGCCCTAGGCGGGGGTGAGTACATCCGGGTCGCTGGAGCAGGTGCCACAGGCCCCGCCCCTTCGGCCCGAGCATCGCCCCCACTTCCGGCCACTTCCGGCCACCTCAGGCCTTTTCCGCTCGTTCTCGGCGGGTTTTAATCTCTCCTTCGCGGGTCTTTCACGACTGTAGGCCCGGGCCCCTCAGCGCCCCTTGCCTGCTTCCAGCAGTTCGCTGCTCATCTGGGTTCCGTCCGAGGTTTGGAGCAACTCTGCCGGGCCTCTTCGCGGAGCGGCCCGGGCGGCGGCCTTCCGCGCACAGTGAGCCCGCGCAGACCTGACGCCGCGTCTCCCCGCAGCTCCGTGGGGGCCGCCGCCGCCTCGGGATGCCGCGGCTGGGGTCCGCGCAGCGCTGGGCGGCCGCTGTGGGCCGTTGGGGCTGCGGGCTGCTCGCGCTGCTGCTGCTGGTGCCGGGACCCAGCAGCGCCTCCGAGATCACTTTCGAGCTGCCCGACAATGCCAAGCAGTGTTTCTACGAGGACATCACGCAAGGCACCAAGTGCACCCTCGAGTTCCAGGTACTGTACAGGCTCTGCAGTCCCAGGACCCCAGTCCGCGGTCCGCATTCCGAGCTGTGATTTGCTGGGCCCTCCCTGCTCCTGGCCTTGTTTTTCCATCCTTGGCTGATTCAAGAATCACCTCCAGATAGCTGATAAAGAGCATTTGGCTTTCATGTTCTAAACCTGGGGCGAGAGACATTCAAGACCAGATATTAAGATCTGTGAATTCCAGAAATGCTTCCTGTGACTGTGTCTCCTCTTTCCGTTCTCTAGGCCATTGAATTTTCTTTCTTAAAAGACTCTCTTTTTAAATTGTTCCTGTTTTTTAGTGCCCACTGTCAGTCCCTCACTCTAGGATTAGTCCCTCTCTAATCCTCACCTCCACTTTAATCAGATTTGAGGTGCTGCTAATATCTAACTCCAGTGCTTTTTAGTTTTTCCATTGTTGTTAGGACTCTTGGTTAGTGCGGTCTCTATCATTAGAAGAGCATCATTAGAAGCCGAATTAATTACCATCTGCCTAAGGTGTTGTAGAAAGAATTGCTGCGATAAATGAGAGACCCTGTCTCACCTTGGGATTATATATATACACATATATATGTATATGAATGAAACTTTATTTGACAAAACATAGTTTGTTTGTCAGAACAGTTTTTGTTCTGTTTTTATTTTATTTTTGGTAGATTTATGTAACGTATTTGAGCAGCTGTAGAGTGTTTGGTGCTGATGATTCAGAGTGATCAAAACACAGGGTCGCTGTCATCACTTGATTTCCTTCCCATTCAGTACCTTGCTCATTCATCAGAATTGTGCCATAAGAGCTGAAAATAGGGTATAAACGATCTGGTGTTCGGGTCTGTGAAGGCTTCCTTTAGGAAGTGATTTTAAGTTGAACTATAAAGAATGAGTTGTAAATACTTTGGTAAGGAGGAAGAGGGACTAGCCTTTGCAAGGTCCCTATGGTTAGAGTGGCTGGGAATTTTAAAACCATAGAGAGGTCCTGTGTATTTGGAAATAAGAAGCAGACCGGAGTGTTGAGGGGAATGTCAGCAGAAGTCAAATCATGTAGTGCTTTGCTGACCCTGTTAAGGATTTTAGTTTTTCCTAATAATGTGGGAAACTATCTATCAGAGGGTTCTGAGCAGTGCACTAAAGCAATCCAAATATTCTTGGTAGCTGTATAGATATTAACTTGTGCAAGTAGAGAAGGTATTACAGACTCTATCTACAGACTGATTAGGAGGCAATTGTAGTGGTTCAGGCTTAGACTAGGGTATGAACAGTGACAAAGGAGAAAAGTGAAAGGATTGGAGAAAACTTAGAAAGTAAAATCAACAGGACTTGGTAATGATTTGACTATAGTGAGTGAGTGAGGGAGGATGACCCTTAGGCTTGCTTAACTTCATGGATTAGTACCAGGGGACAAAAAAGAAGATAACAGGAATTGTAATATAAAGTGTCATAAAACAGCAAGTAGCAGAATCAGTATGCAGATCTAGGTTAAATTCTTAACTACTCTGTTATGCTATTTCTCAAAGGTAAGACTGAAGTTAACTTCTGGGAGCTTGCATAGACACATATAGTCATGAAATATTAAGTACACACTAGGTATTGTAGGGGCATAAAAAATAACTTTCTTCCCATCTTCTAAGTTCTAGATGGGCTAATCAGATTCATAGAGGCAGATTAACAGGAGAAAATGTACAAAGTTTATTACAGATGTACATGCCAGGGGTATCATAGATATGAAACCTGAATTGGGCAGTTGAAGATTAAATGCCTTATGGACAAAAGAGAAGGCAGGGACAGGGGTCTAAAATTTCTAAAGGAAAATAGGCACTTCATAGGTAGCAGAGAAAGAACAGAACACGTGGCAAACAAATTCCTTCCCGGAAACAATGGAGGAGAGGGCAAGAAACAAGCTTTGCTAGATTTCTGTCTGTCTCATATGTGCTAAAGTGAATATGCTAAGATTATGCTAAAGTTCCCTTTCCAAAGCAGGCTTTTCTATCTTAATCTCTTTAGGCAAGAAAAAGTCTAGGAAGGTAATAAATGCTTTGAGTCTTGTTTCTTAATAACCAGGTTAAAATTAATATTTCAAAAGGCACATTTCTGGGTGTGGCAAAATGTTGGTTCCCCTCAGTATAGATAGTGCTGGCTGCGGGGGAAGGATCATTAGAAGTTTAGCTGATGGGGCTGATGTTTGCTCTGAGTCTAGAAAGATAAATAGGAGCTATTCTACAAGGTGGTAGAGGGGGAAAGGACATCCTAGGCAGGTATGTAATGTTTATAAAACTTAATTCTAGCAGGCCTGAAATTAGCCTGAGGTAGCACTTCAGTACATTGAGTAATAGTGTTGCTTTGTAACTGAGTCTCAGGACTCTAGAGGAAGTTTCTACCAGTTTGTCAGTATTGTTAACAGGGAGATTGATGATTTACACCTGGTCTCTGTGAGGCCCCTCAAAAGCCTGGTATTAAGACTGGTTACATAGCAGGATTAGGTTTATGTGACCAGGAATATATAAAAAAAACAGCTAAGACTCTTTGGGGCTCCCTGGTTCCAAAGTGTTCCTTTATATACTTGGTGAACAGAGACAGTATTGTGTCTGGCCACAGCCCTCACAAAGGGAGGACAAAGGAGCCAAGACCTAACCTTTCCTAACCTCTTGTGTAAAACAGCTTTTGGCTGTGATGTTTTTATGTTGTATTTTCCTGTGATAAGCTAGATTTGTAAGTGTTATTATTTAGCAAACAAACCTTATTTAACTTGCTACTGTGAAACAAAGACATCTGGCAGTTGGTATTTTGGAACAGAATGAGAAAAGGTATAAAATGGGTGCTCAGGCTACCTTGAGGAGGTACAGGTGAGTAGTATGCCATTGTTAACAGGTTTTGATTTTTCTGTTTGGGAAATCAAAGGGGGATTACCAAAACAGGATTATCAAAAGGTCCACCTCCTCAGGGAGATGTACAGAGAGGAGTGCTACTGGCATCTAGTAGTAGATAGAGACCAGAGATGCTGCTAAACATGCTAGAATGCACAGGGCAACACAGTCCCCTACAGTGAAGAATTACCCAGCCCAAAATTATCTTACCTGGTTGAGAAACTCTTGGTTAGAGGGAAGAGAGATTGGGTTTCTAGGAAGACCTTTTAGGAAGTTGTGGTAATAGTCCTGTCTGGATTGTAGATTAGGAATGGAAGAGATGGGATGACTTTTTGAAAGACAACATAAAGAGATTTCTGTGATTAACTGGGTAGGTAGGGACTCTTTCTTTGGGATGATTCCCAGTTTCTATCTTATATTACCAGACAGGTTGTAAAGGGGAATTTTAATCTGAAATGAAATTACTTGTTTTACAATTTGATGCAAGAAAAGTGACAGGATTATCATTTCTGGTGCTGTTCAGTTTGTGTGTATAGTTTGATTATTCAGAGTACAACCATCAGTACAAACAGTTGGGTATATAAAAATGAAGTCATTATTTTCACAGCAGGGAGAAAGGTTGTTAACTTTTGAGGGGAGGGTTAGAGGCCCAATTGATAAGACATTTTTATGTCAGAATATCTATATCCATATTTACATATTTTTGTAATTTCATAAGTGCACAATTTCATTTAATTATCAAAATAATATTATAACATAGTTTAATTATTTATCATATCTCTTAAATGAAAGAAGGTCACATAAGAAAGATTCTTTTTTCAATTCCAAAATTTGATCTCTCTGTTCTACAGATCTAGAATGTTAATATGCTAACCAAGAATGTTCAAGCTTGAAAAATACAGGCTGATGCTACTCACATTTGTTGAAGTTTGGGATCCCTGAAACCCAGTATCTCTTCCTCATCATTTTTTTTCTCAAGTGGATTCTCCTGTCTCCTCTCCCTCTTTCCTCCTACTGAGTTCTTTCTCATATAAGGAGGACTCTCCTCTTCAGTCCTTTTTACCTTTTCTCTCTTATGCTTATTTAGTTACTTCAGGAAAGTCTCCCTCCTCTTGTCATTTGTACAACCCAAGTGGCCCAAGTTGTGACTAATAAGCATAAGCCCTTGAAAATAGCTCGAAAATCCTCTTCTTGCTCTTAAACATACGCTTTCCAGATAAAAGATTTTTTTGTTAACAAGTTTGTAAATGATAATACTCTTAGAACAGCCCACAAGTCTATTCAGTTGATAGTGTAGTTCAAAACAAAATATGTATTAAATTCCATCTAACTGACCTATAAAAGAATTTAAGCATAACCTCTTTGTAATTTGGCAGTAAAATGAGTTTAGTTCTACAATGAAGTATTCTTATGCTAAGAACTGACCTTCTTTACTACTTCACTACATTATTCATGTGTGTGCTTGGATGGTACTAATAGATAAATAGGTGAGAAAATTTGGGGAAGGGAAATATATGACACTGAGCTTGAGGGTAAAGAGTATAACTTTGGAGTTCAAGTTCTGCCTCTCTTACTAGATGAGTAATGTCGGGTAGATTGCTTATCTTAACTCAGTTTCTCAGTTTGTCAGAGGAAGGAAAATTCCCTCTTGTAGTGTTGGGAGAAGTCATATAAGAGACCTACATTAATTAGAATAATTATCTGGCTAGTTTGCTAATTCCCTTTTGCCTGTCATGAGGAAATTTGTTCATTTTTTATAAAGCTTTGGTTAAACTGAAATCTGCCAAGTTACATCCACTGGTGGAAATCAAAGAAAGCAAAATTGTATGTAGCAGTAAAACCCTTAGCCTACAACTTTATTGTCATTTTAACAAGAAATCTGGTTAATTTCTAAAATTTGTTAGTCAAAATTATCTCTTCATTTTTTTTTCTCTTTATAGGTGATTACTGGAGGTCACTATGATGTAGATTGTCGATTAGAAGATCCTGATGGTAATGTGTTATACAAAGAGATGAAGAAACAATATGATAGTTTTACCTTCACAGCTTCAAGAAATGGGACATACAAATTTTGCTTCAGCAATGAATTTTCTACTTTCACACATAAAACCGTATACTTTGATTTTCAAGTTGGAGAAGACCCACCTTTGTTTCCTAGTGAGAACCGAGTCAGTGCTCTTACCCAGGTAAACATAGATTTAATAATATAATGGTGTGTGTAAAGAGAGAAAAAACATAATTTAATATGCATCAGTTCATTGATGAACACAGAATTTTGAGGCTTCTACACAATATTTAAGATCTGTCTTAATTCTTATAGTAAGTTAGGCATTTTGCAGAGAACTTCAGACTTTTCATTGAAGACTAGTGCTAAAGGATTTAAGAACTTTTTAGTATAAAGAAAATAAAGAAGCATTAAAATAGGAAGATCACTTAGGTAGAAACATCAATGGCAAAGGAAATTTAGGAAGTCTAAACAGTGCTTTAGCATTCTGAAACATGTTTTGTAATTCATGGAGGAATGTTACTATCATAATTTAGCAAATTGATGTAACTAGGTATATTGATGTAACTTGTATGTATATACAGATATTTACACACACCACACACACACCACAAGGTGCTTTAATATATAAATATACTACAAGATGACTTTATACTGGTAATTATGTTACTCAAGCTTTTGTTACAATAACTTGTTGAAACTTAAGGTAAAATATTAAAAGATTAATGGTAAGTCATCTAATAAAAATAGTTAGAAGCTAAATTGGGTTTTATTTTGAAGAAGAGCTTAATGAGAGAAAATGAAATAAAAAGTGAACAGATAATGCTCAGGTGATGAGAAGGGCTATTTTAGTTCTAGTTCAAATACAGCATGAGCGTAGGTTATATCCACAAGATATTTAAGTAAGTATTCAAATGAATTGTTTAACACCTACTTGTTAAAACCTTAAAATGATATGTTATTGTTCCCAGCATTCAGTTAATCTCTTAGTCACGTGATGATAGAGGATGTTTTTAAGAATGTGTATGAGCCTTAATTCATAAACTTACTGTGGGCTTTAACAGTATATATTTAAATGCTCTTATTTCTAGAAATGTTCTCTTTATTTTAGCATCCTGTATTTTTAGCATCCTGAAACAGCACTTTGCTTTGTAAAAAAGATTTTCTTTAGGGCCATTGTTTATAATTTAATTTTCATGAATTTTAATTTGTATAAAGAGGTAGCTTGCCCTTAAAACCTAAGTAGATTAATTTAAGAAATGAGTTATAATGGTTATAAAGCAATTAATGGTTATAATGGTTATAAAGCAATGGTTTAAATGGTTATAAAACAATACCACTTAACCTTCTTTATTCATATCACTTTTTTTATTTCTTTATTTTTCTTTCAAAAAGCAGATAACTCTCATACAATAGAAATTCCTATAAAGCAGTTGTTGACATTTTGAAATTGAACCATCTAGTAAATGTAGAATAAATGATAGGATTTTAATAAATAACCATTTTTTAACCATGAGTAAAGTGATGGGTCTAGAGTAGGCAGTGATCACCACTGATTGCTAAAAGAATTAGGTTAAAGGCTGATGAAAAGCTTTATAATGGATAGATCAGAATGATATCCCCCAAATCTAATGATCATTCACAAATGGAGCGATAAGTAGACATTATGTGTCTTCTGATAACAGACAATAATGAAGTACATAACATTGCTTATGAGGTATTTTCACTCAGAACATTACACCTGACTCCCATCAGATTTCTAGCTCCAACTTCCAGTTTATAAGAAATACTAAGGATAGAGGAATACCATGGGTGAAATCAGCAAAATCCAAGAAGTGGGAGGCCCCATTTTCTTTAACAAATAGATGGGAAGCGATAAAAGAAGGAAGAGAAACTTAAAGATTAAAGAAGATTTAAAAGACATATCAGCCAAGTGATTGTGTTGACCTTGTTTGGATTATGATTTGTAAACTGCTTTTGAGATGTAGGGAAATTTGAACACTAACTTTATGTTCGGTAACTTTAAGGAACTATTTTTAATTGTTTTATCATTACAATTCTATTAGGGTTATATTTTTTAAAGCATTACCTTTCAGAAATAAATACAGAGTATAAAAGTATAGCTGAAGTGGTAAAACATCTGGATATTAAAATAATTGAGTGGGGAAGAAAATAGATGGAAGAAATAGTTGGAACAAGATCAGCCATATATTAATAATTATTCACATGGAGGTTCATTGTATTAGTCTATATACTTTTGAATATGTATAAACATTTCCACTTTAAAAGTACAAAGAAAAAAAGGGGAACAATACCATCTCAAAAATTGTATTGAGTTAATGCAAGTAGTCCCCTAATTTCATTCCTAGGGGCCTAAATATAGCAAGAATAGCAAAAATGTTTGAGTAATTCTAATAGGTAAATTCGATTTATAGATCTCATAATTTCTCATACTTTTTAAAAGTACCTTTAATGAAATATTTTTATAATAATTCCTTTTATACTTTGGTATAATTTTATTAAATACTTGAATTATTTCCTAATGTCTGTATCTCAACTAAATTAAATATTTTTTTAACTAAAATGAAGACAAACTCACATTATTTTAAAATTCTTAATACTTAGAGTATGATGTAATATAAGTATAATATAATAAAGCATGTATTTCATCACCAGCGTTAAGTTTTCAGCATTAGTATAAAAATATTAAGCTTTGTATGTAAAAAATTAGACAGTTAACCCTTCTAAGTCAGATGGTATAATTATAAAAAGGTAAAGTGTCATCAGATCAAGGCTGATAAACTGATTACACAGTGAAACAAACTTATATCCCATTGAGAACATATGCATTGGTTTAGTTGACTGGCATGAGGGAAAAAAGACTTAGCAAATTGGTAAATGTAAGAAAAAAACATTTTCAGAACTAAATCTTTTTTAGTTAAAATACTTTTGACTAACTCAAAAATTTTTATGCCATATTTGGTCTATTTTTGTATATATTTGGACTTCAATTTATAGTTTTATTATTGGTCAGAAATGCTGATCTGCCATTCTCTTTCTCCTAATCCTTCCTCTTTGAGGACTCTGAGTTTGAAATTCTGTAATCACCAACCTTAACTGGTAAGTATTTCCACTACTGTTAGCTTAGTGTTCCATGTGCCAGTGTACAGATGCCACAGGTGTGACATTCTAGTTTGAAGAAAGCGACTGCTTCTTGGGATCTCTAGCCTTACCAGTTGTCCTAGTGTGAATGAGTATAAAGGTTGCATTGCCAGGACCACTGGCATGATGAGTGATGAATGAGTGCCAGTTTAATAGAAGGTTCATCAAATAAGGAATGATTATCAAATTGAAAGAAAAGATGAGTATGCTTTTTAGATGGATTGTATAGAAAGTATTAAACTTACTCACTGGAAGTATTTCTCTTTAGATGGAATCTGCCTGTGTTTCAATTCATGAAGCTCTGAAGTCTGTCATCGACTATCAGACTCATTTCCGTTTGAGAGAAGCTCAAGGCCGAAGCCGTGCAGAGGATCTAAACACAAGAGTGGCCTATTGGTCAGTAGGAGAAGCCCTCATCCTTCTAGTGGTTAGCATAGGGCAGGTATTTCTTCTGAAAAGCTTTTTCTCAGATAAAAGAACCACCACAACTCGTGTTGGATCGTAACTACGTTTTGAGAATTGATGCACCATTGCAACTATAATATTGCTGTCCTCTAATTAATTTTAGGTACTGAAGAACTTGATATTGGCAACATTTTCAAAACCTTATTCATACACTTGTTAGGGGGTTATGTCAGATGCATATCCCCAAACAGTGGAAAGGACACCTTTTTTTATTTGTAAAGGTATAAAAACTTGGAACTTATTTTGGGCTATTCATGTTAAATATTCAACACCAATGATCTGCTCTTTTCTTTGTTGTTTATATCTACTCTTCGCACACTAAACTTTGGTATTTTGATTTAGCCATTTAAAAGTACTTATAGGTAGTGGATATTTTAAAAACCTTTGATTTAATGTCTACATGTGTTGTAGAGGAAGAAAATTGCCTTTTAATTGTTTATAGTCAATAAGGATTTGTTTTTCAGAAATGCAAATGTGATTAACTGCAGTCCATGCCCTATTCTGCACTATTTAATTTTTATGGGGGAAGAATCTATAAAGAAATGTTTGTTCGTATTGATATAATTTTAAATTGGTATATCATGGTGTAATTTATTTATCACTAGCTTGGAAAATGTCAGATTCTGGCAGGGAGGCAGTTTATTCTATGATTTATAACCAGATATGTTGTTTTTTTCTTAAAGACTTTCTTCCCCACAGAAAATAGTGTGTTTCAGTAACATCATAGAGTTTATATGGGCTTTAAAAATCAGATTGTCATGATAAAATAATTAAGAATAATTTAAGTTACTACAATGTCTTATAGTGGAGGGGCAAATGAGAAAATTTTTAGTAAGTTATCTGCACAAGCTACGTTTTCAGTGCTTTTACAAAGAAAAAAGTTGATCTGTTTCATTTTAACATTTTATTGGCTGGTTCTTGCCCTTATGTGGCTTTAATGTCTGAGTCATTCCCAACTTAAAACGACAGTTGTGATATTAGTATCATAAAGTGCCATACATTTTATCCTGATTGGTGTGATACACTGAAAAATTAATCTGTCCTTCCCTTCCCTTCCCTTCCCTTCCCTTCTTTCTGTCTTTTTTCTGTCTCTCTGTCTTTCTGTCTTTGTCTTGTACGTGTAATTTGTACAATCTCTGCTTAGCAGTCCTATGATTTAAAAATTTAGAATGCTGTATGTGTTTTTTTATTTGATAATTTTCATTGACTGTACTGCATTTAATAAATATTAAATAGTACATATTCTGTACACTATAGGGTTTAGACTGTATTTGTATTTTATAATTTGTATAGATTAAGCTGATTGAAATAAGATTTTGTTCCAGGTATTCTAGAGTAGAATACAAGGTGATGCAAATTGTATAGGTGGTTAAAGCTTTTCTGCCATTTAAAAAAAAAAATTGCAACTGCTTTTTGCCATGCCTCCCTCCTTCACCCAGAAGTGATAAGTGCGAACAAGACTCATTGTAGAGACTTTCTTATGTGGTACCGTAGAACACTGATGGGATAGCAATTCTAGTCACTTAGCACTTACTGACTAGAAGTAGAAGTTGACTCAACTCTAAGAGCGAAAGGAATTCAAGTTGTCATGCTGGCTGTTCTCAAACGCTACAGTGTAGCAAGGGATAAACTGTTTTCAACCCTTAAATTCTAAAATTTTTGAAGCCAAATAGTTAACCCTTAAACAATATCAAAGATTAAGAACTGAAGTTTAAGATTGCAGATTTATCTATGTGGATTCTTATTTTGGAGTTGTCCTGCAGCTTTATAAGTGTCCCTCTATTTTAGATTTGAAATTTTTCGACACTAATGTTGATGTGATTCATAAGCATGGGTGTGCGTTAAATGTCCTTTTCTGTTACCTGTCTGCTCTGTTGTATTCAGAGTCTTAGACCATAATTAAGTAGAGTCAGGTATCAGTGTGCTGAGTTTGGCATAGATAATGCAGTTATTTCATCTGTGCCTATCAAAACTTCATAATATTAGACTATTACCACAAATAACTTTTGATGAAACTATTGATATTAAAATGTTCAAAATATCTGCTGTTCCTGTTGTAGAAAATAGTACAGGCTTAGTCAGTTTGTATGTAATTGGTTAATGTTTGATGGATGGCTGTCTATGCTCAACTGGGTATGTATATATAATTTAGAAAATACATATCTGTCCAGACATGTGTTAAGTAAACTTTTTTCTTCCTCTTCTATATAATTTGTAGCTCATTTTTTTCTTTAATTTTTCATAACTTGCAACAGCAGTTTGAATTTCCTGAATGTTTATGTTTAAACAGATGGCTCAGAATACATATTTAAGCACCATTAAATGTATATATTTTTAAAATAGAATAAATAATGGAAAGGGACTTGATACACAAGTTTATACTAAAATCTCAACTGCGTGAAGATACATGAGAAGATATTACTTTGCTAATACGCTAAACATTCTTTTTTCTTTTAAAAGAAACAAATGGTTTATGGTTCATAACTTTAATTCTGGCTTCATGATAATCAACTTTGAAAATACAGTGACTGAAGAGCAATTTTATTCTTTGGAAGATTTCATTTAAATCTGTACTATCCATTTTTCCTTCAGTTTGTAAATGTGTAATATTGATTGTTAACTAAGACAAAGCAGACCCTATGACTATTGTTTTCAAGAATTAAATTAATATATAAATAATTCAAAGAGGTCTTTCATTTACTTTTGAAGAGAAAACTTGCTCTGAACTGATGTTGGTTCTGTAGGATTGCACCAATCCTTGTAGAATAAAAATGTCTTTCAACGAACTGACTTGTTTCTGTTAGGATTTAAATCCTTTTAAAGCTCCAAATCAGCTTGCAGCTTGGAAGTACAGTTTTGTAGCGAGAGTGCTTGCTTATTTGCTATTTAATTGAGGCATCATAGGGGCTGACCGAGAAAGATAAAGAAAAGAAATAGAGATGTTCCCCCCTTCTCGAAAGTTCACAATTTGCCACTTTGCTTTTACAAAAGATCTAATTAGATGTGCTGTCTTCACTTACTGAAGGAACTCTGAAAAGGACTTCTTAATGAGAAAAGGTGAAAAGTGAAAATAGCATTCAACATTTGTTTTGCAGTGAGCCATTACAGTCAGCAACTACCTAGAGCAGCAAGAGTGTCTTTGCTTTTACTATGTATTAGTGTTATTTTAGGTTTTATGTGTTGTTTGGTAGGTTAAGGGGGGGGCAGTCTGGGAATGCTTAAGAAAATTTCCATGTAAATTAATGGTAATTGCTTTTTTGTTTTACCCCATTTTGGCTTATGAAAGGAAAGCTTTGCTTTCAGATACCAGGGGAAACCTGTACCACCACTAAACAGCCTCATTTTTAACCTTATTTTTGCATTCTTACTGAAAGTTTCGGTGAAAGGCACTTAAGCCTTCAGTTTCCTTAAAAACTCTTGGTTTTTAAGTACATTAGCCTTAGGTTATATAATGCAAAGTTGCCTCATTTTTTTTTTTCCCTTTATAATGTAGTCATAGGGGAACATGGTTCTTGAGCATAATTCTACAAAAAAAAAGGAATAACAGTAAATATAGATTAACATTTATTGAATGCTTACCCTGTACCAGGTGGCATGCTGAATATTTTACTTCTATTGATATATTTCATCACTGTAATACTCCTGTGAACTAAGGTTATTCCTGTTTTGCAGATGAGGAAATGGAGGCATCAAGGGGCTAGGAAACTTGCCTATAAATATATCTCAGTAATTAGCAGAGTCTGCATGTAAACTATGGCAGTCTGACTTCAGAGCCCTCTTCCTCAACCACCATGCAGTACTGCCTTACCAACACTAGTTAAGGATGGATCGCTGAAGGCTTAGCCCTCTTGATTTCAGTGTAGCTCAATAGTGCTTTAGTCTCAAGTTCAAATCATGGTTGTGTGACCTCACTGAAATGACTTTATTAAACTGTATATTTCTGTTTCCTCATCTATTACTAATATCTACTATAATGAGAATATAATGAAATGTGTGTAAAACACTTGAGATCAGTACCTATCATACATAAGCATTTAATAAATAGTAGCTATATTTTTATCACTGGTCCAGTTCTAGGCTTTTGATCTTTTTTTAGTTTATAAAGTTTTTTCTTTGGCCTCTACTCATAAGTCTCTTAAATAATACATAACACAAATATGGAAGTGTTTGAACACCTGTCATGTACATAACAGTCTGGTAGAAGATTCAAAAATGAATAAGATAGTCTGATCTCCAGGAACATAACTTTGTTGGGGGAGAGAGATTAGCTACATGATCAACCAATGTTATGTAGTAATAAAGCAGAATGGACTTGAAAGAGCTAAGACATTTACAAGTTACTATAAGGAAGAAAATATATAGGTCAAAAGACATATATGCCCCAAAAAGGTTAATGTTGTCTGCCCACGGGAGAGCGAGAAGGGAGTCTGGTTGTCTAGCTAGGCCAGCAATTGAGGGGAGTAATCTCTAATTCAGGGATATGGATTATTACCTGGTCCCTGTCACTACAGGTGGGAAAAATATGTTCTTTAACTTAGTGAATAATAAATGCTTTCATCTCTTAACTTCTCCATCTTGGTTGTTTGCAAATTCTGGAGGAAAACATAGGAGTATTATCCCCAAACCACGAGATATACTATTTTTCAGTCTGCATTTGTTCATTTTATCCATAGCTATTAGGAATGATCACATTCCTTGCTGAAATCAAGATAAAGCAGAAGTAACACTGGGCTGGTATCTGTTTTTAGTGCTGGTAATTATTAGTGATTACTATTACTGTAAGAAGAAAAGGCAACACAGGAATTTGAGAAAAAAATGGTTCAAAGGGTAAAATCCAGTAATAATTCCACTATCCATTTTGATGTATTTCAGTTATTTTTATAGATATATGTATCTTTAATTGTTATTGTCTATAATAAATTTTTAAATTTTAAAAAATTTGTGAAATGTGTCATAATACAGAAGAAGGTATTAAACATGCATAGTTTAAAGAGAAGTAAAATAAAGCACACACTAAGGCAACCAATGCTCAGTTTAAGAAATACAACATGGCCAGCACCATAGGAAGTTCCCGTTTCTCTTTTCCTGATCACATCCCTGAATTTCACCACTAGAAGTAACCAATGTTCTGCTTGTAATAAATTTCTTAAGTTTTTATATTTTTACCAGTTACATAAAACTACTTTTCAAAATAATTTCTGACCATCACAAACTGAAACTTCTGTAAGTACAAAATCTCATGCTTGAATGTTTTGGCAGTGTCAAATTCCATCAGCCTTTGTGTTATCTCCATCAGCCAATAATATAGTTCGGTATGGTCTGTGGACCACATTTTGAAATAGTACTGATACCTACATTTCTTAAAAATATTTTAGAAAAGAAAATCAGGCACAAGTAAACTTTAATAAGTAAAATTTAATAGAGTATTATATTTAGTAAAGAGATTACATGTACTCTTCTGTGACTTTGTTTTGCCACGTGATCTATGTTGATGCACATGTCTGCAGTTGATTTTTGTTCGTGTGTAGTCATGAGTATACCACAGTTAAATGTCTCTTAACTATGATGACATTTGGGTAGTTCCATGTTATTTGTTTTTGTTTTTGTTTGCGCTATTATGAACAAATCCACTGTGAGTATTCTTATATATGTGTATACTTTCTTGAGAATACATTTAGAAGTAAAGTTGTTTGCTCATAGAATATATCTTCATTTTTACTGGGTAATATCTGACTTTTCTAAAACATTTTTACCAATTAGTATTATCTCCAGCAGCACTGGAAGATTCCACATTTGGTATTATCAAACTAAATCTTTTGAAAACCTGGATTTGTAGTATTATAAAAGCAGCACTTAAGAATTTGAGAAATAATGGTTCAAAGAATAAAACCCACCCATAATCCTACCATTCACTTTAATATATTATAGTTATTTTTATAGATACATGTACATATTAAAGAAACATACCTCATTGTTGCTTAATTTGTATTCCCATGAGGTTATTTTTTTTCTACCATCTCAATTTCTTGAGAAGTCTCATTTTCCCTTTTCTATTTTCTCATTTTTAAAAATTGGATTGTTTAATTTTTTTGATTAACAGGATTTTTTTATGTATTCGGGAGACTAATACTTTGGTTATAACTATTTCAAATATCTTCTCTTATTTTTCTGCTCCTAGTGAAATGTATCAATCTTTTTCTGTGTTCATGTTTCTATGTATTAAGAAATATTCTCTATCCTGAGGTCATGAATATCTTCTGTACTATGTATGATTTTGTCTTCTACTTTAATTGAGGAAAGGTAGGAAAACAGGTTTTTTTTTTTAATTTGTTGAAAACTTATCTTTGTACTGCCAATTCTGTCATCTATTAAGTGCCCATATTTACCTGAGTTTATTTCTGGGTTCTCTGTTCTGTAGATCAGCTTGTCCGTACACCACTAGCATACTGTCCTAATTACTAAAGCTTTTAAAATTCTTTATATTTGGTAAACAGGTCTTTATACCTTGTTCTTCGAGATTTTAGCTGGCACCTGTCTTCTGCATTTTTTGTATAAAATTTAGAATTCGCACAAGTTTCAAAAAAATATATATAAAATGTTAAGATTTTGATTGGAATTGTATTTGTGAACAATTTTTTCTATAAATGCATTTTCCAGTCACTGAACATTTTTCCATTGTTAAGGGCTCAGATCTTTTGATAAAATTTTGTAATTTTCACAGAAGTATGCCATATATTTTGTTAAATTAATCTAGTTTGTGTTTTTATGCTATTATAAATGTTTCTTTAAAATTTTACTTTTTGTTGCTGGCAATTGATTTTTCTCTTCAGCAACAAATTCTAGTAATTTATCTGTAGGATCTTTTGGACTTTCTGTGTATACAGTATCATCTGCAAGTGAGGATGGATCTGTATGTCTTTCTATTCCTCAAACCTTTTGTTTTTCTTTATTTTTCTTGTATAAGTACATTTGCAGGGATCTCCATCCAGTAAGATGTTGAATATAGATGGTCATAATAGGCATTCTTGTTTTGTCCCTATTATCTGGGAATGCTTCCAAGATAGGCTGTAAGCAATTTATGGTATTTTTATAAAATTTATAAATTTTCCTTCTAAACTTGCTAAGTTTTTTTTTTTTTAATCATAAAGGCTGTTGAATTTTATCAAAAGCTTTTTCTGTATTTATTGAAAAAAACATTGTTTTTCTACTGTTATTCTCTTAATGTGGTCAGTTACATGGATTGGTTTCCTATGGTAAATCAACCTTTTCTTGAGGTAAAACCTACTTGGCATGATGTAATTTGTTTTTAATAGCTGGATTTGGTTGAAGATTTTTGCTTAATATCAAGATTATATAGCCTTATAAAAATGAGTTGAAAAGTGGCTTTCTTTGTTTTCTGGAAGAGCCTCTCTAAGATTTGCATAACTTCTTCCTTAAATGAGAAGGAAATTAGAAATCTTAGGTGATATGTGTTTGGGGCCTGGCATCTTCTTTATGGGATACTAATTCAGGTTTATTATTATTAATAAGAGCATCTCTTCTTGTGTATTATTGGTAAACTGAATATTCCCAAGAATCTGTTCATTTTATCTACATTTTCAAATTTATTAGCACAATGTTTTTCCTGTTCTCTTTTTAACATATGCCAGATCTGTAATTACGTTCTTTTCACTCCTGATACTATTATTGGTAGCATACAAATATAAGATATTATTTGTATCTTCTTATTTACTTGCCCAGTTTTACGAGAGGTTTATCACTTTTATTGTTATTTTCAGAGCAAATATTTTGGTGGTTTCTTGTTACTTATTGTCTGTTTCATTTATTTCAGCTTTTTATGATATCTATTTTCCTAGGTTGAATTTTTCATTGTATTTCTATATTGTAATGGATATTTAGCTCAGATTTTCAACTTTCTAGTCTAACATATATTTAAAACTATAGGTGTCCCTCTAAATCCTACTTTAGCTCTGTTAGTTTGCTATGCTGTGTAACAAATTACCACAAATTTACCAGTTTAAGAGCATACTTTTATTATCTCACAATATGTATGGGTCGACGGTCTGGGCAAACCTTAGCTGGGTCCTCTGCTCAAGGTGTCACAAGACTGTAATCAGGTTGTCACCTGAACTGTGACATCTGGAGCTTGGTGTAGTCTTCCAAACTCATCAGGTTGCTGAAAAAATTCAGTTATTTGAAGCTGTAGAACTGAGTCCCTTAGCCACTTGAGAGTTCCTCAGTCCATAAGCAATTCACGTCACAACTGCTGCTTTCAGGCTAGCAGGAAACAGAACCTGCTGCTTTGATTCTCTGTCAGGGAAATCCTGACAGGATTTCCAGATTAGGTCAGAGTCACCCAGAATAATCTCCTTTCGATCAAGTACGGACTTGATTGCATCTCCAAAATCTTTTAACCTTTGCCATATTTTGTTGGTGAGAAGCAAGTTCTGCCCACTCAAATGTACAGATACAGGGATGGGGAGGGATTTCAGGGGCCATCTTAGAATTCTGCTTATCACCAGTTCCATTCTAACAAGTCTTGATATCTACTTTAGTTATTAATCAATTTCAGAGACCTTCCTGATTTTATTCTAATTTGACCTATAGATATTATTTAGAATTACACTTCTTAATTTCCAATCATAAGTATTTAAGTTCTCTTTTATTACTGATTTCTAATATAATTACAGCATTGCAATCAACGAATATGTTCTCTATGACTTAAAATACTTCGGAATTTATGGGCAGTTGCTTTAGGACACCATTTACCTTTTCAAATGTTGTCATGTATTTTTGTATCTCTTTAAATTTATGTCATTTTTATTGCTTTATGTAGTCAATTTTCATTTAGATTTACCCATATATTTGCAATCATCTTTGCTCTCTGTTCCTTGCTGTGCTTTTGAGTTTCCATCTGGAATAATTTTTCTTCAGCTTCAAGAATACATTTAGAATTTCCTTTAGTGCAGGTTCGCTGGTGGCAAATTCATTTCAGTTTGTTTTTGAAAATGTCTTTGATTTGCCTTCAGTTTTTGAAGGAAATTTATGCTGGGCATAGAATTCTCTTTGGATGATTCTTGAAGATATCTTTCCATTGTCTTCTGCCTTCCATTTTGTTGCTATGAAGAAAGCAGCTGTCAGTTGGTTTTTTTGAAACTGATCTTTTTTCCTCCTGCTGCTTCCAAGATTTTCTCTTTGTATTTGATTTTCTGCAATTTCATTATGCTATGTGTAAGTGAGGATTTCATTGTGTTTTATCACTTGGGTTTTATCTGGCATCTAGGATCTGTGAATATGTCAGTTCTGGGAAATTTTTGACTACTATCTCTTTAACTACTGCCTCTGTTTAGTATGCCCTCTCCTGGGACTCCAAGTAAACATGTTAGACCTTGGTGTATTTGCAATATCACTTCATTTTTCTTCTGTATGTTCTGTATTTTCTCTGCATTATCTTGAATAGTTACTGATATAGCTTATAAATCATGAATTCACTTTTCAGCTGTTTTTAATTTGCCATAAGACTCGTTCATTGAGTTTACAATTTGTTTTTATTTTTTTTAGTTTTATTTTTCTGTTAGATTTTTTTTTTCTTATGTGCTATGCTTTTTATGGCATCCAGTTCCTTGCTGCATTTTTAAGTGAGGATTTTGTTTACATGGATAATAATTCCAGTATTTGTAGCCTGCTATGGTTCTATTGGTGCTATCTGTAATTCATGTTGCTTCTAGTTAATGTCTTCTTATAACTAATTATCTTTGTTTGCTTGAAACACCTGGAAAAAAAATACAGAAATAATTTAATGTCTGGAATAATGTTATTTGCCTTTAGAGGTTTTTGTTTCCTTCTTTCATCCCTCCCTTCATTCCTTCATCCTTCCTTCCCTCTATCTTTTCCTTTCTGCCTTTCTTTTGTTGTTATATACATTAACCCATTTGTTGTAGACTAGCAATATTTCAAATGGTGGAGCTTCTACTTGTGTTTCAGTTCCTTCAGTTTTCTGATGGCAGACTTAACCATGATGGCAGAAGTATTGTAGGTCCAGCTACCACCTGCTACTACTGTTTTCATACAGGAACCATAGTGCCATATTCCCACAGCTTGTCTCTTATCTTGGTTTTGCCAAAGAAGCAAGTGTACTTGGCATGCTGGCCGATTTCAGTTTTCTTCACTATTTTCCTGAGGGAGGTACCACAATGTGTTCTGTATATACCAATTCTGACGTTCTTGGTGCTTTTAGCCATGTCACCTCTAGGTCCAAGCCCATAGAGGAGGTTTATTGTTTCTTTCTACCAAGTGCCTCATGTCATTAGCGGTTAGAAATTTTGCTTTGATTGTCTATGCTCCTCCAGATGACCCATTGCACTGCAGTTTGTGCCTACTTCAGGATACAGCCTTTGGGCTCCAGCCTAGAGCAAGGTGTGTTTTCACTACTTTTAGTGAATAACAAAGGCAACCCTTGTCTTTCCAATCCCATTTGTTGATGAAAAGACAACTTACTTCCTCTAGGTTGGCAATCCACCCCAAGGGCAAAAGTGGCTCTGGCACTACCTTCTGGACTCTAATCTCTCTGAATTTGACCAGGTAAATTCTATCTTTTATACAAGTCTTCAAGAAGATGCGTATTGTGTTTCATCTTCAGTGGGAACATTGGTCCAAATGACCTGTTTTCTCATTACCCACCTCTAGAAATTCAAGGTTACATCTTGGTCATGAATAACATGTTCAATTTCTCTGCTTTTACTTTCTACATTACCCTTGGGGGACTCATGGAGTTCCAGATAACCCCCAGATGATATCTTTTTATCAGTGACTCATTTATTCCTTCAATGGATAATTCATTTAGTGTCAAATATATTCTATCCTTTTTTTTTTCCCCTAGAAATAAGGATTCAGTAATAAGCAAGAAGTTACTGTTTAGGAGACAGACAACAGACCAGTTTTCATGAGAGGTTTTTAACTTAGGGCGATACCCTTAAGATTGTTTAGTAAGATTTTACATATATCTTCAGTCTTCTGGAGAAAGAATCTAGTTTTTATCGCACTCTTGAAGGAGTCTGTAACTCAAAAGTTTTAAAGAATTACTACACTGTAGGATATTAATTTTAGCTTTTTCATATTAATATAAAGTTATAAATTAAACCTTATTTGTTATTTATTCTACATAGTGGGAATTGGAGTGTTGAATATTGATTCAATAAAACTTTACTTTTCCAAAGACATTTGACTAAATGTCTGCTGTGTACTAGGCAATGGGATACTGAAGTAAATATAATAGCTTCTACTGAGCATCTGGACCCAGGCCCCAAACAATTATATCTAACCTGAAAGTAGTAGTTCTCAAATGCTGGTGATAAAAGAATCACCTAGTCCACTTGTAAAAATCTGATCTTTTTCGGTTCTTTCCCTTGACCCTGAGATTTGTGTTCAGGAGATCTGGAATGAGTCTTGAAAATCCTCCCAAAGGTTCTGATACAAGTGTTGTTAATACCACATTTTGAGAATAATAAAAGTAACTTTTTGTAATACTATGTGCCTACAATATACTATGTTCTACATTCATGCTATGTAGTTCATTTACTCCTCCAAACAATACTTTTCCTCAATTTTACAGATTAAGAAAGAAGCACAGAATGGTTAAGTTCACTTGCCTAAGGTCACACAATTAGCACTAGAAGGGTTCAAACAGATATCTTCAAGGGCAGGCTTGTGTCTTCCCTATGGATATGTAGCCTCCCAATTATGCAGAGATATGTGAAGAGCCTATCCTGACCCTCAATGGTTCTCTCATTTCCAGAATCTCCCCATTAAATTTCTGGCTAGGCCACCTCATATGAGATTACAAATTCAGGTTAACAGAGCTATGGGTTTCCCCATTTATTTCCTCCCAAGATTATGATTCTTATTGACAGCACTAGTTACTTTCTATGCCATCCACTCCAAGCCAAGTTAGCTCCTTCCAGCAGTGGAGCTCCTTGGCTTTCATTGTCGGCTTCATCCTAATAGCACTGTTTCACCAGCATAGCTGGGGAACATGCTGGGATTGAGAGACGAGAGTCGCTTCTACCAAGAGTGCTACAGACTCCTACTACTAACCAAAATCTAGCAAGGTTATTATTTTTTTTTAAATGAATAAATGATTCTCAATTTGTTGTTTCCCTTTGGTCAATTTCCAGAGCCCTCAAATGATTATTTTTGATGATTTTGTCCAGTTTATATTTGGGAGAGAGAATTTGAAGATATACTCACCATCACCGAAGTCCTCACTTATTGTGTCAGGTCTGGGGTTTGGTTTTACCCCACTTACAATCTAATAAGTTAGCCTGTTACTGTCTCATGGATGCTGGCTGAAGATGCAAAATACCTGGACCAAAGACAAAGGACTTTGTTACTCACGACACAGCAAGTAGCACTACCATCAGCACATTTGCATCAGTTCCGTAAGTCTCATGGTGGTGACATGAAGAGGTCCAAGTAGCTGCTATACGTGCCGTGAGTTTGTGTCACATCTGAAGAACAATGAGCTTGAGGAACCCATCCTTTTTATAGCAAGCAGTTGGCAAGCTTGTTCTTGATCCTAGAGGGATATATTACCTCATATCTCAAGGTGGCTCACTACCCTTAGAAATGGACCAGGTAAAGAGTAGTCAGGGTCTTGCGCTGGCATTCCCAACAAGAAATAGGAACACAAGAAACACATGGACAAACATCTTTGCCCACTCATCTAAGTTTATTGGAATAAAGTTGTTGATACCTTTCAAATGTCTTATGATCTGTATTGGTTTCTTTTTAATTTCTAGTATTGTGTCTTTTTTCCTAAATAGTTTCACAAGCAGTTTATTAATTTTATTAGTCTTTTCAAAGGATCATCTTTTGCTCGTGTTAATCCCTTTTTTTTCCTATTTAATTTCTGGTCCTGTTTTTGATATTTTCCTCTTTTTTATTTGGATTTCATTTTTTTTATTCTAATATTTAATGTAGTTTTCATAGTTGATTCTCGGGCTTTGTTTTCTCATCTATATATTTAAGACTAGGAATTCCCCTCTAATTTAGATTTTAGCTATGTCCCTCAAGTTCTGGTTTAAAATATTTTTAGTAACACTCAGATTGAAATATTTTAGGATTTCTGTTGTGGTTTACTTTTTGACCTATTGGTTGTTTTGAAACATGTCTTTTGATTTCCAAATATCTAGAGGTTTTTCTAATTATCTTTTTGTTTCTGATTTTCAGACTAATACCTAAGTGGTCAGAGAACATATTCTGTATTCAATCTTTTGTTTCTATTTTGCTTTACTGAGTCTTGTTGCTCTATGGCCAAAAATATAATCTAATTCTGTTAATATCTGATTTTGTTAATGTTCTGTGTGTACCTGAAAAAAATATGTATTCTGAAATTGCATTGGATGCCATACTCTGTGTATGTCAGTCAGGTCAAGTCCATTAATCATGTTCAAATCATTTATACCCTTATCCATTTATGTGGAGTCTGCTGGTCATATGTAAGATATCCAGGGAAATGGTAAAGTAAGCTAAAGATGACAGAGGGTCAAGAACTTTGAAAAACAAGAATTTATTGCCAAGGGCGTCAGGGGTATGAAGCCACGGGAAAAACATTTTACAGGTCAGAGAAGCCATCTCTTCTCTAATCTAATTAGCACTCCTTCCACAATTTCCTCTGCTTTATTTCATTCATTCATTCATTCATTCATTATCATTGAATGGATTTGAAATTGTCTTGCTTGTTTAAGTGTCTATTGTCTGCCTCCTGGATTAGACTGCAAAATCTCCATGAGGCCTGGGACCACGTGTGTCTTGTTCACACTATATCCCTAGTTCCTAGCACACATAAGACGCCAAACATTTGTGGCATAAGTAATCGGTGTATTTTCTTGAAATGTATACATAAAATAATTTGGGTAGAAAATTTCATAAACTCTAATTTAAAATATTTTCTTAGTACAACATATAACTACTTAGGAAGAACAGTGCAAAATTTGAAGCAATTTGAAACAAAATGGAAAAAGTCAAGTGAAGTTCCCCTCGATATTAGTGACTTTAGATTCATTTATGCATGCGACGTGGATGGTAAAGGAGAAAATAAATGTTTATCACATTTGCCATTATTAGTATTTCATTTGGGGAAAAAAAGCATTTATTTGAAGGATTGTCAGAGGAAGAACAGAGGCTGAAAGAACTTTAACAAGTTTAATAAGATAAAGGCTACTTGGGGTTGCTGACATCAAGGAAATAAGAGTATTTGGAGGCGACAACTTCGTCAGTTGCCAGAGAGACACCCAGGCGAACTGAAGGCAACAGAAGTATTATTTGGATTTAGTAACGAGGCCACTGTCTACCTGAAAAGTTGAAATAGAATTGTTGGGAGGTGGAGTGAGCAGAAACCAGCTGTCGGTGGGTAATGACTTGTGTTAATGTGGTGCTTAACTGGGCGTTTCCCCATGTGATCAGTACCTGCTAGGGCCTACCTTCAATAGCCCTCCCTGCTGTAGGCTCAGGGAAAAGGAAAAGATAACTGAGCCCTGCCTAGGGGAAGCCTCTCGAGACCCAGGGACGCACCTGCAAGCCCACCCTACTATCCATTGTCTCCAGTGTTAGGTAACGGCTTCCCTCTCAGCAGGAAGTAGGGATGGCCTGAGAACCAGAAGCGGGCAGCGGTGCTATTTTTGAGTGAGAATGGGAACTTGCGGTAGACAGGACAGGATCAAGTGCTTGGCTTTCTAATGCGTTGTGTTTCTCTGGCTCGATTGCTTTTTGGTTCCCCCTTAATATTAAGGGGCGTTCCAGTGCTTCGGCGGTGGAAAAATAACCCGAGAAAGGTGGCTTCGGGGTGGGGGGCGCGGGGAAGCGCCGCGCGTCCCCGGCCGGGGATGCAGCTGCCGACGGCAACGTTCGGCGCGCGCGACAGCGAGCCCGAAAGCGAAAGGAAAAGCAACCAGGAGGCGCGAGAACCGCTGCACCCCGGCGGGGCTCGGGGCTGCGCGGGTAGGGAGGCCCGTGCCGCTCGAAGGGCTTAGGCGCTCCCGCCCGGGGGCCGGACTTCCCCGCGGGGGCGGCGGCGGCGGCCACATCGCAGCACCCAGGTCTGCGAGGCGCGGACACAGCTGCGCTCCCGCCACCCGCGCAGCGCAGGGACGCTCCCTAGTCGCGTGAAGGTGCGTCCCACGGCGTGAGCCCCCCTCCGCCCTCCGGAAGGAGTCGCTTCTTCCTCCCGCGCGGACGGAGCTGGCCACTCTCCCGGCCGCAGCGCGGGGGCGGGAGGTCCCGCGAGGCCTGCGCGGGGCTGCGCGTCGGCGCGTCCCTGAGGGCGGGGCGTCGGCGCGTCCCTGAGGGCGGGGCCTGGGCGTGGGCGGGGCTTGCGGCCGGTGACGGACGGGACGCCCTACCCGACGCGGGGGGAAGTCGCGCAGCGCGGAGCCCGCCCCTCCGGAGCCAGACGGAGCCGGCCCCGCGCCGCCGGCCGCCGGGCGAGTGGGCGACGCAGGAGCCGCGGCCGGGCTCGGGCTGGGCCGGGCCGGGCGGCCGCGCGCAGCCTTCTCCGGGCCGCGGGCACAGGCCGGCCGCATGCTCCGGCCGCCGCAGCGAGCCCCGCCCGTCCCGTCCGCCCCGGTGCCCGACTCCGAAGGGAAAACACACGCAGCTTTCCGCTTTTCCTGTAAGTTTCACTTTGACTAGAAAACTTCTCTCTCAGGTTCTGATTTTATCTTTATTTTATTTTTCAGTCACAGTTGACATGCGATATTATATTAGTTTTATGCGTAGGGCGTAGTGGTTAGACGTTTCTGTAACTTACCAAGACCCCCCCCCCACCCTCGTCTCGCTCATCTCTACTCCTTTTCACCCAGTCCCCTAACCTCGTCCATCTGGTAGCCCTCAGTCTGTTCCCTCTGAGTTGTTTCCGTTTTTAGACAATCTATTTTTTTAAAGAAACCTCACAACCACATACAAATTGTCCAGCGTTCCAGTTATCTTAAAAGGTCTACATACGCGTCACCCAGGCTCATGGAGTCAATGCTGAAGGTTTTGGTTTTCTTACTTGGCTTCTTGTTCAAAGCTCATTTAGAGAGAAAGAATTTGAGTTGGCAGGTGTGAGTTGGTTTTCGGTATTATGTTAGTTAGGACCTCGCCAGTTTTTCATGGCAGTAAACTTTTTTTTTTTAAAAAAGGGGTCTTTATGTTTCAACACTGAATAGTATGTTGGTTATAAGTGGAGTTAAGCAACTCTGTATCATAAATCAGAAGATAGATGAGCCAGTATGGAATAATTCCTTAACTCCTTTTGAAGCATAGTAAATGTTTTATGTCCAGCTGTGTGGAACTTGAAGTGTGAACCATGTTTATACTGTTGAGTCATTTGCTCCTCCTGGTATTCTTTATTTTTTCATTCAACAAAATAGTATCTGCTGATAAATCTTGTCTTTAAATAATCACCCAGCCCCAGACCAAACATCTCTTTCTAGGTCCTGCACATTTCTTTGAAAGGCTTGCCTCCACGTCTCTATTTCCCCTCCTGTCTCCTCTCCGTTTTCTCTCATCTCATTCTATCCTATTTCCCCTCATTTGACCCTCTCATCTCAGGCTTTTTGTCTCCATCACCATATCCCTCTACCCCTCGCTTGTGAAATCCAGTGTCTGCATAGTTTGTACCTCAAATGACAGTTAACTGCTCCCTCTTCTATGATATTCTTTCTTCATTTGGCTTCCAGGTCACCACATTCTCCTGAATTTCTTTCCACCTAACTGGTCACTATGTGGCTTCACTTCTTCCAAACCACTAAATGCTAGAGTACCACAGGACTGAGTTATTGACTATATTCTCTTTCTAGCCACACTTTCTCCCAAGGCAATTTCTATCCCAAGCCATATTCCGTGGCAGTAAATAACATCTATAAGCCGATAACTGCCAAAGTTTTATCTCTAGCTTTAGTTTACTTCCCCTGAGCACACATTCACCTATTTACTCACCACTCCATTTGGAAGTCAAATAGGCATTTAAATTTAATATGTCCAAACAGATACCACACCCACCCAATCCTCCCTCTGTTCTCTCTCCTCAGTTACCCATCTCAGTAACCTTTACTGCCATTAAACTAGGATGAAACTCTAGCAATCATTCTTCATGAGTCTTTTTAGCTCAGACCCCACATCCAAGCATCCAGCAAATTCTGTTGACTCTACCTTGAGGAGATCTCGAACCTGACCACATCTCACTCTCTCTCTAGTGCAAACCACAAACTCTCACCTAGATGACTTTGAAGTCTCTAATTTGGTCTCCCTGTTTCTGCCCTTGTTCCCCTACAATCTTTCTATAAATAGCAGTGATTTTTTTTTTTTTCAAAAAAAAAAATCAGAACTTTCACTTCCCGTCCAAATTTTTTGGTGGCTTGTCATTAAAACCGAATTCTTAGAATGGCTTCGAAGCCCTATTTTATCTAACCCCTGACTACTCTGATCTCATCTCCTACTTTTCCTTTTGCTGATACAGATCTAACTGCTGTTCCCTTTGCCTGCAGTGGGTCTCTGCTAGACCACACAGGCTGTGCACCTTCAGTACCCTCACTTCCCTGTTCAATGCTCTGTCCCAGGGGTTACTGTCATTTTCCTGTCTTAACATTCTTTTGTAACTGATCTTCAGGTGGGCTGCAGTTAGGTGCTGGATGCTATTCTCTAGTAGTCCATGAAGGCTGTGGTGTCTTCAGAACATTGTTCTTTGCTAGGACTCTTTAATATTATAATGCACAACCATCTTTCTCTTGAGCCTCATTTTGATAAGATGTACAGTTTGCCCTTAAATTCTGTTCTTTTTTTTTTTTTTTATGTTCTTCCTGGTTTAGAGAAGATTTTTCCATTAATGTCAGTTCTCATTTTTAAATATAGAAAATGAAAGAAAAATATGTTTTCTGAAAAGAATATGCAGTAACTATTTTGGGCAATTTCTTTGCTTCAATTGGAAACAGTGGTCTGTGATTTCGAGACTTTTGGAATGGTATCAGTAACAGGTAGTTTCAAAGGGAAGAAGAAAAATTAGCTTGTTCAGAGAATATACAAGTTTCTAAGTGCAGTAGCTAAGCAAATATCAGAATAGCAAGATTTTACAGAAAAATTCAGTTCTCTTTTTAAAATATGTGGAAATGAAAATTAAAAACAGCATTTTCAGTTTTAGGAAAAGCTGTTGGGGAATAAAAGACTTGACTTTATAATACTTATTTCTCATTTTAATCCCAAGGAACTCGTTCTGTGATGTTAGAAGTAACATATGTATTACCTTCCTATTTTAGAAGAAATTTTTTTTCTTATTTCAGAATTAGGATGTTTGAATAAATATATACAATAAAAGATTAAATAAAATTTTAAAAATAAGTGGATTTGGAATATAGATCAAAGGAAAGATAAGAGTAGGAAGGTTAAGGGGAAACCAGGAGTGAAGTTAGAATTAAAAACTGTCACAAGCTTTTGTATGTGGGCTAGAGAGCACTTACTAACCTAGAGCTTCCTAGCAGCTGAGTCAAGAGGCAGGCTCCACAGATGAAAAAGCAGGTACCTAACGAAAGCCCTTTTGTGTATCTTCATTTTTCTACTTGATAGAAGCAAGAGAGGGGAGAGAGTTCAAGTCATTAAATGTTTACCTTCTCAAGGATCTATTTTAGGTACTGTGGAGATGATTCTGCTCTCTAGTACTGGTAATTAGTAGAATATTGTAGGATCCCTGTTTGGTTTAGAGTTAGCAAACCCAGACTCTTGGAAAATTTGCATATAGATAGGAAACAGGAGGTCTGTTAAAGATGATCCAAACCCATCTGAAATATGCAGATATGGCACATAAGGAATATACTATCTGGGCACCATGTTTTGCTGCTAATGGTGTAATTCCATGAATTTGGATGTTGTACCAATCACAGATTAGTCGCAGAGAATAGAATCTATTCTAGTTAGTTGAAAGGTATGCATGGAAAGTATTTCAGAATTTACAGTCTCATTGGGAAGGTTCAAGAGCTAGACTCTAGGTTGCGTTTCTAGAAACATCTCATAGCACCACCTAGCAGAATTGGTCTAGTGTCACTGGGGCTTTGGCCAGAACCAGGAAACCTGCCAAATCAAGCTGTCAGCTTCTGAATCACACAAACTACTAGAGCCTTAACCAGCAAAATAGGTGCCTCATGCTCTGCCTCCCTTCATATTTAACTCAGACCAGTAAATATGTCTGATTGTCAGAACTTAAATTACATTTGGAACTCTAGCTTCAGGGGTGTCTAGGAAATATAGCTTTTAGTACTTGTACAGGAAGTTCAGGAAGGAACACTAAAAGGAGATTGGAATAAATTTTGGATGAATAAATCTTCAGTATATGCTACAGAACACCCCTTTGACCACTTAGCATCTATACCCTACCCACTTCTTTCCATACCTGAACTTCTAGGCAACAGTAGCAATTAACAGTGTGCTCTCTCCCAAGATAATGCAACCATTGCTCATAAAAACAAAAGTGCACTCACCTTCTCCCTAGAAGGTAAAACCCAAATCCTATAGGTCATGACATTATCTTCAATGTTCATCACAAACATTGTCCTGACCTAGCACATTCAGGAGTTAAGTGGCCTCTCTCCTTTCCTAGAGAATGGGGAAGTGAGATACAGGCAGAGCTGCTCAGTGACCAAGAGGATAACAGCTCAGCTCTAAGAAGCCCCCACCCATATTTTTTCATCCTCTTTTCTCTCTACTAGCAAATTCCCTCAGTTTCTAGGCACTCCCGTATCACTTCTCTTAATGAAATCCTCTCCAGATCCTACCTTCATTTGTAGCTATTAGCTTCTCTTTTTCTTCTTAACTAAGCTTTCTCTCTCTTCAAGCCCTCACTTCCTTTAGACTCGAACACACTGCAGTATGGTGTGGTGACTCCCACCATTCCTCTGTAAGCGCTCCTTTGAACCTTTAGGTGCTAAATGCAGTAGACACTGATCACTGTTGGAAGCACTCTCCTCCCTTATCTCGGGATACTGTTCTGTGTCTGATTTTCCCATTGCCTCAGCCCGCTCTCTCTCTCTTTGAGGGCTCCTCCTCCTCTGGATGCCGATGTGGGTCAGGTGTTGGCTTTGTTTCAGCACTCTCTTTCTCCTTATTCTCAGTTACTCACAAATTTGAGCTGGTATCAGACTTTTATCCCCCATCAAGATACTCTTCTAAGCCTTGGGACTACATATCTATGTGCCTGCTGGACAGCCCCTCTTCTAGGTCATGGAAAACCCAAGTTCCCAATGCACCCAAACACGCGCCCCACCCCCTCCCTGCTCATCTCAGTGAATGGCACTACCACCAACCTATCTTATTTCTCACCACTACCTTTCCCCCACCACACTCATATACATGGACTTGAGCCATATAAACACTTAGTGCAAAATGATCCAAACATACTTTACACTGTGGTGCCTTAGTATTTTTGCAAATGCTGGTCCCACTGCTTGGAAAACATCCACCTCTCTTGAACCTATCAACGTGAAGTACTCTTTGCTGCAATTGCCCTTCTTGAGTGCTTTTGTAGCACCTGTTATCCCGAATGAAGCACCAGCACAGTGAGTCTCAGTAGTCTACTTGTCCTCCCTAAAACCCAACAGGTCTTAGTGCAGAGGAAGTTTTCTAACAACACATTTATTAATTGAACCGGTGAAGAAACCATTGATTTTACACGTATTTCCCACAAGATGGTGCTATTTAGATAGGAAAAACTTAAAGGCTCGCCAAAGTGCCTCAATTTTAAATGTGTTAAATAAATTTCAGGGGCAACTATTTAAACACTTAGGCTTTTTCTGTGGTAAACACATGGGCATATTTAAAATTGTATATGTGCATCTATTTTATTTACTTAACAATAGTTTGGGAACCTCTCTTCCCAAGTGGTCATAATGTCTTAAAAATGCAAACATTAACTGTTAATTCTAGAGCAAAAATGCAAACATTAACTGTTAATTCTTTGTTATGTTAAGGAAGATTGCGTTAGGGTTCTCTAGAGAAACAGAACCAGTAGGTTAAAGAGAGAGAAGGAGGAGGGGGAGAGGGAGAGAAATAGAGAGGCAAAGGAGGAGGAAAGGGAGAAAGAGGGGAGGGAGGGAGGGAAGGAAGGAGGGAGGGAGGGAGGGAGGGAGGGAGGGAGGGAGGGACAGGGGAGAGATCGATTTTAAGGAATTGGCTCACATGATTGTGGGGGCTGGCAAGTCTGAAATTCACTTCCTTTTTCTATCTACTCATTCTGTTAATAATCTCATATAGTCTTTAGGTGCTAAATATAATCTATACATAGATAAATGTCAAATATACCTCTCCTGACTGGACCTTTCCCCCAAACCCCAGAGTATATTCTACTCAACATCATTAGCAAATCCTGTCATACATTATGCTGTGTACATCATATATGATTATATCAGGAGGCACATATTGTCTGGTTGTGATCATTAAGATTGATCATTTGAATTAGGGTGGTGAATCCGTATGTCTTTGAATTTTTTTGTTATGCTCATTGGATTTTCTATTTTAGATATATTGGTTTTCATTACATTGGTTGCTCTTTATAAATCTCTGTAGCTATATCTTTTTTTTCAAATTGTTTTGATTTGTCTAGAGTCTTCCTTTTCATCTAACTCTGTTTTCTCTTCTTTTTTATTTTTGTATCATTGGTTACAGATTTAGTGTCTTCTAGAGCAGTGTTCCTCAAAGTGCTTGCCCATGGTAATGTAAGAAGCATGCACCAAATATAAACCATGCTGCTTTCTTCATTGAGAATGTCTTGCTATGAAACAAATATCACCCGAACTAAACAGCATAATTAACTGATATAACTGATTTACATCCTGGCACAATCTCCTTGTCATAGACTGGCACCAAGCAGTTCAGAGACTGGCACCTTGTCCACGGACTGCACTTTGAGTAGCACTGTCCTAGAACATAAGCATTTGTTATATAAATTTTTCTTTAGCTTCTTTGTTATGTACTTAATAACAGTAATAGCTGCTAGCATTTATGGGAAACTGTTCTAAGCCATTTTGATCTATATAAAAACTCTAAATGTAGGTACTATAATTATCACCATTTTACACTTTATGGAATCAAAGCGCAGAGGTATTTAGTAACTTGTACAAAGTCTCCCCAGTTTTTTTATAGCAGAGCTGGGATTTACATTCAGGCAGTCTGATTTCAGAGTACATAGTCTAAAATGAAAATAGATTTTTTTTTTTGTCTTTTGCATGCTAGGATTCTTTTTTATTTCCTGTAATATTTTTGCATACTTGCCAAGCTGTTCTTTTCATCTTGCTCTTACTTAATGTGGGGATTCTTTGGGACCCTCTTTTGCCTGGATATAAAGTGGACACATTCTGGACTCTCCATCCTTCCTATCTTGGACTGATTCTGATTTTCCTGAACTTCATGCTTTCAGGGCTTCATGCTGATGGGTGATGTTTTTTTTACGTTTCTTTTGCCACAGGAGGTTTGATTAGCTTATTTGGGCTGTGGTCCATTGTAATTCATAGCTTTGTGGTTTTAGATCTTTGCTGGGGCAAGGGGTGGAGTTGGGGGTGTTATTCTGTAGAGTTCAAAACAAAGAGTTCAGTCTTAGTGCAATTTGGCCAAATCTATCGCTATTACAAATGCATTTGTTCTTTGATATAGAAATCCCATTTGGAAGAATTATTCTGCAGATGAACTTGCACACATATGAAATGACTTTCATTCACAGTTATTCATTGCAGCATTGTTCATACTAGTAGGCTGGAAACAACTCACATATCCTAGATTGGGACAGTTATGTACATCCACATGCTGGAAAATTATGTTGTTGTAAATAAGAGTCAGGAAGTTATGTGTTTATATGGAAAGTCAAAGGTCATAGTATTAAAAAGAAAAGGAATCTATCTACTGCTGTTTGGCTGTGTGTGTGTGTGTGTGTGTGTGTGTGTGTGTGTGTGTGTAAATGATGATACTTTTCTGAAAAAATATATATTTATAAAGAAACAAGGATATAGGAGAAACGCATAAAATTGATCACAATAGGAAACCATGGGGGTAACAGTATGGATAATTAAGGAAGAAAGTGAGACTTTTCAATATAAATGTTTTCAAAGTAATTAGGTGTTTCAACCACTACCTTTTCTTAAAAAAAACAAATTAATTAAAAAGTGAATACACACACATCTTTATTCCTGTGAACAGTCATCTAATGTGTGTCTCCTCAACAGCCACCTTCGCTGTCCTCCCATTTAGCTGAGGGGAAGGAAACAAACTTAAATGTTATAACCCTGGAGCTGACCATTCCTGATGGGGGAGGAGAAGTTTAAAAGGAACCTTCCAGGATTCTGTTTGCCAGCCTTCTGCCCTTCACCTATTTCCTTCAGCTTCTATGCCTGCCTTCAGTTCCAGTAAAGCCTTCTTTATCTGTGGAGTTAGTTGGATCAGTGAACACAATCAGGTTGTCTCCTTTTCTTCCACATTGATGAATCTGGACCATTTCCCCATCTATGAATTACTGTGGTGGTGGAAACAGTAGATCTCAGGCACACAGCTTTCCACATCTTTTTCCCTTGGCAATCTCCTTACTCTCTCCCTCCAGATTAGAAAATTATAGTGAAGTTTTTCAAACATTGTTAACTGTCCTCTCTCTGGTCTACTTAGGGTAGGGGTGGGTAGGAGTGCTTGGAAGTTGGGACAGCACATCATAGATTTCTGGAATGTTTTGCTCTTTTTTGCTGACTAGTATTTAAGAAAAATAAGACATGCATTGTAATTTTTAAATTTTTTCAGAAGATTTTGTGATCTGGCTTGACACATTTTACCTTAGAAATTTTTGACACATTTTATAATTATCTGTTGTATTACATCATGTGCATGTATCTGCAGCAGCTAGTGATTAACATTATGATGTTAAGTTGCTTTAACCAACCTAGCTCAGTGAATAAGTGAAGATCATTTTAATTGACATGGTAAATAGGTGCCTCTGAATGGTTTAACAATTATTTTATTACGCAGGGGAAGCTGCTTTCGGCAGTTTTTCATAGTACAACCTTTTTTCATAATGCAATATGAAAGTCAGCAATTAATCCTAACCAGTGAGGAGAGTCCAAATTCATTTGGTTTGTGTGTGTGTGTGTGTGTGTGTGTGTGTGTGTGTGTGTGTGTGTGTGTGTGTGTGTGTGTGTGCGTGTGTAGCAGTTCAGAGTTATTATGTCTAGAATACCTCTTGGTAATTGGCACAATATATTGTGGAGACAGAACCTAAAATATAGACATTATAAATGACAGACAGTAGCCAGTAATTTCTTCACCATTCTGAGGCAGCAAACCTTTACATTCCTTATATACATTAGAAAGTTTTCTGTTTGTTTTTTCTTATCTTTTCTTCCGTAACAGTTTTCACCATTTTTGCTGAAAAGTTTCTTTTAAGCCTGAATTATTTTGGTATATGTAGCTGTGCTATGTTATTATGAATATAATTCTGATTTCTTATTGAACTTTGGTCTTTGCCAATGAATAATAAATAAAAATGCTCTGGAATATAGCCTGTAGGCCTGTATTTGAAAATATGGAATCTATATTTATTCTAAATTTTCTGTCTTTAGATTAAAGAATTTCCTTTGAAACAGCCTATTTTGAAGTCATATTAACAACATTGCCAACATCATCTGAATATTTATTTAAATTAGATTCATAGAAGTACTTTTCTTTCCGGGCTAATCTAATTCTTTCATTCTGGATTTAGAATTTTTAAAATAAAATAATGAGTATAGACAATTGTGATTATTTGTTGACTTCACTGGAGAAAATCACAAGTCTTTGTTCCAGATTTCACTTCCAAAGCAAGATATTAATTTTTCCCTATGTGGAAAAATACGTTTTATTCAGTATTACCAGGATTAACTGGAAAAATGAATTTCTTAAATTTTTACAACCCTTATTATAATTTCTCCATCAGCCCCGCTACAACAATAGTGCCTGGCCCTACACAAACCAAAATGCTCTGAACCAGGGAGATTTGACATTTCGGATCCCTTTATGCTGAGACAGTAGAGCTAGCTGCCTGCTAGCCTTCTTTAGGATATTCGTATTCTGTTTTGTATATGTTTTTGATATAAAAAATAATTAAGTACACAACTTAATATTTGAATATTCTGTTTGTTTAGATTTTATGTTTGTAGTCCACAGAATAATTTGATAATGGAGAAATTGGTCATAAATTCAGATAGAGAGAGTGGTATCCTTTTCTCTAAAATACCCAAGTAACTTATTTTAATCTGGAGGTACCATTTAAAATTTAGTATAGTACCATTTAAAATTTCCTAATGTCTCCTGTTACATTAGACAGGACCCTCCCTACCTTACCCTTGACTACCTGTGGGTGGCCCTCGTGAAGTGCACAAAAGACAAGTGATTTTGTTTCCCAATGATCTATTTGGCACTTCTTTCTTAGGATCTATATATTATAATCTTTTTGAGCTTTTCAGATTGAACACAAGTTTCCATTTTTAATGTTTTGATTAAATTTATGTTCTCTCTGTTATTTTTTTAGAATGAAAAGAAATGCTGAATATAAATAAAGCTTTTCTCTTCTGATTTGGATACTTATAATGGGTATCGGGAAGTCTAAAATAGATTCCTGCCCTCTTTCTCTCTCTCTGAGTAAAAGCCACAGTGTGGATACAAGTCAAAGACATCATGAATCAAATTCCAAGAAATCTGAAATCTCCCTACATGATATTGCTGAGCATAGCAATACAACAGAAGTGCCAACAGGAGAGCAGGAGGGAGCTGAGAGAGTGCAAGAGACGCCCGAAGAGCAAGCAGAAGAAGTGTTCCTCAAATTCGTGATTCTGCATGCAGAAGATGACACAGACGAAGCTCTCAGAGTCCAGGATCTGCTGCAGAATGACTTTGGCATCAGACCTGGAATAATCTTTGCTGAGATGCCATGCGGCAGACAGCATTTACAGAATTTAGATGATGCTGTAAATGGTTCTGCATGGACAATCTTATTATTGACTGAAAACTTTTTAAGAGATACCTGGTGTAAGTTCCAGTTCTATACATCCCTAATGAACTCTGTTAACAGGCATCACAAATACAACTCCGTTATACCCATGCGACCCCTGAACAATCCCTTGCCCCGGGAAAGGACTCCCTTTGCTTTGCGAACCATCAATGCCCTAGAGGAAGAAAGTCGTGGCTTTCCTACACAGGTAGAAAGAATTTTTCAGGAGTCTGTGTATAAGGCACAACAAACTATATGGAAAGAGACAAGAAATATGGTACAAAGGCAATTTGTTGCCTGAGATGGAAAACAGAACACATGGCTCTCTTAAAACAAATGATTTATCTTCACTTGAGAAGGCAGTTTTCAAGAAAAATTTAGATAAAAGAGATCCTTATTCTTACAGAAACCTATGCAGTATAGGAAAGATAAATTTTGCTGAACAGTCTATAGAATCGTGGTCCTTTTCACTGTTTCAGTAAACTTGAGATTGTCACAGTTTCAAGAATGTTCACTGTTTTCTCAGGTTGTGAATATAACAAAGGATATTCTCAATTCATAGTCTTTATGTTGAACCTTGAACAAAAGCTTGTGTGATAGACATTTTAAAATATGATAACACTTTGACTGAATTTTGTTCTCAAAGGACACACATAAGAATGGCCCCGAGAGATCTGACTACTCTCCTGAGACACTTCTCATGAAAGTTGTGATAAAGCATCCCCCGAATTGTCACCCTGGAATCTGGATAGCCAGAATGGAACATATGGACTGTTGAGTACTGTTGAATATGAAACCAGAAATAGATGTGAAAAATGGTGGGGCTTTTAAAAATCAAGTCAAACTCATTTTCTTCCTGTTGGAATTTGTGTATTTGGAGGCAGTTTCTACCATTGATTTGTAGCCCATTGAGAGCATGATGGTTAGGGATGCTGTCTCCATGGAGCAGTGTTGAGATGTGCCCTAGAGCCTGAAGGTCTTCATGTAACCAGGTCTTTATTTGCAGTCCTTCTAAAAGGTGTATGAATGTGTGTCCTTGGCCAAGTGTTTTCCTTTAAAATCAATAACTTGTAACCTTGAAAAATTTCTCTCATGCACAATACTCTATCCAGGAAATATTTCTCAGGTATTTAGAGTATCCCAACTCTGTGTGTGTGTGTGTGTGCACGCGCGCGTGCGCACATGGGCACACTCCCATGTGCATTGGGGTAGAAGTAGATGTGTTTTATTGCTTCCTTTTCCAGTGTCTCACACTCATAGCAAGCCAGAGAAGCCCAAATCAGACCTATTTCTTCCCCTCACAGTCCTTCTGCCCCAGCTGAGATTGAGGGAGAATTATCAAGTACAGACCAGGACAATTGAGTATGAATCATGTCATGTTGTAAAGTGAAAAGCACCTGCTGGGGTATCAGGAGATCTGGTTCTAGTCCAGTCTCTGCCACTGAGAATGAATGTGACCATGGGCAAGTTACTTACCCTCCTTTATCTGTGAAGTAAAAGGACTGGATTGATGGATTTCTAAAGGCTTTTGTTCTCTCCTAGAATCTGAACAACTAGGAACCAGAGAAGGGAACAAGCAACAAAAAAAAAAATTTATGATATGATGTATAATAATTGCAGGAGGTTTTATATGTGCTTACAATGAAAGGGTATTCTTATATGTTTACAGTGTAATTGATTTCTAATGCTGTCCATTATACTCTTATAGTCACTGGAAAGAATCTACTTACTCAGATTTTTTTAAGTACATTTTTTATAGGACCCTTGAGCAAAGACACTGTCTGATTTTTATTTCTCCTTATCTCCACTTCTCAGTATCCCCCTCTCTCTCCTTATCCCCCTATTAGAACTGGGGTCTGCTCACATCTTTGTGCAGTCCATCTCTTCACAGCCATGAACCAAATGTTCCGTTGGGGAACATTCCCCAGTAATCCTGCAAGTAAGTCTAGCTTTCTTCTCTACTACTCCTTATTAAAGAGGAGATTATTTTAATTTTATGGTGACATTTGCTTAACCTAAAGTTTCTTTCTGTCATAGTAGCTTACTACTCACTTTGCTTTTTCAGTTTTAATAACAAGTAGTGTGTTTTTTGTTTGTTTGTTTCTTTGCCATATTACTACCTGTATCTTAAATTTCATACACCAACAAAACAGTTATTACCCACCTTTTGTGTCTGCCAAACTTGGAGCAATGGATGTTGGATGGTATTTCTTAAATAAATGTTTTTATTCTTTATCCTTGACTAAATTCAGTTATTACAAACTCCAGTGAATATTGTGGAAGAGTGTTTTGAAAAGAGATGTGAATCTATATTCTGTAGAGCATATGGCATAGTGTCACTCAGTTTGGAGTTCAATATATTTTTTGATGAAAAATGTTAAATATTGTTGAACTTAACAGTTTAACAGCAGATTTCAAAATAGCTAAACTGAGGATGAAAAAAGGTAAAGGTGTGGGCTTAGTTCTGTGTTTGTGTATACACATATGTACACATACATAGATTTAAGCACATCCTACGGTAAATTTGGGAAAAATTTTGCTACATGCTGGAGCATTTCAATTTTGAGTCCCCTTTGGGCCTTATTGTCCACCCTGGAGCTTCATAGAAGAATATGAATTGTGTGTTATGTGTCAGGATTTTTCTTGCTGTAAGAAACAAAAAATCCAACGCACATGACCTACACCATAATGTAAACTTATCTACCTTAGCAGCAGGTCCCCTAAGATATAGTGCCTCAAAGGTGTCATTAAAAACTCAGGATCTTACATACAGTGGGATATTATGGTGCCTTGAAAAGTAATAAAATTCCAATACAGCCTACAACGTAGATGAACCTAGAAAACATTTACTAAGTGAAAGAAAGCCAGACTAAGAAGAACAAATATTGCATGATCTACTTATTTGAGGTACCTAGAATAGTCTAATTTACAGAGACAGAAGGAAGGCAAGAATAGGGAGCCCTATTTAATGGGTACAGAGTTTCTGTTTGGAATGATGAAGTTCTGGAAATGGATAGTGCTGATGGTTGCACAACATTGTGAACGTACAGAATGCCACCGAATTATGGTTAGAATGGTAAATTTTGTATTTTATCACAATAATAATTTAAAAATTCCAGGTTCTATCATTAGCGTCACAGTTGAGGTCCTCGCAGAGTTGTACCACAGTTGTTCCAGTGTCAGGCACCGTGTACAGACGTGGCAGCATCTGGCCTAATGACAAGAGTGATTCACCCAAGTAAGGAAGAATATTTCATCACTGCATTATTGAAAATTGCTTATACATGGGATAATAACTCTAGTTGATTTTATTATTTTAAAATTCTCTCTACTTGCCCCCAAGTAGACTCCTCCCATGGCCTTCCTTTCCCTTACTAAACCTGTGAGCACCACAGCTGTGGAGTCAGCCCTCCTGCATTTGAATCTCACCCCTGTCCTCTATATTAATTTTTATCTCGAGTAAGACATCTAGCTTTTCTGGGACTCAGTTTTCCTCATCCTGAAATATAAATAGTACCTTCCTAATAGGGTATTTTGAGGATTAAATGAAATAATACGTGTGAAGCACTCAAAATAGTGTCACACACATAGCTACTGTACCAGTTCTATACCACTAGAACTATTGTTGCCTACCCACATTTAATCTGTACCAAGGGATGGGGAAAAAAGCAAATATGAATTTATAACTACCCCAAACCCTGTACTTGGAACCCTCGTGACTGTGGAGAATACATTTCAAACAAAGAGAAAAAGTTGCTGGGCCTTTTTTCAATGTACAGTACAGTTCTCATCCAGGCACTGAAAATTGAGACAAGCCCACCCACCATGAGCAAGAGATGTGTGAACTGTTAAGGGTAGGTGTGGGTGTGGTGGGAGCCTGGGGCAGGGAGGATACGTGAGCATGGCCCCAGGGCTGTAACAAGCTTGAGAAGTTGGACCATAAACTAGAAAAGCAGGAAAGTGGAGTCTAGGAGTGCCAAAGCTGAAGCCAGTTCAGGGGATGGCCAGGTGTGGCTGCCTCAGCTGTGTGTGTTGCTCCTCACATTCAGTGAATAAATGTATGCTTTTGAGTTTGAGAGTTTATGTGGGGGGAGGGAAGTAGGGCTCATTTAACTGAACCTTTTCTGGGGCTGAGCAACTTCTAGCTAATTTTGCCTTATGTGGAAATAGAGGTTGGATGAAGTTTAGTTAATCTCTTCCTTTTTGGGGTGGGCAGAGGAGGTCCTGAGAGAAGCACTGATCAGCTTTTGCTCCTTTCTGTCCTAACGATTTCTATCCTGAATTCAAGTTGCTTGCTGGACTTAATTCCTTCCAGTGGAAATCATGGCTGTTTTCCATTTCATTCCTTCCTCCCTCACCTTTGCAGATCCTAAGGCCTTAATTGGGCCTTGGAGTGGACTACCCAAAACTTCTGTAAGGGCCGCAGGCCTCAATATGTAGGGAGTGACACTGGTAGTTACAGAAACAGCTTCCTTGGGTCCCATCATTGACTGTAGCTCATTCTTAAACCCCAAGCCTGGTTGCTGACTGTGGGTACTTCCAAAGTCCAAAGAAGCCCAGATTTATGAGGAAACCTGATTTGGGACCCAATTTGCTGAGGATGGCTTAGTATATTTATCCAATTCAGAATTGTCTCAGTCCATATGTCATGTTTCACTGTCGGGTCAGGCTGTTTCCTACTTTTAGGTAAAGCCTCCTGACCCATGACTGGGGTGGGGCCCAAGGTTGAGAAGCTGTTGCCACAACTGTATTGCTGGCAAGGGGAGATACAGTGTGTCAGCCCTGTGTCTGTGCCTTTTCTCTTCATCTCAGTCTTACTTTGCCCAGTCTTAATGTCACCTCCTGGGTGGATCACAGAATGTGATGGTACCCTCTGTACTGATGGGAGAGTCTGAAGGGCAAGGAGGAGATTTCAGAAAGCCAGAGCATTTGAAAATTGATGTCCTTCAGTCAATGACTAAAAGGAATGAACTGATACAAGAGAACCAATGTCGTCCATGAACCTGATGTTTCTTAATGAGATTCCAAGTAGAAAAATATATTAGATTTTGAATATTTAGTAGTTGGATAAGAATAATCTTATATAAATTTTTATTTGGTCATATTTGGCAATCCACATTGTCAGTTAACACATTGTTTGAATTGGAGAAAATAGCCTCAAAAGTGCCATTAATTAATAACTCAGCCTAAAAATTATTTGATTAAAAGCTCAACAAGTTAACCTGGGGTGGGGTGAGATGGTCGCTCTTTCTTCTTTGCCAGTGCACTGGCTTTTGCAAATGTTTACTCCAACGTTTATGCTGGTTCACACCTCCCTCCCTTTCTGGCATGAGCAAAAATTGTTCTGGGGGAAAATAACTCCTTTATTTGGTATAGCACTCCTCCCATTCTCTTCAAATAGAGTTACTTCTGAGTCATTTTACTCTGGGGTGAATAAATAGGAACGCTTTATATAGAAAATAACAGGAACTTGCATTGAAGCAGTTTCATAATCTAATGAGGAATGTTCCTTCTAGCTACCTACACAACATGTTTGAAACAAGGAAATCTCTATAAACTAGCTCTTCCCTGGGGATTTCCATGGATACATTGGACAGGACACAACCAGCTTTACAGATGTCTTAAGTGTATTTATAGGTAAAAATACTATTACATTAATCCAAAATGATATTCTGATAGTTACACAATTCTGCAAATATGTATACACACACACACACTAAAAATGAATTGTACACTTTAAATGGGTAAGTTTTATGGGATATAAAATATGATAAGTAAAAAAGAATGAATAAACAAACAGAAAAACCCACAAACCGCAACAACAAAATGTGATAGCAATTTAGAACACAATTTGGCAATAGCTAGTAATGTTGAAAATGGACATATTTTGTGAACCCAGCAATTTCCCCTCTGAATTTGCACTTAAGAGAAACTCTCATGGGTAGCCAAAGAAGCACTTGTGAAGAGGATGTTTATTTCAATCTTTTTTGTAATAGTGAAAAACTGGAAACTATCTAAATGTTCACCAGTAGGAGAATGCAGAAATACATTATGGTAGGTTCATATAATTGAACACTATAGCGCATTAAAAATAACAAAGCTACTACATATGTCAACATGGACAAATCTCAAAAACATGCTGAGGAGGATGGAATAAGTTATAGAATAATATGAACAATCTGATATCATTTATATAAAGTTTTAAAACAAGACAGTACTATATTTTTAATGGATACATAAATAGGTGATGGTATATTATTTTCCATGCTTTCCTGTATGTTTGAAATAGTTCATAATCATTTTTTTAATTAGCACACACTTGTAGTCATGTTAAGTGCTATAGAATTTCCTTACACATGCAGTGATTTGAGGAATGAAAAAATGAAGACAATACATAAGAGAAATACACACTGGTAATGATTTCATTTTTTGTCACCTAATGTGTCAGGCACTTAATTTACATCATCTCTGTATATCCATATGCTTATTTGTACTACTCCCTGAAAAATGGAGCTGGAAAAAGATAATAAGCCCAAGAACACTGGTAGATGATGGAGTCATTGGAATATCATGTGGTCTGGCTCCAAACGTGGTGGTACTTAGGCTTCATAATTCTGCTTCTCAGTGGTTGTGTCTGCTTTTCTCATGGTGGGGAATCTTAGGTCAGTAGCCTAAAGAAAAAACAGTAGCAGTTTCTAAGGAAAAAACAAGAAATTAAGTGGTCAGACTGTCCAATTTTTAGTCTTTGCCTAGTATGAATAACATCACTGGGAGTCAGATACATGTCCCAACTCTGCCGGGCTGCTGTTTAGCAACTTTTCCAGTCTTCAGTCTCTAAGACTGAAATTTTGTCCTAAATTTTGCTTTTATTGCTCACACCAGATGATACATAGGTTAAATAAAACACTGCTTCAATTTAGATGGAGGAAGAAAAATGAGGGGGACAAGACAAATGGGAATTGTGTTTATTTCAGGAAAATTAGTGTTGCAAATCTCCTGGATACATGTAACTTTTTTTGTGTGCGCCTACAGAACAAAAAATGTTCAGCAATATACAAAACGTTGACTAAAGGAAACAAATATAGACATCCACATGCACTCTGATCTTAGGCCAAGTTCTAACAAAAATTATTTTTCATGCTTAGATCAAACTATAAATAAAATTACTATGATGAAATGCTATATGTTTTGATGAAGAGTGCAGCCTTTGGAACCACATTATCTGGGTCAAGCCTAGTTCTTCCACTTACTCCTTGTGTAAATTAAGAAAAATTAATCTTTTTATGCTTCATTTGCCTCATTTATAAAATGGAAATCATAATAATGACTACCTCTTAGAGCTGTGAAAAGTAAATGAGTTAATACAAGTAAAGTGCTTAAAATGGGGAGTAAGGCATTCTAGGAAGTCACTTTCATCATGACTTTGCCCATTATTCATGGCTGACTGCTAATTGATTAGCTAAATAATTAGATCCAGATCTTGATAGTTGCCCTATTTTTTCACTTCCAGACCATATGGGTTCACTTTCCTTGGATAAGTTTGCCTAAAGCCACAGAACAGTCCATCTGCCACTTAAACAAGAACAGATTTATTGCTTTCAACTTAAAAAAAAAAACAACCAATGTCTAAAGATGAGCTTCACCTTATGCTGGGCCTCAGCATCTGATGCAATCAGACATCCAGTCATTGGAGCAGAGACAAGAGAGAGAACTCAAAAGCTATGCTCTAAAGGGGAGTCGATATAAGGAAGGATTGGTAGTCACTGACCCCAAAGACTCCAATACTTTTTGTTTTACTAAATTTCCTATTGGCTAAAGAACTGAAAGGCTCTCAGCCATTCATTCATTGGTTAGTCTAAGCGCGTGGTGTAGTGGTTTCTCCATTGGTAACAAGCAAGGAAAGGAAGGTGAGGGCAGCTCTATCCCTGATTCTAGCCAATGGGGAAATTCTGGCATTTGTTGGTACTCTGCTACCTGACTGGGATGGTGAGTAGATAATTCAGACAACCCTACAACTGGGGATTTAGGGAAACAATAGGTCCTGGTTATTATCCTTTGCTGAGATAATTCTCTTATTGTTCCTTGGACTGCCTCGTTGGGATCCAAGCTATTTTCTGTGGTTACAAAGGCCTACTCAACTTTAATTTAGTTCTATTTAATTTTTAAAACAAATAATATATTCAAATGCTTCAAAGGGTACATACAATGAAACAATCCAGTTTTTATTCCCAAAGCCAATTAACATTACCAGCTTCTCGTGTGTTCTTCCAGAGATACTCTATGCACATATAATTAATAACACCTGTACATATGTACATATATATATATATACATATATCTATCCATACCTACCAATGAATCTATCTCAGAGATCATTCCATATCAATATACAAACAGCTTCCTCATTTGGTTCTTTTATTGACTAATATTTCATATTATATTAGTAATATGAAATTATATATCATAGAAATTATATATCATAATTTCTTTTAGCCAGTCCTTATTGATGTGCTATTCCATTGTCTCCAATCTTTGCCAGTACAATTTAACAAATAACCTTAGATATGTGAAATTTTGCTCATGTGTAAATGAATATGTAGGTAAGATAAAAGCCTAATAGCTGACTTGCTGAGTTGATTAACATGTGCAAGAAATTTTTATAGATATTGTCAAAGTGCTGTCCATGAAGTTTGCATCAATTTAGACTCCTGCCAACATTATCTGAGAGTGACTGTTTCCCTAGGTATTTTCCAATAATGCATCATCAAACTTTTTGATCTTTGCCAATCTAATAGGTAAAAAAATAGCATCTCAAAAAATAATATCTCATTGAAATGTTACTTGATTTCTTTTAAAAATGAGGTTTAACATCTTTTCATGTGTTTTTGGTATTCCCTTTTCTGTGAACTACATGTTACCCTTTGCCTGACTTTCTATTGGATTATTGGTCTTGTCATATTGATTTGTAGTTCTTTATATGTGGGCTAAATTAACTTTTCTCTGTGATTTGAGTTGCAACTTTTTTTCTTAATGTAGTTTCTGACTTTCTTATGGTAGCTTTTTCCATGTACAAAAATTTTATTTGTAAATAATAGAATTTATCATTTTTTTCTTTTATCTGAGTTTTTTTCCTAGTTTTTTTATTCTTAGGAAGGACTTCCCCATGTGAAGATTATTAGAAATTATCTTCTGGTTTCTAGTACCTTTATGGTTTTATTGTTCATATTAAAATCTTTGACCTCTATGGAATATTTTGGTGTAAAGTATGAGATGGTGTAATTTCTTTTTTCCCAGTTACTCTAATACTTTTTTTATGATGATCTATCTTTCCCTGACAATTTTAAATGCCACCTTTATTATCTATTAAGCATTCATGTAGGTATTTGGGGCCTATTTCTAGACTCCATAATGTTTCCTGTTAATCTGTCACTCTATTGTCAACATCCTTATCATACTATTTTAATTATTGTCACCTTATATGTTAGTATCTGAAAAAAACTAGTCTACTGTTAATCTTCATTTTCAGGATTTTCTTCTCCTACACATTTAATATTTTGTATGAATGTGAAATATTAATTTTGACATACAAATATTAAAATATGCTCATATCACTACAGAAAATTCTTTTTTTTACTTTTATTAGGACTGCCTTCCATTTATGGCTTAGTTTAAGGAGATTTAATAGCTTTAATTATGTGTGTTTTCTCCTCTAAGCATATCTTATGCCAAAGAGCAAAATGGATATGCCACCCTGGAAATTTTAAACAAAAATGCTGTTTTGTATGCACTATGTGTGCCAAAGGCATAAAGCAGGCATTGCACTAGTGCACCAGTATTTTTATTTTAGGTCTTGGGCAAAATATTTAGACTCTATGTTGTGAAAAGTCTCTAAAATTAGTAGTATTTTTAATTTAAAAATATATATTAAGAAACTTAAAAATTCATATTATAATAATTATGTTCCAAAGCAAGAAAACAAAGATATGTAGAAAACATTGTGAAAAAAATGCTAATTACAATGTTCTCTATAATACCAAAAATTGGAAATAATATAAATACACATCAGTAGAAGTTTGATTAAATTAGGCTAATCCTTATCTTGAAATACCTTTCAGTAATTAAAAAGTGTTCTCTTTATAAATATTTAACAAAAATTTCAGTTATAATTTTAAGTAAAAAGAAATCAGAAGTATATTTATTGTGGTTCTAATTTGTTTTTAAAAGTTGAATAAAAGTTAATATATTACATATACTTTGAAAAAAGGTAAGATGGCAGTAAACCAAAATGTTAGCATTAGCCATCTGCAGGATTGGTTATGGATAATTTTTTCTTTTTGTTTTGTTGTATTTCCAACTTTTCTATAAGAAGCAGTATTATTTTATAACCTAAATAATGTAACTTTTGATGAAAATCTTTATAACTAGCTTGCATAACAAGGTTATAACTGAATAACAAGCATAAAAGGTATATTAGTGGTTGAAAATATTTTCCAATATCAGAGCAGCCTATAAATGCTAAGTATTCCTCCATTTTTTTTTATAACATAGTTGCCATTCCTGAAGGAACTCATATTGAAATCATGGTTCCATTAATGAATGACTGATATATAAAAATATTGCTTTAAAAATCTTGGCTTGTAGAAAAAAATATAAAGTTGTGTAATAGTCAATTAAAATGTGCATAATTAGAATGAAAGTTAATCATTAGACAATTTTATTTTTTAGTAGCTTGCTGCAGACTACTTATAAAAAAAAACAAAGAAAGAAAAGTCAATCATTGTTACAATTTACTGTTAAAAGAAAATTTAACCATTTATAAATCAACAAGAAGAAAAAGAGTTTAATGATATTATTGTGATGTTGTTCATGAGCAGGTGAGGATGCCATTATGTCAGCCCTGTTTTTACTGTCACTGAAATACCTATTTCATGTAGAACATCTGCTCCCATGGTGTGTTTATAATCTCTAAGGGTAAGTGCTATAAACTGCCTGCTACTAATTTTGAGTTGAGAAGTTGTGTTTACTACCTTTGGACACAGAGAAACATGAGAACTTAAGCTCAACTTCAAGAAATGAACCTTTCTCCTAAGTTTGGTTTTATTCAAAATGTTTCTAGAATGCATTTTCTTCTTGTTCCAAAAGGTATTTTACTACTGAGGTTTTTCTTTAAAAACGTAATTCCTAAATTGTCTAAGGATTTCAAAATTTATAATACACATGGGATTTTCTGGAGACAGATGATTAAATACTTTGACCTGAAATTTTGTTGACACTTTACTATAAATTTTATCAATGAAAGCACATTGAAGTTTAAAATGAAAAAGGAAGATTTACATATCAGCCCTTCATTTTGTGGATTGGGGAGAATAAAATTTTTTTTTTGAAAGTACGCAGTTTTGTTTAGTGATGATGCTATTATTTAGACCTTCCTGTATAAGATAGTTGTAACCCAGCTTTTTTTCTGGGAAGTGATGATTTCTCCATGGCTGAGAAATGAGGCTCATAGTTTCTAATTGTTGCAGCATAGAGCTATTTCTACTCTCACCTACATCTTCATGCAAAATGTTTTATTGAGCACATACCATCCACCATACGTTGTGATATAAATAAAAAACTGAAGGTATAAGACATGGTTCCTGATCTCGAAAAGTGTTCAGATGTGAAAGAAATAAGCAAAGTAATAGTATGGCCACAGTAATGGAGTAAACTCCCTGTACCAGGTATTGTGAAAGATGGAAGAAGAGCACTTGGGCTCTGAACAGCCACCTAGAAATCGTGCCTAGCGGGTGGCATCCTCAGTGGAATGGAGAAATGATGCTGCTGCTGCTGCTGCTGACTGATGATAAGGACAGCAGTGATAACAGTGCCAGATATGTATACTACCTACTTCACTGGACTATGGTAAAGATTAAATAGATATTTAGATATAAACTTGGGTTCATCTATTTGGAGTACAAGCCCTTAAAGAGCTTGGACTTTGAAATTCTACAGAGCTGGATTGGAATCCTGCACTGCATGTCTGGCTCAGTAATTGCTGGTAAATTACTTCACCTTTTTAAGCTTCAGTTCTCTCATTCATGAAGTGGGGATAATAAAACATCTGTGAACAACACTATCCATATCCTACCTGATGGCTATTTCTCCTTTCTTCTTTCTTCCTTGCCAGTGGAGCTCACTTCCAATCTACTAAAGCTGAAAACTCCAGGTACAGGCACAGGTCGGAGATAGTGTGAGTTTGGTTCCAGACCACCACACTAAAGCGAGCATCACAATTAAGAGAGCTGTAACTTTTTTTGCTGGTGGAGGGTCTTGCCTTCAATTTGTAAAAAACAACATCTGTGAAGCACAGTGAAAAGAAGTCTGTCTGTGTTCGCGTTCTCAGTTGCCCTGGCAGCTAGGGCCTGGACACATGCCCAAGTCCTGGCCAATGGGACCTAAGGGGGAGATCAGGAGAAGGGACATTTTCTCTCCTAGAAATTAATGCTGAGAATATGCCTTTGTATCACATGGTGCGATACTACTCTAGCCAACGTGCAGTCAAAGAGATCCACCATGGGCACACTGAGTCTAGCTTCAAAATGGTGGGAAGCAGAGGAGTCCTTGTTAACATCATTGAGCTATGTGAGAAAGTAAATTTTCTTCATTATTTAAGCCACTCTAAGTTGAATATTCTGTTACTCATAGATACTCCTAATTTATTGAGTTGTAGATTAAATTATATAAAGTACTAATATTGCATATAGTGAGCATATAGAGGCTATTATAATCTTGGTCAAAGTTATCTAAACCTGATTTTCATTTTTTAGTTTTGATAACAACATGGGTGTTTTATATTCTTTACTTTTAAATAGCTATTTTTGAATTGAGCCCAATCAAAGCATGTAAAATATGAACCACATAGTTGATGTTGTTTGACTTCTTAAGGGATCCAAGAGTGCAAAGTAACTAGGCGAGTTGGCACAGAGCCTTGAACTATCAGACAAACTGCTGGATGACTCATTAACATCTTCTGAATCCATTCTATAAGTTGCATTAAAGGATTTTAGACATCCTTGTGGATGAGATTTTAATTTTCAAAAATTAGAATAACATACAATTGACCATCAGGAATGCACCTGTGGCTCTGCTCTTTTTCATATGAGGACACAATGGGAAGTCATCAGTCTGCAGCTCAAAAGAGGGCTTTCACCTGAACCCAAACATGAATACAGACTTTCAGGCTCCAGAACTGTGAGAAATAAATGTCTTGTTTATGAGCAAAAAAAAAAAAAAAAAAGCCTATAGTTAGACAAGGTGGGTTTATTACTTGCTACGGAGAGGGAGAACATCTATCAAGGGGAATGATGGAGCATCTCAGTAAAAGGGTATTTGAATGTAGGATTGAGGCTTTGGTTGGGTGGTTTGGGGGAGGGTGTAAAGAGGCGAGCATTTGTTCTAGATCAGATGCTGGAAGAAACGGGGCAATTCTAAAATTGGTTATCAATAAATATCTATAGAGAGGGGAGATTAGAACAGGCTAAAGTTGTAATTGTCTAAGTAGCAATCATCTTGGCCAAGCAAATGTTTGGTATTTCGTAGGAGTCGCTCTGCCTTTGTTTTTGTCTGTACTTACACAAAATTATGAAGAGGCCTTATTTTGTCTCATTTTATTATGGTCTTAGAGTAACTTTGTCTAAGGTTGATGTCCAGTGACATAGTTTACATCTAATAGGAAAATAACATGGCCTTGTTGTGAGTGTAAGTCAAATTTCTGCTTGTCAGGGGCTATCATTTTTGTTTTCTTTCTCAATGCAAAGCACAGCAATATAAGATGTACACATGCTTTTCTGTATATAATGCTCTGTTTTGAAATTTAGAATTAAAGTCAATAAGGTAATGGTACTTTAGTACAATGGAAGCAAATGCTATTTCTTTTTATGGTCCACGTTGGGGAAATTCTGCAATTCCCTGGCTGATTTAAGGAAGTGAGACTGGAAATACATCAATAGCAGGAAAATATTTCCTTAGAAGAGTGTAGTCTCGGACTGGCTGTAGCCTTTATCCTAGTACAAAAGATAAAAAGAGGATTTTCTATTTTATGTTTTATTCATCCACATATATTTTTTGAGTCAAATTCCAGTTATTATTCTTAGTTTTTTTAAAAAATCCTCTTTACTTTTTAAAAGTCTTTTGCCTCTCCCTGGTTTCTCTTTGTATTCCTGTTTATATATTTAACAAAAGATTTTAAAAGGTCATGATAATAACTTGGTAATTAATGTACAAGGATGGTATTATAAGTCATAGATGAGCTTCAGTTGATGTGTTTCAGTTTAGAAATATCTTAATGTCATGTGGCTAACAGTTGCAAACTGATAGTAGACCATGTCGACATAGGGGTAGGAACAATGTAAACTCTGCAGTAAGGTTCTAGATTACAAGTTGAAAAATACATTACATAAGAAAAAGTCAAGGAGACACTAAATGAAAGCATTTAGTAAAAGAATTCTGAAAATAAAAATGTTTTTAAAAAGATAGTACTTGGGTAATAAAGGAAATAGATGTTCAACTACTGACCCAAAATAAACACCAAATTCTGTCTCTCTCTCATACACAAGACTCCTAATGTATGTGATTTTAAGTTAGACGGGATTTTATTTTTTATTTCATTTATTTACTTATTTATTTGCCCCATCCCTCTACTCTTCTCTCATTGAGCAACCATCAGATTGTTCTCTATCTACAGGTCTGTTTCTGTTTTGTTTTATTTATTCATTTGTTTTGTTTTTTAGATTTCACGTTTAAGTACAGTTATACAGTATTTGCCTTTCTCTGACTTATTTCACTCAGCATAATAATCTCTAGGGGTATTATGTTAATACACTTCATTTTTGTTGGAAAAAAACATATTATACATTTAGAAAAACTATATAAACAACTGTATTCTAAAACTTTTTTGTTTTTAATGTGAGAGATCTTGAAAGTGAGGATTACCTCTGAGCTTTATTTTTCTTCTTTTGTGCCTAGATACAGTAAGTTATAGTTTGTTTTTTTACCCCCTTCTCTTCTGGATCATATTCCACGGAGATTTGTTCCTGTGGTAATGTTTGTAATCTGTTATAAATCTGTCTTGATTAATATGCATACAGAAGATCAATAATCTACTTTATGAAAGACCCAAAGAAAAGCATAATGAACATCATTTTGACTATTGCTCCCCACTCACTTGTCCTGACAGAAAGGCTTTAGTATGAAAATGGAGAAAGTCAGGTAATGAAGATGGAGATGGCTTGACTCTGCAGATCTGAAGATGGTTGTCAGTGGAAGATGAGGGTGAAGCACTATGCTGTGGCTCTCAAACTTTATTGCACATCAAAATGACCCAGAGGGTGTTTTAAAACAATAGCTGAGCCCTGCGCACAAGAGTTTCTGCTTCCTGAGGTCTCAGGTAGAGCTGGAGAATTTGCATTTCCAATGAGTTCCCAGCTGATGCTGATACTGCTGATACAGGAGCCACATTTTAAAAGCCTTTATTGGTAAATTTCTCTGTGTTGAGCCCCCACCTGTGTGGGTTATATGTTCCTCCTTTTAGATGTAATCTTTCAACACACTGAGATGAGCTCAGGGTGACCTCATCTCAAATCTATTGTAGCTACTTCCTTGTCTTGTTTCCTGGACTCTTGTCCAGAGCCTGAGTCTTGGTTCCCAGTCTTCTAAGGCTGGTTCTTTACTCGTTTTGCAGGCTTTTGACACATGTGCCTGACCCTTTGTTTCTCTGTCTTAGCCTGGGCTCTGGATCTTTAAAAAACCTTTTCTTGGCCTCACCTCCAGCCTGCCTCCCACATGCATGTGATTTGCAGTGCCTGCCAAACCCTCTTCTGTCAGCATCAACCATTCTTTGCCTGACATGTTCTGTTATCACCCAAGTTCCTCATGAAACCTGTCACCTATAGAATTCTGGTTTAGTACAGTTCCATTGCTGTGGTTAACATAAACAATTAGAATTTCTTTAGGGAATATATGATTGTTAGCTGTTGAATCATTATAATGAACAGGTCAATGAGAAGTTGATAATTGAATGAGAATTGACTTCAAAGGCAAGCTTACACTTAACTCAGTCAATTTGTATTTAAGAGTTGTATTACTTTTCTCTTTCTGCATAATATAATTGTCATAAACTTAGTGCCTTAAACTAACACCCATTTATTAGCTCACAGTTTTGTCTGTCAGAAGTATAGAAAGCAGGAGTTTGGTTCACTGCTCAGAGCCCCAGGGCACTGAAATCAGTGTCAGCCTGTTGCATTCTCCTCTTGAGATTTGACTGAGGAAGAATCTGGTTTCAAGCTCATTCAGGTTTTTTGGCAGAAGCCAGTTCCTTGTGATGGTAGGACTGAGGTCCTTTTTTTCTCACTGACAGTCAGCAGGATACCACTTGCTACTTCCAGAAGCCACTGGTATTCCTTTTCACAAGTTGTCTCACAAAAGGCAGCAATAGAATCCTTCAAGGCCAGCAGAAGAATCTCCTCACATTGAATCCTCTCATGCTTTGAATCTCTGACTTCTGCTTCCACCAGCCAGAGAAAACTCTGCTTTAAAGGGCTCATGGAATTAGGTTAGACCTAGCTGAATTTCCCTTTGACATTCAATGTGACAAAATTTGGGAGTGACATCTCATTATATTCAGAGGTTCCATCCACATTCAAAGTGGAGACAATTATACAAGACTGAGGGACACTGGAATAGAATTCTGACTACTTCAGTCCATCCTCTGACCCTCACCCATCCATGTCTATCCCAAAAGCAAAATACATGTTCCTCCACTAATGCTTCCCAAGGGACTTATCCCTTTATAGCATCAGCTCAAAAGTCCAAAATATCATCATCTAAATCAGGTACTGATGAGCCTCCAGGATATAATTAATTCTGGGCACAACTCCCCTCTACTTGTGGACATATGAAATGAAAGAAACAAGTTATCTGCTCCCAACATACAATGGGGAATTGGCATAAGATAGTTACAAGCATTTCAGTTTCATAAGGGGGTAAATGGAAGGTACAAAGGAGTTATAAGCCCAAAGCAGTTTCGATATCCAGTTGGGCCAACTTTAATAGGTTTGAACGCTTGGGAATATTTTCCCTTACTTTTTGCTTTACTTTCCAGGCTCTTGGTTTCTCTCTCCTGGCTTTGGTTCTATACTGTGGGTGAGTGTCATTGGGGGTCATTCATAGAATAATGTTACTGTAACAATGAGTTGAGTTTTTATGTAGCTCACATTTCAGGTATCTTGAGGAATTCATGGCACATATATAGGAATCTATGTATGTTGTAGCCACCAGCCCCTGATAGACACATGGACCACCAGAACTCAGTGAGTTATAGGAAACACACTCTTTACTCAGCCAGCTGGGTCTGCCAGGGGTGTGCAGACCCCAAATTAAGCAGCTTCGAAATGTAGAGGTACAGGGTTTTTAAGCCCTACACCCCATTCTTCATTCTGTCTGAACATAAAAGTCTATTTTTCTTCTATTTATTGTCAACCCACAGGTCGGTTGTGCAAGCGGGGGTACAGAATCAGAAAGCTTATTGTTAGAATGTTATGTTCCTATGGGTGATAGATAGCCTATGTTTCCATGGGCAATAGCCAAGCAGTAATTTTCCAGCCAGCACATGTATACATGTAATATAGCGATAAACATAACTCTAATATTTATAAAGCTAATAAAATGGCACCCCTATTTTTAAACGCAATGATGTTAACTACTATATACCAGATTCTGGGTCATTCTTCCAGTAGTGAGCTCATATTCATAAGATGATGACCTCTAGAAGAAAGGAGCATTCATTGAGATTGATCATCTGATGGATGATTATCTCAATAAATGAACTATGAGGAACTGAAAGAACTGAGAAAAAAAAGTTCACAATAAATGCTTTAAATAAAATCCAATAGCATTTCTTTATGCCAAGGTTTCTGTAAAATAGTCAAATCTCATCAATAAGAAAAAGCCAACCAAATCTCATTTTCATTTGGGTAGTCAACTTCTTAATCTAAAATAAGAAATCCCCAAGACATAATCTAGAGAACAGTGACCAGCATGTGGAAGACTCTTTGGTAGGATTTTGGCAGTGGCCTTTCAATTATACAAGCTTGGTGACAACTTCTATGCAAGGCTGTCCTGACTGGACCCCTTGGACAAAGTTATGAGCAAAACAAAGAGACAATCTTTAATGATTTGTAGCAGACAGGGGTGAATTAAGGACCACCTAGTAGGGGAAACCTAGAACATAATTATGAGTCTGATTCTGATTCAGAGAGGATCTTTGAGATTTCTTAAGAGAGGGAGTAAAGGGATTAATGTTGTTGGAATAGCAGGCCGGAGATAATGTTGGCAATAGAGTAAAAAAAAAAAAAAAGACTAGTGGACAGAAGTAAGGAGAAGATGGGAGAAGAAGTTACAGTGATAATATAGACATTTTGTTCTTCACATATTAAAACAATGGACCAGGTCCACTGTCAGCACAGAATGTTCTCTAAAGTGTTTTTCGAGTAGCAGTCATGGATTTGTGCTAATATAGTCATCACTTCTTATCCAGGCTCTCCTGTGAACAAGGACAAATAGTACCATGTGTTGTATTGTTACAAGTACTACAGTGCTTAGGGTTATGTGAAAATTCAGTTTGTGATGGGAGAATCACACAAATTTAGCCAATACAGATAGAACAAGAACTCTGGGTTCTGGCCTTATTACATAATCTGATGGATACTATTTATTGAGTGCCTCCTGTGTATAAAACATTGTGCTATGTGTTTTACAAATGTTATCTCATTTAGTTTTCAAAGCAATTCTTTGGCAGTAGAAACTGTGGCCCCATCTTATAAATGAGGAAACTGGGGCTCTGAGAGAGGTTGCTGTATGCCCAAGGATATGGCTATAAGTGGTGCTTGCCCCTGAGGCACTCTACATACTTTTCTCACAGCTTGCCCATTAAATTAAAATTACCTGTTTATGTGTCTGTTGCCCACACTAGACTATAATATACATAGAGTCATGAGGAGAGGGACTCTGTCTTATTTTGAACCCAGTGCAAGCAATGCATGTGTTGAACTGAATTGCCTGCCTCTAAAGCCTGTGTTCTTACTTATCATCTGGCATGACATGGTAACTTCCTAAGCTTAGCAACTGTGAGAACATTATACAAATGTGGCAGGGACATAAAGCCTGGAGGCAATGAGGGTGTAGATCTTTAGCATTTAGAAGACCTTCCAGAAAAGATATATGTTCTCTTTAGAAGAATTCATTCACAGGATTCTTCATTCATGCCAATTTTTTTTGACGATGAGCTAACGAACTCCATGATAATACATAGAAAACTATTGTAGAGATTCTTCCTCTAATTTCCTCTCTGCCCTACCTGCACCCCACCTCCCATATCAGACAGAATATTGGACAGATAGTTATTGCATGTTTCCTACATTCTGGGCACTTACTTACTGCTAGGCACTGGGTAACAGAAAAGGATGGGGCACAGGTCCATAAAGCTGACAGATCACCAGACAGTATCCAAGGCCTGACAATGGTGAGGAGCAAGGACCTATGGGAATACATACTAGGGGAGACCCAGCTTAGTCTTCAGGGTTTGAGAAAGTGTGAAGAACATTTAAGCAGAGCCCAAAGGCAGTGTGGTTAAGTAGGTATTAGCTGGAAAAGGATTGTGTGTTAGGCCTGAAACCAAGTGATGAGCAAGAGTGTGACACAGAGGCAGAATTGCAATACTAACATGACAGATGAGAATACATGCAGGAGAATGGTAAGAATAAGGATGTAGAGCAGATAGAGGCCAGATCCTGGAAGACCTTGTAAAACACATTAACATTTGCATATTTCTTACTAAGAGCAGTGAGAAGCCACTGAATTTAGAGGGGTAGCATGATATGTGTACCTTGATCTCGGGTAGCTGAGTGGAAAACTGTTGGAGGAGGCCAGAGCTGTTGGAGGGAGACCAGTCATGAGGTGGACGCCTCAGTCTGGGATGGTTAATGGGATAGTCTTTAAACTATTCTGCCCCTTGGAAGCACCGTGACCATATTCACCACGAAGTTATTTCTCTGCTAGCTGAAACCTACTTTGCATCCAGCATGAGTCTGGACACTCCATTAGAGCAGAGTGCTGTGGTTCCATGATCTGCCTGGCCCCTGCCTACCTCTGTAGCTTGTCAACTCTGGACTCTCTCGTCTACTGCATTCCACACATGTTTGACTTTCACAAAGTGCACTAAGCTTTTTCACCTCATACAAGGGTCTTAGTAAATAGTATTTATTTCCTCTTGGTCCACTCTTTCTTTCTTCTCTACTCATTTCCACTAGTTAATTGCTCCTCCTCTAGTTTTCTCATCAAATGTCATTTCTCAGAGCACCCTGATCCTAAGAATATGCCAAGACCCCTTGCATACTCTCTCAAAAACAACCTATGTTTCTCCTTTCTAGTGCTCATCTCAGTTTGTACATATTATGTTTATTGGTTACTATTTTTCAGAAATCTTTTGATAGCAAATGAATGAAACTCTATTCAAATTGGCTTAAGCAAAAAGCACAAGAAGTAGGAGGAGGCATGTATTGGCTCACATAACTTAGCAGTGGGTACAGGATTAACATGTTGTCTAATACCAGGGAGTACAGTACTATTCAACAATTCTGAAGGTAAGTACCAGAGTGGTATTGGCCGGGGGATATCTAGCTTCTGAAATGGTGGGATTCAGGAGCTCAAACAATGTCATCAGGCTAGTCTTGATGTCTGTTCATGTCTCCATGTGTGTTGATTTTAATTTCTGGTAGCCTTGCTTCATGTGGTGGCACCCATGAAGTTTCAGGCTCCTCTTCTCCTCACTTTAAATACAGTGGGAAAAGATTCTCTTTATCATCATATCTATAGGAAGTACCCAAATTGATTTCCAACATAATACTGTGGCTTAAAAGGAGATTTATTTCTCTCCAAGGTAAATGAAATTCAGAATTAATTTGCATCTTTCTCCTCAGTGCCTGGGACTCAAACTCTCCTCCTCAGTCCACTTCTACTTTATGGCCCAATGTAGCTGCTCTGGCTCTAGCCATTAGTCTATATTTTAGCCAGACATGAGAGGAAGAAACACACAATCTCTCCCCTTGAAAGCACTTTCCTGAAATTGAATACAACACTCTGCTTATTATATACCATTGGCCAAAACTTAATCACATGGCCACACCTAACTGCAAAGGAAACTATGCCCAGCTAAAACTTGGAGTTGTGTTACCAAGGAAGAAAACAAATGGATATTAGAAAACTAACATCTCTGCCATGCAGAACTGTTCCATAAGCTGGTAGAAAACTAGTGAACTGGTGGGACAGGTGTTTCCCAGAAGAAAATGAGTGTTGTTATCCAAAGAAGGGGGAATGCCTACAGGGTCTTATGGTTTAAACTCCAAGTATCAGTTAGGTCTTAAGTTTTCAAGCAATGGAAACCTCAAATATTCTTAAAGGAGATTTAGTAAAGGAGATTTGTTGACATATATACCTGAAAATTTCGGAAGCAGAGTGACTTCAGGAGTATTTAATTTTGGACCTATGATCTGTTGACTAGGTTTATGTTTTCATGTAAGCTCCATCCTCTTCTGGATTTCTTTGTCATGGCAACGTGGTAGCAGCATTCCCACTTTACATCTGTACACCACATCACACCAGAAAGACTGCGTCATGCAACTACCCTTATTGTTATAGACCAATTAGGCCTTCACCCTTCTTCCACCTCTTGGAGGTGGGGATGGTTTCTATCCCACTGAAATTGCAAGGTTAATACAAAATGAGGGAAGGTGAATTCTCCATAATGAGGTTTGGTTGCTGTTAGGGAATAGGGAGATGGAAGGACAATTATTGGGTAGGCAGCCAATGAATGTTCATTACCCTCCATGTTAGCGGAGGCTAAATCTCTAAAGCCTAGCATTGTGCCTATACAAGTAGATGCTAAATAAAGATTTGGTGAATTGGTAACAAAGCACAGAATAAGTGAAGTACCTCTACCATAACCTTTGCCATCTGGCCTCTGGGGTTAATACTACCACTAGGCCCTTTTTATCTTGTGGGTGATGAGAACTGGGCATAAAAAATGTTCCAGATTTACCCTGACCACAGACCAAGCACTGATGTTTAGATGTTACACTAGCATGGACACCCTCATGGAGGCTTGTCATAGGGGGCAAGTTTCAGAAAGTGGAATTTTTGGGGTGAGGTGTTTCTTCAAAGAAGCTAGAAACAGCTTAATGAAAGGGGTAAGTGCAAACCATAATCATTATGAGCCATCAATGGATGTTCCACTTGAACATGGTCACTCATCAGATCTGAAGGGCAAATAAGTCTACAAATGGGCAGTAAATCCAGGGAGCAGGAATGGTGAGAAGGCAGGTGGGAAGCAATTAAGGGAAAAGCTCAGGATATAAACTATGAGCAGGATGGAGGTAGAGGGCCTGTTTTCATTGGTGTTTCCCAAGTGGTGGAGGGTAGGCCTGCCAGCTAAATGTCATGCGGCAGGTCTCAGAGAGGTGGGAGCCCTTCCAGGAGGCAACTATAAGCAGAAGCTTCTCCCCAGGCCCTGGGGACTTAAGGAGGAGGGATAGCGGCAGCTAGGAAAGCAAACACCCATTACTAAGGAAATGTACTGGGGTGGTGGTGTAGCTCCATGGTCAAGAGCTTGAGTTCTGGAGTCAAATCATTTAGATACCAATTCCACTTGTCACTTACTGACCGTGTGATTTTGCTCAAGTTACTCAAAGTCATGATCCCTTGGTTTCCCCATTTGTGTAATAGTACTTCCAAGTGTTTGTTATGAAAATTCAATAAAGCAACAATTCTAAAACTTTTTTGCCTACAGAAACACTAATGCTCACTGCTGTTGTCAGCAGCAGCAGTTTTAGGACTGATTGGCAGCAAAGGAAAGTGAAGAACAAATTGCTAACCCACCATTAGCACTAGAACCTTCAGATGTGAGTTCTAAATTGCCTTGTCCCTTTTCTCCTTCAAGACTTTGCATAAGATATTCCATATGCCTGGAACCTAGTCTCTCTCCTCTACTTTGATTACAACTTCCCCACTTACTTCATGTCTTAGCTTACATATCCCTTCCTTGAGGTGGGGAACTCCTGTTCTGATGAGTAATAACATTTGGGTTTGCTTGCCTGCATCTGGTTTGGTCTGGACACTAGAGCAGAGGGTAAGCTTCCTGCCCAAGATCCAGCTTGATATCTGACATAGAAATAGAGATGAGTTACATTATTATAGCTAAGGAATCCAGGTCGATGGTTTTATAAAAACAAACGAACAAACAAACAAACAACAAACAAAACCATCCTGGATTTTATTGTTTATTCTGAGGGCAGAACTTTAACAGGTGGGGATCTTCTGGGCAGGGAAAATATGGGATTCTAGTGCCAGAACCTGCTGAATAGGTTCACTACATTAGAGTTTGGGTGTGTGCTGTTGTTTGTCTGTTTTGCCATTGTTGTTGTATTTTGAGAGGGAGTTGAAACATCAACAAATTGCTTTTTTACTCACTGATTCAGAAGGCAGACCTGGAAATCTAGGTAAAACTTGTTCTTTGGGACAGCCCCATGGTTATAGAGCCAGTGACTTAGCCAGACAATTTCCAGCATCATGTCCAGCTTTCAGTAACGGCAGAAGTTGATGTTTACATGGCACCCTTTAGATTAGCAGAAGCTAGACTTGGCCCTGCCCCATTTGCTCAGATATGAATTCTACCTGAGGGAAGTTATGTGAATGAAGTTATTTGACATGGCTTCCTAAGATGATTATAACTTGGCTCCTTTAAAAATCTTTGCCTTTATCTCACCCTTCTCATTGCAGGCTGTTTCTTAGTCATACAGAACTTCTTTCAATTCTTCAGCAGTCAGGTTATCTCTTGCCTCTAGTCTTTTACTCTGCCTGGAACTCTCCTCATATCACTTCTTCATCTGTGAAAAATCTGACTTACCCTGCAGACTTCTGCATAATCATCACTGCTTCTGGAAAGCCCTCCCCACCCCCGCCCCACTGCCCAGCCCAGATAGGGTGCTTTAGATGCTCCAGAAGGACATGTACGACATGATCTTATTCATACATATGGGGCACAGCACATAGTCAGCAAAAAATATGTGTTGAAAAAATGAGTGACTGAATCAATGAATGGGTGGATGAAATATGTCTGTCCTCTACAAATGACCAATTGGGGAGTTGCTTTGAATACAAGATCAAGAAGGTGAGGGATTTTTTTTTTTTGCGTACTTGGATTAGGTGGCCTATATTAAGGAATTAAAGCCTGTCCAAAAGGCATTAAAAAAAACAGGTAAAATAATAAACAAACAAACAAACAAACAAACAAATAAAAATAGTAAACTGATTTAGCCAAAATAAAATAAATCATGTAAGCTGATTGTACAGAGCCTAAATAGGATTGTGCTGAGCACAGCAGTACTCAGCTTCAAGGACACATCTGCCAGCTTCTGAGGATTTGATCTATCTTTTTCAAGAGGAGAACCTTATGCTTAGAACACAGACCTACTACCAATGTGAGTCTTCAGACAGTTCCTCAAGGTCACTCCACAAGAGTTCTGTACTCACAAAACTGACACTTAGGACCTTATCCCCTTCTCACTAGGAATCTTAAGACGATTGAATTGTAAGTGTGGTAAGCTACTCTTGCAGGAAAAGAGGGTAAGACTTAGCTTGAGACCTTCTTAACTTAGTTGTAGAGAATAATACCAGTAGAAGAGCCACACAAGAGCCACTATTATCGAGAAATATAGCAGCTTCAGTCACAACTGAGGCAACAAATGGCAAGGGGGTTTCGAATTAGAAACTTCCAATTTGGAGTTTACAAGAGGCTTCAGCAAGAAAGGGTCAAGGTGACAGGCTCTTCACATCAGGGTCAAGTTCAGGGCTAGGGCAGGCACAAGACATATTGGAACTGCCAGTTGATGGTAGGGAAAAGAAGCCAGAAAAAAGTGAGTTTAGGGTCAGGGAGAGTGTCTCTGGTGTGGCACTGACCTTTTAAGAGAGGGGTTGACTCTAAGGCCATGTACAAAGAACTTAAAGAAGTAGTGAGAGGTACAAAATCAGTGGACACAATCATTAGATGCTTAGGAAGTCAGAGGGATAGGAAATGAGGTGGAGCTGAATCATTTTATAGAATTCTACACTAGGACTTGGTGAATTTCACTGGGAGGACAAATGGCATGAAGTTCCTATAGCTGTGAACACCTGAAAGGTGTTGAAATAGTTCTGAAATATAGGGCACTTACCTTGGCAGAGATAGAATCATCAATAATGCTTCATTGCTATGCGTGAAGAGGGCCTTCAAGCTGAGTGTCCCAGGAGGTGGCTGGGAGCTCCTGTGTGGGGATTTATGGGTGGGTTTGAGAGCAGGCAGCTTTGAAGTAGAGTCTGGAACGGAGTCAGAATGTGAAAACACCAAAGGAGTGATGGTTGTAAAAGCAAACTTCCTTTTGGGCTTTGATGTGGGGTCTGAGGCATTGTACCCATGACTAGGAGAGACAGCAGGAGTGACCTAGACCCTGGTTGGAGTGGCAATAGGGGACCTAGATGGACTAGAGGGTTAGAAGCTATTCAAGTCCTCCCTCTCTAATTGAGTGTGGCTCCTAAGACTTCGGGTGGGGTCTTATATATTTGTAACTGACAAGAACCTGGACCATTTGTCATCATTCTGGGTGGTGACAGATAACTTAACATCAGGGTTTCTCACTTACGGTGTGGCTCATCAGGCTGTCAGCCAGGTTGGTAAATGCCCCAATAAACAATTCAGACAACATTGGTAGGGGGCAATCTCTCAGCCATAAAGCCATATACCCTCAGTCCTGGGCTATAGAGCTCTATAGCGGTCCTGAGTTTTCCACATTGTGTATTCTATTGAGTAGACACTAACCCAATTGGAGGAAACATGGCTGGGACCCATCCATGTGATGTCGCCTTCTCTTTAGAAAGTTGGAGGATAAGGACCTATAAAACCGTGGTTCTTAAACTTAGTGGGCATAAGAAACACCACAACATTTATGCCCATGCCACCTTAAACATGCCCGAACTTGTCTGATCTCAGAAGCTAAGCAGGGTCGGGCCTGGTTAGTACTTGGATGGGAGACCACTCAGAAAGACCAGATGCTATAAATAGAAAAAAAAAAAAAAAGAATCACCACGAGGATCTATTAAAAATGCACTCATGTTTCACATCAAAACTAGTGAATCTTAGTTTCTAAGAGTATGTCCCAGCACACTTCATTTTAAACAAGTTTTCTAGGTGGTCCTAAAGCTTGAAATCTGTGGGCCATCCACTCAGAAACAATAATGTGGAGGCCCATTCTACAAGTAGAGATAGAAGTAGCAAGTAGAGATAGAGTTTTCATTTTATGGGGATTGGATCAAAGCTGCCCCGATTTGACTTAATCATGATGGCCTAGATGTGGTTGTAAGGAATTCAAGAGTGATGTGGCCATCAGACTGTGCAATAATTGATAAAAAATGAGATAATATGAATAGATGTTGAGGCTGGATGATTTCTGGACTCATCAGGCAGACCAAGGCTGAGGCCAAGGAATTATTGGTGAGGTTGAAGCTATTTTCAGGTGATTGGATGGACACCTACACAGGAAGGGCAGCCAGTCTGGGGCATGGACAGAGGTTAGGGCAGGAAGAAGGACTGAGACTGAAGCTGTAGCTAAAGTCATCAACACATAGGGATCATTTCCAGCTGCTCTTGATGTGCTGACAGGAGTGCACTGCTAACAGTGGTCTCTTATCTGAGGTGACTCTGGTCTCCTTCATCTGTCCCACACATAGGAGATTCTTTTAAGCTATAAATAATTTCTCAGAACAGATTCTCTCTCTGAGTTACTAATTACATCCTCATCTCTCCAAGAAACTTGGGCTTCTGTTCTAGAATTGCTGGACAATATTTGGGTGAGCTTGGTTAGGATGTAAAGAGGGAGGGTACCAATGGATGGAAGCTAGTTAGTTCTTAAGTATCTTCAAAATCTTTCTCATCCACTGCTCATAGAGAGTTATAGTCAGGCCTCTGACAACTTTAAGGAAATGAGATAACAAAGGAAAGAAGCAGATGCTTTTACAACAATACAAAATTTCTAGTTTGTGATAATGTGATGAGGAAAATGGTAGCACCGTATCAAAGTGGGAAATTGTGTCAGAATTCTTAAAATTTGGTGACCAAGTTGCTGCCTCCTTGTCTTGTATTGTTCAGGGATGTAAAGAGAAGCTAGGCTAAAACACATAATGGGGATTTGGAAATCTCCCTGCTAAAAGATTCTGTCCTGTATACTTCTAGGAATTTAAGATTCATTTGAGCTCACAAGTTTCCTTTTTAAAATGCTAGTACCCTAAGGATATATTCTTGCTTTAAGCAGGTGACTTTCATAAGGCCACACTCCTAAACCTCTAAGAGAACAGCTGCTTTGAGGGAATATGAATTCGGTTGAGCTGCAGAAATGGGAAATGGTGAACTATGATGCAGTTAGAAGGAAGGGAATGGGGATTTTATACCTTTGGAAGGCCACCTAGGGTACTGCCTTGTATCTGGGAGTAGCCAGAGGGGTCAGGGAAGTGGGGAAGAAGGAAAGGGCTATCTCCTGTGTTCTCTCAGCTCTCTGCTTTCTCCATAGGACTTCCATTCTTCTCCCACTGCCTTTTGGTTGGGCCTACTTCCACTAATCCTTTAAGATCCAGTTTAACCATTACCTCCTTCCCAGATTTACACAAGTAGAGGTAACACCTCCATTCTTTGGGCTCTCACAGTTGTTTATAAACATATTTCACTCTGATCTGTTTATAGCTACCTTTCTCCCATGGATCACAAATTCTTTGAAAGCAGGGGTCATATTTATTTACTATCTAACATAGTACACAATAGGATTCAATAACTATTGACATGATGAATAAATTTATGACAATTAAAATACTTTATCTTGGCTAAACAAATTATGAGTGTTAATAGATTTCTTATGTAAGAAAGGCATTTATAAATGGTGTAAGGAGCATATACATTGCTATGCTATTTTTGTGTAACTTTTATATTCATTGAAGTAGGTTCCTTTCATACTTTTCCAAATTAAACTGTTGCCTAGTTGGTTATTAAAAACAAGAGGTATTATTTTCATTCATCTTGGCCTTTCCCCTGATTAGACCAAGTTGCAAAGTATACCAAAGCCATGCAAGCAGACTGTTTCATTGAGGTTTCTGATTTAAGGGGAGACCAGCAAGAACTAAACATTTGAAAATCCCCAGAAAGAAAACTGTAGAAGGAATACTCTACCAATTATAGGAGATTATATGGACCAAAAAGTCACAAGAGTGGCTAAGGAATTTTGGGCAAACTTGATATGTCATTTTACACATACTAAGCTAGCAAGAATTTTAAAAATATTTAAAGTGTGGGCAAAGTTTGGTAAATTCAGCTCACTCCCTTACCACTCGTATAGCAAATCGGCCTCCTTAGGAAAGCAATATGACAATATGTATGAGAAGCCAGAAAGATGTTCCATAATCCAACTCTTAGAAATTTATCCCAAAGCAATATAAGAGAAGAAAACAATGTATATGCTTGAAAGTGTTCATAGTTCTAGTAATAAGGGTGCTCCCTCTCTACTAATCCAGTTCCTCCCTATCGCCTTTTCAGGTATGGTGTAGTGTCCCCTCTGAAAGAGTTCGGAAATGAAACAGGGAGACACCTTGACATTCTTTCACCAGCAATCAGTTCTAGGAAATACTACATATAGATGCAAGTTAAAGATTCAGAAACTGGTGGCCTTAAAACTAGGTGTGTACCTACCACTCCAAAATCTCCCTGAGGGATGCACATCTCGATTTGAAGACCACTGATATATTTTTTTATTATCTTATTGAATATGATGAGAGACAGGTTGGCTCAGGTTAGCCCTTGGTTAGGATACTATACTGGTGTCTATACCTTGGGAGTAAAGAATTGTGACCTGTACACTAGGTTTGTTTGATTTTTATAGATGGCTGCTCTGATCTTTTATATTCCATATTTTCTTCTGAGTGGTAATAACCTTAACTTCAATTTTAGGGTACAGAAGTTGAGCCTACATACTAAATACCTAAGGGAAATACTATGCCCCTCTTAAAAATGATTATTATAACTAAAAATAAGAGAAATCTTTAGAGTATGGTAAGAGAAAAAAGCAAAATATATAGCTGTGTGAAAATTACGATTTCAGTAATGCAAAACTACACAAACTTCTGGATAATACTATAAATATAAAAAAATGATCTTTTTGTAAAATGTCTTTAATGTTTCATGACTTTTAAAATAATGATAATATTTATGACGCTGGGAGGGTCAGATAATGTCTAATCTAGTATTCTTTGTCCCCATGGTACCAAGAAACTGTGTGCGAATTTAAATTCCCCAAACTAAAGTGCTCAAGATATTGAAGATCTTTTTTCAAAAACTAATTTCTCATCATTATTCGTTATGGATAGTATTCCCCCAAATACACTTAAACTCTTCTTTAGTCTGGTTTAATACATCCTCTGTCGTAGCGTGACAAATTCCAGAAGTTTATTTCCTGCTGTATGAAGCAGTAATCTTTTCATTCATGGTTTTAGCTCCCTTCCATTTCCTGGTTTTATTGTTCAGAGTTCGAGAACTGACCTTGCGGACTCACACTGCTCTTAAGTTTCACCTTTCCTCGTAACCTTTATATTTTTAAGCCCCTACTAAAATAAATGCATGCATGCATGCATGAATGAATGAACAAATAATAAATAAGTCATGTTTGGCAACCTCCAAAACCAATCTTTTTCTCCAATTTGTTTGAACTCGACAAACAAATGACGAGCTCGACATAGTCCCAGGCCCATCAAAGGAAGGAGAGAAGAGGCTAGTCCAAGAGCGCTTTTGTGTGTGATAGTAATAGTGGTTACCACCCGCAGAGGCTCTGGCAGTGGGAACCTCGGGTTCCCGAGACAAGACCCCCCTAACCCAGCGGCGGCGAAGCCGACGAGTGTAGGAGCCGGAGACTTCCGAAGCGGATCCACCGACCTCGCCCGCGCGGCCAGCGAGGCCCCGCCCCCGAGACCCCGCCCCGCGGGGCCCCGCCCCTCTGGGCCCGCCCCTTGGCTCTCCCCCCCGCCCCGCCCCTCGGGGCGCCCACGCAGACGCGTCCGCCGAGGCTCGAGGCCCCGCCCCGGCCCGCCCCGGCCCGCCCCCGCCGGCCGCCCCGCCCCAGCCCTAGGCGGTTGCTCGCGGCGGCCGCCGCCCTCTCCCGGCCCAATGGCGCGCCTGCCGCGTCAGTGATGTGAAGCCGTGCTCTGGCTCGTCCGGCCCCCGGGCCGCAGCCCATTACACCATCCGCCGCGGCAGCTGCTGCAGCGGCTGCAGCCCGCGCAGACGGGGAGGGCGGGAGGCGGCGCGGCGGGGCGGGGCGAGCGGCGCGGCCCGGCTCATTCCTGCGCGGCGCGGGGCATGGGGGAGCTGTGCGGCCGCAGGCGGAGCTGCGCGGCCCGGGCAGCGGCGAGGACAACGGTTTCGATTTGAAGGGGGCGGCCCGCGCCCGAGAGGCCGGCGGCGGCTGGGAGGATCGCCCCACCGGCAGGTAGCGGCGGCGGCGGCCTGCCCGAGCCCGGGCCGCGGCCTGAGGCGCCCGCGGGAGGCCCGGGCGGGAAGGGGAAGGGGGCGCCCGGCGGCCGCAGGCGGCGGCAGGCCGGAGGCCCCAGGCTCGTCTGCCCGCCGGAGGGGGCGCGGGGTCGACGGGGGACGTTGGGAAAGGGCTGCCCGTATCGGGGAAAGGTTGGGGGTGAAGGTTCTGTGGTTTGGGAAACCTGCGGATCCCTCGGGGGTTCCGGGGCGGGGGGGGGGTCAAGTGGAGGCGGGCGAAGTTAGCTAAAAGGCAGCCGGATTTCCTGAGAACCAAGAGTAGTGTTTAAAGGAAGGAGGACCTTTCGGGTGAGGGTTTTGGCTTTAGCTCGGGCTGGTTCGTATTGTCCGACCTTTTTGTTCCTCCTCGAAGCCCCTCCTGGCCACAGTGAGGCCTTCCAGCCTCGCGCCCTTGGCCCGCGTTCCTCTGCAGACGCGAGAAAGAGAAACATTTCTGAGCCCTGTGTCTCATGCCTCTTTCGGTTGTACTCTCTCCCCTGGGCGTGTGCAAAGCAAAACTAGAACAAAGCTTGGCCGGTTAGGAGGCGAGAAAACCGGTTCCCTGTAGTGTTCAAATTTATGGTACATAGGGAAGAAACCGCCTTCCACCAAAACGTTTGGGCCGTGTGTACCTTTTTTGTATTCTTGTTCACCTTTTTTTTTTTGGCGGGGGGAGGTTGGACGGCGGAATAGCTCAAGTATGACTCCCTCCTCCCCACGGGAGTAGAAATTACGAAAAACCTAAGTAGTGTTCTTACCTTTACCTATGGAAAATTCAAAACTTTTTTTTCTTTCTTTAGTTTGGTGCTCTGTCAGATGTTGGAAGGCAATAGGACAGAACGTACTCTCCATGGTTTTATATCCGTCCTGGGGTGCAGCGATTAACATTGAACTTTGGTTCCCGTCACTCTTGCCTGTGTCCATAGAGTTAAGCTGGAGCTCTGCTTTGAAGGATAAATAAAGCACAACCTTTCAGCTGGACATAAATGGATCTAAAGACAGCAGTGTTCAACGCAGCTCGAGATGGCAAGCTCCGGCTTCTTACCAAGTTGTTGGCCAGCAAATCCAAGGAGGAGATTTCCTCCTTGATCTCTGAAAAAACAAATGGGGCCACACCACTCTTGATGGCGGCCAGGTATGGGCACCTTGACATGGTAGAATTCCTTCTAGAGCAGTGCAGTGCCTCCATAGAAGTCGGGGGCTCGGTCAATTTTGATGGAGAAACCATTGAGGGGGCTCCCCCTTTGTGGGCCGCTTCTGCAGCAGGACATCTGAAGGTGGTTCAGTCTTTGTTAAATCATGGAGCATCTGTCAACAACACGACTTTAACCAATTCAACTCCTCTTCGAGCTGCTTGTTTCGACGGCCATTTGGAAATTGTAAAGTACCTTGTAGAACACAAAGCTGATTTGGAAGTGTCAAACCGACATGGGCATACCTGCTTGATGATTTCATGTTACAAGGGACACAAAGAGATTGCTCAGTATTTACTTGAAAAGGGGGCAGATGTTAATAGAAAAAGTGTTAAAGGTGAGTTCCGCTTCTTCATTTTTATTTTTTAATTGTTTACCACTTATTTTCAGGAAGTTTGATATCTAATTATAAGCGGTGATGTTGAGTAAGCCAACATTGACAGACCTGTTTTGATTTGGTACTCTTCCAGTATAACCTTGTTGACTGTTTCTTTGGTATTTGATAATTGAACGAGTTTGATAAAAAGACCTCTACCACTATAATTAGGCAGCATTTTCTTTCTCTTATTTGGAATAACTTCCAACTGCAGGGAAATGGGTTCCCCAGAGTTACAGAGCATGTTAGTGGAAGTTAATCTGAGCCCTTAGATTTGTGTTTAATCTTCTTGAGAATATACTTCAATGTCATGTATTTTTCTTAGCTTTAAAATTTTTTTAAAACACCTTTGGAGTAGAAACTACTATATTTAGTGAGTCATAGTCCTGTTTGTTAGGTAGTCATTTCATTTTTAATTCTGTCAGGGAGGGCTAGGCCAAACTGACCTGGAAGGATTAATATCAGTGGGAAGGAGAAAAATCTGTTCCCTTATATTTATTTATTTATTTGTGTGGCCAATAGAAGATATTTTTATACAGAACATGTGTTAAATATAGCAAGAAAGAAAACATTTTTAAAACTGCTAACAATACTGAGAGCAAAACAAGGACTAGGTTAAACTGACTTGGATTTGTTGGCTAGCAACAGCGTAAACAACCTTTGTCCAGAAGAAGAGCTCATGTTTACAATTGTGTATAATTTTCAGCTATTGTAATAACCTTAAAGCAGCAAATGATAGTTTTGAATTTTTAAAACTCTTAACCACAACTGTTTTGACACTGTAATTTTGATACTTGAAACCTATTTTCCTTAAACATATTTACTTACACAGCAGCAAAATAATTCACTGTCTAGTTTCAGAAAACTTAAAAGTAGCATATGTACATGGTAAAGAAAAATTCAAGCAGCATAAATTGGTTTACAGTGTTTACAGTGAAAAATGTCTTATCACCCCTGATTTCTAGATCTCCAAACCCACTGACAACCACTATTTACACTTTTTTTGTGTGTGTGTCCTAGAGGTAGTCTTTGCAAATACAAGTGTACTTGTCAATGTCATTCTCCTTCCCTTTTTTCTCTGTTAGTTGATACATGCTTTTTTTTTTAAAACTAATTTATCTTGGATGTCATTCAACTGCAACACAAATAGCTACCTCATTCTGTTTCATAGGTACACAGTATTTCATTTTATGAATGCATATAATTTAGTTTCTATATGGACAGTTTGAACACATTCAATATAAACAATGCTACTGTGACACACATAAGTGTGTCTTTGCATAGTTGTGTAAGAATAGCTGTAATATAATACTTATAATTGCTGAATTAAATACCTGGTGTTATAAATACCTGGAATTGCTGGATCAGAGTAAATGTTATGGGGTATTATGTAGTTACTGAATATATTTACTAAAATTAGCATGATCTTTAAAAAAAATGTTTGCTATAAAAATTAAACAGGCTTATTGTGATTTTCTGAAAATTTTTTCTGGAGGAAATAAAAAAATTTCATAAAATTTGAGCACTTAGAGATAAACCTTCCAAATATATTTCTGAACTATACATGTAGGTATATATATGCAATTTATTTTATAGGCTCTTCTATAACCTGTTTTTAGCTTAATAAATGTTACCTATAATGTTATTAATTACAGCTCTTTAATGGAGTTTTATGTTGCTTCTAGCTTTTCAGTATGATAAAAAATGTTTCTGTAAATATTCTTCCTTATAAATGTTTTCAGTTGTTCCGTATTATTTTTGAGATAGGTTGTTGGATCAAAGGACAGTATGACTTTTTTTTTAAAAGTCATCATTTAAAAAACACTCATTCTAAGAGTACACATTACCTTTTAAGTGGGAATGCTTTGAAATCAAGAAGAGAAAGAGTTAATAGGTATGGCTCTCTTTTAGGCTTGTTGGATTTTTTTTGTTTCTTTGTTTTAGGTTTTTTTATTTATCAGCCTAATAAATAAAAAATATATGATAAACTCATATATTTAAGTCACATTGGAGTTTGTCTTAAACTCTTTTGTCATTCAGAGCTGCTTTATATGCTCCTGAAGATATGAGAGACCTATACTATAAATAACTCATTATTTCGTGAACATTTTCCTCTAATAAACTGTGAACAGTATTTAACTGGGTTACCTTTGCTGTTTAAGAATACTCTTTTTTTATCACTACCATTATAGCCTTGTATGTGGGGATGTGTGTGCTCCCCCTTTTGGCCAATGGCCTGTTAATTCTAGTCATTTTTTCCCCCATTGTCAGATGTAGTGTTTATATCTTTAAAAATACATATGTAATATGAGAAAACAAAAAACTGTTTTCAGATAGCCCCAATTTTATATAAACACATATATATGTATACATATATGTGTATTTTATATCTATATAGTATATCTATCCCTTTGAGTGCAGTACTATTACCTTTTTTTGGTGCCTTTTAATTTTGACAGTGATTCTTAGAGATTCTTTGGGGCAGATTAAAATACATTCACCCTTCCGAACTCTTATCCTGAAGCTTCCATTCTTTGATAATCACTCTTACTGACTCTTCAGATTTTTTTTGTGGAGAAGAGATAATAATAAAACAGGAATCAATTGAATCCAAGGCAGGAACACTGGAGAAGGATCTAATAGAGCAGAGCATCAAAAAGGATTTTTTTCTTCCATATTTTTACCCCTCTCCAAAAAGTGAGACTGATAAGATTGGGGATAAGATGTAATAATTTCTTAGGAAATTTTATGTCAGCTATTGGAAATGGTTCTAAAGAAAGAAAATGCCAATAGATTATGCTTGGTCTGCTTAAATATAACTTGTATGTGACTTCTACATTCTGTTACTTTTTAACAGGCAGTTGGTATTTGAATATATTATTTAATCTCTTTCCATTACTTTTTAACAGGCTGTTGGCATTTTGAACATGTTTTAACCTAAGGTGGAATTCATTCATTAATTGTGAGAACATTTATTCAGTTCCTCAGTGTGCCAGGCTATTAGATTAGGATGTATAAAGATGAGTAAGACGAGATATCCAGTTCTTGATTCCTTGCTCTTGAGGAGCTCATGGTTTTATCGGAGTGACAGGTTCATAAGCAAATAACTTAAACCACAATATGGTAAGTGCAACAGTAGTGCTTTCTTCTATTACATATTTGGAAATACTTTATCTCCAACCAACTCATTACCTGAGGGGACTGTGGGTTCCTTCTTTTCCCGTGGCATTCACAAAAGAGAGAAAAACTTTGAAATATTTAGAAATACGTCTCCAGCTTAACACAGTTGATTTAACACGGGAGAGCTGGCTGCTATTTGAAACTATAGCCCCTAAATCAGAAGTGATTAGACATGCCAATCTTAGAGCTATCTCATTGATCACTGTGCTTTATGGTTATAGTTATCTTTGGCTTTTTGGTTCTTTTTATTTCTTTAAACTCAGCATAGGACTTTGCAGACCTATGGTAAAGTTCCTTAAGCCCCACAATTCTGCACCCCCCCCCTTTTGGTAAAATTCTTAGAAAATAGATGCTTTCTTTAATATTGCAAAAATAATTAAGTGAAAAGTCAATCAACCAGTCTCAACATGGCTTCTTCTTTATATCCTTAGTTATGGGACTTGTGTTCAGCTAGTCTTCAGATGGTTCTCCTGGTTGATTGTTCTATAATTAAATTGTAATTATGATGTGGTCATGGGAAGAGACGAACACAGCATTTACCTAACCCTGCCTTCTTGACTGACACTCCAATCTCTTTTTATACCCAAATTCACCTGTTAATTGAACAGCCGAAAATGATTGAGTACTACAGACCAATGGAGCAGCTCTTGGAGCTGGGCTTGGGGATGCTGGCCCTAGAGGACACACTATCCTCATTCATGGGTCAATCATTTTAGATACCCAAGATAATTAAGTAAGTTGGTAATAAGAATTACATTTATTCAGTTCCTCAGTGTGCCAGGCTATTAGATTAGGATGTACAAAGATGAGTAAGACGAGATATCCAGTTCTTGATTCCTTGCTCTTGAGGAGCTCATGGTTTTATCGGAGTTATGCATTTTCCGTAGGCAAGGCATTGTGTTGGACATTATGGAGGCTGTGAGAAGACAGGACATCACATTTGTTAACTGCTAAAGGAATTGTATAAATCTGTGCTATAGGATTTTAGAAGAATATACTAACTAGAAAGGCTTCGTGGAGAAGGTGAAGTGGACCTTAAAAGAATCGTTTGGGTTCAGATCTGCAGAAGGCATTTGATACAGTTTTTAAGGCTTAGCAAATGACATAAAGAAAGGCGTACTGAGAAATATGATCACAGGCTAGATTATAAAGGACATTGCCTTCTACATAAGGAGTTTGATTTTATTCTTTAGCAGTGGTAAGCCAGTGAAAGTTTTCAGCAGAGGAATAACTGAGTTTTTTTTTTTTTTTTTCCCAGAGGAACTGATCTAGCTGCATTCTAATTCTGTTACATTGTGAACTCATTGAGGCTATAGACCTAGTGTTTGTATCCAAGCATTAGAAAGAATTGCTGGCCAAAGTGGGTATTTGATAAATGGGCTCGTTGACTGAATGTCTTGGATTTAAGAGAGAAAAGATTATACACTCCCTGATAGCAAGTACTGTTTTGTAGTCCTTTCAGTACGGAAATAAATACATACATGAAGACTTGACAGTAATTGTGAAAAATGAGTGATACAGGTAGAACTCTCTAGGGGTTCAGAAAAGGGAGAAATCCCTGTAGGCTCATGATAAGTATAACTAGCTTTGTAAGGTTTTGAGAGAGAGCTAGTTCAGGCAGTTTATTTGACTTTTTATTATAGAGGTAATCTAACTTATCCACATTTGACATTCTCCCTCTTTGCTTTCTGTAGTAGTTTAAAGCAGACCCTGGGCATTACATTATTTCTCTCCCACTGAGTATGCGTTTTAGGATATAGTTGTATTTCAAGAAAATGTAAAAGAAAAGAGAGAAAAAATATATATACTACTGTAAATACAAATGAATTTCAAATAAGAAAATACTCTATAAATTAAGAACTGCTGGTATTAGGGATAATGGACAAAAATAATGACTGTTTCATATAGACAAGTCATTTCAGTGTACTTCAGGATTATCTGAGAGCTTTGAAGATGAAGTTGTCATTTTCTTCTTGACTTCAAGAACTTTCTTAGCTTCTGGTTACCTCAATACACCTACTTGCAGAGAAGAGGAAGAGACTTAAATTTTTATTCTATTCTGTAATATATCTGTATTTTGATTTAATAATTTTAAAATAACTTACTAGTTGAATTCATTAACTTTTTGATCCCAGATCATTAAGTTGCTCCTCCAAGTTGTTCCATGTTCATTCTTTTCCCTCTTGTATCCGCTGGCAACACTTCTCTGAATTCTCAGGGAAACTTGATATCCTAGCTGGAGAAGATAAGCTGTAGAGGATCTGTAAATTGAGTTCAGTAGAGAAATATTGTATTTCTCCTTCCCTGGAGATTGGATTTTGAAATGCGAATCCTCACAGAATTGAGCTAAAGTTGGTGAAAATGAATAGATCTTTAGCACCACTGTTATTTTAAGAGTTATAGACAGCACCACCAATTTAAAGCAGAGATTAAGTTTCACTTAATGACCTTTAGATAGATACATGTAGTTCTCTCACTGAGTTCATCTGTATCCTAGATTGATTAATTAAATTAATTTATTTCAAACAAAATTCAGGAGCCCTTGGCGTTCTGGAGATATTTGCTGTTATTTTGCTGTTGAGACGGGAATGTTTGTGAGGGAAGATGGAGGTGAAAGTGGTGGAAGGGGCCCGAGTAAAGAAGTCACAGGGATGCATATCTGCCTAAAACATCTTTCCTTTTCCCCCTCCCTTCGAGAAGAGCTGCAGTTTAAAGAGTCTGAACTAGAGTGGCCAGAAGGGGAATTTTCATGAAATCTGAATTGTAATGTTGAATTTTTATCAACTTACATTGTGTAATTTTCATCAAATTATACTATTATTAGTTGTTTTAGTCCTGACTCCTTAGCTTGGGAGCTCTTAGCCTTGAATATTCTACTTTATGTCAAGACCCATTTCAAAGGCAACTTTTTAGGCAATTTTTTATCTCTCTTGAGTTATAAGAACGTATCTTACCTCTATGGGTGCAGATGTTTTTTCATGTTTAATTTTGTCATGAGCTCAGAGACCTGTGTTGTTAATCTCTGTATGCTCATAGCTTAATGCCTTATACAAAGAATGAAGGGAGGGCACATGGTAATCTCGACACAATTTGTCTTTGATTCTATTTTTGATTCCTTTTTTTGAACTCCTGTCTTTGAGTATCTCTCGTGTTAGAATACACGTGGGGAAGAGAAACATTCAGAGCAGAGGAACCTTCTAGTGTTTCTTTGATATCCTAAAGTGTTTCTCTGTACCCTTTCTCCTCTCCTCCCTTAACACAGTAATTCTAGAAATAAAATATTTGGAATCGGCATTGAACGTCCCTTTCCCATCTTTGCAAGCAGACCTCTTATGGACTCAGCTTAGTTCCAGCTAAAGACCCTTTAATTGCTGCCTCTGTCAGTCAGAACTTACACTTGTACCAGAAAACAAAAGTGCTTTGATTTTAAACAGCTTTGAGACATAATTCACATACCATTTACTGATTGAAAGTGTACAAATAATGGTTTTTAGTATGTTCACCAAGTTGTGCAACTATCATCACAATCACCTTTTCTTCATCACCCCCCCACCTCTACAAAAAACTTCATATCCATTAATAACCAGTCCCATTCCTCCCTTCTTCCTTATCCTCAAATGAACCAGTTTTAGGTAACCAGTAATCTTTCTGTCTCTATAAATTTGTTCTGGACATTTCATATAAATGGAATCATAATAGTTGGTCTTTTGTATTTGCTTCTTTCACTTAGCATAATGTTTTCAAGGTTTATTCATTTTGTAGCATGTACTTTATTTCTTTTTATTGAATAATCCACTGTATAGCTATACCGTATTTATCCAATTTTCGGTTGATGGGCATTTGGGTGGTTTCTACTTTTTGGCTATTGGGAATAATGCTGCTATGAATATTCATGTAGAAGTTCTAATGTGGATATATGATTTCATTTCTCTTGAGCATATACATAGCGGTGGAATTGCTGGGTCACATGGTAACTCTGTTTAATCTTTTGAGGAACTGCCATACTTTTCCAAAGCAGCTGCACCATTTTACATTATCATTGGCAATGTAGGAGGGTTCTAGTTTTTCCACACTGTTACCAACATTTGTTATTACCCTTTTTTAAGATAGCCATCTTAGTGGGTATGAAGTTCTATACCATTGTGGTTTTTATTTTTATTTCTCCAATGGCTAATGATGCTGAGCATCTTTTCATGTGGTTATTGACCATTTGTATATATCTTCCTTATGGAAGAGTCTATATATCCTTTACACCTTTTTAAATTGGGTTATCTTTTTCTTACTGAGTTGGAGTAATTTATTCTGAATATAAGTCCTTTATCATATATATAATTTGAAAATATTTTCTCACATTTTGTGGATTGTTTTTTCATTCTTTTGATGGTGTGTACAGCAATTTGGATCATATTTTACAAACTAACTTTAAAAATTTGATTGTGGATTACTTAGGTTTGACTTAAACAAGAAAATTGTTAAGAACAGACTTCAGTATTTACTGATATTGTATAAACAAGAACTTTTCTGTGGATCAGGTGCATAATCTAGTTGTAAAACATACCCTATTCCTGCTATGGCACTTGATATTTAAATTTAGAGTAAAGAGGAATGGTGAAGTTTCATTTCTGTATGCTGTGACCTAACTGTCCTTTTAGACTTATATTCATATCACTTGTCATAGCTATTGTATGTGTTGGCTATATGGCAAATACCTGTACAGTAAGTTCTCACTTAATGTTGATGGAGACTTTAAGCAAAAGGACATCTAATGAAACCAGTTTTACGATAGGCTAATTGATATAAACAAGAGTTAAGTTCCTATGGCTTCTCATCAGTGTTATAACTAAAACCACACTGAATGAAATGTTATTTGAGCACCTGCTTTATAGCAAGGAAAAAAATAAGATTCTACTTCTTTGCTGCTCAAAATAGCAAAGGGCCAGCAGCATAGGCACCACATGGAGCCACCCTAGATCACCTGAGTCAGATCTATGTTTTACTGTCATCTACTGGTGATTTTGTATGTTAAAATTTGCGAAGCATAACTTTGATTTATACTAAAAAAATACAGAAATACAGAATTTGAACTATGTGAAGACTTTACAAACAGTGAAGTCTGTTGAATTGATATTGCTAGAAAAAGTAATTTCGATTATAATAAACATTTTGTGTTCATTAAACATTTTATAGCCATTATGAGAACACTTTTGTCTAATTTAAAAGATAAATTAATTATCTGTGCTATATGGGAGTGGTGTAGAAACTGACTTAATTCTGATCCTGGTGAGTCTAAGTAATCTTACTCATTAATTTATAAATGCTCTTTCGAAGTTCTTATATAATTAAAGGTAGTGGTCCCCAATCTTTTTGGCAACAGGGACTGGCACCCCTATGAGAATCTAATGCCTGATTTGAGGTGGAGCTAAGGTGGTGATGCTAGTGCTGGGGAGTGGCTGCAAATACAGATGAAGCTTCGCTAGCTCGCCAGCTGCTCACCTCCTGCTGTGTGGCCCAGTTCCTGATGGGCCATGGACCCTTCATGGCTCTGGGATTAGGGACCCCTGATTTAAGTGGTTGATTGGTAACAGTCACTTATTTAACCTTTAGTCAAACCCAGAACATCTGGTTTGGATCCAGAGACCTCTTGGGGCTCAAACTAGTTCTTACTCAAAATACTAGTATGTTTTGGATTGCTTATTTAAAAAAAAATTTAATTTCATTGTTAGGCATCTAAACTATCACAGTTGAGCATGAATTCCTATTTTTTTACGCTCCTATTAAAAGATTTACAGGTCTCTTTAAAATTTTAAAATAAATTTAAAATCGGTACTTAAACTAGGTCTTTGTACTACTAAACTTTGATGTGTGAGCATGTCCCATAATTTCCTTCCCTTAATAGCCATCCCAGAAACATCCCAATGAATATGACTACTTTTTATTCTTCTAAATTTTCTTAGTACTATTTTATTTCTATGTTGTTATATAGTTGACAATTTATGCATTTGGATCACACTGTTTTAATTTTCTGCAGCAGTGCTTTAACTGAATTAAATAGTGTACCATTATCTTGATGGGAATGCCCCTTTAACAAACATGTCTTGATAAATCATAAAAATTTTGAATTCAGTTTAAGAAATTTTGTTTCTCCCAAAAGAATTTTTATTAATCAGTCACTGAAGAGTATATAATACTTGTCTTTTTCTTTCACTTAATTTTATTGTTCAGTATCTTTAATTTTATCTGATTTGCCTGATAATATTTAGTTCTGAACTTCATGTTTTATTTTCATTGTCTTTCTCACGCTGAGGATACAAGAATAAGATATTATAAAATAGAGATGCAAAATTTTTGAAAGTGCAATCATTGTATTGTGGAAACATTTTTAAGGGGCATGTAAACCAGGAAAAACATGTGAGTCAAATTTTAAAAAGTGCTTGGTATATATTGTTATGCACCAAAAGTTTAAATCAATGAAGTTACCTAGCAAAAATTAAATATGATTTTATTGGTCTTTGGTATGTAACAGTGTAGACTAGTTACAAGGACATAGTGACTTGATTTTTAAATTCAGCTTGTATTTTTTCACAAGAACTTGCATTTAATACAGCATATCCAACACATTTGACTAAAACAACCGATAGAGGAAAATTTAGAGGCATATCTTGTTTTATTGTACTTTGTAGATACTGCAGTTTTTTACAAATTGAAGGTTTTTGGCAACCCTGTTTAAAGCAAGTCTGTTGGTCCTGTTTTTCCAACAGCATTTGCTCAGTCTGTATCCCTGTTTCACATTTTGGCAAATCCCTGAATATTTCCAACTTTTTCATTGTCACTATATTTGTTATAGTGATCTATGATCCGTGATCTTTGATGTTGCTATATAATTGTTTCAGGCAAAAACTGTGCCCACATGACCACTTACTTATTCATTAAATGTTGCGTGTGTTTGGACTACTCCACTGACAGTCCATTCTCCTCTTTCCCTCTCTTTGGCTCCCCCTCTTCCCTGAGACACAACAATACTGAAATTAGACCAGTTAATAACCCTATAATGTCCTCTTAAGTGTACAAGTGAAAGGAAGAGTTGCACATCTCTCATTTTAAATCAAAAGAAATGATTAAGCTTAGTGAGGAAGGCATGTTGAAAGCCATGTAGGCTGCAAGCTAGGCCTCTTGTGTCAAACAGCCAAATGGTTAATGTAAAAGAAAAGTTCTTGAAGGAAATTAAAAGTTCTACTCCACTGAACACACGAATCATAAGAATGTGAAACAGCCCTGGAGAAAGTTTTAGTGGTCTGGATAGATCAAACTAGCCAAAGTATTCCAATACTTAAGCCACAGCCCAATCCAGAACAAGTTAATCCTTAATTCTCTTCAATTCGGTAAAGGCTGAAAGAGGTGAGGAAGCTGCAGAAGAAAAGTTTGAAGCTAGCAGAAGTTGGTTCATGAGGTTTAAGGAAATAAGCCATGTCCATAACATAAAAGTGCAAGGTGAAGCAGCAGGTGCTAATGTTGAAGCTGCAGCAACTTGTCTAGAAGATCAAGCCAAGATAATTAATGAAGGTTATTACACTAAATAACAGATATTTAATGTAGATAAAACAGCCTTGTATTGGAAGAAGATGCCATCTAGGACTTTAATAGCTAGAGAGAAGTCAGTACCTGCTGTCTTATTTTAAGAAATTACCGCAGCCACCCCAGCCTTCAGCATCTACCACCTTGATTAGTCAGCAGCCATCAACATCAAGGCAAGACCCTCTGCCGGCAAAAAGATTACCACTCACCGAAAGCCCAGATGATGATTTGCATTTTTTAGCAAGAAAATATTTTTTAATTGAGGTATGTACGTTGTTTTTATAGACATCGTGCTATTGAATACTTAATAGACTATAGTAAAGTATAAACATAACTTATGTGTGTATTGGGAACCCCAAAATCCATGACTCGCTTTATTGTGATATCCTCTTTATTACAGTAATCTGGAACCAAACCCGCAATATTGCTGAGGTATGCCTGTATTCAGTAAATATAATAGACAACTGATTATTTTTAAAAATTCTTAAATATAGAAAGTGAGATTAGTCCTAGAAACTGGAAAAGAAAATAGACATGTCATAAAAGAAAGTTTGTGAACAGACATGGAAAATGTTCTATATAATTTGGAATAAAAAAAATTAAAATTCGAGTAATTACAGTATTAGAAAGAATACTGTAAAAGTGGAACTTTTAAAAGATTTTATAATTCCTTTGGAAGTGAATTATAAGATGTGTGTTAAGATGTCACACAGTGTTGATACTGTTTACAAGTAGGCATTTCTTTTGTCATTTGTTTGTTGAAGTATAATTTATATACAATAAAATCCATCCTTTTTAGTATATAGTTCTGTAAGTTTTGACAGTCATATATTGTAATTTAGCTACCACTACAATAAAGATAGAACAAAAAGTTCTTTTATGCCCGTCTGCAGTCAGTCCCCTCCCAGCACCCAACCCTTGGCTACCATTGGTCTGTTATCTGTCCTTATTATAGTTTTGTAGGCACTAATTCTAACAGTGAAAATTCTGAAGCATTGCAGATGATCATTAATAGAGAAGTGTTTATGTAAATTATGACATGCCTTCTTACTTGAACTTTTACCATAAAGACATTAAGGAATGATTAAATGGTATCTATGTAGTTCATGTAGACTGTGTGGTAACAAAATGACAGAATGACCAGGGTGTAGGTGAAAAGAAGGCAGTAGTTGTGTATGTACTCTTTACAGCTTTAGTAAAACATACTGTGTAAAAGAGACTTAGAGACATTACACAAGAATTATAGTTGCTTTAATATTAGGCTTTTCTTTAAAGCCCATATTTTCTAAACTTTTAAGTAATGCTCTAGGCTATAATTCAGAAACTTTTTAGGGCTTCCAGAGCATGAAAGTTGTGGTTGTTTATATACTTAACTTGTCAGTATTAACAAGATCTCCTTAATTAGGAAGAACCCCTCCTTCTAAGATTTTACTTTTTACACTTATTTATCCTCAGAAGCTAAGTTTGAGTCACATTTTGTGATACCGAGTATTAAAAATTTAAAAATCTACCTCAGTTTGAACAGTATTTTACTGCTATCTGGGATATAAAAGAAATTTAAGATCTGTGTACTTAGGAATAGATAGTTTAGGTAAGAAAACCTATTTCTGAAGCAACAACACTATGCTTTTGTAAAGTATTATATAATAGTATAGTAGTAGATATGAGTACCTACCAGAATGAGTGATACAGGCATTCTCAAAATGACAAATTGTTATGGTGTAACCAAGGGGGCCTCTTTGAGCAGCTCAAATTTCTGTTGAAACTTAAAAGACAAGAAGTTAAAAAAGGTAAAGAAAAAAGTGCATTACAGGAAAATTAAGAGCAGAAAATTGGAGGTAGAAGTGAGCACAATTCTAATGCTGGGAGAGATAACTTAGGTTGGAATGATAGGAAGCCTAAGCAGAAAGTTAGCCATACATATGGCAGGTATTGATAGTGTCTTGGATTAGAGTAGGTGTTGGCAACTGATAACCGAAGAGTCAAGTCCTGCCTAGTCCTTCTTTTGGGACTGCCTGAGACCTAAGAAATGGTTATGTTTTTTTCATGGTTGTAAAAGAATCAAATGAAGAATATTTCACAGCATGTGAAAATTACAGGAAAGTCACATTTCAGTGTTAATAAGTAAAATTTTGTTGGCAAATAGCCATGTCCATTAACTTAACATACAGTAGGCCCCCTTATTCACAGTTTCACTTTCCATCGTTTCAGTTAGCCAGGGTCAATCATGGTCTGAAAATATTAAATGGAAAATTCCAGAATAAACAATTCATAAGTTTTAAATTACATACTGTTCTGAGTAGTGGGACGAAATCTCTCACTGTTCTTCCTGGGATGTGAATCATTTCTTTGTCTAACAAATCCACACTACATACTACATACCTCGTTAGTCACTTATTAGGCCTCTTGATGAGCAGATTGACTGTTGGCAGTATCACAGTGCTTGCGTTCAGGTAACCCTTGTTTTACTTAAAAATGGCCCCCAAAGCACAGTAGTTTAAACTTTATCATATATATGTATGCATAGGAAAAAACAGTATGTATAGGGTTTGGTACTATACTTGGTCTCAGGCATCCACTAGAGGGTCCTGGAATGTATCCCTTGTGGATATTTGGGGACTACTGTATTGCCTATGAATACTTTTTGCTATATGGCAAAGTTGAGTGCTTACAACAGAGACCCTCTGGCCTGCAAAGCCTAAAATACTACCTAGCTCTTTACAGAAAAAGTTTGACAACTCCTGGACTAGATTCACTGTGCAGTATTTAGACTGCAGATGATAAGAAATGAGACTGGAGAGAGGTAGGGTAGGGAAATGTTTCTCAGCTTTAAAATCCATTTCCCATAGTGTATCTTCTTGTGTGTATTCCTAATAACCATGATTAAGCTTTACTTCACATACTATGCCTTCTAAAACTATAGATTTCTTCTTTGCCATTCCACCTGCATGCAGATGGAAGTTTGAGAAAATCCTGTTGAATTTTGAAAGCCGTCTTAGATTTTCAGCTATTTCCTTAGATGAAGCATGAAAGTTTTTGAGTTGGAAAGTAACATTTATGTTGTTTTGAATTTTATATCATTATAAAATGTTTCCCTTTATCTCTAATCATGCATTTTACTTTAATGTCTACTTAGTCTGATATTTTAATATCAGACATCTTATGGTTATTTTTTGCATAGGATGTATTTTTTCCATCTTTTCATCCTTTTTCTTTATATTTAAGGGGTGTCTCTTGTAAGTAACATGTAGTTTTAGTTTACCTATTTGTATTTGTATTTTCAGTTTGGCAGTTTTTGTCTTTTAATGGGAACATTAGTTTGCTTGAATTTAATGTAATATTTGAATTTAATGATATATTTGAATTTTAATCTAGTTACATTTTTATTTTTATTTGTCCTGTTTTGTATTCTTTGCCTCTCATTTTTTGTCTTTGGGTTACTTTTTATTATCTTTTTCTATATCAGGAACATGTACTAATTATATGAATACCTTATTTTAGTAGTTACCCTAGATAGTATTACTTTCCTTATCAAAGGCTAACATAAATTTCTAGTTTTTCCTCTTTTCAAGCAATACAGAAATCAGAGACTACTTTAACTCCATTTATCTTCCTCCTTTTATGCTGTTGCTGTTAAGCATTTTACTTTTATTTGTATGTTAATCCTTATAAGACATTATTTTAAAGGCACTATTTAGAATTCTCACTGATTACTCTTAATATTTATGCCCACATCTCTGGGCTTCCATGTAGCTCATTTTCCTTTTGCCTAAAACAAAACAAAACAAAACAAAACACCCTGTTGTTTAGTTCTGCTGGTAATAAACAACATCTTAGTTTTTATTTTTCACCTGAAATGGTCCTTTCTTTCACATTTATTATTGATGTAGATATAGAATTCTAGGTTGGCAGTTATTTTCTTTTATTGCTTTTAAGATAATGTTGTTTCCTGCCTTCTGCTTTTCCTGATGAAAACTTTCTTTGTCTGTTACTGTTTTGTAGGTCATTTCTGCTGGTTTTAAAATTTTGCTCTTTGTCTTTAGTTTTGTTGTAGTGTGCTTCAAAGTGATTTTTAAAAAAACTTATCCTTCTTGGTGTTTGTAAAACTTATTATAGTTTAATCTTTATTCAGTTTCAGAAAATTTTCAGACTTTATCCTTATAATTATTGCTTTGAGCCACTTTTCTTTCTCTAGAATTCTAGTTTTAACTATGTTAACCCTTCTGACACAATTCCTTCTGTCTCTTACAGTCTTCTGCTTTCCGTCTTTCACCTCCATGCTTCTTTCTATGTATTTTCATCTGACTTATTTTCTAGTTCTCTAGTTCTCTATTCAGCTGTGTGTAGTCTGTTTTTAAAGCCACCCACTGAGTTTTTCAGTTCTGGAATGTACATTTGGTTCTTTTTGTAGTTTCCAAATTCTCAAATTTTTAAAAATCTCTCTGAATATGCTAAGCATAGTTATTATTTTAAAGTCTATGCTGGTAACTATTGTCTGGATCTTCTGTTGGACTTTTTTGTCAGCTCTTATTTCTCTTGGTTTTTGTGTTGTGGTTTCTTGTTTTCTGTCCATTATTTTTGATTGGATACCAAACATAAATTTAAAAAATGTTGAGCCCTAGTATAATGTCTTCTTCTAAATAGTATTTGTATTTCCTCTGGCTTTTGATTACATATATGAACTACTGGATTACTTTAATAATGAGAAGATTTTAAATGTAGACCTTCAGAGCTATAACCCTTAACTGTAGGGGGATTTCAAAGTTCCCTTCTTTTTGCCCCCTGGACTCCGGTTTACTCCTCTGGCAGTGTAAGGTTGTCAGAAGCTCAGCTTAATTTTAATTTGCTTCTTCCAAAATTGGTAGAAGCCACTGAGGGAAGCTTCCTCAAATTCTGGACTTCTCTAATTTTCTTTCTTCTCCTGGAATTTGTACCCTTATTGGCTCTTACATGATGTTAAGCAGATTTTTAAAAACACATATTTTGGCTTTTCTAGTTTCTGGTGGGAGGGTAATCATATTACCTCTGCCATTACTAGATTTGAAAGTCTTTCTTATTCTTTTTTTTTTTGAAACCGCCATTTGTTTCAATATATGGTGTATTCAAAATATATATATTCTGTATTTTTCCAGTAATTACATTAAGCCATTCAGCTAATTTAAGAAACTGGCTTTTCCTGCTTTCTTATCCTTAATTTTATTTCTGTGATTAGAGAAGAATGCCATCTAAGTCTTCTCTTTATATTTCTGTTATATTGTATATTTTTTAGAGAGAAATGAGTATATTAGGGATTCATAAGTCAAAAGAATTTTTAAAGTATATGTAGTAGTAGTCATGTTTAATTGGAATTATTTGGAGCAAATGAATATCAGTAGTTCCAAGTTTTGGGCTCTCTCAGTGCTTGGTTACCATACACATTGCTAAAACATTCTATCCGACACCATTCCATTGTCAACTATTGAAATCCTGGGTCAGAATAAATGTTTTCAGATAATTATTTAGTCCATGTAGATATAATATAAGACTAATAAACAGGATAAACTTGTGGAGAGAATAGTCCTAATGTTTTACAATTTTTACCTTTTTTGAATTTTAGTTACAGATTTGTTATGTAAAGTATTTAGATTTAAACCACTTTCTAGTACACATGCTGTGTCTGGGGTCCCCAAGGCTGCCCATGTTTGGAGGTGATGCAGCATATAATTGTAACTCACAGTTAAGGTTTATTTCAGTAATGTAATAAGGACGTGCAGCTGGATCATAAGGGTAACAGCATAGGTGGCATCTAGAGGAATCTGTGTGCAGGCATTTTTTTGCTGCCTTCTCATGAGAGGTCACAGAGCACAGTCTTCCCCTAGAAACGTAAATGCCTGTGTGTCATGTTTCTGCCCAGGGAAACTGATTAGAGACTCAGTGCCCAAGATTTTTACTGGATACTGTTCAAGGCATCTTTCCTTGAGCACATATCCAAAATTTTAAACTCCCAGAAGGAAAGCAGGTGTTCAGCATAAACTGCATTGTTTGTATAAACAGTGAGTCACCCTTGTCATTTAGGGAAAGTTTTATATCTTGGAACTGTTTACCACACAGGTTCACAGATATCAGCCAGGGGCCATCTTTGCAAGCAGATCTTTCTGAGGATAGTCAGCTGTGTTAAATTAACTCTTCTACACACATGCCTAAAAGGACTCACCTTTCAAATTTTATGTAAACATTGTATGTGAATATCAAAAGTCTGTGTGATAATTTTTGTTTTGATAACTAGCGAAGTATTTATCATTAAACTTAGGTAACTAAAACACTTGGATATAATGTCTTAATATGTTCCATACAGGCTTTTTACTAAAATGCCAGTGCCTGTTGTCAGGTTTAATCCATGTGTGGGAAGAACAGGACAGTATTAGAACATTTAGTACATTTAAGCAGATTATTTAAACATTAAATTACAATGGGAAAAAAAAATCCATTATGAAAGGACACTTCAGATGTCTCCTTTTAAAGTTCATATTGAACCACCCACATATTTTTCAGATTTCAGTGGATTTGTTTTTCTTATGGGAGCTTTTTGAGGAAAGTGGTTTGTTACTAAGAATTTTGACTAAAACAGTTGAAATTCAGTTATCAATCAGAAATATTGAAAAATAATTTCTAATTACTATTAGAATCAAATTGGAGACTCTTAAATATTATAGACTAGATTTCTCATTTCTAAATGTGGAAGCTGACCCGGAAATTTAAGTGACTGTCAGCAAAACTGAATAGCTGGTTAAATTTCATTTAATCAGTTTTTACTTATAGAACATGCCCTTGAATACATTATTAAATAATACCAAGAGGCCATGGATTAATTTTGAATTTCATCTAGTGACTTTGAATATCTTTACACCCCTAATTTGGTTTTTTCATTTATTCAACAAATTTAACAAGTATTTCTTTAACCCCTGCTATGTGTCAGACACTAGTTTTAGGTGCTGGGGATCTTTTTTTCTCATTTGTAATCAAATTAAAGAATGTCTCTTTAAGGGTGGCCTAGAGCTACCTGCTTTTCTCTAGGTTTTAAAGTATATACATTTATTACATTGTATCTAGGTCTCTCAAAATATCTCCTTTTTTTCTCTTCTTAAGGTAATACTGCATTGCATGATTGTGCAGAATCTGGAAGTTTGGACATCATGAAGATGCTTCTTATGTATTGTGCCAAGATGGAAAAGGATGGTTATGGAATGACTCCCCTTCTCTCAGCAAGTGTGACCGGACACACAAATATTGTGGATTTTCTGACTCACCATGCACAGACCAGCAAGACAGAGCGGATCAATGCTTTAGAGCTTTTGGGAGCTACATTTGTAGACAAAAAAAGAGATCTACTTGGGGCTTTGAAATACTGGAAAAAGGCAATGAACATGAGGTACAGTGATAGGACTAATATAATTAGTAAACCAGTACCTCAGACACTAATAATGGCTTATGATTATGCCAAGGAGGTAAATAGTTCAGAAGAGTTAGAAGGTCTTATTGCTGACCCTGATGAGATGAGAATGCAGGCACTATTAATTAGAGAACGTATTCTTGGTCCTTCTCATCCTGATACCTCTTACTATATTAGATATAGAGGCGCTGTGTATGCAGACTCTGGAAATTTCAAACGATGCATCAACCTATGGAAGTATGCTTTGGATATGCAGCAGAATAATTTGGACCCTTTAAGCCCAATGACTGCCAGCAGCTTATTATCTTTTGCAGAACTGTTCTCTTTTATGCTACAGGATAGGGCTAAAGGCCTGCTGGGCACCACTGTTACATTTGATGATCTTATGGGCATACTGTGCAAAAGTGTCCTTGAAATAGAGCGAGCTATCAAACAAACTCAATGTCCAGCTGACCCATTACAGTTAAATAAGGCTCTCTCCATCATTTTGCACTTAATTTGCTTGTTAGAAAAAGTTCCTTGTACTCTAGAACAGGACCATTTCAAAAAGCAGACTATATACAGGTTTCTTAAGCTGCATCCGAGGGGAAAGAATAACTTCAGTCCTCTTCATCTGGCTGTGGACAAGAATACTACATGTGTAGGGCGGTACCCTGTTTGTAAATTTCCATCTCTGCAAGTTACTGCGATACTGATAGAATGTGGTGCTGATGTGAACGTCAGAGACTCCGATGACAACAGTCCCCTACATATTGCTGCTCTGAACAACCATCCAGACATCATGAATCTCCTTATTAAATCAGGTGCACATTTTGATGCCACAAACTTGCACAAACAAACTGCTAGTGACTTGTTGGACGAGAAGGAAATAGCTAAAAATTTGATCCAGCCCATAAATCATACCACATTGCAGTGTCTTGCTGCACGTGTCATAGTGAATCATAGAATATATTATAAAGGGCATATCCCAGAAAAGCTAGAGACCTTTGTTTCACTTCATAGATGATAATTTGACTGTATTTTAGCACTGTTAAAGCACGAATTGTTAACAGTTGTTTCATTAATGAGCACTGTTGTGATAACACCAGCATTCATTTAGCTTGATACTATCGTGCTCTCATTGGCTAAAGCATTATAAGCATCAAATTTACAAGATTGGTTTCCCAGTATTTAATATAAATATACCATATAATATATTGTTTGTGAATTATTGAGAAATGTAATGTCATATTCAGATTTCTAAAATTGTCTGCCAAAGGCTTGTTCATTCTGGTTTCGTTTGCAGTTGTGTGTTTGGAACAGAGTTAACCATTTTTCAGTGGTGTCTATACTTTTCTGGTTTGTGAATTTTATACAATTGAAGGCAATTTTTTTTTTCTTGCTTCTTCCTTTTCCAAGCTTCTCCCCTGTTTCCACCTTTTTTCCTAACCATCTCTACTTTTTTTCTCCCCCTTATGGACCCATGCTAGGTTGTATAAACTTTATGGACTTATTACCATTTGCAGTTACCATAAGTGCTTTATCTTCTCTATGCACCGGCTTAAACTTGACTGTTGTATGTTAGCATATTTTCTATGCAGCAGTTGTCAACTTCAACTTAAAACACTGTTAAGTTTGTTACAAAGTTCATTTTATGAAAGTACTCTTGTAGCATGACAGTTTTTGGAGCTACTGGTTAGCTACCTGAGCTCAAGCTTTTTTGTTTGTTTTTTTCTTCACATATGAGATTTCTTTCTCTAATCCACTGAAATTATTGTGTGCTAAATTTGGGAAACAAATCTATTCTAACTCATTAACCCAGTTGAAATTTAGGTCTATCATCTTAATATATCATGCAGTTAAAGGAAGAATCTTTATAAAGTAACCCACCTTTTATGCTGTGCCAGCATTGTCCTGCTTGTGCTAATGATGTGATTAGGTGTAGAGAATTTGCTTAAATTTAACCTAAAATTGATCACACAGCTTAATGAGTCACATTGAAATATTCCATAATTGAACTGCAAATCACTTTTAGTTATAAAAAGAGCTAAAGCATGTCAGTGGCATGATGCTTGCCAAGCCAGATCTAGGTATCTAGGATAATTAAGGTATTTTAGTATGCAATTTACTGCCATAGTATCAAAGGTCAGTAACAGTGTTCTTTCTTTCTTCAAGCTTAAGTATACCTTTAAAGATAACTTGCATGAATTACTTTGGTCTCAATTATTTGTCACCATAGTTAAACACAAAAGGTTGCAGTGCTTCCTATTCCCTTACTAAAAGTTAGCTTTTCTTTTCCTTTTTTTTTTTTTTTGATGTTTTTTAACAGCTTTGCTAATGCCACAGAAAGGGCTCTTTTAACTTAAAAGATAAGTGAAAAGTACTAAAAAAGATTCAGGTAATTATCATTCAGCACTTTATTGTTATTCAGAATAAAATTTATGATGGCGTATTTGCCCTGCAAATGTCTTAATGAAATTGTTCTGAATAAAAAACTCCTTATTGGTTTGAGAAAAACTCAGTTTACCTGTGAGTTTAATGAGCTGGATCACTTGAATATTTGTGTTCACATTTTATTCTGAGGATTTGATGTAATGGTATTAAGGAGTGTCATCATTGCAAACAGTCGCATTTGGTTGATGTCATCTTTATTCAGTAAAAAAACTTGTAATGAAGAGTAGTAAATAAAACATCTTTAGACTTTCTGGTTAAATAATTGAGGTTTAATTTAAAAAAAAATATCTGCTCATTTTACTATGCTGTAAATTTAATTTCACCATTGAAAAAGGTGGGCTGGATATACATGGTCACTCTCCAACCTTTTAATGAAGAGATTTAAATATCTTATTTACCATGGGAAATTTTGATGAAATATTTGAACTGCCACATAAGAAAAATCTGTGATTTAGACAAATATTCTAGAAATATCAGACATCAATATTTTGAAATCATTGACTGTTGCCTTGTGGTATAAGAATTATATATTCATGAGCTTCTTTTCATTTTTAAAAAAGGAAGGCTTTGCAGATAGAGTAAATCTGCTTTAGTTGATCTCAGTAGTTTTTGGGTAAAAGATGAGCAATTGAGTTTTTAAGTGATTTAATATTTCCCTCTCTTTTTGGGAGTGGGTAGGAAGGCCTACATGCTTTTATAATAAAGCACATCTTACACTGCTTTACAGGTGAACTTGAATTGTGCAACTCTAGTATAAAATAAGGATTTCTTTACATAGCATTTTTCCATCATGAAATATAGATAAGTTAGAACTGTTCCTCAGTCTTGATAACTGAAATGCCTTATATCACTTAGGATACAATTCACTGTTTGCCATCTTCCCAAATACCATTAGGAGCACTTGAAAAATGAGTTAAATAGCTAAAAGTTGTCCATGATTTGATTTTAGAGGAGGTTGGTTAATAAATGTGACCTCAGACACTGTTTAGATCTATGTCAGAAAGTATTCTAAATATTGAGACAATTTTTTAAAAATTGTTATTTTTTTAACCAAATGAGTAATTTAATACTTAATGAGCTAATTGTACTCATTTGAGTCAAACTGGACTTTACAACTGTAACATGGTGATGTTGGCTAGAGTTAAAGTTCTGATTACATTTCTAATAAAATGCTCTTTTAAGGTCTGATGAATTTTAGATGTTCATTTCTGTAAAAGAAATGGTCATTTTACTGAGACTAGATACCAGTCTACTTGATAAAGACAAGTCGATTATAGATTTAAAAAATTCATTTTCTTATCCATAAATCTGACAGGCATGTAAGCCTAAATCAGCAAAAGATAATTTGGTGTCCAGTAGGATTTTCAAGTTAAGTAATTGCTCATTTGTAAAGTGACTGACTACCTTAATGTATAATGTTTTAGAAACCTCCATCAACTATGACTTGAGAAAATTGTTAGATTATATTTGAGAAGGTAGCTCTTAAAATCATATTGCCCAACAGAAACCTTAGGTTGAGTTTTAAAGGTATAATAATCTTTGTAATTTTCTCAGAATTATGGGGCCTGGATGAGACAATAACCATATTCTTGTGCACTGTAACAGCAGCATTTACTTGGAACTTTAACCATTGTAGAGTTAGATACTAAGAAACTAAAATTAATTGGTCATCATCTTTTTTTTGCCCTTACATATTACTAAACAACTAGTTTTTCTCCCTTTTGTCAGTTCCCATTGTGTATTTTTCAAAAGAACTACTGTATTCAGGTGCCAGCCAATAAATTGTCACACAATGGAAAATGATATGCCACAATATTCATTGTAAGGTTTAATAAAATTAAATTTGCACCAGATACAAGTGTATTCTTATTAACTTAATATTTTTAATATTTTGATTGATGTTATCTTAATGCTTTTAATAGTGGACTCCTGCTTCAAAAACACCTACTATAATTTATGGTCGGAACTTAAGAGATAGCATTTTATTATTAATAATTTTATGTAAAAAAAACAAAGATGATTTGTGTACACTTTATTCTATTTTTTTTTTCCAGTAAAGACTGGAGAAATTGAAGATGGGAAGATTTTTGTTGTCAAATGCATAGGAAAGGGGTTTCTTTAAACTGTTGTTGTTGTTTTTTAAACTAGTTTGGTACTAAGTATCAGAAGTATGTCATAAATATATTATTATAAAGGTAAGTTTTATAAATTTATTTCCATCACTTTTAAATTATGAAATCTAAGTACTCCTTGTCTTTTTCTTATATGTCGATTTCCTAATGTAAAAATCTTTAATAGATCTAGAAAATGCACTGGCCATAATTTCTGAACTCCAAGCATGGATTGAAATATCCAACTGAGTAGACTTTCCCCCTTTTGAATCATTACCCTGCCATTAACCATAACAAGTACAGGCCTTGTCATCCTTTTGACAGGATACTTTTAAATTTTAGTCTTTACCCTTGGATCTGTGGTTGTCCTCAAATACCATCACTAATATTTAAATTTAACATTTAAACTTACAAGGATAAGAATATTATATCTTTAAGGTTTTGAACAAGGAAAAGTTCCATTATGTCCACAAGATACTCTATTTCTTTGAGATTGATTTTATCCTTTCTCCGCATCTCTGTACTATCAGCAGGTTCGTTCTTGAGTTATTTGGAGTTGTAGGAGTTGTGAAATAATTGATTACCGGTTACCATGTTACCTTACATTTTGTGTATTGTGAAGACTTCTAAATAAGATTTTCAGTAGTAAAATTAACTCAGGTTTGTATAATTATCTTAATTTAGTTTATTTTCCGAATAATTTGTTCCATACCAAAAATGAAACAATGGATCCCTGCCTTAAAAAATAGAAAAATTTATGAAACGAATACATTTAACACACATTTGTATTAAATAATTTGATGAGTAGTCGTTACACTAAAATAATTTAGGTGCTTATTAACCACTGTATACTGTAGCGTAAGTCAAAGTGGAGTAGTTTAAAGTATTTAACATTACCAGAAATAAAAATGGAAAGAGAGGTTCAGTCTATTACAGAAAAATTATTTCCAAAACTTTCCAGTAAATTCTTGTCAAATGAGATGTACTTGATTTATTTTAAGACATATGAACTTTATTTATTTTTTCATTTTCTGAAAGATCAAATATAACTTTGGAAGGTTTACCCCCTTTTTTATATAATAGATAATTGGTGCTAATTGGTCCTAGGATTGATGTCTATTTTAAAAATCTTCATTTTTATAATTGAATCTCTTCGTAGATGATAAAGCTATAAAGGATACTCGTGATAATATTCAGTTCTAAAATTTAGCTGCCATCTTGATTCTTTTTTAAACAAAATCCACTTTTTAAATATATTCATTACAAGGGCTCAACTAGAGACAAAAAGAAAAGGAAAAAAAAGACACCACAGCTTAATATAACAATCCTATATATAAATCACAGAAATGAGAGATCATCTGAAGAAAAACTAAACACAAAACAGGGAGACAGGCTAAGTATTTCTTACAGATTCTTAAAGGTTATGGGTGTTTTCAGAACTTAGCACGTGTGTTCAAAGGGCTGTTGATACAGGGTTTTCCTAGCAGGTCCTGACGTCACACACAGGGCTGACCACTTGTCTTGGATGTCCAGGTAGATGTGACCCTGGTGTCCATGTAGCAAGAAATACTTAGCCTGTCTCCGTGATCCAGGACCACAAGATTCATTACAGCTTTCTCCCTTTGCTTGTTTGTAACTTTCTCTGTCAGTGAGAAACCTAATTCCCATTATTACAATTTATTTACTTAGTTTTTCAGCTCTAGTGCACATATACTGTAATTTCTCTCATTACTCTTGTGAGAAATTTCCCTACGAGAGTATAGTGCTTATGGATATTTCTATTTTCTATTTCTTTTTATTGTTAGCCATGCAGTATCCAAACACCCATTTTCCATGGTTACTTAAGGCAGCACTTTTTGTTTCTAAAAAAACATTTTAATGACTTTTGTATAGGCATCAAAGAGAATAACTTGTGTGATGTAAGATTCTGACTATAAACTATAGCTCACCATCAAAATAAGGAAATGTGTACAAGACAATGTGTAAAATGTTAAAATGCAAATGTATACATTTAATCTCGCCAGCTAAAATGGTTCTCTTCTTCCTGTCTCAGGTGATTGTTGAACAAATTTAACTCTTGTATCTTTTCACTGCTTTTGCGGATTTCCTAGTTTTTTTGTTGTTAAATTCAGAAGTTGTGATTACTGAAATAGAATCAAAAGTTTCAGTTGGCAAAATTTGTCTTCCTGCCACTCTGAATAGGCTTTAAAAATGAAGTAATGTTTGTGGTTCATTAGGAGTTGGTGGAGTCAAGTTGAGGGAAGGGTATTTTTCTTATCTTTTTAAGGGTATTAAAAGGAAATTTTTTTCCATGTTTAAACACTGAAACAACTTATTTTGTGCTAAAAGTCAAAAAAGAAAATTACTGGTAACCCTCAACACCTCAGTAGTGCTCTGTATTGAATGCAGTGGCTTCTCTTTAGGCCCCAACTACTTTTTTGTATAAACTATGACATGAAAGAATACTGTTTTGTCAAACTAGAACTTAAACTCCTCTTGCCGGCCAGTGTAGTGAAATTTTATAGAGGAGAGGGTATTTATGACCAAAGGGAAATAAATTTAGGGGGAAGTTGTCATGTAAGTTCACACATTCAATGAATTTATTGACCATCAAGCACTATGCAGTGAATCAGGATATAAAGATTAATAATAATACAATCCTGCCATTAAAGAGCAATATTTTGGGGGAGGCAAAACAAAGCTAATTTTAACTGTATTCTGTAAGGCAGAGGGTGTTCCTGACTTTTAGGTTAAATAAGAATTAAGAGAAATCTTGAATGTTTATGTTACATTGAATATATATATTTAATGTAAAAAGTATATGTATATTTTTAAACCATAGTTGTTATTGTTAGAACTGACTGTTTCATCTTTTTTTTCTAAATGAGGTTTAGAGGGAAAGTGCATAGTCCATTGAATTTTCTTCATATTTTTGACATTGTGCTAAAATTTGTACTTTATATTTTATTTTGAAATATATAGTTTTTTCTTACATAAAAGTGTAGGAGTGTGTGTGTTTGCAGGTGACATTTTATATTTTGAATTCACTAAATCTGGCCCATGTGGTACATTCTGAATTTGTGCTTACCACGAGTGAAAATCAGTCATAGTCTACCAGATTCAGTAACGATATCTGTTCTCTGTATTCTGGAACTTCAAAGAATTTTTTTTTAAGACATGGAATTGGCAGAAGAATAAAGATGAGTGAGGGATCAAAAATAGATCTCATAGTTTTAAACTTTTGTTAATCTTTTAAACCATCTAAAACTCTTTTAAAAATCTTGAAAAGATTCAGAACATTAACTCCTTAGCTACCATGATAATGGGGGAAATCTGGTTTGAAAGAATATTTTTCCTTTTTTTTTTTTTTTTTGGCAACCTTTGTTTATAGTATGGTTTTAATGTTGTCACAGGTGAAAATTATTTCAGGACACTACTTAAATGAGAATGTACTTTTGCCTTGCTAAGCTAAGGCGCTGAAAAGGTATTAAAGAGAATGGAACCCAAGTCTGAATATTTTGATCAGCAATGATATATTTGAGTTTTTGTTTCATTTTTAATCTAATCTGTATCTTAATTTTAACTTACATTTAAAGTCATTTTTATTCATTTGTATTTCACTTCTGTCATTTTATTATGCTTTTACTTAGCTTTTATTTCTCTTTTCTTACCTTCAAGGAGATTATTTTCTGTAGTTCTTTCCTTCTCTTATTCATTTAGAATTATACAGTCCAATTTTTAAAAAACCTTTTTAGTGGCTACCTTTACACTTTTAACATATGTACTGGGTTGAATTGTGTTCCCCAAAAGATAAGTCCACTCAGAACCTCTGAATGTGACCTTTGAAATGTGTGTCTTTGAAGGCATAATTAAGGTAAGGATCTCAAGATGAGATCATCCCGGGTTACGATGGCCTCTAAATCCAATGAAGAGTGTCTTTATAAGACACAGAAGGAGAAGGCCATGTGAAGATAGAGGCAGAGATTAGGGTGATGTAGCTACAAGTTAAGGAATGCTAAGGGTTGTTGGTAGCCACTAAGATCTAGGAGGGAGGCCTGAATGGTTTCTTCCTCAAAGCCTGTGGAAGGAACTAACCCTGTTGATAACTTTGATCTTGGACTTCCACAATTGTTGGAGAATCAATTACAGTTGTATTAAGCCAAGTTTGCGATAAATTGTTATGGCAGCCCTAGAAAACTAACATAACATGCAAGTAGACAACCAGCTATTTCTCCAGCAAACTGGGTTTTTTGGAGAACAAAAAAGAATTGCATTTTGGGACATGCCTACAGTCTAATAGCGAACTGCGCAAGTCCAGAGAAACAAAGAAGAGAAATGCTCTTGACACTTGGGAGGGGCTGTGGCAAATGAGTCTTTTGAAGGAAACTGAAAGTTGGAAGTATAGTGGCTTTTCGTTGGCTGAGTTATGGCTGTCTCGCCTGGGCTGAGCTGTTCCTGGGCAAGGAGGAATCGTTTCTTCCCGCTGAGTAGTAAAGTGGTCTCACTTTCTGCTGGAGATGCAAGGTGTTTTCTTTCTGTTCCAGTCGATGGTGTGCAATGAATGAGGCAGTCATGAGAGTTTCTTCTTCTAGCCTCGCACTCCATTTTAAATGAGGTTTCTGCTTATTAATTTTTATACCGTAAAGCTATAGAAAGTACCTTGCATGTTCTTACTTGCAGGTAGGGAGAGGAGTGTACTGTGTGTGTTAAACTACGTTTGTCTCCCCGACAGCTTTGTCCTCAGCATTTTGAAGATACTGTCAGCATTCCATTGTCTTTTGGCTGCTAATATTGCTATGAAGTTCTGTCATTCTTTGTTCCATTGTGGGTACTCTTTTTTTTTTTTTCCTCTCATTTACTTTGTGATTTTCGTGGTCTTCAGCTTTCCCTTTTGGTGTGATTAGGTGGGATTTATTATTTACCAACTTCTTGTGACTCAGTATGAGTCTTTAATTTGTGGACTTGTGTCTTTCTTTGGTTCTGGAAAATTATCACCCATTATATCTTTGTCTATTGACTCTTCCTATTAGACATATTGTTAGACTTTTCCAATCTCTTTTTTGTCTCTTTTCTCATATCTTCAATCTCTGTACTAGACTTTAATTGTCTTAAACCTCTCTTCCATTCACAAATTCTGTTATGTCCTGTCTAATCTGTCATCTAACACATCTGTGAAATTTAAAATTTCAATGCCTATGTTTTTATTTTTAGAAGTGCTATTTTGTTCAAGTTTTTTGTTCCTTTTTCAATTTCTATCTCATTATTTTAACTTCTACTTTCTAATCTCCTGTAGTTATACTGTCTCAGTTCCTGGGTGTTAATCCTCTTGTTTATAGTCCTGCGTTCTTCACAATGGATTCTTCCCTCTTAGGGGTTGTAATCTTATTTTTTTTTTTTTTAGCTTCTCAGCTAAAAAAGGTGGTATTCCTTTGCATAGAAGACCTCAGTATCTAGGGCTTTGGGACTATGTCTACAGAGCAACCAGGGCCAGGTGTTCTAGAATCAGTTTTTATATTAAAACCTCAGCTTGGGCTTCCATTATGAAGAAGGTGAATTTAATTTGGCTTCTGTGCACGAAGTGCAGGCTTAAAGTTTCAGTGTCTCATGGAAGTGTATTGTTTTTAAACCAATCTATATTAATGGACAGAAAACAAACCCTCCTTGCTGCCTCAATTGGACTGGAAGGCAAAGGTTTTTCTTTTCCCCTTTACTCAGGGAATAGTCTTTCCTGGGTCTCTGACACTATATATAGAATTTAGTTTTAGCTCCCTGTCTAACTGGGCCTCAAGGAGATGTCTTCTTTAGTTGCTAAACTCTCAGTCTCTAGCCATTAGCCAATATTGGCAATAGCTGTACATTAACACTCTGGCTTTGAGCGTCCCTCTTCATTTCTGAAACTTAAGAATTCTTTCTTTCAAACTCAACTATATATTTAAAAAATGGGGGGTGGAGGGGAAGAGCAGGTATAATTTCTCCATCGTTTCCATGTGTTCGGAATGAGTGGATAGTCTGCACCAAGCAAATCCACCAGTCTTGTTTTGATCTGTGCTGAGTTACATGTACCAGAGTTATTATGGGATTTTCAGTTTTATAAATTAGAGTTGAATCAAGGTCATTCTTATATTGTTATTCTCCCTAGAATTCAGTTATACTTTGTTAATGCCAGAAAACTATAGAATTATAATTGTGCTGAGAATTGTATATGACTTTGGCTATGTCCCTAGAATTTAGTTCTGTATGTGAACATTGTTTTTTCTCTGCCACAATAGAAAGCACAGTTACTTAGAGCAGTCTCTGTGAGGCCAGGATTTGGGGCCACAGAGCAGTCTTCATTTTTTGTAGTCACTGTACAGTTAGCTCAAGTAAACCTTCATGCAATATCAAGGACAAAAGGGAGGGTAAATAAAAGTTTGTATAGTGCATTTCCCCTAATTTACTAGAAAAATTCACTCATGGATTATTTTGGTGTACAAAGAACAACTTTTATTTTTATTCTTACATGTATTTGAAGCATTTCGTGTTTAATGGCTCTTCAAGAGACTGTCATATGAATCTAGCAATGGACTAATATCTCAAGGTAGCTGAAAGAAGAACTGTGTATGTAGTAATAAGCATGTCATTTAATAAAGACACTTTATTAAATATATACATTTACATATAAACATTTTATATATAAATTTACATGTAGTATAAATGTATATAAAGGTATATCTTTCAATTTACATATAAAGTGAAAGAGAGAGTGAGAGAGATTCCCCCTAGACACTATTTAATATAGCCAAATGGTAATACACTTTGTTGGGTTGTGCCAACAGCGTAAGAGACAGTATATTTGCTGGAGTGGTTGTGTTACAGTTAAGGAGTGGCTTATTAAGTTATATGGGCAAGACTGTTTTTAGTCATAGAAAATGATAGCCATTCAAATGTCAGGTGTCTAAGAAAAAATTAGCTCCATTGGATGGGAACACACTTTAAATAATTGTGACCACATTTGTTTTGGTTGCTAGTCTCCTAGTTACCCACAGGACATGATAGAACTGCAGACACAGAGAAGATGTGGTAAATTACTCTGATTATCAAACAGCTGAAAAAAGAGTCTGGCTCTGGTGATGAGAAACTTATCTATTTAGAAAACAGAACAAAACTCCTTGGAGCCTTCTTGCTGTATTGAATTTACCCAACATTCCTTTTTTGTTACATATAGTTACAGTGTTGAAGGATTTAAGTATTTATGCTGAATGTGTTCAAGTTTCGTTAGGTAACTACTGAATACTATTTCTAGAAATATAAAATATATTTGGTTTTATTTATTCATTTAATTAGATTCAACAAACTAGGTCAAAAGCAATGATAAAAAAGGAATTAATGAATATTAGAGCATAAAGATTAATATTACTTAAGTGCATGAGTCTCTATTACTTGCTGTGTGAGCTTGAGCTAGTTGTTTAACTTTTCTAAGCCTCAGTTCCACAGTTAAAGAGAATTAACAATACCTACCACACAAGGTTTTTATGATGAGTGAAGAAACCATTTAAAGTGCTAAGTAAAACACCTGGCATATAATAATTTCTTAGTAAATATAATAGCTATTATTATTTAGTGACAAAGTTGATAATAAAATAAGATAAATACTGGATTTATTTGTATTTTAACCTTTAAATGAAATTTATATGAACAATGAGTTTATTTTATACTTGAACAAAAATGTGAAATTTTTTATTTTTTGAAATCTGGACTGGAAAACTAAAGAGTGCAGCTAGTATTCAAAACTAGTTTATACTTTCTCGAAACGGGAACTTGGAAGGTAGTAGGAGAAAAGAGCTTAGAATTAGAAAAGCTTCATTCTTCATTTTGGTTCAGGAAGAGCAAGGCTATAAGACCTAATACATTAAACTTCTGTAATATCTTTAAAAGTAAACCCCCAAATAGCAAGCCCTAGAATGAGAAATGTGCTGAGATTTTCAAAAGCTTTACTTCAAAGTGTCTCAAATGCATTCAAAGGTGGAGAACTGATTACTAATTCTGCATTTAAGGGAAAATTGGCTAAATTTTCAGTATTATGAACAGACTCCTAATGCCCAAAGGGAATTACATTCTGTCTTTTATTGCCTGTTGGAGGGGTGTTGCTAAGAAACAGAATTCCTGATGCATTCTGAAGAAAGCAGCTTGTCATTTTAGTGATGCACTGGGAATAAAATGCAGTGAAGGCAATATATTTTCAAAATCTAAAGCTGTGACTATCCAAAGAAGGCCGTACCTTTGGCTGTTTAGACATAACTCATCTGATTACGCGAGGCTCAGAAAACAAACCTTAAAAGCCCTTAGACTGATGCTCCAAAAGTATGTAGAGCGTGCCAAATCATTCTTTTGTGAGTGAAGGATGAAAGGAAAAGATCTATAAAGTTTGAAGGATGGAAGAAAGCTAACATGCACTGAGCACTTCCATACAAGCACTGGGCTGGGTTCTTTCACACCTTATTTTTCTGCCTCTCCATGATCAACAGTGAAGTAGGTGGCATTATTTCTACTTTACAGATATGGGAATAAGTTCATCTGAAACTTGACCAAAGTCACTGAGCTCTTAAGTGTCAGTGTTCCTAAGTTCAAACCTATGTTTTCTGACTCCAGGTGCAGAGTTCTTGCCACTACAGCTACCATCTTTCAGTGTTCACCTTAAGAGACTAAATTAGGGTCAGCATTAGACCACAACTGCCAATGAAATAAGGCAAATGTCAAGGCATGGGCCAAGATTTTTAATAGGGCCCAGATTTCTGGTTTCCTTTGTCTGATAAAGATCAGAGTGCTTTCTCATCATTTTTTATCCTCTAAGGTACTATAGCCTCAAGTGACTATGTATTCTTGCCAGAGATCTTTAAGTACAGAAAGTAAGGAATTACTAACAGTCTTTCAGTGACAATGAAATCTGGTACGATGTAGTAGCCTATTTGAAATGATTGGCATCTCAAAGGTCCCTTCCAATTCTGTTTCGGTTATAGCACCACATTTTAGACATCTATTCTCATCTTTTCAGCACTGAAATAAGTATGTTACAATACCTGGGTTCATGTATAGCTCATGGGGATAGCCATTGTATTCAACGGTAGGAGAGTTCATTCATCCAACAATTTTGATTGAGAGCATCTGGTGTGACAGTGTCATAGGAGCTGGAGAATCAACAGTAATTAAGACAAAGTTTCTATCCTCACAGAGCTTATCTTCTAATGGAAGAGAGACATATATCAAATAATTTCAGGTAGTTATATGTGCTCTGTGGGAAATAAGAGCAACGTTGAGGGATGGAAAATAAGTAGGAATAAGACTATGGTGGCAATTTAGTAAGTGTGATCCTTGCAGGCCTCTCTAAGGATCTACTATTTGCACTGATACCTGAGAAATAAGGAGAAAGGTGTACAATCTTCAGAAGATAGTGTTTGAGACAGAGGATAGCTAGCATAAGGCCCTGAGGTGGGCTCTAGCTTTGTTATTCAAAGAACAACAAGGACATAGCATGAGAGTGGAAGAGGTTGACAGATGCATTATGTCTGGCCTTGGCAGCTGTGTGGAAGAGTTTGGATTTTATTCTGGGTGTCATGTGAAGCCATTAGAGGGTTTTGACTTCAAATTGACATGCTATCCATTATTGAAAGATAATTCTGGGTGCTGTCTGGTGGGGGAATCAGTTGTTGTGAGTGGAAGCTGGGATACTTTAGGTGGTTCTTATAGTCCAGAAGAAAGATGGCTGGGCCTGGGGTGCTACTCATGGACACAGAGAGAAATGGAAGGATATAGGCTAATGCTTAAAGGTAGTTCCTAAAGGATTGCTGATGGGCTGATTAAGTGGCAAGTGTGAGGGGAAGAAGAGAAATCAGGGACTTCAAACGTACTGCTTGGCAACTTGTCACTTTCTTAACAGTTATAAAACAAAATGCACCCTGCTGATGATTATGTGTCACTCTTTGAAACAGCAGTGGTGACTGGCAGTATATATTTTGCACTTGTGAGTGATAATGGGATTTTAAAAATTTAAGCTTTAAAATGTTTTTTTTTAATTATTTTAAATTTGTCTCAAAAAGAATGAGCAAATATTCCCTTAACTATCAAAATCTTAAAAAAGAAAAAGAATGTCCATTCATGCACACACCACCACCACCACCACCACCACCGATGCCACCACCACAAATAATACTTGGTTTACTGGGCTACTGAAACGTAGCTGTCAAAATTTTTAAAAAGCAAAGGAAAAAAACAACAACTCCAAAGCAGTAAATAAATAAACTGTGTGAATGACTTTGGTTCACTTGGAACATAAAACTAAAATTTACAATAAAAATACGCTATTAAAAAAAATGTGGGCCTATTTAGAGACTCATGGGAGGAAATATTAAGGCAGTTTAACCATCCAGGTTTTGAGTATATATTTCTCCCCCAGATAACAATAGTGTAAAAGTTAAAAAAAAATAAAGAAGAAGAAGAAGAAAGAAACAGTAGTTAGTTTACGGACCTCCAAGGAGTGCAGGAATTTAGGTACACCTGAGTCATAAAACAGAAAAAGAGAAGCACAAAGTAAATATGTGGGATACACACCATGAGAAGTGGATGAAAAGAATTTGTGAGATAATGGAAAAGGTAGACAGTAACTTCAGTGGAGCATGGGATGTTTCTTTCAGTACAAATTCAAGACAAATCACCATGCAAAATAGCTGGCCCTGATTGCTAAGCCAATGCAGAGAGAGACTTTTCTAATGTATTAAATTAGTCACTGTCATCAAATTAATACTTGAAATTACATGACTAGGATGAAAACACCTTCCATCAGTAAACCATTTGATGAACTAGAGTGGACATTTATCCATTCCTCCACCATACAAACCCCACCGCCACTCCCCAGCACCCTCCATTTTTGTTTTCTAGTAACAGCTTCCTGATTTTGTTTGGTAGACTAACCCCTCTCCCAATGATTACAGTCTTAGTGGGATTGTGGTGCTAACCTTGACCAAGATAGGGCAATAAGATGCACTTTCTCTATGGATTTAATACAAACAAACAAACAAACAAACAAACAAAGAACTGCTTGGAACTTGCTAAACTCAACAGTGGCATCTTGAAGACTCCCTGTCGATTCCGACTACCAAGAATCCTCGGGCAGCCTCATTCTTGTCCCTGGTGAGACCCAGTTCTTTAGCTTTTCCTCGATGAATATATGAGCTACCATATCCTCTCAAAAAACCCCCTTTCATGCTAAGTTAGCTGGTATAGTGTGTGTTGCTTGCAATAGAAGAATCCTAGCTGAAACACAATTCAATTTTACCTTTTTAATAACAAATCTTGGTTTTAATAAAACCTGTGCTTGACTATTTAGGAAAAGAATGCTAGGAGAAGAAATACTTGTGCTCTTCAAGTACCTGGTAATAGCTAAGGTTTCAAAGGTAATGGTGTTAAGAATCTGTGAATTTAGAAATGGCTTTAGATGCTGCATCACTTCCCATGACTTTCTCAGGTAGACCCTTGATGTTATATAGATATTCATTCAAGTTAGTGCTGCCCTTATTTCTATAAATTTTTTTATATGAACTTTAAAATAACAAATACAGGTCTGTATCCAGTTTATGTGGTTCTGTCTTCAAAAGCATTCACAATTCATTAAAATGCTACTTTTCACCTGTGATTTGCTGTCAAGAGAAGTAATAGAAGTCCAGAGCAAACATAAGACACAGGTCAGGCCAGCGTAATTAGGCTTTCAGGGTTATGTGACTTTACAGAGTTGGGGCCTAGCCTAGCATCCCACACATGGAGAATGATGAGGGTGCATTTGGGACGATAGGTGAAGGAGTTGGTGTTTAGTTTGCTTCTTTTCTCCAATATATTTTTAAGTACCTTCAACATGGTGTCATTCTGCACAATAAGTTTGTTGCTTCCTTGTTGCTACCTTGATTGAAATGAAGAACCTACAATTTAAGCAAAATATTCACAGAGAAACAGAAGGATAATAAAGCCACTGAAGAGAAATTTGCAAGTGACAAATGACATAAAAGACAGAAGTAGGAAGATCATTAACTTATATAACCAAGTTCATGTAGAAGACGTATTAGGGATGGTGGTAGCACAACATGTGCTTTAATTTGCCATAGGTAAGGTGCCAGTAAAGTGTGAGCAATGTTTCATATTAAACAATAAGGTGTCGAATGCCATCCTGACACTCTGCTTCTTGCAGCATTGAGTTGTGATTGGAGGAGCGTCTTTTAAAGGTAACCTAGTTAATTTACTTGCTTTTTAGCCCATTGCCTCAAACAATATTTATTACCCTAAATTGATAGAGCAATCCCTACTCCCTGGGCCTACCATTTCCACAAAGTATCTTCCACTAGCAGGCCTTCTCTCCCAAGGAGGGTAGTATCATATTGTAGAGCTCGGTGGCTCCTCCCTATCAGCTTTATCCCTGGCCATCCTGGACCTCATGACATATGAATTCTCCTTTCACTCCTATTTCCCATATAGTAAGCACACCTGGAGCAGGCCCAGAACTCACCTTCTATATGCACTTTGGGAGATTTTTATCTCTTTGTCCTTGCTGTCAGGGTTCAATAGGTTATGAGGAAGCCATTTACTATAGTGCTGACTGGGTAAGTTTTGGGTAGTTGGAGGCCCAGCCTCTTCTGCAGGTAGACCCAGGGAGCAAGTGACATGGATTCTATCTAGAGGTCTCAAGTCAAATGTAAGTGCCATGAAAAATTAAAACAATGTTTAGGGATGGAAGATGGGGAGAAAAGGAGAAAGACAAGGCGTTAGGGAAGACACCCTAAGAGGAGGTGCATTTAAGCTGAGACACGAATGCTGTGAAGAGGAAGCTATCGTGAAGATTCGCGTACAGTGGTTTGGCAGAGGATACAGCAAATGTCAAGGCCTTGAGGTGGGAATTAGCTTGGATATTCCAGAAACAACAGAAAGATCAGGTAAGAGAGTGGTAGGACATAAGGTCAGAGAGGTGAAGGCACTTCAAGTAACAAATCCTGTTTAAGAAAAACAGTGACTGTTTAACAAGAGAATGCTAATAGTATTGATAAGGAGTTTGGATTTTATTTTGAGCGAGATGGAAAACCATGGAAAGTATTCAGTACAGAAGTTATTTTTTTGTTTTGTTTTTTGTTTTTAAAAACACAGCTCTAAGGAAAAGATGAAGGGGCGCGAGAATAAAATTGGAGTGGTAGTGAAGATGATAAGTGGACAGATTTTATATATACTTTAGATATAACTGATGGTACTTACTAAAGGGTTGGATGTTGGGTATGAAGGAAAAAGGAATTAAGGATATCTTCGAGATATTGAGCCTGAGCAACTGGGTGAATGATGAAGCCATTAAATAAGCTGGGTGAGTGGAGGGAGAGAGATTTGTTAAAAGGGTTTGGCTCATAAGATTGTAGAGGCTGGCAAGTGAAAATCTGTTGTGTGAGCTACTAGGCTTGAGGCCAAGGAGAGCCAGTGGTGCAGATGAAGTCCAAAGGCAATCTGCTGAAGAATTTACTTGGGAGTGGGTCTGTCTTTTTGTTCTGTTCAGGCCTTCGACTGATTGGATGAAGCCCATCCACATAATGGAAAGCAATCGTTTTACTCTATTAATTAAAACACTCTCATAGAAACACCCAGAACAGTATTTGACCAAATATTTGGGCATCTTGTAGCCTAGTCAAGTTGACACAAGACTTACATGTGCACACTAGCATTCACATTTCTTTTCTCAAAAAATGAACGGTTTCTCTTAACATAAATATTTCTAAGAACACTTTGCCTTTTGTAGTATTTGTAATGATATCATTTATAACTAAGTTTTGTTCATTCAATTGTGAGCTTCTTGAGAAAGGGATACTATCTCAAACATTTTTTAGGCTCATATGCCTTAGATCTCATTCTGTACTATATAGGCTATAAATATTTAATGAAGGGGTAAAAATAATAAATGCATCATAAATAAATACCTATATATAGACTTATTTTGGGGGAGTAAATTGCTCTTTTTTAAAAAAAATCATATATTCCAAACTCCATTTCAGCATCTCCTTCTAGAAATCAACCTGTGGCAGCAAGGCGGATGGGTGATGCAGTCCACACAGGGCAGCTTCCTATGTGTAGAGCAAAACAAACTCTACACATAGAGGTAAACACAAAATAACCAAAAATAACCAGTAAATCTACAAAAAAAAAAGGATTATATATACAGTGTATATATATATATTTGAAAATTTGAAAAGAATGTCATTACAATTCTACTTAGACATAACTACCGAAATTTTGGTGTGTTTAGTTTGGTCTCTGATTAGTGGAAAGTAGTGGAACAACTACTTTCCTTATAAAAAAACTTTTCTTGTATAATTATGTTATTCCCAGCTCTTTCATAGCAATTATCTAGTAAGAGATAAAAAGAAGCTAATGTGATTTATTTTGTTTATTTTGCTTACCCCTCTGTATTCAGGGGTATTTGCCTCATTGACACTGATGATCCCTTCAGATCTGAAGGTGCATGCAGAAGCCAATGCGCAGCGCTTAGAAGGACTTGTAACCCCACCCTACTGAACTTCAGGGTTTAAAGATGTGTCTACAGGTGCAAAAAAATGACTAAGGCAATGACTTGAATTTTGAAAGGTATTTTTTGTTTGTTAGTTTTTTCCTTACCTTTTGTCTTAGTGATCAGGCAAAATTGTTTTGAGATCTGAGTTATCAGGGTAATTATCCCAGTTCTTCACTTTTCTACTTGTGTGGCTTTCCTTAACAATCTGAAAATGTTCCTGTAGTGTCAACCCTGTAAGCAGTTTGAGAAGCTACTTTTCTTCCAAAAAATGTAGTTTTGTCACAGATCCTTGGGCTGAAGCTTCTTCGTTCTCTGGAATGGTCTAAACTGGTGTGGAGGTAGAAGTAAGGAGCCTGGCATGTAGTAGAGATTCAACAAATGTTTGCTGAGGAATGAGTTCTCTAATGCTTCTGGGAATACAAATAATGGATCTATAAGTGAATCCCTAAATCTAGTACTCAAAGATCCTTGAATCTCCTAAGGCAGCAGTCCTCAACTTTTTGGCACCAGGGACTGGTGCTCCACTGAGAATCTAATGCCCAATGACCCGAGTGGAGCTGAGGTGGTGATGTTTGCGCTGGGGAGCAGCTGCAAACCCAGATGTAGCTTCAGAATCTGCATGGAAGACGCTATAAACTGGTTTACTCTAAACCCCTTCAAGTCCCCTTCTAACTTGACTTGCTGTTTAAAGAGTCTGGAGAATACACATTTGTTTCTCTACTCGCTTGCACTGAGGGCTCTGCATGTTTCCTCGCTTCGGCCAAGGTGGTAGATCTGGGTGAGACTAGGAGTGGTATGTGAGTGAAGTAAGGTAGTGGCTGGGCATGGGAGTGGGACTGGAAACAGTTCTGCTGGTCTAGAAGAGGTCAGCAAACTTAAGCCACCAGTAACTGATTATATTCATAAAGTTTTTTGGAACACAGCCATGCTCATTCGTATAGTGTCTGTGGCTGCTTTCATGCTACAGCAGCTGAATTGAGTTGTCACGGCATTGACCATATGGCCCACAAAGTCTGTCATATTCGCTATCTGATCTTTTAACAAAAATATGCCAACTCCGAATGACCTATGAGATTCCTTAGACAGGGAATTTCTTACCCAACCCAGACCCATACCTGTCTGTGGCCTATTAGGAACCAGGCCACACAGCAGGAGGTGAACAGCAGGCAAGGGAGAGCAAAGCTTCATCTGGGTTTGCAGCTGCTCCCCAGCACTAATATCACCACCTCAGGTCCACCTCTGATCATCAGGCATTAGATTTTCATTGGAGCACCAGTCCCTGGTGCCAAAAGGTTGGGGACTGCTGCCTTAGAAGATTCTAAGATCCTCGAGTATTAGAGTTAGGGATTCACTTTTAGATCCATTATTTGTATTTCCAGAAGCATTAGGGAACTCATTCCTTCAGCAAATATTTGTTGAATCTCTGTTGCATGCCAGGCTCTCATCTAAGTGCTGGGAACTCAGGGATAAATTGGAATGATGCATTTTTTGACCTCATGGAAATCATGTTGTGGTAAGAAACAGACAATAAACAAGTACACGAATAAGTGAGCAAGATTATTTCAGATAGCAATGAGTGTTTCCATGAAAACGAAACAATGATGAGGACTAACCCTAGGGGAGAGTGTCTGTGTACTCTGGATGGGTAATCAGGGGTAACTATTGTAAGGTAAACACATGACACTCCGACAGAAGTTTTAAAAGCAAGCATTTATTGGGAGAATGCTCCCAGGAGAGGGGCCAGAGAAGTCACACCCTGGGGTGGGAGGATGTGGATTTTATAGGTTACCTGGGGGTAGAGGTATAGGGTGGGGAACGTTAATCGTTAATCAATGCTAATTGAGTTTCGGGATGAGGGTGGTGATGCCTAGGGCTTTAGGGTGGGCCCTATTCAGGTCTGGATTCCTGGTGTCAAGCTGGGGAGTCTCCAGGCAGGCATCCGGCTGGCCCTTCCCCACCGCCGACCTAACAACTATCAGCTCTCCATTTTTCTTTACGCTAAATGGGTTTGACTGTGAAGGTACTAGTTTGAAATCACGTGTAAGTACTTATGCCTGGGCCAATCATAATAATGAGTGTGCAGGAAAAGAAGAGCAGAAATGTGTAACCCAAAGAATGTTGTTACAGCTTACCAATAATTTAAAGTCCTCAATCTGGGGAAAATAGATCAAATAACAGTGCTATAAAACTAAATCCTAGATCTAGGCTTTACACTTTTTTCTAATCAGAATACAAAAGCAAGTTGAAAACAAAATGTTTTACTCCACACTGAACATAGTGATATAGTTTTTTTTTTATTAGGAAGGGATGCATTTTTTTGAGTATTTTTATACACTTTATATATTTTTTTTGTAAAGCCATAGTGGAGGTGGGAACATAATCTGATTAGGTTGGAAAACAGTTAAACTAAAAAGGAAATACTGAATTGACAAGAGTATAATGGTCACCTTGTCCTCAGGAGAACAATGCTTGTACGCTATAAGCTATTTTTTCTTTTATTTCTCATTTAAATAATAAGGTATGCTTTTCTCTACTTTATTTTAGCAAATCAGTGACACAAAATAAACCAGCATAATTAGACTCATCTATCCCAGCCTAAAGTTTTGGCCAGCAAAGTTTTTAAAGCAAAAAAACAAAAGCAAAAAATATTCTCAGTTGGCTTTTCTGAACTTTAACACTAATGTGATTTCTTTTCTTTTCAGAAAGGGGAACTTATTTTCTTGTTTATACTTTCCTCTGATCGAACACCTTGAATCATTACCAGTGCTAAAATAAAGATAGCCTTGGCTGTATTCCTGCCGCAGCACTGGGGACTGATATTGAAGAGTGGACTAGAAGTGTCTGGTCTTCGGCCTGGTTTGAAAGAGTAAGCCCCATGTTGTAAAAATGGCAGAGTTCTTACGGCCCCCAGTTGAAGCTAGCTAAATCCCAATCCGTGGGAGCGTGTTTGTATTTCAACGATCTTAATTTACCCATAAATAAATTATTCTCCTCTGAAGCCCATAATAAATATAGTTTTAATTGCATGCCAACTGTTAGACCCTAAAATTAGACAGTTTTGGTCCTCCTTTGCCAATGGGAGAAGGTGTTCTGGAATATTTGAGTTGAGATTTTTCTGTGGCTCTAGAGGCACTTTGGGAGAGGGACAAGGCAGAGATATTTTTGATGAGTGTCTGAACAAATTTCAGTTGTCGAAGCCTTATTTCTGGGTCAAACAGGAGCCGTGTTCAAATGTTTTTCATCCAGTTGAAGGCTGGTGTCCCAGCCGTGTCTTTCATCGTCTCTCTTCTTTTGAATCTCCAGGGTCCATTTTCATAGTTGAAGCCGAAGAGGGTGAGTCAGAGGCTGCCCTCCTGCTTGTTCCAGCTTCTGGCCTTCCTTAATTAGCAGAAACAGTCCCCACTTAGAAAAGATATTCGTGCCCTGGTGACGAAGAGCCTGCAAATAGTTATTTCCTCTCCAGGAAAATGTAGGACAATCTTACCAATTAACTTGCGCACAAGGGAATCAGGCCATGTGTGAAAGTAGGTTGGCCCTGATAGAAGTGAGGTTAGGAGCAAGCGGGAGACTGCGAGCACCCCAACTCCACCAGCACTGCTTTCCTGCCCCACTCCCAGCGGAGGAACTGGCCCTCCTGCTCCAGCTGGGTGGCTCCGGGCAAATGCTTCACCTCCTGATGCCCGTTTACTCATTTGAAAAATAGGGAGAATCATAGTCCCTATCTCCTTGAGTGGTTGCAAAGTTAAATCAGACAATGTTTATAAAGTGCCAGCACACAGGAGTGTCAACAGTGGAAGTTGCTACTTCGCGTTCCCCTTTCTTTTGGGAGGTGCTCTCTTTAGTAAGTCATCTCCTAGCCCTGCTGGAGCAAAACACCACGTGTCTTTTCATTCCTCCATTCACATTTTTGACAGATCGGAGCAAACCTTTTAAAGCCATTATTCGAGGTATGTTGAAGGAGTCCTGTGTTCTTTCAAACAGCTGATGTTATCTTTCTTACTTTTGTACTAATTAAAAATGTATTCACTTAGCTATATTCAGGGTGTCCACATCATACCTGCAACTCTTTATTTTGCAACTGTGCTATTTAGTTGATAGAATAGTAATTCGAATTCCTTGTTTCTTTTCTGTTTGGGAAGCATTTAAGTTTTGATTTCTCTTTCAGAAAGGTCTTTATTCACCTTTACCATGCCTTCAAATTTTCTTCTCCTTTAGCAGATATGCTTTTCCACATTTTGAAGTATGTTTGAGAAATTTCTAAGAAACAGACTGAAGCATTTGGGTGCTTCTTCTTGTTCCTCTTAGCTTCTTAGAATCTCCTTTGGCCGTGTTTAACTTTTTTCTCAAGGTTAGAAAATAATATTGCTGATTCTTGTGCTTCTACTACATAAGGAATAAATAAGAAGCAAGAGAAACAAAGGAAACAAATTCTTGAAGCAAATTTCAGATCTCAGTTAATTATAGATGAATCAAACAATTCAGGATTTCTCAATATATATTTTTAAAGATCTTATTTGGTCAAGGTTTTTGCTCAAGATCTCATTTGCTCCTACGTGGGTGGGTAAAAGGCTGTGTCCTCGGAAAGGGTTTGAGTCATCTGTGTAAACCCCCAGCTTGCTTTCCTATTGAAATGCCCGTAAAAGTCCATTTACAGTTCGGAATAGATAATAAATACATGTGGATGTTCCGTTCTTTTGTAGATCTCTGGTCTAATAGAAATAAGCACATTGCAGTTTTTCTAGTTTGCTTTCACAACACTTTCTTCCAGAAGAAACTGCACCAGAGAAACTGGTGAAAAATCCTTCCATTCCCAGCCCCCTACCACCAGTCCCTGCTGCCACATTCATTAGTTTACTCATGTGCCCTTCTGAGCTATTTTAAGCATTTACAAGTATGAATGTACATATAATTACTCCATATTTTTGCACTGTTGGTACCATACTCATCACAGCGTTCAGCAACTTGCCTTTTCTATCGAATGGTATGTCCTGGCCTTCGTTACAAATCAGGACACTAAGGTTTCTATATTTCTAAAGATGGTTTTCTTCCCCTCTTTGTATGTGTTTGCATGTGTGTGTGAAGTTTTCATTCTTTTTTTTTTTTTTTTTTTTGCATACTCAATGCCTTAATCTCTCTCTCTCTCTTTTAATAAATGAGGGAACAGACATAGAAACTTAATGGGTCTGACTGCTTAGTGAGGATTCTCTGATGCTCTCAACTTCTTTTTTGCAGTTTCCCTTCCTACCTCAGGTTTCAGGCATGTGTCCACGATGATATTGTCAGGAGGGCCCCACAGTGGAAATGCCTATTTTAGGTCCCATTCCAGCACAATCCTGTCCTAGAATTGGATTTCTCCTCATTGCTATTTCAATAGAACTGTTTTGCCCAGCTGAGAGATTTTGAAACTGATAGTCTATGAGAGCTTGCATAGTACTCTTCTTATGTATGTAAGTTTCAGGGTATCGGAGACCTTTGGGGTAGGGAATGGGGATACATGGAAAGAAATAGGAAGGTTGATTGATGTGATGCCAGCAATATTACATAAAATAAAGATCTTTTTGTCCTCTGATCTTACTATGGATGAGTGTACTAAAAATTCTAGTATTGACCAGAGATTCGTTTTATTTTGGGTAAGATTGATAATGGTCATATTTCGAGATCTAGCACAGGGTAAACATCTCTTATGAGTTGAAAGTCATGAGTTTTAAGAGGCTGCCATGCAAGTTTGTTGCTTTAGTGCTATCTGACCAATCGTGGTTGCTCACAGCACCCTGATTTTCTCTGGTAGAGTCCCTTTCCTCTTCTGTGTGTGGTCTTTGGAGGAAGCCCAAGAGACCAGATGGGGCCTCTTCCTGCCTAAAATATCCTTAGTGAAGACAGGTGACTTGGGCTTGGCCATTGGATGGTCTCACCGAGACCTGGCCTCCTAAAAGAGTGGTGGGGCAGGCATAGCAGTGGACGTTCGTGCCTGTAGTGAGTCTTGCTGTGTGGTTGGTGGGTCTTTGCTGTGACTGATATCTCCCATAGCCTGTGGCAAGGGAGCCACCTCTTTGACTCCTCTGGCTTCACCTCTTCCCACCCAGAACCCATGCTCCCCCTTCTAGACCATACTCTGATCTGGACTGCTTCTGAAAGTTGTTTCCCTGCTCTTTGTAAGGCCTTCTGAGTTTATGGGTCATTGACATGAGTAATTTTTGAGACTGCTGACCCTTGAGCACTTCTTGCCTGTACCCTACGCAGTCTGCTACCCAAGATCACTTCACCCCAGGGTAGAGGGCGTTAATATTCTTGTTTGAGCTCCATCTTTTCCTTCTTCTGGCGACATCACCTCAATTTTCCTTTGGGGTAGCAGGGGGTGGGGCAGGCATGGCCAATCAGCTTATTTTGTCTCTCAAGTCACTTGATTTTTTTAAATCAGAGAATGCTTAAAAAAAGGTCAGTCCAATATGAAACAGTCCTGGGACTTCAGTGGAGATTTTGAAGAGGAGAGAAGTACTCTTTTGTTAATCTAATGGAATAAAAGCTTTGGTTCTTTGGAGGTTCAACACAAGAATGTACTGAGAATGAGGCCAACACAGAGGAAATTAGACAAATAGAGAGACTGATTGATTCCTGGCATCATTGATCTGAATTATGTATTCATCCAGACCCACCCTTAAAATTTTCTTCTACCTGAGACAATAGATTCCCCTTTGCTTAAGCCTTCTGGTCTTAGGATTTTTCCTTATTGGGACTAACAGAGTTCCAACAGATTCATTCACCTAATGAGTGGATTTTCTAGTACTGTATTATTAAACTTGTGGTCTCAGCCCACACCTGCTAGGGGAAAAAAAGCACTTTTTTTATGCAACAGCAACAATGAATGCTATAGTTCTCACTTGCCTTTCTCCCTTCTTCCCATAGAGTGTAGAAAAGTGAGCAGGGTTCTAACGTATGGTCTTGAAAGCCTTAGCTTTGGACTTGTCCTCAGAACAGTGATTCTGTGCATGGAAAGAACTGAGCATGGTTCTTCTGAGCTTTATAAAACAGAATTCTGGGCCCAGTGTGATGCTTGTGCTGAAAGACCATTGTAATTGGGGTAACCTCGTGCTGGGTCTTTCCTGAAATTGCCTAGCATTCCAGATCCCTCTGCACAGACTGAGGGGATTTGATCACATGCTATGAGCTTGATGATTGTTAGAGACACAGCAACAGGAAGGCATTATCAGAGAAAGGACAGGCTATAGAGAATTACTCACGGTTGTGGCATGAAGTTTTGAACAAGTTTATACACCCTAGAGGCATGGGGAGTTTCAGGCTCTCAATAAAGCTAGTGAGATGAGGAGAGGACATTGTAAATAATGAAGCAATTTTCAACCGGAAAATGTAGCAACTACAAAAAAAACAGAACTGATACTTCCTTGGCTGTTCTAATTGTGTGAGCACTTGTTTGTGTTTGTGTGTATGTGTATGTGGAACAAAGTTAAAAAATTGAGTCATCAGGTTGATTTACCGAGCAGGAGGAAAATATTTGTCCACCCGTTTATTTCTAGCTGTCCTTCTGCCTTGGGCCCTGTGCCTCGTTCACAGTTCAGGGAGGACTGGCTGTGGGTGACTACCCTGAAGTCTCCTGGTTCACCTTCTCTTCTGGGAGCTGGTCTCCTGCCAGGGACTTGGCTGAGTAACCTGGAGCATGAGCATTTCCTGACTTTGCTTCATATAAATGCCCTACCTCAAGTGGGGGCGATCAGTTACTGACACTGACCATTAGGTTTCTAAGTAAGGCTGGCTGGGGGTCAGCGTGGCCTAGGCTGGGGAAAGTGGAGTTGAGATCATTGGCATTTACTTTACTAAATGACTCGGACAGAAACTGGTCAACTGACCAGCTGGCTTGGCATCTTGTACGTTCTGCCTCACCCTTCGTGTCACCTCACTGGTTTACAGATCTAGGGCTTTGTTCTCTAGGACTTTCTAATGTGTTTCCCAAGCTCCACAAATTCCTTAGAGCATATTTGAGACCATATTTTCTTTTTCTGTTGTTAATTATTTTCTTAAGATTACACGAAGAATTTATTCCTGCTATAGACACGAGATAATTCAGAAAAACAAGTTAGAATAAATAGAAAAACAAAATGAAGCAAGAATAAAGGTTCTCTTTTTAACATTTTATTGCATGTATTTTTGTGTATGTTTATTGCTATCAATTTTTTTTGAGTGTATTCTAGATGTTTTGTTAATAAATACACTTTTATACAATAATTTTAAAAGCTGGCTGCCATGTGTCCCATTGTCTGGATACACATAATTTTTTTTGCCAGTCCCTTTAGTTGAGTGAGAAAGTGGGTTCTGGTTTTTCTGTGTCTAATATCCTTATAGTTTATGGACATCTTTGACTATTTCTTATAACTTTGTGGACTTGGAAATTTGTTCAAATTGTGCTTATTTTTAAGGTTTTTATGTCCAAATTGCCCTACAGGAAGGTTGTGTCAGTTTATGAGTGGCCGTTCCTTGAGCACTAGTTTTCATGTACTAATGATAAATCCATCCATGTTGGAACCAGAGTTCAACAAACCATAAAGACTTGCTTTCGTTTTCAATTAACTTCTTCATTGTGATTTTATTTGTCACAATCCTGGATACATTAAGGATGTTCAGAAAAATGGGGATAACTTATCCCTCCATACACGTAACCAATATTAGCTCAGTGCTAACCATGTACTCAGGCTGGGCACTCAGCACAACAGTGAATAGGACTCAAACCCTGTCCTCAAGGAGCCTACAGCCTAATGGTATTAATTAGGACCAGAATTGTACATAAGTAATAACCAATTTGTGCACAGTAATTTTTAACTGCCCTCTTGGTGTGTATTACTTCATTCAAATTACACAGCAACATTGTTATCGGTATTGCTATCCCCATTTTATGGATGAAGACATCAAGGCAGAAGGATACCAGCTAAATGCTTATGCAACTATAACACACAGCAGAGTAGCAATGCTAAATCTCATGCTTTTTCCATTATATCCCTAAGAGAGTGGAGGTGAAAGAAAGAATTAAGTTAAGGACATTAGAAAGGCCTGTTTAACCAAAGTTTTTGTCTTGTTCTCTCTCTCTCTCTCTCTCTGAAAATCTTTCATTGTTCCTTTATGGTAAGCGTTACCTCTTGAGATGTACTTCTTTTTAAGAGGTAACTAGATAAAAAGCCCCAAGATAAACAATCTGTCTGTAGGTTTTCTCTTTATAGAAGAGGCTGGGGTGGAGGTGGGGTTGCCGAAATGGGAGGGAAGGTGAATATACTTAATGCTACTGAGTTGTACACTTAAAAATGGTTAAAATGATTCTTAAAATATTACTCAACCTCAAGTTTTTAAAATTATTGTAAATGAGCATTGTCATCTGCCAGAGGAAAAAAGATATGGGAAGTTAGGATTTCAGGAGATGAACTTCACCTACCTACTCCATATTTAACACACACAGTCAGTCCCTCCTACCATAGATGTTGGGACTCTAATATGGAAATAATTATTGTAAGGGATATTATTTTTTAAAGTTGTTTGATAGTTCAAGACCAATAATTCATTTTTATTTCAGAAGTATAATTTTATAAATTGTAATGTCATTGCGTATTCCCTACGTAAAAGAATATGTAAAGTCCAAATATAAGACAGCAGCCTTCTGACTCTCCAGTGTTGTTAGTATCAGTTCCCAGGAATTATGCTTTAATCAAATTTGGAAAACACAAGATGCGGAGGAGTCATTTTAGAATTTAAAGGTACGGGAATTGTTTCTGTTAATGAACAAATGTGTTTCCTTTTAGTACTTAAGAGTTTTAAAATTAATAATTTTTCCTTTTTGGCCTTGGCTACCAGGAGCACAGAGCTAATTTGAGCAAAGATTGCAATGAATGTCTATAGTTTCAGCTTTATAATTCAATGCTTTCCTGGTTTTCCAGCCCAGACTGTATTTAAATTTCTTTAATGAGTCAGTTGGATTGTTGGCTTTTGTTGTAAACTTCCTCATTTTTAAAAAATCAGTGAGGAATAAAAGATAAATAAATAGAAGATTTGTAAAACAATCACTTCCCTGGCAGATTGAAATAGGAAAATATAATAATTACTTAAGCAGTTACCTGTCCCAATTTACCTATCCCAGTTTAGATACCTGCCCAGCTACATTTTTACTTGAGGCAGCTGCTTTTCTGCTACCCCGTGCAAGGTGTGTGTACTCTCACCTATGACTTGCTTGGGCCTGGCCAGCTGCAGGAAGCCAGCTGGTCATCACTTTGGCTTCTGAAGTTAATGTTCCTTCTCATGCAGCGCGTGGAGAGCTTCTGTTGGAGGATAAGTGACGTGTAGACACATCTGCTCTTTACATACTGTCAGAAGAAAACTTACTCAAGCCTGTGTGGGCAGGGTTACCAAAGTATTGCTATTGGAGAGCTGAAACCCCAGGACTTTGAGACAGTAGCAGGGATGGAGCTTGCCTTGGAGGTTGAGACTGAGTTGATGCAGTCTTCTGATGTGCTGTCTTCCGATGGCAATGGGTGTACTTGCATGTACCTCTGTACCTGAGTGTAATGTAAAATTTCTGCTGGAAGGCTGTGTTTTAGGTTGGTTGTTAGGAAGGGTTTTCCGTGTGAGATTTTGGAGTATGGTGCTTGAGGGGAATAGCGGAGATTGTTGGACAATATTTAACAGAAGAGAAATGAGCTACTTGGTCTACAAGCTGAGTGAGGGCAAGGTCTGTCTTTCAGGGTGAGATCACTCCCTGTTCTCTGTAGTCCCTCACCTACCGCAGTAGCTTCTGCACCACCCAGGGTCCAAAGTGATTCAATAAGACCTGGAAGCTCACCAGGGTGTCTCCTATAAGTACAAGTTTTGATTTTATGAAAATGAAGTCTCTACAGAACCCTGACAGTTTCTATTGGGATTACAGTATGAAGTAAATCGTATTAAATTGCCTTTTTAGCTTTTGCTTTCTTCTCTCATTTACTAGTCATTCTGAAACGTCAAATTTCAGGTCAAATATAACAAAATTTCAAAATCTGTTTCTATGACTGATTTTAATATATCCTTAGGAAGAGCTGATTTTTTTTTCCCTTCCCCAAAGTAGGCAGCTTTGCTTCCCAGGCCTTTCCTTTGCTAATGGGTTTTCTCTTTTTATTTTGGGTGCCATTTAAAGATGACAAAAATATTTGGAGCAGAGATTCATTTTTAGCAACTGGGAAAAAGTTTCAGAGGCTTTAGAAGGATGGGAACTCAGCAGAGGACAATTAAACCAACTATTATATTCTAAGTTCTGGAGACTTTTTCACCTTTTTAAAGAGCATCATTGGCCATGTATTCTAATTTTTTATTACTCAAAGTGTAGTATGCAAACCAGCTGAATTGGTATTTCTTGGGAATTTTTCAGAAAAGTCTTGGATCCCCTAGATTGAAATTAATATGACAAAGATTGCACTAACTTTTTAGTTAATATTAGGAACACCCAAATTTTCTTTGCTTCATCAGCTTATTGGTCCCAATGAACTGTTATTACCAGTAATAATTCACTAGCCCAGATTTCCTGGGAAGTGCCTAAGACAAGATCTCAGCTCATCTTCAAAGTGTCCTTAAGCTTTTCTTGAATTTTCAGTCACCTAGATGCTATGCAAGGAGCAGATTCCCTTCCCCCACTATTGCCTGTTCTTTGCTGTGTTGGGGAATTCCAGGGGCATCCTAATCTCCTTCCCGGGTCAGACATAGGCAAGGACCATGTTTTCTTCAGTATCCATCCACCACGTTATATATACCCTAATATCATTCCCAGCCCTGGTTTCTGCAGAGATAAGATATCTCGAAGGCCATGATTTTGATGGACACCTGGGTCCTTACTTCTCACTGCTATCCTCAGGCACTCTGGCACCATACCCTTTCCACAAGCTACTTCCTCCATGAAAATCACCTCCTGAAGAATGATCAGTGTCCGTGGGTTACCAGTAGTACCAGTCCACTGGATTCTCTCGGACTCTGAATCCCAGTTTAGGCTCAGCTGGAACCACAGCTATGAAAAGCAACAGTATGATGTAGACATTTTAAACAACAAAAACAATAACCATATCTTCAGCCAGTGCTTGCTTTTGTTTTGTTACTGAACAAGCCAACGTACTTGGAGAGTATTTTTTCCTAGATCTCTTGAGATACTCTTTGAGCTATCTGCTGAGATCACAGTGAGGATATACAAATTAATTTGGGGAACTACATTTTAAGATGAACATTGGTAAACTAGAGAGAGGCCAGCATAGGCAAGAAGGATATTCAAATGTCTGTAAATTTTAAACAGCTGGTATGTGGCCAGATAAGATCTCTTATTTTGACTTATTCTGGTGCATGGACTATAAGATCAATGAGAGGAACTTATAGAGAGGCATATTCTAAGACCACAAATTGACTAACAAAGAGTGAATGCCTTGAGAAGCAGAGCCGTCACTCATGGGTCTAAGCTAAGAGGAATATGTTTTCGTTAAAGGACTTTAGGAGAAATTGTTGAATTAATGGGTTAGGGATTAACCCAGATAGCATAGAATCTTGAAAAATAGAAGCTAGATGGAATCATAAAGATTATTATCCAAGTTTAGGAGACTACAGACCTGAGTGGGGATTTGACTTGCTCCAGTTCACACTCATTATTGGCAGAGAAGGGAGTAGAGTCCAGATTTCTATTTCCTGGCTCAGTGTACTTCTCTCTACAGGCCATTCTTCCCTATAAGATCTCATGCAAATTTCAACTTCTTGATGCTATGTCTTCTCAGAGGGATCAGGTGAGGGAATGGGAAAATGGAATTTGAATGATTTGCTCTCTGGAAACTATTGTGAAGTAAGTTGATGCTGTCTGCTTACCCTTGGCCTGTTCCTTCTCACCAACCAATTGAATTCTTTCATTTCTGTAAATAGGTATATATTTTCAGAATATAGTAATAGAGTTCTAAGCTATTCTCTACTTAAACTTTGATTTTATTTAATAGCTATTTCTATAGAATATTTCTTAGTATGTTGGTTAGAAATTCATTTTTTTCTTTGGGTCAAATGAAATAAAACAATAACTTACCATTGAGATGTCATATTTATTAATAGAAAAAGCAGAGCCACTCATGAAAGAAAGAGAAAGTATTTTTGGGGTATATTCTGAGGACACACTAGACTAAAGGATATGCTTTGACCCAGAGACTGTGAGGTTTCTGAATTGACTGGAAATCTCTGATACCCTCGGGAGTCAGTTCCATTCATGGCCTGAGGTTGAGCTTGCTGTTACTTCACTCTGGTACCAACTGGCCGGCTGCTGCAGTGTCCAGTTCCCTGTCTGTTAAACAGGGGTCTTTTCATCACTATCACTCTCTAATACCTTTAGATCTATTAGAAGGATGCATGAATAAGAGCTGTAAGAATGAAGATATGAAATGCCATTATTAAACCCATTGATTTTTAGTAAAAAGCCTGGGCAGTAGACGTAATAAGATGCAATTATAGCAGAGAAAAGTGGGTAGAGAAGAAAATTTTAACTATTTTTAGACTTCAAATCTATTTTATTAATCATAATATAAGATTGTAAATCCCTCTCTTACCTTTCGCTTTCATCTCCTTTTCTTAATTCTTTTCCCTCATATTTTCTTCTTCTCCTTTCAGCTGTTTCTCATATCATAGCTTTCCCCTTTATTTACTTCTTTATGTCCCCATCTCATCTAGGAATACAAAGATGCAGTTTAGCAATGTAAGCACAGGGAAAGGTAAGATACATGAACAAGAAGTCAACTATCTTTGCTTGCTTTCAACTTTTATTAAAATATATTTTGGATCATATATAAAGTACAAGGCACTGTGCTAGACACTAGAAACTGCAAAAAGGCAAACAAATATGCCCTGTATGTGTTTATAGTCTAGTGGGGGAAAGAAAAACATGACCATAACTTGGGCGAAACTGATTAGTGCCTTAAGAGAGGGAACATGACTTAAGGATGGGAGAAAGAAGTAACTCGAGTACCCAACAGAGTTTGTGGAACTAGATCCATGGATGATGAGTATTCAGCAGTTCATTTATTTATCATTCATTCAACAAACATTAATAGTATGTTTCTCTATTTCAGATATTATGCTTGAAACTGGAGATATGCCAGGGAACAAAAGCAATAATGATCCCAATCTTCCTGGCGCCTCTAGTCTAGTTTGGGATACAGACTTTAAACAAATAAACATACATATAGACATCTAAGTAACAAGTGAAGGGAAAGAAAAGGGTTCCTGGAGACAGATGGAGAGGGAGGCATTAACAGAGTACTCTGAGCTCTTGATGAACAGGAGGAGCTGGGGGAAAGCATGGCGAAGTCTCCATGAAGCGGTAACAGCAAGAATCAGGTCTTGGGGCAGTTTCCTGGCACCTTGAGAAACTAAAAGTAGGCCTCTGCACTCGGTGGAAGGAGGGAGAGTGATGAAACACAAGGTTGGAGAGTTGGCAGAGGCTAAGTGATGTGGAGTTTTTTAAGTCATGATAGGATTTCAGATTTTATTTTAAGTACATGTGGAAATGGTCGAAAATTTTAAGCAAAGGAGTGTGACATGAATGAATTTATGTTTTAAGACCCTCGGCTGTCACTAGAAAGACTGAACTAGATAGAACAAGATAGGGCATGAGGAGTCCAGTTCAGCTGGGACAGACCTGGGATGGGGGTGGAGTAGCCGTGTTTGGACACCAATTTAGAGTCTGTGTTGGAATTAGAGAACAAGATGACTCTTTTTTTATCTTATTTAATTTTTTAAATTAAAGTTGACATTCAAAGTTATTTTATATTAGTTTCAGTTGTACAGCACAGTGGTTAGATAAATTTGACTTTCTAATTAGTATCAATCTTATCTGACTAAACTGCATTTGTGTTCTTCTCGTTCTACTTACTGAGTTTTCAAAAATCTGTAACTTGCTTTTCGATAATTGTCTTAGATTCCATTTTTATTTTTGATCAGTAAAATATCAATTCACCTAAAAGTTTCTTGTTGTGGTTCTTGCTTCTTAACTCCTAGGTATCCCTTGACTACACTGTGCTGAGCTTCCCTCTCTCATGTCTTTCCTTTCTCTGTCTCCTTCCTGTATTGCTTCCAGTGAGGGGTTTAGAAAGGAGGAAGTCATCAGGAAGCTGTCAAAGGGGAAAGGAAAGTCTACATGGAAGGGGGCCAAAATAGAAGGTGGGGGGCCCAGAGGAATTTTACTGACCTCTTCCCATTTTTGCCACAACTTTTTCTTATTTCTGTCATCCATGCTTAGAAAGAGAGAAGCTGTGGGCAAATGCCTTTTCACATCCTACCTCTTATGCCCCTCATAGCAATAATGATGGTGTTAACAGGCCCACATGAGTGAAAGTAGCGCCCTCAAGGCCTGGCACTCAGAATGGCTACAAAAACAAAACAAAACAAAACAAAACAAAACAAAACAAAGCAAACATCTCCCTTCCCCAATGGAGTAGCTTTTACTGATGCCTGAAAATCAGGCTGGGATCAAAGTTAAACAGGTCTTATCCAAGGTCATGTGGCAAACCTGTAAGCCAACCTTGGGGTGATTAGATGTTGTCTATCTTCATAGGGGTTTGGGTTACACAGGTATATGCATTTGTCAAAACACAGCACCTGTGAGCTTAACATTTGTGAATGTTATACTATTTAAATTTTATATCAGAAGGGAAGATCTCGAGGTCTAGTTAATAATATGCATGCTGAAGTAGTTAGAGGGAAGTGTATTGAGGCTTATACTTTACTTTGAAATGCACCCAAATTAAGATGGAGTATGGATGAATAGAGGGGTACATAGATGGACAGCTGTGATATAGTAAAATGGTCATGATAGAATCCAGGTGGTACTATGCTAGTATTTACTGGAAAGTGTTTTCAATTGTGTTGTATGTTTGCGATTTTCTTTGTTTTTCTTTTTTCGTTTCTTTTTTCTTTTCCTCTTTTCTTTTCCTATCTTTTCTTTTCTTTCTTTCTTTCTTTCTTTCTTTCTTTCTTTCTTTCTTTCTTTCTTTCTTTCTTTCTTTCTTTCTTTCTTTCATTAAACTTATTAGGTGACATTGGTTAATACAATTGTATAGGTTTCAAATGTATAATTCAATATGTCATATGTATATTGTACTGTGTGTTTACCACCCAAAGTTAAATTTTCTTCTGTCACCATGTATTGACCCCCTTTACTCTTATCTATCTCCCACCTCCTCTCCTTCCCTCTGGTAACCACTGAACTTTGTCCATGTTCATGAGTCTCTGTTTGTCCTGTTCGTTTGTTGCTTTCAGATTTATATTCTCCATATAAGTGAAAACATACGGTTCTCAACTTTTCTAACTTATTTTGCTTAGCCTGATAATCTCAAGATCCATTCACATTGTCACAAATGGCAGTAATTCATCTTTTCTTATGGCTGAGTAGTATTCCATTATATATATGTACCACATCTTCTGTATTCAATCATCAATCAGAGGACACCTTGGTTGTTTGCATGTCTTGGCCACCATGAATAGTGCTACTATGAACATCAAGGTGCATATATCTTTATGGAAATATGTTTTCAAATTTTGGGGGTAGACATGCAGAAGAGAGATTGCTGGGTCATATGGTAATTCTAGTCTCAGTTTTTCGAGGAACCTCCATACTGTTTTCCATAGTGGCTGTACCCATTTACTTTCCATTGGCAGAGTATGAGGGTTCCTTTTTCCCACAACCTATCCTATACTAGTTATTATTTGTCCTATTAATGATACCCATTCCAACAGGTATGAGGTTTGATATGCATTTTCCTAATAGCAAGTGAGGTTAAACACTTTCCATGTGTCTGTTGGCTGTTTGTATGTCTTCTTGGGAGAAGTGTCTGTTCAGGTCCTGTAACCATTTTTTTAATGGGATTGTTTGTTTTTTTTTATTGCTGAGTTGTATGAACTCTTTGTATATTTTTGATATTAACCCTTATCAGAGGCATTGTTTGCAAATATATCTTCCCATTAACATTGTTGCCTCTGTCTTGTTGATGGTTTCTTTTTCTGTGCAGAAGCTTTTCAGTCGGACGTAGTCCCACTTGTTTATTTTTGCTTTTACTTCCCTTGCTTTGAGGCCAAATTCATAAAATCCTCTTTAACTTCAAAGTCTGTGAGTTCAGTATTTATGTTTTTTTTTTCTATGCAATTTATTGTTTCAGGTATTATATTTAGGTCTTTGATCCATTTTGAGTTAGTTTTGGTGTATGGTGACAGTAGTTTAGTTTCATTCTTTTGCAGGTGGCTTTCCAGTTTTCCCAGCACCATTTACTGAAGATGCTTTCCTTTCTCCTTTGTATATTTTTGGCTTCTTTGTCAAAAAGTATTTGCCCATATGTTTGGGGTTTATTTCTGGACTCTCAATTCTGTTTCATTGGTCTGTGTGTCTGTTTTTCTGCCAATACCATGCTGTTTTGATTATTGTCACTTGTAGTATGATTTGAAGTCAGACAGAATGATACCCCTGTCCTTGTTCTTTTTCCTCAGGATTACTTTGGCAATTTGGGGTCTTTTGTGCTCCCATACAAATCTGATGTGTTTTTTGTTGTTTCTTTTAAAAAATGCCATTTTGATGGGGATTGCATTAAATCTGTATATTGCTTTGGATAATAAGGTCATTTTAACTATGTTGATTCTTCCAATCTATGAACACAAAATAACTCCATTTCTTTGTGTCTTTTTCACTTTTTAAAAAAAGTCTTATGGTTTTCAGTGTATAGGTCCTTCACATGCTTCATTAGGTTCATTCCTAGGTGTTTTATTCTTTTTGTTGGAATTGCAAAAGAAATTTTTTTTAATTTGTTTTTCTGAAAATTCATTGATAGTGTATAGGAAAACTATGGATTTTTGTATGTTGATTGTGTATCTTGAAACTATACTGTATTTATTGTTTCTAATAGTTTTTTTTTTAGTGGAGACTAGGAGTTCTATACCCAATTTATAAAGTGTTTTAATCATAAATGGATGCCGTATCTTGTCAAATGCTTTTTCTGCATCTATTGATATGATCATATCATTTTAATCCTTTATTTTGTTTATATGGTGTATCACATTCATCAATTTGCATGTTAAATCATCCCTGTGCCCCTGAAATGAAGCCTACTAGATCATGATGTATCCTCTTTTCAATGCATGGTTGTATTCTATTTGCTAGAATTTTGTTTAGGATTTTTGCATCTGTATTCATCAGAGATATTTGTCTATAGTTTTCTTTCTTGCATTATCTTTACCAGATTTTGGTATGAGGGTAATGTTGGCCTCATAAAATGAATTAGAAAGTATTGCCTCCTCTTCGATTTTTTGGAAAAGTTTCAGAAGACAAGGTATTAAATCATCTTTGAATGTTTGGTAGAATTCACTAGTGAAGCCCTCTGATCCTGGGCTTTTCCTTTTTGGGAGGTGTTTGGTGATTGATTCAATTTCCATACTGCTAGTCGATCTAGATTTTTTAGATTCTCCAGTCCTTCTTGATTCAGCATAGGAAGTTTATATATTTCCAAGAACTTGTCCATTTCTTCTAGATTATTATATTTGGTGGCATATCATCTTTCATAGTATTTTTATATGATATTTTGTATTTCAGTGGTATCTGTTGTAATTTCTTTTTTATTCGAGATTTTTAATAATAAAATGTTAGAAAAAAATTGCCCATGGCCAAGTCTGAATTCCTTACCAAGAGCTTTATTTCTGACTAGCCATGGCTTCCCTCTGAGGCCCCATGAGCAGAGGCACTACTTAAGGGTCTGAGTGCTGGGTCTTTATAAGAGCTATAAGCTGTAAAAGGCACACTTTTATATGTTGTGATTACTCTCCTAGGCAAAGAAAGCTCCCCCCTTTTCATAACATGGGAAACAAAATTCCTTCTAGCTCCGTTGGTCCCCTCATATTAACAAATGCCAAAGCACTCTGTCGACCATAGTGAACAGTTCTGAAATAGCCCCTCTGCTTCAGTTGTCATCACCTCTTCTCTCAGTTGCTCCCTGGGCTTTGGCAGCTTCTGCTCTTCTTAGAGCCACTCCATTGCCATCGGCCTTCCCTGCTGTCTTCCTCATGCCCCATGGCCTGTGTTCTGGGCCCAGGAACCATGTTTCTCCTTTGCCTTCCCTCTTTCAACCTCATCTGAGATAAATCGAGGGATTAAAACATATGTCTCTATTTATGGGTTTAGTTTGTTTAATAATTTAATCGGGCATATCAAATCAGCTACTACTCTGTCTTAAACTCTGACTTTAGTCCATTTTGCATTATAATAATTCCTGTCATTTACATATGCATTTCTTAATTCCAAGCACTCTCCATCTCTTTCCGAAAAGCTCATTTAAATTTTCACAAGGTAACCTAGCAAGTATTATTCAGCTTTCATAGATGGGAGAATTGGGGAGACAGTTAATGAGTTTTTGCTGTATATACTCGTTTGCTTCATGTTTCCGTATACAGTGACCCACTTAAAACACACAACCTTCTTGTGAGGCACTTACTGTTTTTGCACCATTTTGCAAATAAGGAAACTGGCCCAAAGAGAATATTTCCTGAGGTCCATCGACCAGATGACAATTGACACCAGAAGTACAGCCCCACAGAATGTCAGAGCAGGAAAGGATGTCAGTGGCTTCCCAAACCATTATGTTTTCAAGTTAGGGATACTGAGGCCTAGAGAGTAGATGTGAGCTATTTAGAAGAAATGCTAGAATTGGAACTCAGGTCTAAATTTTCTGACTCGATTTTGAAAACAAGAAACTCCATATAGCTTTAGACATATGGGGAAAGTTGGAGTGTTTCACACCCACAGGGTACTAGTCTAGGCTGGCTTTGCAGATTTTAAATCTGGTATTAGCTGAGTGTGGGGTTGTCTTGAAAACTTAGCCACACACAGCCTGCAAGGCACTCAGGCAGCCCAGGCATAACTGATGTTCCTTCGTGCAATAATCGTCTCCTATGCTAGGAGGCTTTGCAAGCAGAAGTGGAATCAACAGTTGCAACATAAACACTGAAATGAGAGTGAATAGAAAAAAGCATGGCAAATAGACCCCACAGCAGCTGGGCACCTGGGCCTGCTTTTTACAGCTCCCGTTTGACATATACTGATTCAATTTAATTGGGTTGGAGGGTGAATGGGGAATGCTAAGGCCCAGTTTTCTCCTGGATCTGATGTGCATCACCTCCATGTAAGCAGCATAAACTAGCTTATCAGATAGCTTTTGGATATGGCCATATGCACCAAGTGTTGCAGACAGAGTCTTACTTCTGAGCTGATATTTGCCTCTCTCTCCAAATAAAGTTAGTAGTTAGGTCTAAGGTTAATTTGCATATTTAGTTGCTTGTATATCAACTAAAATTGCTTAGTTATTTAACACATGGGGCTCCTGTCATTGGAGATGAACCACGCTGTATGAACTGTCCTGTGATAGGTGAATTGATTGACAAGTCTGGACTTAAACTTCATTTGAACTTCTAATTAGCAAAGGACTCGCCTCTGCTATAATGCAACCTGGTTTGGACTGATGTCCCATGCATGATGTCATGTAAGACTGTTCGAGTCAGACTTTGGTGAATGAACTACTTGAAGACAACTGGCGTCTGACTGATGTTGGGTACCGCAGGGCCCCATCGTTTCCTTGGTGCTGGGGGTGGGATTTCCCTGAAAGGAATGGGCATTCTCACTGTCAGTCTTCCTAGAGTAGGTTATTACTAGGCAAGATGACCGTGTAACTTAACTTCCAAACTGGAGTGAAAAGGGGAATTAGTAATAATTACACAGGAACATAAGGTATAGATCAGGGCACTCAGAGGTGAAATAAGAGAAAGTACTGCCTCCCGGATCTCCAAGGAGTCCTGGAGCACTTCTTGGCCATAATGGTGGCACTCTAGGCACTGAGAGGAAGAGGAACATAGGGACACTGAGGGCAAATCTAGGTCTTGGAACTTGTTGGATAATGTACTTGCAGTACATTATCTCGGATTTATACAGATTCTTTAAATGGTACTGCCTGGAGGTTTGTTGCCTGTGGAGAATGAAAAGAAGGCCAGGGCTGGGGTAGAAAACACCAGAAAGAAAGAAGTGTCCCCTTCCTTGAGGGCTGAGTGGTGGGAGCAGTAGGGGGTGGTGTGCAGGGGTGTCTCCAGCAGAGGATAGCTGTGCACAGTGCTACAGCATCCTCTCTGGAGGCAGCAGGACAAGGATGAGAGCAGCACTAGGGCGCTGGTGCAGACAGGAGCAGAGACCAGGGGCCAGGTGAGGAGGGGAGGGCCTTGGAGCAGTGGTCCTGGCTGGCCTGCTGTGGACCTTCTACCATCTGCTGCTGTCTGCGAATACAGCATGGCTCCAGGTGCTTTACTTACCTGCCTGTCTACTCTTCACTCTTAACTGTCTGAGTGATCTTAACAGGATATTTACTTTGCTATCACAAGTGAAAATGCTTTTAGATTTTGTTGCTATTCTGTTCTTTCCTGACGCATCTCACCTTTGGGGAGATAATGGATGTCTTAGGGAGGCACTTAGCTCCAGGCTCCCTTGCACTCTGCACTTACCTCCAGTCTGGCATTTGAGTTCTGAATATTAATTGCCTGTTGGTTCCATCTCTCCCACTCCCTCTGCTAACAGCAACTTGAGGTTGTCACATCCCCAGGGTCCAATACAGTGCCTGGCAAAGGGCGAGCATCCAGTAAGTCTTTGTGTAAATGATGGGAAGAGATGGAAATGACTCTGAGGTGGGAGACAGAATGGTCAAGATTTAGACTCCATGTTCCTCAAGGTCTCAAATATCCATGTGGGTTTGTCAAGATAATGTAAAAACTCTTCTATCATTTTTTTCTATTGCTTTCAATTTTATTTTATTGATCTGTTTTCTACCCTACAAAGAGAGAAAAAAGGGATTTTACTATTGTGACTTAAAAACAATTGGGGCAAGTGGTATTTATTTTTAATTAAATGAATTAAATATTATTCCAACGCATCTTTTTTATATTATTTATTTATTTATTTATTTATTTATTTATTTATTTATTTATTTAGTACTTCTCACAACTTATATAGGGATTCTATTTTTGTCATCTCCATTTTTTGTTTCTCTACAGTCTGAGAGTCAATTTAAAAATTGCCATTATTGCCTTAAAACTCTGAAGTTATTTCACATCTTAACCTAGGAGTGTTATCCTCTTTAATTTGGCGCACAATTTTCCTTAGAAAAATTTTCTTGTTGAACCCAGGGTGTTAGAAAAGATTATCTGATATATCTACTTTAACATGTCTTTGTGGATTTGTTTCTGTTGTCTTTTTTCTCCCTGGTTCTTACTCATAGAAACCTTATACTTGACATTGCATTTGAAATTTTATTTATAGAAATGATTTGAGGCCAAAATGAAAATGCATACCTCTACAGAACATTTTCATTTGCTTCTGACACTGGGACCACCTTAACTGAAGTCCTAGCCTTGAGATTTCCCTTAGTGCCTCATGTGAGGACAGTGTTACTTCCCATTCACTCTCTCATAGCAGTGATTCCCACACATCGCCTGGGAGTTTCAAAACATATGGATGCCTGTGTCCCACCGCAGAGACTGTGACTTAATTGGTCTGTGGGGTGGCCTGGCTTTGGTCTTGTTAAAGGCTCCCCAGTGATTCTAATGTGCAGATGGGTTTGGGAAGCTCTGCTCTAAGAGTAAAGCCCTTAGGGACTTCAACTTAGTGTGTGAGTTTTTATCAGACTCTCCACTTGGCAGGCCCTTTCATGTGAAGCTGCCAAATACCACAGCTCCATATTGCAGCTGTTTCTTCCTGATCCCGACAAAAGCAGCTTTGAGTGATTGCTTCTCATGGTCTCCCAAATTTTGACATAGTGATCCTTCAGTATCTTATCAGTGATTTGATGCTTTTAAGAAAAATTAAAACATTTATATATATATATATATATATGTATATATATATGCACATTAATATTTAAATATATTTAATTATATATTTTAGTATAGTTTATATTTAATATATTTAATTATACAATTACTGTTATAATTAATTTATTTAATTATACATTAAATAAATATATTAGTATATTTAAATATAAAGTTAAATATTTAAAAATAAATATGCATATTAGTTATATATATATTTTTCTATATTACTGTTTTGATTGACCTCAATGGGAGGGTCGATCTAGCCTGCCATTATGAGAATTTGTAAGTCCTCCAGTTGCTTTTTAAAAGAAGAAATAGATGTTGTATTTTAGAGTTCTTACCCTTAAGAAAATATCACTATTATATCCACTCCCTGAAGTCATAATTTGGCTGGGATTTGAAGTCTAGGTTCGAAATTTAATTTTCCTTAAAATATTGGAAATCACTGTCTTATTGATCTCTAACATTCATTGTAGCTGTTGAATAATCCTGTTTCTACCTGATATCTGTTTCCTTGCAAATGGCTCCCCCTCACCCCTCCCCCCCCAGTTTTGGGAACCATTTGGATCTTCTCTTTCTTCCTAGAACTCTGACATCTCATAATTTATGTACCTTTATTTGGGTCTTATTTCATCCATTTCCTTGGGCATAAAAGAGCCATTTTCAACCTTGAGATTTTTGTTTTACTGCTAAAATAGTTTGTAATATTATTTCCATATTTCTCACCTCTCTATTTTTCTCTCATATCTCTTTTAAGAAATCATTTCGGTCAAATAGGGGTGCCTCTTGGATTCATCCTTTACGTTACTGAAATTTTCTTGCCCAATTTTTAGTGCTATCTTTTTGTGCCAATTCTTAGAAGATTTTCTAGACTTTATTCTCCAATCTTTCTAATGAATGTTTTCATTTGATTAAATTTTTATTTCCACAGGAAATTTTTATTTTTTGTTCTTTGATTTATCCTTTTTATAACCTATATTTCTGGATGTAGAGATACAATAACTTCACTTTTTTCCCTAGGATTGGAGATTTAAAAATCTTATATCCTGTTCTATTTGTTTCCTCTAGATTTTTACCCCCCTTCTCCCTTTATTCTTGTGTCAGTCTTTCTCTTTTCTGGTACAGGTTTTCCTCAATTGTCTGGGAGTCTTGGCACTCTGTTCATATTTAAGAGTGAGCCTCTAAATGTTGTTTAGAGTTTCTGAGTGAGTAGACAGGACTTGTTTACTTGTGGGCTTTTTTTTTACCAGGTAGCTCATAAGTAGGAAGGAAGGAAGGAAGGAAGGAAGGAAGGAAGGAAGGAAGGAAGGAAGGAAGGAAGGGAGGGAGGGAGGGAGGGAGGGAGGGAGGGAAGAAGAAAGGAAGGAAACAAAAAAACTGTAAGTTTTTCTTTACGTTCATTTACTTTACCAAAAAAGAATCTTCTGATATTCTTTATGTGCCTTTAGGAAATAGGGCAATTTAGGAAAAGGTGACTGTGTAGTTCAACTATTTCTTTTGTACGCTTTCATCTTCTTCTTCTTCTCTGCTGTCTCCATCTGTGTATCCCTGAGTCTCAGTCTTCTCCATTAACTCTTTATCACCAACCAGTCCAGGAAATTAGCAGCCTAACTGTGTGAGGTGAGGGAAGGGTAGGACTATGCCATAAATAAACTTTCAACAATGTCTATTTTTAGTGCCTCAGCTCAACTGAGCCCTTCATTGTACCTTCTGTCTCCAAAGCTGAGCATATCAGATTTTCCACTGGGGTGACTTGGCTCACTAATTAGTGATCATGCCCCTCCAGGTGACTTAGAACACTGCTTCCTCTGTCATGCTGAGTTACTCACCTGTCCTCTATCTGATTCTGTCTTCTAAAATTGCATTAAATTCTCTTTCTGATTTCATCTTCTTTATTCTCTTCATCTTTTATAGGTTTCTATTTTCTTTTTGTTGTTGTAGTTTCTTTAGTATCAATTTAGTGGAGCCTCAAGCAGAAGAGGAGATTAAAATCTTCATTCTTAAAACATACTCCAATTAACTTGAGATGGCTTGTCTATTAAACACAATTCTCTTGGGGGTTTTACTAGAATTACTTTGGATTTATAGGTTAATTTGAGAATTGTCAATTCTATATTACTCTGTCTTCCTATTCAAGAACATAAGTCTCTCCATTTATTTTAATCATTATGATCTTCTGCAAGTTTTACAATTTTTTCACGTTGGCTTTATTATTAAAAATATTGCTCTGATGAAGAGCATAAGTGACACAAATGAAAAGCATATTTGTGAGCTTAAAGATTGACCTGAAAAATTGACTCAGAACATAGTGTAAAAGAACAAAGAAGAAATATATAAGAGAAGAGTTATGAGACTTGGAAAACAGATAAAGTAATTCTAACAGCCTTCTCATAAGAGTTTCACAAGGCAAGAACAGAGAGCATAGAGAAAGAAATGAAAGAATAAAATTTCCTAAAGTTGCAGAATCAGGAAAACACACAAACACACGTCCTACTCCACATTGTGGACAACATTTCAGAAAGATAAAGAGGAAATTCTAAAGGACTCAAGAGAGCAAAGATAAGTTACATTAATTTATACACTGAGGACTTCATCCACTTATCATAGACAGATTAGAATCACTGACTATAGGGACAAGCAAATAAAACCTGCAAATATTTTTCTCTTGAGAACAAGCATTGTCTGTTACCAGTACCAGGAGACGCTGTGGAAGTTGTACAGTGTGACATTCCTATGTTTAGAAAGAGTCCTTCCCAGTCATTGACAGGCCACCAATTAACAGTAGGTAGCACAGGACCCATCTGTCTTCCAGTCAATTGTGATGCCTACAGACTCTCCAGTCCTTTGAGCATGCTTCATTTGGAGAACCACCCTCTCCCCTCATCCTTCCAGCATCTCAGAATTCCAAAAAGCTCTTCTAAACAGAAGAGGAGCTATGACTTGGAATTAAAGTATTTGTGCATCAGAATGGAGGAGAAACATCCTTTACATGAAAGAAAAGCCCAGAGCAAGGCCTGAGGCTACTCCAGTCCCAGCCTCATATTTCCCTACCTTTTCTTTAAAAGTCCAAGAAGAAAAGATGTTCATTCAAAGATCTTGAGATTTTTAAGTGCCCTGTCCTGATATGTCCCTAATGAGATGTGGGGCAAGTCAGATGGTGTATTTACTAAGCAATGATACACTTCTTTGAGTGTGTATAAATATAGGAGGGATACCTTAAAATTAATTGATATGACAGACTTTATTCCTTATTTTGCAGATGAGCAAATGGCAGCCCGAGGGGTGTGTAGTCTCACTTGTCATTAGAATTATGGAGAAGAGAAGAGCAATTTTAATGCTGATTGTATATACTATTCTAAACTGTTTTAGCACAAACTATTGAAACTCTTTCCCTTGCCTCCTTTAGATGCCTCTGAATGATTTGCCCAGCTACAGGTCTGGGACTCTACAAGGTATGAACATCAGAACCTGGACTAGCCTGAGAACATGAGTCTTATTTTCTAGGTACGGCCCATTTGTTCACTCAATAAATGTGAGGCTGGTGCCTGGTGCTGGCCCTGCAATTAAGGGGCTTAAATTCCAGCTCCATCAGCCACCAGCCAGGTAGGCTTGAATAAGCCATTTAAGCTCCCTGATCCTTTAGTTCCTCATCGTTAAATAGAACGCTGGTTTTGCTTATCAGACTCACAGGTTTTTGTGTGTGTGGATATAGTCACATAATATACATAAAAGTGGTGATGGGAAAACCCATGGGACATTATCATTTTCCTTACAATGTCTTTGTCCTAATTAATCTCAGTTTCTAAGTAAATGGTAACTTCAAACAATGCTTTCACTTCCCACCAGAACTAGCAGCGTATGCTCCTTCTAGGTGTGGGGTAGTTGTAACCCTCTTCCTTTTCATCTCCTGCGATCCCTTTTTCATTGGGTTCTGCAGGGTGTGCATGAGTCACTTCTACTCTGGGTAACTGTTAAGTTCTCTGCCCTTCCCTTGAAGCATCAGAAGGAAGGATGTAGTGGCATCACCTGGGAGGACCCTCACTGAGCTCTCAAGGGGTATCCCAGCTGCTACTTTGGAGCTGCCCAAGAACGAGAGGCTGACTTTCCGTGGCTGAGGTTCAGATTTGGGTCCACAAGCCTCGTGTCAGGCCATACCACCTATTTTCAGTCAAGTTATAATAGCTAACACTTTAGTGTTCTAAAAATTTTACGTACATTAATTAATTTATTTAGTCCTAACAACAACCCTGTATTACCTCATGTCATGGAGGAGAAAAACTGAGACTAACAAATTTGCTCAAGGTCATAGAGCTGGTGAGTAGCAGAGCTGGAGTTTGATCCTAGGAAATCTCTCCTCAGAGTCTTATAGACTTCTAACTACATTGTTATCCTAGCTTTTTAATTAGCTTTGCTTAACTAAGGAGCTCAGAATCAAGAAAATCTCTCAGCATTGAAAGTGCCTAGCAGGGTACTGGTATTCCTAGATTCTTTGATGATTTAAGTAGTAGTCAGCTCTGAGGCTCCACCTGTAAGTGGAACACCTCTTCTGTATCAGTCCAGCCAATTGGACACTGATCTTCTTGATGCTTGAGTAGCTGGCTAAGGCAGGCTGAACCATATGAAATTGTCAGTATTTGGCTGTTTTGTGCTTACAGAAATTGCAGTTTCATATGGTTCAACCTAATGTTTGCTGAGCCCCTACTTAGATGCAAGATTTGATTCCAAGCACTTTATGCTCTCTCATTTCATCCTCACAATACAGGCATTCTTTGTTTTATTGCACTTTGTTCTATTGCGCTTTAAGATGCTATTTTTTTTTTTTTTTCAAATCGAAGGCAAGACCTTCCACCAGCAAAAAGATTACAACTTCTTTTATTGTAATACTTGCTTTATCGCAGTGGTCTGGAACCAAACCTGCAGTATTGACAAGGTATGCCTGTACTTCTAAGTGCTTTTACCCTTCACTTTTTGCACAAGGAAACATTCTCAAATTAACTAGCTGGGGATCACACAGTAATTTTATGTGGTAAATCCAGAAAATATGTTCCAGCTTGGGTCCTTTTCCACTGCACAGCATATGCAGGCTGAGCCCTCGGAGCTCAGTGCAGCTGAAGGTCTTAGAGGCAAAGGGTCACATTGAACTGGCAGACTCGAGTCATACTAGTTTTGAAGTGAATCATGAATCAAAAAGGGAAAATCATATGACCCCTGGAAAACAGGCAGATGTGACTCAATCAGCAGCAAAAATTGACTTTAGGAAACTGAATCTGACTTGCTAAATTTTATTCACCATTTCACAGCCACTGGAGTCCACAAACTTGTGGATATGCTGGCTGTAGCTTTAAAGAGAATTTGAGTATTTAAGGGTGATTTGTTGGATTGAAGAACTCTGTTATGGGTAGCCAAGTGAGGGGAGTCCAAATGCAGCGCACCTAAAAGCACTGAAGGCTATTAGAATTCCAGGCTGAGGCAAATACAGTTGGAGAACTTATGGGTAGTTTGGGGGTCTTAAGAGGTGGGATGGAGAGGTCTTTCATAGTTCAACCAAAAATAAGAAGATAATATGGGGCTCTCCAGAATTCCTGGTACTGAGTGAGCCATCTGGAGCTTGGGAATCCAGTTCCACCACCTAGATTCATTTTGAATGAATCACTTTGGAATGACTATAGAATGTAAGTTATGAAACCTGGGCTGGGAAGGGAGGAGGGAGCGTTCAATGGACCTGAACGCACTGAGATGTGTTCCAATGAAGTGGACTATTATTCAGGAACAGATGCAGTAATAGTTGAAGTGGTTCATAGGTGTTCATTTAATTGTTTGGTTTTCCTCTGTGGGAAACTACTTTCATCTGGTTCTTTTCAGTATGGATTGAGTCATATCCTCTTTATTTGCCACAAGCATGTATTTGCCATAACTATTTTAAAGCATTGGACAATTGCTGCCTCATTCTCAGGGAGCTGATTGGGGCACCCTTGCTGAGCCACTGTCTCGCCAAGTGGCTTAAGAGTTGAAGATAAATTCCCAGCTACTGGAACAAAAACTACCAAATCAAAGTATGAGTGAAGGTTGTCATTGATTAGCAGATCCTAGTTTTGACTATTTTCTGGGCAATCTGCCAGGTGTTGGGAGTAAAAAGGCTTGCAGACTGCCTTCTGAGAGCTTATAATCTATTTGGGAGAAATGGGACATATACACAGAACAATGGTTTGTAAATGTCAAATGTGTGGTGAATAGACAGTGGAAGTTATAGGAAGCAAAGAGGCTGACATTTGCAATGGAGCTAATGAGGCAAGGATTGCTGGGGAGGTTAGATTTGAGCTGATCCTTATTCAGGGCCACAGAGGAGAGAACAGAAGTCATTGCAGGCAAAGTGAACGGGACGTGCACGCATGCACGCGCACACACACGCGCACACACGCACTTCCAGGGGATGGGAGAGCCCATATTTGCCTAGAACCTAAGTAAACCAGTTTGGGCAGAGCGGAAAATTTGTTGGGGAAGTAGGATGAATGCCCCCATTATTTTCTCTATCAACATGCTCCCTTGGATGATCTCATTCAGTCTTTCATGTTTAAATAATATTTATGTGCTAATGATTCCTGGATTTGTAACTCCAGCACAGACCTTTCTTCTGCGTTTCAGACTTGTTCATCCAAGCACATACTCAACCTCTACATTTGATAATCCCACAGGAATCTCAAACTGAACACACTCACAAAGAAACTCTTGGCTTTTACCCTCCTCTTGATAAATGGCACCATGATTCACCCAGCTGATTATGCCAAAACCTTGGGAATTATGCTTGACTTCTTTCACTTTAATTTCCCCACTTCTACTCCATCTGCAGTAGATGTTCACTTCTACAAAGAATCTCAAATCTGTCCACATTTCTCTGACTCCTAGTGCCATCACCCAAGTACCCACGTCTAAGGCACCAACCTCTCCTGCCTGTCATTCTGTAATAGCTCCCTGATTTCAGTCCTTCCAAGCTTAGATATCTGCAATCCTTTCTCTACCCAGCAGTTAAAATAACCTCTTTGAACTGTTATCAGATCAAATGCCAGCAGATTACTCTCCTGCTTAAATCCCTTTGATGGCTTCCCAATGCTCTTAGCATGAAATTCCAATTCCTGCTTTGTGGGTACTTCCCCCATCCCACCCCCATGCCTGCCCAGCATCTCTGCATCTTCTTCTGATAGCTGCTTCTCCATTTTTCTTTAGGGAGTTACTCCCTTCTTTATTCTTACTGCAAGTGGCCTGGACAAGCTGACTCTACTCCCTGAGTCATGTAATACCAGCATGGACAATCAGCATTTTCTTTTCTTATGTCACAGTAATTGGCTCAGATATGAACACATATCCTGAACTGAGCCATAAAACTGGAGCCCAGGTCATTTGCTAGAACACTGGGAATTGCTGGCTGTAAAGGTGATGTATACCTTCAGCTACAGGAACCCAACTCAACCTTATAGCAAAAGCCCACTCGGAACAAAGGAGATTGAGAGATGGAGAAGACCAAATCCTGTTGACTCTTTTTGAACCCAGAATAACCACATGCCATGCCTCTACTTGTCAGCTGAGTCAATAAATTTCATTTTTAGTTCAAGTTTAAGTCTGGTTTCCAGGTGAGTTTGTCTTGCAGGATCTGCCTCCTGCCTAGTTTTGAACCTTATCACATACCTTCCTTCTTTACATATTCAACCTTGGGCCTGAGACACGATAAGCCCTTTCTCACCTCAGTGCCCTTGCCTTTGGTGTCCATGTTGCTAAGAATTCTCTTCCCTAGATTTTTAAGAGGCTGCCTACTCTCATTTCTTAAGCTTAAACTCAAATATTACCTTCTTAAAGAGCCCTTCCAAAACTATCCATCTAAGTAAAAAAGGACTCCTCCAGTTCCCTTCGATAATGTCATTTGTTTCATTTAGAGCAATGATCAGACTCTTCTTTACTCACTTTACTTCTTTGTGTACTTTTTTATTATCTGGTTCCTCCATTAAAGTGTGAGCCTCATGTCAGCAGAGATTTGTCTGTCTTTTTCAGTTTGTACTCCTGCAGTCTAGCTCAGTGCGTGGTACACAATAGTTGCTTAATAAGTGTTTGTTAAATTTGAGAACAAATGAATGCATGCATGCAGGCATGCTCAAATCTCCAGAGATTCATCTTGATGGGAAGGAAAAAAGAGATAGGAAATATTTTACCAAAAAAGACAACAGACACGATTGGAAAATGCAATCTTACTTTTTCTTGAAGGCTTTACCTGGAAACTACAGAGCATAATGTCCTGCAAAGGAGGCAATCACAGCCAGATGTACTCAACACAAGCCTGTGCTGAGTCAGGGCAGCAACTGATGAACTGGCTGGTGTTCTATGCTGGCCCCAGGCAAGGGCACAGCCCTTACCTACAAGTCACCCTCAGAAGCCACATCAGATCATGCGTTGGTCTTGGCCAGGGTTGCTCTGTGCACTGAGGCATCGGGTCAGGTTTACATGAACCTGACATGAACCACTCCTTTATTTGGAAGAGCTGTGGAGGGAGTTAGGCAGTCACCTGTGAAATGTCTTGTTTCTCTGATCTTGCCAGAAAGGGTTTTGAATGCACTGCTACTAAAAGGTGATAACCACCACAGAAAACATGTGTATAGTACTTGCTTCGTGCCAGGATGGTTCTAAGTGTTTTATATGTATTAACATTTAATTCTCATAGCCACTGAGGTGAATTCATGACCACTGAATGAATTCCCATTGAGAACTGAAGTCTGTAGCCCTTCCTTTTGTATCTGGATGGGCTCTATGACTGCTTTGACCAATAGAATATGGTGGAAGTGATGATGTGCCAGTTATGAACTGTCTTATGGAACTTGCTCTTGGATGGTCACTCTTGAGGAAGCTAGACACCACGTGACTACACAGTAGTTTGACTACTGTGCTGGGGAAATGACAGGGAGGGGCCTGAGACTCCATGGGTAGTTAGAGGGGCTAGCTGAGCTTAGCCTTGAGCTGTTCCTAACAAGATGCCAGACATGAAAGAGAAAAAGCCATCTCAGATCCAGCCACCTTAGGTGACCCCAAATTGATCCAAATACTGCCTAGCTGAGTCCGCTTAAATCTCTCACCCACAAACTAAAATGACTGATTTAGGCCTCCACGTTTTGGGTAGTTTGTATTCAGTAATAGATAACTGTAATGACCACCCTATGTCATAGGTGCTGTCATTCTCATTTTACAGATGAGAAAACTAAAAACCACGGAGAGGTTCAGTGACTTGCCCCAGGTTGCACAATAGTGAGAGGCGGACATGGGATTCATACCTAGGCAGTCTGGGTCCAGAGCCTGAATCACCATGCTCTCCTAGTGCTAGGTCTCAGTTGCCCCCAGATAAATCCTGCCTGTCTTGGGCTCCTCAGATTCAAAATTACTAAACTCTTAGGGCATCTACCTTCTTATCAGCAAGTGAAGGGTTGGACTACATTAAATATCTAAAGCAGAGTTTCTCAACCTGCTTTTTAGCAGGATAATTAAGCCAGAAATTTCACTGTGGGGCTGTGCCGTGCCCTCCAGGACGTTCAGCAGTATCTACCCACTTGATAATAGTAGCGCCTCCCCTCTGTGTCCCCTTTCCCTTCGTGGTGACAAGTGAAAATATCTCTAGACATTCCCAAGTATTTCCTGAGGAGCAAAATCACCTCCAATTGAGAGCTATCTCAAGTCTCTTGCAGGCTCACTTCTGTAGCATGGCTCCCTCCGTGTGTCCCCCCCCCACTGCTCCCCAACCACCAAGCTACTTTTATCTGTCGTTTAAAATTGAGGAGGTACCCTCTCCTTCAGGACTCCTTCCTTGCCTCTCTGCTGCTGGGACAAGTTAGGTGGCTCTATAGGCCTGGGACAGGAGACATTGATACCACTGTTTCCCTGCTGGCCTGTAAGCTCCCTAAGAACAGTCTTACCTGCCTCGGTAGCTTCCATGTGTAACACCAGTCGTGGCTGGCTCAGTTTTGGTGGTGAGCAAATATTTTTTTACAACAATGAATGAATGAATGAGGTAGTATGTTGTGGTAGTTTGTGGAACATCAATTTTTGAGTCAGCTGAAACTGGTTTGAATCCTGGCTCTGCCATTTACTGGCAGTAGAGAAAGTTACATAATCTTGACATTCCTTTCTGAAGTAGTGACGGTGAAATATCTACCTCCCAGGGTGCTGTAAGGAAAAAAGGAGATTATATCTATAAACTACTTAGCATCTTACTGACATGTAGTATATGCTCAGTAAATGGTATCTTTTACAAACCAAATGAATTTTATAATTTTATGCCTCCTCACGCTTCACATGCCTTATTCCTATTTCTGTAATTCTGCAAGCAGAGTTTGTTGGCACAGACACTATTAAAAAGTCTCTTATTTCTCTTTTCCCCAAGACTTCGTCACTGCTGATGTGAACTTCTGTCAGTCCTGGATTCAAATTTGTATAGTTTTCTCAGCATTGTCACCAGATGCCATCTCACTTCTATGCCTTCTGACTGGCACAGAGAGCAAGAGGCAAGTCTGAAGACTTAGAGTAGACCCACAGCCTGAGGCTGGAGAAAATTCAGGCTCAGGTGACCAGATGTTTGCTCCTTATTCTCAGGAGCAGAGGGCTAGACTGGGAGCTGGGGAAAGGGAGCTGGCAGGCAAAGCCAGGGGCAAGGGGAGTCACGGGAGGCCTACGGTCAGCTGTATGGTTGCGAGATGTGCTTGTTGCCCTTTACTTCACTTCTGGTGGACATCACTATGGATGGCCATTGCTAGCAATGAGCATAGTGACATTTCATTTACAAATACTCATAGCAATAAGCAATGACACTTGAACAAGAAGGGGATTTATGACCTTATTTAATGAGAAACCTGGCAGAAAGACAGCCCCAGGAATGGTTAATTTAGCTATTCAACAATGTCATCAGAGACCCAGGGTCTTTCTGTCCTCAGTGTGCCATTGGCTTGTCTTGCTCCCATGGTCTCAAGATAGCTGCTGTAGTCCCACGTTTCACACATAGTCAACGGTGTGCAGAGGTAGAAAAAAGGTACTCTTGCTCTCATTTCTTTTTAAGAGCTATAAAAATGTTCCCAGAAACCTTCCTGGTGGTCTTCTGCGTCTCATTAGCCAGCATTGATTCACAAGTCCATCCTAAACTGATTTCTAAAAACTTAGGCTAATCCCTGAAGTGTGTAGATTGTTGAGGGAGAGTGAGCAAAATTTAGGTTCTCTTAGAAATGGGCAGCCAGGTGAATGATTGTTGGTTAGGATTTAACAGGGTCTGCTACATAAGGTTATACCATTTTCTTTGAGATGGTTGTCGGATGCTAAAAATTGAATAAGAGAAGCAGCTAGTTGTAAGCCTAAGTAGCAGGTTGTTTGTTAGGGTTTGTGGCTTTCTAATGGGTCTCGAATAGTCTTTATGATTTTAGTGGGACTCCTCTGCTTTCTTGGTTTTAGTTTTCATCTCTGTGGCAAGAATTTAGGTATCCCTCAGAAGACCTGCATAAAACTCAAACTGTTCACAATTTGTATGACACAGATCATCTCAGGAAAAAAAAAAAAAAAAGGAATTTCTGTCTTCACAAAGCCAAGAGCTTCTTGAGGATTTATTAATTACTTTGTCTTATACTAGTTATTTGGCTTTGGGCAATTAATTAGCCCCTTTGAGTATAACGAGGATAGTACTAACCCTTCCTTCGAAGGATTGTGGTGAGAATTACATGAATTAAATGAGAAGGAGTCTAGTCCAGAAGCTAGAGTATGGAACTCAGAGTATTGTTGTTGCTGTGTTATTACATTATTATTATTTTTTTCATTTGCTTTGAATCTTCAGCACTTAGTTAAGGTATATGTCATATGTTCAATATAGGTTTGAATGAAAATGAATGTGGGAATGAGTGAAGAGGGAAAGAACATATGAAAAGTTAAATAGTGATAATGAAACTCATTACTGAAGCAGGGCCACAATGCAGGGAGACATGACAAGGTGGCAAGGTGTGTAATTCTCAAATGGGAGGTACCTTCAGGCAGTTCAGCGACTACAAAATGAAACATCCTTGTGAGGTGGAAAGGTTGGGGAAGCCTTCTCCAGGAGGCAGTAGGGTCCGAGATAATCTGTGTAGGACAGATGGGAGTTGAATACGCAGAGAGGAAAGGGGGGCAATTTCAGGTAGAGGTCCCCCATACTCAGACCTGAACATCAAGTTTGTTCCCTCAAGGAGCTGACGTTTAATTTGGTTTTGGATCCGCGGCTTAATTCTTAAGGCCCAGCTCAATCCCAGAGCCTGTTTTGTTCTTGCTGGAGAGTGGGAGGCTGCTGCTGTGCAAAGCCCACACATCTGCAGAAGCATTTTCTTTGTAAACCAGCTCTCTATGACAACCATTGCATGCGTTCTGGGGTAGGGGCCAGCTGACTCAGGAATTAATCAAATCTTTTCATGCAATTCTCATCAGCTTTTAAAGGGTCTTTACACAGAACACTCTTAAATGAGTAGTGAATGAATATTCATAGATATATTTTCCCTACCCCCCGATTCAGAAGGACACGGCTCTCAGAACTGTGTGTGGTTTCTTGGTAGAGGGAACTGACTGGCTTTGGCCTTTGTGCTTATTGCAGCGAAGAGGGAAATGAGTCAGCCTTTGACCCCAAAGAAACAACATCCTTCTCCTGTCAGTGATAGATTTGTCAGAGGCCGAGTGCTGGGGAAGGAGTCAGACAGCTTCCTATCGCAGTGCTTGTCCTCACTGTGTAGAGCAGGCTGGCACGTGTTCCCCACCAATGACCCAGGCTACCCCCTGGGGACCATGTGACTTGGTTTCTCATACCCGACTTTCCATTCACTTGCCTTGCCTGACCCACAGTGCTCGGCAATCCGATTGGGCACTGCCTTTCAGAAGTAATAGCCCAGCCTTTGAAGAGTACCCGACAGACTGGGAGGGCCTTCCACCCACCTGAGCCGATTCCTGAGTCTACCCTGCGAGGAGTGCCGGTCAAGGATCACTTAACACGCTGCCCAGGCGAGGGGACCTGAAGCTCAGAGAGCTAGAGAAGTCGCAGAAGGCACAGGTGGAACCAGAACCCGGGAAGCCCGACCCGCAGGCCGGTGCTGCCCGCCCGCGGCCCCGCTGCCGTCGTGCGTTAGCCAGGGTCCGAGCCACGGACACTGAAAGCCTCCTAAGCTCAAAACTCGGTCCCGAGGACGTCAAATCATTTTCGAATTCATCATCTAAGGGGTTAAGCAGTTAGTTGTTCACGTTCTGTTCTGCAAGAGGCGTCCGGAGGGCAGTCGAGCCCCAGACCAGCTCCACCGGGCTCGGCGTCTCTGAGACTCGCCCGGTGCTCTTGTGGCTGCCACTGGCACAGCATGGAACAGCCTGCTGCCTTTCACCCCTCTCCTGCTGCCTTTCACCCCTCTCTCTCCCACACAGGGCAGCTTCAGGACTGCCTCTGGCACAGGGACCCATCTGTCCTCAAACATTTCACCTGCCAAGCAGGCACTCTCCTACTCTGATTATGGGGGGGCACACAGGCCAGCTGTGTGGAAGACAATTGGGTTATGTCCTTCAAAATTGCAAATACAGTGACCCTTGGATCCAACAATCTCACTGCTGGGAATTTCCCTACACACATTTGCATATATGGGACAGAATTGCGGACAAACATTTCCATTGCAGCCCGTTTTGTTATAGAGTGAAGAATGCACACGATCCAAGGGACTGTCCTTAGAGGACCAGTTAAATGATTAGTGATGGAACCACATAAACACTGCACGGCTACAGAAATGAAGGAGGAAGTTCTTAGTAAACTGATAGAGAATGATTACCAACAAAATGCAAAGCAGTGGATATAGTTTGCTACATTTTGTGTAAGGGATGAGGGAATGAATATACATATTTGCTTGCATTTGCCTTGAGAAACACTGGAAGGATACTTGAAGAACTAATAATATACTTTGGGGGGATGGAGAATAGGACGAATGGGATGATAGTGAAGAGGGGGTTAGACTTTTCAAAGGGCATTTTTTTTATATCATTTTGAGTTTCAAAGCATTTTAATGGATTATCTATTCAAATTATTAAATTCACCTAACTTGCTTCCTACCAGCCAGCTAAGGTGCAAGCTTCCTAGAGATAAGAGCATTCGAACAGAATTCAAATCCTCAACCTTTGAGCCATCACCCAGACAGCTCATCAAGTCATTAGAACATAGTGTTACCCAGTAGGAGCCAGTCAAGAGAGAATGTGTCACCCCAAATGTAGATATGGTAGAAGGCAAGGAGTGTCCTGAGCTGGGCAGTAGAGTGATTGCTTGGAGGATTGAGAAGCTGCCCAAAGCCACTTAAATGACTTTGGGGCTTTGTGGATCTCAGGTGAATTCCCAGGACTTCCTCCTGCTGTGCTCTGGTGTGACTGAGTACTGTGGTCCTGAGATGCGCCACTCTTAGCATTAGCAGACGTTTTGATGCCAGCTCTGCTGCTGTTCCTGGCCTCATCTAGAATGAGGCCTGGTTTGACCTGGCTTATAAGAGTGAGGTCTTGGCACCAACTGCCCCATTCTACTATCAGGGTGATACTGAAGACCTTAAACCACCTCAGGGGTGTAGCGTTTTCCCACTCAGCAGCAGCTAAGTGCCTGACTGCTTTGGCCCTGCCCAGGGGAGATTAAACAGTCCAATTGCACCTTAATTCCTCTACTCCTGGAACTCTAACCTTCCCAAATATGTCCCTCTCCTCTTGTTGAATTCGGTCCAAGAAACCACATATGTCTTCATTTTACTAGGTAAAACTAAAATGAGCCTGGCCTTCAGCAGCAGAGGTGGCAGGAAGCCCTGATGGTCCTCATTGGTTCTCCTGTACCACCTCTGCTTCCCTGTGGGGAGGAGATAGGTGTGGGATTAATAGGTATGTCATTCTTAAATTTTTCTTAGAGCAATGAAAATAAGGTAGAAAAAAGCAGATTTTTCCTGCCAAGTGAAATAGGTTGGCTTTCCACAGCTTAGAATACCTCCAAGGTGGCTTCTTTTGTCAGGAACTTTGAACCATGCACTTAGCACACTCGGAGCAACAATGAGCTCTGGGTAAGTGCTTGTGGACTGAATGTGGTGCACAGGAACCTCTGGGCTCTTCCTATAGGCACAGTAGAAATACACAAAGAAATGGGACTTGCTGATCAAAGTGGCTTAATTTGGCCAATCTGTTCCACTCTTCATTTCCGCTCCACTGTGAAAACAGGGAAGTTTTAACTTGTTTGTTTTCTCCCTTTATCCAAATAAATGAAATATTTCTTTTTCTTTTTCTTGCTTCTAGGGAAATATCTAGATAGGTCAAAGGAAGACCAGACAACTTAATAGAAAGGGCTCTGAGTTGAAAGTCTAGGTTTAGACCCAGGCCCCACCCACAGATGGCCTGTGGTTGATTTCATCACTGTCTGTGGGCCTCATCCTACCTGTGGAATGGTAGTGTGAATCTCTTGTGTCTTGAAGGACATTCTGAAAAGAAATGAGCTGGTTCTTTCCGTTGTTTCTCTCTCCCTATCTTCCCACCTATTCCATCTTCTCCATGGGACTGTCAGATGCCTAAAAACACTCCGTGTGAAAATACCTAAAGTCCATGTCTTCAAGGAGCTCACTGTTCCCTACAGGAAGTAAGCAAAGCACATACTGACAAAAAAGACTGAGAGCATATGCTCTACAGTCAACAAGAATAAAGTCCTGTGGTAGGACAGTGAGCTCCTGGCCCAGGACCTCACTAGAAGGAGTCAGGAATGGTGCCTGGAAGGTGCTGATTCAGGACTTGGGAGCCAGGTGTTAAAGGTGGGGGCACTGTACTCACCTTCAGGGCAGGCAGGAACGTGTGAAATGGCTAAGCACAAGACAAGGAGCAGAGAAGCACTTACCTGAACAAAGCCTTCCTGCAGGCAGGATCTAGCCCCTGGGCTGCGAGTTTGTGTGTAGGACCTAAACAGACACAGAGGGATGGGGAGGAGGAACGGCAAGAGCCTAGACTTCTTGGCCAGAAAGAATAGTGTGGTGCACAGTGTGGGTGTTGAGGATGGGTGCTTGGGAGGAGGGGTTGGGAGTGCTGAGCAGCTCTCCACTCGAGTTAGAACTTGGCCTGTCCCTAATGCAAAGAAACCCCAGCTGAGAAGCTCTCAGTCCTCTAGAGACCTGGAACTCTATATACTTGGATTGTTTTTTATTATTATTGCTATCACCAGGTAACTAAGTGCACATGGCAGCAGGGCCTTTGTCAGGGTCTGCCTGAGCTCACCCACGCCCGCATTCAGACAGGCCAGCCCAGGTCTGCCCAGCACGCTGGCTTCCACCCACAGGAAATGTCCAGGTGGCTGTGGTCTGCCCTGGAGGCACTGATGAATTCAGTCGCTGACATTCAGCCCCTCCTACACATGCCCAGCTGCGTGGCTTCTAGTTCCTCATAACAATGCACACGGCTAGAAAACTGTATTAGGTAAATATCTAGTCATCAGTCAGACTAAGGTGAAGTTTTAGCCAGACAAACCTCTGCTTTAGAGCTCAGGCACCTGAAAAGGTGACAACACCTCATCCTTCATTTGTATTGAAAACAACCTATGCTCCTGATACATCTAATTATGTTTCTCAGAAGATCTGGAAGGAGAAAAGCATAGTCAGTCAAATCTTAACCTATGTATGTACAATTAAAAAAAAATTATACATACATATATACATATATACATACACACACACACACACACACACACACATATATAATCTCACATATTTTTAAATTTTCTTTGAGAAAAGACGAGCAGTGGGAATGCATCAGATTACAGTAAAACCTGAGGAATTTGATGACACATTAATTGAACACATACTTCCACTTGAAGAACTGCCCTGTTTCACTTCTCATTTCAGCTGGGGCTGCACCCGGCAACTTCCATTTCACAGTCATTATTAGTATTTCTGCTAAGCTAAAGGGTCAAGGGAGTTCCGTCTGTTTGCAGACAGTGCTGCCTCATTCAGTTATAGAGGCTGAGTCTACAGAAGCAAGGTAACTGGATGGAAAGGGGTAGATTCACTTAGTCATCTGGAAGATTCCTGGGTGTCCCTGAATGTCTGTTTTATAAACCAAATATCCACAAGGCTTCTGGAGCTTTCACATTTTATCTAAAACTTTTTTGGAGCCAGTAGTGCTGAATCCTTGCTTAACGTGGGAAAGTCCCTTCCTTTCCCCGTTGACCCCAGGGCATTTGGGCTACATAAACTGCCACTGGGTTTGTTCTGGGGAGAAGCTCTGAGGGGCACTGGCAGTGGTCGCTCTAATTTGTTATTTAAGGAGAGTAAAGATGAATGCTTGTTTTTGTTTAGAGTCTTGGCTTACTTTCACTTGAAACGAGAAGCAAAGAGAAGAAAGGGAGAAAGATACAGAATGAGGTCATAGGCAATAACTGGTACAAAGAATGGCTCCACAGGTCCCCTGGGGAATGGGCCTTCTTCATTTGTCAGCCTGGAAATGGAGGTCAGTGTGAAATCTGGAATACCCGTTTTGTCATAAGAAAAGCCTGTCTGGTGGGCGAGCTACAAAATCAAGTATGATCAGGGGTTCCAAACTCCTGTGTCCAAAGGGACCTGGCTGGTAGTACTTTAAACAGGGTGGGAAGGGACTGTGGCAAATGGGAGAGTCTAGGCCCTGTTGCAAGGGGACACTTGAGTCAGCTCCAGCCAGCTGTTACCTAGTGGGAGTATGGGTAAATGTCTTTGTTTTTCAAGAGAAGATGGACATCCAGATTTTTGTATTCAACCTTCTGATTTCTTAAAGTTTTTTTTTATTAGTATTATTTATGTATTAAAGCAACTTATTTAAAATATTAAAATCTTATGAGGATTATTAAAGTATATTTGCAATCAGTATGTGGCCTTGCAATAAGTAGGTGGCCACCAGTTTGCTTTCTCTAGTTGAGATTTTTTTCTGGCTCAAGACAGGATTGTTTTTTCCAGATCTTTGTAAGTCTGTGAGTCTCTTAAGTCACAGAGGTTTGAGATCTATGTGTCCCACAATATCCTGGTCTTGGAATGGGAACAGGAATAAAAGAGTATAGGGCAAAGTCCTTACTTTCAGTTTAAATTTAGAGTAGCAAAATTAACATACATTCCTTCCTTCCACAAATATCTATGAAGCACCTTCTATGAGCAATGCTTTGTACTGGTGGATATAGCTCTTTGCTCTGTCAGATTAGAAATTCTTCACCTCTATAGGGGCTTCTAAGACAAATTGAGGTCAAAATGGAAAATTAGAGGTGCATAAATTGCTACAAGGCAATAATATGGTGTAACATGCCAAAATGGCAGAGCAAGGTTTATGGATTCAAAGGTGACTTCCTGAAAGACGATTGCAGGAAAAATAACCTGAGCAATGGTATGGGGAGAAGAACCTGAGCAAAAATGTGGAGAATGAGAAAGCCAGGTGTGCTTCGTTACCCTGGGAGGCTTATTTACTGGCAGGGTGAGGATAGTGAGGTGGTTATTGCAAGAGAGGAAATGAGCAATGAGGAGGCTTTCACCATGGCAGTGAGAACATGACAAGAGGGAACAGTGTGAGGGACTGTGAGACAACATATTGGTGGAATAAATAGTGCTTGAAAAGGAGATGGATGTGGGAGCCAGGGCAAGTTAATAGTCAGAAAATATCATTTAACTTTGAGTTGAAATGAATATTTGGAAAATATGAAGCTTCATTCCCAGAAACACACACACACACACACACACACACACACACGCACACACTCGTGTGATTTTTTTTGGCAAGGAGATAAACAATGACTTTTTGACATAATGAGATTCAGATACTAGATGGTCAGCTAGGTGGAGAAGTCCTAAATATTGAAAAAAAAAATATTACTCTAAAGCTTATGAGACATGTTTGAGCTAGAGATAAACATTTTGGAATCTTTATCAAGATTATGAAGTTTGAGGGTAGATAAGACTGTTAAGGAGACAGTGGTAGGGAAGATAACTCAGCTGAAGGAAAACTTAGGAGAGTGTTGCACTTAGGATGTCAGATAAAGATTCTCTTGCATATAGAGCATAAGAACAGAAGTCAGAAAGGAAGATGCAATAAAAGCCCCCAATGCAGCTGAAGCCAAAGACAATGGACCCAAGAGAATCTGATAATTAATGAATCATCAAGAAATCTTCAACGAGCAGTTTCAGTAAGAAGAGAGTAGAGAGAAAAGTCAGGATGTGAAAATGTTTAAGAGCAAATGCATGATGAAGAATTAGTGACAAGCCATAAAGGAAACTCTCATTTGGGCAGCAAAAGAGAGAGCTCAACTGAAGCAGCACTGATGAACACAGATATCAGGGACTAATGACCTTCTGAAACATTACTTGAAGATGGAGTTTCCTTTATGTCCTTACACTAGGCCTTTCCCCACGCAGGCAGCTTAGCCTTTGCAGTATGTACTGTCTCAAGGAATCAGGGCTGCAACGGACAAAGTTTCTCAGAATACCATCGATAACTTTGGAGGAATATGAGGCTCCCTGGTCTTGTGACTAGACGAAGAGCCCGCTGTTTGAGGAAGGAGGAGAGTCAAAGGGGAAGTGAGGGGTGCTTTAACATTGTGTTTCCTGAGAAAGTGGCCCTGCTTCCCGTAGCTTCGTGATGGTTAAGTTTTATGTGTCAACTTGGCTAGGCTGTGGTCCCCAACTGTTTTTGTCAAATACTAGTCTAGGTGTTGCTTAGAAGGTATCTTTAAAGATGTGATTAATATTTATAATCAGGAGACTTTATGTAAAGCTGATTACTCTCCATGATGCGGGTGGAACTCACATAATCAGCTGAAGCCCTTAAGAGCAAAAACCAAATTTCCCAAAGAGAGAGGAATTCTGGCACCAGGCTGCAACACAGAAACCCATCTTAACTTTCCAGACTTCAAACTCAAGACTGCAAGGTCAACTGTTACCTGAATTTCCAGTCTGCTGGCCTACCTACAAATCTTGGATTCTCTCTCTCTCTATCCTTCCCTCTCCCTCCCTGGCCACCCCCCCTCCATGTGTATGTAAGTATATGTGCATATTTTAGGATATTTATCTTTATCTTCATCTATCTTACAAGGTTTTTTTCTCTAGAGAGCCCTGACTAATTATTGCCCCTTAACACTCCCAGAGGTGTTCAGGGAACATGAGAGCAATGGAATTGTAAGACCCCAGAGAAGTAATAGTAACTGAAGTGAGTGAAGTAGGAGTGGCAAAGGCAGTGATGAATTAGAACCCAAGCTCTTTCTAAAAGGGGTGACTTCTACTCAACCACAGGCGAGGGTTGCCATGTGGGAATGGAGTCTGGTGTTGTCACACAGTGTGATTAATTAGAGAAACCAAAATCCAAATTATTGTGAGAAATTACTATAGGAAGGGTATTATAGAAGAGAGAGGTTTTGAACATTCCCATAGCAGTGCAATCTACACTGAAGTGTAGGAAATACTGGGCTTGGAGCCATATAAAATAAGCACAAGTCCCCTCCCCATAACTCCACCTTATACCCAGGGTCCTCCCTACACAAAGAGGAAAATATATGCCATGAGTTTGAGCTTCTCTGAAGAAAATTAATGATACTGATTTTGGTTAACCAAGGTATTCGTTTTTATTTAATCATCACAATATTTCCTTGTTTTAATGCGTAGGGAAAAGGGGGGAAGTGAAGAGGGCTCACCTTTTCATTGACTTCATTTAGATCATGTTTTTCAATTCTGTCAGGTCTATTATTAGAATCCTTTAAGTGAATGCAGTTTTATAAAGACAAGGTAACTTCGTGAAACTTCAACCCAAGTTATTTTTATCTTGCTGCTTTGAAAGGGCATCAAAGCTCACAAAGCAGAGACAAGAAAGAACAAACAACAAAGGTGAGAAGCCAGCTCTTGCACGTAGGAGGCAGGCTTGCACGGAACATGCGATTATGTGGCAGGAGGTATGGCCGTGAATCATGAAATTGTATAGCAGTTTTTTTTTTCCCTAGGAAAAAGGTTCAATGAAACAGACCAACCTATCATTGAAAGTGACATAAATGCTGGTTAGCATTATGGAACCACAGAAAGCTCAACTGATTATGATTTTTTTTCTTTTAAAAAGCAGCTAATTGCCAAGGATATATTTCCCCCTGTTTTTCAATGCATTCTGATGTTAGAACAAATTTGATGATTCATGTGATTGAACAAAAATATGTGTTATTACATAAGAGAAGGGAAATGATTAAACTATCACTTGGGTGCCTCTCATTTCATAGTTCATTATGCAACATGTGGAGTACCTTGAAGTTTTCTATTCTCTTAATAGTGAAAAATATCCTTTGGCTGAAATGGCTTCTGGTAAACCATTTATGCTAAGAATTCAGCACCCAAAACAATAATACCCTACTTCTGGAAACTTGCCCTGAAATATGTTGAGTGCCAGATGACAGCAGGAACGTCAGTAAAAGACAATTTCTAGTGCAGCAAGTGAAATGCTCATGGTAGATGCCACTAACTGCAGGGCCTTGTTGGCTGCAGACAAGGTCTCTGGGAGGTGTGCTTTTTCCATGCTCAGTTTTCACTCTGTTCAGCTTGCTCCTCTAAAAGTTTACAGAATGAAATAGGATAGTGAAACCTTGGCTGAAAATGAGAGTCACCTGGGGAGATTTAAAATATATACTGATGCCTGGGTCCTATCACCAGAAACTTATTTAATTGGTTTGAGTCATGGCCTAGGCTTTAGGGTTATTTTTAAAACTCTCAAACTATTTATAATGTGCAGCCAAGACTGGGAGCCAGTAATCTGGTACAGAGCTCAGAAACAAAACAAAACAAAACAAAAAAACTAATTCTATGATTTATAGATGAGGCAACTAATACACAGAGAGACTCAGTGATTTGCTCAAAATCACACATCTTATTAATAGCCGAGTGGTAACTAGAACCTATCCCATTTTTTTCCTACATTAGTCTACCACACAGACTTTGGCTGATTGGATGGGGAGAAATTAGGGACTTAAAAGTGTTTATGAAGTAGTCAAAATATTGTGTTAGTAGCCACCCATTTCTCCTGTATAGAAGACCAGCCACAGGTTCACCACTCAAAACTGTCATGAGTTGTTAGATATCTGGATCCAGATGAAGTCAGGTCTCTCACCCTTCCTCTTTTGGGCTTCCTGTTTGAAACTAAAATGCATTCTAACATAGGCAGATGTCTACAAAGGCTCATTAATAACTTGTCTGAGTAAGCTCTGCTCTTTGGTGAGGTCCTTCATCTTCACTGCCATGCATGGCCTTGGCTCAAAGGAAACCTCCTGTTTTTTATTCTGTGCTCATCAATCAATTAATTCACAAGTGGAGATGAGCTCCTACTAGAGATAGGATCTATGCTGACTGCTTTGAGCACAACATTTTTGCTGCTTTCAATCAATATGTGCTCTAAATGAAGAACAAGATATCATAATGGACATCTTTCCTTGCTTGCCCAATAAGAAAAGTTAATATGTATGTAGGCACCTCCAGATTTATAGCTGAGCATAAACCACAGCCTTGGCCAAAATAGCCTGAAACTAAGGAATAGGCAATTAGTGTAAGCTGAGTCAAACAGGGATGGCTCCAGAACTTACTGGAGCTGTGAAGAGGAGGCTCCGGTCTGTGGAGTGACTCCAGTCTTACAGGCAACCAGAGCTGAGGGAGGAGAGACAGGAGTCCCTGGATTCAGCCTTGCCTGAAGTTCCCTAAACTTTCCTGAAGACCCAGGACTTCTCAGCAATATAAACCATAACTTCCCCACACCCATTTTTATTCTTCGAGCTAGTCTGAGTTAGGTTTTTCTCCTTATCAATTAAAAGAGCTCTAAAACATGGAGCTTTATCTCAGGCTACTTGAATTGTTTGGACAGTCTGCTCCCATTCATCTTCCAGACATCAAACCCAGCTGAGGTTTTTGGCCAGCATGAGTGCTGATAAATTGGCTGTGCTGCCAGATTTGTCTAGTGTCTATTTTAATATTAATTTGTTTTCTGAAGCCTGTAAGAAACCGGTGGGGACATTTGTTTGGTTATATGTAAATAATTTGATTTTCACTGGTAACACCCTCATTTGATGGGTCTCTGGCATTACGATAGCCATTTTTGATGAGACTTTCCACTTTTCTATAAAATAAATTCATCACCTGTCTAAATACTAACCAGTGGACCAAATTTGGGGCAGCTTTTAATTTTTTGGTTATTAACATATATGTGGGGTGTAGTTGAGTATTTGACTTGGGACCTCAACTACCTTTTCCATTCATAATTCTGTACTGCAAACTGGCCCATAATCACAGATGTGTCACTGATCGAGTGACTGGATTGACAAACTCAGTGTATGCTTAGGGTACAAGAAAAGACAAATGTTTTTTAAACATATTCATGGGAGATGTTAGAACTTTGTTGTCTTTCTTGTACTCATTTTGTGATTTAGATTTGTGTTGATTTTCACTTATCCATCGGTGAGGAATGAGAGCTGTAGCATAATTTAGCCTCTAAAGATTTTAATCTGTCTCTAAATACCAAGTAGTATAAATGTAAGAACTGAAGAAGAAAAAAGTATCCTAGTGTGGGAAATGAGCTTCCAAAGAAAGGGAGAGCAGGGAAGGACCAGAAACTCTTTAATCATTGGGATACAAAACAGTTCTTGGTACAGAATGTATTACTTTATGCAGAGAGTCTCAATTCTTTTGTAAACAGTTTGCAGTTTCAAAGACTCTGGCTTTCTATTTATTTAAAACATCAATTGCTTCATGAATTGGCCTCAAGTACTCCTTGGTAAGTTATTTATGTGATTCTTGACTGCTGGTACAGGTTCGTATCAAGACACAGCTGTATAAACAAAGACTATTAACCTGCTGGTTAGACTGAGCAGATGCTTGGGTCTGTTTAAATTCATTGACGATTTCAAATTACTATGTCTCCAGAATCTTTGCAGAACTGTCACCACTAAAGATGACAGGGATGTTTCTAAATAGTCCTAATGACAAACAATATGGGTGCTCCAAGGAGTGACTCCTGAAGAAATAGGGACTGGCATTCTATTTCCACTCAAAAATGTGGAGAGAAATTTCAAAGAGGGTGAAAGGGAGTTAAGATGGCTCAGAAAGGAAGGAGATTTTAGACAATCTTTATGTTACTGATGCAAAGTCTTGTGTTTTCTACATAGGGTGCGTGATTAATATTAGTGCTTTATTGGCTAATTGTGAGATATTGGGGTTTCCACCTCTTTATTCTTTCTTAGATAAGCTTTTAGATGACTGGTTTTGTTTGAGTTCTCCCAAGCAGACCCAGAGACAAGGCTGAGTTTAGCTAGTTTTTCAAGATAGATTCCAGAAAGCATCCCTGAAGTTGTGGGGACAGGAAGGAGAGGAAAGCCAGTAACAAATGGATCACCACTGCGGGCAACTGCAGCTCAGTCCTACAGGTAATCTTCCAGTAACTGTGGAGACTTGAGTTTCAAAACTTTCCCAGGGAGGGTCAAGGAAGTTGGGATATTGATCCACTGATTTTCCCCTCCTTGGTTGAAGATTGCCCCCGGGAGCTTTGAATCCTGTAGAAAACCCCCAGCTGAGGAGGGCAGCTTGTCTCTTTAGTTGGGAACCTGGTAGGGTGCAAGGAAAGGGCCCACCACCAATGCAGGTGAATAGATGAGGGAATTTAATGGGTGGAGCATCAATGGGGTCAGCCATACTAGCCATTTTTATACATTTGAAAAATGTAGGTTTGTCACAAGAAATTATATTTATTTTCTCCAGGAAGAAGAGGGTCTATTTGACTACTTCCTAAAAAAGACTTCAGTGGAATTACTTGGGGCAAGTTTTCCAGTTGTATCCCAGTCACATTAATGAGACGTGTGAACCATAGAGTAGTAGAAGCATGGTTAGATTATCAGTGCATCTGTGATAGGAAATATTATGAAGCCATTAACACCATGTTTTTGGAATTTTTAATAACAGGAAAATTGCTACTGAAATACTACTATTAAGTGAAAAGAAATCAGGCTAAAAAAAACCTGATTTCAGTTATAATTTCAGTTACATGAAAAAAACAATTTTTACATAGAAAAAAAGACTAGAGAGAAATATACCAACATGTTAATGCTATTTATCTCTGGGTGGTGAGATCATGGATAATTTTATAACTTTTTATACTTTTTATATCTCAAATGTTCTACATTGAACAGTGTTACTTTTTTTTTTTTTTTTTAAGTAAACATGGCTTTTGTTTTTCTCTGTGTGATCAGATGAAGTGGGAAGCTTACTGGGTGGCCAGGTGGTCTTGCTCTTGAGCTTGCTCGTTTGAATGTAGGAGGCAGGCTGTTACTCAGCTCCATCTTTGCTGCCCAGTTCTCCAGGGCGGTCTGACAGTTTGTGGATGTCCGTTGCAAGGAGAGCCCACGAACCTCTTTCTTCATGAGCTGCGGAGGGTGAGAGGGCCGTTCTCGGGTGCTATCCGCACAGTGAGACTCCTGCAGGGATGTGAGGAGGCAGTGGCTGTCAGCTGCTTGGCTCAGAGGAGACCACCAGGGAGCAAGTACCTGGGAGGGCTTATCCATGTGTCCTTTGTTGGGTCAAGCTGAGGAACACACCCTGGTTCAGTTTAATATCAATTTATGGTCCTTAGTTAGCAGCCATTCAGGCTAGTGGTGGTCAGAAGGCAGCACATTTTCAGCCCCATCTGAGAATAAGCATGGTGCTGGGAGTGGCAGGAGAATATAAATAAGAGTATCCTTAAGGGTGTAATGTTCCAGAGGGAAGGTAATGTCGTCCACTAGAAATGATCATTCATATAAAGAGGATGTGTTTAAAGGCCAATGTCACATACAAATAAAATGTGTTAGGATTTCGGGAGGTGGTTAGGGAGTGGTGCTCTAAGAAAGAGTCCCTGTAGACTAGAGTGGTTGAGAAAGGCTTTCTAGAGAAGATAATGCTTTGAATAATGGATCAATCATAAAATAATGAAAACCCTCCTAACTCAGTACCATTTGTTGTCTTGGGTCATGTACGGCCCTGAGTATTTAGAGTTGTAATCATGGTTCTGACTCAGATTCCCAGTGTGTCTTCAGGAGTATGTTTCCTGGCCCATAAAATGCCAGTGCTAATAGTCACCTGCCTGTGGGCGCGCATTATGATGAAAAACTGATGGCAAACATCCCAGGTAAACTCGGTGTTGTTGTTGCTGGAGGCTTAATGATGTTAGATAATTAAATATAGAGACAGGCACCAATGGGTTCCTGAGATATAAAACGATGATAGTGATAGAAAGCTCAGGTATGCTTGAAATGGTGTCCGGAATCAATGAGTCAGGTCAGGAGTAATTTCTCTTCTTGGGTATGCTAGTTATGAGCTGAACATAGAGAGGTGGAATCCAGTGGGGACTATTTATTCAATCCCTCATGTGTGCTTAGCAGTAAGCTGGGTCACATTAAGAGAATTTAAAACATCGTTAGCGAGAGTGTTGTTCTGGGGAGTTCATAGCACACAAACCTTAACGGGAAGGTATAAATCCTCAGGAGTGCAGACACTCAGCTAGATTTGTGTCACAGAGGTTACAGAGCCCTCAGGAAGAACCCTAAGGCAGGTTCACTGTTCCCCAAAGATTTGATTCCTCATCTAATCTAACTCCTCGTGTCTCTGAGCACAAGACCCCCTCGTGCACTTGCTTATTCGATTAATGTGAAATGGATTCAAGTGACTTGGAAACTATGCATCAAAGACAGACAGACAAATAACAAAAACCACAGAGCAGTGATCTCTTTGCACACCAAAAGCACACCTCTCTTTATGCTGGCCTCTATTTCCAGTATGGCTGAACCACCCTGTGCACCAAGCTGCGTAAATACCCACAGGGCAAGCTCTCCTGCCCTTTGGGACTGGGGCAATCCTGCTGACTGAGGGAATGAGAAGAGGTTAGGGTTTGCTCACTCAGTTCTGGACATCAGGAGGGACTGTGTGGCTACTTTGCACAGTGTTGTATCATTCTATATCTGGCTACTAACCACCTGATAAGAGACCATATAATGAATCTGGAGTAGAAAAACAATAAGCAAACAATAAAAATGAGGCCAGAGGAACGCAGTAATAACATTTTCTTGTGGTGATATTTCTGGTACTTTTGCAAATATTGATTCACTAAATATGAAGCTGAAAAACAAACCTGGCTTAGAGCTGGGCCAACCATGTTAAGTTCTGGGTGCTCCCTTAGGGAGTTTTTTGCTGGCTCTGGGATTGAGCATAAAATGAGCACTCCTTTATGTGCCACCTGTTGTCTTCATTGGCGGTGGTCTCCTGTGCCCCACCTAAATTTATAAAGGGCTTTTTCTTATGGATTATAGCAGCCTTTTCTCCCAGTGATTAGAAACATAAGGAGGTAAGATCAGCTACATGAAATGACATGTGCCTTATAGAAACAATCATCCTGGTTTAATATGGAAAGGTGCTGTTTTCTTTGCTCTCTCCCTTGTTTGTCTGCACTGGAAGGACCTAATATGAATTTCCCTCTTGGAAGAGGTTGCTGATCAAGATCTGCTACCCAATGGAATCATCATACCAGAGGTAGACTAGGCAAAAAAAAAAAAAAAAAAAATTATTGTAAAAGAATATAGAAGAGGCAAGTGCCTTGGGGGAAAGCCACTTAGGGAAGAGGAGATTCTCCTGTGGCAAGAGAAGAAAGAGGTCTGTGGGACTTGGGGAAGGGACTGTGCCCCTGCTTTGGTTCAGGAGCCCAAGGAAGAGGCCAATTTTTAAGTGAGATGGTTCTATGATGTGCCTAAGGAGAGGAAGACCCGTGCTCTGTGGTTCTAGGTCCTGTAAGAAATTTTTGTGCCTCAGCCATGGGTAAGTCATCCTCAGGGTAGTTGTGTGTGTGTGTGTGTGTGTGTGTGTGTGTGTGTGTGTGTGTGTGTGTGTGAGAGAGAGAGAGAGAGAGAGAGAGAGAGAGAGAGAGAGAGAGAGAATGGGGAGGGGGAGATTACCCAGCAGGGCAGGGCTTACAAGTGACAATTAGGTTGATTCATAGAAAATGGAGAGTGATGTGCAATTGAGGAAACCATAGCTTAAGTTTCACTAGTTATGTGCTAAATCCTTCTCAGCATTATTACATTTTGTCCTCATTAAATCAGTAGAAAAAGAGCCCTAATGGGTTCTTCCTCACCATCCATGACATCCTTCCTTGAAGGTATTTCACACTTCCTGACTTTTCCAGCTTTCCACATCTTCCAAACAAGGGAGGCTCTGAAAATGGGTTCTTTACACAATTTGTTTGTTTGGAGATTTACTCTCTCCCTTAACTAGGTTACTCAATGAGGTATTTATTGTCAATTAAAAAAAAATCTTTAATTGAAAACAAATGGCTTCATTACTTTGGTAATCTCTGTCCCTGCCAAGTCTCAGGCTTCCTCTTCTATGTGCAACCACTTTAAAAAGAATATTTTGGCATCAGTCCAGAAGATTGTGGAGAGGAAGGAAAGGAGCTTCCTGCTACACTTCCCTGGAACTATTATCTGGCCTTGAAGGGAGATTGCTTTGCTGTCTTGGTGAGAGCAAGCCTAGCTCTGAATGTCTCTCCACCTGAAGCACAACAGGTTTTCCAAGATTGACTGACTTTCTCACAGCTGGAAAAAGATTCACGTTCATGGCAATGGTCAACACTGAATCTTCACACTGGAGAGATGAAGAAGGACGATAGTCTTTTTTGTGGCCTTTGCTAGAGAAGGCGCTAAGAGTCCTGTGTCACAGAGAAGGATCATTTCACTGAAGACATGCAAAAAACGTCCACTGATTCTAAAGAAAAATTTCAAAAGAATTCCAAAACATTCTGAGCATGGTGTTTATGCTACTCATTCAGACATTTGGTTTCATTTGAAAAAGGAAATCTCATTGTTTAGGAATTAGACCACAACTATATTTAAAGAAAAATACCACAGAATGTTTAAAGATGTAGTGCTTTATGTATAAAATATTATTTAGTTGACAGTTTCTAATCTTCTTTGCATTTTGCAGTTTATGGGTTCATGTTCCTATGTCCTTGCTTTTTTGTTTTCTTTTTTGCCTTTTTAAAAAACAACTGAAAATGCCATGTCTTCAGAGGAGTACTAGACGTCCAAGAAGCATCCTTGACCTCAGGTGAAGAGTGCTGCACAGGGAGTCAGGAGGCCTGGAGTCCAGGTTGCCATCGGCCACTGGCCAACCAGCCCAGGGACTCGGTCCACATCCCTCAATGTGTCTTGACTTACTCACTAGTGCAAAGAGAAGGTAGGCTAAGTCACCCCCAGGTCCTTCCCACCTCTAGTACTTGTTTAGTGATTTTCCCCTGAGAATTCCAGAGCTTTTACATAACTCGCAAGGCTAAGAGTCCATTTAGGGAAGCACATGGGCCTCAGCTATGCTCTCATCACACAGAACTAGTCAAGCTCGGAAAGATATTTCAGCCAAAGACAGTATGGGAACAGTATGTTCAGACAGACTGGGGAGAGCTGATAGAATTCATCATCTTGACGATCCGGGCCTTGGAGTGGGGCTGCTGTCCAGCTCAGGGCTTGATAGGAAAAACTGGTTCTTTATTAGAATGCTAGCTTAATGAAAAGGTGTGCAGGAGGGACTTTCAAAACCAAGGGTGGGCCCGCTCTGCCACAAACACTTGTGACATTTGGCTAAGTCACTTGCCTCTCTGGGACACTATTTCTTTATATGTGTGAAGTGAGTATAATAAGATCATCCCTGCCTTTCTCAACTGCTTGCGATAAGGTCAAAACACATGTATAAGTATGTAAAAGAGTTTGAAAACCATACCATGACGTAAATAAAAGCTGATTGTGATCAGCTTTGAAAGGTGTTGCTGCCCTCGTGCCTAGCCTAGGGAGGAAGTGGGGGCTGAGGATTTCAGCACAGGGTTGGAGAGGGAAGAGCCTGAGCTGAGAGAGGGAGAGTGAGGGTCAGGTAAAGACCAGGCCTGGAAGACTGCTAAGCACAAGGAAGGTTCCTAACCGGAAGCCAACTTCAAGCTGAGACCTTTGGAAGCTCCAAGCCCACTGTGTCCACTTCCAAAGACTCCACTGTTCAGTTTCATCTAAAAAGAAAATGATGGGCTGTGGGACTGCAAGGCTAGGGCTCCCTTGCCTTGTGAGACACGCGAGCCCTGCTCAGTGGCTCCTGACATGCTGGACAAGAAGCAGGCACCTTGATAACTTCACAGGAAGGGGCTTCATAGACTAGTGAGGCGGTGACAGTGCTAAGATAGAAACCAGGCCAAGTAATAGCAATACTGGTAATCACAGTTGCTATTTATGGATCACCATGTTCCAGATGCTGAGCTAAGTGCTTTACATACATTTGCTTATTTAACCTTCACAGTTACCAGATGAGCTTGTTACATTATTGTTTTACTCCAGTTTAGAGAGGCTGGGAGAGACCATGGAACCTAATCTTAGGAAAGGTCGTTGAACCCTAAATCTCCTAGCTTATCTTCACGATAGAATTGACTTTGAACCCAATTTGTCTGGACTCTAAATCCTATCCTCAGTCATTGTGCTGTTCTGCTTCTCTTGAGTCCACAGGTTCTTATCAAGTCAGCTGAAAGTTGTCTGGACTTCAGCAGAATCCCAAAGAAAGAATTAAGTCATTTCTGAGCAGTGATGAGACCAAGACACAACAGCAATCCAAAAAGGGCCTGACTTGGTCACGTGTGTGTGTGTGTGTGTGTGTGTGTGTGTGTGTGGATAAAATAAATGTAATAAAAATAGTAGTTCTGCACTGGTCTAGGAAAAGTTAGATGCCATAGAAAGAACAGAAATGATTTGTTATTGACCATGCCAGCTAGTGGTGTGCTGATGCTGGCCTGCACTGACTCATACCTGCACTGGCACACGAGTGTGAGCCAATCGTGCTCATCTCTTCCCAACTCCACAGTCAGTGAAATTAGGTCGGTAGCTTGAACTTGGCCAATGTGGGAATATTAACACCATGAAAAATAGCAAACACAAATCAGAGCTTTATTTCCTTTCAGAGCCTGCACTGAGTCTAGGCCTGTTTCTCATTTTTTTCCCCCAGTGATGTGTGGATCCCTGTGAAGGGTTGTTTCTGAAACATGGTGTATAAAAGGACGTCTCAATTCTACATACGTACATATTATTTATGAATTAAAGTTGCCATTCTAACATGTGCAGGTGAAAACAACCACTGAGAGTTGCTCAATAACCAAACATGCTTAAGACAAATGACTAAGAGTGATGGGAACTTGCTGCCAGTTCCGGTGGAGCATCTTGCCTGCTGGGGAAAGGCTCGATGACCAGTTTTTGTTGTTGTTGTTGTTTTTTGTAAGGTCTGGTGGCTTGAATTGTGACTCCATGTCTGTGTGAATGACTTTTTCTTTTCCTCTTTTATATTTTAAAATTACGTACTAAAGATAACATGGATAAACGAATGGAAGAACAGTGTTGCACACATTCATTTGAGGAAAATATTGTCAGATCACCTAATTTTTCAACTACACCTACATTCACCAGACATGTTATCTATAGTATCACCTCCATTGATTTTCCATGGGAATGAGGGCTAGGAATAGAATGGAGAATTAGAACTACAGTTTACCCCTACACCTCAGTTTTGCTTTTACAGAGTAGAAGTATCTGTGTTTCAGCTGTTCTCCTAGCTCCTTCCTTCTTGTATCCATGTCAATGCTCCTGAGGAGATGGAAATATCTATTAGACATTTAGTCCAACATCCTTTAACTCGAGTTGTGAGAGAGTTGCACTCGACAATCTTTCTTACTAAGACCCTCTCTCGGTCAAAGACTCTGTGTTATTTAAACTGTCGTCTGTGGGCCATAGAGCCCAAATCAACTCTTTACGTGTGCTATTCCGACAGGTTTGAAGGAAGACTGGGTTTCAGTCCTAGATGTTCAGCCAGTTCAAGATCTTCATTCTTTTAAAACTACTTGTTTTCCTGATTGGGACTTAGCAGGTGGATGGATACCTGCCCCCCACATATTCTAGTAAAATAGCAGCCAGAGCTATAGTAAGGATAACAGGAGATTAAATGACCCACTGTGAGCTGGCAGTAGCTCACATGTTAGGGACAGGAGAATGCTGGGACAGCTGTGAGGCTCTGCCTGGCACATTCCTGCTCCTGCCAGGCACTGCTCCTCATGTGGAGGGTCTTATATAAGGCTGTCACAGCGGCCTGCCCCTCCCTGCGGTGCAGTTCACAGGAACTAGCTGGCTAGAGCCAAGCTCTATTTCTGGAATGCAGAAAGTTCAGCTAAAGGGTAGCCACTGGAAAGATATTCGTTTACTTCATTGAAGGGAGCAGAGATAGAAGATTCCTAGGGAGAAAATTATTTTGGGAGACATTTTGTGCAGATAAGCCAAGAACATTTGGGATCAGATAGGGTAAAAAAGCAGAGCAAGTGAACAAACTTGACAAGTAACTGTTCCTCCTGTTGTCATGCCCTTTGTTGGCTACTGCACAAGTTCAGCTCCAGGATTTTAAAAGTGTAATTTATTGAATAAGCCTGATGAAATGAGTATGATGTTGTCTTTGCCACCAACCTAAAATTATGTTTGGATAAACATCATACATAAATATGTACAGTAAATTCTCATTATTCAACAACCTGGGAAATCTCTTTTAGCTCAAATACTAGATACCCAAGCTGAGACTTCTGTTATTCCATCCAGGCTGTAGGTAAAGATGTTGTTATTGTGAATACACTTTGTTTTGCTGCCTCACTAGAAGGTTAATTCCTTTAGGACAGAAGAAAGTAGGGGGTATGGTGATAATTTAATGTGGCTAATTAAGGAAAAATTATCTAAACTCATGTGTCTTTGGTGGTGGTGATAGCCGTGTGTGTGTGTTGGCAAAATAGGTGTTGGCAAAAGAAGAGTCTGTTGAAAATGACAGTTTTGAAAGTGGGTAGGATCAAAGCTGGAAAGGGGAGCCCAGCTCGGATCTAGGAACAGAAGGTAAAAATTAGCAACCAAAGCAGGTTGAAAACAGGGATAGCATGTGACAGAGACAAATCCAGAAGGCAGGAACCAAATCAGGAAAGGGCTCCCCTATGGCAGGAAAGTATAGAGAGTGGGAACCAGGAAACTGGGCTTTGGCCAGACCTGTGACACTCCGGAAGCCCCAGGGTTAGCAAAGAGAGCGCAGTACCAAGGCCCAGGCAGATCCCGGGTTGAGGATGGGGGCAGAGAAGGTTGGAGATGTAGAAAAGGGGGCAGAATTGAATACTAGTTAAACCACAAGTTGCAAATCAAAATGCCTACAGACTTTTGTATATGTTTTAAATTGCCCATAATAAATTTCTTTTAATTATAAGAAAACAAGAGATAGAGGGAAAACCTACCAGTTAAGAAAGAGATTTAAACTCATTTACCAATTTCAGGGTAGAGATCTTATTTGGATTCTTGATTCAAGCAAATTGTTAGAATATGAGGCTTGGAAAGTTAAACACTGACTTTTTGTATTAATGATTTGTTATTATTTGTTATTATTTTTTTACCTGTGATAATGGCATTGTAGTATTTTTAAAGAATCCTTATCTTTTAGCAATAGATGCTGGAATGTTTATATATGAAATGATATGACTGGAGTTTTCTTCAAAAAATATGGAGGAGTGGGAAAGAACTGGCTGAAACAAGATTGACTCTAAGTCAATTGTAGTTAAAACTGGATGATGGGTTCATGGGGTTCATTTTACATGAAGCCAAGGCTTTCCTTGTGATGATTGATGCACGCACCAGAAACTTTTCAGAGCTACGTGTCTGCTCAGCTCCTACAGATGAACGTTCCTATTGCTCTAGGATGAAGACATCCAAATGCCCACATTAACAGAGAGATGAAACAGAGCCACAAGAAGGTGGGAGTTGTAGAGAAGTATTTTTCTTTGTTTTAAAAGTATATCCAGCTCTTTCTGCTAAAAATTGCAAAGAAGCATTTTGGAATTTATCAAAGTGAGTAATGATGTGTGGGAGAGGCTAGTTGCGCCCCTTCTCTTTTTCTTCCTCAGAAGCTGCATCTCAATTGTTTGGCAGGCTTCATTGCCGCCCAAACATTTCCCAGCCTCCTTATCATGGGGTGTGGTCGTGTGATTTAGTTTTGGCCATTGAGATGTGATCTGAAATGTTATGTGGGATTTTTCAGAAGACTCCCTAAAGGGAGCTAACTCTTCTAGGTGTGTCCCTCTTTCCTTCTCTTTTCGCTTTTTTCTGCCGGGTGGAATGCAGATGTGAGGTGTGGAGCTCCAGCAACCATACTGAACCACGAGATGGCCTTGAGTATGGAAGCTGTCTTAAGTGGCAGAGCAGAAAGTAAGAAGGAGCCTATGTCAGTATGACCCTCCTAACTGTCTGTCTCTGGATGTATTTTACCACATGAGAATAAACTTTCAAGTGATTAACCATGTGATTAAGGCAAAATTACTTTAGGTTTTTAATTTATTTGCAGTCCTAATGCTAATTGATGCAGATAACTAATTATTCATAATAAATAAAGCACTGTCTATTTTATGTTATCTATCAAAAATTAAATTATATAGAGTCATTGACTTAGCAAATCAAGTTGGAACCTCATTCTGTAGAAATACACCAAGAAATGTTATTATTTGTAAGAGCAAACACTGTGAACAAGCTTTGCATCTATGCATGGGTTCTGGTTATGTAAAGGAAGCTTCAGTGGGATGACAGCCATTCATACACACACACACACACACACACACACACACACACACAATCTAGAAGGAAACAACCTATTAACTAAATGCAGCGAGGGGGCCAGGGAATTAGTGTAGAGGGACGCTTTTACTACTGTGTATATTTTTGTATAGATTGAATTTTCTCTCTACTATCTGTTTTTTTTAACAGTAATAAAAATATTACTTCCAGTAGCACACATTTGCTTAAAAATTAAATTGATAAATTAAAAGGTAAAGAGTTTATTCTTCTTAAATTTTCTTCAATATCACTATCTTAATATTTAAAGTACAGTCTGATTTCCAGTCTGTACTATTTTAAATGATCACAGTAAAGGTATTGTTGCCTCACCCCATCTCCCTGTTCCTCTCTCCCCCTCCCTTTCCTTCTCCTTCACTTACACTCCTTCCTCCTGTCTCCTCCACTCCCATAGATGTGTAATGTCACTGCCTCTCCAATGTAGGCTACCCAGAGCTTATGCAGAAAACCAGGGAGACTAGAACACAGGAGAGAACTTTCCAGGAATGGCTGAGCTAGCTAGGGATCCTGTCCTCCAGTGCTGGTAATAATGCTGGTATTCTGCCTGAACACAGCATCCTGGGAACACTCAGGGCCTCAAAGTGGTTTTCACCAGGTTGTTTGTTTCTTGCAGATGAATGAGAACACATGTGCTCTGACAGAACTTGGCACGTGTCCTGGAGTTTATTTACTCAGGCTCCAAATGAAGACTTTAGTTTATTTTGACTCTTTCCTGCAGCATGAGAGCTCTGCTAATGAGAGTGGGATGAGAGCACCACAGGGAGACAGTGGCATGACAGCCATGCACCATGAGGCAGATGGCAGAAGAGGTGACATTTGTTTCAAAAAGGACCTCAAGGCCCTGTGAAGCTTATGAGAGCAGCTCAATGGTGCTTCAGTTTTAGGAAAGTTCTATCCAAGGGAAGTAACCCTAGTTGCTGGCTGCATACTTCAATGATAAAATCAGAACCTTGGCCACTTCCTGGTCCAGAAAGGATTACCATAGGATGATCAAGAAAACTCACATCTAAGCAGTGGCAAGTTCTACAATTGCTTTCAGGAACGGAATCTCACATAGGTTAATATGAATTGATTAAGTCTGAGAGATGAAGAGAGAGCATGTGGAGAATATGGGATCTAGGAGTTTGTTACCAGACCAGGTGTATTAGTCCCAACTGCTCTGGTTATGAAAGACATGCCCAATTTAAACTGACTTAAAGAAAAATAGGTTTTTATTGATCCATGTAACTGGGAAGTTTGGTGGGTGATTTCAGGCATAGTTAGACCCAGGGCTTTAACCAGTGCATGAAGGACATTATCACTGCCCCTCTTCCTCAGCCCTCCTTTCTTCAGTATTAGTTACATTAGTTCCCTACAAAATGGCTCCATCATTAGTTCCCTACAAGGGCTCCATCTACCAGTTTATCAACCCCAGGTTCAGGCACCTCTTTATAGCTCCAACAATGTCGAGACTGGTTTCTATTGGTCTAGTTTGGGACACATGTTCATCTCTGAACCAGTAACTGCTCCCAGATCTTCTGCTTCCAGACCTGGTACCCAAGTGTGGAGCCAGAGTCACACAAGGATGGGGGTGGGAGAATGAGTGTGAGGGGAAATTCAAAGAAAAATTAGTGTGTTGTTCATCAGGGTCAGGATAGTCGGAAGAGAGTCAAATGTCCACAATACCTTCAAAGTTTCAAGTTTTTCCAGTAGTAAAGGAAAGGGAGAAGAGAACCTACCAATACATTCCCTAGTAATCTCTAACACTTCTTTGAAACCTTAGGGATTAGAGGCTCCTTGACCATAACTCAAGGCTTTAGGGTTTACTCTAGACTCTTTAGATTACTGTTGTTATTCCAAGAATTAGGGTTGAAAACAGATTGGGACTAGAAAACATATATATGCTTTTAGGAGTATTCCCAAGCCTGGTTGGATTCCCAGTCTAGACATCTCATAAGAGAGGTAAAATAATTCAGAAGTTTTCTCAGAGCTGTATAATTCTTTCCCTAAACCTAAGGGAGCTGGCCTAATTTATTTTCATTCTATGATTGCTTCTGTTTTAACAAAATTTCAGAGTAGCCAGTAAATGACAAGCAGGAGCCACACATGGGCATTCTGGCCCCCAAATCAGGAGAGCTTTTCTTTGCTCTGCTATGGGTAGGAAGAGCAGCAATGAACATTGCTACCACCTTCCAGGAATGGGATGTTTGAAAAGATGTCTTTGTAAGACTGAGAAATGTTGTCTTTCATAATACACAGATTAAGAGGTGTCTACAGAGATTTGAAAAATGCTGGATTGAAATGCAAATAATATCAGATGAAGCAAGCAGAGAGAAACAGCACTGCCAGCCGTTTTCACTATTTTTGAAAATAAGGACTGTGTGAAGGGAAGTAGATCACCTCGGAAACCAACAATCGGCAATTTATTTATTTATTTGTTTGTTTGTTTGTTTGTTTATTACTGAGGAAAGGATATTCTGAAGCTCTTCCTATAGGAAAGGTCATCATACACTGACCTATTTACAAAAAGCAAAAACAAACAAACAAAAAAAACATTAGTGGCATGGTTCAGAAATGTGAAGAAAAAAGAGAAAGGAGTCAATCTTGGCCATAGGAAAAGCTCGAACAGTGGCCAATATTCATCTCTGTTCTCAGAAACTGGATGAGAAATTGGTGGAGAAGGAGCCAGCAACAGTCTCTGTCAATTAGACTCTCCTCCAAGCATGCTAGGGAATTTTTACAGGGCATCATATCATAGCCAATTATTTTTATTTAGGAAGGTTTGGAAAGTTCAGGTAAGACAAATGCTATTCTCCCTTCTCAGTTCAAGAACATGACCCAAAGAGGAAACAAAATATGGAAATGTCAGCAATGGTTACCCAGTTTATCTGCCACACCTACTTCCTCACCTATAGCTTCTGGAGAGGGTCATCCTACCCACCATGGGATTAGATCAGGAATGGTTTTTGCCGAAGCTGGAGATCATTGGATTGCACTGTAGGGATTCTGAACTCAGAGACAGAATTCGCCAACGTGGTTGAGGAACATAAGGGAACAAATCCATGGAATGTAGGCTGAGGCATCAGGGCACCAGTTTCCGCAAACCAGTCTCCCATAGGACATATCTGATACACAACATGTTTGGCTTACAGGATATTAAATTTGAAATGATTGCCAACACTTAAACACTGGAATATTTAACAATTTAAAATGGGTGAGCTTCCAAAGCAAACCGCATGAAATTTGTGACTGCCTAACAATGAACATGATGATAATATAGAGGCCAGACTTGCGGTGAATTTGGGACTTTTCAGACTTTTAAAATATACATTCCAAGACCACTGGAGTTCACCTGCACATATGTTCCCATAAGTATTCACCCAGGAGTACCAATGGGCATCATCCAAATTTACCTGCAACTTGTGAGGTTCTAATCAGAGTAATTGATGAACTTTTAGCAAGCTTACAGGAGATAAGATGAATGAAGAATTCTGTTTTATATAAATAGCCAGAGTCCCCACCACTCCATTTAGCTCCCCAGGCCTTGAGCCTGAGCAGCACATGCAATTTTTCATTTTAGACCCACTGTTTCATGTGTATGCTCCCCCACAGGCCATGAAGCCTGTGAGCCCTGCACTGAATGAAGAAACTCAGCTCTGGCTGTGGAAGGTTTCTGAAGGGTCCAGTTCCTGCTTCACTGAAGTCTGGTTGTTAGCAATTCCTGAATTCCCAAGACTTTTTCATACCTTGAGTGAGTATTTTCCCTTCTCCCTGCTTCACAAAATTTATTTGAGCAAATTTGAGCAGCGTTTCAGACCTGACAGCCAAAAGAGCTCTCACTAAAACAACCTCTGAGAATTAACCCAGCAAAAGAAAGATGTTGTGGGGAAGTGAGCTTGACTGTGTGGCTTTATTTCCATGATATCACTTAGAGCAACTGGCCCCTTTAAGAAGACCTTGCATGCACCTCTTTGGTGGTCTCAGAACCCCTGTCGACGTGGACTCTTTCAGGCTTCTTCCCACCCACAGCATCTGGGCATAGCTAACTATACCATAGAAGACATCAAGCTATAAATGACTACTTTTTTTTTTTTGCCCCCACATTCTTGCTCAAGTTGTCAACTTGTATGTTTGGGAGATATCTTAATGTTTGCTTGTGTTTTTGCTGAGTTTTGGTGACTTTGGTGACTGGTCTGTATATGGATATATAGCGAGGAAAGGGTCTTCACTGTCGGCACTGAGAGACCTCAGTGTTTTCGGGCTCTTGTCCTAAAAGGAGTGGGTGAGCAGCATGTTAGAGCCATGGTTCAGTTCTTTGCTCTTTTCTGTGAGTCAGAGTCATGTGCTTTCTAAAATAGATGGTGCGTGTGGGCAGGGCAATCCAAACATAATAGCAACTCATTGAGTTTATTCCCAGGGAGACAGTGACCCCCTCATCCAAACCCTCAGTGAGGCTCTGTTTGGCTGTTGTAAGGGCTGGGTTGAACACACAAATGCATTGAGCTGACTGGTTCAGCTCAGCCTTGGAGATCCACACATGTAGCTGCATTCTGTATCTTTATGGAGGTGAGAGCAAGTAGATTTTACTAGATGTCTGAACACTAAGCAGGCACGTACTTGTGGCTAAGCTTTCCTAATGCACCACAGATCACGTAGTTTCCTACAAATGCACAAGCTCACAAATGCAGCTCAAGACTGAGGCATGTTTTGGAGTTTTACATTTTTAGAACATCTGTTTGGAGATGAGGCATCCTTTCCCCAACCACATGTACTTGTGTGGACGTGTTCTCATGATGTTCACGTCGGTGTTTACTCAATAGTTTGTGCTGTTCGTAGGACCAATGGCTACATTCTGAATCTCCCTGGGGCCTGTAATGCTCAGTAGGCTATTCAGCTTTAGGTCATTGAAAGGGTGATCACATGACTATTAATTAGCAAACTCACGTGAGACATGATGAAAGAAGCCCAACTTGAAAAGGCCATGTGGTGATGAACAAGCTCCAGGCAATCTAGCTGTAATGCATCGAGCACGGAATCGACACCCTTTCCTGGAAGCAGCAGGGGCAGTGCAAAGAGAAGCTGTTAAAAGTATTGCAAAATAACAGTGCGACAAATGCTGAGCAATTTCTAAGGATCATATGTGGCAAGTACCTGTTGTGTCAGAGAAAACTTTTAGAGATTGCTCTGTAGGGGGCAAGGAGGGAGGTTTACTGGACTAAACTATTTGATTACCACCCAGTCTTCCCTTAGGGAGATAAGAGACTGAACATTATCCTTCAGCCTCTCTTTCTGTACCATTTTCTTAGCCTCCCTGGCTCTCACACATCCCACCTCACCACCATCCATGCTATAGGCAATCACCATCTGCCCCCTTGTATCTCTCAGTCTTATTCTTGAGTGAGTATTAGCCACTGTGCTGCCTTCTGAGATGATTCTAAACCTTATTGATAACTATGAAATAGAAGAACATATCCCTCTTTCAATGACTGTCATCAGAAGAGGAAGGGCCTATAGGGACTAAGAGGATTTCTTTACTTTCTCGAAACCACAAATCATGGTTTAAAGCAAGCTCTGCTTAAGGTAGAGAAAATAGCAAACAGCATATCCAATAGAAGATCAGAAGCATAAAGCCATTCAACTAGGAGGACGGTGTCCCTGAAACAGGCTCAAATTGTTCTTATATGTTACTGCTGTTTTGTTGTTGTTAGGGGTTTTGTTTTTTGGGTTTTTGTTTTGTTTTGTTTTGTTTTGTTTTGTTTTTTTGTCTCTCTCTCTCTCTCATTTCTTTTCTTTTTTCTTTTTCTTTTCTTTTTCTATTTTTTTGAGAACTTGACATTTCCCCTTTGGGCCCCACAAATGTGGAAGCAGCAGCACTGGTCAGCATTTGGCATCTCTTTGGGACTGATCAGTCAGTCACTACAGCTTCCTCGTAAGATTTCAGTGTCTTACTTCATTTGCGAGGACACTTTAAGTGACAAGAAAGCTACTAGCAACCTATAATTTAGTGGAAAACTTTGCTGTCAGACTATGGTTGTGGTAGCCTGACTTTTTGTTGTCACTTGCAAAGGCTAACTCTGAGCCCAAGCGCCGTATAAATACAGAAATATCATCTAATTGGTTTATTGCTTAAATTTGCTAACTTTTGAGAGCAATGTCATGGAGACTAAGAAAAAGAAGATTTTAGGATTGGTAAATTTGCGAAAGATTTTCACAGGTTCTCAAATTCTTTCTGAAATGATCACATTTGGGGGCATGCCCTACGAAATGTTTCCACCTTTTGGAGCCCCACAAAAGGCCATTTCAAATGGTAATGACTCCAGGAAGTGGATACTACTCTTGCTAGATAAAAACCCCATTAAGACTTCATTTGCTTTGGAGTAATCTGCCTAGACCTCTTTACTTATCTAAGCTAATTGTTCTTGTTAGTGTTGCAGTGCTCTAGGAACACAGTAGGATTTCTCTTTCTTTTTCTTTTTTGTAAGAAGAAATAAACACATTGAGAAAGCAGAACTAGAGCGAGTTTCCTCTGAGTATGAGTCTGTTCCTTTTTCTCCTATCACAATTCCATCAGTCCTCCTGATAATATTTTCTTTCTTTCTTGGTTCTAAAGATTTTCTTCTACTTTATTCCACCCTCACATCCCATGTTCTGACAAATAACTGATCTCCTAGTCTCATTCAAGAGTCAGCTTCTAGCCTTTACTTGTATCTTCTGCTTCACGATTTACCTGTAGAATCACAATCGGTTGTGTGTCTGCCACCCATACAACACTGGCTCAGTGGTATATCTGATAAATTCCCAAAGCCTTACAGTTTGATGGTAGCCAAATTTTGCATCTAAGTGGCCTGATGTCCTCTTTATTAAACACACCATTTCTGATTACTTATAGATAATCCTAGTCTCTTTGGAGTACCTCACTACTGTAAGGTAAACGCGTGACATGCCAACAGAAGTTTTAGAAGCAAGCGTTTATTGGGAGAGCGCTCCCGGGCAAGGTTCTCTGGTCCAGGGAGGAGAGGGGCCAGAGAAGTCACGCCCTGGGGTGGGAGGGCGTGGCTTTTATGGGTTACCTGGGGGTAGGGGTATAGGGTGGGGAATCAATGCTAATTGAGCCTCGGGATGAGGGTGGTGATGCCTAGGGCTTTAGGGTGGGCCCTATTCAGGTCTGGATTCCTGGTGTCAAGCTGGGGAGTCTCCAGGCAGGCATCCGGCTGGCTTTTCCCTCCCCGACCTAACAACTACCACCAATTTTAAATATTTTTCTAGCCTCCTGATATTATGAAAAGTTTTAAGCTTGCTGAAGGGTGGGTGGTGCCACCATATCATATTCAAAGTCCCTATACATGCTTCCCCAATCTTTTTTTCTTCCTAATTCTGACTCCCTGCCTGCATTCTATTCACACTCAGTGTTTGTTCTGGTCACCCAGTGTTTTCCTATTCCTTGCTGGAGAAGGGCCTTGCTATTAGGTTTTCTAGATAGTCAACCACCGAAAGTATGCAAGGACCTCACAAGACCATGCGCCTGGACCTAGATTATAGGCCTAATTAGAGAATAAGGACATCTCACCATTACATATAAACATGTTCCTGCTTCACCTTATGTAAGTTACTAAGATAAATTTAGCCGTCTTGTAGAGAAATGCATTGTTTTTTTGAGGTCACCTCATCCTTAAAATCCATATAGCTGGCTTATTTCAGATTTTTAATTATTGAAGACTAGGAAAACATAAAGCAAATATATCATGATCCCATTTCAGCTTGGTCTCTCAACCTACACACTTGAAAATGAGCATCATTAGCTGAGTTTAAATACAATAGAGATATCAGAGAACCTGAACAACCAGCCACACAGGAAAAGGTGTTTAAACAAGCTTCCAAAAATCAGTAACTAGAGTGACATTTGATGTGGTATTTGGTGAGCAACACAGATAAAATGACATGTTAGTTAAACAGGGTGATGACTAATGATAAAATAATGATAAACTATCCATTGCTTCAATATCCATGTGTGGGAGAAAAAATGTGACAAGGAGGGCAGAACCTTTTGTGATGAAAGTTCCAGCTGGAGAGACTGCCAGGTAGTTCTGAGCTTCTGTTGAACACTGTGTTGAAAGTTGGCCCTCTCAGAGGTAATCAGTTTGTTACTTTAGGATAGCGTTTTGCAAAAGCTGGCAAGCCTTTTAAATACAACAAACATAGTAATAACTGTGGCTCACATCCCTGATAACTAAATCAAAATGGGGTATCAGTATTCTATATTAAAACTCCCACAGATGATTCTAATGTGCAGCCGGAGTTGAAAGCTGCAGCTCTAAGAGGCTTAATGACTTTGTATTTTGAGAGTGGACAAGGAAATCTGGTTCCATTTCAGGATGGTGGACTAAGTATATCCTATACCTTCTTTATTCTTGTAGCAAGGGCCTTAACTGATGATCTTAAATAAGAAGTCAAACTTGTAGTAAATCAGAAACCAAGATAAATACTAAAGAATGGGGTGTAGACCCGATTGATGCAAAAACAGAAGGCCCAATATAAAATGTGCACAGACAACTATTGCCAAAAAAGGAGAAGGGAGCACCAAGACTGCTGCATCCATAAAATGGTGGACAGCAGAAGCAGGAGATCATCAAGGACAATCATGGAGGTCCTTGGGGCACTACTGCAGGAGAGGCCAGAGATTCATCCTTCACTGATGCCCTTCCATCTGCCCTTGAGCCAAACTGCAGTGACATTGTCATCCTCCAGGTAGGACTCATGGCCAGGGAGCCCAAATTAGGCAGGTATGGTCATGTGTCATGAGGCTGGCCATTGCCAGAGGAATGGGGTACCAGAACTGAACACCTCAGAGAAATCTCACATAGTGCCTTCTCCTTCTTCATTGTCCCTGAGAATAGGTCAGAGGACAATTCAGACCAGCAGTCTCCCCAAGCAGATGACACCCACTGACAGAGAATGTAGTCTAATGGAGAATCTCAGCCATATAGATTAAAGAGTCATTAGTACTACACATTTGAGGGAGATCAACACCACGGAAGATGATAAACTCAACAAAGTGCACAAACAGACATCCAAGCAAGATAAAAAATAGAACAAGTGAGGTAGGAATTAAGGGTAGGTAAATTTTTCTGACAGATGTATGGGGATATAGCAGTCACAAACAAATCAACTAGAGGTCACAGAGGATAACATTTGATCATTATAGTAAGACACTGAATAAGCAGAAGAAACATCTTTTTCTGAAATTTAATTTTATTAGAATAAAGATTAATATATGCCTTATAACCTGGTGCCTAGTGATAGTTTATAATTTTAGTAGTTCACTTTTTTGGGAAGCACACAATAATATTCAAATAAGAGATTATAGAAAGTATTTTGAAGAATAAAATGTTTTTTAGTATCTTTCTAAATAGTACATTTTGAAAAATTGATAATGAATAAAAAATATAATAAAAAAAGAAAAAGAAAATTTTCCCCAAAATACATAAAAAGACACTTGTTGGTATTTATATTTTAAGTGTGTGGAGTAAAATGGCCCAAATTTTCAAAGGAAGTTAATAATAGCGTGTACAAGGACATGTTTCTTTTGACTTAGCACCAAGTAAAATAAGAGTAAATATACCATTTAAGATAAAATCAGGTTTCTCCTCTACCTCTTATATTGCCCAATTCCTTCTACTAGGCCACAATATATACGCATGGATCCTCCTAACCCCACTAAGGAATCTAAAGCAATGATTTAAAAATGACTACTCAGATTATACACACTGGCAGGATTTTTTCTCCTTAAAATAGGATGTCGGTGAATGCTAGCAGCAATCAAACTTTTTTACTCAGGAATAAAGAACTCTGCCTTCAGCTAACTCAGTTACTTTTTTTATCCCTTTTAGCCTGTCATATAAAGCCTTTTTTGTTACTATACCTGTTTACTAATTATGACTTTCTTGGTGGGGGAGTGAGAAGGAAATTTTCTCCAGGCATACCTAATCTATTTCTATTTCCTAATGACAATGCATGCATATTTTACATAGTATGGCACATTTTCTGTTATTCATTTTTAAAAAATACTTTAATTTGTTGTTTATCAAGGTACACTGTACATTGGATCAAAAAGAGAACTGGCAGGAAGATCTTCAAGCACACATTACTTAATTTGAGTACTTTCTGTGAACATAAGACTTCAATTATATTTTCCATTAAAGAAAATTCATTCAGTTTTGTTTGCTTATCTAAATACTTGTAATGTCAATTTCTAACATGTTATATCCCCAAGTACACACATATTTTCAAAAGAAAACAAGTCATATTAAAGTGTATTTTCCTACATGCAATTTGATACATTTTTACAGCAAATTGAAAATTCTGAGTAAACTTAAAATATTTAGTAACAAAATAAATATAGCTTATGCAGCTGTTTTATACATTTCTTAGTTTAAAGACAACAGTAAATTTGCATCCTGCAATAGATGTGTAAAACAAGTTATTTTTGTCTGGAATATTATAAATGTAGCATATCATAAAGCTATGTCTTATGTGCGAGAATTTTTATTTATTATTTTGCATCTGGGTATGAAAAAGCCTCTGATGAGATACTTTCTCCAATTATATTAATATAACATAATTTTTTACTTTTCCACAAAAATATGAAAACATTATCAAACACTTATTTTTACTGAACAAAAGTTAGATACTACCAATTGCTCTTTTAATTTTGCTCTAAAATAATTTTTTTTAAGTGGAGATATCTCTTATGTTTTGAATTACACACCCAGGGATGATAGCAAGATGGAACATACTAGACAATTTCAAAAGATAAATCTTAGTATCTAACTCATTTCACATGTCCTTACTATCCAGAACAAAATCTGTAGAAATGAAACTAGTATAATTTTCAAAGAATTCTTACATAGTAGAGTCTTAGAACCAGGAAATTCAAAATGAAAGAAGGTAGAGATTCTCATCTTGCTAATTACAGCCATGGGGCAACTGATGCTTCTGGTGTATTTGTGGAACTTCCGTTTGCAGGAAAGCATGCATATGGGGCCAGAGCTTCTTGGTTTCTGTTCTGGAGAATGTTTTTAAGACCTCCTTTTTCTGGTAATATTCCAGGATTGGTTTTGTTTGGTATTCCTAAGCTTTTGGTCTTTTGATGAGTGTGTCTGGTCTGTAATCCTCACACTTAATGAGAGGCTCTCCAGTCGATCATCCACACCGACCGCTTTGGGAGGGTTGGATTCAAGGTTGCACACGTGACCACTGGCTGGATGAACCTGACGAGCAGCGAGGCGTTGCATGATGATGTCAAAGGACACATGCAGGTTCGTCACCAGGTGTATATCTGCTAAGCTCTACCCAGGGCTTCAGCTTGTGGAAGTATCCTGGAGAAACACACAATGGCCACCTACAGTGGGTGAGATTTTTCAGCTTGTGAAGGGTCAGATGATGTTTGTCCCTCAGCGTGTTGTCTTAGAGCTGGTCCCCACCAGAGACTTTTTCAGCTCAAAGTGTTTGATAATGTGCAATGACAGGATGTGCTTGTGAAGCCGGGGAGCCCATGATCACCATGTGCAGGAGCTGCCCAGATACACCCACGGGTGCCCAGCAGGGCCTGGGGTGTGCTGACAGTTGATTGGGCTGCAGCCTGGCCTACGTGCTCCCGGGCTCCGTGGCTGGAGGCCCTGACCAGCACCGCAAGGACACATGGCAAGAAGGCACAACCTGCAGTGGAAACAGATATTTTAAAATGGACACCACTGAAGAGCAAATTCTTGAGTTGAGAGGCTGAGCCAAGGAATTCTCCCATGATGCAGTATAAAGAGCTGAAGAGATGAGAAGTAGGAAAGGAAAATTAAAAAACATAAGGCATAGATTCAAAAGTTCCACCATTCACAAGTAGAAAAGGGAGACAGTGGAGGGGTACAATATTTAAATAAGAATAAACAAGAATTTCCCAAATTAAAGAATAATCTGAGTAGCAAGAGTGGACATTGAAACACTCCAGAGCATTTAGAAGCAAATATTGGCAAAGGTGTGAGTAAATAGGTCTCTCACTCCACTGGCAGGGTGTCCCACAGCTAGTTTAGAAGGTAACTCAGCAGTGACAATGAATATTTTAAAAAACTACTTCTCGATATCTTCCTTAGACTCTCTGACATGACAACAGGAAGGCATGTGTAAGATGTTCACTTCAATCTTATTTATAACAGTGAAAAATTAGCAGTCTAAATTTTCACTAATAAGAGAATGGCTAAATGAACCTTAGCCATACTATGAAATACTACACAGCGGCTAAAAAGACAGAAGCAGATCCCTAACATGAAAAGATTTCTAAGATATTGTAAATGCAAAAAGTTGCAGAATGATATAATTTATATTCAGTTTATGTTAAAATATGGTATGATTTATGTTTTAAATATACCTATCAAGTGAACTGGGAAGCCAAGTTTCAAGCAGGGGGAAGATGACTTGATTTTTGTTTTTAAAAGATTGTTTTTAAAAGATATCTACAAGAATGAGGGAGATTGAACATCTTCAATTGTTTATGGACCATTTTATATCTATGTAAAATTCTTAAATTGACTATTAGCCTCCTTGGAAAATGCTTTAGGCTTAGTTTACTACACCAGCTGTGAAACAGATCCTTAGCTTTGTCTTCAGTTGCACTGACTTAATACAGCATCGGGCCATGCATCATATGGTGATAATTAGAGAGTGCTAAGATGTCAACCTTGTATCTACTTCATTCTCTATCCATTCTTGAGCCACTTCTTTCTAAAAAATATTCTTAAAAATAATCTGATGGGTTGTTCTCATTCTACAAGCAAGAGAGAAAGCTATTTCCAGAATAAAGATTTAGGGAATAGAAGCCTAATTTCTGTGTTTATAATTTCTAGCAGCAGAGTAGAACCGCTGCTCTGATTTCTCAGACTTTTTATTTTTAATCATTTCTGCTATTTTCGGTCTTTTAATAGTCATATAATCTCTCTTATTGTTCCTGTATTCAAAAGAGTTACAATGAATTCCTAAGAAGATTCAAAAGGTATATGGATATTTAATAGAAATTTGGCCCACATCCTACAGCAAAGGGAAAAAAATGTTATAATTTGAAGCAGTATTTTTCATAATACTAATTGATTTGCATAATAAAGCAGCACACTGTTACTGTCTTTTAGGATAACTAATTATATACACAAAAAACGATCCCACCAAGACCTTTCTATCCTGCATAGATTTAGACTTCTGGTGTATTCAACCTTTAATTGAGATATCTAATTTGGTACCAGGCTCCGATCCCAGAATACCCCAGAAAGAGTATCTGCAGAGAGTGGGTAGCATTTGCTTGGCTCCAGGTGTGAGTGGGAGAGGACGTGCTCTAGAGTGGCTTAGTGCAGGCACACTCAGTGTTGGTCTTCTGGCACACGAAGGACTCCTAAGCACATTGAGTCATTTCTCCTTCCTGAGACCACCTCACCCTTTCCTCCTTTTCCAGACCGATATCACATAAGCTGTTTGAGACAAATGGTTATGAAACTTGTTCTTAATAACATCTGGTAAAAAATTCTTTGACCAAAAAAAAAAAAAAAAATCCAAAAAAACCAAGCCAAAACAAACATAAAACCAGTAGCCAAGTAATATCATCTAATATATTTGACCTAATTTAGAAAAAAAAAAAAAAAAAGTCTAATCACATATGTCAACCAAACAGGATTATAGAAGTTTATTGAAACTTTTATTTCTTCCCAGTAATGGAAGCCAAATGGCAGAGCAGTAAAAAAAAAAAAAATACATCAGGGCGCCTCAGATTAGGCCTAGTTTTGCATGACTAGTCATTTTGAGGTGAAAAATTTTAAGTTAATTTATTGTGAACTCCCTAAGGGAGAGTTAGCAGTTTAGGGCATCTAAAGAGGAGCTAAGAGCCACAAAGAAGATAACAAGTGGGATAATTATTCATTCATTGATTCAGCAAACTTTTATTGGGCATTTATCTATATGGCTAGTTGCTCTAAGCACAACTGACACAGCCCATGAAAAACAATGAAGCCCAAGTGTCTGTCCCCATGATGATGACCTTCTAGTGGGTATTATGGGCCCGTGTTGCCCAAAGTGTGACAGCTGCTCCTTAGGAGACTGTGAGATGATTTTAGGTCTCTGCCAAAGAACATTTTCCTCTCCAACCTCTGGGTTTAATAAATATGCTTAATTCTTAAAAACTTTTATAATGGAAATTTCAAATACATAAAATTAGAGATAGAATGATATAGCCCCATGTACTCATCATCTAGTTTCAACGATGGTCAAAATTCTGCCCATCTTATTCTATCTTATTTTTTTCTGGAGTATTTAAAAAATAACAGTTTTTAAAACTTGAATGATGACTGTGTATGTTTGAATGCATATGCGAAAAATATAACTAGTACATCGAGCCTAATACTTCAGTGTATTCTTGCCTAGGAAAAACATTTACAAATTTAAGCTTTAAAACTGCTACACAGATATAGTAAAGTTCAACAAGGGAGTACATAAATGACTAATATGTATGACCTATCGTTAGAGACAACAAGGGATTAAGAGGAGGTAGTAGGCATTCTCCTTCCTTTTCCCTCTCTCAGTGAGGTTAGATGGTTAGAAGACATTCCTTCCTCTATAGAAAATGCTTAGCACTATGCCTGGCACTTAATGAGCACCTACGAAAGACAAGGTAATATTATTTTTAGAAGGAGTCATTGATTCTAGAGGACTGATGGTGGCTACCATTTATTAAGCATTTACTGAATTCTGGCACCACGGTAGGAGATTTACATATAGTATCTCATTTTCTCTTCACAGCCACACTATAAGTCAATGTTATGATCCCCATTTTTGGAATGAAAAGATCGAGGCTCAGAGAAATTAAGTAGTTTAAGTTTACAAAGCTATGAAGTGGCAGAACTAGGACTTGAATTCAAGCCCGTCTTCCTCTAAGGCCATATTGGTCTTCTGCCCAGCTCCCTGGACAGCCAGGGCCCACTCCCCAACCAGCTGGAGGCAGTTGGGGAAAGAGCTAGATATGTGGAGTTTGGAGGTCTGGTGTAAACCTGATTCTTCCACTTGCTAACGTTATGACCTTGAACATTTCATGTCACTTGTTCTGAGCTGCTGGTTCTCATGCATAAAAGAGGAACAATAAGAGTAATTACCCATTTTCAAGCACAAAGTGAAATAATTTATATGGACATCTGACGTTGTAGGCACTAAATCATTGTTTGTACTATATTCAAAGGCCACTATCAGGGCCTGTGATCTTGAAATTTTCTTGTCTTTAGGTCTTGGCATTCTCAGCTATAAAAATGAAGGGGTTGGCTCTTAAATTCCTGTTAGGGGTGACATTTCAGAACTGTATTCCGATTGGACCACAATAAGTATTGTGGTCTGAAGTCAATGAAAATAAGATATACTTCCATTCAGTGTGATTTTTAAAATACAATTATTTATAATTGTCTTAGTCTGGATTCCTTAGAAAGCAGAGCCTGACAATACTCTGTTGCTGCTGCTTAGTTAGGGAGTCTGTCCCAGAAGACAAAAGCTAGAGACAAGAGACACACAGGAATGAGGCAGGGAAGGATGGAGAGAAATCTGAGCAGGCATGACTGAGTTGGTTGCCACGAAGTGCTACTGACTACTATTTTATAGGACCATGCTCTGTAAAGCTGCAGCTTAGGACAGTCTATCTGGAGTGAAAAAATAAGAGAATGTTTATCTACTTTCCATCTCCCATTTGGCAACATTTTGACTATGAGGTATTAATGCCTCTACAATTCTGGCTTATATGATTCTGGGCTCTGAAGCAAGGTCCCCTGTGTCCTACATCTTGGTATTAACAGGGATGCCCAGGATGGCAGGCGAGAGGCCTGTGTCACAGGCAAGGGGCTGTGGTCTGGGAGGATGTACCTGGAAGAACTAGTTGGAACTGGTGGCCATGGTGGCAGTTGGAACAAGAGACATGTGAGGCTGAGTAGGCCTGAAGTGATAGAGGTATGTGATACAATAACTTATACCCAATCAACTTCCAAACAGTCTAAAGGGGCTTACTTCATAAAATAAGAATGATAATAAAAGAGGAAATAATTCATAGAAATGAAAAAAGACCTCATTTTCTTATTCTGAAAAAGGAGGGTAATAATAGTACTTACCCATAGGGTTGTTGCAGTGATAGAATGAATTCAAGAAGTTAATATTTATAAACCATTTAAAATATACGTGGCATATAAAAGCCACGAGGTAAATATTTGTTTTTAAAAAATAAAATAGTAGCTACATGAGCTAAGATGGTTTTTGCAATTGAGCATTAAGCTTTCTAGTAGTTAAGGAAAAAGAGAAATATGCATTTCTAATTTGCATTATCTGATCAAAATGAGCCTGCTAATTTTGAAAGAATGAAGAATTTACCTGGTATGAAAATCTAAAAGGAATCAATCCCAAGAGACATTTAAGAAGCAAATGAATAATGTTTTCAAAATGATTTAAGTATGGCTAATTTTTTCACCAATGGTTTACCTGATATAGCTATTTCTTCTGGAAGCTAAGATAAAGAGGTTCAGATTTGTAGTCTTTTGATATGTTACCCTGAACCAGTGGTTCTCAAGCAGGTGCAGTTTTGCCTCCCAGGGGATGTCTGGCAATATCTGGTGATATTTTTGGTTGCCACAACTTTGCGCAGGAGACTGGGGGGTAATGCTACTGGCATCTAGTGGATAGAAGCCAGGGATGCTATTAATATTGAATGGGACATACTTATACTAAAAAAATTATTTGGTGTTTATCTAAAATTCAAATTTAACTGGGAACTTTGTATTTTAATTTGCTGACTCTAACAACACTAGCTGCTAAACTTTCTATAATCCATCGGGCAGGCCTCTATGGAAAGAATTGTCTGGCCCAAAAGGTGAATAATACTGAAGTTGAGAAATCCTGCCCTAAGTGAAGTATAGATTTTTGCATACTTTCCTGGAGGAATGGAGACATAATATGGATATTAAAATATTTTTTCTTAGTCAGACTTTTAAGATTAGTTTGCTGACAATTAGTTTCAGGTTAGAACCTTTGACCTCAGCCTAGCTTATTTGTGTCTGTGATGCTGATGAAACCTCGAGTCCCATCTCTAACAAATAAGTTACAAAGTGGACATTGTATAGGAAGCTTCTTGAACACCCCCATTGCTCTTTAAATACCTCCTGTCTCTACCAGTAGTTTGACACTTATCACCTCCTGCCTCTTCTATTTACTGAAAGTTATTGCGTACGCAGCTAATCTAGAAATATTTATTCAGACTGACATTGAATAAGGCGATTTGGACAATAAAAAAGAAGCAGAAACTAGAGCCTGTAGTATTCAAGGGACACATTTCAGTTGCAGAGGTAACCAAGGGAAAGATACTCCTGGAAGGTATTCTCAAACCTGTCTTTGTGTAGGATTAAGTAACAGTTTGGGGGTTGACTGAATGACAAGCTGGGACAGAGAGCTCAGTGAAGTTTGTTTTCCAGAGGAGGAGCACATCTCATGACTGGGCTGAAGGTGGGCAGTTGTTGGGCTCCAGGGAGATGTGGTCTTTGCAAGGAGGGACCCCCATCTGGCACATACCCAAAGCAAGAGTGGTGGAAGAGACTGGGTGAAAAGTCAGAATTTGAATTCTCCTTTCTCCTAAACTTTTTTTACTTCTCTGGCTGCCTGTCGCCACAGCCCACATCACACTACTTTTTTGTTTGTTTTATACCACAAAGAAAATACTTTCTAAGTACAGATGGAAAAGGCCACAATGTAAACACCCTCACGAAAATATCAGTGGATTAACCTCTCACCTCTACTTACATCCCAGGCCTGCAATGAGCTATTATAGGGATTATTGGTGTCTTTGGTTAGTGTACAGAGGGTATGCTTTGCATTCAGCAAACTACAGAGGTTGCATTAATAACCATGAAATAGCACAGGAAAAATGAGAAAATCAGCTACTAGCAGCTCTCCTTAGCTACATAGCTTGTTCAAGAAGGTGGAAGATTCTCTCTACCAAGTGCTGGCTCACCTGAGGTTACACAAACACCTGTCTTATTCTTAATCTACATTCACCTTTTTTGGGAATTAGTTTTTAGCTATGGGCATTTCCAACTTCATGCCACACACAGTAAAGAAAATGAAAGGCCGAACTGTGCTTGTTATGGTGTAATATAATAACAGATATTCACACTGGTGACCTCGGTTCACCCAGAAAGCATTCAATTACACTTATTGTCCTCTGTTCAGAGGGCAGGGACTTTTATCATCCACTTTTGAAAGTTTGCTATAAAAAAAATAGCTAAAAATAATATTCGTGTGTATGTATGTGATTGAAGGGTTAGTGCCAATTTCCTGAAAAAACTGACCTCATGGTACCCTTCCTTCTCCATATGTGCTGGAAAATGAGGTACCACTGTACTTTTATAATGTGGTGTGACTCCCAGAGGCATAGATGATTTCTCACTGGTTCTATTTTGAATTGGAGGGTTCTCGATGGCACACACTCATTTTTTAAAATAAACTTTCTGATGGAATAATGTTAGATTTACAGAAAATTTGCATAAACAGTTTTCATACATCCCATCATTCAGTTTCCTCTATTGTTAACACCTTACAAACGATTAACATCTTACATAGCCACGGTACATTTGTTGGAACTAAGGAACTAACGTTACTACGTTGCTATTAGCTTAAGTCCAGACTCCGTTTGATATCACCATGACCTTTTGCATTAATGTCCTCTTTCTGTTCCAGATTTAATTGAGGCAACCACATTGCATTTAGTTGTCGTGGCTCCCCAATCTGCTATTGTTGGTGACAGTTTCTTAGTCTTTCCTTGTTTGACATGACCATGACAGTTTTGAGGAGCACTGGCCAAGTATAAAATTCTCCTTCCCCAAATCGAGGTTTGTCTGTCATTTTTCACATGATGAACTGGGGTTTTGGGTTTTTGGAAGGAATACCACAGATAGGATTGGAGTGCCCTCATATCAGGGGTACATGATATTAACCACATGACATCCCTGATGATGCTAACCTTTATCACTTGGTCCATGTGGTGGTGTCTGCCAGGTTTCTCCACTGTTATAGTTACTGTTTATTCCTTTCCCGACCCTGTCTGATTTTCAGAACTGGTCCTAAATCTAGCCCACCATTGGGAAGGAGGGTGTTAAGCAATACTTCCTAAAGAGTGAAGTAGCTAGCTAGCTATTTTATTTGGAGTTCTTGTGTAAGAAAGATTTTATACAGCCATTTTAATAAAACATATGACAATTTTTTCAAAAAGATCATTATTGATAAAGGTCATTATCTAATTATCTAATTCTCCATTATTCGATTCTCTTCAATCCTTTCCTTCAGGTGAGAACAAACCACATTTTTACATATTCCTGGGAAGTGCGTGACACTTTATGACCTTGTTCTTAGAAGTTGGACTGACGAAGGGTGGAGTACAGAAGGAAAAGAGGGACAAATTATCATAGCTGGTGGTTCTTATGATCTCTTTCTACTGGCTTCCCTCTCCTTATTCTTTCTATCCTGGCTACCCCTTCTCCAGCATCTCTGTCTTCTGTTTTACCATCTTCCTTGGTGCAGGTGAATCCTAAGAACAAGTACCTGATAATCAGTGAGAAACGGGGAAATTGCCACATCATTCCTCAAGAGACAATGCAAGAACTGAAGGACGGAGATGACAGGCTTTTAACATCTGAGTTCCAAACTTGAATGTTTTATAACTCAAACTCAGTATGTGCCAAATGAATGTATCATCTTCCCTCACAAGCTACTCTTCTGCCAGTCCCTAATTTCCATATCCATCCAGTTGCCAAAGTCAGAAACCTGGGAGTCATCCTTGACTCCTTTTCTCTCTCCTGCCATGAAATCATTATCCAAATCCTACAACTCCTGTTTTCTAAATATCTTAATCCTTCCATTTCTCTCTAGCTATATGCCATTGTCCTTATCCAAGTTACATTAACACTGTAGTATGTGCTCAACTGGACTCCCTGCCTCCAGTCTTACCTGCTCCAACCTTTCTTCCACTCTGCAGGCTGAAGAAATTATATCATATTATTCCCCAGTTAAACCTCCTCTACTGGCCTTAGGACAAAATCTGAACTTCCAATAAGATTAACAAGCTTCCAAATCTCTTTTGATAATGTCTCTTATTTCACTTTTTGCCCTCTTTGCCTCAAACTTCATTGACCCACCATAACAAGCCTTTTTCACTTTCCCAAATACACTTTTTCCTTTACATCTGAGGCCTTCACACATGCTCTTCTTTCAGCTTAAAATATGCTATCATCCAATTTACATTAGTTTTCAAGTTTTAGCTTAAGTACTTTCTGCAAGAACTCTGACGAAGACTTTCTTCTTTGAGCCTTCAAAGAAGACCACTTCCTCTGAGCCCCTTTTTGACTAGACCTCATTTTGGGCTCCCTAAGGCCAGTATAGCAAGACTCTGGCTAAGACAGTTTTGGTAGGAACCTCCCTACCCTCAATGTCTGACCACCCAAGTTCCTTGTCCCACCCTCTATATCTAAGTCCCTGACCTGTCTTTAGCAAAAATCCTGTTAAGCCAATTTAGCAAGAATCCCTAACCCTCAATGTTGCCTCTTAGTAATTTTCCATCCTCTGAACCCCTCACTCTGCTTGTTGGCTGTGAATCCCAAGTGTCCTTGCTGTGTTTGGAATTGAGCTCAGTTCTGTACTGAAGTCTCTTTCCCTTCTGCAGTAATTACTTAATGAAATCTGCCTTCATGGCCTTTAACTAGTGTCTGGCTTTGTTTCTCTTTAACAGCTCCCTGACCCCTAGACCAGGTTAGGACTGCTATGCTACACACCTCTTCTACTTCCCCTGTCATGGTCTTCATTATACTTTATTGTAACATTTCTAAATGTGCTTTTTCTTTCTAGACTGTAAATGTCCTGAGAGCAAGGATTAGGTCCTCTTCACCAATGTATCCCCAGGACAGGCCAGAACTTGTCACTTGGAGGACACAGTCAATGTTTGTGGAATAATCATATGAGTTTCCAGGGTTGCTCACCTGCCTGTATGGGATGTTCTACCAAAATAGGAAGTTTTACGTAGAGTGGGCACCGTCAGTCGGCCTGTGCCATGGGGGGAATGAATCTGTATCTGCTTCGGTACCGCTGAGCAACTTTCAAAGTCCTTTCTGGATCTCATCTTCCCTGGAGCAGAAACACCGAGCTGATTTTCTCTAGCAATGTCTCCAGGTAGAATTGGCCACTGCCTAACTCCTTCGCTTACTCAGGCAGACTCTCTCAACACAAGTGCCTAACACTCATTGCTCTTTCAGAATTTGTTTACCTATATATTTTCTTGATTTTTCTGCCACACACACACATACACACACACACATACACATTGTTTCTCTGATTATTTTATTGATGCTTAAAAGTAATTGACTGATTTTGATATTTCAGCATACTGATAAAGAGTACCAGATACATCTTAAGTCTTAATAGGAGTTTTCTGCTTTACTGGAACAGAGAAGTGGCCAATACTTTTCATATATAAGTATCTTTATTTTTTAATGTATTTTAATAAAGTTTGGAATGTGGGTAGAGGCAAATAAGATTATTACATTAAGTAAAAATAAACTTTTATTAAGCAAACAGGTTAGAAGCAAAGACTGTTATTAATATTGATGTTAAGAGACCGAGGGGACCACTGGTGAGTCCTTCGTGGCCCACTGGGATTGTACTCTGAAGGGGGAAAGTTCTCATTGAAATCTCTCTGACTCATGAGGCTCTGTTACAGTTTTAAAGGTTTATGGTAGAGAGAATTGTATAACCTCTCTGGTAAATGCTTCTAGCTGTTAGAAATGCTGACTCTGAGAAACTTGAGTCTATTGATTTTATTCACTTAAATTCTTCATGCTGCAGGTAAAACCTAATTCCTTTTGTCTTTTTGCATTGTAGGTAGAAACAGCACCTTGCAGAGATTAAATTACTTGCTTATACTCTCATCTAATAAGTGGTAGACTTAAGATTTGAACCTAGGCTTGTCTGACCTTAAAGCTCTCTCTCTTTTGTTCTTAACCAAGGGACTGCCTTGGCCTAGTTAATGAGTTTTTTGATAAATAACATAATTCCATTCTTTAGCTAGCTTGTATTAAATATAATGCCCAGTATTGACCAAAGAGCCATATGCCTCTACCTCTATATCCAAAGGCCAGCGTGAGGCAGCTCACAGGCTGCCTTTGGAAATACTGGCAATAGAAATAGAAGACTGCGATGTAGCATAGCCCAGGGTGGTTCATGAACAAGCTAGAAAGCCCTGGCATTGAGTGTCTCAGGCTTGTATAGTTTTCCACTTGTTATTTCATAAAGTTCTTACGTTTAAAAAGTGATAAGGGCTAAACAGAGAGCTCAGGACCAGTAACTTCATCTCAAATCCCTTGTCTGTAAAATGAGGATGATAACAGTCCTGGTAAGGACTGATGGCATGTTACATGCAAAGAGGCTGAGGCAGATCCTAGTTGACAGAAAGCTCTCAACAAAGCTTAGGTGTGAATAATGTATTTAAATTGTTACTATTATTTTTGTTATTATTGTAATTATTAAAAATGAGAACAAATTGTTTAAACACAGCCACAGCCAATTAAGTAGTGACTAGGCCCTCTGTGCTGAGGTTCCCAACTGTGTCCGGTGACTCAGCCAGAACAGGATGGCAGCAGCTGCAATTACAACACACACACACACACACACAGAGGCCTAAACACCCTGAGAATTCTGTGCATTCATTTTAGCTTTTCCCAGAATTACATCTACTGTTGTAGAATATGTTGATATTTAACTGATAAAATATTATTGTATTTAACACTTGTCCCAAAGCCTCACTTTGCTATTTATACCATATAGTTTTGTGGTTTCTCTTTTTCATTCCAATTCACTAATTATTCACATCCAGAGATGGTTTTTATTAGTCTTATATCTGCTCTTCAGATTTTTAAGCATTCTCCTTTTTACTGTATTCTTACTTTTACATTCTTACTTCTTACTGAATTCTTATTTTTCTCTCATCATTTGTGTAGTTTTGTTTCATATTCTATTTGACCCTTCTCTAATCTTTCATTAACATTTCTTACATACAGCTCATGTGTTTTTTATACTTCTTAAAACTTCTTAAAAACCTTTTTAAAGCATATCAAGCTCAAACTCCACAAAAAAGTATTTTTACTATAAAGCACCTAAATTTTACTATAAAAATGCACACAATTCTTAGTAGCACTTGTAACTTCATACTTTATAACTTCAAAATATTAAACTCATTTAAAAGTTGTAATTGTAGAAAGTCCATTTTATTTAAATACAAACAAAGCTCAGAAATGCATTTCATAATTATTAAGTACATAGCATAATCATGAACATTGTCAAAATTCATTAATTAACAGGTTCTTACGAGATTAATAGGTGCTTGTACATTCATTAGCTGGAGGGACCTCCATGAAGAAATCTTTCAGAGGAGTCAAGAGGATAGATGCCTGTGTTCCCTGTTGTCACTTTAACCCACAGGTAGAGCCCATGGGGTTCCCTGTCCCCCTTGTAAAACAGACAGATATAGACCCACATGCCTTGTGCTACGCTTCTGAGACTTTCTCCTTGAAAACCACACTTGATTTTCATCTTGATCAGATTTTATCTCTACATACGAGGAGGGGAAGGTGAATGTGTCACAGGAGTACTCTAATGTGCCATGCCTGTATCCCTAGCCGCCTCCTCACTTCCACCCTGACAGCCCTACATTTGTGAATGAGTGTATTGTGTGACCTGGTAGAGTAGAATATACCTACAGGGAGTTCGTTAAGAGGACAATGACATGTTTCAGTTCTTTCTAGCAATCTAGATGCTGATAGATGCCAGTGGTTACCACTGTCCTTCATATCCTCATCTCTCTGACCATGCCGATGGACTCATGCATGTATGAGGAAGTTATTGAGAGGCCAAGGTTCTAATTTAGGAAAATTTAAAGGGACCTACTGACCGGACCTTTTGAGTACCTTGCTAGCACATACACACTAATTAGGTACCCCTACCAAGGGCCAGCTGCCCATGTGGAAAGTTCTGAGTGTCAACACAATAAGTCAGCAGGTGAATACCACCTCAGGGGCATGTAAATTAAACACTCTACTTCTCATAGCTGCTTCTTCCTGCTGCTGGGTAGCAGGAATTAGCCTAATTAAAGCAGATGTATCCTAAGCATCTAGATTGGAGAAATAAAAAGTATCAGAAGTCAAAGGTTTTTTAGAAGGCTAAAGATCCTATATGAACTGATATCGAATTTGTAGAAAATTTTGCTTTGGAGATTGAGATGAAAGGAGTCTAATTTCTGAAGTCTAACTATGACTAGGCAAACCACGGCTGGCACGTCATATCAGGAGAATGCACACCTCACTCCTAGTCAAAGCAGCAGGTGGAAACAGCTGCTCTGTGCAGATTTCTCTGCACCATCGCAGCAGCAGAAGAGGAATCAGGTTTATGTCAAGACCTGGGCCAGATACCAGGGAGACTTTTTTAGAAGGAAATGGGTTCTGTGCCAACAACCTTTTTGAACCAGATACAGGAACAATTAGTACAGTGTCAAGCTCCTAAATACTTTTTTTTAAGCCACAAAATGTTTTATTCTGTTACAGGAAAAATAATTTTTTTTTTTTACTTACTGTGTCCCGTAGCAGGCAAGGGGAGGGTGCTAGGTTCCTAAAGGTTCTCTAAAGGAGTCTCGTACAACTCCCTACTTTTGTGTCCTTAGGACAGACACATTAGATAGTAGCCTACACAGAGGCTGTCAAAGTCATGGTCCTCAGACTCCCAACTTGACCACAAATCTCCTTCTACATGTTTGTCTAGAAGTTCATTTTTTAGCCTATGCAGTCTTTTCTTGAACCATTTTTAAAGTGAAATTCTACCTACACCTATGTGGAATTTTTCTGTATTTCTTCCCGTCTCCTCAGTATTGTTACTCAGATCCCTGCCCAGGGAAAAATAAAAAGGGAAATGGGAGAGGAAAACAGTAATATTTGACTGTTTGGTTTTTAGAAATGGACCAGTTGCCCCAAAATTTATTTTCTAGAATCAGTCTTGGAAATAACCATGAGCTGCTCTATTCTGTCAGGTAGCTTTTGCTGCTTAATAAATTACCCCAAAATTTGTAAGTAAAAACAATGGCTATTTATACAGCTAACAATTTTGTGAATCAGCAATTTGGGCTGAACTTTGCTGGGCAGTTCTAATCTCGATTAGGCTTGGTCATGAGTCTGCTGGGTCGGCTAGAAACTGTAGGGTGGTCTCAGCTTGGTCAATTTGTGGCTGCTTTATGTAGTTCCCTCACCTTCCAGCAGGCTAATCCAGGCTTTTTCATGTAGCAGCTGTCAGGGATCCTTGCAAGAGAGCAGAAGTGTCCAAGCCTTTTTAAGGTCTGCCTTGGAGCTGGCACAACATCATTTCCATCACATGCTATTAGCCAAGGCCATCCCAGAATCAAGGGCTAGCCTACCTCTTGATGGGAAGGATTGTAAAGTCACATACATTGCTAAGGGCACAGATACAGGGAGAGGAAAAATTGTAGTCACTTTGTAATCTATGACACCTACCACATAAAAAGGAAGTGGATCCAAATAATTTTATCACAGGTGAATTTTTCATAGAAGAAAAACAAGCTGATAAACTGTATGGATTTGTACCTTATTTGAAATAGTAGTAAGCAGACATTCTTGCTAATAGTGACACCATGAAAACAGGAAATATGGGGGCAAATTCTCAGTTAACTTTAGTGTGGCTTCTTAGATTTTATACACAATAAATGTAAGGCTTAATACAGTAATTGCAGAAATAACAACTTAATGCTGACAGCTTTTATTTTATTATAGTTTGGGTAGATTCTTGTTCCAGGCTAGAACTTCTGGGAGGTAGACTCTGAGAGAGAATGTAGCATGAAGGATGTTTATTAGGGTGCAATGCCAAGATCAACACCTGTGGAAGACAAAGGGAGGATCAGAGAGAAAAGTTGAGTGACCATATGGGTTCTCAGCCTGTTCACCCCATGGAAAGCTCTGGATCCAAAGTGGCCTGGCAGAATTCTCCCAGACTGGGCCAGTATGGCTAGGCCATTATAAACAATCCTTCCTCCATCAGTCATGGGAGTCCTCTGGGAAGGACATGACTCTATGGGCAAAGTGGCTTTCTGAGGCTGAAGGCCCTCCTTCTAGATACAGCAAATGGAATCATGGTGAGATCCTAGTTGCATACAACTGATTTAATTTTCAGGAGAAGCTGAATGGACACAATGTGATGATATTTATTGACTGTTGTGTTCTTTAGAGGATTTCAAAGAGCTTCATGAAGGGCATCTGACTCAAAGCGTTGCTACCATCATTTTGCTGCTAAAGCTGAGCAACAACTCACGAGCTGAGTAATTAATTAGTCGCTGGTGCAAGTCTGCTTCATGCATATCTCAGGCCTCTTCTTTGTCTTCCCCAAGGAGCACTGTTTCCTGCTCCCCAGCCCTCTAGCTGGCAATGTCTGTCATGCCGGATGAGGATGTAGACTTTCTCTCTCTTCTGTGTAGATCACAAGTTGCCCACATTGTCAACAGGGAGTGAATATGGGCTAAGGTGAGGGGAAGTCAGGGCCCAGTAGTAGAGCTCAACTCTAAGGGAGACATGTACATAAAAATCTAACTTTATCAAATAGATCTGTTGGAATTAATTGTGTTACAATTTTATTTATGTATATGAATAATGTTTATATATATATATATACTTTTTTTCTTTATGAAGGATTGAGTAAGCTACCTTGGTAAATTTAGAATAGGATTTGATTTTCAAAAAATTGATTTACATTCAACTGTTCAATCATTTGCTGCACTCACAGCTGGATCAGGAAAGCCTTAGTTGCACTTCCTCTCTGAATATGGGATTGCCCTTTTAAGGGCCTAAAAGTGACCTTGGTAAGAGTTGGACCAGCCACAGTGGGCATCAGTATCACCTAATGATGAAGAGCCTGAGTTCTGGAGTAGGACTGTTCTAACTCTGATGCTTCTAGATGTGTGTTTCAGACAAGCCAATCTCATGAAGCCTCAGTTTCCTCATATGTACAGTGGAAACTGTAGCAGCTGTTCCCTCCAGGAACTACTTTAAGGATTCAGCAAGATGATGCCCATAAAGAGCCTGGCGTAGGCCCTGGCACCAAAAGCATTAGCATTCCTTCTTTAGAATGATGATGGTGGTGGTAGTAATGGTAAGGTCTATTTGGCCTTTGCCCTCTGTCACATCCTCACAAACACTCATTCCTCTTTACGGTCCACTTATCTGCCAAATTCTTAATTTTTCTGCTACTAAAAGATCTAAAGCAGCAGATAGTGGGTAGATGTGAAAACATGCAGAGGGAAAAAAATGAATTTTTGAAAAATGCCTAAAATACAGATTCACCTTCAAAATAGCAAGATAGCAGAACATGAATAAATTCTAGGATAATTACATAAAAATAAACAGCTATGGCTATTTCAGTGATGCCTGAGAGTGGGTGGACACCTAAGGAACAGAGGGGAAAGTGTGCTCATGGTGTGGCGGCCATCATGGGAATGAACTGCTTGGGTTCAGGAACAGGAGGTAGTGGGTAGGGGTCAGCAAGCAGGGCCATGGTTTGTGGGCATGTGGGAAGCACGCAAAGCCACAGGCTTCTCACTGTCATGTCCACCAGTGGCTAGCCAGCAGTGACTGATGGAGAAGGCTGACAGTGCATGAGGTGAATTGAGTAAGGTTTCTAAATATAAGGACTTTCGACATAGTGTGTGAAACCTCAGCTGTTCTATAATAAGCTTTAACCTTTGTCCACTCTGGAACAAGACTTCACAAGAGGTTGGTTTACTCTTGCCTGGCCTTAAGTCACAGTAGTTTGATGCAGAGGGATGCTGCTGAATTTACAAACTATTAATATAAAGATACTTATTTTCAAGGTGTGGTTTAGGTATGAGCTTAATAGTGTAAATAGTGAAAGAGAAGAGCTATCTTTGGCAGTAGTGAATTACTAATGCACTTGTAGATTTGGTAAACTTTTACTTAGTTGGTGTAATAAGGATCTGGCATGTTCTGAATAATTACTGCCTGCCTTATTGAGGTCACACTCAGGTCATACTCAACTTTCAAAGAACTAGAATTCAACAAAATGCCTTAACATTGAAGCTATTAAAATTAGCTTACACTCTATTTGGCAATTTAGAAAAGCTTTAAGATCTTCGAGGACCATATTGCTGTCATTATCACTTGCAGTCTATAGGATTGGAAAGGGTAAGCAACCAGGGTCCAACATATGCCCCGAAGCTGTCTAGCGAATATATCCCTAGTATCTGAGTCTAGATTTCTGCTAATTCTCATAAAATCACATGCTTAGAAGCTACTTCTGGTTATTTGAGCCTTCTGTGTCTTTGGGTTGAGAGTCAATAAGACTATCCTGTTGAAGGACAGTCAAATGTGTGCCATCCTGAGATGCGCTAGAACAAAGCCATAGGAAGAACTCCTTTGGAGGGGAAATGTTGGTGGGCAGCTCTTTGCCTGGTGATTATACTCTCTACTATCTCCAAGCCTGGTGGCAGATGCCCCAGACTTAAATATGGACAGCCTGGTATTTCAGTCTGATTCTGAAAGCCCAATAATGAAAGTAGCCTGAAAGACTTCTTTTTAAGTCATCAAAGAAAATGTCAATTAATGTTCAGCTAGATAGTTTATGGCTATATATCAGTATGAACTACAACTTCTCAGGTCCTTTTATCAAAGTATTTCTGTTGTTTTTGTTCCAGTTGTTTTATTTATTTTTTTTAAGTGAGGGAAAAGATCTCACTGATATCGTGACCCTATAGTGTGTATAGTTTAAAACAGTGAAGCTGCTTGTCTTAGATAACTGTAAAATGGACCAATTTCAAGTGGCAGTCCTAGGGGGACTTTGAACAACACATGAAGTATGCAGCTATACCTTTAAAAAGGGGTAGTTTGCCAGGACACAGACATTAAAGGAATGTACTACCTATCACTTGGCCCAACACTCTTAAGTGCCCTGGCCAAACTCTTCCCCAACTAGAAAGTTGATGAGAATGAACTTCTCAGTACCCTTCTCTGGTTCCCATCCTGTCTCCTGATAGCATCATCTTGTCCTATCTCCTACTCTTCCCCCAGTTCTTGATATTTTAGCATCTTAGCTTTTGCCTCACCTGCAGCCTCTATTCCCTTGTTCTTCAGTCCTGGTGCCTGATGCTTCTCCCAAGGCCTGCCCTGCCACCTCCATGGGCTCTGGTTTGCACTCTATATCAGGTTACATCTGCCCCCGACTACTCTAGGTGACAGCTTTGCCCAGCTTTGCCAGACCTTGGGTCTTTGCCCCAAGGTTAGTGCATGTGTGTGTGTGTCTTTGTGTGTGAATGTGTGTGTGTGTGTGGGGGGGGGTACTCTTGGCTCAAGAAAAAGTTGCTAATAAACTTGTTTCAGCACAAAAAACTTTTAATGGGCTCTAAACATCTTTTACCAGTTCTGCAACATGTTTATCCTTAATTCTGTAGGCTCAATATTTTTTGAATATTAATTGGTTGTCAAATATCTACTGAGACCTACTAAATATCCAGTGCTAGGCTTGGTATTGAGACACCAAATTCTTACCTTCAGGGCAAGGTAACAAAGTTATAAGGATGATCTGGCTATGAGATCTGTCTCCCCAAACTTGATTACAAGATTTGACTACACTTAACTCCATATTTGACTATACTTATCTCCGTGTTTGGCAGATAGACTGTTTTCCTTCCTGGTACACGTGGGCACCTCCTAAAGCTGTCAAGAGATACCTTTCCCTGATAGGCCATTCATTCATAAAGCACATATACATTGTCAGGGGCAAAAACAAGTAGTTTTGTGTAGAGTGTTAGTTGAAGAAGCAAGGGAGAGACTACATATAAAGTGATAATATCAGTTGCCTCTGAAGAAGGGAAGTGGGTAGGTGGGAGGCAGGAGAAGAAGAGAAAGTTTTTACTATATACTTAGTTACAACTTTTGAATTTTAAGTTATGTGAATATGATAGCTATTTTTTAAAAAGAAACAAATCTATTTTAGAATGTTAAACCTCAAAAAGAGAGTGGGACAGTGTTGGACTATGAGGAGCTGTCATCCCTTGCTGTAACCTGGAATCCTGAGCAAACTGATGAAAGAGGCATACAAGTATAGATATGGAAAGTGACTCCCTAGGAAATCACAGAAGAAGGAAGCAGAACTCAGTATTCCAGAATTAGATGTGGGTTTCTTTTTCCTGAAAAATATTTTAAGACAGTCCTCATGAATGCGCATGTGCTGGACTCTCATGGTACATGGTTGGGAAGCAAATAGGCAGGCCAATGATGGCCAAAGGGTAGCATCTGGAAACTTCTAGTGAATCTGAGGGGTTTCATCAGCAGAGATTGTCAGCTGTATTAAATTCTGCATAAATGCATGTGTGGGTTTCTGTGAGGGCCTACCACCAATTAGGGATTTGAAGACTCAACAAAGTGTTTAATTTTGTAAGGCTCATTTAAATTTTTGGCAGGAAGATATTGGGTTTTGATGATACCCTGTCGTAGTATCTTCCTTAATGAATCTCTGTTCTCCTTCAAACAGAATAAATTTGTGTTCCCTGGTGTAAACAATAAATAATGTACATGGGAAGTGCTTTACAGTATTGGTTAGGGCTGTTTCTACAATCTGCTGTTTACGCTTCCATCACTTTTTCTTGGTGACAAGTGAGCTTAATACAGTAAAGAAGCTACAACAGAGCCCTGTGCAACCCATAAAGTAGAAGTCACAATTCACCAGATATCCAGTTGGTTATTGACTGTGCAGATCAGCCACAACAGGCCACCAGCACTAAAACTCTTCAGAGCAATTCACAAATGTTAAAAATTAGAATTTACTTAATAGGCATACTGAATGAGGGGAATATAATAGCTTCTAAGCACAATATTTAAAATATAAGGCTCTTTCTTTTTTTCTTTTTTTAAAGAAAAGCATAATCTGTATAAGATTTGTTCTATTGGCTGTGTTTGCTGGACATTTAAAAGGTTCATACCAAAATGCCCACATTGCAACCTTCAACAATGGGAAATTGGAACAAAGACAAATCCCAAGATGAGTAGAATTCTCTACTGAACTAGAATCAAATGAGCTACCCCTTCTAGGGTCATAAAGCAGCACTGGAGACCAGAGTCCTTCATCTAGTGTCTCTCCTTACAGTCAGGGTGAACATGTTTCTCTGCCAGCTCATCTTCTTAGTTTCACAGCTAAATAATTTATATGAATTATTTCATTACATTTTCACAACTACCAGTTGGGCTGTAATGATTATGTTTTATGACTGAAGAAGCTAGAACACAGGCCAAGTCATTTTCCCAAAACCATACCAGTCAGTGGTAAAATCCAGGTAACCTGACTCTTGAACCTGCATTCTACGCACCACATGGTGCTTCTGTGCTGAAGAAAAATTCTCATGTTCAATAGGATCATTTTATATATGCTATATTTAATGGGAAAGTGTTCATTTTAACTATACTTGAATATGAGAAGAAAAGAAAACTAGCAAAATTGGGCTGCCACATACAGTCATGAAGGTAAGCACTCCCAACCCTGGGGGGCCTGTTGTGTGACAGCCCCTGTAAAGGGCATCTCTTAGTGCCCTGCAGTGCACATATACAGGTATGTGCTGTGGCCCCAAGTCACCTGTAGGATTGATAAACTCTGGGTAAATGTTTCTTTATCATGAGAGCTATTATTTCCTAAATGATCCTTATAAAGTGAGGGAAGTTGATTATAGAAAAAGAAAATCAGGAGAGGGGAAGAGATTATATAAACCATTAAGAGATTGGCAAATTTATTTTTTAACTATATACTTCAAATCTGACAGATTGAATTAATTCACTTTGCTGTGAGAGATGGGAATTACCACTTATCCTCCCACATATCTTCCCTCTATCTTCTGTGTTTTGTTCATCATATTGTTATTTTTACATGGTCAAAATTTATATTTGCATTTTATTAGGGATTATAATGCCCACAATTGCTTAGTCTTAATTCCACATCTAAATAGACCACCAGACATTATAAAATAGCCGACCCATTATTCATCTTGATTAACTTCTTAATTAGCCACCATCACTAGTCAAGGCCAAGACTTTTGGTAGAAAACAGGACATAGAAACTTACATGAGTGGCTATTTCTAAATTCTCCCAAGGGTGGCACGAAGAATGACAGAAAACTAGTAACATTTTGGATACTTTCAATTTTGTGATTTTGTTCAAGTATTTCTGTGTGATGGATTTCCACAGAAATTGGAATTATGTGATAACACAATACAAGTATTTAAAAAATTTATAGACTTTGCCAAATTGGCCTCTAAAAATGCTGGGCCAATTTACACAATCACCAACAGTCTCAGAAAATATCTTTATTTTTATGCCCTCACCTACCCCAGAACCCAAGTTAGCGATAATGACTATTAATCACTTATTATAAATTTTCCACAACATTTTGCTGATATACAAGCATAAAATGTACACACACACACACACACACACACACGATATCTTTTTTTAACATAAAAGTGCACGTTATATACAAACTACTCCTCATTTTGTTTTTTCCCTATTACAGATAATCCATATCAGCACATCTTCATCAATTTTTAACCACTGTGCAATATATAGGTGTTCCAATATTATAGATGACCATTATATAAATGTTCCAATATTTATTTAATGTTCTATTAATGGTTTCTTAGGTTGTTCTGGACTTTCACTTCAAAAAAAATGCTACTGTTAATATCTTATATCTACGTCTTTGGACACATGTATAGATAAATCTGTTGATTAGATTCCTAAAAGCAAAATGTCTAGGTAGAAAGGTATCAGCATTTAATTTTGATTGCTTTGCTAAAATGGCCTCTAAAGAAGTTGTATTATTTGCCGCCCTCCCAGCCCTGCATGAACTCTGCTGTTTACCCGCAGCCTTTGTAGAATAGTAAGCTGTTAGACTTGGGAACATTGCCAATCTAGAAAGTGAAAAATGATATCTCAGTTTAATTTTAATGTCCATTTGTCTTATTCACAATTGACAAACTCTTTAGTATGTCTCAGAGTCATTTGCATGTCTTTTGGTGTGGTTATTTATATATTGAGTAAATTAGATTTAGCCATCTGTTTTATTAATGTTGGTTCCCATTTATAATTTTTCTTTTGTCTTTCTTTGAAGTAATTTTGGCCATGAAGGATATTTTTTTACTGTTATATAAACACATTTTTCAGTAGTTTATGTTTCTAGGTTTTGTGTCTTCCTTAGAAAGACCTTCCTTTCAAGGTTGAATTAAGAAATTATTTCATATATTCTTTAGGTACTTCCATGTTTTCATTTTTTATATTTAAATATTCAATTCATCTGCCACTTTCTTTGTCATAAAGTAGTCATAGTGTTTCCTTTTGGTTCTAATTGTTAACCTATTGAACATCAAATGATCCATCTTTCTGCCCACTGCTTATAATTCCTGTTCTCAAGAAAATCACAGAATTTCCAGTGGAAAGGTATCTAAAGAGAGACGTAGCTTAGTGGTTCATGCATGTTGCCTTGCATATTAATGCTCTATAGGTCACTTTAGGGTCTCATGAGGGATGCATCAAAAATATAGGCAGTTAACCCCAGGAGCTCCAGGTTCTAAAGGTCTCAGGTAGGGTTCAATATACTGTCTCTCTTGCCCTTTTTGTTTGAAAAATTTCAGTGCCATAGAAACATTTTATGAATAGTTCAATAAACAATTGTATTTATAACAGTTTCCCTTGGATTTACTGTTATTAACATTTTCCCACATTTATTGCTCTCCCTCTGTCTCTGTCTCTGTCTCTGTCTCTCTCCATCTCTGTCTCTTTCTCTCCCTCTGTCTCTGTCACTCTCTCTTTCTGTCTCTCATGTTTATTCTTTGAACACTTGAAAATTAGTTGCAAACAAAATTTATCTTTGATTTTATATATTTCCACCTTTTTATCCAAAAAACAAAAGTATTCACCTATATAGCTACAATACAAAGATCATATTCAAGAGATTTACCATTGTTATAATACTGTTATCTAAAATTCCATATTCAGACTTTCCCAGTTGTCCCAATAATGTCTTTTATAGTTTGTTTGTTTGTTTGTTTGTTTATAATTCTGGATCTAATCAAGAATCCTCAATACATTTAGTTTTCATGTCCCTTCAGTTTCCTCTAACCTAGAACAGTTTCTAACTTTTTCTTTCCTTTTTCTTTGTCTTTAATTACCTTGCTTTTTTGTTGTTTTGCAGAATGTCCTTCAACTTGGGTTTTGTTTCCTCATGGTTAGATTTTGGTTGAGCATTTTTGTCAGGAATGCTACATAGACGATGTGTTTCATGTCAGGTACACATGATGTCAGTCTGTCTTACCATCAGTGATGTTAAATGTGATATCTACTAGATTTCTAGGCAACCATAGTGTTTAGATGCTACTCGTGTGATTTTGATGTAAAGCCAGGTTTGGGAATCACTGATTAGTCAAATATGCTACTCAGAGATGGGAACCTCTTCTAGGGAATCTTTGAAGGCTGGGCATTTGCAGGAATTTTATTACCTCAAATAAAAGGGAACTTAAAGTCTTAAAGAGCAGACAGATCCTTCATCTAGTTTAGTTCATTAAAAAATAAATCGCAATACCCCAAAGAAAAGAAGTAAGAATTAAAAGCAGGAACTCAAATAGATACTTGTACATTCATGCAAATAGCAGCATAGTCATAGTTGCCCAAAGGTGGAAGCAAATCACATGACCATCGATGGATTAATGAATAAACCAAATGTGGTATATACACACAATGGGATATCATTCAGCTTTAAAAAGGAAATTCTGACATGTGCTACAACATGAATAGAAAACATCATAATAGTTGATATTCCTAAGTGAAGGAAGCCAGACACAGGAGTTTATATACTGTATGATATGAGGCACCTAAAAGAGCCAGACTCATGGAGATAGAAAGCAGGGTGGAGGTTGCCATAGATAGGGGTGGGGGGCCGGGGGAGCAGGGACAGGAGTTACTATTTAATGAGTACTGAGTTTTGGTTTGAGAAGATGGAAAAGTCCTGGAGATGGATAGCGGTGATGGTGGCACAACAATGCAGATGTACTTAATGCCACTGATTGTGCACTTAAAAATGATTAAAATGATTTTATTTTATGTGTATTTTATCATCATCATCATCATCATCATCATCATCATCAACCTTTTATTAAAAAACCCATTCGTTTATACTAAGATAAAATGTTTCTCTTTGTAACTTCCCTTCCTTGGTTTTGGCTTTTGGAACAACAAATAATACACCTTTCTCTCTTCCATATAATATTATTTCACCTAGTCTCCAGCCTGTACATAAACTGATCTCTGTCCCCCATCTCCTGAGCCATGGAGGGAGCACTGGAGGGTTGAATAAATGTTTTACTGTTGGATATTACAACAGTCAAGGACCATCTTAGGATTTTTTTTTTTTTTGAGAAAATTAAAATTAAACATCCTTAATGGTGAAGCAGTTCACCCATTTCAGACCTGGAGCAACATCTGTGGCACTTGCCCAGAACCCTCCTTCTTTTTTTAATTGGAGCCTACACCCCTGGCCTGCGCCTGCTAAGAATCATGCAGCTGTGGCGGCTGCTTGAAAGCAGGCTGCATGTGATGACTTATATCAAACAAGCTGTAGAGAATGCTGAGGTCTCTTATTTTCTCTCCTGGAGGTGTCTGGGCAAAGGAAAGCTTGGTCAACTGGGAACAACTTGGCATTTCTTGATAAGCTCATATAACAATTCATAAGCAAAAAGGCAGTTCAACTTTGCCATAGCAACAAATCCATTTCCTCCTGTGAGGTAGGCCTTGGCCAGGTTGTTAGCCGCCCTCACAGAACAGCATGCACTTGGCCTCCAGGCTGCAGGCTCTGTGTAAGATGCCACATGCTACTCCAAATTCAGGCCCAATGAGCTCCTCAGTGTCACTTGCATTCCAGACTGATCAGATGGGCCCAAAGCCCACTCCTATTCTAAGGAAGTCACTGAGTAGGTGGTGAGTTTTCCTCTGCCCCTCAAGGGTGATGCCCAGTTTAGGAGATGTCTGGGGAGGCTTCACCAGCCTGGATTCATCAGTACTCCTCAAAAGAGATTTCTTTCTTTTCATAGAGCAGGAAAGAACAAAATTAATCAAAATAGAGGCAAGAAAGAGAGGAGCTAGAGGTTCAGAATGAGTAGAAGAGAAAGGAATCAAAGAGTTGAGGACCTTGCATGGGAGCTCATCTCTCTGCTTCTCCAGAGCATGCTGTCCATCTCCGCCCCTGCCCCAGTAGAACAAGCTGAGGAGAAAGATACAGCTCTTACTGCCTGCAGCCTGACCTCAGACTCCCCCTCTAAAGTTTTGGGCTTATGCTCTTCAGCCTCCCCCAAAGGTAAAGTGCCCCCTCAGGCCCTGAATAAAGGGATGGCTGCTGTTACCAAGGAGAAAGAGCAACCAAAAATCTCCAGGGACTTGGGGGAGTGGAGGGGTGTGGCCCTCAGCCCAGGTGTGAAGAGGGAGTAAGCCTTCAGCTTCCTCTGGGCGCAGACTGTTCCTTCCAATGCCTGGAGAGCAACAGTCTGCTTCAAGTGCAAGGTCAGACCTTCAGCGAGAAGCCCAGGCTGGAGGTCAGGCAGAGGGCTCAGGATCCTGACAGTATGGTCTTCTCCTCCACCTGACCCCACCATCCTCATTCCCATCATCATCCTAGGCTGAGGCAATGCTGGGTAAGTTGGAAAGTTAAGGCTCTTTGCAAGGAGTAGGAGGAGGTACTGAGCAGAAAAGAACTGAGGAGAAAACACCCAGGAACCTAGAGGCGTTCTCCTTCAGGTCGTCTAAAAAGACGAAAGCTTTCCTTCTTCATTCTCTTTGCTTGAAGATTGATTGAATTCTGCCTTGTAAGACAGTGTTTCCCTTCTTGGGACAGGCCTCCTATGGAGCACTCTCATCCAGGCAACCATCACCCACTCAGCTGGAGAAGACTATTTTTGTGCCCAGTTGGCTTGCAGGAAACTACTGTGCTTCAAGGTTTGCAGTACAGATGGAAAGAAAAAAAAAATCCCAAGTCCTCGGCCTTGATGATGAGAGTGGAGACTCAAAAGCAGTAATATACACAGCTAACACACATTAAGTGGTGAGGGATGAAGAGTAGGGGGCCAAAGTCATGGCCAAGATATGTTTCCTCTATTCAGTATTTGGTCTGAGCTGACCACCTTTCTGTACACCTAATTCTATGTTCCAGGAATAGGTGCAGTGACTCACAAGTAAAAAACTCTATAAGTAAATAGAGTGCCTCTTCAAGTGTTCATGCATTGTAAAAGTTGTCTTTGTACATCAATTACAGTCAGAGCAATCTCTAGAGAAACCATATGTTTTTAAAGGATGAGAATTGATACCGTGGCATAAAACTGACAAATTGAGGTAAAGTAGTCTGAAATTTCATAAAATGAAAAATAATAACAGAAATATTAGCCCCTTTGTTGTTAAGGAAATAAAAGAAATGGAAAAAGAGGCCAATGAAGAAGGAAGTATGGAATCTCCAAGTACATGCTGAGAAACATGAAAAACTGTGCCTGAACGTACGGGAATGCAGCTGTAAGAGTTTTCAATCAGAAATACTTTCTTGGCAAACAAAGCATATGAAGTAAACAACCAGCCATGGAGACCTCTCCTAATTTCCAGTGTTTTAGTAAATACTCTGAGATAACGTTCTGAACGTAAACATTCTCCCTTCAGGAACACTGCCTACCAACTTGGAACATTTAAAGCAGTGCCTGTGGGAAGTTTAGCATGAGCTGGAAAGTCACCTTCCAAAAAGGGAGCATTCCAGCCCCAGCGCACTCCCACTGCCCTCAGTTGATTGACATCAACTCCTCTACACTGCTCTCTGCTGAGACAAGAGAGAGGAAAGGGGATGACAGCAGCAATGAAAGGGATGCAGAAGCCCTAACTGGATGATCATAGTGGATGAAATCATTAGACAAAAGGTTAATTGGAAATTTCACAAAGGAGAGAGCCAGATGGCTCTACCTGCACACATCAGGCCCTACCTGATGAAACTCAGCATCTTTAAGAGCAGAGCCACCAGACATGTGTTGCCTGGTATGGTTCACTAGGGAAAACACAGCATCACCTACCAGGTATTCTTGCCAAGAATTAGTCCTGTCAGTCTTACTTTCAATGTATAGAATACGTGGGTAGAGGAAGCAAACAGTCAAAGGCAGATCATTGGGATTTTTAATTTTTCAACACATCATTGGGATTGAAAATTTTAAAAAGGAGGAGGAGGATAAGAAGAAAAAGATGAAGGGGAAGATCAAGCTGCTCTATATTAAAGATACTTAAGGGATGTAATAACCAAGTACAACATATGGGTCTTTTTTAGAGCTGATTACAACAAGCTGTGTGTGAAAAATTGAAGCAATCAAGGAAACTTTATGTGGACTGCTATTAAATGAGAGCAAAGAATTATTAATTTTGTTGATTATGTTATTGGCATTGGCGTTGCATAAGATGCATGCTGAAGTTTGTAGGGATGAAATGATAAGATGCCTGATATTTTCTTTAAATTCTTTTTTTAAGAAAAAACATAAAGAAAGTACTGTTTACAATTCTTATGAGATGCTTTTATTAATGATTTTATATACATTAATATACAATGTGTACCAGTGAAACAAATTTGCTCTGAAACACACACACATACACACATACACACACACACAAATGAAAATATGTTAGGTCTATTAGCATTCACTTGAGCAGAAAAAGTGTTTCTCTCTGAGTCACTAGAAATAGATATGTTCTTTCTCCATCTTTCAAAATAATCAAAACCAAAATAGCTTTTTTTAGGATAGAGACAGACAGCTCATGTACAAAGAAATATGGATGACTTTTGAAAGATACAATTTGTTTGAAAATTCACTGATTTCTAAGAAGCTTAAGGAATGTTAACTTCAGATTTTCCACTTGGAAAAAAAAATAGGGCTGGATTCTTTCTGGTGCCCAGGCTTTCTACAGGAGAATAGTCTTCAAAACACTCCTGGGAACTTTTAGAAATGCAAATTCTCCAGGTTTATCCCAGACCTACAAAATCAGAAACTTTTGGGGATGGAGCCAGCAATCTTGTGTTAATAAGCCCTTCAGGTGATTCTATACATGCCAATAGTGAGAACCACTGCTTTAAGACCAGTAAATGTTAAGAAAGTACATAAGTTCTGGGAACCCTGGAGGGGATTGTTTAGTGCAGTGCAGAGTACTGCACTAAATCACTCTTATTTGCTGAATGGTGGGGCTGTATCCAGTGGTCATGTGCCACATCCTTCCTTGTCAATGTACCTCAGCTGTACAATCATTGTCAGGAAATACGGGTTAATGATTCTCTTTAAATCCGTACCTAGCCAAGAGGTGGATGTCCTCAAAGGATTTTGAATCTGTTGCCCACTTGTGTCCATTTAACATCTCATTCCTTATGCACATCTCAGTCTCTGATTTGATGAACCTCATACCTGAAGTCTTATCAGCAGTGAAATATTTGCTGGATTCCTCCTGTCTTAGGAGACTGAACTTTATTCACTCTTTGGCAGGTCCTGAACATTTTCATTTATTCAAGTAGTTGGTTTATGTGAAAGTTAAAAACAGAGGCAAAGAAATTAGCAGAAATCTGTGGTGCATACACCAGAAACATTTTCTCTCCCTTCAGCTCTGTGAGAAGTGAGAAATCTTTGTTCTGCAAGAAAAATATATTATTCAAAGGTATTAGAAACTATTCTTTAAAAATAAAGTTGTACAACTGAAAAAGTCATCTGAATGCTAACTTACTAGTAAAAACTGGAAAAGAAATAGGAAGTCTATGGCCATGCTACCTTGAACAAGCCTGATCCTATCTGATCTCAGCAGCTAAGCAGGGTTGGGCCTGGTTAGTACTTGGATGGGAGACCACCTAGGAAGACCAGGTGCTGTAGGCGTAAAAAATAAAAAAATAAGGGATTGTAAGCTGACAAGGTCCTTGCAATCTGTCAGTCTGTGAGGTCAATCAAGGGTTGCCTCGCCAAAGAAATAAAAAAATTAAAATAAAAAGAAAGAAAGAAAAAGGGAAGTCACCTACCAGTTATACATATATATGAAGCCAGCTCTGAGCAGACTCAGGTGGAGTTGCTGGAGGGTCCAAGGAACAAGTGTCCACCTTAGAGAAAAATCAACTTGAACCAGTCTTTAGTTTGAAAGATAATGCTAACTATTCAAGTCCAGTCTCATTAGGGTCATGATTACTTACCAACTTGGAGATATAAGTCTAAATTTCTAAGTAGAAGCTGGTTTCCTACCTAGTAAATGACAAGACAGGGTGGAAAGAGCATTGATCTTAAAACCTGACCTGTAGAAGCTTCAAACCTCAGCTTAACACTTATATCAGAACTGGGTCAGGTATGTTATTCTCTGAACCTCCGTTTCTTCATTTCTGAAATGCAAATAACTCCTAGCTTGCAAAGGTTGCATGAATTTATACTTACACACAGAGAACATTCTGTTCTGCTACAATCATGCTTTATAAGCGTGAATTAGCTCCTGAGTGATTGGAAAATAGTGGAATACTGGTGATCACAGGGTGTATCTGCATAGCTGAATATGACAGGTTTGAGGACTACAGTGCTGTCCATGATGTATAGTCACCCCTTATTGTTTTTGGCTCAGTTTGATCCAAAAAATGGTTATTGCATGGTTTTTCCCAATCTTTAGGCATGATGCCCTAGCTACCACAACTCAGCAGCCCCACACTTCCTTACATCTCTTCTATCAAGGTATAGTTAGGTTTTAATTATTTTTAATTAAAAATTTTAGATTTACTATAGTATTTTTTATTAGAAATTTAACATTTTTTACCACTCTAATATTTTCATTGGGATTTTTATTATTTTTGTTAATGGCCTGGTTACAAATTGTATAGATTTTAAAAGGTATGCTCCCAATATTATTTTTCCCATAATTCTGTTTAAATGCAAATGCTTATTTTAGTGTTAACTTTATAGAATGCTAGGTTTATCAGGAAGATGAATATTGTGATAAAGCAGAAACTGCATGATGCAAAAAGTGCATACACACACGCATTTTGATTCTTGGTAACAGCAGTGGATTCTTATCATCTATTTTGACTTCTCAACTTCTAAACTTCTGTCATTGAAGAAGTTTTTCTTACCCTTATGACTTCTGATGGGAACAAAGATAACCTGTCAATATAGAGTCTGAAAAAGCTGGATACTTATTTCCCCAGCCCCCTTTGCAACAAGGGCAGAGGCCTATGCCTTAATGTCTGCCAATCAGGGCCACTAACTTTAAGACTCTGATGCAAGAGCTAGTGACACAAACCGAGGGGCCAAGAGCTGTCATTTCTATGGTGGCAGTGTCAGTGTTTTTCTACTCAGAATGGTTTGGGGCCATAGCTTTGGTGTTCTTATTTTCTGAATAGCCTGGAACTAGATCTTCAGACCTTTCTATGATTTGTGAGTTACCAACTATCCTTTCAAAAACTTGTCTGTTTAGCTAAGCCAGAATAAGCTTCTTTCTGTTCTTTGCTATGAAGAACTCTAGCTGATATGATAGTTGTTATTATAATAGGTTCAGTATTTTTTTAATATCTACCACATCCACCACACTTGCACGGATACTCAGATCAGCAAATTACATATCTGTTCCAAGTAACTTTTGTTTCATCTAACAAACCACCCCCAAATCTTAGTCATTAAAAACAATAATTTATTATTATCTTTCATGGTTCTGGGAATTGACTGGGCTCAGCTGTGTGGTTCTTTCTTGTGGTCTTGTATGCAGTTGCAGTTAGATTGTGGCTAACATTGGAATCATCTGAAGGCTGAACTGGATGGTCACCCCAAATGGTTCCTTCACTTACATATCTAGCTCCTTATCATCTCTCTCTTTCCACATGGTGTCCCATCCTCCAGGTCCTCTCCACGTGGCTTGGATTTCAAAGGTCAGGAAATAAACACTTAAAGTCTCCATCTAAAATTGACACTGTGTAACTTCCGTATTCTACTGGTCAAAGCAGTCCCAGGGCCTGCCTTTCAAAGGGCCTGGAGAAAGAGGGAAATGAACTCTATTTCTTGAAATGGGAGTGTCAAGGTCACACTGTCAGTGCCAGAGATTTTTTGTGGCCATTTTTGGAAAATATAACCTGCCACATTATTCTTAAGGGAATAGGTATAATCCAGAGAATAATTTAGAAAACATTCAGCAATATGGTTTTTAAAAGGCAAAGTGCCCATTAAGGGATAAGATTGGCAGTCCATGAAATAATATACAAAATATACAGTGGTATAGATTTTAAAGACAGGTGTTAACTTCTCAGTGGAGAGACGCCTTCACTTCCTTCACATAGGGACCTAATCTCTACTTTGCAGCAAATAATGCAGTGCAATTTAGGATCCCTCTAAGAACTTCAGAATTCAAATGAAAAGAATTCTCCTAGTTTTTGGCTTTTTTCATTACTTGGGAATATCTACCAAGTGAAAATGAAAAGCAGCCTCATAGCTAGCAAAGCTTTAAAACTGAGTGTTTTTAAAAGTAAGTAAATAGAGGAGATAAATAAACTGCTGAGCTCCAGGACTTTCTTCAAGCTACATGATTCATGAGGGTGCCATAAAGGAAGAGGGACAGCACTTCTGAATTTCATTTCAGTGATTAAAAACTGAGAATAGTCTGAACACAATTTGATTTAACATAGTGGCTACCCAGATAATAGTTTGTTTACCTTCACAGCACACAGTTCTTTTTTGTGCCTATATTTCAGTGATATAAGAAAGTGTACTTTGTCTCTGATCTTCAATACTTCTGACTCAAAGATAATTTTTCATATTTATCATTTTGACATTATTACTTAGGGCTACATGTACTCTTGATAGCAAGTACCTGAAGAAAATACTTCTATTGGTTACACAAAGCTTCAGAATCTAGCTTTTTTTTTTTTTTTTTTTTTTAAGAAAACAATCTTGTCATCCTGGGGTCACTTCCAAGTTTGACTAGGAAAGTGACTTGCTTTTCTGGAGCTGGAGGGGTTTAATATCTTGTGTATGGTTTTGGTTTCATGTGCCCCTTTGGGCCAAAGTGAATTCCATTTGGTTATTATAGTGAACCAGAAGTTCTCAATGATGTTTTTCCGGATCTTAGTTCATTTTTTCTGTTCTGCCTCTGTCAAGGCAAGGTTACTATAAAATCTGTAGAGTCTTAATAGCTAATATAATTTTCCCCTTCGCATAAAATTTTCATTAGCTTCCCCCCACTATTGTTTCATTATCACTATTATCGTTTGTATGAATTTTTTCTTAATTTGTAGTGACATAGAACCAAACTCAAACTGGCTTAAGACAAAAAGTGCACTTAATGGCCCAGGAAGCTAAAGGGCCCAAGGGCTGAGTTGGCTTCAGACACGGCTGGATTTAGTGCATAAACCATGTCGTTAAGAGTCAGTTTCTTCTGTCTCTTTACATTGCTACGTAGTATTTTTATTTCATTCTCAATCTCTATTTAGCTCCAGGTCCCAGGCTGCTTCTTCATAGAGACAAGATTGCCAGGGCAGTTGTAGCCTTATATGTTCTCAATTTTAAGTGTGGCTCAAAAAAAAAAAGAGTCTCTTTCAATAGCTTCTGAACAAGTCGCAAGATTTACTCTGATTAGGCCAGTTTAGGTCATGTGCTCTTCTTTGAACTAATCATTGTGTACATTGAAAGACACGATATGTTCAATGGCTTACTCCTGAGTCACATGTTCTGTCCTTAGAACCGTGAAGGAACCCCTCTGGGCAGCGGGTCAGAGTCAGGACTATGTTAAGATAAGGGAAAATGAATTCTAAGAAATAACGAAAAAGTACTATTAGTGTTTTATTACCATCATAATTACTTTTAAGCTACCATTATTTATATGATTCAATTTAATCCATAGTTCCTGGCACATTTTAGCTGCATAATACATATTGAAGGAAGGAACTTTTTACTAAATGATAAACATTAAATCAATTCTCTAAACAGCCAGTCAGACAGGCTGGCCAAGAGCAAGGCATGTAAAATGAAGGAAACATTACTCCCTTGAAACATAAATAATACATCATATTTTAAAGCAGTTATTCTTCAGATCTTTATTATTAAATTGTTTTGATTACATAGACAGCATGCACACATGTTATAAAGTGGAGCGCATTTCACGTTGCTATATAAATGGAGGGTTTTAAGTCTCTCCCTAGGCGAGCAAATCTGACACACTTCACTGTCAGCCAAACTGGAATGCCTCCAAAATGCACTTTCAGATGTTCCAAATGCTCCTCCATTGTGGTGCCTCACTGTCAAAATGAAAGCCTTTCCACCCCCTGGGCGTGGGGAAGCACAGAAGGGAAAAGGGAGAGACCAAGAAACTGCCAGATCAGCTTCTGCAGTGTAGAGGAGATGTGTTTTTCTTTTGCTTCTTTCCATTCTTACAGCTTACTTTTTCTTTCTCTAGCAGCTCATCACTATCCAAAGCAAAGACTTTTGGTAGAGAACAGGACACAGAAAATTATGTGAGTGGCTATTTCTAAATTCTCCCAAGGGTTGAATGACACAAAACTAGCACCATTCTGGATACATAGAGTCAAGAGAATTCATAACTACCACCATTATGTATGCATAAAGCAGAGTTAATGCATTACATCTAATCCATGTCTTAGAGTAATTGGGAATGATTCTCCCATAGTACTCCAGTTGAAAAGGCTGTGTTAGATCTTTGTGCATCATCATCTTGTTTAGTTTGAGTATCCTGTTGGCCTGGAATGTAAATTAGGATCTGCCAAATACTCAGATAGTGCCCTGTGCACTTGGCCATGGCTCCAAGCAGCAAAGAGCCCCGAGACTATGTAAAAAAGAAGCCATAACTTCACAGTCAGATTTACAGGTGGGGTAGGTAGGGTTAAAATAATCCTATTCTGCAGAGAAAAACGAGCCTCATACACTGCTGGTGGGACTGAAAATTGGTGTAGATACTATGGAAAACAGTATGGAGTTTCCTCAGAAAAACTAAGAATTGATCTATCATATGATCCAGCAATCCCTCTACTGGGTATTTACCCCAAAGACTTGAAAACCCATATCCAAAAAGATATTTGCACACCGATGCTCACAGCAGCATTATTCACAGTGGCCAGGACATGGAAGCAACTGAAGTGACCTTCGATAGATGATTAAATAAAGAAGCTGTGGCACATATATACAGTGGAATGTTACTCAGCCATAAGAAGAGATGAAATGCTGCCATTTGCAACAACATGGATGGACCTTGAAATAATCATGCTAATTGAAATAAGCCAGACAGGAAAAGTTGAAAATCACATGCTATCACTTATATGTGGAATATAAACTTAAAAGCAACAAATGAACAGGACAAACAAAACAAATACTCATGGACATGGACTACATACTAGTGGTTACCAGAGGGTTGGGGGGGAGGTGAGAGAGGTGAGGTAGGTGGGATAAAGGGGGCCATATATGTGGTGACAGAAAGAAATCTAACTACGGGAGGTGAACATCATGCTAATATATATATATATATATGTCTTACTATTAAAATGTACAGCTGAAACCTATTGGATTTTGTTAACCAGTGTCACCATAAAAAAATAAAATTATTTTTTAAGAAGGATCCTCTTCTCTTTTCTTAAAGCCCACACAGAATAACCTCGCTTCTCCTCTATGCACAGACCAGAGATGAGTTGGACACCTTAAGTTTATATAATGCTATTCATCTAGATACCTCAAAATACCAACTTGGGGGAAATTTCAGAAAAGAATAGTCCTAGAGAAATGGGAGGAAAATCAAAGCTTGTTTGTTACAACCTCACTCTGATTTTAAAACACACTGAGAGCAATGATCTATCATGTCAGTGAATATTTATGTGTATTTTTTGTGTTTTTTCCTCATCTCTCCTCTGACTGCTTCACAGAAGTATCTTAGCAAAATCCAGCATTTGAAGGATTTCATTAATCAGGGCTCCATTATGAAATTTTGACTCACTGAAGGCAGTTTGGTGAGCAATTTTTTGAGGCTGATTTTTCATTACAAAAAAAGATGGGAAGTTGGAAATTAAGTGGGAACAAAACAAACTGGCAAGGGTATGTATTAGAACTGCTAAATCAAACAAACAATGAGTCATGAGGTTTCACCACAGCCATTCTCTGTGAAAACTGCTTGTGGACTTTGCCTCCTGTTTGTATTTGTAAACTGCAAGTAGGTTTAGAAACAATATTCTGATAAAAGATGGATTCATTTTATTCCTATTTCTAAGGGCTGACATAAAGATTGCACTTAGGAGTGGATTTTATTAATAAAAACTGTTGATACTTTTCTTGATTAAAATATTTAACTCTAATTTATTTTTAATTAAAATTAAACTAACCTATTTCACATAGCCCTAGCCTAGTAAGAGAAAGTTTGCCTCTGTTCTGACAGCATTAGTATGAAATATTGGCTTCGTCACAAAATAAACTCAGAAACAGGTCAAAAAACACCAATGATCTGGTTGGGTAATATTTGTTTCCTTAATTTTCCATAAGGGAAAAAAAGGAACAATAGAGAAAAAGAACAAAAGAGGAAAATAACAACAAAAACCCAGAATATTATGAAAATATCTTGATCTAGCTGCTGCTGGTGGTAAGTGTATCTGTGTGGAAATCACAGCATTTATGCCTTCATTAGCTTGCTAAATACTTAGAAAGTACTTAGTGAGTAACTATGATGGAAGAGATTCAAGCAAAATGGTTTAAGAATGTCATGGGTTATTAATTCAAATAGTATTATAGGAACTAAGCAGTAACATAAATGTGTGATTGTGACCAAAGCAACAAGGATGACTGTGTAAACAGAAGAATGCTTGCTCTGTCTAAAACATTCACATTTAATTTTAAATATTTAACCCAGCACCTGCTGTAGGCTTATAGTTTCCCATCCCTGGAATATGGAGGAGGAAGTCAACTGAGAGGGGAAAGCTTTCATTTAAAGTGAGCCTTGAAAAGTAAGATTTCAAAAAAATAATAATAATAATAATAAGTCAGTAAAAGACATTCTAACCTGAAAGTTTTCACAAACAGAAGCTTAAGTTACAGTGGGAGAAGAGCCTGTGTAAGATGAGGTCTTAAGTGCCACTGTAAGGAGTTTAGACTTTATTGAGTATATCCAGAATAGAACATAAGATCGCTACCAAACTGTTCTTTTCCCAGGGTACCACGGCTCATAAATAGTGCTCCATTCCTCTTGTCACTCTGGCCAAAACCTAAGAACCATCATTTTTACTTTCTTTTCCTCTCAGACCCCAGGGACAGAGTTAAGTTTTGTGGAAATGAATCTCATATATTGATAGAGAGGGAGGAGTCTCTTTAAGAAAAAGTCTATAAATTTGGTGTAAAAAGAACATTTATTTTGGATGGGTTGATGCAAGTGGCAGGAAACCCACCTCTGCAGACCTTTTATCAAAGCCATTATTGGAATCTGTTGCCTCTACCATCAATAATATGTCCTAAATCCAACTGCTCTTCCTAACATCTACGGCTACCTCTCCAGACCAAGCCACCATGAGCTATAGCATCAATTCCTACCATTCCAGTTCCTTAAATGGTCTCCCTACTGACACTTGCCCTACTGTAGTCTATTACAAACATATCAGGCAGAATGATCATTTTTAGATCTAAATCAGATCACATCATACCTTTCCTCAGAATTCTTCAATGGCTAAATCGAATAAAATCCAAAGAATAAAATGCAAAATCCTTCATATGGGCTCTAAGATCCTAATACACAGTCCCTGTTCAGGCATTATTTTCTACCTCTCTCTCCAGTGATCACTCCAGTGTAGCCGCATTGCTTCCTTGCTATTTCTTTAACAAGTTGAGCATTCCATTGCCTTAGGGCCTTTGTATTTGTTTTGCCCTCTGCATGGAATATATTTTCCCAAAATATTTTCTTGTCTCCCCCATCATTTTATTCAACCTTAACCTAAATGTCATCTTCTGATATAACCGTCTAAATATACCACTCTTTAACCTCTATCCCTTTACTTGATTTACTTTATAATCTTTATCACTGCTAACTTTATTATTATTTATTCATTTGTTATTGTCTATTGCATCCCCCCAGATGTAAACTTCATGAAGGCAGGGATTTTATTTTATTCACTTCTGTTTTCCAAACCCCAGCATAGTACCTACCATAGAGAATACTAAAAATGCTTCTCTGGAGGAATATGGCATCCTCCAGCACTTCTATAATTTTATAAACCCAGTATCTAGCATTTAATTTTTAAAAAATTTCAGGCATTTCAATAAACAGGACCAAAAAAATAGACAATAGAAAGAGATCCACAGATGACTCAGTTATTGAAATTGGCACAAACTGTATAAAAAGTAATTTATATGATTAAGAAAATAGACTGAACATATGGGGCATGTTGAAGATACAGATGCAGTACAGTAAAAAGGCCTAACATTAATATTAATTGGACTTCTAGGGGAAAAGAGAAGAAATAGGGTAGAAGCAATAGTTGAAGAGATAACGGCCAAGAATTTTCCAAAAATGATCAAGGATATCCAGCCACAAACTTAATAAGCTCTCCAAGCCCCAAGAAAACCACAATTAGGCACATGATAGTGACCCTGATAAAAATGATGAAGAGAAAACATTGAAGAAGGAGAAGGAGGAGAAGGAGAAAGAGGAGGAGGAGGAGAAAGAGAAAATAGAAGGAAGCTAGAAAAATAAGGCACTACCTTTGGAAGAACAACAACAAGAATAACAATTTAGTTCTCAAGAGATAGGATAGAAACCAGAAGGCATTATTATGGCATCTTTAAAATGTTGAAAGAAATACTTGTCAACCTAGAAATCTATACTTAGCAAACATATTCTTCAAAGATGAAGTACTTTTCAGACAAAATCCGAGAGAATCTGTCACTAACAGACTTACACTAAAAGAGATACTAAAATGAAAATTTTCAGGCAAAGAGAAAATTATTTCAAACAGATACAGAGAAATGTAAGTGATAACTTTTCTGTTACCCTCTCAACATGAAACAGTACCTCCAAAAGTCTTCGGCCCACACTGGCACCCTGACTCCTTCTACAAACTCCCAAACAACTTGCCTATGTCCTGGAGGGCTCCCATCAAGGCCCTGCTTCCTTTGTACACCCATGACACCAGTTGCTGATTCCCTGCCCAAACCTGCACCCTAAAGGGCAAACCAGTGAACAACTCTACTATCCAATGGGCTAAACTACACCTTCTCCAATGAGGTCTGAACTCCTTCCATGTTTGTTCTTTCTTGAGTATTCTCTGAACTATAGGATACCATATCAAGTTTCCTTATACTTTACAGACACTTTTATCATAGTATAATAATTCTTTGCTAAGTCTATTAACCTTACTAAACTTCTGTGTAACCCACTGACTTGACTCAGACTAATGTGGAAAACCACATCAAAATGATAAAGAGTCGTTCCACCAGGGAGACAGAACAATTCTAAATTAGATCTAGCTAATAACACAACTTCAAATTATACAAAGCAAAAAATTAACAGAACTGAAAAGAGAAGTGGAATAATCTATAATCATAGAGGAAATTTTAACAGACCTCTGTTGATTGATAGAGTTGCTAGAAAAGCAGAAAGTAGTGTCAATAAAGATACAGGAGATCAAAAATAACACAAGAAAATAGACTGAACATATGGGACACAATTGATCTAATTGACATACATAGAATACTCCATGTAAATACAATAGAATATACATTATTTTCAAGGGCACATGGAATGTTTCCAAAAATTGACTATATGTTAGGCATATAAAAGACACTTAAACAAATTTTAAGGTATTAAAATGATTTAGAGTATGTTCTCTGACCACAGTGTAATTAATCTAGAAATAAATGATGAAAAAATAGTGAGAAAATCTTCAAATATTTTGAAAACCAGCAATCTACTTTAAAAATAAGTGTAAACTTATGAGGTTTTGGACTTATTCATGTTGTCTTTTTTAGTGTAGTTTAAAAACATTTCCTTACGTTATCTTTGGATTAATCATACCAAAATCACAGACTCGTTACTCATTTTACAATTTCAAGTGTTATTCAACTTGATCTATGTTCCACCTTTGTTCCTTATTTACAATATTTGACACTGAATGACTTTTGCATATTTCTAAAAATCAAATATGCATCTAAAGGATTATGGCTTGCTAAGGTAATGATATTTTTTAAGTGGCTTGCCTTCACACTTAGCCTCTCTGTGCTGCAGGGTTCTCACATGAAAAAGAGGATGTGAACTATAAGGGCTTTTTAGCTCTTAACAGTTTAAAAGTAGGTAAGCTCTGAATATGTACATTATTCTATTTAAAAAAGTATGTATTTTAGATTACCAGAAAACATTGTCAAAGAGACCATTAATTAAACTAGATGCAAATGTATAGTCTTCATTTATACTGATTCTTGATTGAGCAAAGAAATATGAAGAGTACAAGTCATTTTTTTCTGAAACAGTAGTTAATTCTTGGGATGACTATGAAATGAAAAAGATGTAAATTGTTCCTGTACCATATTTAGGAGGCGCTATGATAATGCAGACATGCTGATGACAATGTTCAAAATATTCCTGAGATAAATCCAGAACTTGTTTATGTGCACTCTCAACATATGAGAGGCCTTTCCTAAGACAGGTTTCTGGTAATCAGCTGTCAGATCTGACACCAGTCATCTCATAAATAATTTGAACATCAGATCTATTTTATTAAATTTCCTTTCTTGATGTTAATATTATTATTATTATTATTATTATTATTAAGCTTTATGTTTTTAGTGGGAATGGGGTAAACTTGCAATGATATACAGAAAGGTAACATTGTCTTATTTGCATTTTTCTTGATGTACTACTCAGTCTCTGTAACTGAAATTTAAATACAGCCTTTAAGTTTGCAAACAACTATTTTTCATATTTATTTCATACTAGGAAGCACCATGGTGCATTAGAAAAAGCAGAGATTTAGGCCAGACAGACCTGTCCTGTAATTCTAGTATGGCTCTTTACTTGCTCTGAGTCCTTGAACTAGCTACTTAATGCTTCAGTGGATGCTTCTGATTTCAAGTAACTGAAATCAAGACCCAAATTACCTTTAATAAAAAAATAATTTGTAGACTATTAATTGAAAACATCTAATGAGAGGAGAGCTGTCAGGGTTATCTGAATCCAATGGCTCTCTTGCCATCTTTCTATGATTTATGTGGCTCTGCCCTCCCCTGTGTGTGCATTTCTTCCTCTGAATGGTAGTGATATAAATATAGCAGTTCTAGGCATCATACTTGCACATCCTAGTGTTATTGATGTATTAAAATACTTTCGGTATTTTAATACTTTTGGTATTTTAATAATTTTGGTATTTTAATACTTTTGGTAGCCATTGCTCTGAACCTGCTAAGTTCCCTCAGCATCCAGCTGCTGTAGAACTTGCTCCAGGACTTCCCATAATCCAGCACCTAATGGGGTGATGGATACATGGCACAACAGAGAACTGATAACTGGGGCAGTTCTAACTAGAACTGATACCTGGGGCAGCTCTAACTAGAATGTCTTCAAAATTGCATGTTAGTATAAATTCTATCATATATATGTAAAACCCAGCACAACTCTCATCTTCAACAAGACAATGTCTCCTCGCCTGAAACTAAATGGACATTTAAGGACCTGAAAGAGTATAGAGAAATGAGAATTTGGGCTATCTTGGAAAAGAGGGAAAGACAGAGAATGTACAGCAAGGGTGGTTTATAGCTACTCAATCCTACTATTTAATATTTAACAATAAACAAAGACAAAGTTTTTTCTAAATGTACAGTAGCATTGGATCTCTACTAGAGTATCACAGCATAAGCTGAACTTTGCTTCTTCAGTTTCAATGCTCAGGATTCCAGTCGACTTTGGAGTCAAACAGACATTCCAGCCTTGGCTGCTTACTAGCTGTATGAGCACGTACAAGTTTTACAGCATTTTTGTTCTTTAACTAAAAATTAGAGAGAACAATAGCACCTATTTCACACAGCCATCATAAAGAGTAAATTCTAAAAAATGCTTAGCATAGAGTTCAGTATTCATTATCAGTAAATGGGAGATGATATGCTTATTCTGAAAACCTTTAGTAAATGGTCGTAATGATATATGGGCAATATAGATCTCCTGTTCTCCATCCTTATTTCTCTCTAGACACATATGGACAAAAGGCCATTCCATAAACCATCTGTCCATCTGTATGTGCCAAGCTTAGACTCAATCATCAAATTAATGAGGCATCCTGGAGATTCAGTGCCACCTCTGTGCCACCATAAGATCTCCCTCGGTAATGCATCTCCTCACTTCCTGGACTCTAAGCCACAGGGCCAGATCCCAGCTTCAGGAGGGGCGTAGGTGCAGTTATCAAATTATAGAATGTTGGATATGCATCCTGGTTCCAATTCTTATGGGGTTGACTTTACACTCAACAGACAGTAGTAATAGTTAAATAAAGCATGTTTATTAATTTCTAACAAGCATAGTTTCACACACTCTATGATTGTTCTTTTCTTTACATCTCTGTTATATTAAGGTGTAACAGATGTTCTCTTCAAGTGATTGTCCAGCTTCACTTGTGGGAGACTAGAAAGAAGCAACTATTTCAGCAGATCTTAAACCTCTTAAACTTTAGTGAGCATCAGAATCTCTTGTGAAACTTGTTAAAAATGCAGGATTCCCAGGATGTATACAGAAAAATTGGAATGAATAAATCTGAGGTGATGCCCAGTAATCTGCATTTTTTTACAAACACTCTGGGGAATTCTTGATGTAGGTGATGTGTTCACCACACTTTGAGAAATGCTGGGCTCAATTATTCATCTAATATTACTTATTTCTATTTTTTAAATTATATTACACAATAAAAATTTGCTTTTAAAAATGCAATGTAGAAAAATGGCAGAGAGGCTCAACCAGGGCAGGGGAGGGCGACTCTTCCGTTTCCACTTGGCTTCCTTACTTTGATATCAGGGCCTGGAGTTGACACTGCACATAAAAGGTGAATTTTCTAATGATTGGAAGACTGTCTTGGTTTGAGAGAAGGGAAATAGAGGAATTTTCTAACTTTAAGGGCACAGAAGCACAAGAAAAAGTTTATCAAGGAATAATGAAAAGGATTTGTATCAAATAAATAGAACACAATCCATTAATGTGGTCAGTGAGGATTCAGATTATACAGATACATTCAGAAGTGATGTTTATATACTTCCAGTAATGAGAATAGACCCTCAGGTTCTAATTTTGTTAAACTACAATGTTAATATCTCCTGTGCTTGAAAAGAGAAAAATCATACACAGATAAAACTGAGAATGAATATTCCACCCTCTTCCATGGTATAATATTGCACATGGAAGTGCCTAATAGGGGAGGGCTGTTAGTCCCTTCCTACAACACAGACCTTGGGACAAATGGGGTATTGTGGCTTATTCTCAGCTGGCTATTTCTAAGAAATGAAGTATTTCTGTGACAGAGACTCTGTGTTCCTAAAGGAAGTTCCCTATTCATTATTCAGTTCCATACACATCCCTGGAACAGGTTCAGCAACAGAAGTTCCTTTGCTTTAGGATGGTGAGGTATAAATAGTTCTGTAAGATTGAATGCCCAGATCATCTCATAATATTGAGAGTGTTGGAATGTAGCTGTGAATCAGGTTTTGAGTTGTTGTACCATTTCCTGAAGGAAAAAAAAAAAGTGTATTTTTTAAACTAATTTATCCCTCAAAGGTCTAATGAATTTAATTGCTCCTATTTTGAGCCTGGCTTCAAACGGTACACCCAATTAACCTGACTATATTTAGAGGAGGGGGGAAAAGTCATCAAATCTGGGAAGATGGCAGCACTTAGAGACACAAAACTGAAAAGTGTTACTTTTATCAAGTCAACTTTTGAGAGGAGAGAGTCACCTGGAGGTCTGGAATCTCCAGGCCATCCTGAGATTTGGAAGTAAACATGGTCACAGTGACATGGAATGACTGGACCTCCTTCACTTGGAGGAGAGAAGCTGATCTACAGCCCAGAGAGGGGAGAAGAACCTTTCTACTCAATCTCTAAGTTAGATAATGTCACACCCCCATGCCTTCCTAGGAGAGAAAACCTTCCTTCACAGCCTTCCCAAATTCTATCATGTTTGTGTGAGACACTGACTCAAAGCTCTACTACAATATTTTTAAATGAAATGGAACACTATTTGCCAATCACTTTGAATCTGTAAAACAACCCTGATTTTCCCTTAATACCTCTTCTTAGATATAGCTGTCCAGCCACCTGTCCATCTCTTCCCTCCCACTGTCAGACTCATTATTCAGAGAAGATCACTTTCCTAGCCCTTTTCACCATGGTCATTTAATTTTCTAACTTCTTATTCTCTCTGTCTAAAAATTATCAAAAGAGAGTAGTAAAACAGAGAAAACGGTGATTTTCTTCAAGATGCACCACATTTTCTCTGTGTGCTCAGAAAAAGCTTCAAATTTGGGAAAACCAGACAATAATAACCAGCTGATACTTTTGGAGTACTTATCAGGTGCCTGACCTTATTTCAGATTACTCAATCCTTGCATCAGGCCTATGTTTATTATATACATTTTACTAAGAAGTAAACCAAGGAGGAGAAAGGGTAAGTGAGATGCCCAAAGTCACAGTTAACAAGGCTCGGAGACAGAATTGGAACCCAGGCCATATGGCTATAGAGTCTGTGCCTTTAGACAACATGTACACTCAACCCCCATTCTCCTGGCCAGACCTTAAGTGGACCATGTGACAAATAAAAGTAGGGAAGAGATGCACTGCGCCTGTCTCTCAAGAGGACTGGCTTTGCCAACACCTGAGGACCCTCAGAGGGAGCTGACAATAATGTGATATGAGTCCCTCAGACTTGGGCTCTAGAAGATAGGTCTCCTTCTTTCTTGAAACCACAGGGCTCTAAAAGATCAATTGTCATTGCTTTGAGCAGACCCGCCTCTAAAAAGAGAGAAAAGTTTCATTTCCCTTTTAGCCTTCAAGACCCCCATTACGTGTGTTAGTGGAAATGGAGGTCACCATCTTCTGTCCTGGCTTTATGATCTTGAGCCTGCACAGCTTCATTCCCCAAAGCAGAAGTGCCAGATTTCCACCTACAGCACCCCTCTGGTTGGGCAGTGGTCCCAAGCTGTGAGGAGTTGGTGCAGTTGGAGGTACTACCCACTGTGAGCAAATGGGCCCCTCATGGCCCTGGGTGTATCAATGGCAGATGCTCACGGGAGAGAAGGAAGATACACTTCTTTTAGGACCCAGGCTAGAGTGGCTCTTGGGCACTCACACAGCAACACTCACAGTCATCTCTTCTGCAGTCCACTCACTGGGTACCTCCTGGCCTACTGGTTCCTCTTCTTTAGTATATCCCAGGATCAGATTCCAAAAGCAGAAGAATATAATGGGCTATAAGTTATAACTATTTTAATCACGTCTAATATATACAAAATCTCAGAAAAAAATTACTAGTTGTTTTATTTTTCATTTTTCCTTTCCCATCTCTGTCTTTTTGTTCCCTACACACTGAAGTGCAGGGTATCTTCTGTTACCTGTGACAGCAGTTCCTTTTGCTTGTCTCCCCTGTGCAGTGTTTTAGCAATAGTGCTTCCAATAATTTCTAAACTTAAACACAATGCAAAGCTCACTTATTCTTGGCAAATAGAAAATTATTTTTACAAATGAAACCAAACAAAAAGTACATACTCATGTTTCTGTATGTTCATATTAACATGGAAAAAATGTTAGGTGACAAGAATATACCCCAGGTCATGAACATTGGTTATCTCAGAAAGGAGGATAACAAGAAGGGGCAGAAGTAGAGTTTATATTACTAAGGTTTTCTTTATAGATTTTTTTATTGTTTCGTTTGTCAGAGTAAATATACATTAAAAAGTGGACTTCCACTTCCAGGAAAGTGGAATAGATACACTTTTTTCTATTTCTCCCACAAAGTTCAATTAAAAAGCCTAGACATTATGTATAAAACAAAAAGACTGAAAGGTGGAGAGAGAAGGCAGACCATCTGTGGACAGCAGGATCCCATGGAACAACCTGGCATTGAGTTCCCTGGGTTTTCCTTCTGCAACTTACATTCTTGACATTGAAGTCAGCCACCCAGAAAAGCCAATGGGTTTGGACACAAAAAAGGCCACCAAAAGCCTGCTTTCTCCAGCCAAAGGACCAGGAAAAGGGCAGCCTAGAAGGCAGAAAACTTTTAGATAATAACTGTTCTACTCCAATCAAAGAAAACTGTAGCCCCACTCCCGCAAAGGATGAGTGAGGAGCCTAGACTCCCCCCTTCATCAGGCTGCAAGGAGGTAGTGCCAAGAAAGATTAAGTAGGAAGCTGAGACTTTTGTCCCAGCCAGGAAATAACAAGCCCCTCCCTCCATGGTGTCAGGTGAGACCATGCAGGTACCTGCAATTCCAACCTTTGTAGAAAGTAACAGGGCATTTCTCCTGCTTCCCACTGGGGTAGTGTCAGAGAGTTGGTCACCACCACCCAGTGGGGATGGCGTCCTCCCTCCCCAGTCAGTGTCAGTGGAGCAATAACAGGGAACTTCCCCGCCTCCCAGCCAGGCCGTTGTCCATGACTCCTAGTGGGGAGCCAAACTCTTGCCCCTGCCTGGCAGCAACTTCTATCACCAAACTTTTTTAAACTGTGAGCCTCAGGATAAGCACAGTAAGAAGTTAGATGTTTACTTGACTCTCTTAACTCAAAGCTCATTAAATCCAGTATCTTGGCTATTTGAAATGTCTGTTTTCTTCTCTGTGCTAACAAGTTTTTAAAAAATTACACAATACGTGAATATATTCTAATTTGTTTTAAAAGTTCAAAATATATAGAAGTGTGTAGAAGAAGGAGGCAATCATGGTTAACACACATATATATTTACAGGTCTACATATAGAAAAATAGCCAGTGAAAAAATTTTAACATAAATGGGATCAGGTTTTATGGGTTGTTCTACTTCTTTTAAAAAACTCTTTAAAAACTTACCACAATATTATGGAGACCTTTACATCCTAGTACATTATCTTTACATGTTAGTGCAGTTTTTTTCCTGCTGTTATAGATATATCACATGATTATATCATAATTCAATCATTCCTATAATGAATATCTTGTCTGTATTTGGGGGGCACATATGCATCTATATTTCTAGAGAAAATATCTAGAAATTGAATTTTTTATTGAAAATTATTCACATTTAACATGATCTATACCTCTGCTTTGTCATTAGTAAAGCCTATAAAAATATATTCTCAGTGCGCAAGTCTCATATCCCCACATCTGGAACCCCCCATCTGAGGCTCAGAGCATTGCCACAACAGCTCCCACCGCTGCAGCAGCCCTCTCCAACAGTTGCCCCTATCAACCCAATCCTGTTTTCTTTCCATCTTTCAAGAAATTTTCAAAATGTCTATTCCGTTAATGGCAGTCATTCTTGTTTTCTAGCATTACTTTATTATTTACTTTAAAAAAAGGTATATCCTGTTAATTGAAAAGATTTGGAGAAGTAGTCATGTGTGCTTGGTCTGACATCTTGTTCTAATCCTTTAGCTCTGCACAAAGGGAAGATGAGTGGTTTGGAATAGTCAAAAGAGAGAGACTTGCTAAGAATCTTTACATAGAAACTCTCTAAGAAATTTTCCTCTTTTGGAAATCTCTGACCCTGAAATCTGCCAGAGAGCTCTGTGAACCATCATCTGTAATATTAGTTTTTCTTTTGGATGCCTCTAGCTGTGGGTCATGGGGCAGAGGACACAGATTTTTCTATCATCCTAATGGATTAATGGCTCAACATCAAATCCTGGCTAAATATCAAGGACTTACATCAAAAACATATGAGGGAATGTTCTCTCTTGAAAATGGATATCTTTGGGCTTCTTTTTTAAAAAAATGTTGAATATATTTATCATATTTTTGTAATCTAAGAAACCAAAAGTAAGCCACGTAGTGCTAAAATAAGAAAGAACGCCTCCAAAGAACACAGCATAATTTTGGAAGCAATGAAATCTACTTGAAAAGATTTGCTTGTTTTAAAGAACAGCTAAATGACCTCGTGTTCCATATCAAATTCTCAAATCTGGACACACGCATTCTGTTTTCTATTTAAAGCTCTGTACAAGAGTCCAAGCAGATGCTTTGTGCAGCTGGTTTGTGCCTTGAGTTGCCTCTGCTCTGACAGAATTTCACCTGTTGGAATGAGCAGGAAGGTTTCTGGCCACAAACTTTACACTCAAGGCTGGATCTCAGCAACATTATGAAATAGAGATTTTTTTTTTGAGCCCCTGGTTTCCCAGTTTGGACAACCTTTCCCTTCTTCGTTGTTTTATTTTGTCTCCTAGCTATTAAAAACTTTCGGACTTGCTAGACTTAGGTTCCAATGACTGACAATAGCTTAAACTTTTACCTCTTCGAAAACATTACCATTTAAACATAGGTGCTATAACTGAAAACCTGCTGTCAGCAAGCAGGCAAGGAGCAGGTGAAGCAGGACTGTGGGCAGCAGGGCCCTCCAAGTACTCAGGTAGGTGAGGAGTAGCCTCCTCATCTTCTCACTAAGATTCTCATCCCGTGTGGTCAACAAGATAACATTTTGAGTGTCCTTGGTTCAGAGATGCAAGAGTCAGCAGACTTTTGTGCAGTAACTGCTTCAATATGAGCCCATCGGGGCCTCTAGGGAAGGAAAGTGGTGGAAACAAGTGAGACTGGTTGCTCTCACACTCTCTCCTTCAACCAAAGCAATTCTTTGTTTTTCCTTCTTTCCGGTGTAAAATTTCTGAAGAAGGGGTTCTGTGGCCAAAATAAAGATAGAACAGTAGTGAAAGAAATAAAGGTCTCTAGAATAGAAAAGCTCTGAGCTCTAATTCCTGGTTCCTGGAGCTCAGGTAAGTTCAATCTGCAGCACTAATATGACTAAATCTCAGTGCCACATCTGGCCAAAGAAGGCTGTACCCTACAGCTGCCTCCCAGCTCTGGCTGCACATTTGGAAAGAGGAGACTTATCCATTCATTCATCAGGCAGAAAAGATACATACATGAGAGAGACATTTTCAGTGATCATGGGAAACCAGACTGTTGCAAATGATATGTTATATTTTAACTAACTCTCTAAGCCTCAGTTTCCTCATCTGTAAAATGGGAATGATGACAGACCTTACAGGGTTGTTGTGAGGCTTGAGTGAGTAATGTATACATGCAAGGCTCTCGGCCCAGTGTTTGGCCCATGATCAATGTAAGTGTCAGCTATTATTATTGACTGTATGCTGTTCTTGACAGTTCTCCAGCCCCTTTGTGTGGGATCCATGCATCTCCTAACTGGACAGAAAGTGTTTGGGTGGCATTATAGTTTTCATCCTATACTGTTAAACTCCCATCTCCCCACAATACCTACTATAGTGTCTGGCATGTAATGAGTTCTCAACCAAAACTTGACAATTGAGTCAAAAATATTGCAGCTGAAGTCATGGACTCTTTTGTTTCTGTAATTAATGAAATTGTGTCACCCCTGTTGCCTTCATTTTTGTTTGTTCTTTCTATAAAGAATGCTACATTTACTTCTAAGCACTTCTTGATTTTTTAAACAAAGAAGTTTCTGATCTTTTTGTCTATGTACATGAAAATATAAAGAAGAAGAGGGATAAAAAGTAGATCTTTTGTGTTTTTTTCTAAATTTACTTTCAAGTTAATCTAAGAAGAGCTTATATTTCCCACTCTTAAACTAAAGGATATTGGAAGGTTTTGGTTTCACTTTGCTTTATATCCTCCACTTATAAAAAGGGGAGAAAAACATATTCTTGAGTGCTGTGGAGTCTGTCTTATTTTTATAAGATTAGACAGGTAAACGTCAATAAAGATCAGCTACATAAAATGTATTCAGTAATGAGGTCATGAAGAAGATTGCATTCTGTTCCACAATTTGTGAATTTAAGTTAAAAATAGATCTGATAAAAAAATAATTTTGTAACAGATGAGGTAGCAAAATTGATTTAATTAAATTTAAAAATATGCATAATAAATCTTGCAGTTAATATTATGTAACAGAGAAGTTTTAATATTTAACATAGGCTTTAAAATAAATAGGAATAAAATGATGGTCATTCCAAAATACAGTTTGATAGTTTCTTTAAAAGTAAACATGCATTTACCATATGACCCTGCGATTGAAGTTTTGGTCATTTATCTCAGAGAAATGAAAACTTATGTTTACACAAAAACTTGTATGTGAATATTCATAACAGCTTTATTCATAATATTCTCAAACTGGAAGTAACCCAAATGTTTTTCAGTGAATGAATAGTTAAACAAACTGTGACACAGGCATATACCACAATAAAAAAGATGAACTACTGGTACATGCAAGGACAGGTATTATGCTGAGTAAAAAAGCTAATTTCAAAAGGTTACATACTATATGATTCTATTTATTTAACATTCTTGAAATAAGAAAATTAGATTAGTGGTTGCCAGGGGTCAAGGGACAGCACAGAGAAGTTTGTGTTGAAACAGTTCTGTTATCTTGATTGTGGTGGTGCTTATGCTCATCTGCACATGTGATAAAATTCCATAGAACCATGTACACACACACAAATAAGGGCATGTGAAACTGGGGAAATCAGAGTAAGCTCTATGTATTCTACTAATGTTAATTTCCTAGTTTTTCATAGGAACTGTAGATAAACACATGATACAATTGGAGTAGACTTCACGAAAGGTATTTGAGACCTCCCTGTATGTATGTGTATATGTATGTGTATGTATATATATATGTATGTATGTATATAGCAACTTCTTATAAACCTATAATTATTTCAAAACAAAAATTCAAACAAAAACAAAAATAATAAATTGTGTTATTTCAATATAAAAATTTAGAACAAAAATATAAAAATAGTAAATAGAAGTTCTACACAAAATAAATATCCATTGCAGACATAACTTTTTTCAATAGACATCTATAGAAAAAGAGCCTTATGGCATTACATGATGTAAGAGACTAAGCTTTGGGATTCAGAATGATAACCCAACAAACTTTCTCTTTGACTTAGCTTATTAACACAGATAGAATAGATTTCATCATAAAAACTTTGTTCTCCAAATTATTAACTAAAATTTAACTTCAAATATTTTTATTAATCTCTTAAAAATCTAAGAGTTCCCCAGCATGAGCAGACATACTTATACATGTTTCCCACTATATGCATACAATACACTACAAAATTTGTTAGCCCAGAAATTCTTTATTCTCCAAACAAATTCTTTTATTTTTTTTATTAAAAAAAAATTTTTTTTAGGTGAGGGAGCCCTTGGCTGACCCCACAGATTGCAAGGACCTTTTCAGCTTACAACCCCTTATTTTTTATTTTTTATGCCTACAGCACCTGGTTTTCCTGGTTTTCCTAAGTGGTCTCCCATCCAAGCACTTAACCAGGCCCGACCCTGCTTAGCTTCTGACATCAGACAAGATCAGGCCTGTTCAGGGTGGCATGGCCATAGACTCTACACAAATTTCTTTACTCTGTATTTCTTTCCCTTCCATTTGGTCCTTGCAATAATCACATTGAGTATATAATGAAAAAAATCTTAGGCTGTTAACACAACGATTCTTCTATGAACTGCCAAAACAATTCCACATACCCAGACACTGTCCCCAGTAACCCAAAAACCCAAAATATCCTTCAATATTATACCAAAAGCACACAAAAATGTGCAGTGATTGGACAACTCCCTCCAAAGCTCTGTGCTAATGCAGTATTGTACTGTCTGGTTCATTCTATTCCTGGGCAGTTGATTCACTAATAATCCTATGAGGTAGGTATCTTATAATGAAACCAGATAACTCATATAAATTTGTCGAGGAAGTCTATAGATGACTAAGTGTGGGGCTTTTCCTGGTTCAGCACACTCACAGTGGCTCTGTGCTCAGCTTCCAGAGCCACACTGCATAGGTGTGAACTTCTCAGCTCTATAATGTATGAGCTATGCCATCTCATCTTGTGTGTCACAGCTTCTCATCTGTAAATTAAAGGGAATAATGACAATTAGGGTGTTTATAGGATCAAATAAGTTAATACATGTGGGTCATTTAGATCAAGGATCATTGAGATACATCCTGTGGGCTACATCCTGCCCACTGCCTATTTTGGAAAATAAAGTTTCATTGGAACACAGCCACACTCATTCCTTACATACTACTATGGCTGCTGGCTTACTACAATAGCAAAATTGAGTACTTGCCACAAGACCAGATGGCCCACAAGCTGAAAACATTTATTGTCTGGTCCTTTACAGAAGTTTGCCAACACCTTGTTTCAGTGAATGCTTTATCAAAATCTGAGTGCTTGGCAAATGTTGACCATTGTCATTGTTTAAGTTTACACTGAAGTCTTGGAGAAGAGACTGACTCCATCCACCAAGGGCCTGGTACAGTTCATGCTTTAAATAGTTTATCTTTCAATCATAATTCTGAAACCTCTCACTTAGAAAATCTATACAGTTGGCCATGTTTTTAGGCCTGGGTCATTAGGGCAAGTAACCTGGTAGAACAGGTTTCTATTTTCAGAGAAAACTACAGAGTCACTTTAATGACTCAAATACAGTTGACCAATCATAGAATATTGGTTTTGGCATAGTTGTAGCATGGCTTTTCCAGGTTAGACAAACAAATGCATTTGCTAGGAAAGTATGAGGCAAAATGGGGCTGATTTTCTCTTTATATGCAATCATTATGGTCATGTTCTCTGGGGCTAAGAAAGGTTATTACCTAAAAGGTCCTGCTATTTCTGGAGGTCATAGCTGAAGATGTGGAAGAATAAGAGGAGGGATCATAAACTAATCTGGATTTGCAAAAAAATAGAATAGAAAGTAAAAATAATTCTTTCACTGACCCAGGTAGAGCTCCTCAATTAATTGGTATCTGTCCAAGTTACAAAGCTAAAATAGATCTTCACACAGCATGCAGAGCAACCTTTGGAAATACAGGTCAGATTATGTCCTTCCCTTGACCAAAATCTTCTGCCAACTTGCATAAGATCCAAATTCAATAATCCTGCACTTCCCCAACCAACTTTCTCTCAAGACCACCCATTCACATTCTCCATCACATCTTTCTGTTTTATTTTCTTCATAGCCTTCATCACTAACTGAAATTATTTGTTTATTTGCTTAGTTGACAATATCTGTCTTCTTCCACTAGTACATAAATTTTGTGAGAGCCTGGAATTTCCCTGTGTATGTTGGTAGTTAATAATTGTTCAATGAATGAATGAATGAGCTGACAAGGTTTTTACCCCACAAAAAAAAAAAGATAGAAAATAAGAACTCTTTAGGGAAAGTTAATTTAGGTCAAGGAGCAGCATGTTGTTCAGGTAAAGTCAGGCCACAGAAAGACTGTGTCAAGCAGAATGATTTATAATGTATTTTTAAAATGCATTCTTCTGATACATACATCCTATTTCCTGCTATTTAGGCAGGGCTTTCCTACTTGGAAGTGTGTTTTTAACAAGCAATTACATCCCTCCTTCTTAATCTTCATCAAACTGCCTTTAAGGTCAGCAGACAAATGAAATTACCCTGAGGGCTGAGTTTACCTGACTTCCTACAGATAATTTTTCCTTTCAGTGTCTCTGGGACCGTGGTCAAAGGTCAAGTCCCTCATTTGGAAGAGAACAAAAATCACTTCTATACACTCCTTGAACTTTTCATTCAATTTATTTTCCTTTTTTTTTATATGAAAAGTTTACCTGAGTGTAATTCTCCAATATTTTCACAAAAAGTAAAATATACTTGTCATATGGAAGAAATCATGTCATTAACTCTTGGAAAGTCCTCTAACAGAAGTTCTTTTGTACTACAACTAAAAGCAGACAAACACCATGCACAGAATGAGAGATCTAAATAGACCCTTAAATCACCTACACTGATGAACTCAGGCTGCTGTGAAAGCAGGCACACAGTTCTTTAGGGATTTCTCCTATGATCAAACATGCCTAGTTTATTTGTCAATAGCAAATGCATATTGAATATTATATATATAGCAAATGCATATTGAAAATGTATTTAAATTTGTATACAGTGTAAAATGTACACAGTTCACGTGAAAGTTTCTAGATTAACTTTATAAATGAAAAAAGGGAGAGTTAAAAATAATTCATTGAATTTAGAGAAAAGCTACATGTAATACTTAATGCATTTAGATGAGAGAAGCTTAGCCTAAATACAAATTTTATTTTCTAACTTAGACTTTTTTTTTTAGTTTTGTGGTAAAAGTCTTTCTGGTTCATTCATTCATTCATTCATTCATTCATTCATCAGCAACTTACTAAGTTCCTATCATACACCAGGTGAAATTTCAGGTTCTCACAGAACTAATATACTAGTGAAAGGAGATGGATAATTATCTAATAGGGAAATGAATTTAATTCCAGGTTTAAATCTGGAAGGTCTAAATGTCAAGCAAAATATCTGAAAAAGTAATAGTCTTGACCAAGCTTAAATATTTGTCATATAAATGATTTAACATAGATCTGGACAGATCTAGAAAACATTAATTCTAGCAAGAATGCATAATTTCATATAAACAGAGATTTGAGCGAGAATGTTCAAGTGGTGCAGATGAGAAGTATGGCTTCCAATAGGATTATATTTTTATTGAATTGAAAGAGGATTGGCCCAGATTTTACTGAAACAAATTAAATATTGAACATTTGTTCTGATCACATAAAAAATGTACTTTCTAAATGAAGTTTATAAAATAAAATAGCTTTTTATCTATTTGATGGCTTAGAAAGATTAGTCTCTCATGGAGCAACACAGGTTGTATTCTACAGAGAGCATGCCCTGTGCTGGATCTCTGAAGGGAACATGTGCGCAGGTAAACTCAGGGCCCTGTTTGCTGACCACTCTGGTCTCTGCCGGGTGCAGGGACCATGCTAAGGGCTTTGGATCCATGACCTCTTTTCAAACCGTCAGACCAGGCAGGTAACAGGATGGAAACAGAGAGTTGAGTAATTCTCCCAAGGTTGACTCAGCTAGTAAGTAGGTCAGTGGGAGAAACTGTATTTGAATTTAGGTCCAACTCTAGAGTTCATAAACACTCAGCTACTTCCATGGGGCTTCGCCCTCAGTTGAGAAATGTCATTTAGACTTGAATCTGAATCAAGAGTGTTATGGTCCATTTGGCTCTTTCCCTACAGTGAAGTGCTCAGGTCCTGTCGACAAACTCCAGGGCATTTAAAAGACTTGTTTTGACGATGCCTGGAAACAGTATTTGGTCTTAGTGCTTTTGTTTCTCACTGTAGATATTAATACAAATGAAATATTGCCATTGAAGAATGCTTTCTGAATCAGAGGAAGGCTTCTGGGCAGAATTATAAGGCATTTCATTAAGGATTTTTCTAACTTAAAGTTTTAGTTATGTAATATTTAAAATAAACAGAATAGCATAGAATATAATTCAACAGCTGCCTATGTAACTGCCTTCAGGAGTAAGGAGATGTTAACTGTTGGGGGAGGGGGTGATGGTACATTTTTATTCACTCCTAAGATTTCCTCCTCTGTGAAGGGAATTCAATTGTTGTTACACTCCCGGTTTTTTACTGATGTCAGTTAGTCCTGCTCATAAATAGAGCAGGAATCACCCATTAGGTGGAGGGTCTGCCCTCCTTGGTAAGCTTGGCAAAAGGAACTACCCATGCTTAGGGCTGCTACTTGCTCCCTTCTTCCTCTTGAGAGCATGTTTGCCCACAGAGATCATAAGCTTTCGGTTGCTTTCTACCATGTAAGGAGCTAAGTTTCAAAGGCACTTGTGCAGAAGGCCTGTGGCGAGTCCAGCCCAGTTGGTAGCTGGATCAACACTGCTGTTTATTTCTAGGGTTCAGTATTTAGAATTCAGGATCTGAGCCACATTTTCATCATTTACTTACATAGTAATAAATGTGATCTTCTGTTGTCAGTCTCTGGCACTTTGCCTTTCTTTTATGTGTTTTGGAACTTAGGTGGGAAGAGGGGTACTATTTTGAGGGACTCTTCAAACCCCAACATTAAAATTCAACCATACCAAGAACCCTCCTTCTTAAAATGAATGAAAGTTACAATTTTAGCTACCCACAAACAACCATATTTTCTTCTTCCTTTTCTAGTGTTAACCACTAACTTGACTGTATCCTCCCCATACATGTTTTGGTATTTTTACTATACAGTTATATGTTTATAAAGTATTTATATTATTTATGTGTTTTAAAATTTTATATAATGGTATCATCTTATACACATTCATTCATACCTTGCCTTTTTCATTTAATTTTGGATTTGAGATTTTTTTTTCTATATTGATATACATATATATATATATATATATATGTATACCTATTCATTTTTAACTCTGGTATAGTATTTCACTATATGAATTAACTAAAGTTGTTTTTTCCATTTTTTTTCAACAGAGGAATAATGCTACAATTGATATTCATGTATATGTCTATTTGTGTGAGAGTTTTTCTAGGGTTGATATCTATAGGAGTTAACATATGCTAACTGATGTGACCCTGGGTTCGGATAAACCCTGAAACATCAATGGCTTAACTTATGGAAAGTTTATTTCTTGCTATGTAGAGTCCAAGTAGATGTGTGAGGTGGGGGTAAGGGAATAGGAAGACAGCTCTGCCCCATAGCATCATTCAGAGACCTAATCTGAAGGAGATTCTGTCTCATCAAGGTCTGCCTGTTTGTCAACATCCAGCCAGAGAAAGAGAGAGTAGAGATGGTACACTAGTTTTTTAACCTCTTTGGCCCAGAAATTACACACATTACTTCAACTCACCTTTTATTGGTGAGATCCAGTGTACCTAAATGCAAACTTGCTAGGAAATATTGCCCCTTATTAGGCATTCTCGTTCCTCAGACTGTACCTTTGGAAGGGGACCATACATCTTTGGAGGACAGCTGGCCATCTCTGCCATACCTAAAAGTGGCATCGCTGGTTCTTTCAAAAAAAGAGTTAGTTGAGGTTTTTATTCTCTGGACTTTTGTTTTTTCTAAGGATGGTGTTACAGGCTTCTGAGTATTGATAGCAACAGAAATATGTAGAATTACTGTTAGCTTCTTTCTCTTCTCATTGGATTTGATAGCTGGATGAAAGAGAACTATGGTTAGTTGGAAATTATTGGTGGAGAGTATCAGGGGAGGGCAACACAGCAGATTTCATTCACTGTCACTTTCCTGGACTTTGAGACTTTGAGAGTGTCCTTGATTATGGCGATGCCCAGTGACCCCATCAGGAATAAATTTTCTCAACTCATGGAATGAACCAGAAGATCAGATTGATTTTGCCCAAATAGTATGCAAAATCTGAGGTCAAGACAGCTAGAGAACTCCTTAGGGCAGGACAGAGGTAGAACTTGGCTTCCACCCATCCTTCAAAAATTTTAGGCTGCTTTCAGGCCTTGTATTCTCTGGTCACCTAACCCTGACTGAAAATAGAAAGTAGAATTTTATCAAAGGTACTTGGGAATAACATAAAACCAACCCTGCACATATTTAGGATCAGTAAATAAGGAATCAGTGCCAAGAAAAGAGAAGTTATTTGAGAAAAGTAGAGTTTATAATCTTGCTTTTTAAAAATAAAGGCTTTAAAAATACAGAAGTAAAAAAACAACAAAAATATCTCACTTTTACTAAGGCATTCTTTAATCACCAAAATGGTGTTTCCTATAGAAAGGTGAAACTATTAGGCTAATATCAAATGCTGCTGCATTCTGTAATTCCTTGAGAGTTGACAATGAGATGAGACTAGGGGAAAATAAAGTAATCAGAGTTTAGTTGAGGGCCTATCAGTTTCATTATTTTAGTCAAATATCCTGCAGCCATCAAAAAGAACAATCATGTGTGCTGATATGTAATTGTCTCTAAGATATTTCTTAAATAAAAAAGCGTGGCTAAACAATATATGTAGCATATAAATATTTATAAAAATAGGAGAAAATATAAATGCACACACGTGATTTGCTTGTATAAGAAAGATTATCTCTAGGGATTATAAACAAGAAACAGATAATAATAGTTGCATCTGCAGAAGGGGAATAAGGGATCAGTGGAATGGACGTCAGAGGTAAGAGATTAACTTGTCACTGTATACTTTTTTATGTTTGAGTTTGTTCTGTGTGTGTGTGTGTGTGTGTGTGTGTGTGTGTGTGTGTGTGTGTGTTTCAGTGTGAGAAAGAAAAGTGTGCCATTGTAAATCTCACTGTCTACTGAGAAGGTATTTCAAATTAAGGACTAAAATCCAGTGAAAGCAAACTTAGTAATTGTCATTCGAAGTTAAGAGAAAGGGAAAGCAAGATATTACAAGACTTATCCTCTATTTTTTCTAAGTTAATGCTTCTCAATTGGGTTTGGGCCCAACACAGGGTATGCTCCACCGTGTTAAAGAGCAGCACTTCTCCTGAAAGTGATTCTCACTTGGGAGCCACATACACTGCAGAACCAGGATGAGTGGCCTTGAACTTGTTGAAGGGGTCATGAGCAGAGAGAAATGGAGGAACAGCAGGAGAAACAGAAGATTTCAGATATGGAATCACAGAATAGTTTACTATAAAGAAACACATTCTTAAAAAAGTATCAGACATGTTTTTGCAAACATGATTGGCTTATACCCCTTTCATGACCAGGGTAGATTATTTTTTAAAAATATTTCTAGGTGTTCTGTTTGGGGCAGAGTTCTCTGGACTGCATCTTGCCAGTGAATACATTTTTCAATAGAATGTTTTTGATCTGCCTGACCTAAGCCCAATTAATACAGATCCCTGTTTCTTTGCCATCCTAACCTAAAGGGCAGTGTATGAGAACCGTCGGGGAGGAGAGTGTTGACAGTGTCCTCTGGTGATTCTGAGACCCATCCCAACCTAACACCTACACTCGCTCACTCAGCCATCCTCGGGGAATAAATAGTTCTAAATCAAAAATGAAACTCATTGCCCATAGGCCATTATAACCTTCCACCCAAGAGAGAAATTAAACCAAATCAAAAGAAAGTTTCAGCAGATTTTGCTTAATGTGCTAAAAGAAGAAAGTTGCCATAACCATACAATTTATAATCATAGTATAATACAGCTGGAGCATACCTGGGACATAGATGATGCTTTATAGAGTGACACTTTCCAAAAATTCATGTGGGTTTTGCATTAAATTTTTGTTTTTTCTACAAATTTACTAATTAACTTTATCAAAAGAAAATTCTAAATGTTAAATGACATACCTAAATGCTAAGAGACCAGGGAACAAAGTTAGGGCTAGAAATAGTGACCTGGTTTTACTAGATATGGCAGGAAAATTACTGATTTATAGGTCATTGTTTTTTTCTACCAGAAGTGTCTGACTAAATTAGGTTATAGCTTGGGGTTATTCACCTGTCTCTCACATAAATAAAATTTCCCAATAAATTTTGTGGGCCCCCTCAGAATTTGTGGGCCCCTCAGCCCTACTCATTGGATAACTGGCACAAACACATTTTAGCCAGTTTAAATTACCTTTTTGCTTGTTTGTTTCAGGAGAAACTGGGTTCCTTCAAATAGGTGTGGTAGGAAAATGTACTCAAAACCAAAAGTGAGTGATAAGATAGTCTCTAAAAGATCCTTCTGTGTTTAAAATTCTAGATGCTATCATTGTAGGATATGGAATAGAAATTAAAGAGATGTGTTCTACATAAACATGCAGATTTGGATCAGAAGTATGTCATGACTTGAAGACAATCCAGAATTTATTTTTAGGCTAAATGAATCTTTCAAGGTTTTTGATTTCAGAAACAAAACCTATTCGAGCTAGTTTTAAGCAAAAAAAAAAAAAAATTGTCAAAGGTTTTAAGTAGTTTTAAGCATCTCAGTGAGGGCCAGAGAATCATCTTTGGATGCTCTGAGGCCAGGAGCCACAAGCAAGTTACACGGTGGGTGGTTCCAAAGGACACCCCACTGTCTCTATGTACAGACAGCCCAGCTCCCACCTCCAGTGGTGGACACTAAAGGCTACAGTTGGAACTTCTGGCAGTGGTCTCTGGAGGGTGCTGCCTCTCCCTTTACCTGCCACAATGGATTCCTTGAGATATGTTACTCACTTCTGCATGGAGGTCTCAGCTAGGTGGGTGATTGGCAGAACCTGGACCCTATATATCCTCAAGTCCAAGATGTCAAGAGAGTTTCTGACTTATTCGGAGAGCAGACTCTCCAAAATTAGGACATTTTCGAAATATACAATGTGCCCAAAGATGATGGGTGGCCAAAAAACCTGACAAATGCCCAGTTCATTGAAATAGTATAATCTTAACTTCTCCTCGGAGCCTGGAGAGACTGAGTCACATCTTTCCAGAAGAGTTTATGTTCCATGGGGCAGACTCTTGGCTAACAGGAGATGAGGAATGGGAAAGAGCTGGCAAATAATCCCCTGCCCTTCCTCTCTCCTGACAGCTGCCCTGAGAAGCAGTATTTTATTTGGTCTGGCTGAACGCACCCCTAGAGATGACGACTATGCTGGTTGTCAATAATAGGCTGACTCAAGCCTCCCTCACTGTTTCCCTGCCTCACTCCCTTTTCCCTCATCTCACTTCTCTGAAATTTCACCTCCCTAAAAAGTGGCAGCTCAGAAGCTTCTCTCTTAGGCTCTAATTTCTAAAGGAACCCAACCTGCAAGGGCATCTTATTGCAGATGCAACATATTCTTGCTAGATCTTTGGTCTCTGTGACCAGCTTCAATTATTTTCCCTGGAAAACTAGCAATAGAAGCTCATGCTGATTTGTAAGCCTGCACTTGCCATAACTGTCATGTTGAAAACTTTTTTTCTACTATCTCTAACTTATTTTTGTCTTATGTGCAAATATATGTTCATTGGAGGATTGAGCTGTGAGAGTGGGGGTGGAAGAATTAGCTTGTCAACTCTCAGATTCACTGAGAGTCTCCTAGCTTCTAGTCGAAACAGCTTCCTGCTTGTTCTAGCATGCTAATTTTCTTTTAGCTCCCTAAATAAGCATTTGTGTTTCATTTCCCTCAAGTTATTTTTTCTTTTAGGAACCTGTTTGCCCTCCCCCTTATTAATGCAATTAAATGCTTCTTGCCCTTGAAAACTGAGCTTGGTGTCTCCTCTTTAAAGATGCTCTCCTGAAGACCCCCAACCACAATTCTAATTTATGTCGCCCTGTGTGTGCCTATAATACCCTCTTTGTCGTATTTATTTGGGCCACACTGGACGTCAGCTATTAGTTTGTAGGCTTGTCGACCCTAAAAGATGATAAGCTTCTTTCATGTCTCTTTTGGTTTTATAATAAAGCCCTAGCTTCAAACAATTGGCTTTGTATGTAATGATTAATCGATAGAAAGCAGTTGAATGACTAATATTTATAGAATAACTGACTGAATAATTCCAGGTAAGCTCCTTGTGCCATGTTATGGCAGTGCCTGGAAAAATCCCCAATTTGAGGCCTCCTCTGGGTGGAGGAGATGCTCCACTCACCTGTGAGATGGGTACTGTACCAACCCAGTTGAAAAAAAATCCTGTAATTTCCTTAGGAAGGAAGAAAACCCTATGAAAGGACTCAGTGTCATGTTTTTGGTAGGTTTCTGAGTGAGCGAATGAAGGTGATAAGAAACAAAGTGTCTACTGAAAAAATAAGTAAAGTGTGGTTTCTCCTAAGATGTTCCTCATGGATGACCAGTATTTGTGTCATCCACATACCACTTCACCAGTGGACAAAAATAGTTGTTAAAAAAGACATTTAATTGCTCCCATATTTGGCAACACTCTGTCCCATATGTCTAAAGTTAGCTCTCATTTCATATACATGTCCAAATATGTCATAATTTTTTATTTAGAAAATATATACTCATTTATATATTCATGGATCCATTTAACAAATATTTATTGCTGCCTACAATAAGCATGTATCAGGCTACGAATTGTAACAGTAAACAAAACAAATATCATCTTTCGTGGGGCTTGCATTCTAATAGGTGAGGCTATAAACATTGTAATCTGTATTCAATAATTCTTTCTTTCAACAAATATTTGTTAAGTACTATTTTTTATGTCAAGCACTTTATAAATAAAATAAAGTAAATTTATATGTATTAAGCACTTTGTATCATAAATAAATAAATATAAATTTATCTATATTTTTTTAAGGACTATTAAGGACTAGATGGCAGAGATACAGGGGTTATTTTATGGCAATTACTCTCTAGATCAAATCATCACAGAAATAGATAATAACAAATGGTGACAACTATTATGAAGAAAAAACAGATTAGAGGACATCCCAGTCTGGAAGAGGGTGAAAGTAGCCAAAGAACCAACATCTAAACCAGGTCCAAGAGCATCACGACTAATAAATAAGATAAAGGAAGGGTTAGAGGCTCACTTGGATTGGGCTGCTAACATACACAATGGGATAATGGCACATTTGGGGATCTGAAAGAAGTGCAGGGTAAATGGAGACCCAGGAAAGAGAGAAAGCAGGGGGACAGGAAGGGTGAGCAGGGCCAGATCATGCAGGGTTTGTAGGTCGCTTAAGGAGTCTGGTCACACACATTAGGGAAAAATAGATTACAGGAGACTGAATGAGGTTGATAAAAATAAGTCCATGTACTTCAAAGTTACTTGTCATTATTCTTTTGTTTTGCATTCTGGTAAAGTAGTTGAGTTTTTTTTTTTTTTTTTTAACTGTTTACAACAGATAGAAATTGGTAGCATTAGAAACTATCCTAACAACTTTCATTAAAGAGAAATCTTAGCTTTATTATAAAATTTGGGAAACTGAATCTATTTAAGAGACTAGGTATCAGTTGACTATATTTGAGAGTCTGAATATGATAGTGACTTTTATTTACCTGCCAGGATTTCAACAGGTATGTGACTTCCTACCCCTATTGCTGCTATATCATAACAAGAACATTCTAATTTTCATGCATAAAAGATGAAAATATTTTTATTTTGTGAAGAATCAAATATAGGCTCTGTACAATTATTTATTATTTCTCAGGTGACATCTGGTGGATAAAAATTGAAATGCAGTTTTATATAGTTTGAGAAAGGTTAGATTCTCAAATCCCATTGGTAGAAAATCATTAAAGAATATGTGCTGAATTGGTTAAGATTAATTTTGCTTATATTTTTCGCATTATATTATCCACAGCAAGTAGGTATTATGGTATCAGATGTGATGAAAAGAACACTCCAGTGCTCTACTGGATTTGTCAGGCTTTGAGTTCTGCTCAAACCTCTGGCAGTACAGACCTAAATGATTTGATTTTGCTTTGCTCTTTAAAGAACTTCCAGATTAAAGAACAAATTAGCTACAGACAGACAAGAATTGGATTGATATTGGAGTTCTTAGTGGCAATACTGGATAGAAGATACAACAGAACAATATCTTCGCCATTCTGAGGGAAAATTTCTATCTAAAGTTCTCTACTGAGCCACTCTCCTGGTATGAGCAAAATAAAAGCATTTTCACCCTTGAAAGTTAAGCTATCAAGAGTCCTCTCTGGGTTGCTAATTTAAAATGTCATCTTTATCAAATATTAGGTTTCGGTTTGATTTTAGGTATTTTCTGTTTTGCTGTTGCAATTTGGATCTTTATTTCTATTATTTTTTTTTTATTGGGGAATAATTGACACTATGTTTTCTACTAGTTGTTGTTTGTATAGATCAAGGTAACTGATTTTTACATACTAATTTTATACCCATCTATCTCGCTAAGTTCTCATATTATTTGCATAGATTTATAATTAGTTTCTTGGATTTTACAGATATACGATTATCTGTAACTAGTAATAAATGTACTTCTCTTCCAATGTTTATACCTCGTATGTCTTTCTCTTATCTAATTGCATTGGTTAAACCTTCAGAATTATGCTAAATGTGGTGACTAGACACAATTATCTTGCTGTAGATTTTAAATGGGAATGCGTCTAGTGTTTCCTCATTAAATATAATGATGACTTTTAAAAAATATCCATCTTTTCTATTTTATGAAGATTTTTTAAAAATCAAGTATGGATGTTAAAATTTATTAAATCCCTTTCTAGCATATTTGAAGAAAATCACACATTTTTTTATTTTATCAGCCTAATTTTTCTACTTTGATCTATTTTTCAGTTGCAGAAAAACAGGAAAGGATTTAATACAGGGAATAAACTGCTTATAAATCAGTGGAGAGCTGGAGGGACAGGCTCTCTAGGAATAACTCTCAGGACCATACTGCGGAACTGGCCCACCAGGAGACCTGCTCCCTCTTCCACAGTCAGGAAGTCATGCTCCCATCTGTTAGCTCCAGAAGCACACCATCTTAATGTGATCTAGAAACAAAAAGTTGCCACCAGAATTCTTATCCCCAGGAACACACCTTCTTATCTGTCACATCTGTATCAGGAAACTGGTACTTGGACTATCAGCTCCAGAGTTTCATCATGTCTGCTACAATGACCCCAACAAAATCTATGCCTCAGGTACCACCTATTTCCCCATTATGGTCTGAAATCAAGTTTCCCACAAGTGCACCTATTTGGCAAAACATAATTAACATTGAGGACCTAGCTGCAAGAGAGCCTGGGAAATGAGAATTCTGAACTTTCCAACCTCTGCATTATAGGATGACTCACTAAAAAGAGATATAAATAAGTGCTAAGTGAGCCAAGTGACTACACATAACCACTTCATAACATAATGAATAATATCGAATCATGTTGTGATCCTGGGGAGGGGGAGAATTATTTTTCTTTTTATTCTTCTAAGCTGCTGCTAGATTGAGTTTGCTAAAATTTTGGTAAACATTCTTTGCATAAATACTTATAATTAATTTTTGTTAGGGTTTTTTTTTTGGTGCTGTTACTGGCTGTTTTTTGTAAACAAGCACATGCTATTTTTATTATTAGAATTTGAAAGTTCATCTCTTTGTCTCTGCTCTGGAACAATTTAAGTCTATTTATTCTGTCAGATTTGGTGAAATTAGCTGGTGAAACTCTCTGGGCCTGGTCTTTGGGAGCTTACCATTTTGACATTTTTTTCTCTCTTTTTTTTTTAAGTTTTTAATACTTAATGTTTAGATTTTTAATTGATCAATTTTAGTAAGTTATATTTTCATGTTTATCTGCAGACAGTTGAGCAAAATAGTTTCCTATGCTTCTTTTATTTTCGTTTGTACTGTTTATTATGTATATTTGTGCTTTCTTAATTTTAATTCTTAATCAAGTTAGCTAATTATGGAATTATCATTTCTCTGTTTTTTTTTCTACTTTCACAATTCATTTTTCCTTTTATTGGTTATTAATCTTTTTTATTTTGAGCTGGATGGCTGATTCATTTATTTTTATTCTTATTTATTAATATAACTATTGAAACTGCTAATTTTCTCTGAGGATTGTTTTAGCTGTATTCCATTAATAATAAGATATAGTGTTATTAATGCTTTTTAATTAAATTACAACCTTAATTTTTTAATTAAATTTATTGGAGAGACATTGGTTAATAAAATTATATAGGTTTCAAGTGCACAATTCTATAATACATCATCTGTATATTGCGTTGTGTGTTCACTACTCAAAGTTAAATTTCTTTCCATCACCATATATTTGACCCCCTTCATCTTTATCTACCTCCTAAACTTCCTTCCTTCCCTCTGGTAGCCACTAAACTGTTATCTGTGTACATGAGTCAGTCTTGTTCATTTGTTGCTTTCAGGTTTATACCCTAATGTATATGAAATCATGTGGTTTGTAACTTTTTCTGTATGACTAATTTCACTTAGTATGATGATATCAAGGTCCATCCATGGCATTATTTCATCTTTTCTTATGACCAAGTAATATTCCATTATATATACATAGCACAGCTTCTTTATCCCACTATCTATTGAAGGACACTTAAGTTGTTTCCATCCCTTGGCAATCGTGAATGTTTCTATGAACATCAGGGTGCATATATCTTTGTGGAAATGTTTTTAAATTTGGGGGCTGAATACCCAGAAGAGGAATTGCTGGGTCATAATTCTATTCTAAGTGTTTTGAGGAACCTCCATACTACTTTCTATAGTGGCTGTACCAATTTACAGTCCCAGTTGAAAAAAATCCTGAAATTAATTTTTAAATGATAGATTCATGTTCATCAAATGGGTTGGAATTCTCAGGGAAAAGTGCTCTATTGGGACTAAGTGATGTAGTCATAAAACCTTCAACCACACTGAAGATTTTTATTTTCCTGAGGCTGGTATAAGGGATGTAAACCTGACACTACTTGCAAATGACTAATCAACATCCATTCAAAACAGCTGACTGTCTTCTTTATTGTCTACTAGCTTCCAGGGGGAAAAAATTATTTTTCAAAAGGGAAGTTAACTTGGATAATTTTATAGTTTAGGAAAGCTAGATCCAGGCTTGATGCTTGGCACTGCCACAGTCTAGCTATTTACCTTAAAAATTTAATTAACTAAGGTTTTTGAACGTTATGTATTTACAACAAAGGCTAGTTAGGTGAGGTAAGAGTGTTTAGCACACAATGGGTAATCAAAGGTAGAGATTATTATTTTTAAAATAAATATTCCAATTTTCTCTTTTATCTAGACCTGCTCGTAAACTCCCTTAACATTAGAAGTAGTTTCATGGTTGTTGCTGCAGCTGTTGTCATCATTGTTGTTATCATTATTGTTGTTAAACAGTAACTCTTCTTGGCCCATCCTCAGGGAACTGAAAGTCTGTTGGAGAGTATCTGGTTAGGGGATTTTAACCTTACCAAGAAACTGTAAAATAAGAAGAGAAAAGATTTGAAACTCTTTAAATCATTTCTCCTTTTAGTTCCCAGAAATAGAGTTTAGTTTAAACAGTCAAACATTTTGTATGGAAATAGTCATTTAAAGGTTGATAGATGATTTCAGCTATTTTTATGAAATAAAAATATGAAAATGGTGGAGGGAGTTATCACACCATCTATAAGTATGTAATATTGGTTAGCTATAATTCTGATTCTACTTCAGAAGGCAATGTGAAACAACTTTATTCCAGACCTGTCAATTTATACTTGTGAATTCTATGCCGCAGTCCCCAACTTTTTTGACACCAGAGACTGGTGCTCCTATGAGAATCTAATACCTGATGATATGAGATGGAGCTGAGGTGGTGATGCTAGTGCTAGGGAGCAACGGCAAACACAGATGAAGCTTTGCTTGCTGGCCCACCATTCACCTCCTGCTGGGTGACCTGGTTCCTAACAAGCCATGGACTGCTACCAGTGTGCAGCCCAGGGGTTGGAGACCCCTGCTATAGGGCACCATAAAGTTATCCATTTGTTAGTGTATGTAAAACAGTAATACAAATATTTTCAAGTAATTAAGCCTTAACCAAGTAAATCCAGTGTCCAGGCATATGAATATATTTGATTTTGCATAACTCTCTGGAGCAATTCTACTCATTTTCAGCATATTATTCTATGACCTTGGAATGTTCAATTTTCTGTAGTCATCTTTACATAATGTTAAAACAAAATATTTGAAAACCACTAGTTATAACATTAATCGAGTAGAACTTAGTAGGTTATAATTAGAAAATAGCCTCTTTTTCTCCCACTGACTTCTCTTCAAACATTTGTGCTCTGCTATCTCTCTTCTCTGCCCTCGACGTAATATGTCAGGTAGATGACATACTTGTTTTCAACACATTTTCTGGGTACGTTGGATATTAGAACAATCTCCCTTTCTGGTATTAAAAAATCAGTGTTGCCTCAATTAAAACTATTGTATCATGTCCAATTTTAAGTGTCTCTTCTTTACTCGCAGTGGAGAAAAAAGGTATAGTCTCTGCTTTCAGTCTTCTTGCTCTGCCTCCTTCCTGCACTCTTACGCTGCCACTGAATGTTTCAGGGTCAAGGCAGGTTTGAAATGTGAATAGAAAATCAGGAATTGGTGACAGTGATTTTGAGTATCTTTTCAAGTAATTGACAGTGAAAGCCAGAAATATAAGACTGTCATGACTCATACATTGGTCACAAAGCAAAGTTCAATTATATTCTACATACAAGAGACACACCTAAACAAAGCAATTTTAAAATGTTGAAACTAGTGGGTGAGCAAAGGCATACCAGAAAAAACACATAAGAATGAATCACCAGATAATGCTATTAATGGAAGACACAATTGAATTCAGGGCAAAAATCATTAAACAAGAAGGGTAATAATTGCAATTCACAATGACTATCTAAGAGTTACAAATGTCTATGCACTAAAATAATACAGCACTGACATCCATAAAAAGTACAGGGGATACAAGAAGAAAAAGATAGAAAAACAGTATCAGGAGACCTAAATTTACCTCTCTCAGTGTACGATAATTCTAGAATTCAAAAAATTAAGTAAGGATTGGTATGGAATACAACTATATGAAGCAAAATTGACTAAAACTATCATTTTTACTATTTATTAATATTATTGTTACTAAATCATTTTTTTAGGAATAAGACTTAAAAGAGGAAAAATAGGCTTGCACAAAAAAGACTGAACCAAGAACTATAAGAACGGTTTTAAAAGATAGATAAACTGGTGTAGTAGGCAGTTCTAGTAACTAAAAGCTCATAACAACCCAGATCAAGTGCCTTTTCAGGATGCTTTGCAAGTAGTAGTGACCATGTGACTCAGTTACAGTTAGTGATGTATAAATGGAAGGCATTGGGTAAGGCTCTTTGAAAAGATTTTTAAAGGTGGGGGCAGATTAGCTGTTATGCTCCTTTTGCTCTTTGCTGTTGTAGCAGACACTGTAGGTGTCCCACCTCTTGAGTTTACTCATCCACAGTGATAGTTTCCCACCTTTCTCTTAGTTTAATGGCTTTCTCTGGGAACTTGTTTAGTCTTGTGTGGAACAGCCTATAAATGCTAGTGTTTTAATGGCCCCAGGGAAATCCTCAATCAGTGAGATTTGAGATTTGGTAGATAGATACCTCAGCTTCCCCATTTCTTAGTTGAGCAATTCTGAGGAATGTTCTATGAGAGTCTTCAGAAGGTCCCTAGGAGAGAGAGAGCCCTAGTTGCCCACAGCTAGAACCACTAAACCACTCTTTATTGGCTTTCCTCCTTTCCTTGACTCATTTTCCCTACTCCCTCACTTGGCTTCCTGAGATCATCTCCCAAATAATCAGTCTCTACCCAGGTCCTTGTCTCATGATCTGATTTCAGGGGGGCCCAAACTGACAGCCTTCTTCCTTCTTCCTGTTGAGAATATAAGTGTGAGAATTGGAAAAGAAGGGATAACATGATCTCTACTTGCAGATAATTAAATAGTATAAATGGAAATCCTAAGAGAATCATTCTAAAAATTATACCAAAATTAAGAGAATTGATTAAAGTGGTAATATAAAAATTAACAAATAAAAATCAATTGTCTTCATATATCCAAAGATAAACAGCTAAATGGTATGAAGAAAGGGGAAATCACACAAATAGTAGGAATATACTTAAAACAAAAGGTTTACTTTTCAAAGATGCAAAAGTAGACTTGAACTAATGTAACGGCATACCTCGTTTATGAATAGGAGAACTCTACATCATACATATATTCTTTCAGGTTAATACACAAATTTAATGTGATTATAAAGGAAATATCAAGATTTTTCTCCCAAAGTAGACTGTTAATTCTAAAGTTCTTTTGGCAATGAACAAGCAGGGAAAGGTAGGAAAATCCTGTGTGTGGGGGGGAGAACAGTGAGGTGAATTAGCCCAAAAGATATATAAAGATTTTTATAAAGCCCCTATAATTTAAAAAGTGTATATTCGTTGAGATATAAATGGATATGCAAAATGATAGAATAGGATAGAAAATTCAAAATGGAACAATTATATATGAAAAGTTAACCGACACCTGAAATCATTGGAGCCAATATAGAGCAGGCCCGGGAATAACATTGTTTCACTCCATGTTTTGTTATAACATTGATGAAACACTCGGGAACTTAACTCTTGCTTATGTTTAGCCTATGGTAAAATTGGTTTTATTATACATCATTTCACTTATATTTGTAGAACCGATCAATGTTAAGTGAGAGATTACTGTACCATTTTTAATAAATATTGTTGGCATAACTAAATAGTCATATGGGAAAAAGTAAAATCAGGTCCATATTTCACACTAGATACCAGAATGGAATCCAAATAGTCTAAATATTTAAATGTAAAAGGTGAAGCCACACAACAAAAGAAGGATTCATGTCTTTATAAACCGGGAGAGAGAAAAGCCACTTCAACTACATAAAAAGAACCCTTTCAAAACAAAAAAAAAAAGTAAAAGTCACAAAACAAATTAAAAACATAGAAGAAAATATTTGCTATATCACAAAATTATATCACTATCACCTACTTGATAAAAAAAAAAAAACTTTTAAAAACTGAATGGAGAAATAACAAATACCAATAGGGAAAAGATGTGAACAGAGTTAAAAGAAAAGAAAGCAGATGTCCTTCAACTTATGAAAAAAGGGGGACCTTAACTCTAATAAAAGAAAAGGCAAATTAAAATTACTGGAAAATAGCATTTTCACCTATTCAGATTGTCAAAAATCCAAAAACTTGAAAAAATATTGTGAGGGCAAGTAATAAAGAAACAGACACTCTCAAGCATTGCTAATGGGAGTGCAAAATGGTACAATTCCTATGAAAAGGAAGTTAGCAATATTTAACTATGTTGTGTTTGTATTTAGCCTTTGACTCAGCAATTTGATTGAAGATATACTTCTCCAAATATGAAATACTAATGAATCATTACTTGTCACAGCAAAAGATTAGGAATAACACAAACATCTATCAGTAGGTGACTGGTTGAATAAAACAATGGAGTATTATACCTTCACTCAAAAAACGAGAGAGATTTCTATGAGCTGTTATCAGTGAGTTCCAGGATATGTTAGGTGAAAAATGTAAGGTGTGTTGAATTGTGGACCCTAATCCAGTGACTGATGTCTTTATAAGAAGAGGAAAATTTGGACTCAGAGACATGAACACATGGGGGAGTAACTAGCACATAGGGGAGTAACTAGGCCATGCAAAGATGGAGGCAAAGGCTGGAGCAATGCTTTCACAAGCCAAGGGACACCACTGGCTGCCAGCAACCACAAGAAGCCAGGAGAGAAGCATGGAACAGATTCTCTCTCTGAGCCCTTAAGAAAGAATCAATCCTGCTGCCACCTTGATTTTGGACCTCTGGACTCCTGAACTGTGAAAGAATAAATTTCTACTGTTATAAACCACCCAGTTTGTGATACTTTGTTATGGCATCCCTAGGAAGCTAATACAATTGCTGTATGTCTTTGTAAAAAGAAAAAAAGAAAGAAAAAAATATGATATAGATATCTATCTATATGCATTTTTTGCAAAAAGAACAAGCCAGAAATCATAAAAATGGTTACACATAGAGGATAAATTGAAATGGGACAAAGAGCATGTGTTTGGAAGTGAGACTTCTTTAAATATACTTTGTCATGTAATTTTGATTTTATTACACAATTTATTTTTAAAAGTAAACCAAAAGGGGGAAAAAGAACAATCAAAAGAACCCACTGTATACAAATTGATTCTATAACCACAGAGAGAAAAGACAAATTTCAGAAAACTTTTAACACAACACTCAGACCAGATATCCTCTTGTCTGGGACAGTCTAAGGAGGAAAGGAACTGCAAAATGGTCTTAAATGTTGCTTAGTAGGTTTACTATTAGTGGTGATTTTAGAATTGTAGTTTGAACTACATGTTGCAAGAAAAAGTGAATAAGTGATATGTTGATATTATAAGGAACCAAGACTTTCAGTGTAAGAAGAAATGCAAATACATAGGAAGGAAAGACAAACCTCAAGTTCTAGGAGAGCAACTGTGGCACTCCTGTCTCTGGCATCTGAAAGAGTGGGGTATGCTCCGTTCTGTTTCTTTGAAAAGTAAAGTGTAGTTCATTGTTCAAGCCCATTAATAATGCTTTTTCGTTTAGACTGTTCCACCAGCACTTGGTAGAAACCTAGAAAGGAGTTCTATTAAGTAAAATACAGAGGTAGATGTTATAGCCATTTCTATGTGACACGAATGTATTTAAGCATGAGAATGAAAGAATGAATTTTCTTGGAGGTTTGGGGACAAACGGGATACGGCGAAGAAAGATTTTGCCGAATAAGAATAGATATGTGCCCAGGAATAAGTACACAAACCCGCGGGAGAGCGGAGCCTCGCGGGCCGGCTGCTCCGCCTACGCCCTCGCCCGGCCCCGCCCTCATCCTCGACCGCGCGGGCGGCCGGCCGCGCTCTCCGGCCCCGCCCCGCGCCCAGACCCCGCCCCGCCCCGCCCCGCGCCCAGGCCCCGCCCCGCGTCCACGCCCAGCCCCGCCCTTATCCTCGACCGCGCGGGCGGCCGGCCGCGCTCTCCGGCCCCGCCCCGCGCCCAGGCCCCGGCCCCGAGCCCCGCCCCGCCCCGCGTCCACGCCCGGCCCCGCCCCGCGTCCGCGCCCGGCGCTGCATCCCCGCGCATCCCGGCCGTGCGGGCACCTGTGTGCAGAGCTAGCAGCTGCCCGCGCCCGCCAGCCCAGGCCGCGGTGGTCGCCACGGTGGTCGCTGCGGCGGGGGCGGCTGGCGAGGGAAGATGGCCGCCCTGACGACGGTGGTGGCGGCGGCGGCGGCCACCGCGGTCGCCGGGGCTGTGGCGGGGGCGGGGCCGGGCGCGGCCGCGGGGCCCGGCGTGGGAGCAGCGCCCGGGCCGCAACAGGTGAGTCGAGGAGGGCTGGGGCCTGTGCGGTGGCGGGCGGGGGCTCGCGGGGCCCCCTCGGCCCTCGCCGAGCAGGTGTCTCTGCGGCGCGGCCCCGGGGGGCGCGGAGTCGGCCTCGCTTCGCTCCGGGCCTGGCTCACGCCGGGCGTTGCGCTTTGTTCGTGGAACCGCTTTTACAGCGCCGCTTCCGTGTAGTTGCAGAATCGAGGACCACTTGGATGGAAACCCTGGCTTTGCCGCTTCCTAGTTCCTGATAGGAACCTCCTTCCCCCCTCGGTGACTCGGTTTCTTCCCTAAAAATATTGGGACCGATAGTGTGCACCTTCCCGAGCTATGGAGATTGTCTGGGAACCAGCCCCTGATACGGTGCTTGGCTGGAGAGAGATTCGGTGCCGAGTCATTAATTGGTGGCTGCTCTATGATTGTATCTGCCCTGGGAACACAGGAGGAATTGAATATGGGATGCTCTGGGGCAGATGTGTTTCCAAAGATCCTTTTGAGACTCCTTTCTCCACAGTTACGACTGGAGAATCCCTTAGAAAATTGGTGGATCCAGTTGCTCAAGCCAAGGATCCTTGACTCCTCATTCTGTCATAGCCCACACCTAAAGCATGGGCCATCCCTCTGTTCTACCTTAAGAATAAATCCAGAATCCCACTCCTTACCACTTCCAGTGCTACTACCCTTGTCCACCCTATCATTTCTCCACTGGCTGAAATGCTTTCCTAATTGATTTCTATTCTTCCACTCTAGTCTTCCTAAAGTATTCTGAGTAGCCAGGGTTACTCAGTCCAGTAACGACACTCCAAGTGCTTTTTATCTCACTCAGAGTAAAAGCCAACATCCTTTCCAGAGCCTGTGAACGTCATGACCCCACCACCTGCCTGTCACCTCTTCACCAGTGCCCTGCTCTGAGTCTGCTGTAGCTATTCTGGCTTCTCAGTGATCCCCCATACGTGCCAAGCACTCTCCTTCCTCAGGAGCTTTGTAATTGCTGTTCCCTCTGCTCAGAATGCTCTTCTCCATGGTTAGCATTGTCACTGCCTTCAGATATCTTTGTTCAAATGTCATCAGCTCAGTGATTCTTCTCATGACCTCCCCAGTCTGAATCCCCTTACCCAACACACCTTGTCCCCTTTTATCCATAGCACTTGTTACCATATGACATATTATTACATATTTTATACCTGTTTTTTATTGTTTTTTTCCACCCACCACCTTATCCCTGGGGATGTAAATTTTATGAGGGCAGAAACTTTTGGAAGTTTTATTCGCTCTTTTATTCTCCGTACCAAGAACTGTGCCTACATAGTCCTGTAACATAGTAGATGCTCACTAAATATTTGTGGATTAGGCCAAACCTGAAGGAATGCTGTTGTGAGCTAAGGGCAGGTTCCATTTTTTTCTTCCTCTAAAGAAATGCAAATTCAAGAAATTCCACTTAAGGCAGATTTTCTCACATATTCTTTGTAATTCTCTTTATTATTCTAACTCTGGCCCAAATGTCTTAGAAAAAAAGTATAAAATATATTAAAATACAGAATATGTAGAATACTTTTAAACATTTTAAAATATTTTTTAAATATATGACCCTAGTGATTTCACCATTTACTGGCTTTCTCCATGAAACCTTTCTGGCTTACTCTAGTTCAAAATTATTTCTTCTCTAAATTCTTATAACTATGCATTTTTCACAAGTCGCCTAATGTTGTTGTTGATGCACACTTTTATCACTCCACTATGGTGATTCTCAGAGGTTTGCCTTCCCAGGGTTGGAATATTTTAAATATTATATCAGTCCCTGACATTTAGCAATGTCTGGAGACATTTTTGTTTTTCACAGCTGTGTGAGGCTGGGGGATAGTTTGAGTATACCAGTAGTGTCTAATGGGTAGAAGCCAAAGAGCAGCCCCCACAACAAAAAGTTATCTTGTTCAAATATTATTGTGCTGAGGTTGAGACATCCTGCTTTAGACCCTCTCACCACTTTTTGGAAGAAAGAGCCTCATAGTTGACATGTAATGGGGTAGAATTCCTCAGGGGTATTGGGTTTTTAAAAAAGGAATCAGAATCTTTCCTGTACCATATTGCGATTTTTTAAAGGAGTTTAACTATGTGTTATCCATCTTTCTGTTCCCCTCAACATACCACACACATACACACCTATACACTCAAATTCTATACCCTAACATTGAACTTCAATATTTGTCACATGATTACTTGACTAAATATTCCTATAGACTCTAACAGTGAAACCAGCTGTGCTCTTGAAAAGAGATAATTTTTCCAGTGACAACCTCATGATATTAGAGATGTCTGCCAAAACATCTGAAGTCCCTGTTTTAGTCTTCTGGAGCCTCCATAACAAAATAACGTAGATTAGGTGGTTTAAATAACAGAAATTTATTTTTTGACACTTTTGTAAACTGGAAAGTTCAAATCAAGGTGATGTCAGAGTTGGTTTCTGGTGAGACCTCATTTCCTAGCTTATGTACAGCTGCCTTCTTGCTGTGTCCTCATATGGGCTTTCCTCTGTACACATGCAGAGAAAGAGATCACTTGTGTCTATTCCTCTTATTAGAACACCAGTCCTATTGGATTAGGACTCCATCCTTGTGACCTCATTTAACCTAATTACCTCCTTAAATGTCCTATCTCCAAATATAGTCACAAAGGATGTTAGGGCTTCACTATTACGAATTTGGGAGGAACATAATCCAATCCATAACAGTTCCCTTAAATTATTTTGAGGTTATTATCTTTGAAGTGATACTGTACCTTATCTGTGCTTTTTACTATTTGTATATCATTTGTTCATAATCCTTATCAGCCAACCATTGCTTTTCAAGACTGAAGACTGCAAATCTCTTTGTCTTTTCAAGTGCATTCCCCTTTTGATCAATTTAGCTGTTGAATTATAGCTTTTTTTTTTAAAGTATCTCTGACAGTATCACACTAGTGTTTATCCTAATTTTGTACCAGAATAGGACTGTTTGTTTTGTTTCTAGTAACCTCCCTGTGATGGCCTATATTTTATGACAATTGGCTGCCTGGAGTAGTCCTTCAGTAATTACTATTTTCATTCTCTTACTTTCAGTGATTACTCAAAATAGATTTCCTCTAGATCACACACATACATAGGGCTGTATGTTTGTCTAAGTGTAGTAGACTAAAGAATGTGTACCTCCCCCCACTAGGGATAGTCACATCCTAATCTCCAGTGCCTGTGAATATTTGATAAAAGGGACTTTGCCAATATGATTAAATTAAGAGTTTTAAAATGGGGAAGTTATCCTAGATTATTTGAGTGGGCCAGTGTATTCACAAAGGTCCTTATAAAAGAAAAATAGGAAGATCAGAACCAAAGGTAGGAGATGCAATGATGGAAGCAAGAGAGTAAAGTGATATGAAGGGCCATGAGCCAAGGAACGAATGTGGCCTCTAAAAGCTGAAAAAAAGGTAAGGAAGTGGCTCCTCCTCTGAAACCTTCAAAAAGAATGCAATCCTGCCAACATCTTCATTTTCACTTGATATCAAGAACTGGTGTTGTTTAAGGCACTAAGTTTGTTGTACATTGATTTGTGATACGTTTGTTTTATTAGCAACAGGAAACTAATACACCAGAGAAGACCTAGAAAGTCCTAAAATCTTATCTTTGTTGGACCTAGGAACTTTGTGCAAGTAGGAAGTGAAAGTTTAGGTAGAGTTGTAAACTGCTTACCCAGGTGTTGAAGGCATGCTCTAGAGTGCACACAGACCCCCTCAGCAAAGGATAGGAGACTTATTGGTTTAAGATATCTAAGAAAATCTCTGACCAACCAATTATTATCTAACGACTCAGCAGAGAATTCAGTGCCACACAAAGAAAATAGACCTTGCCAAATTAGTTCAGGAAAATGATTAAACGAGCAGCAACAACAAGAAGCCTTGGAAGGGAAGAATCTCACTTTCAGAGTTGCCACGTTTATTACTTAAATTGTTCAGTTTTAACCAAAAAAAAATGAGATATGAGAAGAAATTAAGAAAGTGCAGTCCACACACAGGAGAAATTTTTTTTAAGATAGTAGAAAGAAACTGCCTTTCTAAGGAAGACTAGCTTAGCTGTTGGACCTAATAGGCAAAGTCTTTAAATCAGCCTTTTTAAATATATTCAAAAATGAAAGGAAACCATTTCTACAGACTAAAATAAAGTGTGAGAATGATGTTTCACCAAATAGAAAATATCTATAAAGAGATGAAAATTTTAACAAAAGAATAAAATAGAAATTCTGGAGTTAAAAAGTGCAGTAACTCAAATGAAAAATTTGCTAGAGTGACTCAGCACTAAATTTGAGCTGGCAGAAGAAAGAAGCAATAAACTTGAACTTAGGTCAGTTCGGATTATCCAGACTGAAGAACAGAAGGAAAAAAAGAATGAAGAAAAATGAACAAAGCCTCAGAGACCTGTGAGACACCATCAATCATCATGTATAATAGCGTCTCAGAAGGAGAAGAGAGCAGAGAGGAAGGGGAAGATTATTTGAAGAAATAATGGTTGAAAATTTGATGGAAAATGTTAATATATATTCTGTTGGAACGCAATAAACTCCAAGTAGAATACACTCAGATCTATACCTAGACTCATCATAATCAAACTGAGACAAAAACAAAACTTGAAACCATCAACAGAGATGCAGTCAACACATAACAGCTGATTTCTCATCAGAAACCTTGGACTCCAGAAGGCAGTGGAATGAAGTAAAAATGCTGAAAGAAAGGAACTGTCAACCAACAATTCTATATTCAGCAAAATTATTCTCTAAAAATGAAAGAGACTACATCAAACTCAAAAGCTGCTGCACAGCAAAGGAACCCATTAATAAAATGAAAAGACAGCCTACTGAATGGAAGAAAATATTTGCAAATCGTGTATCTGATCAGAGGTATATCCAAAATTTATAAAGGACTTGTACAATTCAATAGAAAAAGAGCAACCAAAAAAACAAACAAATATGATTAAAAAATGGGCAGAGGAACCAAATAGATATTTTTTCAGAGAAGGCTTACAGATGGCCAACAGGTACATGAAAAGTTGCTTAACATCAATAGTCATCAAGGGAAATGCAAATCTAAACCACATTGAGATATTACCTCACACCTGTTAGAATGGCTATTATCAAAACGACAATAACAAGTGTTGGTGAGGATGTAGAGAAAAGGGAAGCCTTGTGCACTGTTAGTGGGAATGTAAATTTGTACAGTCACTATGGAAAATAGTACGCAGGTGCTTCAAAAATTAAAAGAACTACCATATGATTCAGCAATTCTACTTATGGGTATTTATCTGAAGAAAACAAAACACTAACTTGGAAGATATACACACTCACATTCACTGTAGCATTATTTACAGTAGATATGGAAGCAACCTAGGTGTCCATTGATGGATGAATGGATAAAATTATCCCCCAAGAATCTCCATTATTGGCATTTTTTATCCCTGAAAAAATTTCCACGTTTATCTCATCATTTTTATTATTGAGGATAAATTTATTTATTTGTTTATTTTATGCAGAATGATGGCTGTTTTGGTACTTCAGGTGGAATTCGTTCTTTTCAGCTCCAAAACTGGAAGCAGAAAGTTAGTCAGACTAAGAAAGCAGAATTTATACGCACAGCAGAAAAATTTAAAAATAAGTAAGTATGAGAACATTATCTTTAAATAACATTATTAGCCATTTTATTCTGAATAGTATAAAGTTAATTTCATATCATCCTATTTCTGCAGCAAGTTATAAAAGTTTAGTCACTAGCCTTTCAAATATTAAATAAAGGTGGGGAACTGTGAGATAGACAAATGATAATAGACTATATAATATAATTTTAAGTAGAGTTATTTAAATTTTATTTATTTTACCATTTTGTCACAGTATACTTCAAGGGAAATAAAACAGTTACTTCTTTAGATCTCATATATCAAATAATAGACTCAATACATGTTCACTTATCAAGGTAAGTACTTGGTAAATATAGTTGAGTGAGTGAGTACTTTTAATGAACAGTCTGTACCCTTGAGTTATTTTTTTTTAATTGGTCTACCTTCCATGGTCTCTGCCCTTTTCAGATCCATCCTGCACATTATGACTAGATTAATTGAGAAGTTTTAATTTGTAGTGTGTATTTTTTCTTTAAATAACCAATGGTCTTTATCAAATGCTCAGAGTTGTCAACAGCATGATCATATGATAAATATCGTGAGAAATGATAAAAGAACTCAGAGCATCCGACCCTACCCTATAGTTGAGAGCTTTATCAAAACACTGCCTTGAATTTATACTTTATCAATTTGCTGAAGAACCAAGAGAAAAGGAGCTGTTTGTAAGAAATGGTCTCTGGACCAGAGTTAGTGGCAGTTGTTTAGAAATTCTACTAGTAAAAAAGTATACTGTTTGAATTTCGAAGTTATACCATACTGGAGCTTTGGGAGATTGAAATCTCACTGCATTCATATTATAGTTTTACAGTATTTTTACTCCTTAGAATTTGAGAAAACAGTTTTTTTCTCTTTGATTATCAAAATGTATTACCTCAGATAAGAATGGACTCTAGGTTAGGGTTTTGGGTTTATGTTTCTCTGTAGATAGGGTGATCCACAAGCAGTTATCATCTGTATACATAGCAAACCAGTACATTATGCCAGTATAAATACTTTTTCTACCAATATGTGTTAGTTTAGCAGCTCTGATTGGGCTTTCTGCTGCATCTGTTATAAGGTTTTGGAAAAACTCATTGAAAGAATATCAGAAAACCCATTGGAGGATTGTTTCTATCCACCAATTCTCATTGAATACAAAGGAAAAAAACCACAATTTATATATAATTCTGTTTTCAGAATAAGTAATATATTCACATGGTTCAAAAATCAGTACATATTAAAGGATACACAGAGGAAAGGCTGTTTCACCCGTGACTCCAGCCACCCACTTTCTCTCCCCTCAGCAACTATTTTTGATTTCTTATGTATCCTGCCACAGATATTTTATAATCTGTGCTAATAAATAAAAAATACATATTCAAATTTTCTCTTATATAAATATACACACTGTTCTGCATCTTGTTTTATTTTTTTTATTTATTTATTTTTTTTTACTTACGCATGTATCTTAGATACCAAGGAATTGTTGATCTTGTCAGGTATGATAATGACATAACTATAGTTATGTATATGTAAGTCAGATATCCATAATCTCTAGAGAGGCACACTGAAGTATGTTGGGGTGAAATTACATAATAGAGTGGATTTACTTTAGAATACTTAAGCAAAAAAGAGGGAGGGAGGGAGGGAGGGGGAGAGAGAGAGAGAGAAGAAAAGAAAAGAAAAGAAAAGAAAGATGGAAAAACCAAGAGAAGAAAAAGAGGTAAAATTGTTGAGTCAGAGTGTTTTGAGGGTTATATCACTTGAGGATATATGAGGAAAGTCAATTTGCCATTCTCTACTTTTGGGTATGGTTAATATTTTCATATAAAATATTATAAGAAGTAGATCTTGGAGAACTTTCCCTATTGTGCTACAATTAATTAGGAATAGATCCATATCATTTTGCATATGTGTGAATGTATCTTTAGGAAAAATCCTTAGAAGTAGAAATGCTGTTAAAGGTATATGAATTTGCAAATATGACAAATACTGCTAAATTGCCAGTCTGATAGGTGTATAGTGGTAGTTTTAATTTTCACTTCTCTTACCGTGAGTGAGGTTGAGCATCTTTTCTTGTGTTTGGCAATTTGTTTCCATTATTATATTTTGAATGTCTTTATAAATTAATAAGTCTAATCCAGGAGTGGTAAAACAAAACTAACTTACAATCATAGCATATTCTGTATCAGTGCTAGAAAATTCTATTTATTCAAAGTAATTTTCTCCACTAACCACACCTAAGTGAGCTTCCTAGTCCTCAGCGCAGGACTCTAGTAGCCACCCTCGATCCATTAGAGTTAACCTTTATATAGAAATTTATTTGACATTTCTGTTGTATCCATCCATTACTTCCTCTCCCAAACACAAGTGCCAAGTGATGATCCCCTTAGCTTTTGGGGCAGCTAGGTATAGCCTGGAGCAGTCTCATCTGTTTTTCCCAGTAAGCCTTAGAAATAACAAATTTTTCTCTCTGTGTGCCAAAGTGAAAAGGACTCGGAATTCTGCCTTATATAGTTGCCCCTCAGGTTGTATGAAATTAAGTCACTGGCCAGAGACACTCCACCACTCCTTAAATCCAGGATTAGAGGAGAATTATTCATATTCTACATTCTGGGAGAGAGAAAACCAAAAAACCCTATTTTTTGATACTACGGTATTTGTTTCGTTTTACTCCAGGATTCATAGTAACATTAGATCTTCTTATTGGTAGATGGACTAAATCCAAAGAAGCTCTGAAGTAAATGTAGGCAATATCCCTTAAATATATTAAAATTTCTCTTTTTATAGATTGTTTGCCTCTTAAAGTGTTAGCTTAATTAATAATATTAATTGCATTTTCGTAGTATATTTTTACTGTTAAAAATTCCTCTTATATATTATATAGTGTTACAGTCCTGTTGGGTAGTTGAGAACTGTTATTATTCACATTTTAGCATTGAAGAGGTTCCAAAGAGCAAAGGTTAAATATCTTGGTTCCAGTTACAAAGTTAACAATATCTCCTGTTAAAAGCATCCATCAGCATGGTGGCTATTTTCAGGCCACAATCAGATTGAGTTGGAATCAACAGCCAAAAGCTTATGTATTTTGAAAGCAAGTCTATGACTGTATTTTCTTAAATTGACATTTTATAATTTAAATAACAGTTCAAATTTCTTGTGCTTTTAATTGAACTTAGTGCTTTTCCAGCTAGTTTTGACTTCTTAGGATTATTATCCAAGTAATCATATTTTGACTCCTTAGATGAATTAATGCAAAAATAAAGTAATGATTATTTTGAATGTCTTCATATTTTAAACAATTAAAAATATATTTAAGTCATATTTATGCCATTTGTTTCTTTTCCTAAAGAGTTATCAACATAGAAAAAGATAAACACAGTCATTTCTACAACCAGAAAAGTGACTTCAGAACTGAGCACAGTATGCTGGAAGAATTGGAAAATAAATTGATTAACAGCAGGAAAACAGAAAGTAAGTTGAGTTCATGATGAACAAAAACAATATTGAGTGATGTAAAGTTATAGTTTTGCCCTGTGCTTTGTGTTTGTGCATTGACTGCTATATTTTCTATCACATTACTTTCTAGTTAGTAATGAATATCTTTTAAGGACTTGTATTTATTTTTTCAGGTCACTATTTAGTGATTCTAACTGGATTGTTTTCTATGTGTATTTCTTCCAATTTAATAGGAAAAAAGAGTCTTTGTTTTTTGGTTCACAACCCAGGTAATGTTATTAAAATTTGCTATGCTGTCTGATGTTAGCTCATCACCCTGTTGTAGTTGACTGAGACCTGGACTAAGTAAACATCAACAGATTCAGGAGTAGTATAAAGTGATCAGGTCACATAATCTCTTAAACCTGAGGTTACTTTTCCATGATATGAAACCTACTATTTCTACCCCAGGGGAGCTGTCCAGTGCATCCCATGATGATGCCATATAAGAAACTGCCTTCCTGGGGAGAAGGGGGAAGTGTCTCATAGCTTATACAGAAAGTGTTTTATTGTTTTGCTGTGACTATCAGCCATTGTTAATAGTGTACTAAATGTTGGCCTTAAAGAAGAATTCTACAAGAATACCTTGTTTCATTGTAGAGTAGATTTTATATCTAGAAAAATTCTTACATATAATAAAAAAAATTGCTAAGCATTGCTTAAAGGAAGACTAGTGGTTATCAACCAACTAAGCTTTATAAAATATTGACTTATAGAGAAGTTATACTTCTTATGGTAATTCCTTATAGCCAATTAAAAGAAATTCTTAGTAAGTTTTCTTTTTCAGAACTTAAAATTCCACTATTTTAAAAAGTCATCTTTTGTTAGGTAATGGCAAGAATCATTCTCCCTTTTTTGTTTAAATGATGACAGTACCTAATATAAAAACCAAATTTTCAGTCTGAGAAATCTAAACATAGTTTAATCCATCTTAATTTCCTGGAGTTCTTTTACAGTCAGCTGGGAGGCTAATCTTTCTATCTCTCGATCATGCCATTAAGTAGAGTGTCTCCATTCTCTGCATTTTAAGTTACTTGATATTTTCTTTTTTAAGGCAACTTTATTTTTATCTTTTTATTTCTTTTGTTTTACACTTTTTCCTCTCTTTATTCATACTTTACATTTTTTCTTATCTAGGAAAGGGTGAAGTGCATTGTATTGGTATAAGGATATAGAAGTTTTCCCTTCTTATATTACAGCTCAGAAGTCATAAATAACCTTTTTCTTACCTCAAATATCATAACCCAATTTTAGCCTGCATTTGTGTAAAGTTGAACTTAAATAGTTTGCTTATACAGAATGGCTGTTCCAAATGAATAAATAAAAAAAATCACAACAAAAAACACTCTCCTACTTACTTAACTTTACTAGAGAAGTTTCTTGACCTAATGCTCCAACAGTGTTTCAGAACCTATAAAATATATTGGATAAATTTTCCACTTTTATAGCATCTTAAATTTTAATAAAACAAAGAACAAGCCAAAGTCATGTATAAATATTTGACATTTGTTTTGAATATTGACACTGTCTCTAGGCCTATAGGTCAACTTTTTTATAAAATTTGTTTTTAAGGACTTTTGGATATAGCTATCTGGTGCTTCATGCTCATTTATGAAAGAGTTGCAAGAAAAAAAGAATGGGACATAAATAAAGTACCCAAAGATGACAAAATAATATCACTATTAAATATATTATACAAATACATGTGTATGAATGTAAATATGCTAAACTAATAATTTAAATAATGTTAAAGTAAGATTATTGCTTCAGAAAAAAAATATGAAAGAAGAATCCAGTCTTTCTGCTGCTGGTATAGAACATCCGAAAATGTCTTTCAGACCATCCTGTTTTTCAGGCTTTCATTGTGAGCCTAACGTTTTCAGGCCAGTCCTTTGGAAGAGCATGGCAACCTATAGCATATGCACCACCAAATGACACCTAAGACACCTCTTCACCTAAGGCCATGACACTGACACCAGTAGGTATCACTAGCCCCCATCTTGGAGGATGTGTTTAGATTAAATTAATTCTCATTAGAAGTCTGTCAATATTCATAGAATTAATATTGGCTAGACAGTTTTAATATTCCAACAAGAGTTAAGATCTATTTCAAATTCTATTTCTACAAATTATAACAAATTAAGAAGAAAAGAAAAAACTGTTGAAGAACAAAACATGACTAAACCTAAGCTACTAATTCATGTATTTAAGACTCAGTCTTCATGGAGTAAAAAAGAGAGACACTTTCTTGGCAGAGGTTATAGTAAGATTTTAACCCATTGTGCTTTTAAATACTAGAGGAAATCGAGAGATGCTTTATTTAGAGCAGGTGTACTTATGTACTTAAAATGTTTGGGTTGTTTTGACACTTATAACTACCTTTTATTTTTAAATTGCTTATTTTTAAATTTAAAAATTTCATTTTTAAATTGCTTTTGGATATCTTTTACTAAGTGATGGTGATCAGTCTTAAGTGTAGATCCTGAACTGTAAATGCATTTGTCATAGAAATATTTTAAAGTATGTACTTCTTCCTTACAGGAGCAAAAATCCAGCAACAATTGGCCAAAATACATAACAATGTAAAGAAACTTCAGTATCAGTTAAAAGATGTGAAGCCTACACTTGATTGTAAGTACATTTAGATTTTATATTTTTTCATATAAGTATTTTCTATTGTTCATTAGAAAAATTTATATTTTTCTAATAAGAACTTTTATAAAAATTTTTTTCATTTAGTATTAATGGAACTAAGCACTACTTTATCAGTCAAAGGTTGATAGAGATATATTGGAGAATTGTACTATCTGGTATTTATGTAGTTTTTTAAATCTTTAAAATGCTATCAAATCCTTACAAATTATGAAGTAGACAGAACAGGTATTAATGTCATTTATAAGATGGAGAATCTGTGGTATGGAAAGATTCAGATTCAGCTAATGAAGAGGAAAAAAAGACTGATTTCCTGATTCTTAGCTTATTGCTTTTCCCATCATGTGCTTTTTGAAATAATTGTCTTTCAGAAGCATTTTGAATACTAAAGAAATGGTTAAATAGTATTTGTGAGGGGAAAAAAATGGTATCATTCATTCCTGAAGGATCAAAGCAATATTGTGAAGACCTCAAAATGTATGGACTTAAGAGTCACACACATGTTGGGTCAAATCTTTGGTCTATCAGTTATGTGATAACAAGTTACTTGATCTCTTTGAGCTTTTATTTCCTTAGTTCTAAAATATAGATAATCATAGCACCTAACTCATTGGGTTGTTATGGGGACAAAGTGAGACAATGTACATAAAGCATTTGTGCAGTGATTATAACATTGCAAGCACTAAAACAATGGTATATATGAATATTACAATTATTTATTAAATTAATTTATGAAACTATAAAAATACTAGAAGAGAGCATGGATTAATATTTTTGTAATTGTATTATAGTTTATAAGAATGACAAACCATAAAGAAAACAGTAGACAAAATTGACTGCTTAAAAAAACGAAAACCCGTAAGCAAAGTCAAAAGACAAATTAGGAAAACATTAGCAGTATATATGTAATTTAAAACACTAATATCCATACTATATAAAAGGTGCCCACAAATCGGAACAAAGGCGACCTAATAGAAAAATAGGCAAAGATTATAAAGTGTACATTATAGCAAGAGAAATACAAAACATAAGAGAAAAGTGCTTGGACTTATCACAAAAAATGACAATTAAATCAATGCTAAATGTTTGCCTCTCATTTTGGACATGGCTAAAAGTACATAGGAAGGAGCATTCTCAGGAATTAATTTGGCAGAGCCTCTTTGAAAAACAATGTGATGGTGTCTAGCATACTGTAAAGTGGGCATACTTTTCATTTCAAGTTTTATCAGTTATCCTGTAAAAATATTTCAGCATGCAAAACAGCATATGCAGATATGTTTACTACAGCACTGCATTTATTTAAAGGTTCATCAATTGGAGAATTACTTGAATGAATTAGAGTAGATTTAGATAATGAAATAACATGTAACTATAAAAAGAATGAAGTAGCCATATGTATATTGATAAAGAAGATTAACCACAACATTTGGTTAAACAAGAACTGCAAGTCACAAAACAGAATGTATAGTGTGAAACCTTTTTTTGTAAGCAATAATGATATTTAATGATAGGTAAGCATAGGACAAAGAGATCCTAATCAGAAAAAAAAAATTGGAGTCATAAAAATTAGCTTTTAAAAGCACATATTTTTTACCCTTTAGGCTAAGAAATGTTTTTAAATTAAGGGAACATTCCCTTTTTCCCCTAATATTTTATTTTTCAACATACTGAAATATGACATAACATAATTTTTTCTTTTTTTTTTAGTTGTTGAAAAGCTCAGAGAAATGATGGAAGAAATTGAAAATGCAATTAACACTTTTAAGGAAGAGCAGAGGTTGATGTATGTTTTAAACTGATTTTCATATAAAATTATTGATCTTATTTTTTAATAACTCCACTAAGCTGTTGTATACAAATCATTTTGTTATAAATTTAATATTAGTCCTACACAAAAGCAGTAAAACGCCTCTCTTCTTTTGTTTTAACTTTTAGATTGCTTTTCATCTTTAAAGTGACTTTTCATTTATATTTGCACAATATCTCAAATAAGAATTTGAAAGATTGTTTTATTCTCTGAAGAAACTCTTTTAAGACATAGATTTATAAATATTAATAATAAGTGGTGAAGATGACATGAAAAGAGCAATAATTAAATTTGAGGAGAAAATAACAGATTAATATAGATTGGTTTGTATCTTATTATTCAAACTTTATTTTTGAAATTTTAGATATGAAGAGCTTACTAAAGAAGAGAAAACAACTAATAATGAGTTGAGTGCCATATCAAGAAAAATTGACACATGGGCTTTGGGTAATTCAGAAACAGAGAAAGCTTTTAGAGCAATGTCAAGCAAAGTACCTATAGACAAAGTAACTCCAAGTACTCTTCCAGAAGAAGTGGTAGATTTTGAAAAATTCCTTCAGCAAACAGGAGGGCGACAAGGGGGCTGGGATAATTATGATCACCAGAACTTTGTAAAGGTGAGAAACAAACATAAAGGGAAATCAACATTTTTGGGAGAAGTTCTAGAACACCTTCCTGGAAGAACACAGGATGAAGTTCTACAGCATGAGAAATGGTATCAAAAATTTCTGGCCCTGGAAGAAAGAAAAAAAGAGGTAATAGTAATTAAAATAGCTATTATTAGTTGTATATTTCTGTGTTCCAGGCACTGTGCTAAACTCTTTTACATATGTTAATAACTTTACAACAACGCCGTGAGGTATATTATTGTTTCCCACCCTACCCTCATCTTATAGAAGGTGAAACAGGCATTGAGAAGTTAAGTAAATTTAACTAATGGACTACAGTTGGACTTTGTCAAAGCCAAACATTTCTACCCCAAGAAAAAATACAGTGGGCCAGAAAATTTCTGATTGTGGGCAAAACCCTCTATATCCACCAGAAATGTGGAGAATCCAGATCTACTCAGGTTTTTGATAAAAGGCATCTTACCAGCAAAGGTCACGTTGTATTTAGTAGAAAATAAGAGGCAGTAGAAAAAATTCTTTGACACTTAAAAGTTTCATAGAGATTTGGAACTTCTGCTTCGTTGCTTATTTTGAAAGACTCACAATTTTGGCTACCCCAGAGAAAGTGTAGCAAATACCTAAAAAGTTCCATTTTCACAAAATATTTCCCTGGCTTTGGTTTAGATTAGGATTTCTCAACTTTGGTACAGTTGACTATTTGAGCTGGGTAATCCTTTGCTGTGAGGGCCATCATGTGCATTGTAGGATGGTTAGTATCCCTGGCCTCCACCCCCTAGATGCTATAACACCTCCTTAGTTCTGATTATCAAAAATGTCTCCAGACATTGCCAAATGGCCCCTGGGGAGCAAAAATCATCCATTTTTGAGAACCATGGGTTTAGATGGTAAGTCTGAGTCACTTTTTTTGTAGACTTCGGCTATAGTAAACTTCATCTTGCTTATTTAACAACAGAAGTATGACTGTTCAATAGATGACATACATAAGGAGCATTAAAGAAATATTGATTCCATGTTTAGTCTCAGTTTTTAGAGGAAATATCAATTCATCCTTCCAAAATAATTTCAGTGTAGGAAGATTGAAATTTGGGATTTGAAGAAAGTTTTTGAAACGTAAGTAATTTTTAAAAACTCAACGAGCTGTTAAGAATGATTTGGGCTTTTTTCAAGAATACTGAAAACATGGAGTCCCTAAATCAGCAAACAGGTCCGTGGACCAGCAAAATTAGCATCATCTGGGAACTTGTTAGAATTTACCAGGCCCCAGCCTGAGACCTAATTCACACTCTGGGGTGGGGCCCAGTAATCTGTGTTTTAATAAATTCTTTAGGTTATTCTGTTACAATCTAAATTTTGAAAACTACCTCTCTAGGAAAGAACGGATACAGGGCCTCTTGTAATAAAGTTAAAGTACCTTAATTCTAGCTAACTCATGTTCCCAACCACTGTTTCTGATATTTGATGATGCTCTGAATATAAGGTTGGTAAGGTATGAGGAGGTATGAAAGTGGAGGTGCCATTTACTGAAGTGGGACATGTAGAGAAGGAGGGAAGTTTGGGGGGAAGCATAAGGAATGTAGTTTTAAATCTAATAAGTTTAAGATGCTGAGTAGGACATTTACCATTTTTATTTCCTACTTCTGTTAATATGTTCTGTGTTTGCCTAAATGAAGATACTTATTTTCATACATGCCCTGAAATTTATGTCCTGAGAATCCTTGCTTATCTTATTCTCACTTTCTGGAACCTCCATTCTTTCCTCCTCAATCCCAGCCTGTCAAAATCTGCCCAGGTCAGATGATGCTTCCTTCTTGCCCACTGAAACATAAGTAGTCCCTAGAATTTCACTATCACTTTGTTTATACCTTTATTAAGATGTGATATGGCACATCATAACATATTCTAGAATATATTCTAGATATACACACTAGAATATATTCTAGTATTTATACAATGCTACTCAAACTTGGACCCTGGACGGGAAGTTAGTTTGCAAACTATTACTGACTGGTCTTCAGCGAAGGAAAGTGAGTGCACCAATTCAGCTACCCAGTAAGCATGCTGTTTAGTTCAGTTGACTTATTTTTCATAGAAAATGTTCTCATTGAAAGGAAGCAGTGCATTGATTTACATTCTGGCATGAGTCCTTCATTTGTTGTGAACTAACACATTGAGTAGCATTGTCAGTTGGCATTTGGTATTGTTTTAATAATCTATGGTTCCTGTCACGTTGCCTTGAATATTGTATGTACAACATAGGGATTTATTGAATGAATGAATCATACACTATGAGGAAAGATGAGAAAATAGTTTCCTGACTTGAGGGGAAAGTAATTCAGTGGATATATCCTTTATGGCATAGAGAAGTGTAAGAGTTTTTAATTATCTTTACATACCCTATATAAAGCTATAGAACTGTTTTTCTTTTTTCTTCTTTTTTTCACACTTAAGTAGCGCTGCATGCCAGGAACTGACTCATTTAATCTTTACAGAAACCTTGTTCCAGAGGTGTTACCTACCACTTTTACCAATGAGCAAAATGAAGACAGAACTTTAGTGACTCATCCAAGCTCACACCTAATAAATGGCAAAGTTATATTTGGTCCTAAATAGCCTGGCTTCAGAGCCCGTGGTTGACACCACCTCACTTTTAATTCTGATATTTGACCAGAGAAAGGTTACTTAGAAAGGGTTCTGAGCCTAGAAAAAGAAGATCTGGAAACAAAGTGACATGTGAGAGGAAAAGGATATTTCCTTGAACAGAAACGAAAGAGGTGCAGCCCTTGTGAAACCTGGAAATTAAGAGTGAAAGAGGAAGGCCAAAAGAATAAATGATTATCCAGGGTTTTAAAAGGCATTAATTTTTTTTTTTTAAAAGAGAGTAGGAAAAAAATGCAGTGGTTTAAAAAAAAAAAAAAAAACCCTTGAAAACCTAAACAACTAGCATCCTGCAATCAATATTCTTTATAGAAAGATGGATTTGAGGTTGTATCCTAAGGTGCTTTCAGTTATTAAAAATACTTTTCTCTTGCATTGTTTTTTAAAATCAGTCTATTCAGAATTGGAAAACTAAAAAGCAGCAAAAAAAGGAGGAAATTTTCAAGTTAAAGGAAAAGGCAGAGAACATGTCTGCACTTTTAAATAACAAACAAGAAGATAATCAAAAGCAAAAAGAACAAAGAAAGAAGCAGAAATTGGCAGTTGAAGCATGGAAAAAACAGAAAAGCATAGAAATGTCAATGAAATATGCTTCCCAGTTAAAAGAAGAGGAAGAGAAAGAGAAAAGGCAGCAGAAAGAGCGTCAACGCCAGTTTAAATTAAAATTACTACTAGAAAACTATGCTCAGCAGAAGAAAGAACAAGAAGAATTTTTAAGACTTGAAAAGGAGATAAGGGAAAAAGCAGAAAAGGCAGAAAAAAGGAAAACTGCTGCTGATGAAATTTCTAGATTCCAAGAAAGAGTGAGTAAATATATTTTCAAATTTTTCAGTGCTACACATAGAGGTATTACTTCCAGTTCACCAAAAATTGAGTGCTGGTTATATCTGGGTTTGTACCTACCAAATGAGCAAGCCGAAGATCTATCTACAAGTAGATTTCAGTATAAAGTGTAAATAGTGTGTGATTAAGGTGTGGGCAGAGAACTTTAGGAGGTGGATATGCAGAGAGGGAAGCTTACCATAGTTATGAGTGTCAGAGAGAAGGTGATAGTTGAGTCCTGAAGGAGAAGGGGAAGCAAAGAGAAGATCCTAAGCAGAGGGAAGAGCATAAATGGCAGCTTGGAGGAGTGCAATTGTGGTTTGTGGGGGAAGCTGTAAACACATCGGTATTCTTAGGGCATCAAATGGAAGATGGGAACCAGCAGGGGGCAATGCTGGTAAGGTAGCCACACCGGCCAGGCCTTGAATGTCTGTCTGCTCTGCCAAACTGGCTTTCCCCGAAGGTGATTTGCTTACTTGTTCACTGTCCATCTCCCTACCTTAGTATAAGCTCCATGAAGGTGGAAGTTTTGTCCTTTTGTTCATCTCTGTACCCTGTACATTGTAGATACTCAAAGTATACTTAAAGGAGTCAAGGCTATTGCTGAGAGGTAGGATTATAATTGATTTTAATTATGTATACAAGAAAAATGCTAGTCAAAGAGATTGCCATCTTATTATTCAATAAAGTGGAATTCAGTCCAAAGAGTACTTTAAAAGACAAGGAAGTGTACTTTTAAATGAAAAGGGTACAAACTGTTACGACTATAACTATTGTAGAATGTTATATGCATCAAAATACATAGCAATAATATTGATAAAACAGGGGAAGTACAAGAAAATATACAAAAACACATTAATAGTGGAATTTCTTTTAGGCTGTATAAGAAAATTTCCCTATATAACAAAATGCCCGATTCTAAAAAGGTAAGTGCACCACATAATAAAAGATGAAGAAAAAAGAAAACCTGTCAAACAAAAAGAGATCTAAAACCAGACGTATCTGTATTAATAAGTGAAAATGGACTTAACTTACATATTAAAAAGGAGTTTTAGACTGAACAATAAAATAAAGGACACCTGAAAGAAAGTGATTCGGATGGGTAGTGTATGTATTATGTTTATATTCAGAAAAAATCTCTTTGTTAGAAAAGGTCAATACTGAAGGAGTATTGATATTTAAGGTAATTTAATTGTACTTCCAAGCAACTAAACTTTGAAACAAATGTAGTTGATTTTACTTTCTTAATGTTATCTTTTTTTTTTTTGTCGGTATATGTTTTTTAGGATTTATATAAACTTGAATTGAAAATTCTTGATAGACAGTCAAAAGAGGATGAAAAGGCAGATAAACAAAGGAGACTGGCAAAATTAAAAGAAAAGGTACTCCATACTGGGATTAATTTTTATATTGCTATTCTAATTCCTTGATTTGTAAGAATGCAAACATAGAATCTGTTTTCTTTATATCTAGTTTCATTTCTGTATCATCTTCAATTTCATACCTATTTATTTGCATATTACATGCATAGCTTAGTAAAATTTAAGTAACCATTGTTTGATTTCTACCATTTCACATAAGCACCTCATTTTCTTTCACCCTAAATTAATTCTCTCTTTCTACTCTGGTTCTTTGTCCTTTCTATCTGAGCCTCTATTTTAGACCGATGGCCGCTATGAGCATTGCTTAATCTTAGTGGTGATACTTATAGCTAAAGATGTTGGTGACTCTCGTGGATGAAACAAAGAATTTACTGGTGGTTATTTATCCTAAATTTATTGTCTGGCTATGCCACCAACATGCTTTCCTGCATCACATTTCCCTCAGAATAGAAAAAAAATAGGGCAATAGAAATATAATATTTCAAGTAGAAAAATAAATTAACAATTTATTAATAGATTGATGCATTCCAAATTTTATTTTAGCTATATGAGCACAATTTGAAGTTTACTAAAGAGGTTATTAACAATTTATTTTTTAGTTAACATTAAGTATTTTTCTTAAAACTGTTCTGTTACTAAGGATCTAACAAGTACAAACTTAATGGTTCATTAAATTAACTGGCACTTATTTTACTTCTGATTACAGGTTGAAAACAACGTTAGCAGAGATCCCTCTAGGCTTTACAAACCTACCAAAGTTTGGGAAGAACGGACCAAAAAGATAGGGCCTTCAGGCTCTGAACCACTTCTACATATCCCACATAGGTAAAAAGGAGTTTGAATGAATAATTTAATTACTGCATGTTTATATGTGTATATTTTACAGTGAAAAGTTGAGAAAGCAAATTTATATACATTTTTAAAGTTAACATTTAATCAGCTAGGCTTTTCAAAAAAATGCACATGTATTTATAATTGCTCTTCTCTTCTTTTCCTTAGGGCTATTCCAACCTGGAGACAAGGAATTTAGAAAAGAATGTGAGATAAAAATTAATATTCAGTTGATGAGAATGTTAGCATATTCAGTTATAAAAGGACAGAGTGACTAATCACGTTCTTTAAATATCACTAGCCTAATCAGATTGATTATTGTGTTGTATGTGAATTGATAGATACTAGGTTCCATTTGATATTGTCATTAGTATTTCCTGTTTATACTGAGAAGGTATTTATTGTGTTTGCTGGCCTATTGATGTAAAATTCTTTAGATAAGTTTATGTTACAAATAGTATTTCACAAATACTCAGAATATTTAAAGATAATTTGTTTTTGTCATGGCATTGAAAAATAAATTGGGACAATCACAGAGTGACATTTTCAAACCTAAATTTTGTACATTTATATCTTGGAAGTAAATTAGCTTGAGTAACAAAATGTTAAGCTTTTCTTTTTTGAGTTATAAAAAAAAGTTAGTACTTTTTTCAAAGCTTACCAAATTGGTAGTTTGTCAGTTATTACATTTTTGTGTAATGTTTTCTATTTGTTTGAAGCATGCTTTGTTTTATATAAAGAATATTTAATTTAAAACTTTGTCTCACACCTCATATATAACCTGTTATTTGTACTATTGATAAAAACTTTTCAGTTACCTTTAGCTTTTCCAAATTTCCCTTCAGCCTTTCTGGACTTTACACATTTATAAAATCTTGGTGTCTTTCACATCTTCCTGGCTGGTGCAGTTTTCTTTTCTGCTTCTGTTTGCCCCAAGATATTTGGCCAACAAGTTAATTTTAAAATTTCCAAACGTTTGTACATGAAAACACAATGTAACAATTTAACAACTCAACTTTTCATATTATAAAATCTTAGTTCCTAACTTTAATTATTTCCCATCTTATAGGAAAGTTATCAGATACGTATTAAATATAGGAAACTTGTTTCTTATGGCTTTTATCTTTAGAGTATCTTTAATTATAACTTGATACACTTAAGTCAGATGACTCAAATTTACTGTGAGTAGTGGTCAGAGCCTTTTCTTATTTGACACTTATTCAGTGTAGATAACTTACAAAGAAAACTGAATTCTAATTGTACAGTTATTGGTACAAAATAGAAGTAACAAAACATCCTTAATTAAGAATGCCCATTTTATTTTTAGTACTCATTCTCTATAATTTTAAAAAATGATTTGAGGCAGTTTAGAAGTAAAATACAGAACAGGGCAAGGGAATTTAAAAACAACTGACAGCTACAAAATACAGGGAAGTAAGGGTCCCTTAAGTGTTGCTTACTAACATGTTGCTTTTTTTGCACATAAATGCAGCTTTCAATTTCCTTTATCTAAAGTAAGCAAACTGGGCAATGTGATTCTTATGGCATTTTTTGTTTATCTTTTGTTTTGTTTTTTAATAAAAGAAAGTATGAGGTTTCTTTGAAGAAACCAGTTCTAACTGAATCTAAAAGGAATTTATTATAAGGACCCTTTATAATAAAATATATAGATAAACATAAAGTGTCTTCAGTTATAAGCTCATAGAAAAGAGGTCAAATAAAAATTTCTTATAATTTCTTAAAAAGTATATTAACAGGAAATTTAGGAAGAAACACTAAAAAAATGTTGTAAAATACCTATAATTCCACCACCCCAGGGTAACTTTTTCCAAAAATATACCTACATATTTTAACATAGCTGTTGTCAGAGAGTACATTTTAGTTACTATAATCACTTAACATTACACATTTTGCTGTCTTTCTATGTAATTCAAATATCATCATTTAGTAGCTGAATAATATTCAGATGTGGATGCTCTTTCATTTCCATACTTTGAAGACTTGATCTAGTCTTCTTAACTAATAATGTGAAGTGGCATTTTCTGTGGGGTTAGAGTCTGTCATGAATATGTCAAAAACTTTGTATGATCATAATCATTCATGAAAAAGCCTTTTACTTACCTAGAAATGTATTATTTCAATGAGCCCACCATAGAAGTATTTCCTCCATATTTGGAACCTATTGCTAGTTCTTGAGCTGAGAATCAGCAGAATATTTGGCTTCACTCTAAGGGCCAAGTTGAATAGGACTGTCTTGTTAAGCATATATAGAGTGCACATAGTTAATTCTAGTAAGTTAAGTGTGTGTGGTATTACTCTACTTTGAACATCTTCAGACATTTGTGTGAGTGGGGTGGGGGGAGAGAGAATCTTAATTGTAATAAGTCAACTCCTAGACTGTGTGTACCTGAAGGGCAAGGATTGTGGCCTCTTTATTTATAAGGATGCACTGACCATTTGTTAATGTGGTGTTTGTTAAAAGGTATGCAGGAAAACCTGTGAATAAGTAGTTACTAGTACCTAAAATTATGCCAGGCACTTTAGGTTGTTGAATAAGTGTAAGAAAACTCCAGCCCCCACAGTACGTTTTTTAAGAAATACATTTTCTAAGTAAGCTGTTAATTAAAATTATACCCAAACTTATGTTAGCTCATAATTATAAGGAACCTAGTTCAGGCTTGATTTTTTAGGGTGGATTTTTTTCCCCCAAGACTTCATGAAGTCTTAAAGGGAACTGAAATCCCTCCTTTTGAAAAATAGCTAGAAGCGTGTTATTTCATTTTTTAGTGTATGGGTAGTTGGAGAACATGTTGAGTTTGCTGTTGCTGATTGATGCAACAGTGATGCCGGATGACACACTGACTCAAGCAACAAGAGAAATATTTTAGAATTGTTAAAATGATGCAAGGAGTCACATACATATGAATATATGTTGTGTGTATATTGCATTGAGATATATATTTAAAATTTCTTATATTCTAGAGAGAACTAGGAATGTCTCTGAATTTTAATAGTGTCGATAGCTATTTAATAAACATCTGTTTATCTCCATGGCTTGATTTCTTGGTTTAGTTGGTCTTCCAAAAATGAGTCTGTTGTCAAATTGAAGCTTGCTCATTCCTGTTTTCATATATACCACCCTCAAGTTGTTTAGGGCCTTGATATTTCTCAAAGCGACCTTGAAGCTGTTGACCGTGCGCTTCCTCCCACGAACGAGGATAAAAGTTCTGTAGAGCTTTGTGGATCTGTAGGCTGAATTTTACAAGACTTGCGCGGTATTTGCAAACCTTTGGTGCTTAAGATGAGAAGAGGTTGGGTCGTGCGCTACTTAGGGAGAAACAGGAGAGAGAAAATGTTGCGTAAATCCTTCCATTGACTGTGCACGGTAATTTAAACCAGCGACTGGGTCGGTCTGCGGTGGGCGCACGCGCCCCCCACCCCCGCCCCACTACTTCACCACTCGCCGTGCCGGGGTCTTGCCTTGTTCGCCAATTGCTTCCGGGTCACAGCCGCCGTCACTTCCGTAGCAGCATGGCGGCCGCGGAGGACGAGCGGGAGGCTGGGACTGGTGAGGGAGAACGGCTGGATTTCCTCCGCGACCGGCACGTGCGGTTCTTCCAGCGCTGCCTTCAGGTCTTGCCGGAGCGCTATTCTTCGCTCGAGACGAGCAGGTAAGTTGTGGCCACAGTTCACAGGGCCGGCCTGGGGTCGGGGCCCCAGCGGAAAGGCGCCGCGGAGCCTGACGGCTAACTGGGCGCCCGCACGGGGCTGCGCCGCCGCCCACTCGGCACTGCCTGGGGGCTCGGCTTTCCAGGAGGCCTGTTGACACTGTCATTTCCCCGAACTACAGCGGGAGAGTGTGAGGGAGCTTTAAATCTGGGGCTCTTGGAATCTCCAGTGACCGCCTTGTACACTTCCCAACCATTTTCCTGTCAACTCTGAGCTTCCTTTTTACTCCCTCTTCCCAAACCAGTGAGTCACTTGGCCTGATTACTTTCGAGTATAAAAGGGAAAAGACAGAGCATTTGTCGTCGAATTGTAGATACATAGCCTCTCCTGTGCTTTTCTTTCCTAATTAACTTTTTTAAATTGAGGTCACATTGGTTAATGACACAAACTCCAGGTGCAGAACGTTACAAATTCACTATCTGTAGATGCTATTGCGTGCCTAACACCAAAAGTCTGTTTCCTTCCGTTACCATATATGTGACTCTTTAACTCTCTCTTAAATAACTTTCTCAGTTAGGGTTGACACTTTATAGTAGTTTCAGGTGTAGACTCGTTAACTCTTAATTGAATGCCTGTGTGGTCTGTGTAGGAGCGGCAGAGATCCTCTAGAGAAATTAACTTTCCAGGAACGGTAAATCTACTAATAGAAGATGGACTAAAAAGGTGGTGTGTTCGTAAAGGAGCCTGCTAAAGTACGTTTGCAATAGCCTTTTAAGCTGGAGGAGGCGGACGAGCGTGATCTGGCAGAGGCTAAGCAACTGAATTGGTCATTGAAAGTGAAAATCTGGGGATGAGAAGAACGCGAGAGGAAAAGGTGATCTTTGCTCTGCACTTGCTGTGTTTTGAATTGAGACTCCAAAGCTGTGTCGGACTGGATGGGAAGAGAGAGCAGATTGGTTTAGCTCTGATCTCTCTCCACATTTCTGAACTTTGGGTTTCCAGTATTTTGAACACTACATGACTGGGTCAGTTTTGGAAGCCTTATAGATGACTTCTGCATACTTGTTCAAGAAATATGGTGAGTGCTGGAGTACAGCTGAATAAGGCAAGCAGTTTCCGTAGAGTTTTATGCTATATTAGTGCAGGGTTCATGGAAGCGTATAGAAAGGCAGGTACCTACCTAATCCAGATTTCTTTGGAGATGCCTTCCCTAATCACTCTTTCCAAAAGAGACTACCTCCAGTCACCGCCAGAAATTATATATATATTGGTTTATTTACTTAATATCTTTTTTCACACTGGATTGTAAACTTTGTAAAGGCAGGATCTTTATCTTGTTTACGTCTGTAAGATTAGGATTGCCCTGCCCAATATGGTAGTCATTAGCCACATTTGGCTATTTAAATTTGAATTAAGTTAAATGAAATTATACCTGAAACTAAGATAACACTGAATGTCAACTGCAATTGAAAATTAAAAAATTATAATTAAATTAAAAATTTAGTTCTGTGTTTACAGAACTAATTTTAAATGTTCAGTCATTTGTTTCTTTTTCAACATTTGACTTTTGTTTCTTTTTCAACATTTCCATCATCTCAAAGTCCTACTGGACAGTGTTGCATTGGGATCTTGAATAGTATCTGGCATATGAGAAGCATTAGTAAATATTTGTTAAATAATGTGAGCTAAACCTTGAGGGATGAACAGATTCTGGTTAAAGAGTACAGCATTGTTTATATGCCTTTCTCCATCTGTAGGTATTGAGTGACTAGCAGAGTCCAAGCCTAGACCTAAATTAAGATTTCATGTATATAATGCAATTAACAATGTTATCTCAACAAATTCAATTTAAAAAAAAAGGATTTCCAAAACTCAGTCTATGGCCTTTAATCATGTGAGATGTTAAAAAATATGTTGATAAATCCCGTATTTTATTGTAATTAATTTTAGGTGAATTCAAAGCATTTGGATAAAAAAAAAAATCCTCCATCGTCTTGTGATTTTTAAACAGTTGAACTTATTTTGTAACTGTTATAGGTCTGTGGTTGCATTTTCAAAATTCTGGTGTGTTTGATTGGTCCGTTTAATATTTCATCATGGTCAAAACCATATAGACTAATGCATGTTGGCAGTAAACTGTATTCCTATTCATAGCATAAGTAAAACAGCAAAAATTGTTTGATTAAATAACTAATTTAACAATCAATTTAATAACATTAGTATAATCGGGGGATTTACACCAGGCATGATATATTATAGATATATAATATCGTGTGATGCATTAATTAAGAGATAGTAGAATATTTTTAAATCATTTTTGGTTTCTTAACAGCTCAATCAATAGTCACATTTAAGATAATCTGTACATATCAGTTTTGTAGTGATTTTTTTTTAGTTTTTCAGTTTTCTTCTTTCCTGATTTCACAGTCTTTACTTAGTTGAGCATTAAGTTATTTTGTTGTGTTTGTGATTTCTAATTGACTTTCAGATATTTGAAGCGCCCACATTTTAAGCAAAGGTGACTGGTCACAAAATTTCTAATACTAGAGTTTTAGGATAAAACGATGTGTTGACTAAAATGTAATTCTTATTTAGTATTGCAGTTCAATTCCACAAGCTTTTATTGAGTGCCTATAATGTGCCTGGTTATGAGGATACGATATTAAACCAATGAACGATTCAGGTGTTCCTGTGTTCATTTTTTTTTTTTTACTGACAGATGTGAAACAGCTGACTCCTAAGAAAGCTGATGTTGGACTAGATAGTTAAATACTTATTTTCTGACCCATCACTTTAGCAAAATTATTTCATTTCCTTTTTCCCATTAGTGTTGACAAACAGGAATGAATAATTTTAATTTTCAATGTTAATTAAAATTTTTTTATGGTTGAATTATGTTGCCATTTGTATTTGGGTAAGGGAAATTAGAGTAGGCTTTTTTTTTTTTTTTTTGGACAGTTACTACCTAAAGTTTATTTGTACAAATAGCATAGGAGGACACTTGGCTCCAGGCAGACAGCAGCAGCCCAGGGATCACACAAGTCTTTCAGTTTTCACACCATCAGAGGCCTCTACTCTGGAGCCTTCATGTGCACCTTTGGGAGCCGGAGCCTGGTTGGGCCTTGGTTTAAGCCTTTGGCTGGCAGAGCCTGATGCCGTTGGCAATGTGGCACAAGCACGTTTTGAAAGCTTACGGTGAGCAATGCAGGCAAGTTGATTGAGCTTGTGGCTGCCACCTTTTGAGATCTTGGACTTGACCTTCTTGGGCTTTACAAGGGCCTTCTCGATAGCCTCAGCACATTGTACTTGTTGTCTTGGTGTTTGTTGGCCTTCATCTTCTCCAGGTCTTTCTTGTGCTTCTTGACAAAATGCATTTACTCAGGAAATGCATTTACTTAAGAGATTTGTTTCTTTGTGACCAGGGTTTCTTGATGCCATTGTGCCATTTTTGGGACTGGTTGTGTGTGGTATGGTTCTTCGACTTTGCCAATGTCTGCTCCAAAGCACCAGAATAGGCTTTCTTTTAATTGAGGAACAAAATGTTGATCATTTTCTATTACATTATTTTTAGACTCAACTGGTCTAGAAGGGTTTCGACAGTTTTTATTTTATAAGACATTCACAGTCTACCTAGTCTTCCTATTCTCCAGTATTTCCATATTCTCCTATGTATCTTGTGTTGTAACCATGGCTACCAACCATCCCAAAACTACTTTGTCCTTTCATTCCCTCCCTTATCTGTAGTATATCACAGTCTCACAGTGCATCTCTCAAAATATAATGGTGAAGGCGAAAGGCTCTTAATCAGTGACATTGGCATGCTTATAAAAACGTACATACCTGGGCCTCTCCCCAGATCTGCATTGGACTCTGTGTGGACCTGGGAGTATGCATTATAACAAGCATACCAGACAGTTCTGATGCACACTAAAGCCTGAGACTGTTTGCCTGATAGGAGAAACAAATGTATAGATTATTGTATTAGCACTTCCCAACTCTGCTGTGTCTATGAATCACCTGGAGTCTTGAAAAAATGCAGGTTCTGATTGCATAGGTCTGGGCAGGGTCTGAGACGCTAAAGGAATATTAAGTGAGGCCAGTTTCTGATCCCTAGACCACACTTTAAATTTGTTTACGAAATAATTGTGATATTCACAGGGCATTGTGGAAGCACCTAAGTAGCTCAACCTAAAGAGAGGGCTCAGAGAGAAGGCTTCGTAGAAGAAGTAACTCTGGAGCTAAATATTAAAGAATGTGTTCAGTTTTTTCTCTTTGTCTGTGGGTGAATTTTAGGCAAATGGGCAAAATAAAGATATTAACAGATAAGTGAGTGTTGAGCAGAGAAACTTCAATTCTCTATAAGTGTTTCAAAATGTAAGGCAGGTGTGGTAGGAATTTAGTCTGGAGAGGTAGACCTGGGCCAGATCACAGTGGGCTTGTGTGCCATGTTAGAAAAAACTTGAATTTGTTATAATGTAAGTGATGGAAAGTTGCCAAGCAGTGGATTTTCCTGGGTAGATATGCACTTCAGAGTAATCACTGGATTTGAGTTGGTTGTTGTATTAAGTGGGGCATACAGGAAGACCAGTTAGGAAGCTGATGCAGTAGTGCAAGAGACAGTTGTGGAGCAGTGGAAGGTAGGAATAGAAAGGAGAAATGAAGGAAGGAGTCCCAGGATTCTAGAATTAGAACTGCCGTCTGGTTTAGAGCACGAGGCAAAAGGAGCAGATTTAGAAAGGAAGGTGATGATGTCTATAATAGCACTCTTGTATAGCTATTTAGTAAATTTTCCCCATAATTTAATCTGCTCAAGGTTATTTTTGTCACAGCATCTATTCTGTAGTAGATGTTCAGTAAATGTATTTTATTGAAAAATCATTTTGCATATTAATTCCAAAGATGTGTGACTATACTTAAAAATATTCACCAGATGACTCAGCTATTTGAAAGTATTACAGATGAAAAGTAAGTCTTAAAATCCTTGAATTCATACAGTCTTTTGTCATTCATTCTAAAGTATTCATTGGGGCCTATATGTCCTATGTATTTTAGTTCATGATTAAGTCTAATGTGTCTGCTAAGGTTCTCTCTTCATTTCCACTGTTATCAATTTTATCAAGCATTTGCATTTTTATTTCCTAATGTAGCTGCTTGTTTATAATTTTAGAACTCTTTGCAATATGATTTAGCTATAGTTCCACCTGAGATCTAGGCAGGAACACAGTCCACTGTTAAAGACACTTGGAGGTGCCATTAAAGAGGTCCTAGAAAGGAGCAAAGCAAGTGATCCAAAGTTTGGAACTCTAGTCACTAAACTTCCATCATAAATCATTGTTTCCAATATACTTGAAAATGGTCATTCACCTGTTCTTGCTAGTGGCATAGGAAAATCATATTAGTATGGCAAAGTTCTTTTTTTCCACGGTCCAGGCTGTTTTCTCCCTTTTTGGGGGTTTGGAAGGAGGTGAAGGAGGAGAAGGTTTCTGTTTAATCCTTAAAGGTGTTTTGTTTTGTTTTGTTGTTGTGTACGTGTACGTGCACGTGCTGTTTTTAACCCCTGAACAATTTTTTTCTTAGGCCTGAAATTTTGAGATCTTTTGGAGACATCATTTAGTTTACCCCTCCCATTTGTGAATTGATCCACTGGTGAAGCAACTGCATGTAGGGGGGAAAATGTTACTTTTTCATCCATATAAAGATAAACTTTTTTAATGAATTGTTTTATATATTTTTATATGTATTGTTCATAGTAGAAGAGGCAGGAAGACATGGCTTGCTTACTTCAATTTTTCTGGCTACAGACTCAGTTGAATTCTAGGAAAAAGAAGAAAAGCAGAGAACAGACAGATGTTCTCCAAAAAAGTAATAAAGTAAGAATAACCTCTCTGGCCTGATTTTAGATACATGCATGACAAGATTACCTCTCTGTATACCTGCACCAAAGCGTGTTGCCTAGTAGTCTATACCCCATGTAGCTGTCACCTGGGCACTGTAAAACCCTACACTATTTCTCTCAGGTCCACAGCCCAACATTTCTTTGTATTTCCAATGGCTTGTTTAATTTTCTTCCTCTCACGGTTCTAGGACTACTTAAAACCTTTGGTATGATCAAAAAAAGAATACTTTCCTTCCTCTTAGAGGGAGGCCAGACATTTGCCCCAAATGACTTACACCTCCAGCTGTGCGCTCTACTTTATAAACATAAGCTTTTCGCTATAGCTGTGTTAATCCTATAAACCTTATCCGCAACTGCTATGTGTTGAAGCCTTTAATAAGTATGCAAGATTTTAAGATGGCGCATCACCAGATGACTGATTCCCAGTATCTGCTTCTATATCCAGAAACAAGTAAAATGAAAAACATATCATTAAACACATAACAGTATGACTTTAGAGCAGAATTTCTCAACCTCAGCACTGTTGACATTTTGGACCAGATACTTCTTTGTTTAATGGGGCTGAACTCTGCATTGTAGGACATTTAGCAGCATCCTTGGCCTTTACTGACTGGATGCCAGTAGCACCCTTCCTTTGTTTGGACAATCAAATGTCTTCAAAATGTCCACTGTGAGAGTAATATCGCTCCCAGTAGAGAACCACAGTTCTAGAGTACTGCCTCTAAAGCCTAGACTCACCTGGGAAGCCTTTTTTTTTTTTAATACCGGGTTCCCAGACTCCACTTTCTGCCCAGAATTTCTGATTTCATTATTGTGGATAGGGCGTAGGCCTCTCAGCTTTGTTGGTGATATTTTAGTTGGTGATTTTTAAACTGTTTATAATGTACAGCCAGGTTTGAGAAACACCCCCACGGAGAACACCACACTGCCTCTCAGAAATCTTGAGTATTGTTAATTGGTATATAATTTGCATTGAAATCTCAAGCAAATTACTTGAATTCTTTTGACTTCATTATCTTGAGCTAGAAAATTAAAAAGATTGACTAGATAATTTCTCGGGTTCTTAGTAAAGAATATCAATATCTTTTTAGAGCCCTTTGCTTGTTTTTTCTTAGTATATATTTTCTGCAAACAGAAAGATTTTTGTTTTATTGAACCTCAACAGATTGTTTTATCAACAACCTCATTTCTCCATTTTTATCTCTTCCTTCCTTTAGCTTTATTCTATAATCTTTAATAAGCTAAATTATTAGATGCTTAATTTTATCTGATTATAATCATTTACTTTCTGGATAAAAACAAAACTGAAAATCCTGTGAGAGCTGTTCAGGAGGGTTAGATGTTGTATCAAAGGTCTTTTATTTGTTATAGTTCAGTAATTGGAGTGCATGCCACAAACAAGGCAGATTTTATTTCATGAGACATACTTATTACCAAGAGCAGTGATTTTCAAACTTGGCTGTTGTTAAATTGAAGTTTTTCTCAAGTCTAAAGTATTTTATTTTGGAGAAGAGCAGTTCCCAGCCCAGAACCTGGAGAAAAGGCCTGTGGTGCAAGATTGTGATTAGATCCTAAAGTCTCTGTTACTCTTGTTCCTTCAAATCAGAGAAAATTCTAATAATAGTACCTTCCGTTTATTGAGTCTTGCTTATGGGCAGCTAAGCACAATAGCTACGTGAAGTGTAACAGTGATTTATAGATGAGGACTTAGAACAGCTTTAGAAAAAGTTAGGTAACCTGCTCAAGTTACATATGGCTATAAATTGGCCAATCTAGGATTTGAACCTAATTCATTTGATTGCAGAGTCTGAGCTCTGAACTCTAGCTTCCCACATAAAGGGCTTCTACTGCCCTTAATTTAATCCTGATCTTATCCAGATAAATCACCTCCCTAATTCAGGTGAATCTCAGTGGGTCATTAGAATTAAATTGATATGTGGAAATTTCTAGTTCCATGTCTAATATGTAGCAATAGTTTCTCAATAGTGTAAATTTCCCAAAATTTATTTTTAAGTGTACCAAAATCTTGTTAGTTTTAGTTTTCGCTCTCAAGCTTTGGTTGAAATTAAATTACTCTTTTCTTTTTATCTAATGGATGCCAGCCTTTTCCAACCAGGGATTAGAGATAGTTATATCTTCTAATTAAAAAAAGAGAGAGTGAGTGCCCATTTTCTCATTTCTCAAGTTGCTAATACCATTCTAGATGCTTAAGAAAGAAATTAGTATATAGAATAGATCCCTTGGGACATTAAGGCATCTTAATGTTATGGAATGAGTCAAATGGCTCTTAAGATTTTAGACCAGATAATTTCGAAGTATTAATTTATCCATATTAGACCTAGGAGTTAGTAGGCTATAGAAATGAGGTAACCATGCCCAAACAACAAAGTAGAATGCATCTCAAAATGAAAGGAATTATATATAACAAACTCCTTATATGAAAAGCAGTCACTAAGGTATTAATTTTTATATGGAAAGCACAAGGTCTTAGATTTCTCATTTAGTGTCCATTCTTGGAAGGAGGGAGTGTTGCCATATAGTTTTTTTTATTCTGTCAAAGAATGATCCTCTCTGGGAGAATGAAGTTGAAAAGCATTTGTATTTTCTAAAGTGCTCCTTATTTCTCAAAATTCATTATAAGTTTTTACTAGGGGTCTCGTTATTTGTACACAAATTTGAATAAAGGTAAATTTATTCTAACATTCCTTAAGAATTAAGCACCAGCAGTAAGCATAATTACTCTTAGCAAATTAGTGAGAATTGAGATTTTTATTTTTTCAGGCTTTTGACCTTATATGTACTGAATAGGTGTAGGAAATTTTCTTTTTTAAATCTACTTTTAACCTTCAGGTTCTGATATTCAAGCTTCAGTGAATTCAGGTGAGTAGGATTGATTTCTTAACTCCTAAATATCCCTTTTTTAAAAACTGAAAGGTTTAATTGATATTATTAAATGTAAAGATAAATTGGGATTTTTTTTTTTGGCTTTTGCAAGATGGCAATATTGTTTAAATTATTGTAAAATTAGAGTAAGTTTATTATTTTTTTTGAACCAGAAAGACTTCAGTGGTTTGATAATAAACTTTTTTACTTTTTTTTTTTTTTTTTAAGGTTAACAATTGCATTTTTTGCACTCTCTGGGCTGGATATGTTGGATTCCTTAGATGTGGTGAACAAAGATGACATAATAGAGTGGATTTACTCCCTGCAAGTCCTTCCCACAGAAGACAGTGAGTGAGTTTTAACATTTTATTTTTAATGTGACTAGTTGTGCTTGCTGTAGTATGTTGGACTATCTTAGTATTTATTCATTAATTATTAATATATTTTATTCATCTGTGTTTTCTTGTAATGCAACATTCTCATTCTGTTCATCTATAACATTTAACAAGTCTCACCTTTAATCTCTTGCCAAAACAATTTAGGGTTGTCTGGGATTAAAGAGAGATTCACAGTTTTAGCAGCATTCTGTGTTACCTGCTTCCATATTGGTGACTGCTTGTTGATTATCTATTTTTGATATTTATGCTTGATTAGTTTTGTAGCATTCACTCTATTTTTTCATTACCATCCATTCTTTTTGTCTATTCAGTGAAAAACTCTTCCATCAAAAGGTTTCATTTCAGTCTCTGGCCATTTTCTCTCTAATGTTTCATTAGCAGTTTTTTATTCTTAGAGCTTGTACATTTCAGCCATTTTTATACTTCTTAAAACTTTATAAATTTTGATCACTTAGATAAATTCTTAAAATTCAGAAATTACCTGATCAACTAAATATACATTTTATAAACTTTCATTCACTCTGTTAAGTGTAAAATACCTAACATTGATTTAGCTTACATTAGAAATTCTAACCTAGAAAAGATCAAGAAATAAGCTCCCAGAAAAATCACACAATTTTAATCACTGGTCACCGCTTACCTGTCTCTTAAGGGCCAGCATTAATAAATTAACAGTGTTGTTCATTGGTTGAAGTGATTGTGCACAAATCTCACCCAGATGAACTTTAGGGAAATAAGTTAAAGCTTTATTCAGAAAGAAAAGGTTTGAGCTATTAGTAGTAGATGCTGTCAGACCTAGTTTGTGGCTTTCTACTTTATTCTTTAAGTTTCTAGTGTTTTTTATATGATTTTTAAATCTGTGCCTGTTGACAGATTGTTGTTAAAAATGATTAAG